>CM022402.1:11218638-13718638 GCA_011833715.1 Carcinoscorpius rotundicauda | reverse complement strand
AATATTACTATTATAGACAAAAATCCAATAAAACATTTGCTAGTGGGAAAAAAACCGAAAACGGATCACGTAGTTTTCTAGCAGTTTTAATGTAAGCTTGTGATTGGTTAGTATGTTTTAGAATATTAAAAACAGAGGAGATTTAATAACAGAGAAAATAGTACTAAATGTCTTGAATAATAAAAATAAAGATGCATCAGTAAAAGAAGGTGGATATTTAGTGACCATAATATTAAAAGTAAAGACACATAATTGGAAGAAAATAGTTACTGTCTTAAAATATGGAGAGAAAAGTGACATTTAATAGGGTAATATTTATCACATACATTGTATTATAAACACCACTATCATATTATAAATGTTTAGCTTAAATTACAATTATTATCAATTTATCATAAACATATCAGTTTGAAACATTTCATAGCATTTGCTGTTCTTCTTAAGTTTCAAAAAAAACTATTTTGACAGAAGAAACAAATTTGAACTTGAAGGTTAGGTAACTTGGAGGAATTTATTTTAAGCTATTGTTCGTGAATAGTTCCCTCTTAAAATAGTTTATTGTAAGTTATACTCAAAGATAGAATATTTAAAATGTGTCTTGCAGTTGTATCTCAAACTTTGCATGGTAATTCATGACCCTAGTTTGTGTCTAGTTGTTAGAACAGTTGGTCCTAAACAAAACAGTTCATCATTTAATAGTAGCAGATTTGTTTTATTTACTGATAATTGTATTGTGTGTGTAATTCTGGGAAGAAAGGGTTTACATAGTCTGTCATAGTTGTTTCACAGCAATGCTATAATTTTCATGTGATTAGGTAAGCATGTCGTACCTCTATTCTCATGTTTGACGTACTTTTAAAATATCAACAATCATCATTGTAGAATTGTGTTAGAATAAATTTATATTTATTTAGGTCAATTATTAGAAAGTAGGAAAGAAAATTTCTCATTGATTGTTCTAAAACTCCTAATCATTTGAAATGGAAACATAAACTCTTCATATCCTTCTATTTGAATCTCACAAAAGTTATGATTAAATATATAGTAACAATTCCCTTTATCTATCCAAACTTATAAGCATCTTCTGTAATGTCTATTGGTCGAATCACTTTGATCAAGGCTTTAATTTAAGTAACTTTTGAACAATTTTTACATTGTTTGAATTTTTTTTATTTTAGGGCATTAAGAATAAAATATTACAACAATAACAGATGACAATGAGAATGCATTGTTTTTAAGCTAAAACTGTTTGTTATTTAACTGGTAGATTAAAGTTACTAATGAGAGTAAATTAATTAGTTTTTCATGCAGAAGATTTGAACACATTAAGCTAAAATCTTTATAATTTTATACCGACACAGTCGTGTTATCTCAACTCAGCTATACAATTGAACACAAATCTTTTGGGATTTTTGGGAAAAATTATTTTATAAAACGTTTGGCAGGTAAGCTGCAATCTACACCATTGGTAATTTTTAAAATATTTTGAGTAAACTACTGGAATAATTATCATGTTCATAGAATGAACATAGAAATGTATGTTTGAAAAGGCTAAGGAAGCAAGCCTTTTGACTCATGTATTTGTCATAATTTTCAAAGCATTTTTTTAATGTAAAGAAAGTGAAAATTATTTAATTGCTTTCTTAGGATTCTGTTTAACTAGGTTAGGAATATGGATATGCAACTGTGTGGGGTAAATTTAAAAACTTCAATTATTGAAAAAGTTTTTGAGGTTTGATGGAGTTCCATTGCTGATGTGGGTTCAAATCTTATGGCTGAAAAAACACTTTATTGAGATATATGAAAGTTCCATAGTTTCTTGTGCTTGGACAGTGTTTAGTGACCTGCAAATAGAGCATGAAATTTGAAGGTAGTATCTTGGAGATTTCCTTTTCACAAGTGTTTTTTTTTTTTTTAATAGTGTTTGGCCCTCCAGTGGCTCAGCAGTAAGTTTGAGGACTTACAATGCTGAAAATGAGGTTTTTATAAACATGGTGGGCAGAGTGCAGGTAACCCATCTGTTTAGCTTTGTGCTTAAGAATAAACCGTGTTTTCTAAAGAGACTAGGCCATAATTGTAATTACTCCTTGTTATGGAAAACGGTTTTTAAATGTATTCCTTGTAGTTATTGATAAAAAAACAACAACGTCTCCATTATTGCTTAAGATAAGAGTTCAAACCTGATGTAGTTGTTTGAAAAGGTTAACAACTTTTCAATGTTCCTTAGCCATAAACATTTAGATGTTGTTTATATAATGGTCAGTGACCCCATAATTATAATTTATCAAATCATTTCCCATGATGCCTCAAATAAATAAATTTTCTCTAATTGCATGGATTTGATACATTCCCAAATGAAAAAAATATATTATGTAAAGACAAAAAAAAATATTTGTTTAACGTATCATGTGGTTCATTGTTTTAAAACCTTTAGAAGAAACACTCCATCAATAGATTGTACGTTTTTTTTAAAAGACTGTGTTGTAAACTTATTGTAATTTTGTATAAAGAAAGAGAAAATGCTACAAGAGCTTGCTGTTTATATAAAGCTGCTATTTACATGAAATATAAATACGTGTGTGTGTGCCTTTCTTTCTCATTCTTTTTCAATATGTGTGTGCGCAAATATACATGCAAGTATCACATTTTGTGTTCTGCAGCTTTTATGGTCACTTTGCATTGTTCACATAAGGGAAAAAACTTTTCATATCCTGAAATAGCAGCCCAGCATGGCCAGATGGTTAAGGCGCTCGAATCGTAATCCGAAAGTCGCGCGTTCGAATTCCTATAGCACCAAACATGCTCGCCCTTTCAGCTGTGGGGTGTTATAATGTTACGATCAATCCCACTATTCGATGGTAAAAGAGTAGCCCAAGAGTTAGCGGCGGGTAGTAATGATTAGCTGCCTTCCTCTATTCTTAAACTGGTAAATTAGGGACGGTTAGCGCAAATAGTCCCCGCAAATGCAAACCTTAAATATTCCATGAATATATCTGAAGAGATTCTATACTAGTTAGTAAAGTTTTAATGCATTTTCTATATGTACTTATTACATTTTCGTTGATCGGATTTCTTGAGGTTATAAATGCGTACCAATTATTGCAGACGCGCAAAGACTAAACTTAAGTCTTAAGCTGGCGAAATCCAAAACAAATCAAACCAGTGTTAGATGTTGATGGAACTTTTATTAACATTTGATGAAAATATACTAAAATCTGTATCATATATATGTGATGTCCATTATTACATATAGAATGTAGCGTTTTAGCGAAAAGTTTTTGTAGTTTTCTAACAATTCGGTATTTTGGGGTTCATAGGTCTAGATCTGTATTATAAACATTCCAAAAGGTATATATATTATATTTAAGGCAAAACACCTTTGGGGGAAAACATCAGGTTATCCCATAAGTAATGTCCATCGATTTAATATAGTAAGTGCATCATTATTTCTGTCTTTGTCGAAAGCTTTTATGAGTAAAATATGTAGTAGGACGTGTATAAAAAATGTCCAGACAAATAAAGTAAGCTAACCCTACTCCACTGTTTCAAAACATTAATCAAATAAACCATTATGAAGATGGACGTGTCTGAGTAGCACATTAGGCATATAATGAGTTTTAAAAAGGCAATACTGCAGCAGAAATTACACGAAACATTCAAGGTGTTTATGGTACGAAACCTCTCAATGAAAGAAGATGTCGAAGGTGGTTTCAAAAGTTCAGAACAAGTGACAACAATTTAAGTGATGCGCCACGTTCATGTCGTCCTGTTGAGTGTAATGATGACTTGCTGCTGGCTGCACTTGATGAAGATCGTGATGTAACAGTTGAACAACCAGCACAGAAAGTTAATTCAACCTATTCAACAGTTCACCATCATCTGCAACAGCATCGGAAAGGTGTCAAAACTTGGAAAATGGGTTTCCCATGATTTGACAGAAGCCGACTTTAGAGAAAGAGCGGACATTTGCACTTCTCTGCACTTTTGTGAACGTAACTCACCTTTTTGAGACATGTTAGTGACTTGAGATGAAAAATGGATATATCATATATATGTTAAGTGCAAAAGACAATGACTCAGTGCAAGTAAACTGACTAAAACACAGTCCAAAATGGACCTCCACCCTAGGAAACTCTTGTTAAGCGTTTCGTGGGATATTGTTGGTGTGATCCACTTTGAATTGTTGCTACTCAATGTAACGATTACATGAACCTTCTATTGCCAACAGTTAGAGCGCTTGAATGTTGCGCTGAAGAAAAAAAAGGCCTGCTTTGATCAGTCGTAAAAGTGTTGTGATACACCAGGATAATGCACGGTCACATACAGCAAGGATCACATCTTCAAAGATTGAAGAGCTAGACTGGGAAAAACTTCCACATCCTGCTTATTCTTCAGTCCTTGCCCCATCTGATTACAATCTATTCCAAAGTTTTCAGAGCTATCTTGATGGAAAAGAGCTTGGAACACATGAAGATGTCAAAACTACCCTCTCTACATTCTTTTCCTCCAAACCCCAATAATTTTATAGAAGTGACATTCAGAAGCTGTTTGTTTGTTTTGGAATTTCGCACAAAGCTACTCGAGGGCTATCTCTGCTAGCCGTCCCTAATTTAGCAGTGTAAGACTAGAGGGAAGGCAGCTAGTCATCACCACCCACCGCCAACTCTTGGGCTACTCTTTTACCAACGAATAGTGGGATTGACCGTCACATTATACACCCCCACGGCTGGGAGGGCGAGCATGTTTAGCGCGACGCGGGCGCGAACCCGCGACCCTCGGATTACGAGTGCACGCCTTAACGCGCTCGGCCATGCCAGGCCTATTCAGAAGCTTGTGAATCGTTGATACAAAATAATAAATAATAATGGAACATACATTATTGATTAAATAACATTTAAAAGTGTTTGAAATCCTTTCTCTTTTTCTGGACAGTACTTAAGGTATGACGTGATATATTACAACACTATATAGTTTTTCTCAAATTTGTTGTTTTTTGCCAAAACCTAAATATTCTAACCAAATAAATAAAATAGTATATTATACTGGGATAATTTAATTGAAATGTTATCAATGTAAGAGCTGTGTTGTATGATTTGCAATACAGATAGCTAAAGCAGTCGAAGAACTTGTGTTTTGATGAACAGATGTAAACTAACTAAAGCGATATATATTTTTCAGCTATATAGCTGTATAACTGTCATGGTAGTTTTCTTGATCCAAAGAGAAGACATCTAAAGGAAACGTCTACTTTCTTAAAGTTCATTTTTCATTTTGAAACCATACTGTCAGTTGTCCTAGGAACTGATACAACTGGTGTTGAATATTGTCAAGTGGGCACGATCACGTCTAAATACGGTTTTGAATATTATACAAATTATTGTATACAACATGTAAATTTAAAATTATGTTTCATGCAGGCAAGTTATAAAGAAACCCCATATCTCAAATTATCATGTATTAAATCATCTTTATCTAGCAGGATGTAGGACAAAATTTTATCAGAGACGCATAAAAAATTAAAATAGATAAATAACTATTTGTGGTACAAGTAACAATCAAAAATTTTAATTAAATTTTATCAGAAACTTACAAAAAAATCAAAATAGATAAATAACTATTTTTGGTACAAGTAACAATCAAAAATTTTAATTAAATTTTATCAGAAACTTACAAAAAAATCAAAATAGAGCAGATAAGTAACAGTTTGTCGTACAAGTAACAATCAAACATTTGAAATGTTATTTATAGACTTTTGCACTGCGAAACTCAGTGGGGGTCAATATTCTAATTTTACCAGACAAAAATAACCACCATGTGGCACAGTTGTATGACGGGGGACTCGCACTGCTAGAAACCGGGTTTCGATGCCCGTGGTGGCAGAACCCAAATTGTTCCATTGTGTAGCTTTGTACTGAACTCCAAACAGTGAAACAAAATCAAACAAGAAAGAAACCATGTATGTGTGTAAATGTAAATGTGTGTATAGCTAGCATGTTTCATGACAGTAAAGAGTTAGGATTTTCATTGATGGTAAAATTCGAAGAAACATTATTTAAGACAAGAAAATTGGTTTTCAGAAAACAAACATTTGTCTTGAAAATTCAAGGTTTTTTTTTTTTTTTTGAATTTCGCACAAAGCTACTCGAGGGCTATCTGTGCTAGCCGTCCCTAATTTAGCAGTGTAAGACTAGAGGGAAGGCAGCTAGTCATCACCACCCACCGCCGCCAACTCTTGGGCTACTCTTTTACAAACGAATAGTGGGATTGACCGTCACATTATACACCCCCACGGCTGGGAGGGCGAGCATGTTTAGCGCGACTCGGGCGCGAACCCGCGACCCTCGGATTACGAGTGCACGCCTTAATTCAAGGTTGAGAGTTGATGGTTTACACTTAATATTAACTGTGTATGGCGAGGGTTTAAAGTGTGTTGGAGTTGGAAGTACTTGGAAACTTTAATAATCACAATTAAAAATTTGATTATTTCATTAATTTTGTTTGTGTCTTAGAAGCAAAATGTTTACTGTTATAACATATTGTTACGAGACATTCAGTAAGAGAACTTAATAAATTATTTACTAATTATATAATAGACGCCACTCATAAAGTCAATATTTTATTGTTGGGTATGGCAAAGTTTACTTTCATCGTAACATAAACTGACATTTCTGAACAAAGAGAGCAATGTTCTTCTATACCACGCGCGAATAAAAATATTAATAAAGATTCTTACTGCTCTTTGATATTAGATATAGATTAAACTGAATATCATGAGATATATAGAACGGAAACGGTTTTTTAAAGCCATTAAAATCGCAACATTTCAGTCCATAAGAGCTGATCATCTTCAGGTACTGTATGGTTAAGAGCAATTATGGACATTTATCAAAATTTTATTAAACTTTTAACGCTCAAAGATTGTTCGTTATTAAGAACTAAAACTTTCCATTTCTTTAGTATCGTCTTCTGCTATGATTCTAAACGTAATAGAAGTGGTCGTGTGAATGTGATGGAGAGAATACCTCACAAAGTAAAAGTTATGAAGATGTTGAAGTCAGAAGAACTACCCGTTTCCTGTGTTTTTAGTTTAATATCAAGTGCTTCTTGATGCTACTAATTCTATCAAAGTTTATTTTATATAAAACATAAATATTTGTCACATACTCAGCAAATATACTAAAGTTATTGGCATTGAATCCATCTACATATATTCATATAAAGATTGCTCATTTTGTGTGTGTGTATGTGTTAGCATATGTCATGTGGCTCGATTACAGCAATTTTTTTGCGTGGTAACTGTAAACTCTCCGACAATACACACGGGTTGTTTTTTTTAGGATTTTTTGCCAGAGAAGTGAGACAAAAAAAAAGCAGCAACAACAAAAGAACACTTACATCCTGAAATGGAGCACATTTCTATTTTAATTGTAGGCTTAACGTTGCTCTTAATGACAGTTGGCTGGATAGATTACTGTAATTTTTTGTATGGTAACTGAAAACTATCCGACGACGTACACGAGCTACTTTGTCTTAATGTTTTCGACCAAAAAAGAGAGATAAAAATGTCCTGAAATAAGGCACATTTCCACGTTTGGCGTTGAATTTGGACACTAGTATTTAATCAGTTAAAAGAGTCGGTTATTACATTCCACAAAGCAGAGTATGCAGTCAGCATTTATGAGATTATATCCATTTATTAACAAAAGGAAGTTTATTTTTGCGCAAAGCTAATTAATATTGTATCAAAGTAGTTAACAAAAGTAATCCACGTTTCACATACTCCTTAAAACGACTCGGAGCAAAATAATTTGAGTTTAACCAAACACCTGTTAGATTCTTGAAAAGAAATGTTTTCTATTACAATTATTTACGAAAATAAAGCTAATAATATTTCTCCATCTCACACAATTGATATACTTTCGGTAACTGACACATTCCATATCCAAGTTGTAAATTGTTTATTAGGGTCTGCAACGATGTATTCAGGCTTATCCTCAAATATGTCTTAAATAGCCCCCCGCTAGTACAGCGGTAAGTCTACGGATTTACAACGCTAAAATCAGGGGTTCGATTCCCCGCGGTGGGCTCAGCAGATAGCCCGTTGTGGCTTTGCTAAAAGAAAAAAACACACACGTCTTAAATACGCCTTTAGGAATTCCTTTCGACTACAAAATATATTTCGATTTGAAGACAAATTAAGACGGCAGTTTCTCTAAGTGTCTGTTGTTGTTCGTAAGTATAAGTTCGTGTGCCTGAAGAGTTACACTAGGTCCATCACCAGGTGTCTCCGTGCAAAAGCTTGTTTGTTTGTTTTAAATTCCGCGCAAAGCTACATGAGGGTATTTGCGCTAGCCTTCCATAATTTTGCAGTGTAACAAAAAAAAAAAAAGGAAGGCACCTAGTTATCAACATTCGCCGCCAACTCTTGGGATACTCTTTTATCAACGAATAGTAGAATTGACCATCACATAATAACGCTCTCATGGCTGAAAGGGTAAACATGTTTGGTCATGCAGGACCAACAATATAAAAAAAAGAAGGGAAACATTATTATTTATATCATTTTTGCTTTCTTAACAGGTACCATCAGCTTGGCCCGACATGGCTAGGTGGTTAAAGCACTCGACTCGTAATCTGAGGGTCACGGGTTTGAATCCCCGTCGCACAAAACGTGCTCGTCTCTTCAGCCATGGGAGCATTATAAATTACGGTCAATACCACTATTCGTTGGTACAAGAGTAGCCTAAGAGTGGGCGGTGGGTGTTGATGACTAGCTGCGTTCCCTCTTGTACTATACTGCAAAATTAGGGACGGCTAGCGCAGATAGCTCTGGTGTAGCTTTTCCTAACTTCTAACACAAATCGTCAGCTAATGTAAATAACTGAATAAGACAGTTTTTCAATACTGATCCTGACCTATTTCTTTCAAGTAAAGTCATGTCATAATAAACGCTTTTTGTAAACGGTAAAAACAGTAGGGATTTCAAATTTATGTGTACGGAGAAATATGCTGTATTTATTGAAAGATTAGCCTAGTGTCAGGTAAACAGGTATTTTGAAATGTAATAGACATATTAGTTGAATAAGTAAAATAAAACTGCACATGTTGTTAAATTGAGCACATGTAACACAGATGATTTCCGTGACGTCTATCACGTACATAACGTAATGAAACTACGTCAAGACCATCACAAATCTAACATGGACAGGCAGACATCACGTACATAACGTAATGAAACTACGTCAAGACCATCACAAATCTAACATGGACAGGCCCAGAATGTGAGTTAAGGCGTTCGACTCATAATATGAGGGTAACGGGTACGAATCCCCGTCACATCAAACATGCTCACCCTTTCGGCAGTGGGGGCGTTAAAAATGTCCTGTTAATCCCGCTATTCGCTGGTAAAACAGTAGACTGAGAGCTGGCGGTAGATGGTGATGACTAGCTTCCTTCATTCAAGTCTTACGCTGATAAATTAGTGACGGCTAGCGCAGATAGCCCTCGTGTAGTTTTGTGCGAAATCCAAAAACAAACAAATAAGCAGTAAATAGTATCTAATGCCACAAGCAGTTTGCCCGGCATTGAATCAATAAAGGGGTGGTTAGCTATCACCCTTATCATGCTCCTACTCCTAAAAGTGCAGATAACATTCTATGCTATTGTGACACAAACCTTGGACAATCTGTCCACAGTCCATCACACTGACAAATAGGCCTTGTCAAATTCTTTTATATGCAAAAACGGCTCTTTGGGTTGAGAAAATATTTTACATAGAAGAGCGAACAACGTTTCGACCTTCTTCGGTCATCGTCAGGTTTTCACATATAAAATTCTCAACAAGTGAGTTTCTCGACATCACTGCTTGTCAGATTCTCCCTAAATGTGTAAAATAATGAAAATTTGTATCTTATTATTGGTTCTTCAAACTTTGTTGTGCTTAGCTAATTAAATGTGCTAAAAGTGAATGAGAGAAAGTAACTTAATAATTTGCTAGATATTCAGTTATAATGTTGCCAAGATAAATGGTACTGTATGTTATTGATCGGGCCCCAGATATGATAGAAGTTCGCAGAAACCCTAGGAACCTAATGGTAGAACATCTGAGAACTTTTTTCTTACTATTAGTTCATAAGCTGCTTTTTGTTGTTAAGTATCACTTTACAGATGTAGTTATTAATTATGTCAAAAGTAAGCAGTAGGAGGCCTCTCAAAATGCCACTAGGTGGCGGTACAATCTTTATAAACATGTACAATAATTAATAAGTTTTTTTACAAACAAAGTATAACGAATAGCCTCTCAAGAAACAATGTTTGTATTTTCGTTCTGTTTGTTTTTCGCAACATTTCTTTCACAATACTTTAAAATCAAGCACAACAGATGTAGCTTGGAAAACAAAGAACCTCTGTATCCATCTAAACATCACAAGGGAGCTCCTTTAGTCGATTGCGAGAAATAGTTGTACGATAGTTCCTTAAATGTCCATCAGGGGTACTAGTAACTCGATTGGTACATAGGACAGTTAGAGTGCGTGTTTTATCTGGTAATTGAAAATTTGACGAAACGTGTGTATTTTTCTTACAGCAAAGCCATATCGGGCTATCTGCTGTGCTAATTGAGGAAAATCGAATAAGAGATTTTAGCGTTGTAAATCTCGAGACTTACTGCTGTCTCAACGAAATTCAGCTTAAGCAAGAGATACATGAAGACTGCTTATCTCACGTATTTTGTTATTTGACTATCATGACCTTCGAAAATATTTATTATATAAATGTACAAAAACTATACATACAATATATTATATGTTGGTATATAATTTACAGGTTACCGTCTATTTGAATTAAAGTTTGATAATTCGCTAAAGGCATATTAAATATAAATAACATATGTTTGAATATTAAAGATGGACAGTTCTGCAACTTTTAAAACAATGTATGCAAATCTGATACGTTATTGGTCCTAATCTCCAGCTGTTTAATTTGACCTTAAGGAAGCAGTCAGGAATTTCCTAAACCAATAGAAAACGTTTCTATGCAATGTTATATAACAGAACCATGGCTAGCAAACTGGTGGGTAATCTCTCACTCCCAAGGACGACGTGCAACTACAGCTATAATAACATAAGTTATAGGTGGAAGAATCATTTTAAAATACAGAAGTTTTAAAACTACAGTGAAACTATCGCTGCTATTAAGTAATATAGTAACAGCAATTGACATGGGAAGATGGAATATACAATATATTCACAAATAGGTTAGAATGAGGCGCTTCGATAGCGTGTTCCAGGGGACCAAAACTTAATTATATTCATATACATGAGTGATCGTTTTGGTAAAGATCAGACTACAGGATCCCCAAACTTATAATTGTCTCAAAAGATCTCTTAACGAGTAATCTGATGAATTTTTATCATAAAAGTGAACTAAAACTAAGAATACAATAAAAGCATAATAATAATTACAACAGCGTGATTCCGTAATTGGTGTATTGTTATTAAGCACAAAGCTAAACAATTGGTTATCTGTGTTCTGCTCATCACAGGTATAGAAACTCGATTTATAGGGTTATAATTCCAGAGAGATACCACTGGTAGAATTAAGGTCCGTAAAATTGGGCAGTTTGAACTGAAAATCTCCTGTAAATATTAATCTTCCTTACAAATAGAGGGCGCTTACATGCACTTACGGCTATTTGTTATAAAGCACAAAGCTGCACATGGTTTATCTACACTTTGTCGACAGTGAGTTCTCATATCGTTTTTTAACAGTCTAAGCTTGCAGACATGCACTGTGTTGCATGCCAGTGCACTGTTTGTTTTTAAACTGATTTATTGAAAATAAATAATATATCAAATTTAACTGATCACCCCGACTTATCTTTAGGCATCTAACAACAATTATATACATTAATTAATCTCTGAACAACCTTTGTGTTTATTTTATATGAACGATATGCTAAGATTAGCTTAATTTGAAAGTCTCCACCAGTTCGTATTTTTTCTGACATGTGTTTAAACCCTAAACGAAATATTTTACAGGGTTATAAGATAACATTTTAACAGAACGTGCATGGTGTTTACAGTTCTTTCAATATTATAATAGTGAAATATCACAAATTCGCCGCACATATCACTAAATACAAGAAAATTAAAACAGTTGAATCTCAGATACCTACTCAGAGGTCTTCAAATAAGGTTGAAGCAGAAAAACATGAGATTTGAGTTTACAAGTTTTATAAATATGACATGAAAGGCTTGTTTTGGGGCGTAGCAAATCCAATAATCAGTATCTAAAAGGCCCTTCTCCATATATAACTATATGAATAGGCATATAGTTTTAGGATTAGGCATAGTTTTTGATTTCTATATGAGCCGTCATACATTTCAACTTTAAACTGTACAACCTACTATAATTACCTTTAAGTAGTTGGCTTTGCTCTTGACTGGTGTTACAATTTTTGAACTGGTATACGTTCTGGTTTAGAAGGTCAGTGTGTTTTGGAACTTGATATAGCTGAAATCAAAATAAACTGTCTGATACTATATAAAGAACTACGGGACTTAGCATGGCCAGGTGGTTAAGGCACTCGACTCGTAATCTGAGGATCGTGGGTTCGAATCCCAGTCACACCAAACACGCTCTTTCAGCCGTGGGAGCGTTATAATGTGACTATCAATCCCAATATTCGTTAGTTAAAAAATAGCTCACGAGTTGGCAGTGGGCGGTGATGACTAGCTTGTTTGGTGAATTTCGCGAAATGTATTACGAGAGCTATTTGCGCTAGTCGTCTCTAAGTTTAGAGAGAACTAGTCAACAGCATTCATCACCAGCTTTTGGGCTATTCTTATGAGAATGAATAATGGAATCTGTCTGTAAAAGTTATTATGCACTCAAAATGCTGATCGGGATTTTATTTTCCATTCCACATTGTGGAACACTAACTAATGGGCCACAGATGAAGCCTACTGAATTTTCAGAAGCTGTTACAATTTACAGGATAGACTGTTAGAAGCATAATTATTTAACAGATTAACTAATACACTGAGTATTGGTTTATCAAAATATTTCGACGATTCTAACAAAGAACGAGATTATTTGTCATTACCTTATTAACTTAAAAAAATGGCGAATAAATACGTAACAAATAGTATTTTGTACACGTGCTTTTATGATTCATATGGACTTTACGAGGACTTTATCGGAACGAAACACAATAAAACAGCATAAGCCATAAATAGATATATACACACATACACACACAGACATACTGACATATATCTCATAAAAGTTCATAATAGCAGAACCAAAAAACGAAACAAAAACATAACGACTCAAACTAGAAATTTGGTATCTACCTCCAATATATATATGTATTTTAACACTAACTGGAAATATTGTTTGTTTTCGAATTGCGCGCAAAGATACGCGAGAACTACATATATATCTGCGCTAGCCCTCCTTAATTTAGCAGTATAAGACTAGAGGGAAGGCAGCTAGTATCACCACCCATTACCAGCTCTTGGGCTACTCTCTTACCAATGATCGATCGTTACATTATAACACCCCCACGGCTAAAAGGGCGAGCATATTTGGTGTGACTGTGATTCAAACCCGCAACCCTCAAATTACGAGTAGAGTGTCTTATCTAGGTGGCTATGCTGGTCTCCCCCACGATACAGAGGTATGTCCTCGGATTCGCATTGCTAGAAACCTGAATTCGATACCTGTGATAGAAAGAGCATAGATAGCCTATCGTGTAGCCTTAGTTTCATTCGAAATAAACAAACAGTTACAAGTGTAATTTTAGGTAAACAGAAATACGTGTAAAAATGCAGTATATTATTTTTATTACAGAGAGAAACACACGTATACATTTACTGTTTCTTAAATTTAAAATAAATTTTTCATTGATTAAATTCAGCCGCTAACTAAAAATGCTTGTTTATACATCGATAACATTGATTATTAATTATCTGTGACAAAATAAAGTCATCAAATTTTCAATCTAATCAAACATTAGTTTGACATTATGTATGACAACTTGTAAGTTAACGACCCCGACATTTCAAATATGCACAATGATTTATTGTATAAATTTGAAATGCCAGAATGTTTCGGTGTAAAATGTTCCACTAGGCTAGGCATAGACAAGTGGTTAGGGGGTTCGAGTCGTAATCTAAGGGTCGCAGGTTCGAATCCCCGTTACATCAAACATGCTCGCTCTTTCAGCTGTGGAGGCGTTATAATGTGACGGTCAATTCCATTATTCGTTGGTAAAAGAGTAGCCCAGGAGCTAGTGGGGATTACTAACTGCCTTCCCTCTAGTCTTACACTGCAGATAGCTCTTGTGTTGCTTTGCGCGAAGTTGAAAAACAAACAAAACTTTCAGAATTACATCTTCAATAAACAACCACATGTGATTTTGCATGTCTTATTACTATTCTTTGTATTACTGTGAATCTTTTACTGTCCTGGAAATCAAATCTCCTGATAGTTTCTTATATTTGAGTGCTGTATTAATGCAGAATTTACTGCAACTATAAACTCAACTTGGGTACAAACTGATTATCTTCCGGTAGTGTTTATTATTAAGTTACAAAACTACTTCCCTCTTTTCTATAAGTGTGCACAACACTGAAATAGTCTTTTGATCTGTAAGAAGGTTGTCATAACCATGACATTCCTATCGATCTCTATCTATATTTAGTTAACTGACAGAGGTATGAAATAATTAGGACGAAATTTTCTAAAGACTTAGATATCAACATTTAATAAAATTGAAAATATCCTTACTTAGATTATTACTTTGAACAAATCAATCACTTTTTAACGATACTTTGCTTTTTCTATTTTTTTTTTAATTTCACGCAAAGCTACACGAGGGCTATCTGCGCGAGCCGTCTCTAATTTAGCAGTGTAAGACTAGAGGGAAGGCAGTTAGTCATCACCACCCACCGCCAATTCTTTGGCTATTCTTTTATCAACGAATAGTGGGATTGACCGTCCCATTATAACGTCCCCACGGTTGAAAGGGCGAGCATGTTTGATGTGAACGGAGATTCGAATCCGCGACCCTCATATTATGAGTCGAACGCCTTAACCCACTTGCCCCTGCCAGGCCTTTACTTATCCTATATTACTTGGTTTACATACAAACTTTGAATTCATGTGTGTATGAGCAACGGGGGTCTTCGAGAATATAAAAACACAAATTTAATGGCTGAGTATTGAGGGAATGTGAACAGGTGAGGGTGAGTGGCTTTGAAGCAGGTATTCTTTTAAAGTTCTAGAATAAAACAATTAAAAACAAAATAAAAACGCTAAGATCAAATCAGATGTACATTTTCCTGGATATTTTTCGTAGAAGAGGATTTTGTTTGTTTGTAGTTAAGCACAAAGCTTAACAATGGGCTGTCTGTGCTCTGCCCACCACGAGTACCGAAACCCGGTTGCCAGCGTTGTAAGTCCGCAGACGTGCCCTTGTGTCACTGGGGGCTCACAGAAGAGGAGCTATCAGGTAATCACACTCATTATTATTATTATTACTTGTTGTAAGACACTAAAAGAAACTGTTAATTCATTTTTATTCAGATACAAGTAGAATTTCCATATTTTACCATTGACACCACATAAATCACAAACAGTGTTTTACAAACTTCTAAGAAATTTCAAATCTTTGGCCAACAGTCTATCGATGGTTTTCGTTTCAAAGAAACTTCATGAATAAAAGACTGAATGAAACAGAAATGGGTTACTGAAGAGCATGTCATTAGATACAACATATAACACAACATAACCTGGTGTAATACTTACCACATATGATTTAACATAGACTATTGATTAGAGAGCTCGATTCGTAATCCAAAGGTCACGGGTTCGAATCCTCGTTACCGAACTTGCTGGCCCTTTTAGCCGTAGAGGCGTTATAGTGTTACGATCATTCCCACTATTCGTTAGAAAAAGAGTAGCCCAAGAGTTGACGATGGATGTTGATAACTAGCTGCCTTCCCTTCTTTCTAACACTGCTAAATTATGAAAGGCTAGCGAAGATAACTGTCGTGTAGCTTTTGCGCGAACTTCAAAACACACAAACAAGCTTTTGCACGGAGACACCTGGTGTCACTTTTCAGGCAGACGAACTTATATTTACGAACGACAACAGACACTTAGAGAGACTGCCGTCTTAATTGTCTTTGAAATATATTTTGTAGTCGAAAGGAATTCCTAAAGGCACATCTTAGACGTATTTGAGGATAAGCCTGAATACATCGTTGCAGACCCTAATAAACAATTTACAACTTGGATATGGAATGTGTCAGTTACCGAAAGCATATCAATTGTGTGAGATGGAGAAAAATTATTAGCTTTATTTTCGTAAATAATTGTAATAGAAAACATTTCTTTTCAAGAATCTAACTGGTGTTTGGTTAAACTCAAATTATTTTGCTCCGAGTCGTTTTAAGGAGTATGTGAAACGTGGATTAATATTGTTAACTACTTTAATACGAGACCAATTAAATGGAGAAATAAGGAAATAATTAATATAAAATACAAATATGCGACAAAATGTTTTATTGCTTAACGAAGCCACGAGCAGTCTTGGCAAATTGCATTCCAAAATTACATTCTAGAACAGCTGCACTATTTAATGAGCTAGCTACTTATTACCATTACATCTTGTCCGTCGGTGGCTCAGTGGTAAGTCTTTAGGCTTATAGTGCTAAAAATTGTGGGCGTAGCACAGATAGCCTATGGTGTGTTTTAGGGCTTAACAAAGAAACAGAACATTCAGTTTAAAAAAATAATTATTGACCAATAATAGATTCCAGTAGCTCAGCGATAAGTGTGGAAGCTTATGACGCTAAGAAACTGGGTTTCAATACCCGTGTTGTGCAGAACACATATAGTGCACTGTGTAGGTTTGTGCTTACTAACAACCAAACCGAGACAAAAAGTAGTAACTCATATGAACAGGCTGAAGGTTGTTGTTCACACATAAATTAAAGAGACAAAAATATAATTTTCGTGGCTTCACTCACCATTGTTATGTTAACAAGTCTAAAACTGCATATCGAGAAACAAGATAAGTTTCTGAAGACATTCAATTATTCTATACTGTCTACAGGTACAATTAACAAACTTGTCCAAGGGACTGTCTTTTAGTTTACTGTTCTTAAATATTTTTAGGGTTTTTTTAAAGCGCAACATAGATTTTAAAAATATCACTCCGCAAAATAATATAACAGACATAAACACAAAATGTTATCACTTATTCTACGGTGTTGCTTTAAAATAGTCTAAATTATAGTAATACTTAGATTGTGAAACTTGTATTTTGAACTCTATTTGAATTTTACGTAGATCACAAAATGAATTTAAGTAAAAGTTTGTTAAGAGATTCCGTGATTCATTTTACATTTTTTTTTATATAACCGAGCTATAATTAAACCAATGTAATCTTTCAGTATCTCATGAACTCTAAATTTGTAACGTACTGACATATGTCTATATACATTTCTAAAGCACTCTTAAAGTAAACTTATTGAAAGTCATAACAGGTAAAACTGCATATAGTTAGCTTATAAGCCCTCCATTGGCCCAGTGGTATGTTTGCGGACTTATAACGCTAAAAACCGGGTTTCGATACCCGTGGTGGGCAGAGCACAGATAGCCCATTGTGTAGTTTTGTGCTTCATTCAAAACAACAACTTAACTTATAAACTGTTTTCAATGTTGCGAACGCATGTAACACTATGGCAACAACCAGGCGATTATAAAAGAAACATCGTAACTATAAATTTAACACTGTTTACTTTGTGGAAAACAACATTCCATCAGAGACACATAAAGAATAAAAGGAGTTATTTAGAATATGATACAGCGAGTTTCAAAACTACATAATATTACAAACTAGCTTTACTTTTATTTTTCTTCTTTTTCTCAGTATTATGAAACTAGTGATACAGATAAAACTCGTTTTACTATGAAGAGTATTAAAAAATATAAATATCTAGAAAAGATGGCGCTTGCAGTATCTTGTTTGTTTGTTTTTGAATTTCGCGCAAAGCTAAACGAGGGCTATCTGCGCTATCCGTCCCTAATTTTGCAGTGTGAGACTAGAGTGTAGACAGCTACTCATCACCACCCACCTCTAACGCTTGGGATACTCTTTCACCAATGAATAGTGGGATTGACCGTCGAATTATAACGCCCCCACGGCTGGAAGGGCGACCATGTTTGATGCGACGGGGATTCGAACTTTTAACCCTCAGATTACGAGTCGAGTGCCTTAACTATTTGGTGTACGGTATCTTTATTTGTGGGACTGATTTTGTATGCTAATTAAAAAAAGCATAAAGCATATGAAACGCCATTTGTAACAGCTTTTGAAACACCCCGTGCACGTTCACGCTTTCCTTATTATTTGATAACCAGAAATGTTGGCTGTAGATTATGTGAAAATAAAGATATCTGATGATGATTATACACAAAGAAAATTTGGGTATTCTGCGTAGCTAGACTTAACGTAACCATCAAAACGTAAAAACACTTCGAAATCAAGTTAAGATAAAACTGAAATAGAAACTCTTATAACCCGAGCGCTTTCGAAAGGTTAACCTTTCTTCTTCAGCCTATTTTCCCAATCACCAGTTCATAAGGAAAACAAGGAATATTATTTGGTTTATGTATTAAGCTATGTGAAGGTATGTGTTGTTTTAAACTAACCATGTAAATATTCATATTTACTAAGCCAAAGTAGTTGGACATTAACGATCAAAAATTTGAGAAATTCATAGACTTCAAGTCTCAGATTTCCAAAGTGTCTCCCCCAACAATTTTGTATAAGACGACCTCACCCACATGACTCAAAAGTTTGTCTGAGAGTTTGTAAGACACACACAAACCCTGTTTCGACACTGGCAGAGGTCAAAACTCAGAAAGTTCTGTAAAGTAGCTTTATACGTATCAACAGCGATTAAAAAAGACATAGATTCTTATGGACAACTCTTATCTAGCTCCATATGACTGGAAGCTTCATATGACCTTCTTCTAAATACTTAGTGCCGTTATATGAAACATTACACCACATAGGTCTTCCCAAAAAACTAGCTTTAAACTCGAAATACAAAACTTCGCAACATAAGATATTTGAATACTGTTATGCGAGAAAACTTTCTACACGTATTTTATATCCGGTATTTATTTGACACATCTGTTTATGTTAAAATACAAAAACAAATAAGGTGTACTGTGATGAGATATGTGACGCCTCTGATGAAGCTTGATCAGTTTAAAGGCATATTTTTATTTCAATAACTGATATGTAAGTAAAGAAAATCATAGAAATAGGTTTTTGACCATGCTATTACATTTTCACGCGTGTTTCTACTGAGAATTGTTTTGTTTTTGAACCACGCAAAATTCAAACTTCCCCGTGTGTATTCTACTCAGCTGTGAGTTTACTGTTTTTCATACATATTGCTCGATACCCGCCAGGAGATGAGAACCAGTTACATTCACTGGTTTGTGAAGATTCGTATTCATTCTACATAATATTATTATACGAATTACACACAATGATGTAATTTAGGATCAACTAACCTTGTTCTTACATCTGTGCCCAGATTAGTAAGTGTTGATAACAAAGCACCTGATTACTAAACAGATTTAATACTCTTGACTTTAATATCGTTCAACTGTAACAACCCTGTAAAAACACAAATACAAATATATTGTATATATATATGTGCGTGTGTGTGTGTATTACATCCAGAATGTTTTGGGTGGTATCACCTTTGTTATTTCACGCACGTACATGCTAAACAAAACTGATACAGTTGAAATTAAAAAGGGAAATCTGGATTTTGTTTGTTTATTTCTTGTTAACCGCAAAGCTACAAAATGGGCTATTTGTGCTGTTCTAGCCACAGGGATCGAAATCCGTTTTTTAGCGTCATAAGTCTTCAGACTTCCGAGCCACTCAGAGGAAAAGGTTGTTTGTTTAGTGGAAAGCCACCCTGTACAACACGAGTCATTGAACTTTGCACAGTAACATCGTAAGTCCGTAAACTTACCGCGGATTAGGGACTTTAGAACTAAATATATATACATATATATATATATATATATATATATAAATCATGTGAATAATGTCTTTCTGAACGTCGTATTACTTGTTTCAGTGAACGGCTCGTCATAGTCAAGCGTGTTAAGGCGTTCGACTCGTAATCCGAGGATCGCGGGTTTGAATCCCGGTCGCACCAAACGTGCTTGCCCTTTTAGCTGTGAGAGCGTTATAATGTGACGGTCAATCCCACAATTAATTGGTAAAAGAGTAGCCCAAGAGTTGGCGGTGGGTGGTGATGAATAGCTGCCTTCCATTTACTCTTACACTGCTAAATTAGGGACGGCTAGCGCAGATAGCCCTCGAGTAGTTTTGTGCGAAATTCAAAAGAAAATTTTTGGTGAAGAATGCAAAAGACCTACTCCATTTAATTATTAGAAAAAGTGTTTTATTTCTCTGATGTGTATAAGTTCCACGAAACTAATAATATTGACAATTTCACAAATAAATAACCCTGAAAGAAATTTAAGTTACTTGCTAATTCTCTTGTCTGGACGGTACTTCAAATATCTCTAATATTTCGTTGACAAATTTTTAGCACTAAACAAACTGTCTTACTTGATAGGAACCAGTAATTTATTTAGTCTCACTTAACAAACGTGTTAGATCATTAAAAATCTTTTCCATGATTTTACAAAGTTTATTTAAACGGATTGTTCAAAAGGGGATATGTGATTGTACCAAATAATTTAAACGAATGAAACTCGAACATTAGTTGTAAAAGAAGTCGAAGTATCTAAACATTGGTAAAAAAACTTTTGTTGGTATCAGGATTTAATACATTGTAAAATTTAAGAAAGTTAGGCCTGTTTACAAGATAACTACGCAATAATTTCACTCTTTCGTGCTGTAATATCATATATTTAAAGAAATAATAAAACTCATCAACTCAGCTTATACAAATCCTAATTTCCGGAAACGCACAAACAAACAAAAACGACCACGTTTGACAGGTACACGAGTGAGAAAGGCCCATAAAGAAAGTAGAAACTGAACAATTTTCAAAGCTACAGCGAGCCACACGAGAGGTGTGTACACTAATTCTCCTTCCCATAAAAACAAAAACAGGTCTTGTGTCAGGAGGCAGCTAGGCCATATATTTTTAGATGCACTCAGGGTTTATTGTTGGTAATTTTCTGTGCTCTTTTCTTTATTAATATGGCAGTTTTTGATTAAGAAATGTTTAAAGTAACTTACAAGATCATTACGTGACTCCAATACAGACTTTCCGGTAATACCAACTTATCATCTCTTTTCCAAGTTCATACTAGTATTCCTCTCTATTTGGTTCCATGTGAATTTGTTTTTCATTGTATTACCTATGTGGGGCGTTATAAGGTTTCGGTCATATCTACTATTCGTTAGTAAAAGAGTGGCTCAAAAGGTGGCGGTGTTGACTAGACAGGTGCCCTCCTTCTGATCTATTGTTGCTGAGTAGGGGATGACTACTGTAGGCAATCTTGGGGTAGCTTTGCACAAAATTCAAAACAAACCCAATCTAATTATCTGTCTCTTCATTAAAACCTTCCAGACCCTGTCTCAGTTGTTTTTCCTGTCTCTTTCCATGTTTAAATAGTTACTACAGAACATCTATTTCAGTATCATAATAACTGAAGATGACAGTTTAAAATTGAATACTTGCTTGTTTGTTTTAAATCAAGCACAAATTTAAACAATGGGCTAACTGAGCTCTACCCATCACGGATGTCGAAACCCAGTTTTTAGCGGTGTGAATCCGCAGACATAATGCCGTCCCTCTAGTAGCAAAACTCGTATGCAGCACATTTTGTCAGTCAAGTAGGCCCGAAATGGACAGGTAGTTAAGGTACTCGATTCGTAATCCGAGGGTCGAAGGTTCAAATTCCTGTTACACCAAACACGCTTCCTGTTTCAGCCGTTGGGGGGATATAATGTAACAGTCAATCCTATTATTCGTTGATACAAGAGTAGCCCAAGAGATGGAAGTGGGCTGTGATGGCATAGTGCTCGTGTAGCTTTGTGTAAAATTGAAAAACAAACCAATCAGTCAAGTAAAAATTTATAAACCTTTTTTTAGGCACTTTGACCCGTTGCATATTGAAATTACCATTGTTAGAAATCCAGTGTTTACATATCCAACAATGTATAACATGTATGAATAGCAAAAATACATCACGAACTTGACGTCAATCCATTTCACGTTCGACTTCCTTACATCCAATTTTAACGTCGAATGTACAACACTTTCAATATTGACTTCAGCTGACTAAAACTAAACAAACAAAAATCCACAAAAAATCGTCTAAAATTTTTACCCTGTAGGGTAAATGTGATATAAGTATTTCAACACACTGCAGGTAAGATAGATGTTACGATATGAACGCCTTTTTCAAGCTGGCCAAGCATGACAATAATTAATTATACATGTTCCGACCACCTGTGCTTTTATGTTTACCAGCTGGTGTGATGAGCTCTGGGTTGAGCGAAACGCGCCGTCGGCAATGAATATGGTAAACATAGCGCAGTCGGTATACTATTATTATATACTCTTCAACTTTTGGAAGTTCCTAATAGACTGGATAAAAATGTAGTGTTAACAGAATATCACAGGACTAAAATAAATTTCTCATGACAAGAATAATTAATTATAATCATGACTCGGCAGCTTGAAAAAGGCGTACATACCATATAAATGGATTATATAAATAGTATTTTGATCACTAGTTTGTTGTATCCCAGTATGCCTGAAAACGTCAGCGACAATGGATATTGTGAACACAGTGTGGTAAATATATTGTTATTACACACTCTCCTAATTTTTAAATATCAGTAAGAGACTAGATAAAGAATACAGTATTGAAAGAGTTGGCGGTGGGAGGTGATAACTAGCTGCCTTTCCTCAAGTCTTACATTGCTAAATTAGGGACGGCTAGCACAGATAGCCCTCGTGTAGCTTTGTGCGAAATTAAAACAAACAAACAAACTTGACTTTACTGAATTATCAGTAAGAGGTTCCGAATGAAAGGAACGAAAAATGATTAACAATATACCATTCACACGACACAATTACCGACAAGGCCTTTCGTACAATACCAGGGATTCTCAGACTACGTTTCAGGAACAACACTTGTGTCGTAAATTGTAAAGGTTGATAAAGTTCTTTATCCAAGAACACTTCAAGAATTTATTTTATGTGCAGTAATTTCTGAATCGTATTGTTAATTTCACAAAATTTATGTTTGCAATTCTCAGAACCAATGATTAACGCATCTGACTGTGGAGCCTGCCATGACCATACGGTTAAGATGCTCGATTTGCAACCTTGAGGGTCGCGGGTGTGCATCCTCGTCACACCAATCATGCTCGTCCTTTCAGCTGTGGGGGGCGTTATAATGTTATATGATTAATTGCACTGTTAATTGGTAAAAAAGTAGCCCAAGAGTTGGCGGTGGGTGGTGATGACTAGCTGCCTTCCTTCTAGTCTTACACTGTTAAATTAGGGACGGCTAGCGCATATAGCCCTCGTGTAGCTTTGTGCAAAATTAAAAAAACAAACAAACAAGATATTTATTTGACAATATCATACAATATCGCAGCGTACATTTTAGACTAGTCAAATGAATTTGTTTTGACAATTTAGAGAGTAAACATGTTTCATGTGCTCTGACTACCACTGCTGGGAACGGCTACAAGTGTTGAAAAATTTTTAAGCCTGACAAAAACTATTATGAGTAAAACAACAACTACAATAAAACCGTACAAATATGCACTTGAAACAAAATCTTGTGTAATACTCTAGATACTATTCTTTTAAAAGCAATCATTTTAGTTGTGATAATTGTATCAATTGAATAAAGAACAAAACTCACCATAAAATGTATCTTTAGAAGTAATTTTTTGACACATAATATCGGCCAGGTGTGTTAAGGCGTGCGACTTATCTGAGGGGCGCGAGTTCGCATCCCCGTCGCATCACACGTGCTCGCCCTTTCAGCCGTAGGGGCGTTATAATGTGACAATCAATCCCACTATTTGTTGGCAAAGAGTAGCTCAAAAGTTGGCGGTGGGTGGTGATGAGTAGCTGTCTTCCCTCTAGTCTCACACTGCTAAATTAGGGACGGCTAGCGCAGATAGCCCTCGAGTAGCTTTGCGCGAAATTCAAAAAACAAAACAAACAAACTAATTGACTGTAAAATTGAGATTTAGTGTAGCATATCACATTTACTGGCTGTTTGTTATGACATTAAAATTAAAATACGTTAAAATAGATGTTCTTTAAGTAAGGCATACACTCCACCTTATTTAACCGTAGCATGTATGGTGTTTACAAGGGGTAAAGCAATAACAACATTTTTTAAATCCGTTGCTTCTAAATAACGTTGTTTAGATTCAGTGAAACAATGAATTAGGGGCGAAACCATAGATTGTGTGACCATCACATTATTCGAAAAAAAGTCTAAACCGTCTAGTAGGTTTTCTCTATCTCAGCTCAGGAAGGCCTATAAAAGCAATTTCACACGAGTAATTTAGGAGTCTCAACTATTATACCTGTTTTTTTAACCACGATTTAATAAATTTTCCACTGAGCATGAAAGTATATTAAGCATTATCCAATGCAGCCTCTGTTTGAAGCAAATTGGTATGTTATCCAATACATCCTATGTTTGAAGTAGTTTGATATGTTATCCAATACATCCTATGTTTGAAGTAGTTTGATATGTTATCCAATACCGTCTCTGTTTGAAATAGTTAGTATGTTATCCAATACAGCCTCTGTTTGAAATAATTTGGTATATTATGCAATATAGCCTCTGTTTGAAGCAGATTGGTATGTTATCCAATACATCCTCTGTTTGAAGTAGTTTGATATGCTATGTAATACAGATTCTGTTTAAAATAGTTGGTATGTTATCCAATATATCCTCTGTTTCAATTAGTTTGGTTTGTAATATGTTAAAGCTTCTGCTTGAAGTAGTTTGTTTTATCATCCAATGCAGCCTCTGTTTGAAGTAGTTTAGTATGCAATCCAGTAAGGTCTTCAAAATTACACACATTATTATAATTATATTCGTTCAACTCACATTTCGTGGTTAAAAGTAAACTGTACGACACATTCAGGCCTGTTTGTAGCTTTGAGTTTAACAGCAATCAACCCAAGCCATTCTGGATCCCTTTTCTCCGAGAATGTGACATGCAATAGTTTCTTTGGGATCACTTGTAACGTCCATCGCACCAGCTAGATTAATCAGTTTTTAACCAGGTTTCTATTGTCAATTTCAGGGATACAAGTTATTCAATTATTCCCTTTATTAGAGTATTAATTCATCCAGCTAGCTTCATGACAGCTGATTCTTTAGCTTGCTTTATTTCATCACATTCCGCTTTGTTGGTGGACTTGCACCACTAGAAAACGAGTTTTGATTCCCGTAGTGGGCAGAACACAGACAGCCTATTCTGTAACTCTGTACTTAACTACAGGCATATAGGCTGATAAATTAAATTCATTCAAAGCTACGTTCTGTTCTGCTTGCTTGTGACACTGGTAAAAGCAGACGAACTACTTTAATTATTATTAAGCCAATTTTTATCTCACCTAAATTAAATTTTCCTCAGGTTTAGTTTTAAAAATTTGAAGAAGTTCTGTATTTTCCGTATCTTGTGGATTCATATTAGTACATGCCATGTTGAGACTGCCACACAATTGATTTTCATCCAGACTAACTTTCAACGAAAGTTAAAAGTTATAAATTCCACCTCAGAAATAGACCAAATTACAAAACCTTTTCGAGAGCTAGCTGTTTTGATATACGATGGATACAAATATCGTGTCATTGTAAGAACAGTCAATTGTACCAGCCTGAATGTTGAGTTTTCTTAATGACAGCGATCGATATGTACCCTTTTAAATTAAAAATTCCAATTGAAAGACATTTACGTGTACAAAATTCAATTATTAAAAAATTACTTAAAGATCTTCTTCTAATATGTGGCTGATTAAAAATTATTTCAATCTTTTGTTTGTTTTTTGAATTTCGCGCAAAGCTACGCGAGGGCTATCTGCGCTTATCTTTTAATTGTTTAATAATTACAACATAATCTGCATTACCTTTCTCCTTATCATGAAGTTCTGTATTTTCCGTATCTTGTGGATTCATATCAGTACATGCCATGTTGAGACTGCCACACAACTGATTTTCATCCAGACTATTGTTAAAAGTCAATTGCAAGAAATAAATAAAGTGGTAGCGCCCAGTAAAAATTTCTATTAAACTCAGTTTTCTTGTTCGCTTTTCTACATGAAAAATTTTCTCAACCCAAACCAGCCGTTTTTACATATACATATTTCTCTACTAGTGGGTTTTCTCGTCATTACTAATTCTCAATTTTCTGTTTTCATTACACATAAAAACAGCATTCGTACAAATTAATATGTAAATCTTCAGTGACTAAACTGAGATTTTGCAAGAGGTGGAACTCCCTTTTGCGATCCATTCTTCCGTTCTAATCAGACGACCAAAAACCTTAATAGATTTAATTTTCAAAAGGCGGAATTCGAATTTGATCCTTGCTCATTTTTATATAAAAAATCCTTTCTAAATTCAAAATTTCAACCAGATACGCAAACCAGAGGCTATGTCCATTGCAAATTACATATGTTAGATGTTGATGTCTAGCCGCCATGCTAAGCCTATGGTAGCTGTAAATTTATCTGATTCTTTAATTGAAAAATTTCTTCTCTCACTAAAGTAATTTTTTGTGGAGGAAAGAATGAATCTATGTACGGCTTAGAGGCCTATTCTTGTTCTCTTAGTAAAATCTTGAAAATTCTCTGATTCTTGTGTGCCGTTTTTTGATTAGCCTTATTTTACACTCAGTAGTTTTATGTTAATATCTGAATTAATTTAAAAAAACAAAGTTTTTGCTTTCATGCGTAACCGATTTTGTACGACTGGACATTTTTATTAATTAGTGAAAATTCAACTTTATTGCTGTATGTGTAATGCAGACATTTAAAATAGTTTTAAATAGTCTGGGCGACATTATTCCATTCTATAAAAAGCGTCACCAAGCGAGATGATGCATCAACTCTAACGGAACTTAGTAAGCAAAGTAAAACAGATTTAGCGAGAAACATGTGAAAACGGGGCTTTAAAATAAAACAAAACAATGTTTATAATCAAGTTGAATAATTATGTTAATTGTGTTAAACTTAACAAGCGGAAAGTGTCTTATTGTAGGCTTTAGTTCCGGTGACATGGCAGAATCCTTTATCACAGAAGGGTGGTAGTACATTTATTTTGAGAAAGATTTCAAATTTTTACTACCTCGAACTAATAATTGTAGGCCTAATTTAAGGTAAGAATAAACTGTACGTTTTCACTATTCCACATAACAGTTATGTAACTACAGTTTTAAATATTGTCTCGTGAGATTGTTTTGAATAAAACATAATTATTGCTTTTGTATGTTGCCAGTGCCAGTTTTAGATGTTCATAATTATACTTCACTCAGCGTTAATACAAAATGGTATTAGTAATAATATATACACTAACAATGAGTATAACTATGGCAAATGTGGGTTTGATAAATAGGAAATATAGATTTATGTATACAAGTATCTTTTTCAGCTTGTACACTGCTCGTTAGAGTAAGAAAACGGCCAGTATTTCATTGCTAAAATAAACCGTATTAGCTTTAAACACTATGTGCCTTATTTATCTGATCATTATTAAATTTAGCATTTCATTGATTTAAAATTAAACATCTGTATATAATCTAGTTTAGTAGCCTATCTTAGAAAACATTTCTATTTATAGATTAATGCTTTGCTAATAGGTACTAAATAATTGGTTTAAAGTTTTAAAAACCTAGTTATAGAGGTACGATACCGGACCTTGACTTCTGTCGGCTAAAAATGTAGTATTATAAATTGCTACTATGCGCTGTGCATAAAATTCATGAGAAAATCCAGTAAAAGCAATTAACTATACTGAAATAAGTCCTGAAACTACTATAGTGTATTCAAAAATTAGAACCCATTTTTAAACTTCTTGCATAGGAAAATATAGATTAGTTTAATAGGTATAAAATTTCTTTCTTTACAAAATAAAAGAATGGCTATTTTATTAACATAATATTTTTGTGTAATTAGAATATTCAGACATTTTACGTGATATATTTTTTTTTTTTATTAGAGTTCACCAGAAACCTGAGTTGTGCATGGGAAAACGACAGTTTTTATATTAGTTTGTTCCAACTATTAACTTACTGTTTCCTCAATTTTTTAAAACTAACTGCAGTTACATGTATTTTAGTACAAATGTAACCACTCAATACTTGTGGCTTGGCATGATCAGGTGGTGTAGGCACTCATCTTGCAATCTGTGGATTTCAGGCTTGAATCTCCATCTTTCCAAATATGCTTACCATTTCGGTTATGGAGGGTGTTATAATGTGACAGTTAATCTCATCATTTGTTTCTAAAAGAGTAGCTCAAGAGTTGACAGTGGGTGATGATGACTAGCTGCCTTCTCTCTAGTCTTCTACTGCTAAATTAGGGACGGCTAGTACAGACAAACCTCGTGTAGCTTTGCGTGAAATTCAAAATAAACCAGTAATTCTACTTTCCTGTTGGTAATTAGTGTCTTAATTATGCAGTAGTTATTTAAGATTAGACAAGAAATCTGCAAGTTATTTTTCATATTATTTGTATAGCTTTAAAAGCTTCTCCTTTCCTCTGTGTTCTTAGTAGGTAGTGTTTCACATAGAAGTTTCTAATATATTATGTGGGATATTTTTTTCTTTGTCATTGTCTACTTGATTTTACTGTGTATTGTTTGTTTGTGGACATGTAAATACATTTTCAACTGCAACAGATAGAAATTAGATAAAAGTGTATAACATTATACCTTTACAGCTTATACTGTCAGTATAGAAGCATATTTAGTCATACAAATATTGAGGATCACTGAATGGTGTATTTAAAAATATATTGTTATATATTGTTCATTAAATATGAATAGTATTACTTATAAATACTTATATGTTTCTCCTTGTTACAGAGACTTGTATCCATGAACATGCCCCTGAACACTGATGGAACTGTTATGTTTAATGCTACATTATTTGCTGTTGTTCGAACCTCTTTGCATATCAAAACAGATGGTAAAATGATTGAAGTTATTTTAAATGCAGAATGTTAAAATAATTCCTATAAGTGCTTTAGATTTTAGTAGTTTTTACATTTTTTTTGTAAAACCTTGTTAATTAGAAAAGTATCATTATCTTTTATATTTAAAATAACTTTTGCAGAGTTGAGTTTAATTCAAATAATCACAAGTTGAATATAATACTATAAGGCTTCTTAAAGTTGTTGTTGTAAGTCGTGCTTAAAAGAAACTTCAGAGACAGTTTGTGATTAATTTTGTAGGAAACATGGACGAAGCGAATGAGGAGCTGAGGACAGTTATAAAGAGGATCTGGAAGAGGACCAGTCACAACCTGTTGGACCAAGTTGTACCTCCAGCTGGAAGTCTGTAACAGTTGATGCTTATTTTAACTTTGGTTTAAGTTTTGATTTACTTATTACAATTACTGAACTTCTTTCTTCAATTATTTGCTCATTAATATTTTAAGAAGTCTTCTTTACCAGTTAGTAAACCTCTTTACCAGAGGTTAGTATTATTAGTTTTATTTAAATTATAAGTTGAACAAACTAATTACAGAAACTCTGCAGTATTGCAATGTAAAAATACATCATTGAAAATAAGAATCAGTGTGCCTTTTTATAGGGCTTCTTACTGACCTATGAAACCGTTTTTGTATTAAAGTTTTTGCAGGAGCAAGTAAAGAGGAATAATTACTAACGAGAGTGAATTTATTTTACTGAATAGTAAAGAGGAATAATTACTAACGAGAGTGAATTTATTTTACTGAATATTTGGACTGAAATTAACACACATTGAAAACTTTCTTAGAATTGAGATTCATTATACCCTTAGTAGAAATCCTGGATGAAAACGTTCAATATAAATCATATGTATTGAGTCCTTGATATACAGTCATTTTGGTAAAGAAATGATCGAACTATTAAAATTCTGTAAGATTTGAGTATCAAAAATTTTGTTATGGCATGTATTCACTCCTCATGTTATTTTAAATTAATTACATACACGTGATGGCATGAGGAGTTGACTGAATGTATTTCTGATGGTGAATTATTTTAATTCATTCTACTAAATATAGTGGAAGATGATGTTACTGTTGGAAAATTTTACGCCACATTCTTGATCCAAGATTACTTCAGAAGATTCAAGAAAAAGAAAGAGGAGCGAGCTCCTGGAAGTTCTGATGATGCTGTGGCTTTAAAAGTACGTGTAGAAATGTACAATTAATTTAATAAAAGCTGTTAATAGAAAACAGAAATTTTGTGTATTTGAAGTTAAATATTTATAAAAAATGAAATATTAAAGCACATTGTTTAAAATTATTTTTAGATGTATAAAGCCAGTGGAATACCTTTTTAAATTTTCTTATTTTATATTTAAAATATGTTATATGTTCCCTGGTGTCTTAGTGGTGAGCTTAATGGCTATAATACTGAAATCAAGGCTTGAAACTCCTGGTTGAAACAATGGAAATAGACTACTGTGTAGTTTTGTAATGAAAAATAATTAAATTTTTTGTTATATTTAGAATACATTATTAATATCACAAAGAGTAAAATAATTGTTATGTATATCAATATTTAATTACCCCTAGTGGCACACAGTATGTCTGTAGACTTGCAATGCTAGAAGCCGGGTTTCAGTATCTATGTTGGGCAGAGCACAAATAGTCCGTTATGTAGCTTTGTACCTTAATTTTAATTATATATCATTTGTTTGTTTAAATTGTTTAAATATTGGTCGTCTTTTATAGGCTGGCTTGCGTACACTGCACGAAATGGGACCTGAAATCCGACGAGCTATATCTGGAAACTTGGATGCAGACGAGTTTGAAAATACTTGGGACTCTGAACCATTACATAGGGTAAGGTGATTTAAAGAATTGCTATGAAAATTCCCATTTTGTGTTTATAGCCAGACAAGTTCAAAAGTATTCATTTCTTGTAGACATTTTAATGATATGTTTAGTCCTCTCTATTATGTTTTGTTTGAAATAATAAATTTTGCATTTATATCTTTGAATATTTTTCTAGTATTCTAGAATGCAAAATCTTCCTGTTTGTGTGTTATTAGAACTATCCTGTTGAAAAACTTGTGCTATAAAGATGAAAATATGTAATCTCTTTTTGTTTTTAGTTCCCAGTATAAATGTGAATGCAAATATTCTTAAATGATTCTTTTATATAAAATTTATTTCTCTAATTGTATTTATTTAGGGCTTTATTCTAACCATAGAGCAGATAGCTCTGCTGCTTTCTGTCATTAAACTTCCTCTAGCTACCAATTCTAAACCTTCTCTATAGATTGCTTGTCTAAAAAAGAGGTGACTATAACTTATTACAGGCAAAGTATTATTAGGTGAACAATTAATACTTTAAATTAACCATTACAGAGAAACCATCCATTTTTTGGAAACATGTGGTCTTCAGAAAGCAGAAAGCAACATGACAGAACTCGTGGCAATTCAATAAATTCTCTTACTAAGGTTTTACCAATGGAGCCTCGCAAACCAAACTCAAAACAGTACTTAGTTTTGAACCATATCAGTCTATCCAAAGATGGATTGGCTAAGTCCAGTATGGGTGACTACTCATCTCTTAATGCTGGACAAACAGTGACCAAAGCAAAGTAAGTATGTTTAGTGTAGCTTTATGTAGCATGTAACCTTTAACCCAGAACACAAAATTAAACTGAAATTATGCATGGTGATTCTTGAAGTTAAACTCTTTTTTTGTTTGTTTTTAACTAAAATTTAATTTATTAATTTCAGTTCCTTACTGTTAATAAAGAATTTTTCACAAAAATGTTTATCTTACAATTTGTACTAAATATATCTTTTATTTGTTTTCTAATTGAATTGTTACCTGAAAATTCAAAGCACAGGTGATGTAAACTCATCATAATATTACAATACATAAGGATATCATGCATTTTGTTCATTAATATTTTAATGTAATATTATTTTTATCAGTTATCCTGGCTGTTTGTGTGTGTATATAGTTTTCCCGTAACTCATGTTCAGGATCTTAAGTTGAGTTCTTTCTAACTACTGGTCTTCCTTTGTCATTTTCTGAAAATAATATCTGGTTTGTCCATGGGGATATGTTTGTAATGCTGCATTTTATGCAAGGATGTTAATAGTAGTGTTCTCTAATGACAGATTACATGATATTTTAATGTTGAAACCTTTTGTCAAACAGCTATTTATTTTTACAAAGAATAACTTTCACAAAGTTTTTTAAAGGCATATGTTATATTACACTCATAGATGCTCAAAATGCATTTTATGATATTAAAATCATGCATTTTATTCATGATGTAAAGAAATCAAAATAGAAATGAGTAAGCACTCATTTTATTCATGATCTCATCTGACCCTCAAATTTTCCGCTTTTCTAGCGACCACCCCGTATAATGCTATGATGTCTTAGTTCTGTTTCTCTTGACCTTCACTTTGATTAGTTATGTATAATTTTTTCTGTTCATAATAAAACCTTTTGAGTCTTTAACTTGTATTGTTAACTCGTTCTTACAGACCTCTTTATAATTTTTTAGAGTTTATATAGACAACTATCTAAGGTTGGTACTGTTCTTCATCTGATAAATGTTATTTTCATTCTTTTCTTCAGTGTAAATAAAGATTTGTTTTCATTATGTGTTTTACATTGTCTGATCTCTTTCTTACACTAACTCAGTGAAAATTTAGAACTATTTTTAATAAATATCTAATTGAAACACTTGTTGTTTTGAAAACCTATCTCACTGCTGTAAAATAATTCAGTTTCACCTGAAATACCACAGTAGTAGAAAATTATGCATTAATAAAATCTAATATTCATATCAATAATTTGTTAAACTGTCTTCAGAGTTTCTTAGTAGGTTGAGAAAACATATTTTATGTGTGATGTTGAGAATTTTATATGCAAAATTTAAAATACTTTATATGTGTTTGGTTCTGGAAATAATTCATATTCCTTGGGTATTAAATATAAAGATCTTTAAAATAGTCAAAAAAAATGAAACTACTCTATCAAACTCAGATGGTAGTCTCTATTATCTTGTAAATATTTTTCAAACAAACGTTTCTAATGTTGAACCATCAAGTTATTGGCTTCCAGTGGCACAATGATATGTCAGCAGATGTATACTCTAGAAAGTGGGTTTTGATACCCATGGTAGGCAAAGTATAGATAGCCAGTTATGTAGCTTTGTACTTAATATCAAACAACGGTTAGTTATTGCCCAACAGTGGCATATCTGTAGACTTATCTTACTGGAAATAGGTGTCAATACCTGTGGTGGACAGAAAATCGATAGCCCATTGTGTAGCTTTGCGTTTAATTAAAAATACAACACACTTAGCTGTCAAGTTTATTTTGATATTTGTAATCTTCCCATATTACCATACCTAACTTCTAGTTTTTCTTTACTAACTAAATTAGTTGCAAGCTTTAACTGTTTATGGGATAAAGTATGTTTTTCTTTCTCTCTCTGCTGATTTCATATCCTATTCTGTTGTATTTATAACAGTTGTTCAAACACGGCTTAAACTTAAGATTTTTCACTGATTATTGTGAAAAAAGTACCAGCTTATTGTAAAATTTTAGATTTCAAATATTTGGATTTTTTTGTATCATATGTTATTTATTGTTTTGAACTTGGTTTATCAGACTTTATTGTACCCATATTTACAAACATATTTAACAGTTAACAGCTTTCAAAATTTGGATTTGTGTTTTTCACTGTTACATTTATTACTTACTTCAAGATTCAAAATTTATGGAACTATAAAAAATGCAATTGTAAAAGTGTTTCAATTCATATTCTTTCTGGGAACTAAAGTTTTATTGGTAAAACCCATGGATTATGTTTTGTCATGTTACATAAATTGTTAAGTTTGTTTTGACTTTGATTGAATATTTTACTCTGTTTTTGTACCACTGATATATATAATACTTTAAATCTAAAGACTTTTCTGGTATCAACATCATATATAGTTTGTTTTGGAGTTCATTACATTCTTCTTAGAGAATAAAATTGAATTACACTCCAATGCTGATATCAGGTTCATCACTATGTTGACTGCCAAGTATATCAGTTGCTATGATACAACTCTAATGCTTCTTCATTTTGTAATATTTTTCGTGTCGCCATTTTGGATCGAAAGTAAAACAATTTGTAAGTAGGTCAAATGCACGTATGGTGCTGACATCTAGCGTTGAAGTTATGTATTATTGAGAACGAATTTACTCATCCATGGCTCTGTGTTACCGATCGGCTTGGACGAGTTATCTCGTCTATGCTACTCAACAGGTTAATATGTTAAAACTGCCATACTGAAACAATGATTTTTCTCTTCATCCTTGTCAAGTGGGCTTTTTTACACTATGTGGTAGCTAAAAACTTTAGACTTACTATTTTTGAAGTAATAATGTATACAACTTGAGTCAATTGTAATTTACTTGTTATAAAGTTTTCTGCTGTGGGGGCAACGTGTATCGTGTGCATGTGCAAGTTGATTGTTTTTACCAAGTTACTTTATCTGATATTAAATATAAAACAAGTAACGTAAGACACTGAAACATAAGTGTTAGCATTTCCATAGAGAAACCATGTACTCAGATATTCTATTAGCATAAAAGAGGTTCTAATGTTGATAATAATAGCTATTATATCAAACTAAAAAGCTGTAGTAGGTGAGTATACCATACAATTTTTTGTGTGACTTCAACAAACAATCAGAATAACTGGTGAGCACATTTGCTGTGTCTTTGTACATTGTAGATTTTCTGAAATGATTAGAAAAATAAAGGAACAGACAGTAGTATGTTCATGTACATTTCTGTAATAATTTAGTTTCAAATGGAACACTTTTTCAAGTTTTAACTGAAAGATTGAGATTTCACTTGTACCTGTTCCTTAACAGGGACAGCATGTTTACTCTTTGACAGCAAAACGTTTGAAATGTTTTTATTCTTCTAAGCGCATCATCAATACATACTTGCTTAAAGGCACTGAAATTTCTGTGTGATTACATAAACTTAGTGGCCTTTATACTGTGTAAGCAAGTACTTTTGCCCACTTGATTTCTAATGAGTCACGGTTTACAGTCTACATTACCAAAGTTTAATCTCTTTGATTCCTACCTCTAGCTCCTATTGTGTAACTGAAGCTAGTAACACTTATCCTGCTGAATCACCATTGTCGAGTACAAGTGTTTTTGACTCTCCCGAATATCCAGTGTGTCACCCACTCATTTCCTCATCCATCGAAATTTGCAGTACCTATGATCCAAGTTTGGATGGAGATCCAACTTACAGATACTCTATTCAAAAACCACCATTCCAATCTGCACGTCGCCAGCAGCCCCGCCATCCTTCTACTGTAATAACTAGTCTCAGCTGCTCAAGTGCGGAAAGTGCCGATTCCTTTCCTAATCTCATGATGCCGACCATAAGACCTTCCTTTGAAGCTGAGTAAGTTTTTTTTTTAATCAGTGAAAGCTTAAATACATTTTTTATTATAATCATTATTTTCTTCATTGAAATGTATTAGGTTTTAATTTTGTAGAAAATATCAGTGATGTTATGACAGATGTGAATTAATATACTTTATTAAATTTTCAAAAGTTGTCAAGGTAAGTAAGTAATGAAAACAGAAATTGATTAAGCAAACTGAACAAGGTAATCATGGAAATTTATCTTAATCTTGTATAGATACTATACATTTTGTATCGAGTTTATATAGCCATTGAAGCTTGAAAATATGCAGCACTTACAATCAAGTTTGTTTATAAGTATGTTTTGCTAGCTTAATAATTAGAAGACATTTGTGAAAAGATTAGTGATATATATCTAAAAATTGATGAAAAACAGACAACTGTATGTTTTACAAATATTTATTTGTGAAACATACATCTGTCTTTGTTTTGTTTTTTTCTCAGTTCTGCAATTGTGGAGTTTCACTGAGTACCGATGGTTTCAAATATCACTTACGTGCAGAATATTTTAATAGAAAAAGGCTATGAATATGATACACAGTATGAATGACATTTATTTGTCATAAATATTACAAGAAATATAATGCATAAAATTAACTTGCTGGTTTTAAGTTATAGAAGTGTATTTTATCTCTCTCCGTTCTTGAAGCATGTATTTTTCTGACCACGTGGATTAAAACCTGTATATATTTTTAAATTTAGGATTCTGAAAACATTACATTAAAAAAATGAAATGTTTTAAAATTACATGAATCAGAAGAAAGTCTGAGTGTATGTGTTAATTCTTGTTTGTGTTTAACAATTGTGTATGTATGTGTGTGTGTGTGTGTATATATTAAAGGTATTTTAGTTTTATAACATAGCAGACTTTTATATTTTACTTCCATATGTGCTATAGTAAAAACAAGACCTATATAAACTATGTTGTCCTCCCAGTGTAATTAAACCAACCTATGTGTTTTCCCTTGTGTTCTGTCTTATTACTAGTTCTTCTGTAGAGGACTCTGATGAGCAGTTAGGTCCTAAACCTCCTACCCCTCCCCCACGAAAATTTTTTAGAAGGGGTACAGGTAGGGGTGGTAGTTTCCGTCTGGCCTGTCTGAGCAAGCAGGATAGCTATGAACAACCTATTAGCACCAACTCTAGACCTGACGAACATCAGAAGCAGGATGGATACTATAACAAAAGCTCCTTAAATTATGTGGCTGCTTCTCTTCGGCTTGCTCAACTTCCTGCTAGGGCAGTGGCAGGACTTGCCTCTGATGGTGACATACGCCGCTTGTCTGATCAACACAGTGATAAAGGGCATTGTGAAGATGGAAAACCTTACAACTTTTTAACTCGCAACTCTGCCTATCGTGGTAATTTTGCCTTTTTGCATTGTTTACAAATAATTAACCATACATGTAAGTATATCTTTTGTAAAATAACTTGCATTGAAAGAGCATCATATATTTATACATGAAAGTTTGTCAGACTTATTTTATCTGTACTTCACATTTGCATTGTTTCAGTATGAAAGAGTGTTTGTGAGAAACTGTCTGTAAGTAGCACTGGTGCTCACAATCTCGTGTACATTTACTGATGTAGGTTATTACTCTGAGTACAAAAAATAACTAAAAAGAAAATCACAGCAGTGTTCGATCATTTGTTAATTTCTTAAGTGTTTGTCAGTAATTCATATATGATCACTTATTAAATAATAATTATAGTGTACTAAGAAAGTTCCTACTTTATCAATTAACAGCTTTGACAATACAAATCACTTTAGCTTATGGTAGCTTGCAGGTTTCATATGTATTACTAGATCACTTGTTTTATTTCTGTAATGAAGCTTAGCATTTAAGCACATGATTGTTGGAAGTTTTATAACTGTACTTCTGGATAATTTTTGACTATTAATAATTCTTAAATAGGTTATCAACACAGTACTGTGAGGAAGGCATATGATACAAATAGCTCTGTGGAAGTCAAAGGAAGTGCAGAAAACCTTGTAGTCAGGGTAAGCATTATTTCATAGATAATTGTTATGTAGAAGATCTAAACCATTTAAATTTTAGAAACAATTAATGATTTTATTTGTTTATAATTTTCAGTCAGTACCATGCATATATAATGAGCTGAAAATAACTCTATAAATTGCATGTAATATTATCATTTTGTAATCAAACCTTGTTTTATTATTTTATTGGTACAACTAGCTTTCTAAATAGGATGTACAGTTAAAGGACAACACAGATAACTTAAAATGATTAAATCTGTGATGTTCCATGAAACTAGAATTGATACACAAAAGAAAACTTTATATGTAACGTGCCAAAGAACAGTTTTTCCTGGTATTAGTGAGACTTGTGTTTCTGTCAAACCATTACTTCGTCATATTAACTGATAGATATTTATATATTTTATTTCAAGATGAAACATACCAGCTTGTATGTTCTGATAATGAAACATTATATGTTAATTTGTATAGGTTTTGCACGAACAAGGTTTGGGTAAGTACTGTGACCCAGACTTTGTGAGAACTACTCAACAAGAGATAGCTGAAGCTATCGACATGACTGAAGAAGAAATGGACAGAGCTGCCCATCAACTCCTACAGGGAGAGCCAGATTCTGCTTGTGGTGTTTTGTACTGCTCTAAGAATCACTCAGGGTATGATCTTTTGGGAAATTTACAGAGAGGTGACTGTAGTGATGTAACCAAGGGCACAAAAGTTGAAGACTTAGGCTTGGCTTTGGACACGAATGCTTATGCTTATCATGATGAGGCAGAGCCATCTGGTAAAATCACCTCTGTAAGGAGACAAGATAAAAGTAGAAAGTATGATAATGTGACATTATAGCATTTGTAGCTTTAGGGTGAAAATTACTAAGTCTGGACCTGGAGATCTCTACCTGGATTTGAGAATTGGCATTGGTGCTTCCTGCCATGCGAGATCAGTTTTGTATTGTATGATGTTGAATGTTATTTATGTGCTTATACATTAATGTTTCATCAAGTTTGGCTTATCTGTGTTCTCTCTCTATCTCTCTTCATAACTCTTACTATGGTGCTATAAACGTTAATAATTTCCAGTGCCTTCCCACATCCCGGTTCACAATTTATGTATTTTTGATGAAATCTCACTACTGGATGTAGTGTTTCTATAGTAAGCAGTAACCCAGTCTCCTTTGGTCGCAACTGTTTTTCATACTCTTTGGACACTTTCTTACTTGTGATTGTGCAATATGTTGTTGCAGAGAAGTTCTTGTGCAGACATTATGCTATTTCAAGTACAGAACTGCCAACAACTGGTTACCTTTTTGTCTGAAAGAGGTTTTTAATATTTTGTAACTGATGTTCTCTAAGAACATTAATAGTCAGATCTTGAAAATAAAACTTTCTTAATGGTGTTATTCAAAATGTAAGGTAGTAAAATTGTAATATTACTATTATAGACAAAAATCCAATAAAACATTTGCTAGTGGGAAAAAAAACCGAAAACGGATCACGTAGTTTTCTAGCAGTTTTAATGTAAGCTTGTGATTGGTTAGTATGTTTTAGAATATTAAAAACAGAGGAGATTTAATAACAGAGAAAATAGTACTAAATGTCTTGAATAATAAAAATAAAGATACATCAGTAAAAGAAGGTGGATATTTAGTGACCATAATATTAAAAGTAAAGACACATAATTGGAAGAAAATAGTTACTGTCTTAAAATATGGAGAGAAAAGTGACATTTAATAGGGTAATATTTATCACATACATTGTATTATAAACACCACTATCATATTATAAATGTTTAGCTTAAATTACAATTATTATCAATTTATCATAAACATATCAGTTTGAAACATTTCATAGCATTTGCTGTTCTTCTTAAGTTTCAAAAAAAACTATTTTGACAGAAGAAACAAATTTGAACTTGAAGGTTAGGTAACTTGGAGGAATTTATTTTAAGCTATTGTTCGTGAATAGTTCCCTCTTAAAATAGTTTATTGTAAGTTATACTCAAAGATAGAATATTTAAAATGTGTCTTGCAGTTGTATCTCAAACTTTGCATGGTAATTCATGACCCTAGTTTGTGTCTAGTTGTTAGAACAGTTGGTCCTAAACAAAACAGTTCATCATTTAATAGTAGCAGATTTGTTTTATTTACTGATAATTGTATTGTGTGTGTAATTCTGGGAAGAAAGGGTTTACATAGTCTGTCATAGTTGTTTCACAGCAATGCTATAATTTTCATGTGATTAGGTAAGCATGTCGTACCTCTATTCTCATGTTTGACGTACTTTTAAAATATCAACAATCATCATTGTAGAATTGTGTTAGAATAAATTTATATTTATTTAGGTCAATTATTAGAAAGTAGGAAAGAAAATTTCTCATTGATTGTTCTAAAACTCCTAATCATTTGAAATGGAAACATAAACTCTTCATATCCTTCTATTTGAATCTCACAAAAGTTATGATTAAATATATAGTAACAATTCCCTTTATCTATCCAAACTTATAAGCATCTTCTGTAATGTCTATTGGTCGAATCACTTTGATCAAGGCTTTAATTTAAGTAACTTTTGAACAATTTTTACATTGTTTGAATTTTTTTTATTTTAGGGCATTAAGAATAAAATATTACAACAATAACAGATGACAATGAGAATGCATTGTTTTTAAGCTAAAACTGTTTGTTATTTAACTGGTAGATTAAAGTTACTAATGAGAGTAAATTAATTAGTTTTTCATGCAGAAGATTTGAACACATTAAGCTAAAATCTTTATAATTTTATACCGACACAGTCGTGTTATCTCAACTCAGCTATACAATTGAACACAAATCTTTTGGGATTTTTGGGAAAAATTATTTTATAAAACGTTTGGCAGGTAAGCTGCAATCTACACCATTGGTAATTTTTAAAATATTTTGAGTAAACTACTGGAATAATTATCATGTTCATAGAATGAACATAGAAATGTATGTTTGAAAAGGCTAAGGAAGCAAGCCTTTTGACTCATGTATTTGTCATAATTTTCAAAGCATTTTTTTAATGTAAAGAAAGTGAAAATTATTTAATTGCTTTCTTAGGATTCTGTTTAACTAGGTTAGGAATATGGATATGCAACTGTGTGGGGTAAATTTAAAAACTTCAATTATTGAAAAAGTTTTTGAGGTTTGATGGAGTTCCATTGCTGATGTGGGTTCAAATCTTATGGCTGAAAAAACACTTTATTGAGATATATGAAAGTTCCATAGTTTCTTGTGCTTGGACAGTGTTTAGTGACCTGCAAATAGAGCATGAAATTTGAAGGTAGTATCTTGGAGATTTCCTTTTCACAAGTGTTTTTTTTTTTTTTTAATAGTGTTTGGCCCTCCAGTGGCTCAGCAGTAAGTTTGAGGACTTACAATGCTGAAAATGAGGTTTTTATAAACATGGTGGGCAGAGTGCAGGTAACCCATCTGTTTAGCTTTGTGCTTAAGAATAAACCGTGTTTTCTAAAGAGACTAGGCCATAATTGTAATTACTCCTTGTTATGGAAAACGGTTTTTAAATGTATTCCTTGTAGTTATTGATAAAACAACAACAACGTCTCCATTATTGCTTAAGATAAGAGTTCAAACCTGATGTAGTTGTTTGAAAAGGTTAACAACTTTTCAATGTTCCTTAGCCATAAACATTTAGATGTTGTTTATATAATGGTCAGTGACCCCATAATTATAATTTATCAAATCATTTCCCATGATGCCTCAAATAAATAAATTTTCTCTAATTGCATGGATTTGATACATTCCCAAATGAAAAAAATATATTATGTAAAGACAAAAAGAAATATTTGTTTAACGTATCATGTGGTTCGTTGTTTTAAAACCTTTAGAAGAAACACTCCATAAATAGATTGTACGTTTTTTTTAAAAGACTGTGTTGTAAACTTATTGTAATTTTGTATAAAGAAAGAGAAAATGCTACAAGAGCTTGCTGTTTATATAAAGCTGCTATTTACATGAAATATAAATACGTGTGTGTGTGCCTTTCTTTCTCATTCTTTTTCAATATGTGTGTGCGCAAATATACATGCAAGTATCACATTTTGTGTTCTGCAGCTTTTATGGTCACTTTGCATTGTTCACATAAGGGAAAAAACTTTTCATATCCTGAAATAGCAGCCCAGCATGGCCAGATGGTTAAGGCGCTCGAATCGTAATCCGAAAGTCGCGCGTTCGAATTCCTATAGCACCAAACATGCTCGCCCTTTCAGCTGTGGGGTGTTATAATGTTACGATCAATCCCACTATTCGATGGTAAAAGAGTAGCCCAAGAGTTAGCGGCGGGTAGTAATGATTAGCTGCCTTCCTCTATTCTTAAACTGTTAAATTAGGGACGGTTAGCGCAAATAGCCCCCGCAAATGCAAACCTTAAATATTCCATGAATATATCTGAAGAGATTCTATACTAGTTAGTAAAGTTTTAATGCATTTTCTATATGTACTTATTACATTTTCGTTGATCGGATTTCTTGAGGTTCTAAATGCGTACCAATCATTGCAGACGCGCAAAGACTAAACTTAAGTCTTAAGCTGGCGAAATCCAAAACAAATCAAACCAGTGTTAGATGTTGATGGAACTTTTATTAACATTTGATGAAAATATACTAAAATCTGTATCATATATATGTGATGTCCATTATTACACATAGAATGTAGCGTTTTAGCGAAAAGTTTTTGTAGTTTTCTAACAATTCGGTATTTTGGGGTTCATAGGTCTAGATCTGTATTATAAACATTCCAAAAGGTATATATATTTTATTTAAGGTAAAACACCTTTGGGGGAAAACATCAGGTCATCCCATAAGTAATGTCCATCGATTTAATATAGTAAGTGCATCATTATTTCTGTCTTTGTCGAAAGCTTTTATGACTAAAATATGTAGTAGGACGTGTATAAAAAAATGTCCAGACAAATAAAGTAAGCTAACCCTACTCCACTGTTTCAAAACATTAATCAAATAAACCCTTATGAAGATGGACGTGTCTGAGTAGCACATTAGGCATATAATGAGTTTTAAAAAGGCAATACTGCAGCAGAAATTACACGAAACATTCAAGGTGTTTATGGTACGAAACCTCTCAATGAAAGAAGATGTCGAAGGTGGTTTCAGAAGTTTAGATCAGGTGACTATAGTTAAGTAATGGCCACGTTCATGTCGTCCTGTTGAGTTTAATGATGACTTGCTGCTGATTGCACTTGATGAAGATTGTGATGTAACAGTCGAACAACTAGCACAGAAAGTTAATTCAACCTATTCAACAGTTTACCATCATCTGCAACAGCTTGGAAAGGTCTCAAAACGTAGAAAATGGGTTTCCCATGATTTGACAGAAGCCGACCTCAAAGCAAGAGCGGACATTTTCACTTCTCTGCACTTTTGTGAACGTAACTCACCTTTTTTGAGACATGTTAGTGACTGGAGATGAAAAATGGATATATTATATATATGTTAAGTGCCAAAGACAATGACTCAGTGCAAGTAAACTGACAAACACACAGTCCAAAATGGAGCTCCACCCTAGAAACTCTTGTTAAGCGTTTGTTGGGATCCAGTTTGAGTTGCTGACACTCAACGTAACAATTACATGAGCCTTCTATTGAGGCTTCTTACATGAGCCAACAGTTAGAGCGCTTGAATGTTGCGCTGAAGAAAAAAAAGGCCTGCTTTGATCAGTCGTAAAAGTGTTGTGATACATGAGGATAATGCACGGTCACATACAGCAAGGATCACATCTTCAAAGATTGAAGAGCTAGACTGGGAAAAACTTCCACATCCTGCTTATTCTTCAGTCCTTGCCCCATCTGATTACAATCTATTCCAAAGTTTTCAGAGCTATCTTGATGGAAAAGAGCTTGGAACACATGAAGATGTCAAAACTACCCTCTCTACATTCTTTTCCTCCAAACCCCAATAATTTTATAGAAGTGACATTCAGAAGCTTGTGAATCGTTGATACAAAATAATAAATAATAATGGAACATACATTATTGATTAAATAACATTTAAAAGTGTTTGAAATCCTTTCTCTTTTTCTGGACAGTACTTAAGGTATGACGTGATATATTACAACACTATATAGTTTTCTCAAATTTATTGTTTTTTGCCAAAACCTAAATATTCTAACCAAATAAATAGTATATTATACTGGGATAATTTAATTGAAATGTTATCAATGTATGAGCTGTGTTGTGTGATTTGCAATACAGATAGCTAAAGCAGTCGAAGAACTTGTGTTTTGATGAACAGATGTGAACAAACTAAAGCGATATATATTTTTCAGCTATATAGCTGTATAACTGTCATGGTAAGTTTTCTTGATCCAAAGAGAAGACATCTAAAGGAAACGTCTACTTTCTTAAAGTTCATTTTTCATTTTGAAACCATACTGTCAGTTGTCCTAGGAACTGATACAACTGGTGTTGAATATTGTCAAGTGGGCACGATCACGTCTAAATACGGTTTTGAATATTATACAAATTATTGTATACAACATGTAAATTTAAAATTATGTTTCATGCAGGCAAGTTATAAAGAAACCCCAAATCTAAAATTATCATGTATTAAATTATCTTTATCTAGCAGGATGTGGGACAAACTTTTATCAGAGACGCATAAAAAATCAAAATAGATAAATAACTATTTGTGGTACAAGTAACAATCAAAAATTTGAATTAAATTTTATCAGAAACATACAAAAAAATCAAAATAGAGCAGATAAGTAACAGTTTGTCGTACAAGTAACAATCAAACATTTGAAATGTTATTTATAGACTTTTGCACTGCGAAACTCAGTGGGGGTCAATATTCTAATTTTACCAGACAAAAATAACCACCATGTGGCACAGTTGTATGACGGGGGACTCGCACTGCTAGAAACCGGGTTTCGATGCCCGTGGTGGCAGAACCCAAATTGTTCCATTGTGTAGCTTTGTACTGAACTCCAAACAGTGAAACAAAATCAAACAAGAAAGAAACCATGTATGTGTGTAAATGTAAATGTGTGTATAGCTAACATGTTTCATGACAGTAAAGAGTTAGGATTTTCATTGATGGTAAAATTCGAAGAAACATTTAAGACAAGAAAATTGGTTTTCAGAAAACAAACATTTGTCTTGAAAATTCAAGTTTTTTTTTTTTTTTTGAATTTCGCACAAAGCTACTCGAGGGCTATCTGTGCTAGCCGTCCCTAATTTAGCAGTGTAAGACTAGAGGGAAGGCAGCTAGTCATCACCACCCACCGCCGCCAACTCTTGGGCTACTCTTTTACAAACCAATAGTGGGATTGACCGTCACATTATACACCCCCACGGCTGGGAGGGCGAGCATGTTTAGCGCGACTCGGGCGCGAACCCGCGACCCTCGGATTACGAGTGCACGCCTTAATTCAAGGTTGAGAGTTGATGGTTTACACTTAATATTAACTGTGTATGGCGAGGGTTTAAAGTGTGTTGGAGTTGGAAGTACTTGGAAACTTTAATAATCACAATTAAAAATTTGATTATTTCATTAATTTTGTTTGTGTCTTAGAAGCAAAATGTTCACTGTTATAACATATTGTTACGAGACATTCAGTAAGAGAACTTAATAAATTATTTACTAATTATATAATAGACGCCACACATAAAGTCAATATTTTATTGTTGGGTATGGCAAAGTTTACTTTCATCGTAACATAAACTGATATTTCTGAACAAAGAGAGCAATGTTCTTCTATACCACGCGCGAATAAAAATATTAATAAAGATTCTTACTGCTCTTTGATATTAGATATAGATTAAACTGAATATCATGAGATATATAGAACGGAAACGGTTTTTTAAAGCCATTAAAATCGCAACATTTCAGTCCATAAGAGCTGATCATCTTCAGGTACTGTATGGTTAAGAGCAATTATGGACATTTATCAAAATTTTATTAAACTTTTAACGCTCAAAGATTGTTCGTTATTAAGAACTAAAACTTTCCATTTCTTTAGTATCGTCTTCTGCTATGATTCTAAACGTAATAGAAGTGGTCGTGTGAATGTGATGGAGAGAATACCTCACAAAGTAAAAGTTATGAAGATGTTGAAGTCAGAAGAACTACCCGTTTCCTGTGTTTTTAGTTTAATATCAAGTGCTTCTTGATGCTACTAATTCTATCAAAGTTTATTTTATATAAAACATAAATATTTGTCACATACTCAGCAAATATACTAAAGTTATTGGCATTGAATCCATCTACATATATTCATATAAAGATTGCTCATTTTGTGTGTGTGTATGTGTTAGCATATGTCATGTGGCTCGATTACAGCAATTTTTTTGCGTGGTAACTGTAAACTCTCCGACAATACACACGGGTTGTTTTTTTTAGGATTTTTTGCCAGAGAAGTGAGACAAAAAAAAAGCAGCAACAACAAAAGAACACTTACATCCTGAAATGGAGCACATTTCTATTTTAATTGTAGGCTTAACGTTGCTCTTAATGACAGTTGGCTGGATAGATTACTGTAATTTTTTGTATGGTAACTGAAAACTATCCGACGACGTACACGAGCTACTTTGTCTTAATGTTTTCGACCAAAAAAGAGAGATAAAAATGTCCTGAAATAAGGCACATTTCCACGTTTGGCGTTGAATTTAGACACTAGTATTTAATCAGTTAAAAGAGTCGGTTATTACATTCCACAAAGCAGAGTATGCAGTCAGCATTTATGAGATTATATCCATTTATTAACAAAAGGAAGTTTATTTTTGCGCAAAGCTAATTAATATTGTATTAAAGTAGTTAACAAAAGTAATCCACGTTTCACATACTCCTTAAAACGACTCGGAGCAAAATAATTTGAGTTTAACCAAACACCTGTTAGATTCTTGAAAAGAAATGTTTTCTATTACAATTATTTACGAAAATAAAGCTAATAATATTTCTCCATCTCACACAATTGATATACTTTCGGTAACTGACACATTCCATATCCAAGTTGTAAATTGTTTATTAGGGTCTGCAACGATGTATTCAGGCTTATCCTCAAATATGTCTTAAATAGCCCCCCGCTAGTACAGCGGTAAGTCTACGGATTTACAACGCTAAAATCAGGGGTTCGATTCCCCGCGGTGGGCTCAGCAGATAGCCCGTTGTGGCTTTGCTAAAAGAAAAAAACACACACACGTCTTAAATACGCCTTTAGGAATTCCTTTCGACTACAAAATATATTTCGATTTGAAGACAAATTAAGACGGCAGTTTCTCTAAGTGTCTGTTGTTGTTCGTAAGTATAAGTTCGTGTGCCTGAAGAGTTACACTAGGTCCATCACCAGGTGTCTCCGTGCAAAAGCTTGTTTGTTTGTTTTAAATTCCGCGCAAAGCTACATGAGGTTATTTGCGCTAGCCTTCCATAATTTTGCAGTGTAACAAAAAAAAAAGGCACCTAGTTATCAACATCCGCCGCCAACTCTTGGGATACTCTTTTATCAACGAATAGTAGAATTGACCATCACATAATAACGCTCTCATGGCTGAAAGGGTAAACATGTTTGGTCATGCAGGACCAACAAAATAAAAAAAAGAAGGGAAACATTATTATTTATACCATTTTTGCTTTCTTAACAGGTACCCTCAGCTTGGCCCGACATGGCTAGGTGGTTAAAGCACTCGACTCGTAATTTGAGGGTCACGGGTTTGAATCCCCGTCGCACAAAACGTGCTCGTCTCTTCAGCCATGGGAGCATTATAAATTACGGTCAATACCACTATTCGTTGGTACAAGAGTAGCCTAAGAGTGGGCGGTGGGTGTTGATGACTAGCTGCGTTCCCTCTTGTACTATACTGCAAAATTAGGGACGGCTAGCGCAGATAGCTCTGGTGTAGCTTTTCCTAACTTCTAACACAAATCGTCAGCTAATGTAAATAACTGAATAAGACAGTTTTTCAATACTGATCCTGACCTATTTCTTTCAAGTAAAGTCATGTCATAATGAACGCTTTTTGTAAACGGTAAAAACAGTAGGGATTTCAAATTTATGTGTACGGAGAAATATGCTGTATTTATTGAAAGATTAGCCTAGTGTCAGGTAAACAGGTATTTTGAAATGTAATAGACATATTAGTTGAATAAGTAAAATAAAACTGCACATGTTGTTAAATTGAGCACATGTAACACAGATGATTTCCGTGACGTCTATCACGTACATAACGTAATGAAACTACGTCAAGACCATCACAAATCTAACATGGACAGGCAGACATCACGTACATAACGTAATGAAACTACGTCAAGACCATCACAAATCTAACATGGACAGGCCCAGAATGTGAGTTAAGGCGTTCGACTCATAATATGAGGGTAACGGGTACGAATCCCCGTCACATCAAACATGCTCACCCTTTCGGCAGTGGGGGCGTTAAAAATGTCCTGTTAATCCCGCTATTCGCTGGTAAAACAGTAGACTGAGAGCTGGCGGTAGATGGTGATGACTAGCTTCCTTCATTCAAGTCTTACGCTGATAAATTAGTGACGGCTAGCGCAGATAGCCCTCGTGTAGTTTTGTGCGAAATCCAAAAACAAACAAACAAGCAGTAAATAGTATCTAATGCCACAAGCAGTTTGTCCGGCATTGAATCAATAAAGGGGTGGTTAGCTATCACCCTTATCATGCTCCTACTCCTAAAAGTGCAGATAACATTCTATGCTATTGTGACACAAACCTTGGACAATCTGTCCACAGTCCATCACACTGACAAATAGGCCTTGTCAAATTCTTTTATATGCAAAAACGGCTCGTTTGGGTTGAGAAAATATTTTACATAGAAGAGCGAACAACGTTTCGACCTTCTTCGGTCATCGTCAGGTTTTCGCATATAAAATTCTCAACAAGTGAGTTTCTCGACATCACTGCTTGTCAGATTCTCCCTAAATGTGTAAAATAATGAAAATTTGTATCTTATTATTGGTTCATCAAACTTTGTTGTGCTTAGCTAATTAAATGTGCTAAAAGTGAATGAGAGAAAGTAACTTAATAATTTGCTAGATATTCAGTTATAATGTTGCCAAGATAAATGGTACTGTATGTTATTGATCGGGCCCCAGATATGATAGAAGTTCGCAGAAACCCTAGGAACCTAATGGTAGAACATCTGAGAACTTTTTTCTTACTATTAGTTCATAAGCTGCTTTTTGTTGTTAAGTATCACTTTACAGATGTAGTTATTAATTATGTCAAAAGTAAGCAGTAGGAGGCCTCTCAAAATGCCACTAGGTGGCGGTACAATCTTTATAAACAAGTACAATAATTAATAAGTTTTTTTAAAAACAAAGTATAACGAATAGCCTCTCAAGAAACAACGTTTGTATTTTCGTTCTGTTTATTTTTCGCAACATTTCTTTCACAATACTTTAAAATCAAGCACAACAGATGTAGCTTGGAAAACAAAGAACCTCTGTATCCATCTAAACATTACAAGGGAGCTCCTTTAGTCGATTGCGAGAAATAGTTGTACGATAGTTCCTTAAATGTCCATCAGGGGTACTAGTAACTCGATTGGTACATAGGACAGTTAGAGAGCGTGTTTTATCTGGTAATTGAAAATTTGACGAAACGTGTGTATTTTTCTTACAGCAAAGCCATATCGGGCTATCTGCTGTGCTAATTGAGGGAAATCGAATAAGAGATTTTAGCGTTGTAAATCTCGAGACTTACTGCTGTCTCAACGAAATTCAGCTTAAGCAAGAGATACATGAAGACTGCTTATCTCTCGTATTTTGTTATTTGACTATCATGACCTTCGAAAATATTTATTATATAAATGTACAAAAACTATACATACAATATATTATATGTTGGTATATAATTTACAGGTTACCGTCTATTTGAATTAAAGTTTGATAATTCGCTAAAAGCATATTAAATATAAATAACATATGTTTGAATATTAAAGATGGACAGTTCTGCAACTTTTAAAACAATGTATGCAAATCTGATACGTTATTGGTCCTAATCTCCAGCTGTTTAATTTGACCTTAAGGAAGCAGTCAGGAATATCCTAAACCAATAGAAAACGTTTCTATGCTATGATATATAACAGAACCATGGCTAGCAAACTGGTGGGTAATTTCTCACCCCCAAGGACGACGTGCAAATATAGCTATAATAACATAAGTTATAGGTGGAAGAATCATTTTAAAATACAGAAGTTTTAAAACTACAGTGAAACTATCGCTGCTATTAAGTAATATAGTAACAGCAATTGACATGGGAAGATGGAATATACAATATATTCACAAATAGGTTAGAATGAGGCGCTTCGATAGCGTGTTCCAGGGGACCAAAACTTAATTATATTCATATACATGAGTGATCGTTTTGATAAAGATCAGACTACAGGATCCCCAAACTTATAATTGTCTCAAAAGATCTCTTAACGAGTAATCTGATGAATTTTTATCATAAAAGTGAACTAAAACTAAGAATACAATAAAAGCATAATAATAATTACAACAGCGTGATTCCGTAATTGGTGTATTGTTATTAAGCACAAAGCTAAACAATTGGTTATCTGTGTTCTGCTCATCCCAGGTATAGAAACTCGATTTATAGGGTTATAATTCCAGAGAGATACCACTGGTAGAATTAAGGTCCGTAAAGTTGGGCAGTTTGAACTGAAAATCTCCTGTAAATATTAATCTTCCTTACAAATAGAGGGCGCTTACATGCACTTACGGCTATTTGTTATAAAGCACAAAGCTGCACATGGTTTATCTACACTTTGTCGACAGTGAGTTCTCATATCGTTTTTTAACAGTCTAAGCTTGCAGACATACACTGTGTTGCATGCCAGTGCACTGTTTGTTTTTAAACTGATTTATTGAAAATAAATAATATATCAAATTTAACTGATCACCCCGACTTATCTTTAGGCATCTAACAACAATTATATACATTAATTAATCTCTGAACAACCTTTGTGTTTATTTTATATGAACGATATGCTAAGATTAGCTTAATTTGAAAGTCTCCACCAGTTCGTATTTTTTCTGACATGTGTTTAAACCCTAAACGAAATATTTTACAGGGCTATAAGATAACATTTTAACAGAACGTGCATGGTGTTTACAGTTCTTTCAATATTATAATAGTGAAATATCACAAAGTCGCCGCACATATCACTAAATACAAGAAAATTAAAACAGTTGAATCTCAGATACCTACTCAGAGGTCTTCAAATAAGGTTGAAGCAGAAAAACATGAGATTTGAGTTTACAAGTTTTATAAACATGACATGAAAGGCTTGTTTTGGGGCGTAGCAAATCAAATAATCAGTATCAAAAAGGCCCTTCTCCATATATAACTATATGAATAGGCATATAGTTTTAGGATTAGGCGTAGTTTTTGATTGCTATATGAGCCGTCATACATTTCAACTTTAAACTGTACAACCTACTATAATTACCTTTAAGTAGTTGGCTTTGCTCTTGACTGGTGTTACAATTTTTGAACTGGTATACGTTCTGGTTTAGAAGGTCAGTGTGTTTTGGGACTTGATATAGCTGAAATCAAAATAAACTGTCTGATACTATATAAAGAACTACGGGACTTAGCATGGCCAGGTGGTACTCGACTCGTAATCTGAGGATCGTGGGTTCGAATCCCAGTCACACCAAACATGCTCTTTCAGCCTGGGAGCGTTATAATGTGACTATCAATCCCAATATTCGTTAGTTAAAAAATAGCTCACGAGTTGGCAGTGGGCGGTGATGACTAGCTTGTTTGGTGAATTTCGCGAAATGTATTACGAGAGCTATTTGCGCTAGTCGTCTCTAGTTTAGAGAGAACTAGTCAACAGCATTCATCACCAGCTTTTGGGCTATTCTTATGAGAATGAATAATGGAATCTGTCTGTAAAAGTTATTATGCACTCAAAATGCTGATCGGGATTTTATTTTCCATTCCACATTGTGGAACACTAACTAATGGGCCACAGATGAAGCCTACTGAATTTTCAGAAGCTGTTACAATTTACAGGATAGACTGTTAGAAGCATAATTATTTAACAGATTAACTAATACACTGAGTATTGGTTTATCAAAATATTTCGACGATTCTAACAAAGAACGAGATTATTTGTCATTACCTTATTAACTTAAAAAAATGGCGAATAAATACGTAACAAATAGTATTTTGTACACGTGCTTTTATGATTCATATGGACTTTACGAGGATTTTATCGGAACGAAACACAATAAAACAGCATAAGCCATAAATAGATATATACACACATACACACACAGACATACTGACATATATCTCATAAAAGTTTCAATGTTATAATAGCATAACCAAAAACCGAAACAAAAACATAACGACTCAAACTAGAAATTTGGTATCTACCTCCAATATATATATATATTTTAACACTAACTGGAAATATTGTTTGTTTTCGAATTGCGCGCAAAGATACGCGAGAACTACATATATATCTGCGCTAGCCCTCCTTAATTTAGCAGTATAAGACTAGAGGGAAGGCAGCTAGTATCACCACCCATTACCAACTCTTGGGCTACTCTCTTACCAATGATCGATCGTTACATTATAACACCCCCACGGCTAAAAGGGCGAGCATATTTGGTGTGACTGTGATTCAAACCCGCAACCCTCAGATTACGAGTAGAGTGTCTTATCTAGGTGGCTATGCTGGTCTCCCCCACGATACAGAGGTATGTCCTCGGATTCGCATTGCTAGAAACCTGAATTCGATACCCGTGATAGAAACAGCATAGATAGCCTATTGTGTAGCCTTAGTTTCATTCGAAATAAACAAACAGTTACAAGTGTAATTTTAGGTAAACAGAAATACGTGTAAAAATGCAGTATATTATTTTTATTACAGAGAGAAACACACGTATACATTTACTGTTTCTTAAATTTAAAATAAATTTTTCATTGATTAAATTCAGCCGCTAACTAAAAATGCTTGTTTATACATCGATAACATATTGATTATTAATTATCTGTGACAAAATAAAGTCATCAAATTTTCAATCTAATCAAACATTAGTTTGACATTATGTATGACAACTTGTAAGTTAACGATCCCGACATTTCAAATATGCACAATGATTTATTGTATAAATTTGAAATGCCAGAATGTTTCGGTGTAAAATGCTCAACTAGGCTAGGCATAGACAAGTGGTTAGGGGGTTCGAGTCGTAATCTAAGGGTCGCAGGTTCGAATCCCCGTTACATCAAACATGCTCGCTCTTTCAGCTGTGGAGGCGTTATAATGTGACGGTCAATTTCATTATTCGTTGGTAAAAGAGTAGCCCAGGAGCTAGTGGGGATTACTAGCTGCCTTCCCTCTAGTCTTACATTGCAGATAGCTCTCGTGTTGCTTTGCGCGAAATTGGAAAACAAACAAAACTTTCAGAATTACATCTTCAATAAACAACCACATGTGATTTTGCATGTCTTATTACTATTCTTTGTATTACTGTGGATCTTTTACTGTTCTGGAAATCAAATCTCCTGATAGTTTCTTATATCTGAGTGCTGTATTAATGTAGAATTTACTGCAACTATAAACTCAACTTGGGTACAAACTGATTATCTTCCGGTAGTGTTTATTATTAAGTTACAAAACTACTTCCCTCTTTTCTATAAGTGTGCACAACACTAAAATAGTCTTTTGATCTGTAAGAAGGTTATTATAACCATGACATTCCTATCGATCTCTATCTATATTTAGTTAACTGACAGAGGTATGAAATAATTAGAACGAAATGTTCTAGACTTAGATATCAGCATTTAATAAAATTGAAAATATCCTTACTTATATTATTACTTTGAACAAATCATTCACTTTTTAACGATACTTTGCTTTTTCTATTTTTTTTTTAATTTCACGCAAAGCTACACGAGGGCTATCTGCGCGAGCCGTCTCTAATTTAGCAGTGTAAGACTAGAGGGAAGGCAGTTAGTCATCACCACCCACCGCCAATTCTTTGGCTATTCTTTTACCAACGAATAGTGGGATTGACCGTCCCATTATAACGTCCCCACGGTTGAAAGGGCGAGCATGTTTGATGTGAACGGAGATTCGAATCCGCGACCCTCCTTAACGCAAACGCCTTAACCCATTTGGCCATGCCGGGCCTTTACTTATCCTATATTACTTGGTTTACATACAAACTTTGAATTTATGTGTGTATGAGCAACGGGGGTCTTCGAGAATATAAAAACACAAATTTAATGGCTGAGTATTGAGGGAATGTGAACAGGTGAGGGTGAGTGGCTTTGAAGCAGGTATTCTTTTAAAGTTCTAGAATAAAACAATTAAAAACAAAATAAAAACGCTAAGATCAAATCAGATGTACATTTTCCTGGATATTTTTCGTAGAAGAGGATTTTGTTTGTTTGTAGTTAAGCACAAAGCTTAACAATGGGCTGTCTGTGCTCTGCCCACCACGAGTACCGAAACCCGGTTGCCAGCGTTGTAAGTCCGCAGACTGCCCTTGTGTCACTGGGGGTTCACAGAAGAGGAGCTATCAGGTAATCACACTCATTATTATTATTATTACTTGTTGTAAGACACTAAAAGAAACTGTTAATTCATTTTTATTCAGATACAAGTAGAATTTCCATATTTTACCATTGACACCACATAAATCACAAACAGTGTTTTACAAACTTTTAAGAAATTTCAAATCTTTGGCCAACAGTCTATCGATGGTTTTCGTTTCAAAGAAACTTCATGAATAAAAGACTGAATGAAACAGAAACGGGTTATTGAAGAGCATGTCATTAGATACAACATATAACACAACATAACCTGGTGTAATACTTACCACATATGATTTAACATAGACTATTGGTTAGAGAGCTCGATTCGTAATCCAAAGGTCACGGGTTCGAATCCTCGTTACCGAACTTGCTGGCCCTTTTAGCCGTAGAGGCGTTATAGTGTTACGATTATTCCCACTATTCGTTAGAAAAAGAGTAGCCCAAGAGTTGACGATGGATGTTGATAACTAGCTGCCTTCCCTTCTTTCTAACACTGCTAAATTATGAAAGGCTAGCGAAGATAACTGTCGTGTAGCTTTTGCGCGAACTTCAAAACACACAAACAAGCTTTTGCACGGAGACACCTGGTGTCACTTTTCAGGCAGACGAACTTATATTTACGAACGACAACAGACACTTAGAGAGACTGCCGTCTTAATTGTCTTTGAAATATATTTTGTAGTCGAAAGGAATTCCTAAAGGCACATCTTAGACGTATTTGAGGATAAGCCTGAATACATCGTTGCAGACCCTAATAAACAATTTACAATTTGGATATGGAATGTGTCAGTTACCGAAAGCATATCAATTGTGTGAGATGGAGAAAAATTATTAGCTTTATTTTCGTAAATAATTGTAATAGAAAACATTTCTTTTCAAGAATCTAACTGGTGTTTGGTTAAACTCAAATTATTTTGCTCCGAGTCGTTTTAAGGAGTATGTGAAACGTGGATTAATATTGTTAACTACTTTAATACGAGACCAATTAAATGGAGAAATAAGGAAATAATTAATATAAAATACAAATATGCGACAAAATGTTTTATTGCTTAACGAAGCCACGAGCAGTCTTGGCAAATTGCATTCCAAAATTACATTCTAGAACAGCTGCACTATTTAATGAGCTAGCTACTTATTACCATTACATCTTGTCCGTCGGTGGCTCAGTGGTAAGTCTTTAGGCTTATAGTGCTAAAAATTGTGGGCGTAGCACAGATAGCCTATGGTGTGTTTTAGGGCTTAACAAAGAAACAGAACATTCAGTTTAAAAAAATAATTATTGACCAATAATAGATTCCAGTAGCTCAGCGATAAGTGTGGAAGCTTATGACGCTAAGAAACTGGGTTTCAATACCCGTGTTGTGCAGAACACATATAGTGCACTGTGTAGGTTTGTGCTTACTAACAACCAAACCGAGACAAAAAGTAGTAACTCATATGAACAGGCTGAAGGTTGTTGTTCACACATAAATTAAAGAGACAAAAATATAATTTTCGTGGCTTCACTCACCATTGTTATGTTAACAAGTCTAAAACTGCGTATCGAGAAACAAGATAAGTTTCTGAAGACATTCAATTATTCTATACTGTCTACAGGTACAATTAACAAACTTGTCCAAGGGACTGTCTTTTAGTTTACTGTTCTTAAATATTTTTAGGGTTTTTTTAAAGCGCAACATAGATTTTAAAAATATCACTCCGCAAAATAATATAACAGACATAAACACAAAATGTTATCACTTATTCTACGGTGTTGCTTTAAAATAGTCTAAATTATAGTAATACTTAGATTGTGAAACTTGTATTTTGAACTCTATTTGAATTTTACGTAGATCACAAAATGAATTTAAGTAAAAGTTTGTTAAGAGATTCCGTGATTCATTTTACATTTTTTTTTATATAACCGAGCTATAATTAAACCAATGTAATCTTTCAGTATCTCATGAACTCTAAATTTGTAACGTACTGACATATGTCTATATACATTTCTAAAGCACTCTTAAAGTAAACTTATTGAAAGTCATAACAGGTAAAACTGCATATAGTTAGCTTATAAGCCCTCCATTGGCCCAGTGGTATGTTTGCGGACTTATAACGCTAAAAACCGGGTTTCGATACCCGTGGTGGGCAGAGCACAGATAGCCCATTGTGTAGTTTTGTGCTTCATTCAAAACAACAACTTAACTTATAAACTGTTTTCAATGTTGCGAACGCATGTAACACTATGGCAACAACCAGGCGATTATAAAAGAAACATCGTAACTATAAATTTAACACTGTTTACTTTGTGGAAAACAACATTCCATCAGAGACACATAAAGAATAAAAGGAGTTATTTAGAATATGATACAGCGAGTTTCAAAACTACATAATATTACAAACTAGCTTTACTTTTATTTTTCTTCTTTTTCTCAGTATTATGAAACTAGTGATACAGATAAAACTCGTTTTACTATGAAGAGTATTAAAAAATATAAATATCTAGAAAAGATGGCGCTTGCAGTATCTTGTTTGTTTGTTTTTGAATTTCGCGCAAAGCTAAACGAGGGCTATCTGCGCTATCCGTCCCTAATTTTGCAGTGTGAGACTAGAGTGTAGACAGCTACTCATCACCACCCACCTCTAACGCTTGGGATACTCTTTCACCAATGAATAGTGGGATTGACCGTCGAATTATAACGCCCCCACGGCTGGAAGGGCGACCATGTTTGATGCGACGGGGATTCGAACTTTTAACCCTCAGATTACGAGTCGAGTGCCTTAACTATTTGGTGTACGGTATCTTTATTTGTGGGACTGATTTTGTATGCTAATTAAAAAAAGCATAAAGCATATGAAACGCCATTTGTAACAGCTTTTGAAACACCCCGTGCACGTTCACGCTTTCCTTATTATTTGATAACCAGAAATGTTGGCTGTAGATTATGTGAAAATAAAGATATCTGATGATGATTATACACAAAGAAAATTTGGGTATTCTGCGTAGCTAGACTTAACGTAACCATCAAAACGTAAAAACACTTCGAAATCAAGTTAAGATAAAACTGAAATAGAAACTCTTATAACCCGAGCGCTTTCGAAAGGTTAACCTTTCTTCTTCAGCCTATTTTCCCAATCACCAGTTCATAAGGAAAACAAGGAATATTATTTGGTTTATGTATTAAGCTATGTGAAGGTATGTGTTGTTTTAAACTAACCATGTAAATATTCATATTTACTAAGCCAAAGTAGTTGGACATTAACGATCAAAAATTTGAGAAATTCATAGACTTCAAGTCTCAGATTTCCAAAGTGTCTCCCCCAACAATTTTGTATAAGACGACCTCACCCACATGACTCAAAAGTTTGTCTGAGAGTTTGTAAGACACACACAAACCCTGTTTCGACACTGGCAGAGGTCAAAACTCAGAAAGTTCTGTAAAGTAGCTTTATACGTATCAACAGCGATTAAAAAAGACATAGATTCTTATGGACAACTCTTATCTAGCTCCATATGACTGGAAGCTTCATATGACCTTCTTCTAAATACTTAGTGCCGTTATATGAAACATTACACCACATAGGTCTTCCCAAAAAACTAGCTTTAAACTCGAAATACAAAACTTCGCAACATAAGATATTTGAATACTGTTATGCGAGAAAACTTTCTACACGTATTTTATATCCGGTATTTATTTGACACATCTGTTTATGTTAAAATACAAAAACAAATAAGGTGTACTGTGATGAGATATGTGACGCCTCTGATGAAGCTTGATCAGTTTAAAGGCATATTTTTATTTCAATAACTGATATGTAAGTAAAGAAAATCATAGAAATAGGTTTTTGACCATGCTATTACATTTTCACGCGTGTTTCTACTGAGAATTGTTTTGTTTTTGAACCACGCAAAATTCAAACTTCCCCGTGTGTATTCTACTCAGCTGTGAGTTTACTGTTTTTCATACATATTGCTCGATACCCGCCAGGAGATGAGAACCAGTTACATTCACTGGTTTGTGAAGATTCGTATTCATTCTACATAATATTATTATACGAATTACACACAATGATGTAATTTAGGATCAACTAACCTTGTTCTTACATCTGTGCCCAGATTAGTAAGTGTTGATAACAAAGCACCTGATTACTAAACAGATTTAATACTCTTGACTTTAATATCGTTCAACTGTAACAACCCTGTAAAAACACAAATACAAATATATTGTATATATATATGTGCGTGTGTGTGTGTATTACATCCAGAATGTTTTGGGTGGTATCACCTTTGTTATTTCACGCACGTACATGCTAAACAAAACTGATACAGTTGAAATTAAAAAGGGAAATCTGGATTTTGTTTGTTTATTTCTTGTTAACCGCAAAGCTACAAAATGGGCTATTTGTGCTGTTCTAGCCACAGGGATCGAAATCCGTTTTTTAGCGTCATAAGTCTTCAGACTTCCGAGCCACTCAGAGGAAAAGGTTGTTTGTTTAGTGGAAAGCCACCCTGTACAACACGAGTCATTGAACTTTGCACAGTAACATCGTAAGTCCGTAAACTTACCGCGGATTAGGGACTTTAGAACTAAATATATATACATATATATATATATATATATATATATAAATCATGTGAATAATGTCTTTCTGAACGTCGTATTACTTGTTTCAGTGAACGGCTCGTCATAGTCAAGCGTGTTAAGGCGTTCGACTCGTAATCCGAGGATCGCGGGTTTGAATCCCGGTCGCACCAAACGTGCTTGCCCTTTTAGCTGTGAGAGCGTTATAATGTGACGGTCAATCCCACAATTAATTGGTAAAAGAGTAGCCCAAGAGTTGGCGGTGGGTGGTGATGAATAGCTGCCTTCCATTTACTCTTACACTGCTAAATTAGGGACGGCTAGCGCAGATAGCCCTCGAGTAGTTTTGTGCGAAATTCAAAAGAAAATTTTTGGTGAAGAATGCAAAAGACCTACTCCATTTAATTATTAGAAAAAGTGTTTTATTTCTCTGATGTGTATAAGTTCCACGAAACTAATAATATTGACAATTTCACAAATAAATAACCCTGAAAGAAATTTAAGTTACTTGCTAATTCTCTTGTCTGGACGGTACTTCAAATATCTCTAATATTTCGTTGACAAATTTTTAGCACTAAACAAACTGTCTTACTTGATAGGAACCAGTAATTTATTTAGTCTCACTTAACAAACGTGTTAGATCATTAAAAATCTTTTCCATGATTTTACAAAGTTTATTTAAACGGATTGTTCAAAAGGGGATATGTGATTGTACCAAATAATTTAAACGAATGAAACTCGAACATTAGTTGTAAAAGAAGTCGAAGTATCTAAACATTGGTAAAAAAACTTTTGTTGGTATCAGGATTTAATACATTGTAAAATTTAAGAAAGTTAGGCCTGTTTACAAGATAACTACGCAATAATTTCACTCTTTCGTGCTGTAATATCATATATTTAAAGAAATAATAAAACTCATCAACTCAGCTTATACAAATCCTAATTTCCGGAAACGCACAAACAAACAAAAACGACCACGTTTGACAGGTACACGAGTGAGAAAGGCCCATAAAGAAAGTAGAAACTGAACAATTTTCAAAGCTACAGCGAGCCACACGAGAGGTGTGTACACTAATTCTCCTTCCCATAAAAACAAAAACAGGTCTTGTGTCAGGAGGCAGCTAGGCCATATATTTTTAGATGCACTCAGGGTTTATTGTTGGTAATTTTCTGTGCTCTTTTCTTTATTAATATGGCAGTTTTTGATTAAGAAATGTTTAAAGTAACTTACAAGATCATTACGTGACTCCAATACAGACTTTCCGGTAATACCAACTTATCATCTCTTTTCCAAGTTCATACTAGTATTCCTCTCTATTTGGTTCCATGTGAATTTGTTTTTCATTGTATTACCTATGTGGGGCGTTATAAGGTTTCGGTCATATCTACTATTCGTTAGTAAAAGAGTGGCTCAAAAGGTGGCGGTGTTGACTAGACAGGTGCCCTCCTTCTGATCTATTGTTGCTGAGTAGGGGATGACTACTGTAGGCAATCTTGGGGTAGCTTTGCACAAAATTCAAAACAAACCCAATCTAATTATCTGTCTCTTCATTAAAACCTTCCAGACCCTGTCTCAGTTGTTTTTCCTGTCTCTTTCCATGTTTAAATAGTTACTACAGAACATCTATTTCAGTATCATAATAACTGAAGATGACAGTTTAAAATTGAATACTTGCTTGTTTGTTTTAAATCAAGCACAAATTTAAACAATGGGCTAACTGAGCTCTACCCATCACGGATGTCGAAACCCAGTTTTTAGCGGTGTGAATCCGCAGACATAATGCCGTCCCTCTAGTAGCAAAACTCGTATGCAGCACATTTTGTCAGTCAAGTAGGCCCGAAATGGACAGGTAGTTAAGGTACTCGATTCGTAATCCGAGGGTCGAAGGTTCAAATTCCTGTTACACCAAACACGCTTCCTGTTTCAGCCGTTGGGGGGATATAATGTAACAGTCAATCCTATTATTCGTTGATACAAGAGTAGCCCAAGAGATGGAAGTGGGCTGTGATGGCATAGTGCTCGTGTAGCTTTGTGTAAAATTGAAAAACAAACCAATCAGTCAAGTAAAAATTTATAAACCTTTTTTTAGGCACTTTGACCCGTTGCATATTGAAATTACCATTGTTAGAAATCCAGTGTTTACATATCCAACAATGTATAACATGTATGAATAGCAAAAATACATCACGAACTTGACGTCAATCCATTTCACGTTCGACTTCCTTACATCCAATTTTAACGTCGAATGTACAACACTTTCAATATTGACTTCAGCTGACTAAAACTAAACAAACAAAAATCCACAAAAAATCGTCTAAAATTTTTACCCTGTAGGGTAAATGTGATATAAGTATTTCAACACACTGCAGGTAAGATAGATGTTACGATATGAACGCCTTTTTCAAGCTGGCCAAGCATGACAATAATTAATTATACATGTTCCGACCACCTGTGCTTTTATGTTTACCAGCTGGTGTGATGAGCTCTGGGTTGAGCGAAACGCGCCGTCGGCAATGAATATGGTAAACATAGCGCAGTCGGTATACTATTATTATATACTCTTCAACTTTTGGAAGTTCCTAATAGACTGGATAAAAATGTAGTGTTAACAGAATATCACAGGACTAAAATAAATTTCTCATGACAAGAATAATTAATTATAATCATGACTCGGCAGCTTGAAAAAGGCGTACATACCATATAAATGGATTATATAAATAGTATTTTGATCACTAGTTTGTTGTATCCCAGTATGCCTGAAAACGTCAGCGACAATGGATATTGTGAACACAGTGTGGTAAATATATTGTTATTACACACTCTCCTAATTTTTAAATATCAGTAAGAGACTAGATAAAGAATACAGTATTGAAAGAGTTGGCGGTGGGAGGTGATAACTAGCTGCCTTTCCTCAAGTCTTACATTGCTAAATTAGGGACGGCTAGCACAGATAGCCCTCGTGTAGCTTTGTGCGAAATTAAAACAAACAAACAAACTTGACTTTACTGAATTATCAGTAAGAGGTTCCGAATGAAAGGAACGAAAAATGATTAACAATATACCATTCACACGACACAATTACCGACAAGGCCTTTCGTACAATACCAGGGATTCTCAGACTACGTTTCAGGAACAACACTTGTGTCGTAAATTGTAAAGGTTGATAAAGTTCTTTATCCAAGAACACTTCAAGAATTTATTTTATGTGCAGTAATTTCTGAATCGTATTGTTAATTTCACAAAATTTATGTTTGCAATTCTCAGAACCAATGATTAACGCATCTGACTGTGGAGCCTGCCATGACCATACGGTTAAGATGCTCGATTTGCAACCTTGAGGGTCGCGGGTGTGCATCCTCGTCACACCAATCATGCTCGTCCTTTCAGCTGTGGGGGGCGTTATAATGTTATATGATTAATTGCACTGTTAATTGGTAAAAAAGTAGCCCAAGAGTTGGCGGTGGGTGGTGATGACTAGCTGCCTTCCTTCTAGTCTTACACTGTTAAATTAGGGACGGCTAGCGCATATAGCCCTCGTGTAGCTTTGTGCAAAATTAAAAAAACAAACAAACAAGATATTTATTTGACAATATCATACAATATCGCAGCGTACATTTTAGACTAGTCAAATGAATTTGTTTTGACAATTTAGAGAGTAAACATGTTTCATGTGCTCTGACTACCACTGCTGGGAACGGCTACAAGTGTTGAAAAATTTTTAAGCCTGACAAAAACTATTATGAGTAAAACAACAACTACAATAAAACCGTACAAATATGCACTTGAAACAAAATCTTGTGTAATACTCTAGATACTATTCTTTTAAAAGCAATCATTTTAGTTGTGATAATTGTATCAATTGAATAAAGAACAAAACTCACCATAAAATGTATCTTTAGAAGTAATTTTTTGACACATAATATCGGCCAGGTGTGTTAAGGCGTGCGACTTATCTGAGGGGCGCGAGTTCGCATCCCCGTCGCATCACACGTGCTCGCCCTTTCAGCCGTAGGGGCGTTATAATGTGACAATCAATCCCACTATTTGTTGGCAAAGAGTAGCTCAAAAGTTGGCGGTGGGTGGTGATGAGTAGCTGTCTTCCCTCTAGTCTCACACTGCTAAATTAGGGACGGCTAGCGCAGATAGCCCTCGAGTAGCTTTGCGCGAAATTCAAAAAACAAAACAAACAAACTAATTGACTGTAAAATTGAGATTTAGTGTAGCATATCACATTTACTGGCTGTTTGTTATGACATTAAAATTAAAATACGTTAAAATAGATGTTCTTTAAGTAAGGCATACACTCCACCTTATTTAACCGTAGCATGTATGGTGTTTACAAGGGGTAAAGCAATAACAACATTTTTTAAATCCGTTGCTTCTAAATAACGTTGTTTAGATTCAGTGAAACAATGAATTAGGGGCGAAACCATAGATTGTGTGACCATCACATTATTCGAAAAAAAGTCTAAACCGTCTAGTAGGTTTTCTCTATCTCAGCTCAGGAAGGCCTATAAAAGCAATTTCACACGAGTAATTTAGGAGTCTCAACTATTATACCTGTTTTTTTAACCACGATTTAATAAATTTTCCACTGAGCATGAAAGTATATTAAGCATTATCCAATGCAGCCTCTGTTTGAAGCAAATTGGTATGTTATCCAATACATCCTATGTTTGAAGTAGTTTGATATGTTATCCAATACATCCTATGTTTGAAGTAGTTTGATATGTTATCCAATACCGTCTCTGTTTGAAATAGTTAGTATGTTATCCAATACAGCCTCTGTTTGAAATAATTTGGTATATTATGCAATATAGCCTCTGTTTGAAGCAGATTGGTATGTTATCCAATACATCCTCTGTTTGAAGTAGTTTGATATGCTATGTAATACAGATTCTGTTTAAAATAGTTGGTATGTTATCCAATATATCCTCTGTTTCAATTAGTTTGGTTTGTAATATGTTAAAGCTTCTGCTTGAAGTAGTTTGTTTTATCATCCAATGCAGCCTCTGTTTGAAGTAGTTTAGTATGCAATCCAGTAAGGTCTTCAAAATTACACACATTATTATAATTATATTCGTTCAACTCACATTTCGTGGTTAAAAGTAAACTGTACGACACATTCAGGCCTGTTTGTAGCTTTGAGTTTAACAGCAATCAACCCAAGCCATTCTGGATCCCTTTTCTCCGAGAATGTGACATGCAATAGTTTCTTTGGGATCACTTGTAACGTCCATCGCACCAGCTAGATTAATCAGTTTTTAACCAGGTTTCTATTGTCAATTTCAGGGATACAAGTTATTCAATTATTCCCTTTATTAGAGTATTAATTCATCCAGCTAGCTTCATGACAGCTGATTCTTTAGCTTGCTTTATTTCATCACATTCCGCTTTGTTGGTGGACTTGCACCACTAGAAAACGAGTTTTGATTCCCGTAGTGGGCAGAACACAGACAGCCTATTCTGTAACTCTGTACTTAACTACAGGCATATAGGCTGATAAATTAAATTCATTCAAAGCTACGTTCTGTTCTGCTTGCTTGTGACACTGGTAAAAGCAGACGAACTACTTTAATTATTATTAAGCCAATTTTTATCTCACCTAAATTAAATTTTCCTCAGGTTTAGTTTTAAAAATTTGAAGAAGTTCTGTATTTTCCGTATCTTGTGGATTCATATTAGTACATGCCATGTTGAGACTGCCACACAATTGATTTTCATCCAGACTAACTTTCAACGAAAGTTAAAAGTTATAAATTCCACCTCAGAAATAGACCAAATTACAAAACCTTTTCGAGAGCTAGCTGTTTTGATATACGATGGATACAAATATCGTGTCATTGTAAGAACAGTCAATTGTACCAGCCTGAATGTTGAGTTTTCTTAATGACAGCGATCGATATGTACCCTTTTAAATTAAAAATTCCAATTGAAAGACATTTACGTGTACAAAATTCAATTATTAAAAAATTACTTAAAGATCTTCTTCTAATATGTGGCTGATTAAAAATTATTTCAATCTTTTGTTTGTTTTTTGAATTTCGCGCAAAGCTACGCGAGGGCTATCTGCGCTTATCTTTTAATTGTTTAATAATTACAACATAATCTGCATTACCTTTCTCCTTATCATGAAGTTCTGTATTTTCCGTATCTTGTGGATTCATATCAGTACATGCCATGTTGAGACTGCCACACAACTGATTTTCATCCAGACTATTGTTAAAAGTCAATTGCAAGAAATAAATAAAGTGGTAGCGCCCAGTAAAAATTTCTATTAAACTCAGTTTTCTTGTTCGCTTTTCTACATGAAAAATTTTCTCAACCCAAACCAGCCGTTTTTACATATACATATTTCTCTACTAGTGGGTTTTCTCGTCATTACTAATTCTCAATTTTCTGTTTTCATTACACATAAAAACAGCATTCGTACAAATTAATATGTAAATCTTCAGTGACTAAACTGAGATTTTGCAAGAGGTGGAACTCCCTTTTGCGATCCATTCTTCCGTTCTAATCAGACGACCAAAAACCTTAATAGATTTAATTTTCAAAAGGCGGAATTCGAATTTGATCCTTGCTCATTTTTATATAAAAAATCCTTTCTAAATTCAAAATTTCAACCAGATACGCAAACCAGAGGCTATGTCCATTGCAAATTACATATGTTAGATGTTGATGTCTAGCCGCCATGCTAAGCCTATGGTAGCTGTAAATTTATCTGATTCTTTAATTGAAAAATTTCTTCTCTCACTAAAGTAATTTTTTGTGGAGGAAAGAATGAATCTATGTACGGCTTAGAGGCCTATTCTTGTTCTCTTAGTAAAATCTTGAAAATTCTCTGATTCTTGTGTGCCGTTTTTTGATTAGCCTTATTTTACACTCAGTAGTTTTATGTTAATATCTGAATTAATTTAAAAAAACAAAGTTTTTGCTTTCATGCGTAACCGATTTTGTAGGACTGGACATTTTTATTAATTAGTGAAAATTCAACTTTATTGCTGTATGTGTAATGCAGACATTTAAAATAGTTTTAAATAGTCTGGGCGACATTATTCCATTCTATAAAAAGCGTCACCAAGCGAGATGATGCATCAACTCTAACGGAACTTAGTAAGCAAAGTAAAACAGATTTAGTGAGAAACATGTGAAAACGGGGCTTTAAAATAAAACAAAACAATGTTTATAATCAAGTTGAATAATTATGTTAATTGTGTTAAACTTAACAAGCGGAAAGTGTCTTATTGTAGGCTTTAGTTCCGGTGACATGGCAGAATCCTTTATCACAGAAGGGTGGTAGTACATTTATTTTGAGAAAGATTTCAAATTTTTACTACCTCGAACTAATAATTGTAGGCCTAATTTAAGGTAAGAATAAACTGTACGTTTTCACTATTCCACATAACAGTTATGTAACTACAGTTTTAAATATTGTCTCGTGAGATTGTTTTGAATAAAACATAATTATTGCTTTTGTATGTTGCCAGTGCCAGTTTTAGATGTTCATAATTATACTTCACTCAGCGTTAATACAAAATGGTATTAGTAATAATATATACACTAACAATGAGTATAACTATGGCAAATGTGGGTTTGATAAATAGGAAATATAGATTTATGTATACAAGTATCTTTTTCAGCTTGTACACTGCTCGTTAGAGTAAGAAAACGGCCAGTATTTCATTGCTAAAATAAACCGTATTAGCTTTAAACACTATGTGCCTTATTTATCTGATCATTATTAAATTTAGCATTTCATTGATTTAAAATTAAACATCTGTATATAATCTAGTTTAGTAGCCTATCTTAGAAAACATTTCTATTTATAGATTAGTGCTTTGCTAATAGGTACTAAATAATTGGTTTAAAGTTTTAAAAACCTAGTTATAGAGGTACGATACCGGACCTTGACTTCTGTCGGCTAAAAATGTAGTATTATAAATTGCTACTATGCGCTGTGCATAAAATTCATGAGAAAATCCAGTAAAAGCAATTAACTATACTGAAATAAGTCCTGAAACTACTATAGTGTATTCAAAACACTCTTAAAACAAATTTTAAACATTTTACCTCTTTTAATATTAACAAAACCCTTTTTGTTAATTTTAGCATAAAATATATAAACAAAATAGTCTGTTATACCGTACGTATATCTTCTTTGTGGATCTTTCTGACTAATAAATGTATAGCGAATTCTTTGTGGTTAGTTGTTGTATTATTTGTTTTCGTTCCTGCCACTGTTGATTCTTCCTAAGATTCTTATATATTGCTTGTTTATAGGTAAATACTTACCATCTTTTCCTTCTCAGTATCATAATGTCATTAATCTATTAAACTTAATGAAATTGGTAGAAGATGTTCTGTTGTTTGTGGAAAAGCAAATAATCGCTTTGAAAGGGAATTTAAAATGAAATTAAAATGTTTAATGCATAAATAATAAACTCTTGTAAAGACCGAGTTTGTTGATATGTGCAGGGTTGTTCGTGAAATAACATACAGAATAAATAAAATAGAATTCAATGCTTACCAGCACTTCATTCACATTGTGCTTCATCTATAAACACCTTAGAAACTCATGAATTTTTCAATCTCAAAACGAGCGAAATCCCATTAAGAGTTCGCACTGCTTTGCAGAACAACAACAACGATTAAATGCCTCTTAAAAGCTGTTGAAGATGAAGAATTTTCTATAGTCAGTTGAAGTAACTAGATGCGTCAAATCGCAACTGCATCTGACAATAAAAGTAGATGAAAATATTTGTTTAAATCACAGTTGGAACTGAATAATTAATTCCGTCGTTTAAGGTGATGCTATTGTATTATTACATTAAGACTTTTCATATCCACCTGTACAGCTAACTAATTACGTCTACACTAACAACTTCAATTTGAAAACCATCATTTTTGTAAACTATATATATATATACTGCCAACCGTTTAGCTGTGCACCTGTTGGTAGTTTCATTTATAATTATTGAAAACGTTGTATTTCTTAGGTTTCAAGTCAACATGTAATATAAGTATAATACAAGAACTTGCCTAGCGAGATCCGTTGCCTTTTGGTTACCAAATTTCAAAGTATCCCTTTCTGGCAGATAGCACTTTAATAAGACTTTTCGATTTGCACATAATGGAATATTATTTTCTGCTTTGAATGCCAGAATTTCTGTTTCACCTACAGTCAACTCGTTTTTGTTTTTTTCTGAGTTTCACGTGCATTTGGTGCAAGATTTAACAGTTCTTGTTTTTTCGTGGTCTTTCAAATATTTTAAAGTCTGTATGAATGTTTAGATCACTTATGTATCAAAATTTAACAACAATATTACAGAAAACGTGTTTCGTTTGTTCTTGGTGGTTTTAACAAGATTTAACATTCCATAATTTTGTGTAAGATGAAATATACGCTTGTCTTTTGCACTATTTGTTTCATTGGTTATTTTGTAGTTACACTGAATGATGAACCTTTGGATGATCTGATCGCATCAGGAAATGTTCTATATTTCACTTTCATAAGGAAAAAAACTAATTAATATTTTATTCACTTTAATATTAGTTTACTGTATAAACGTTATTATAAATATTTTTTAACAATTGATCAGTGCAAACGTTTCTCAGATCAACATAACATAAAACACAAAATATAAATAAACAGAGTACAAAATGTTGTTTGTAAGCGAAAATAAAATATAAACATTAGCGATGTTTATGTATTCTATTTTCTAACCACATTATAAGGACATTGGATGTCCAACACCGTAACTGGACTGTTTATACTTTTAAATCTGAATTCATTTTGCAATCATTATAACAGTTTGGAACAAATTAGTGTTTTCGAACACGGTTAACACATGATTTCCATGTAAAGCTGTACTTATAGAACTATAGTCACGATAGGCAAAAATGTTCGTTTCAAATAACTCGTCATAAGAAAAAGCGTTATTTACACCTTTGAACTCTCTGAACTGGGTCGTGCTCGATCAGAATACCACGACAAAAAAATTACCATAACATGTCATTGTAACATCATGTGTGCTAAATATTGTAAGTAGATTGTATATTATATAATTAATTGTTGTCTGTTCTGTGGTTATTGTGTATTAAATAATTTATTATTTAATGACATTGTTAATTTCGTTTATTTATTTTATATGTCTTAATGGATTGTTTTTTCTGTTTATTACGTATTATGTAAATAAACGTTATTTTTTTGTTTGTGTTTTCTTATAGCAAAGCCACATCAGGCTATTGTATTTATTACATATGGTATCTCTTTATGTTATCTGTTTTCAGTTTCTGTGTATTATGTAGATAAATAGTACTTTTTGTATTTATTGTATATTTTATAACTTAACGTTATATGTTGTGTTCTTTCCATATATTATGTAGTTTAATTGCGTCTGTTTTGTGCATATTACATTATCTTTATAACTTAATCTATCTGTTTTGTTCATTTTTATATGTTACATAATTCAATGTTAACTGTTTTTGTATTTATTACTTTTTATGTAAGTTAACTTCATCTTTTGTTATTATTATATTTTATATCTTTTAATCGTAGCTCTTTACTGTGTGCTGTATGTTATATATAACGCTGTCATGTTTTTATTGTGTGTTATATACATTCATGTTCTCTGTTGTGAGTTTTTGTTGGGAGAAAATTGGTAAGCGAAGCTAATTTTAAAACGTCACTTTACAAAACTGTACGACTCACTCGGTAAGTTTGCATGGTCCTCATATAACACTATGTAACAACATTTTTACTTTTTCTTGTTCCTGGACAGAAAGTGTTATTTGCCAAATGCTTATGCCTAAAGTAAATGGAAAAGACCCATTTTTTCTTTTCAAACTTTGCTTTTTTGACCTGGGAGCGTATAACGAAAACCTGATGGGACACTATTTGGGGGCTGATACGTGAAAGTGATTTACATTAATGTCACAAATTTTGAAAAACTGCTCACTTCTAAACATTCATGTATAACTTTAGTATAAATACATGTAAATCTTGATTCACATGTTATTTTATTCAGACCTTATGTAAATGAAAATGTCCAGATTTGTCCGTTTTCACATAGAAAATAAGTTAATTTCTAAATTTCATTATCCAGGTTACAAAAGCAAAGCTTGAAGGGAATCCATTTTCTGTACTTTTAAAGCATAAGCAATTAAGAAATAACACATACTATCCAGGAACAAAATTTGTGTTACGTAGTGTAATTATTACACTTGTTTCCAGCTTGCATATCATAATATTCTGGAAACTTAACTGTGCTAGTAGTTATTCCGTATAATTAGTTTTTTTGGGGTTACTTCGTGTTACATTAACGAAAATTTGTCGAAATCCTGAACAAAGTTTTAGAAATCTATTAAAATCCGTAGAAAACCTGGGATTCAGGAACTGACATGGAGAAATCTATTTGAGGGCTACGAATCATGTATTATTAATTTTTTTATCACTGATGTTTGAGTAATTTTAAAGTGCAAAACACAAGGTTTCATGTGTACGACAGTTGATTAATATGACAAAATGGCGATACTCGTTCGCACGAAGTTATTTTAACCGATAATACTCTTGAAATATAAATCAAGCTTGAGTGTGAGAATATATACTCTAAAACAACGAAAGTACGAAGGGGATTCCTATTCAGTAAGACAAGTTAATCGCTAAGTGAAAAACTAAAAGAAATCCTGATAGTGTAATTATATATTACCATGGAAATAATTTGAAAACAAACACATACAGAATCGAACAATTCGTGTTGAATCGACAATTATATTAAATGGATTACTGGATAGCCTAAATCTGAATTTCTGTAGTATTACTTTTACATTTATGTTAGAGGTCTTTTTCTCGATTTTTGTTAATCCAGCCAACAGAGCGTTGACTACAGTTGACAATATCTGGGACTTGCATTTTTGTGCAGTTAAAAAGGTTTTTACATTTTACACCTGGTAAGTAAGGCCTATAACCAAAGTCCTGTGGCAGAAGCATGTTTATAAGAATTACTGGATGTTTAGCAGACAGAAGTCAGGGTTGGATATTGTACAGTACTGTGCAAAAGTATTAGAACAAGGAATAGTTTATTATTTTTTTCACATTTTATTGAATTGATTCAGTTACAGAATATAAATACCAACACTAGTGATGCTTCACTAATCCCTGTTGACAAGTGAATGAATCAGGATGAGGATACTTATCATTATTTAGAATTACCATATACTTGTATTAAGGGCTTTTCGTAAGGTTTCTTTCTGAATAAACATACTAAACAAATTTCGAGTCTGAAATAACTGTTATGGGTCCTCACGCAGTGTCTTAATCATATAGAAAGAAGCTAGAATGTTGTACTGGTATATGCTAGAATAAATTAGTTTAATAGCACTCCACGAATAAACCTTGATAAAAACAGTGTTTGACACTGTATAATAAGTTTTATTGTCATATCACAGCCCAGAAAGTGTGGGAAAGGGGCAGTAAAGCAGAGACTTCGTATAAAAACCTTACGTAATACTGGTTGGACTATCTGACAAATTACTGTAGACTTCAAATCTTCCCCCTGAACTGTCAAGTACACCTTAGATTGTAATATAAAGACAGGTAAATTTGAAAATAGGAAAGGAAGAGATAGAACACCTAATATCAGTTATACTGTTGATAGGTATCGTTGTTTTATGTAGCCTTCTTGACAGAAGGTAGAGGACCACTGATATCAAGCATGAAATAAATGACCATGTATCAAATGACAGAAAAGTGTCCAGTTCTACAGTATTAAGAAGACTCATACAGAATATATGATCGTGTTCCAATTCAAAAAAAACACTTCGATCTCCAGATATTATCAAAGACTGAAATTTCCTGAAAAGTACAAAAACTGGACTGTTGATGATTGGGGAAGAGTGATGCGTATGGATAATTTCAAGATTAAAATATTAGTTTCAAAACTAAAGTCTTACGTCTGGCAAAAGAAAGGTGAAATATATTTACTTCAATGCATAGCACCGACCATGAAGCGTGGAGGAGACAGTGATGGTTTGAGGATATTTGTTTGCTGAGGCGACAGGAGATATTTGTAAAATAGATGGCATAATTTACCAGCACAAGAACCATCAGATAATGATCTCTCATGGTATATCCACTGGTTTCAATATTATTGATAAAGGATTCTATAACTAGGAATATAATGACTTCAAACACTCATCCAATCTGTGCAGAAATTTCTTTTCTGAGAAAGTCATTCAGATGATGCATTGGCTCTCACCCAAATCTCAACCCAGTTGAGCAGATCTGAGATTTGATGGATCAAAAACTTGAAAAATCAAAATCAACTGTAAGTTAAACTTTATAAGAGGGTATATTAGAGACATCTGGAGTAAAATCCCAAAGGACACTTTGATTGAATATGTTATAACAATACCTGAATACTGTTTGCAGTTGTTAAAGCAAAAGGGGGGGACATACATAAAATTAACTGTTTGCTGAACTCAAGCATATTTACCGAGTTTCTGTTGTAATAAGTGTGGAAATTAATAAAATTTTGGTGTTTCATTTGTGATTTACCTTCCACTGTCCTTTGAAAGTAACTTGCAATATAAGTTTTGACATTATCCTAATATTTTTGCAGAGTATCTATAGTCGCTATTTTTTTTTTAAAAAAAACATCCATGTTTTCTGAACTTACAGTATAGGATACTTTTTACTTTTTAATTCACGTTTCACGACTCCAATAAACATGTATGTGTGTATATATATATACACATAGTATACATGGTATACTATGTACATGGTAGTATATATATACACATAGTATACACGATATACTTTGTACATGGTAGTATATATATACACATAGTATACACGGTATACTATGTACATGGTAGTATATATATATACATATAGCATACATGGTATACTATGTACGTGGTAGTATATATATACACATAGCATACATGGTATACTATGTACGTGGTAGTATATATATACATATAGCATACACGATATACTTTGTAGATGGTAGTATATATATACACATAGCATACATGGTATGCTATGTACATGGTAGTATATATATATACACATAGCATACATGGTATACTTTGTAGATGGTAGTATATATATACATATAGCATACACGATATACTTTGTAGATGGTAGTATATATATACACATAGCATACATGGTATACTATGTACATGGTAGTATATATATACATATAGCATACATGGTATGCTATGTACGTGGTAGTATATATATACACATAGCATACATGGTATACTATGTACATGGTAGTATATATATACATATAGCATACATGGTATGCTATGTACGTGGTAGTATATATATACACATAGCATACATGGTATGCTATGTACATGGTAGTATATATATATACACATAGCATACATGGTATACTTTGTAGATGGTAGTATATATATACATATAGCATACACGATATACTTTGTAGATGGTAGTATATATATACACATAGCATACATGGTATACTATGTACATGGTAGTATATATATACATATAGCATACATGGTATGCTATGTACGTGGTAGTATATATATACACATAGCATACATGGTATGCTATGTACATGGTAGTATATATATATACACATAGCATACATGGTATACTTTGTAGATGGTAGTATATATATACACATAGTATACACGATATACTATGTACATGGTAGTATATATATATACACATAGCATACATGGTATACTATGTACATGGTAGTATATATATACATATAGCATACATGGTATGCTATGTACGTGGTAGTATATATATACACATAGCATACATGGTATACTATGTACATGGTAGTATATATATACATATAGCATACATGGTATGCTATGTACGTGGTAGTATATATATACACATAGCATACATGGTATGCTATGTACATGGTAGTATATATATATACACATAGCATACATGGTATACTTTGTAGATGGTAGTATATATATACATATAGCATACACGATATACTTTGTAGATGGTAGTATATATATACACATAGCATACATGGTATACTATGTACATGGTAGTATATATATACATATAGCATACATGGTATGCTATGTACGTGGTAGTATATATATACACATAGCATACATGGTATGCTATGTACATGGTAGTATATATATATACACATAGCATACATGGTATACTTTGTAGATGGTAGTATATATATACACATAGTATACACGATATACTATGTACATGGTAGTATATATATACACATAGTATACACGGTATACTATGTACATGGTAGTATATATATATACATATAGCATACATGGTATACTATGTACGTGGTAGTATATATATACACATAGCATACATGGTATACTATGTACGTGGTAGTATATATATACACATAGCATACATGGTATGCTATGTACATGGTAGTATATATATATATACACATAGCATACATGGTATACTATGTACATGGTAGTATATATATACATATAGCATACATGGTATACTATGTACATGGTAGTATATATATACATATAGCATACATGGTATGCTATGTACATGGTAGTATATATATACATATAGCATACATGGTATGCTATGTACATGGTAGTATATATACACATATAGCATACATGGTATGCTATGTACATGGTAGTATATATATACATATAGCATACATGGTAGTATATATATACATATAGCATACATGGTATGCTATGTACATGGTAGTATATATATACATATAGCATACATGGTATGCTATGTACATGGTAGTATATATATACATATAGCATACATGGTATGCTATGTACATGGTAGTATATATATACATATAGCATACACGGTATGCTATGTACATGGTAGTATATATATACACATAGTATACACGATATACTATGTACATGGTAGTATATATATACACATAGTATACACGGTATACTATGTACATGGTAGTATATATATACACTAGTAAAAGTGACACATTTTGATGGAGTTAAGTAAACAAAATCACAAGAAAAAACTGCGTTAAAAACAGCAAATCCAAACCTTTTACTAACCGTGTTATTTGTTATGAATCAAAAAAACAAGTTGAAACAAAAATATATTAAACAACAAATGCTGCACTAATTGAAAAGATCGTAGGGAGCAAGTTGTAATGTGGGATTATAAAATGCACCCTAGGTTTTGGAGGTAATTGAAGAAGTAGGACTCACATTGCGATGTAGATACGCGGTTTATCAGTCTTAACCTCCATTAGCCAGTCTCTTATATAAAAAAAATAAAAATAATGAAATAAAAGAGTTGCAATAGATAGATAGATATCAGAAAGCAAGTGAAAAACGATACGAATGTACATAAGTATCAGTAACATCGTATTCACAATGCCGATAACTAGGTAACGCACGCGCGCACACACACATAATAATATCACTATCATGATTTATAAGAATTTTCAAATTTTGATGAACGTTTTACCAGCTTGGACTTGTTATTTTTTTTTTGTTTATGTCAACTCTCTAATTCTCATAAAATCTAATAAATTTCCAGGGGTGTCGCTGATCATTGGTACGTCATAACGATTTATGTGTCTTGTATTTCTAAGTAACATTAATATTACTAAATGCTTTTGCATACAGTAGGTCATATAAAGACAAGCAAGAGTAGTTATACTAATTGTAGATTAGTAACACTGTTACTGTATGAACCTCATTAAGGTATACTAACTAGAGAGACACTGTTACTACATGGATGTCATGAAGGTATACCAACTGCAGAGACACTGTTACTACATGGATGTCATGAAGGTATACCAACTGCAGAGACACTGTTACTACATGGATGTCATGAAGGTATACCAACTGCAGAGACACTGTTACTACATGGATGTCATGAAGGTATACTAACTATAGAGACACTGTTACTACATGGATGTCATGAAGGTATACCAACTACAGAGACACTGTTACTATATGGATTTCATGAAGGTATACTAACTATAGAGTCACTGTTACTACATGAATGTCATGAAGGTTTTCTAACTTTTGAGACACTGTTACTATATGGATGTCATGAAGGTATACTAACTAGAGAGACACTGTTACTACATGGATGTCATGAAGGTATACCAACTACAGAGACACTGTTACTATATGGATTTCATGAAGGTATACTAACTATAGAGTCACTGTTACTACATGAATGTCATGAAGGTATACTAACTATAGAATCACTGTTACTACATGGATGTCATGAAGGTTTTCTAACTTTTGAGACACTGTTACTATATGGATGTCATGAAGGTATACTAACTAGAGAGACACTGTTACTACATGGATGTCATGAAGGTATACTAACTATAGAGTCACTGTTACTACATGGATGTCATGAAGATATACTGACTATAGAGACACTGTTACTACATGGATGTCATGAAGGTATACTAACTATAGAATCACTGTTACTACATGGATGTCATGAAGGTTTTCTAACTTTTGAGACACTGTTACTATATGGATGTCATGAAGGTATACTAACTAGAGAGACACTGTTACTACATGGATGTCATGAAGGTATACCAACTGCAGAGACACTTACTATATGGATGTCATGAAGGTATACTAACTATAGAGACACTGTTACTACATGGATGTCATGAAGGTATACTGACTATAGAGACACTGTTACTACATGGATGTCATGAAGATATAGTAACTATAGAGACACTGTTACTGTATGGATGTCATGAAGGTATGCTAAATATAGAGACACTGTTACTGTATGGATGCCATGAAGGTGTGCTAACTATAGAGACACTGTTACTGTATGGATGTCATGAAGGTATACTAAATATAGAGACACTGTTACTGTATGGATGCCATGAAGGTATACTAACTATAGAGACACTGTTACTACATGGATGTCATGAAGGTGTGCTAACTATAGAGACACTGTTACTACATGGATGTCATGAAGATATAGTAACTATAGAGACACTGTTACTACATGGATGTCATGAAGATATAGTAACTATAAAGACACTGTTACTACATGGATGTCATGAAGATATAGTAACTATAAAGACACTGTTACTATATGGATGTCATGAAGGTATACTAACTATAGAGACACTGTTACTATATGGATGTCATGAAGGTATGCTAAGTATAGAGACACCGTTATTATATAGATATGATGAAGATATACTAATGATAGAGACACTTATTGTATGGATATAATGAAGATATACTAACTATAGAGACACTTATTGTATGGTTATAATGAAGATATACTAACTATAGAGACACTTTTTTGTATGGATATAATGAAGATATACTAACTATAGAGACACTTATTGTATGGTTATAATGAAGATATACTAACTATAGAGACACTTATTGTATGGATATAATGAAGATATATTAATAATAGAATGAAGGTATACAGAGAGACTGGAAATGTTTTTTTTACTATTCATACAGATAGAAAATTTTCGTAAAATTATCTATATAATGTGGGTCCAGTCTAGGTTTGTTTGATTGTGGTTTAGTTGTAGATTTGTTTAATTACTGTATTATGTGGTCTTAGTTTTGTTTGATTTCTATGCAATGTGGTTTTAGTTTTGTTTGATTACTATATTATGTGGTTTAGTTTTAGGTTTGTTTGCTTGATTACTATATAATGTGGGATTAGTTGTAGGTTTCGTTTCATTACTATATAATGTTGGTTTAGTCTAGGTTTGTTTGATTGCTGTATTATGTGGCCTAGTTTCAGGTTTGTTTGTTATATAATGTGGTTTTAGTTTTAGGTTTGTTTGATTACTATATAATGTTGGTTTAGTCTGGGTTTGTTTGATTACTATATAATGTGATTTTAGTTTTAGGTTTGTTTGATTACTATATTATGTGGTTTAGGTTTGTTTGGTTACTTTCTTATGTGGCTTTTGTTTTAGGTTTGTTTGATTACTATATAATGTGGTCTTAGTTTTAGGTTTGTTTGTTTACTATGTAATGTTGTCTTCGTTTTAGGTTTTTTTATTATTATATAATGTGGTCTTAAGTATAGGTTTGTTTAATTACTATATTATGTAGTTTTAGTTTTAAGTTTGTTTGATTGCTATATAATGTGGTTTTAATTTTGTTTGATTAACACTCTTACGAAAAGTTGGGCCTAATTGGCCCCAGAGCAACTTGAAAGGTTATTAATATTAGGCTAATAATTTTGTATTTAAATGAAATTGCCATTAAAATATAAAGAGATAGGGTCAGTTAATGGCAATTTCATTTTAATACAAAATTATTAGCCTAATATTAATAACCTTTCAAGTTGCTCTGGGGCCTATAAGGCCCCACTTTTCGTAGGAGTGTTAAAGTATAATGTGGTTTTAGTTATTGGTTTGTTTGATTACTGTATAGTCTGGTTTTAGGTTTAGGTTTGTTTAATTACTATATAATGTGGTGTTAGTTTTGTGTGATTGGTGTATTATGTGGTTTTGGTTTAAGATTTGTTTGATTATAGTATAATGTAGTTCTAGGTGTTTGATTTAGACCTATATGAATATATGAAAACTACAACAAAAGATTAAAATATTAGTTATTCTAACAAGAAATAATACAAGTAAAAGTTTAGAAAATGGATACCTATGACAATAAGCTCTCCGTTCTGTTTCGTAAATTATAAATTGTTGGAATAAAACGTATTTATATGTATATTTATATTTGTGTATGTATGTATATATATATATATATGTAAAATGTGTTAATTTAAAAAATAATATGGAAAACTAATAAACCCATATATCTGAAGTTTTAAGTAGGGGTAATAAGTTTAATTCGGGAAAGGTTTTTATTTTACCAGTAGGGTAGAAATGTGCCTAAGTTTTGATACAAATATATACATGTAGATCTGTAGATAAAACCTTAACTTTTGACTAGGACATGAATGCTTTGTTCTACAAGAAGAAAACGACATCTTTAGTACAAGTTTGATTGAAATTGACTATTAACGATCGTTTATCTAACTTGAAAAAACATGTAAAACGTTTTTCAGCAATGAAAACTTAACAGTGCCAGTTTCGTTTATTGTTAAATAAAAAGTTACACAATGTGCTATTTATGTTGTGCTCACCACGGCTATAGAACCCGAATTTTAGCATTATAATCCTAATTCTTTTGTCTTAGCGCTAAGCCACTTGGGGCAGAATACCAGTCGCATAACATTTTGTTTTATTTTCACTAAATGAAGCAGTAATTATATCTAGAGATAAGACACTGGCTATGCCTTGTACACATATAGCCATTCAAATAAAACAAGTTAAGAAAACACATTATCGTTAAAGAAAGAGTATTAATATAATACTGCAGAATAGTTTTTAAGATCAATACTAATACATGAGAATCTATAGAAATATCAGCGTTCATATTAAATCATTATATCTGAATAATTGCTGTGGTATAAACTTCCTGTAATTATTAGTTTGAATTTCGCGCAAAGCTACACGAGGGCTATCTGCGCTTTCCGTCCCTAATTTAGCAGTAAGACGAGAGGAAAAGCAACTAGTCATTACCACCCACTGCCAACTCTTGGACTACTCTTTTACCATGAAATAGTAGGATTGACCGTCACATCATAACGCCCCCCACTGCTGAAAGGGCGATCATATTTGGTGCGATAGGGATTCGGACCCGCAACTCTCAGATTAGGAGTCGAGCGCACCAACCGTGCTGGGCCAACTTCCTTGTTTATATTTGATATGTACATTAAAGCTATATATCGGTTGTATTGAGTAGCGAACCTGAGTGTTGAAATAACACAAGTGTCTAATAAAAATGTGAGAACTCGGTATTGTAGAAGAACTGAATGAGCTCAAATTTCTTAAATATATTTAAAATAAAGGCAGTCTCTTGTTTAAAAGACTTACAAAACCAAGCAGAATTCCTTGATCGTGAGAGAAATGTTTAAGTGATTTTACAACTGTGTTTGTTTTCTGTCTCCCTCTTCTAGTGTCTTGAGAACTCTCAATACCTGAATTCGTTTGTTCAGTTTCTTGCCAAAACAAAAACGAACTTGTTTACTTTATGGATATTTTTTAAAGGCGGGCAGCATTCCTCTTAAAGCACATTACGCACACGTAGTTAGGAGATTTTATCTGTATATGAAGCGACATGGATTGGTTTCGGATATTCACTCTTTTAAGTTGAAATAGGGCTATCTGCGCTAGCTGTCCCTAATTTTGAAATAACAGATATTGAGGGAAGTTGGTGAACAGCACTTACCTACTGCCAGTCCTTGAAGTAGCATAACTGAATAATGGAATCTGACAGTCACAATAACACAGCCATGACCTTTCACAATGGAAATCGCGATTTTTTTTGCGATTTTTTCAGTTTTCTTAACCTGAAGATGGCTTAGGAAGGTCGAAACGTTGTTTTCTCCTTATCAGTAAAAGTGTTAATACCCATATCAGCCATTGTTCTCTGCTTTATCGGTAAAAGTGTTACTACCCATATCATCCGTCCTGAGATGCATTTTTATTTCACGTGGGTTTCTCGTCATCAAGAGACAATAACTATCTCGTTTTATTACTTTTTAGTTGTTAGTTGGAATTTTTTATGTATATACATACATATATACATATATATATAAACAGTTTGAATGATGTAAGTTAGTTTCATTTTGCTTTTTAATCGGTTTTTACAGTATCTTCAATGTGAACATTTTTCTTAATGACTCACAACAGTATTGTTATTTTACTGAGTTCATGATAAGTGTTTCTGTTTTCCTACTTTTTGACAATGAGTTCACTAAATGTTATTTGTTCTTACTGATGGAAACAACAGTTATTTTGTTTTTCTTTGTTAACATTTTGCAGGTTTTTCTATTTATTTATAAAGTGTTAACTTGTGATATTCGATACATCTCTGAGCACACTTTTAACACCCTGCCGAGAAGGTCTTAAATGTGAGAACTTTTTCCAGGTTCTTTCTCACGTGAGAAACAGACTCCACTCAACTATTCTCAAAGTTTTTGTGATGAAAAGCTTTTTCGATCATCTTCACGCATTTTAATATACGCGCTCACAAAGGAAATGCGTGCACGTGTATTGAGAGTAAAGGGGTTGAAAAGTGACCGTCAGTTGCAGCGTAACATCTTATTTGTATACAAATCTCGTTACACTGGTGTTGCCAGTCTCTAGGGCTAACTCTGTGGGCTTTGTTTCGCCAACTCTCCTATAGAGTTTCTGTAAAATCGGACCAGAGCCTTGATTGATAGCAAAAAATATGCTGCTGCACTCACCACGTGAGTTCACACGACTGTTCGTAGCGTGCCGATAGAGCGCGTCACGAGCCAAGCGTTTTGTGACGTAATACTATTCAAACACAGGAGGTATTGTGCAAGTCCTACTTGCGAAAGCCCCACCAGCCTTGGCTGCTATTCTGGGTTTAGTGTTCAACGCTGAGCCAACTTGGCCGATAGATAAATACAAAAGGCTGTCCCGTATTCCCACGACCCAGAAGTTTCTGAGGTTATACACCTCAAATATAGAACGGTGCAGGCCTACCTGCGCGGTCGTGAGGACCTGGAATATATAATGTTTAGAATTTAAGAGAGCTTTCAAGACGCTTAGAAAAAAAAAAATTTTTTTTACTTCCTTTTCTTCAGGGCTGGTGAGTAAAAAAATGTGATTCCGTCGAATTCGTTAAGGGAGAACCTGATATTTGAATAGAGGGTTTGATAAGCTCTCTTTTTAAACTACTCAGGGGGGGCAGGTATCAAACCTTGGTATCAAAGGTTCTAAAGCTTCACGTGGGAACTCTCGATGAAATTTCATAGTCTAGGTTAAGGCACAGCAGATGTGAGCTGTAAATAACAACAGCACGAAATTATGGGTTGTCAAATCCGCTATATTGTAAATTTGTTTTCACTGATTTTTTCACGCGTTTAAATACATCTGATAAATTTATGTGTTCATCATCTAGCTGTTTTATTTCCTGTCTTTTCATTTATTTACTTTTATCTGTCTGTCTGTGATTCTTTTTTATGTAATGAATGACCTCATCAGGTGACCAGTCTTCAAAAGCAGGCCATATGAATAAGACCAAAATGAAAGAGATTACATACATTATTGTATATATCCATGCTAAAAGCTCCATTCAAATCACAACAGACCGTAACAATTCGGCACGTGGCGGGTTTCTTTAGCTCTATTGATAACACCCCCGCTTTCCAATACTTCAGTCCAGAGTAGACCCATGTTTAAAGCCATTTTCTGTCTATAGAAGATCAGAGAAATCAGACAATGTGCTTTCAATAGAATTGCAGTAATAAGCTCGAGCGATTTCAAAGAAAACTTGAGTCCCACGCTTTTAATGTGTACAAGATGAGGATTATAAGGCATCTTAGAGACCGTTCCCTGCCATGTCACCGGAACAATCCACGAATAAGCAATATAACCGTCGTTTTGTGTAATAAATATTTTTTCGGCAATTAATAAGAACCGTAAGAAGCCTTCAGCTGTCCTCTCTCCGAGGTTTATCAGTTTTAACGTATTGCGCATGTTTAATACTGATCTAAGAGATCAGCAAAATGAAGCTGAGTAAATAACTCTTTGAATCTATATTATCTTTTTTTAATACAGTGAAGAAGTCTAATGAATAAGTGACATTTCTAGTCTAGCAAACTGTATAAACACAAGCGTTTCTTCGCTCGTGTTTATGCAGTTTACTGGACGAGAAATGTGGGTAGAATCATTGACCAGAGGAAGGTCAACGACTTCACAACACCTGCCAACTCTTCCGGATTGACCGATCCAGATTGTAGGATTGGCTGTCATAGTTTAACGTCGCGTCCGGAACCGCAAAAATGTGTTCAGCGACACATCGCTCTTCGAACCTTGGGCCCTCCAGTCTACTTTCCATCACTTTAGCCAGTAGGGACTACTGATCTTGGTTTTCTTTTTGAATAAGAACTTTTATCACATAATGATGAACTGCTTTATTGGTTTTGATTTTGTTTTACGAGAACTTCAAGCTTGAACAAAAAGTTAATTCAAACTGGGTGTTTTAATTTCGGACGAGAAACGAAGTTTATCCAAACTGGATGTTTCTCTTTCGAACGACTAACAGAATTAAATAATTTAATATTATTTATATTCAGTAGTAAATATTTTATCTCATTTCAATTGAATGAAAAAAAGGAGACGGACTAATGACAATATTACGTCCTCAGGGTCTATTTGCAAGGAGATGGACTAATGACAATATTACGTTCTCAGGGTCAATTTGAAAGGAGATGGACTAATGACAATATTATGTTCTCAGGGTCTATTTGAAAGGAGATGAACTAATGACAATAATATGTCCTTAGGGTCTATTTGAAAGGAGATGGACTAATGACAATAATATGTCCTCAGGGTCTATTTGAAAGGAGATGGACTAATGACAATAATATGTCCTTAGGGTCTATTTGAAAGGAGATGGACTAATGACAATATTATGTCCTAAGGGTCTATTTGAAAGGAGATGGACTAATGACAATATCATGTCCTCATGGTCTATTTGAATACAATATGTCTGCGAATTCACATTGCTAGAAACTGAGTTTCGATACCCGCAGTGGGCAGAGCACAGATAGTCCATTGTGTAGCTTTGTGCCTAATTCAAAACAAACAAACGAACAGGGAAAGCTATTCTAAAATCTTATCTCTGAACTGACCGTTCAAAGTAAAAATTTCGGTCTCAATAAATGCTCTTTCTAGAGCGTGCCCGCACGCGCGCGTAGCTTGTTTGTTTATTGCTAAGCATAATACTATACAATGGGCTATCTGTGCTATGTCCACCACGGGTATCGACACCTGCTTTTGTAGCGTTATGTGCCTCCAGTCTTAACTACTAAGCCACTAGAGAAATATAGATTCAGTGTCTAGATTTTTTTATGTTTTCTTTAGTAATATAGTAAAAACGTGTGAAATGAATAGTTGTTACCTGCCAATTGAATAACTAGTTATTTCAGACGTTTTCACTGTAATGTTTCACCACTAATGGACATACAAATATATGTATGTCTGTGAAGAAAACTGCACAATGTATCCAAGTTCCTGTAAAGCTATTCGTGGGTTTAATTAGAGAGAGTGGTCAGATCTTAGTCTAACTTTTAATTTCATTATCTTGAGGTTATGTACACTTAATGAATATAATGCTTTTTATGTGTTGTACGTATATCAAAAGATATGAATAGTTTTATTTACTATCTATCTGTCTACCTTCATATCTATCTATCCAGCTATTCATGTATTTTATTTTAACGTGAGAGTCTTCCACAGCCGTTAGCCAAGCCCCTATTAACCAGTGCCTGCTTGGCTGCTGGTCATTTTGTTGGGCCCCTTGAGATGTCTAACTTGTATTCTCTAGAAATATGACTGATGAGTTGGTCCGTGGGGGCAAAAAAAAACGAAAAAAAAAAACGAAGCGTCTCTGACGAAACGGGCGTTCCCAGACTTAGAGGTACGAATAAGTGTACTAGTGTGATGACGGATGGATCATGGAACATCTGGTAGTTTGACGACTACTTTAAACAACAAAAAATAAAGTACGTTAGTGAAAAGAAAAATAAATAAGAATACAAGAAAAATGTACATTAAAATGATATATCTGTACAGCAGTGATATACGTAAAATATCGATATCAATTAATAGAGCATCACATGTTATATAATCGACCCCTATTTTCTAAGCCGTATGCGCAAATGAAGCCACGCCAAGCCTTGTGTTCTGACATGCGAAACTGTTGGGATTACCGAGCGTGATTGCATGTCTAAATAACAGATAAGATAGATTAGGCTTAGCCATTATAAGATAACTACATATCGGAGCTGTAGTTATTTAAGGATGAGGCAGCGACTGAAGGAAGGGAAAAAAAAAGGTAACTGGATTTCACATCTCATTACGGTAAAACTGGTAAGTGCTTGTTGTTCAGTGTAAAATAACATTATAGCAAACGCGAGACAATCTGAACAGCTGTATTCATGTCGTTCTTTATTAGCACTGGTTTTTCGCCAAATTCTATGTCACTTGCATGACCAACACTAAGTGTAAACGCTAAACATGTATTTCAGCTCTTCCTAATTTTAAGAGAGAACGCAAGGAAAATGAACTAGTTTATTGACTTAGAAAATCCACTAAAAGAGAGTAAATAAAATATCACGTAGTTCTTTAGGACTGGTTTACACCTAATATTCTTGTAAAAACAGGAACATTTTAGTTTCGTTCGCGGTGAACGTTAGACGTATGAGCGTTTTAAACTTACAGTGAAATAGATTAGATTTTTACCAGCTTCCTAAAGTCTTAATATATATGACGTAAAGTAACTATGAAAATTTAAAAATGTTTAAAATTTTCATCTTCAAAATAAACTGTAAAGTTTGTACTTAAAGTATTTCCCATTCATGTATAATTTTTCAGTTTCAAAATTTAATTTTAAACATGTGAGAGTTGTCGAATTTTTCAACGCTGAATTTTAAACATGCTTCCCATTTAATCGGCCCCCTGCTAGCACAGCGGTACGTCTACGGATTTACAACGCTAAAATCAGGGGTTCGATTCCACTCGGTGAGCTCAGCAGATAGCTTACTGTGGCTTTGTTATCAGAAAAACACACTCACACCAATTAATCCAGTGGATACAAAATGTTTGGATAAGAATAATTAAAAAACAAAGAAAGCAGATGTAACAGTTAATAGGTATATACATGACTACAAACCACAATCAAATTTCAGCTCGTTTGTTGATAAATGATCAATAGGTGTTAATGTTAAATGAAAACATTTTTTTGAGTCATAATTAAATGAATGACGTAGAAGTAGAGTGGAACCATCTTTGTTGTAATTGTAATTTTGCTTGAAAAAGTAGCAATACAAAATCTGTGGAATGTGTACAAACGATGACATCTTATTAACTTTGTGGAACCATGTAACCCATTGAAAAATAATGTGTTATTAAAGTGTATAAACAAATGTTATTTTATTTATTATGTTTATTTGGCCATGTTTACATTATGTGAACGTTAAAAGTTAATATTGTAATAAATGTCTGAAAATAGACAGTATACACAAAATGCGTTTCAAAATATCACAAATAAAATCAATGCTTAAATTTTTTTTTTGTAAACGAAAATGAATTACCATATTTTGTGTCTTATAAGACACTCCTGTGCATAAGACGTACCTAAATTTTGGAAGGTAATATTTAGAAAATAAAAAAAAGTCTGAAGCAGAATACCAAGTAATATTTACACCAAGAAACCCTAACTCTACTTATTCTATTAAAACCTACATGGGTCCGGCATGGCCAAGCGTATTAAGGCGTTAAACTCGTAATCCGAGGGTCGCGGGTTCGAATTCCGATTGCACCAAACATGCCTTCCCAGCTGTGGGGGCGTTATAATGTGACGGTCAATTCCACTATTCGTTGGTAAAAGAGTAGCCCAAGAGTTGGCGGTGGGTGGTGATGACTAGCTGTCTTCCCTCTAGTCTTACACTGCTAAATCAGGGACGGTTAGCGCAGATAGCCCTCGAGTTCCTTTGTGCTAAAAAAACAACAAAAAAAACAAAACCTACATCTGTAACTAACAACATTTTATTACCAAAAGGATAATATTTGATAATAAATATATATAGATAACACTAATTTTGAAACAAGTTTTAAAATATAACAACAATTTTGGGAATGACGGGAAAACAGATTTAGTTCTTCACTTATCTTCGAAAGTAGAAAAATGACCACTTTCGTCATCTTTTCGACAGTCACTACCAGTGTCATTGATACCATGATTGTTGTCACTGCACTCGAATAGGACATGTTTGTCTCACCTATTGCTTTACTGACACCACATCTCTATTTTAACTGCTTATTAAAGAGTTGAATCGCGTGACACGCGTATGCATTTTTTTTTTTTCGTACGGCTAATGGGTATAAATTTATGTGTGCTCTTCATCCATTGACTCGATTCTTTCCCTCATAAAAACTTATTAATCAATGTACCCAGTGATTGTAGTTGGGATGTCGAACATTCTGGAAAGATAGCAATTTGTATTTTCAGTTGTTGTGCGTTTTTTTGTTTCGACGCTTCGGTTTTGTGAACCATAAACTACTCCCACACTAAGAGAGCTGGTTTCCTAAGCCTCCTTTCTCTAACTTTTTCAAAACAAAGTTTGACACTGTCTTCATCCGTCTATCCTTTCTGGCCAACGTTAACAAAAATTGTCTTTTAGTGGAATTTCTCGTCTATAAATCAGAAGTGGTGGGAGTTTGTTTCGTCAGTACATGACAGAACTATTGTATTGTGACTTTTTTCACTCCCAAATGTCTTTATAGCCATGGATTTTGTACCAAGGATGTCCATGATCTTATTCAAAGGGACGACAAAGGTCAGGGGACGTCGTCCATGTTTTCAATTTAGCTTGTCTCATAATTTGTGTTTTCCTGGCATCGCTAATAAACTTATGAAAATTTAAAATTTTGCTGTCATATTAATCTGCCATTCTCTGGGCAATCATTGTGCGGGTTAGAATGGCCAATCCATGTCGTTTCATGAATCTGTATCACCAGCTGGGAGTTGCTAAAGAAGTCTTTGATTTCTTATTGTGCAGCCTTGATTCTGGTCTCATCACCCAATTAACTAGCTTCTTTTCAATCCTTAACTTCTAGTTCTGGTCATCTTGCTGGTTTTTTACGAAGTTTATGTTTGCTCTTCTGAGTGGTACTTAATTTGTCCTCTTGTTATGTAAGGCTATAATCATTTCCTCGGTAGTCCAAAATTCCCTTTCTATAGTGTAAACATGTCTCTTATTAAAATTTATCATGCTAGAAGTGTTATCACGATTCGACAATTCAAAAATTTACCGCAGTTTGATATAAATAGTCCTATGTCATTGCTTTCTGCAGTATGGTAGAAATAGTTCTATACCATTGCTTACTGCATTAAGGTTGAAATAGTCCTATATCATTGCTTTCTGCAGTATGGTAGAAATAGTCCTATATTATTGCTTACCGTAGTATGGTAGAAATAGTTCTATACCATTGCTCACTGCATTAAGGTTGAAATAGTCCTATATCATTGCTTTCCCCAGTATGATAGAAATAGTCCTATATCATTGCTTTCTGCAGTATGGTAGAAATAGTCCTATACCATTGCTTACCGTAGTATGGTAGAAATAGTTCTATATCATTGCTTACCGTAGTATGGTAGAAATAGTTCTATATCATTGCTTACCGTAGTATGGTAGAAATAGTTCTTTATCATTGCTTACCGTAGTGTGGTAAAAATAGTTCTGTACCATTGCTTACTGTAGTATTGTAGAAATAGTCCTATACCATTGCTTACTGCATTAAGGTTGAAATAGTCCTATATCATTGCTTTCTGCAGTATGGTAGAAATAGTCCTATACCATTGCTTACCGTAGTATGGTAGAAATAGTTCTATATCATTGCTTACCGTAGTATGGTAGAAATAGTTCTTTATCATTGCTTACCGTAGTGTGGTAAAAATAGTTCTGTACCATTGCTTACCGTAGTATGGTAGAAATAGTTCTATATCATTGCTTACCGTAGTATGGTAGAAATAGTTCTATATCATTGCTTACTGTAGTATTGTAGAAATAGTCCTATACCATTGCTTACAGCAATGTGTTAGAAATAGTCATATATCATTGCTTTCTGCAGTATGGTAGAAATACTCCTATATCAACGCTTTCTGCAGTATGGTAGAAATAGTCCTATACCATTGCTTACTGCATTAAGGTTGAAATAGTCCTATATCATTGCTTTCCCCAGTATGATAGAAATAGTCCTATATCATTGCTTTCTGCAGTATGGTAGAAATAGTCCTATACCATTGCTTACAGCAGTGTGGTAGAAATAGTCCTATACCATTGCTTACTGCATTAAGGTTGAAATAGTCCTATATCATTGCTTTCTGCAGTATGGTAGAAATAGTCCTATACCATTGCTTACCGTAGTATGGTAGAAATAGTTCTATATCATTGCTTACCGTAGTATGGTAGAAATAGAAATATGGTATGGAAGCATGGTAATTTTATGTTTTTATTTTGACAAAAAAGTGCGTATTATGAGCCACCAAATACGGTAGCATCTTCTAAAATACTTACTTAGTCTAAATCTAAAGCTGCAATAGTTCTTATCGTATTTAATTGTAAAGCACACGCTGCTCGCTATACTATTGGTCGAATTAAATTTATTTAACTCACTTTATATCAGTTATTTCGTCGAGAAAGCAAAACCAAAAGAGAAAAGGATTTTTGTAAAAATCAAAGATCCCTCGTAGTAACTACAATCATTTTGTTAAGAGAATCTCACGTCAGTATGTAAGATCGATCAATGCGGGATCATATTGTCATCATTATTGCAAGAGTGAGTTTGAAATCATCCAGTATTAGAGAAATAACAAACCTGCTTCATTCTAGAAAAGAAAACTGCTCAGTATTTCCCCAGTTAGACTCCAACACGAGTCTAAAATATTGCTGTTGTATGTTTATCTAAACACAAGAACAAATTGTATAACATCAGTTATGTAATTAAAAACAATATTACAGGAGAAGAAATATTCATTTCCAATTAGGAACGACATAGCAGAAGCCGGAAATATCTTTTCCCAGTTAAAAAAACTTATTTCGATTTGTTTTGTTTTGAATTTCGCGCAAAGCTACTCGAGTTCTATTTGCGCTAGCTGTCCCTAGTTTAGCAGTATAAGACTTGAGGGTAGGCAGCTAGTCATCACCATCCACCGCCAACTCTTGTGTTACTCTTTTATCAACGAACAGTGGGATTGACCGTAATATTATACACTCCCACGGCTGGGAGGGCGAGCATGTTTGGTGCGTATTACGGAAGAAGAAATATTCAGTGAAAAACTTTCACTTTGAACCGTAGTTTTACTCATGATTGATGCTATTATTTGTTTTTATTAAATTTAGTTGTGATTTAAGGGATATTTTATATTTATGTGTAGTTATTTCGTTATAACTCTAACTAGTAGTTAACACTTACAGCGATTAAAATTATGAAATTGTTATATAGTTGCGTTACATGATCGTTCTTGGATGTAAGTTAATTCGAGATTCGTTCTTTGAAGCGGACATAACACAGGTAGTTCATTATGTCGTATTATTCCATACTTTACTTGATTTAATACGAGACATAACACAGGTAGTTCATTATGTCGTATTATTCCATACTTTACTTGATTTAATACGAGACATAACACAGGTAGTTCATTATGTCGTATTATTCCATACTTTACTTGATTTAATACGAGACATAACACAGGTAGTTCATTATGTCGTATTATTCCATACTTTACTTGATTTAATACGAGACATAACACAGGTAGTTCATTATGTCGTATTATTCCATACTTTACTTGATTTAATTCGAGACATAACACAGGTAGTTCATTATGTCGTATTATTCCATACTTTACTTGATTTAATTCGAGACATAACACAGGTAGTTCATTATGTCGTATTATTCCATACTTTACTTGATTTAATACGAGACATAACACAGGTAGTTCATTATGTCGTATTATTCCATACTTTACTTGATTTAATACGAGACATAACACAGGTAGTTCATTATGTCGTATTATTCCATACTTTACTTGATTTAATACGAGACATAACACAGGTAGTTCATTATGTCGTATTATTCCATACTTTACTTGATTTAATTCGAGACATAACACAGGTAGTTCATTATGTCGTATTATTCCATACTTTACTTGATTTACTTCGAGACATAACACATTATGCATTATTTCTCTGATTCAAACACACACATGTGTAATATAAATTCAAACAATAAGCGATGGCTCTATACTTTCATTGATTTAATTCGAAATTATGATACTTGTCCAAATCGCTTTAATTTGCGATTGTGTTAGAATTATTAAAATGTACGAGACGTATTTGGTTAATAATTTTTCCATTCCAACAACAAGATTTCATTTTAAACGGACGATTTTACTCAGTCATCAACTTTCTTGAAATGGGCAGTGGACAAAAGTACAAACGCCCATTTTTTTGACCGCAAAATCGTGTTTTGTACGAGCGAAGAATTATGGGAGGGTTTTGTTGACATATTTGCCCCAATGATTTCACAAGTTAACTTCTCACTTAGGTTTACTGAGTTTTTGTTAAAAAAAGGCACGAGCTTAGTTTCAGGATTTATGGTTCAGAGAAGGTAATACGACAACGGGAATGACAGCCATATTTCATCTTGGTCGTTCGAACTTTGTGAAACACGTATAGCTCACATTTTAACCGTTGAAAAGTACAAGGGGAAGCAATGAATAAAGGACAGTAGTGGGAAACCCTGTGCGATGTGCGAGTCTCAGCAGTCGCTTTCCTGACATATCATCGACACAAAATGTCGGAACAAGGACCGGAGGTCCGTGACCGCTTTTTCAGAAACAAACAACAACAAACAATTTATTTGCACGATTGAACTTGTACCTTGTTTAATCTTTAAATAATAAAACAATGTGTCTCTGAAAGATTCGTTGGACCTGACAATCAGAAGTACAAACCAGATAAACTACTGTTCTGAAGAATTTTGTTTGGTGTTTTTTAACAATTTTGTGTTTACACCCTGACGTTTCTACTCTGTTTATTCAAGAAAAACGACGTTCATCTTGTCATTAAAGGTCAAAACATTTTAATTGTATTCACAATTTAGAAAGCTAAATCTCAAAATATTACAATATGATTTAGCAAAACATTGAAATCTAGGTTGTGTATGTAATGTGTAGCATTTGTGTTGTTTGTCATATTATTATATGTTAGCATAACTAAAACTAGACTATGCATGTAAATCTATATAGTTTAATTGTACTAATTGTTATGTTATTATATGTTAGCATAACTAAAACTAGACTATGCATGTAAATCTATATAGTTTAATTGTACTAATTGTTATATTATTATATGTTAGTAAAACTAAAATCTAAGCTATGCATGCAAATCTATATAGTTTAATTTCACTGATTGCTATATTATTATATGTTAGTAAAACTAAAATCTAGGCTATGCATGCAAATCTATATAGTTTAATTGCACTGATTGCTATATTATTATATGTTAGTAAAACTAAAATCTAGGCTATGCATGCAAATCTATATAGTTTAATTGCACTGATTGCTATATTATTATATGTTAGTAAAACTTAAATCTAGGCTATGCACGTAAATCTATATAGTTTAATTGTACTAACTGTTATATTATTATATGTTAGTAAAATTAAAATCTAGGCTATGCATGTAAATCTATATAGTTTAATTGTACTAACTGTTATATTATTATATGTTAGTAAAACTAAAAGCTACGCAGAACTTGTAAATCTATATAGTTTAATTGTACTGACTGTTATATTATTATATGTTAGTAAAACTAAAATTTAGGCTGTGCACGTTTCCACTCTAATCCTGAACAACTCAGTGTCTAAGCTGATTAAGTTATCTTGTTAATATCAACTAAAACCGAAGAATTATTTGAATTTGTCTTTGGCAGCTGTGATGATAGAATGCTACAAAAATTATGACTGTGGGTGGCCTCCTAATTGTGACGTCAGTGGAACAAAAATGAACGGTTATTTACGTGGGTTACTTTTAGGGCCCACGGCAACAAGCCCCTTCTTTTTTATTTTTTTTTCGTTCTTATTTAACGAAGGTCGAGAGCTGATGTAGGAGTAATAGACAGTTTTTATTATATCATTTTCCCGCGTGTTCTTTACAGTCATAAGTATATTTAGACGTCAGCTTGTCCTTTAATGGAATACTTTAATTACAACAGCGTCCAACGGCACTAAATATTTGTACAGGACACAGTAAAAGATAAATACTATTTTTTTTTATAAAAAGTTGCTTATGGAATAATGAGCTAAACATATTTTGAATAACGAAACAAACAAATAAGAACAAGAAAAGGATAATATAAGACCACTGCTAGATTTTACTGAAATACTCTAGAAATGTAACCGCTCTTTCGTCTACCTGTTTATGAGTACTAGAAGAATGCTTGGTAACTCATGATTGTTTGGTTGTCAGTTAGGAAACATTTGGAAACCGCTGATATAGAACAAAATAATATTCTTTATTTTTTACTTCTCTTTCGTCTTTACAAGAAGAGGTTTCTTAGGCTTCTCTCTGAAGAAACAGTAAACCTGCAATTTTGAGTAATCCAGAAAGCAGTGGACGCATTTGGTGACTACTTTTGTAGGTGAACTTACTTACAGTTTGTTGCACTTATTTCTGAACTGTTATTGAGTAATGAAATTAAAATACTTCTTGTACCCCAGCTGATAAAGATAGTTCGTGGCAAATTAAATACGAGTATCGATACGAATAAAAAGCGTGGCATAGCCTAGAGGTTTGTGAGTTCGAATCTCATCACCAAACATACTTGTCCTTTCAGCTGGGCCCCGGCATGGCTAGGTGGGTTAAGGCGTTCGATTCGTAATCTGAGGGTCGCACCAAACATGCTCACCCTTTCAGCCGTGGGGGCGTTATATGTGACGGTCAATCCCACTATTCATTGGTAAAAGAGTAGCCCAAGAGTTAACGGTGGGTGGTGATGACTAGCTGCCTTCCCTCTAGTCTTACATTAAATTAGGGACGGCTAGCACAGATAGCCCTCGAGTAGTTTATTGCGAAATTAAAAACAAACAAACAAACCTATCAGCTGTAGGGCCGATATGATGTTACGGTTAGTTCCACTACTTGTTAGTAAAAGAGTAGTTCAAACGTTGGCAGTGAGTAACGTTGACTAGCTGTCTTTCCTCTGGCCTATCACTTGTAAATTAGGGACAGCTAGTGAAGATAATGTTCGAGTAACTTCACGCGAAAATACCCCCCCTTCCATACACACACCAAAAACAAAGAAATGATACAAAGAAAGAATTTTACGAAATATTATATCATTTTCAACTTAAAGTCCGATACTTTGTTTAATTACAAGAATATTGTTACATTCACACATAGGTTGTACTTCACCGTAAGGGTACTGATATATTGCATTGAGACATCTACATAGAATATAAAGACTGCGCTGTGTTTCCTGAATAAATGAAGACATCGTGACATACTTTTCCTTATCTTTACATATTTTGAGTCGACTCACGGACAAGGTCATGACACATCTGATGTCAGTGGCTCATAATTGAATTATAAATTATGTAGCATTGATGAGGTTTAACTTACAGGGCCTATACCATATATCTGTTGTGGTTGTTGAATTTTTATGTCTTTGCTTACGTAGTGTATATGAAATAGTTTTTTTATTTTTTATTAACATTCCCGTTTAGACCTAATTTTTTTGCTTGAAAGACGTTTAAATAACAGCATATTGGGAAAGATGCAAAAACCTTTCGTATTATGTACTGATAAAGAGCAAAACCTGATTGGCGAAAATAAAATGTTTCATCCCACACATATCTTATGTGTTTCAATTGTTACTGCTTTAGTGATTATTGCTCAAGACTTGAAACAAGACACACTGCTGATTGGTCGTTCATGAGCTTGAAACAAGGACACACCGCTGATTGGTCGTTCACGAATTAGGGCTTTATCACTGAACCATGAAAAGTTTAATTTAACTTAGTATAATAATAAGTTACACCACACTTCGCGGAATGGCACGCAACCAGCTAAAACATTTTGTTTTGAAATTTTTGCGCTAAAACACATACAAAGACTACTTGGACGTTGTTGTCAGTTATTTTGAATTGTTAGACCAGAGGGAAGGCAATTAGTCAATAACATTCGCTGCAGGCCATTTGACTACTCTTCTCTGATAGAAAAGTGAAAGCTGACCGTTATTATACATTCAAGACCAATAGTGCGGAGAGCGTTTTTGCGGCAACAAATCGTGAATCACGAATCCTGGGATTCAAAGCTGGGGTATGCTAATCATTAAGCCATACACAAATTTTTATTTTTTAGGGTGTGCTGTTCCTTTTTCATTTCTGTTCGTGTTCACAGTGCGATGTTTTGATAAAGAACGGTGGCAGAGTACGTGTTTCTTCTATACACGTTACCTAGCTGTTGTACTATTGGCCACATTGTTTTATAGAATATTTGTTGTTGTAATTCTGTTTTAGAGAAAGTGAACAGAAACAGAAGTAAGAGAAAGAGAGAAAACAGAGACATAATAGTTGGAAATTTTGACAGAGAAGAAGAAATAGAACAAACAATCGTGAACACTGAAGTACACAAGGCACAGGAAACAAATGTTTGAGGAAAGAAAAAATATTACGATGTGAAAAAAGATGAAAAATCAGCAACACATAATTGAAGGTCATGCGAATAACGAAACGTAAGTAGGAAGAGTAAAATAATAAATAGTTTAAGACCATAAATAGTTTTCAAGACCGTTAGCTAAGAATAAAAATACACGAAACAAAACTGAAAACACGAAAAGATGTACAAATTAGGCCTTAATGGAAAGAAAAAACATGAAAAACGTGTGAATTAGGCCTCAGTGGGAAGACAAAACATATATGAGTTAGGCCTTAATGGAAAGATAAAACATGAAAGAAATGTATGAATTAGGCCTTAATAGGAAGACAAAACAGGAAAAAACATTTGAGTTAGGCCTTAATGGAAAGATAAAACATGAAAGAAATGTATGAATTAGGTCTTAATAGGAAGACAAAACAGGAAAAAAGTATGAGTTAGGCCTTATTGGGAAGATAATTAAAGTGTGGTATGGCATATTCACTACAGCAAAATAACACATGTAGTTATCAGGTTAGTAAATCAAGACGAGGTAAAAAAAACAACTTAAAATAAATATATAACTCTGTAAGGACGTACAGCAAAAAAACAACAACATTTAAATGAGTGCCTCGCTGGCACTCTTGGAGTAGACCACGGTTTTCCCAACTTATTTTTAAGGATGTTATAAGATATTTACAGACCGGGTTTTATATCTGTTTTACAGCTTTTAATGAAAAAAAAATTAACGACATTGAGAGGACAAGTCCCAAGAGGGTTCTAAATGGACACTTTGAAAAAAGTTTCAGTTGTTTCTGATAATTACGTTTTCGAAGTTTCTTCTTAATTATTTGAGACAGTTTTATACACGTACAGCTTTCCGACAGTGCATTTTGGGTCGAGAAATTTAACTTTTAATAAATAATTGTGTTTGCATTGCCCTTTTTCGTACCTCGTGTAAACAGAAGAACTGGTGACGTCATATTTCTTAACTTCGTACGATATGCTTAAACAATAAATGCCCCTGGTGTTCTAAATCTAAATGCGTTTGAATGAAGAAATCTTATACTATTCTGCGCTCTCTCATTCTCTGTCTGGCGACCCCCTAGTGAGCGCAAATCTGGAAGGGTCCTATCAAAAAAGAGGAGGTTGGACTCCCGTGGGCTCACCCTCCCCAACTCCTCTACCCCATATGATATACAAGAGAGGCACGAGAACATTGCTTAATATTAAGTGACGATTCCGTAGAAGAGCTGTGCTTGTTCAGCCGAGATTACCAGTACGTTTTGAGTCGAAATTTCATGACACCACACTGTTAGGACTAACTTTTATCGATACGACCTGCTGACAGAGTTGACGATGCGGGATCAAACGTAGCCTGTTTCTTGTCTTTTGCACCGGGACGTTTCACGACAACAAAACTTGCCATGCAGAGTGGATTCGAATTTTACGTCCAACATATCCGATCGTAAAAAGCGCAAATTGGGTATATTCGCCCAATCCAAACAGACTCCATAATCAGCGTTATTGAAGAAGGTGAAAGAAGCAAGTGGATCTCTAGATAAAAGGTACGTCAGAATAGTTTAAGACTATCTTGGTAGATTACTCGTGTCTTACGAAGGTGTTCAGTCTGTTCTGACAAGCAAACATTCAGTCTAAAGTTAAAAATTGTGGAATCTACTCCAACATAATCAACACCTTATATTGGTAGTGTTGGTTAACTAGTTTCGCTTTGAATCGAATGGAATTTGAATGATTTTGTAAAATCCATCAGAATTTGGCCACAGTTACAGATGATTCCGACTGTGGAAAATTTCCATTTCATCGGTTACCTTAATACAGAACATTCAGTAATATTAACTTACAGTTGTACTGTTTTACCTTGTCCATTGAAAGTTAATAGGAGGTGTCAAAGCGCCATTTTATTGTGTTTATATTTTTATTGCTGTTTAGTTTTATTTTATTTACGAATGATTATTTTTGAGAGAATGTATCTTTTCCTTAATATAAGATCATGTATAAAGTTGTCGGCGGAGAGGCCTTGACATTAATTTCTCTAACTTTTTATTAACTGTAATGTACAAGAACAGTTATTCTACTCTTTCATCAAACAGTTATTCTACTCTTTCATCATTCTGATGTTTTTGAGGAACATGATTTTGGGCAGTGCTTCCAATTTAGTAGGCAGACTTATTGATAGTATATGAAGGTTTTACATCATTACAAGTGTTAATAAAGTTCCAGCATGTTAATTTCCTGAGTGTAACTGCAGCTGAAAACGTTACGTTCAAACTATTATAGATGAATTCAGTTTGTTACACCATTTATACTGATTGTTTTGTAGATGCATGAAGTTTGTTAGACCGTTTCTACTGATTGTTTTGTAGATGCATGAAGTTTGTTACACCATTTCTACTGATTGTTTTGTAGATGCATGAAGTTTGTTACACCATTTCTACCCATTGTTTTGTAGATGTATGAAGTTTGTCACAAAATGTTTTACAACAAATTTTTACACTTTCTACCGATTGTTTTGTAGATGCATGAGTTTGTTACACAAAAAAAAACCCATTCTACGATTTTGTAGTGAGAAGTTGTACAAACTGGTTGAAATTTTCTACCGACTGATTGTTTGTAGATGCATGTAGTTTGTTACAACCAACACCATTCATTTCTACCGATTGTTTTGTAGATGCATGAAGTTTGTTACAAAACATTCTACTTTAGTTGACAATTTCTACCGATTGTTTTGTAGATGCATGAAGTTTGTTACACCATTCTATGATTTTTGTAGATGCATGAAGTTTGTTACACCATTTCTACCGATTGTTTTGTAGATGCATGAACTTTGTTACACCTTTCTACGATTTTGTAGATGAGTGAAGTTTGTTACACCATTTCTACCGATTGTTTTGTAGATGCATGAAGTTTGTTACACCATTTCTACCGATTGTTTTGTAGATGCATGAAGTTTGTTACACCATTTCTACCGATTGTTTTGTAGATGCATGAAGTTTGTTACACCATTTCTACTGATTGTTTTGTAGATGCATGAAGTTTGTTACACCGTTTCTACTGATTGTTTTGTAGATGCATGTAGTTTGTTACACCATTTCTACCGATTGTTTTGTAGATGCATGAAGTTTGTTACACCAATTCTACTGATTGTTTTGTAGATGCATGAAGTTTGTTACACCAATTCTACCGATTGTTTTGTAGATGCATGAAGTTTGTTACACCAATTCTACCGATTATTCTGTAGATGAGTGAAGTTTGTTACACCATTTCTACCGATTGTTTTGTAGATGCATGAAGTTTGTTACACCATTTCTACTGATTGTTTTGTAGATGCATGTAGTTTGTTACACCATTTCTACCGATTGTTTTGTAGATGCATGAAGTTTGTTACACCAATTCTACTGATTGTTTTGTAGATGCATGAAGTTTGTTACACCATTTCTACCGATTGTTTTGTAGATGAGTGAAGTTTGTTACACCATTTCTACTGATTGTTTTGTAGATGCATGAAGTTTGTTACACCGTTTCTACTGATTGTTTTGTAGATGCATGTAGTTTGTTACACCATTTCTACCGATTGTTTTGTAGATGCATGAAGTTTGTTACACCATTTCTACCGATTGTTTTGTAGATGCATGAAGTTTGTTACACCATTTCTACCGATTGTTTTGTAGATGAGTGAAGTTTGTTACACCATTTCTACCGATTGTTTTGTAGATGAGTGAAGTTTGTTACACCATTTCTACTGATTGTTTTGTAGATGCATGAAGTTTGTTACACCGTTTCTACTGATTGTTTTGTAGATGCATGTAGTTTGTTACACCATTTCTACCGATTGTTTTGTAGATGCATGAAGTTTGTTACACCAATTCAACTGATTGTTTTATAGATGCATAAAGTTTGTTACACCATTTCTACCGATTGTTTTGTAGATGAGTGAAGTTTGTTACACCATTTCTACCGATTGTTTTGTAGATGAGTGAAGTTTGTTACACCATTTCTACTGATTGTTTTGTAGATGCATGAAGTTTGTTACACCGTTTCTACTGATTGTTTTGTAGATGCATGTAGTTTGTTACACCATTTCTACCGATTGTTTTGTAGATGCACGAAGTTTGTTACACCAATTCAACTGATTGTTTTATAGATGCATAAAGTTTGTTACACCATTTCTACCGATTGTTTTGTAGATGAGTGAAGTTTGTTACACCATTTCTACCGATTGTTTTGTAGATGAGTGAAGTTTCTTACAACTTTTCTACTGATTGTTTCCGAACCTTGTCCTTTACACTTGACTAATACCAGTTAACATTTATAGTTTGAGTAAGCTGTCTCGAGGTAGATATAGGTTTTAAAAATATTGTTACTTAGAAGTGTTCCCAATATTCAATCAATACATTGGTGTATACTTACGGCTGACCAATCAAAGATTAACGAAGATTTGAAACGCTTGCTTGAAAACGTATCTTATTGTTGAAGTATATTCATCTGCTCTGCTATACAGTAGAAGATATTCTATGAATTACGTTTGTACAATGTTTTATTTTGGAAGGGTATCCACCATTCCTGCACTTATATTACTAAAAATCTGGTTTTGATACCAGTAGTGGGCACAAAAATAGCTCATCCATAGCGTAACTGCGCTTAACAACAAACAAAATGTGTTATTTCAATGGTTAGTTCCCTATTGGCCGAGCGGTATATTTGTGGACTTACAACGCTAGAAACTGGGTTTCGATATCTGTGATGGGCAGAGCATACGTAGCGTATTGTATTGCATCGTGCTTAACTTCAAACAAACAAACTGAATGGTTAATACTAGCTATACATTTTTCTGACTGAAATGTCGATGGGGTGAACGTAAAATGGTATTTGTATTTTGTTATGATAAACCAACTAAAGCTACATTCCATCGTCAGTAATTTAGAACTACTGATGAGAGGGAATACAGCTAGTCAGAATTACTCTCACTATCGACGCTAAGTGACTGACTGTCACTCTTTTAATACATTTAAAGTTTGTTTTTCAATTTTGCGCAAAGCTACACGAGGGCTATCAGCACTAGCCGTTCCTAATTTAGCAATGTAAAACTACAGGGAAGGCAGCTAGTCATCATCACCCACCGTCAACTCTTGGGCTACTCTTTTACCAACGAATAGCGGAATTGACCATGACATAATAACGTTCCCACAGCTGAAAGGGCAAGCATGTTTAGTGGAACGGAGATTCGAACCCTCCACCCTCAGATTACGAGTCAAGCGCTCTAATTACCTGGCCATGCCGAGCATTTAAAGTAGTGAATAGCGACACGATCACTGACCATCCACGCTATGGGATTAACTGTGACTTTTTTTTTAACACACTCACAGCTTAGAGCGGCGTGCGGAATAATTTGTGGTAATCCCAGCTCTTAAATCCAGAGCTGGACGAGAGGGCCAACCAGCGCCCTGTGAGAATGGTACCCTGCATTTGTAGCATGCACATCAGACAGAACAAATGAATTCGTTTTGTGCTCTTTACAGAGTGAGGATCATGGGAAGTGTTGTTCTGAGTAACAAATTATTGTAGTAGTAATTTCCAAACTGGTAAAAAAGCCAACTAGCTGCAGAACACGATTCAAACGTTAATGAATCATGTAAAACGTTGTTAAAGTATTGTTTCGACATAAAAAAAGGAAAACAATCATGCAATGATTCGGCTTCGTAGCATTTTCTACAGGGAGAATGTTTCACAGAAATAGACTACGGTTATAAAGGTAATTCATTCATTCATGTCTTCAGCGTCCCCCTGAAGGTACAGTTGAGAGGAAACAGAAATTCTCACCCCAGGCATATATTTGAATTGCTTCATTTACTGCATGTAGTTACTACGTCAACTTCAATGTTTCGTTTAAAGCAAGATAGAATTATGAATTAGGCATAATTTCCATGAGCCATGTTCGTCACGCCGTTACGTTCACAATATGGCTGATCAAGTAAAAACGTGATTGTTGGGCGGACTTTGTTACGTCGAAGTAGTGTGAAACACTGCTATTATACATCAAGTTGTGAGTTAAACTCGGAAGGCTTGGAAGTTTGTAGTTGCAAGTATTTTTTATTGTGAGTTGAGGATCATATTTTTTTCCTTTATAAATAAATATCAGAGAAAAAGTTATAATAATATCGAAATATGTTTTAAACACAATGAATGTGTAGCTATAAGAATCCTTTGATTACAATCCCAACTAAAAGCTATACACTTTTCAAGCATCCAATGTATATTTTTGTTCACGTTTAAGCATCTTGAAATTACATCCTGATTTTTAGTCATTAATTATTTTGAGAGTCTAGGAAGCATTAAATAGATAACGCTCATTTAACGTATTCTATAGAATTTTAAACACAGAATCATAAAAAAGCTCTTAAACAGTCTTGTGAGGCTATGACGTACATAGCACTAAGTAGTTAGTTAGAGAAATCATAACTTGCTAGAGAATTTGTTTAAATACTTGAGTTATGTCCAATTGAGCTTATGAAACATAAGCATCTTAACATCAAAATCTAACTGAAACTGTGTAACGCGAGTTTCTTTCAACAGTGGAAACTTGCATTATGGTTTTATAACTTCATACTCACTGATGTGTGAGTGGGGACCTGCATTGTAGTTTTATAAGTCCACAATACACTAATATATCAGAAAATTATCGTATTAACAAGTGAAATCCCTTATAATGAATCTTTATGACTACAAGTGGCTCAAGAGGACAGTGTAAATAGACATTTTATCTGTTTTTTGAACTTCGCCCAAAGCTACTCGAGGGCTATCTGCGCTAGCCGTCCCTAATTTTGCAGTGTAAGACTAGAGGGAAGACAGCTAGTCATCACCACCCACCGCCAACTCTTGGGCTACTCTTTTACCAATGAATAGTGGGATTGACCGTCACATTATAACGCCCCCACGGCTGGGAGGGCGAGCATATTTGATGGGACCGGGATTCGAACCCGCGACCCTCGGATTACAAGTCGAACGCCTTAACACGCTTGGCTATGCCGGGCCCAACATTTTATCTTATATATTTATGATTATAATGATCCACCTTTAGCAGTTTTCTGTGAAAGTAATTAAGTCGTAACTTTATTGCGATAAATTTGAATTGAAAAATATAGTGAAATTTAACATGTACGATATGGAACGAGAGAAAGAGAAAAATCTAACGAAAAATAACAAAAGGAAAGAAATGGTTAGGGTTAAGTAAATAAATTTAACGACTGTCTTGTTTATTTAACTATTTTTTCTAATTGCACTTTGTAACATTATTCTTACAACTGAATTATTTTCATAGAAAACTGAAGATGGGGGTGGGGTGTCTAGTCCAAAACTTCTATAATAAAAATGTTTATTTTCGCTATCGCGTTGATTCCCTAGTTGAAAATTTCCCTATGAATAAATACATTTTCAGCACCTAAGTGTCTTATCTTGTCCGTGATTAGTTTCTTATGCTGTGTATGTGTTTGCAACTGAGTTAATGCTGGTTTGAAAATATGAATGTGTTTACAGGCTAAATTTGCACGTTTTTATCTAATCGTTATCCTTGATCTCTGATGGTTCTTAAAGATGGAACGCCTTAGGCCCGAAGGTGTGGGCAAGTCATTAATTTCCAGTGGCAGTAAAGCTTGCGCACTCCTGGTGTTTTTTAGTCGCTTGATAAGGCCTCGTAAGTTGAATGGTTTGGCTTCTTGAAAGACGAAGAAATAGACATGCCTGTAAGTCAATTTTTACTGGAAAAGCCTCGGCTTTTAAAGCTTATAATTTAAAAGTAAGGGTTCTCTGATAACACAGTTTGCTGAACCTAAAGTAAGTTGGATAAGCAATAGCAAACTGTTTCAATACTTTCGAGTTGGTTGATTTTATTTTAAATCTTCGTGGCTTTGGAGATGACTGAGCGAAAGTTGATTCTAAAATAGTTTGGCACTTTTCTCTCTTTAAACCTGATTTGAGAAGACATCTGTATTAACCAGATTTAGTGTTAATTATAACCTAATAGGTGGTTTCAAAACCGTTTATTAAATTACCTCTAAATTAAAGGCATTTACATTTATGTAAGCTGGACCATGGAGTCTTAAAACATGACTGTGATTGCTTTATCTGTTGTATGTAATTTATTCTTCATCTTCAGGACTTGCTGTCCGGGGTGGGTGTGGTTTAGAAGCTGGAATGTCCGATTCTGAACTTGAGGGATCACAGTTCGTGCTCTGTTGCAGCAAACATCCTTTTCGTATTTTACGGTCGTCGGGGCTCTGGAAGGGTTAATGTGAAACCCTGCGATTTGTTCACACAAGAGTGGCCTAACAGTTGGCGGTAGATAGTGCTCACTAGTGTTTTCCTTTTAGTTTATAATTTTTGAATTAGGGATGGTTATGCGCAGAAAACCTTTTTGTAATTTTGTACGAAACTTCGAGAACAAATAAACATCCTGTCTAACTGTCTCTGCGTGGATAGAACAAATTCACTCACCAACGAAAATAAAGCTTTTTTACCTTACAGATCAACCCCCCTCCAGTGACGCAGCGGAAAGTCTGCGTGACGCTAGAAACCGGGTTTCGATACCCATGATGGGCACATCACAGATAATCTTTGCATAATTTTGCGCTGAACTGCAAATTAACACATATAAGCTGGCCTTAATTTAGCAGTGTAAGACTACTCTTTTACGAAGGAATAGTGGGATTAACCGTGACTTAAAATGGCCCCACGGCTGAAAGGGCGAGCATGTTTGGTGAGACGAGGATTCGAACCCGCGACCCTCATATTAATTACGACTCGAACGCCTTAACAAACCTGGCCAGGTCAGGCTAGCGATACTTGCTACACCACAGTATCATAGTCTTATGTTTCCATTTTGTTTTGTCGTTAATAAAGAGAAAGCATCAGCTGCTGGGCTTGTCGTTAATAAAGAGAAAACATCAGCTGCTGGGCGAACATTTATTTCTTTTAATGAAATTAGAGGACTCATTTCGTGCAGAATTAGTTCAGTATTAAAATATTTCACTTGATTTATTATATCGATCTAATTTCAATGATAACAAATCATTTTATTAGAAAGAGTCACAGAGTGTTTTGATAATAATAAAATATTCCAATATAAAGAATTAGGCAAAAATTTGTATGTAGGTGGAGAGACTTGACCAATTAAAGCTCGGAATCAAAAAAGTAACAAAAGTTAGTGGACTTTGTCTTCTGAGAATATGTTTTGTTTTGTTGAAAATCTTTAAATAAATTTAATTGCTGAAGCTCCAAATGCTCTTTAGGAAACAATAACAGGACACCTTAGGTGGTTTTTGAATAAAAGTGACATAAGTGTTGTGTTTGTATTTGAACCACTCACAAAGCGAAATAGACAAACTATTGAGCTTGTTTTCCTTGTCGTGAGCACGTGAAGAAATTTTTTTGTTTTTGTTTTTGAATTTCGCACAGAGCTACTCGAGGGCTATCTGTGCTAGTCGTCCATAATTTAGTAGTGTAATACTAGAGGGAAGGCAGATAGTCATCACCACCCACCGCCAACTCTTGGGCTACTCTTTTACCAACGAATAGTGTGATTGACCGTCACATTATAACGCCTTCACGGCTGAAAGGGCGAGCATGTTTGACGCGACCCTCAGATTACAAGTCACACGCCTTAACACGCTTGGCTATGCCAGGCCCTTCTGTAGAAATACCACGAGTGGATATATGAAGCACATAATGTAGCCTTAAAAAGTGTTGCGTTAAAGGAAATAATTTTATAATTAATTTAACAAATCAATTTTCACTATGCTTTAAATCATTTTCGTTTTTAAGTAGCGAACTTTTAAATGACTGACAAATTATTATAGATGTTAAAAATGAAAGCGAGATTTAGGACTATAGAAATGAGATTACACAGGGTATTAACAAAGGTAGTAATAATAATGTTACATGTTGTATCCGCGTGACATGCCATAAATAATTCTATGCGTAATAGGCACGATCAAGTGCACGTGCGTTATGACATCATGTCGTTCACAGTTCTACGTTGTTCGGCAGGTATTTGAGATTCTTCCTTCGTGAGGTGAGATATATTTTTAGATTGTATCATTCAAGTTACCCTGTCGTTTTTCCCATTTAAGATTAAGTAAAAATCATGAGGTCACACGATTTTTCACATAAGTATTCTCACCGGCTCTTAATGTCACGCGTGCTAACTGATACACCCACTGAATTTCACTGACGTCATTGAATAAGTCAGCATATATTACGGTTCCTTCACCTAAGATAATCATCTATCAGAAAGCAACGTTTAAAGTTTGCCGGTTTCAATTGCTTTTAACTCCCCAAATTATTATCATGCATTGTTAATGGTCAAAAAACAAGTGTGGTTTTTCGTAAACGTATTTTACTATTCTTTATAAAGATTAGATGACAAAATGTTATCTCGAGCTATTGGTATTAAAATCTGAATATTTTTTTTTGATGAGTGATTTGTTAATGTTTGGTTTGTTTTTTAATTTCGCGCAAAGCTACACGAGGACCATCTGCGCTAGCCATCCATAAATTAGCAGTGTAAGATCAGACGGAAAGCAGCTAGTCATCACCACCCACCGCCAACTCTTGGGCTACTCATTTACCAACGAATGGTGGGATTGCTCGTCACATTATAACACCCCCACGGCTGAAAGGGTGAGCATGTTTCGTGTGACGGTAACGTTTGAATAATATATTAAGTTTCATTTCATGATATAAGCTACGTTAATATGTTATACTCTGGTTACTTTTATAAAACTTCAGCACAAAACTACACCATGGGCTATCTTTTCTCTGCTCACCATGGGTATCGAAACCTAGTTTCTAGCGTTGTAAGTCTACATACATACTGCTGTGCCACTGTGTGTGTGGGCGAGGGTAGTTGAAAAGAAAATCATGTTAGCTTGTTTGGTAACAGGTTTTGGTAAGGTTGAAGTGTAAAGTTACTGGGCACAACAAATTTAAAGGAAAAAAATGTTTTTTTTTTTAAAAACTTAATTATAACATTGTAAACCGAAGTCCTACATTTTTTAGGCGGCTTTTGTTTTTTTATCGAAAAGCAAGTGGTGATATATACTTTGTTTTGAATTTCGCGCAAAGGTACTCGAGGGCTATCTGCTCTAGCCTTCCATAATTTAACAGTATAAGACTAGAGGGAAGGCGGCTAGTCATAGGCGGGAAGCCTGACATAGCTGGGTGGCTAGGGCGCTTGACTCATAATCCGAGGGTCGCTGGTTCTAATTCCTGTCACATCAAATATGCTCGCCCTTTCAGTCGTTGAGGCGTTATGTAACGGCCAATCCCACAATTCGTTGGTTAAACAGTAACCAAAGAGATATCGGTGGGTGATGATGACTACTTACCTTATCTCTAGTCTTACATTACTAAGTAATGGATGGCTAGTGCAGATAGCTCTCGTGTAGCTATGCATGAAATAAAAAAAAAAATATATATGTATTAGGCTAAGACAGTTTATTTTTAGTACCATTTTATAGTTTTTATAATCTCTTGGAAAAGCACGAGCTATTTCCTTGCGATATTTGACCCCAACATGCGTACTGCAAGGAATGCACTAAGAACCACCTATACATTTATTAGGGGTAGGAGTTGTGATCTTCTGGGTGAACCAGTACATTCTGTTACGTGTCTTAGCTGGTTTAAACGTAGTTCGAATATGTGCACAGTTCCAGTGTCGTTTGTTGTGATAGTCCCCTAATGGTAGAGCAGTTTGTTTCATATGATAATAAGAATCAGTTTGTCCTTTAAATTCAATTTTGTCACAAGGCTAAACAAGAAATATCTGCACATGGTCGTCCCTAATTTCTGAACTGCTAAATTAAAGGGAAGGCAGCTACTCAGCACCACCCACTTTTGTGTGACTGAATAGAGCATCCACTGCCAACTCATAAACTTTTCTTATGTGACCGAATTGTGATAGCAATGACCGTCATTCTTATAGCATAACCACAGCCCAAAGTGCGCGGTGTGTTTTTATAGCATCGGGTCAGGAATAATGAATCTTTGGATATACATTTAGATACGCTAATAAATACCAGTGGTTCGGGTGTGATCAAGTGGCTAGCGTACCCATACGGTGAATTTTGTTTAAAACAAATGGTATCACGTATTAGGCTATCAAAATTATTATAAAAGTATCAATATTTGAATAAACAGTCCATCCTCTAATTAAGTAAACTAATTCGTTAATTTTTTCTGACAAACAATATTTATAATAAAAGTTGTATATTATGTGAGTCCCCACCGATCATGTACACCGTGATACACTTCAAACATGGCAGTTATTCGTTCTTGGTGTTGTTTTATCTTCAATATTTTGGTGATTTGTCACTAAACTTGTTGATCTTAAGAGCATATGGTTAGAGTGATTAATTTTGTATCGCTGAAATTAGGAACGAAATGAGTTAAAACTGATTGAATCAGAGAGACTTTTGTTCAGTAACAATTTGTTTGACGTAGTTTCCAGGAAACGTTCTTCTCATGTCGTTATATATATGGGTGTGTGTTTCCTTATAGCGAAGCTACACTAGATTATCTGCTGTGTACGCCGAGTGGAATCGAATCCCTGAGTTTAGAATTATAAATTTAGGTTTTTAGCTGTGATATAGCGGCTCAAAGTGGTTTTTTTTTAAGTTCATATCTCTGTCAGCTCTTAACCGATATGAGTTCTAATTACAATTTTGGAATCAAGGAGTCAACCCCTTTTTTTTATGTATTTGAACATGCCCAAGGTATTATAGATTAAGGTACTCTAATCCTGCCTGAGAGAATTTCAGTTTGAGGGTAGGCTAGTGGAAGAGATCCTGTTGAGAAATAAAATCGAGTCAGGTATATGTACACCTCGAGCTTGGTATTGCTGGCGCACAAAAATATAGTAAATAAAAAAAGAAAAAAAAAGGTCTCATAGAGTTGTTTACTCTAATCTCCCTTAAAAGAATTTTAAGTCCTGCAATTATTGAGGATTTCCTCTTATTTACCATAGATCTCTGTGTCTTGATGTCCATAGATCTCTGTGTGTTTATGTCCATAGATCTCTGTGTGTTTATGTCCATAGATCTCTGTGTCTTGATGTCCATAGATCTTCGTGTCTTGATGTCCATAGATCTTCGTGTCTTGATGTCCATAGATCTCTGTGTCTTTATGTCCATAGATCTCTGTGTCTTTATGTTCATAGATCTTCATGTCTTGATGTCCATAGATCTCTGTGTGTTTATGTCCATAGATCTTCGTGTCTTGATGTCCATAGATCTCTGTGTGTTTATGTCCATAGATCTTCGTGTCTTGATGTCCATAGATCTCTGTGTCTTGATGTCAGCTATTGAGCGATATACCATTTTATAATTACCAATTCATTTCAGAACGTTGCAATTTGGACCAGGATGTGTTCTAATGGCATATGTCCCATTACTTGTGACTGCGTTATGAGAGTGACAGCCAAATCGATTAGAAAACCCACAGACGTGGCAGTAGGTGTTGTTTACTAGCTGCCTTCCCTTGATTATATCACCTCAGAACTACCGTGTTTCTCCGATAATAAGACCTACCCATAAAATAAGACCTAGTGTGATTTTTTGGGATAGTTTTAATATAAGCCCTACCCTTAAAATAAGCCCTAGTTAAGAGTGACAGGAAGAGGAAAGAAATAAAAAATAATAATTTATTAATTAGTTTAATAGTTAGTTAATTAGTTTGTTTAAGTATGTATTAATCAGTTAGTTTAATAGTTTAACAGTAGTTTATTTTGAATGGTTAGTTTAATAGTTTTTTTATAATTTTTACTTTGTAACTTCATTTTTTTAATATATCAAAATAAGACATCCCCCGAAAATTAGCCCTAGTGTCATATTTTGGAGTGAAAATTAATGTAAGCCCTGTCTTATTTTCGGAGAAACACGGTAGGGTTGGCCAGTACAGTTAGCTCTTGTGTAGGTTACTGCCACTTCTTCTCATTGTAAACTTTATTTAGGATTATTTGTAATTATTTTCGTTATGATGTATTTACACAGTTTCCAGACACTGTTGGTAAAAACAACTTATTCCAGACATTAACGAAGCTGGATTACACGTGCTGGATTAATGTTCAGTGTTTTCTCGTCAGTTTGTCTCCTGCGAGAAATATTCGTTTCCCTGTATTTATACAGTTAATCAGTATCCCAGCCGAAGTTTAAGGGACTATATACTGATGCCTTTTTCTCCTGTCGGATATTTGTTGAACCATCATAATTTACAAACCGGAACTCTGTTCTCATTCGTACGGCAGGATTAGATAAGAAACGCTTTGTCTTCTCGCCTTTTGATTGTTGCTCAGAAGGCGTGGATATGACAGGCTTTCGAGCAATGATCAAACGCTGAGGAGATCAGGTTCCGTCTGATACCAGTTGTGCAAATCAAGAGATGATTGTACCAGAAGAAATGAATGTCGGTAAAATACCAGTTTTCTGTGGGGTAAAGTGTTGCCATACATTACCAGTTTTTTTAATCGAAACTCTTAACAACCGTCAATATCAGTTGTACCGAGTATAGGAAGAAATGAACTACCGTTTAATACCAGTTGTATCATGAATTGTACAAGGAAGATGTGATACTGTACAATACTAGTTGTATGATATGTAGTACTATTCAGAGGGTATTGTACAACACGAGTTGTAAGAGATGTACTGTTCAGTACTAGTTGTTAGTACTGTTCATAAGAAGAGATGAATTATTGTCTACTGATAAGTCTACAGGGAGATATATAGTACTATCTAATTCCATTTACACATGGAAATGGACGATAGTGTATAAAGTACCAGTTGTGCAAAGAGAGACGTGGTGCAGTACAGTATTGGTTGTACAAGGAGAGATACGGTTTCGTACAGTGCCATTTATACGAGAAGAGTTTTAGTGCCCTACATAATCAGCTTAGAAGAAAAAATGTGGTACTTTACAGTATCAGTTGTATAAGTAATGATGTGGTACTTTACAGTACCAGTTGTAAAAGTAATGATGTAGTACTTTACAATATCAGTGAATAAGTAAAGATGTGGTACTTTACAGTATCAGTTGTATAAGTGAAGATGTGGTACTTTACAATATCAGTGAATAAGTAAAGATGTGGTACTTTACAGTATCAGTTGTATAAGTAAAGATGTGGTACTTTACAATATCAGTGAATAAGTAAAGATGTGGTACTTTACAGTATCAGTTGTATAAGTAAAGATGTGGTACTTTACAATATCAGTGAATAAGTAAAGATGTGGTACTTTACAGTATCAGTTGTATAAGTAAAGATGTGGTACTTTACAGTATCAGTTGTATAAGTAATAATGTAGTACTTTACAATATCAGTGAATAAGTAAAGATGTGGTACTTTACAGTATCAGTTGTATAAGTAATAATGTAGTACTTTACAATATCAGTTGTATAAGTAAAGATGTGGTACTTTACAGTATCAGTTGTATAAGTAAAGATGTGGTACTCTAATTTTAGTAACTCCAGGACTTCTTTCAATTAAAATTTTTTTCACAGATCACCAAACTTATCGATATTTTTGTTTAGAAAATATTGTTTACACGGAAATTAAATATTTTAGTTCATAAGAATTTAATTTTATAAAGAATAATTGGTACTCTATAGATCATGTTTCTGTAAATATCTTTATGAAATGTCTGTTACGATCGCAGACGACTTCCTGGAGGGTTCTCGGACTTCTCTTTCAGAAATGCTGCCGTGCGGTATCAGTTATGCGAGGAGAGGTGTGGAACAGAGACCAATGATTTGCCGTCCAATGTAATTTATAGATATGACCTTGTCATATGTCATTTTTGAAGAGGTGAAAGTGACATATAACACAGTACCATAAAGATAAACACCAACACAGGATATGTAGGGTATTTTCAAAGCGTATGATACTATTTATCCGAATTTTTGTTGGCGATTTTAATTATATATATATACCCAAGTTTATTTTACCTATAGATTGGACTTGGCGTGGCCATGTGGTTAGGATGCTTGATTCGTAATCTGAGGGTCGTGGGTTTGATTCTCCTTCATACCAAACACGTTCGCCCATTCAGCCGTAGGGACTTTATAAAGTGATGGTCAGCCGAACTATTCATTGATAAAAAGAGTAGCCCAAAGAGTTGGCAGTGGGTGGTGATGACTGAATTCCTTATTGTGCTAAATTAGAGACGACTAGCGCAGATAGCCCTCGTGTAACTTTGCGCAAAATTCAAAAACAAACAAAGAAACCTATAGATAGATTAGACAGAAACGCTAACTTGGTTTTTGAACTAATTCACCTTGTACAGAAGTGTCACTTGCACTCGGGTTCCCAGCTAATTCGTGTTACAATTCAACTAAAATACAAGTGAACACGCTTATTGTCGGAGAAAGAAAGAAATAGTAGGACTTAGTTTATTGATTTATCATGAGTAAAATCAAGTCAAAGAAGTTAAAGAGAATAAAAACAAAACATGTCGCGACCAATTACTCTTAAATACTGAATCAAGTTAGCTGTTAGGCCTAAGAAAACGAAAACAAAGTTTACCACTGTGGAGATTTAAATCACTGAACAAACGTGTAGTTATCCATATCCATTAGCTTTTAACCTGCTGGAAAATATATTATGGAAAGTTAAGTTACTTCAAAATCGGTTAGTTAGTTGTATAAATCGTTAAAAAAAGTCTAATTGACATGACGATGAAATCTCTTGTTCTATCTACATGAAGGAAGTGACACTTTCACAGCCATTTGTCCAGGAAAATAAATTGTTATTATGTTTTTATTGACGTTTTAGCATCAGACCTTTCGAATGAAAATTGTTCGAAATTTCATCCAATAAAATAAAAGTTTTCCCCCACCTCCTCAGTAGCTAAGTGGTAAGCTTGATGGCTTAAATGATAAAAATTGGGTTTCATTACCTGTGTGCCCCACAGTGGCTCAGCGGTATGTCTGCGGAGTTACACGCTAAAATCCGGGTTTCGATACCCGTGGTGGGCAGAGCACAGATAGCCCATTGTGTAGCTTTGTGCTTAATTCAAAACAACAACAACAACATCATTACCTGTGTTTGGGAAAATGTAGATCGTTCTCTGTGCAACTTTCCTCTTAAACGTAAGTAATCTTTCCTGGGCATGTTTTTCTAATTATCTATAAAGTTCAGTATGGAAAGGTAAGTAATTCAAAAGTAGTTTAGGTTAACTGCCTAAATTTTATTTGTTTTTAGCCTTTTTCAAAGAAATGTTACTTTATAAGTTTGGGAAGTTAAGTTAATCAGAGACAGTTTAACTATGTATAGAGATTAGCTTTTGGCCTTTTTCAACGTAATTTTACTTCACTGGTTTGGGAAGTTAAATATGAAAACCAGATTTTTAACTGTAAGTCCACAGATTTACTACTGAGTTATCGTTTGTAAAAGTAAGTTAAATATGAAAACCAGATTTTTAACTGCAAGTTCACAGATTTACTACTGAGTTATCGTTTGTAAAAGTAAGTTAAATATGAAAACCAGATTTTTAATTGCAAGTCCACAGATTTATTAGTGAGTTATCGTTTGTAAAATTAAGTCATTCAAAGAAAGTTTTGTTTTTAGTCTAGTGATTTTAAAAACAGAATTAATTTGGAAAGTTAAGTCACTTAAAATCAAAGTAATTTTCCGAGATAGACTTAATGTACATCGTTTACTGTTTCAATGTGTAGACGTGTAGGAGTGTTTATTTTTAAGTTCTAATCTGAAGGGTGAAACTGTATTTTGTCAGTGACAGATTCATTAACTTCATCCAATGTGTTTTCTTCATCAGACCATGTTTTGGACCAGGAAGGGTCAGTTGTACCTTGCTCTCTTTCTTCCCTTTCAGAGAACCATGTTTTGGACCAGGAAGGGTCAGTTGTATCTTGCTCTCTTTCTTCCCTTTCAGAGAACCATGTTTTGGACCAGGAAGGGTCAGTTGTATCTTGCTCTCTTTCTTCCCTTTCAGAGAACCATGTTTTGGACCAGGAAGGGTCAGTTGTATCTTGCTCTCTTTCTTCCCTTTCAGGGATTCTTATTTTTTTTTCATTGTTACTGAATCTTAGGTAATAAAACTTGTTGCGTTACTTAAGCGTGTTAACATTAGTCCATTGCCTTCAGTTTTAATTAACATATCATTTTCGTGTCTTGCCGATATTTGGTCTTTAGGTTTCTTATTGATGGTGTTTAGAGGGAAGAGGCATTTAGGCCTAGGTTCATCATGTATTATATTGCTCTCCAGTTGGATCACCACTTCATTTTAATTAATATTTTTCTTATAATATTAAAGATAGTTTTCCAGGAGTCTGTCTGTTAGAGTGAGTATGTTTGAATATTTGTGTAAAAATACTAAGTTTGTTGACCGTGGGTCTCCAGAAGCTTTCGTTACAATATAATTTTGTATTGTTGTAGTTTGTTGGTGTGTGGTTTTGACGTATTTTTCCACGTTATACAAACATATTCTACGACTGACTAGTCTTATGCACGTTATGTAAATTTTTAATGTTTTCTGGTGAGGTGAAACTCTGATTGTTGCCACTTAAGCTCCTAAGATAACTTGTTTTTTCTCTCAAAATTTTGGTTTTTATGTTGTTAATTGTGGTATATTCAAGTTTTAGTCAAATGTGAACCCTAATACTTTTGCTGACAATGTTACATATAAGGGAACTCCGTCTAGATATAACTGTGGTATTAATTTGCTTGTTATGTACGATTTTATAAATAATAGTGAAAAGACAACTAGTTATTACCACCCACTGCTACCGCTTGGGCTACTGTAATTGAATGACTGACCGGCGTATGATAACGTCCATCGGTTTGAAGGGCAGGTACGATTCATTGATACTTACTTGTGTTAGTATTTATTAAAACAAAAACAAAACTCTGTAGTTTGGGTTGTTTGTTTTGATTTTCATGTAGAGTTACACGAGGGCTATCTGAGTCAGACGTCCATAATTTAGCAGTGTAAGACAAGAGGGAAGGCAGCGAACCCGCGACCCTCAGATTACGAAGCGCACGTCTTAACGCGCTAGGCCATGCCAGGCCTTATAAATTGAGTAAGTCAGTATTTATCAATTGAACCAAAACACGGAGCCTAAATTTGCTTCTTCTGATTTGTATACAAGTAAAATGTAGATTAATATTTACCATAATAGAAAACAAAGGAAGAAAACACTTGTTGTTTTGTTCTCTAGTATCAATCTACGAAAAACAACAACACATATTTGGTCTTATTTGAGTTTTGTTTTTTACTGTTTGATAAACAGTTTTGGTTCTTTGTTTATATCATTTTAGAACTTATGTTTAGTATTTCATATGTTTATTCTAAATAAATTATATAATTTTTTTCATAGTTAAAGTTACAGTGACATTCATGTAGTAGTCACTTTAACCGCATGATATCGTAAAATATGTCTCGCAATTTAAATTGTTAGTGCGTCGTAAGAGTGAGTCATTTCGTTGTTGGTTGGCGGATAGAAGGACGTTGCTGATTGGTTGCCTTCCCTTAGTTCAAAATTACGGTTAGTTGTTGATTGGTTGCCTTCCCTTAGTTCAAAGTTACGGCTAGTTGTTGATAGACTTAGTAGATTTACCATGAAGACAAACTAAAAATAATCTTCAAGTATCTCAAACTGCAGTTACTATAACTAAACAGTGAAACGACCAAGTGTTTAATTTTTTTGAAACGTTTACAAATTTGTCACTTAATGTTTTAAAAGGCTGCTGGAGTGTATATTATCTAAAGTCAAGTGACTTCAGTGGAAAATTGATGTGCTTATCATTCCCAATTCACAGTAGATTCACATTTTGTCCTAATATCATTCTTAGTTTTGTAGGCTCATCGTGGAGTTAGGGTATATATTGTCGCTGAATTTGACACGATATGACAACACTGCATAATCGTGAAATCGGTCCAACTTTATTGTCTCCGTGTCTTATGACTGTAGTGTTGAGGGAACAACAGCGACACTGTGACGATAATTGTGCTGCTGATAGCTGTTGTTGTTGTTTTGAATTAAGCACAAAGCTACACAATGGGCTATCTGTGCTTTGCCCACCACGGGTATCGAAACCCGGATTTTAGCGTCTAAGTCCGCAGACATACCGCTGAGCCACTGGGGGGCTGCTGATAGCTGCTCAGAACATTAATTAACTCACGAGCGGTTTGTTTTTTTTTAATTTCGCGCACAGCTACACGAGAACTATCTGCGCTAGCCATCCCTAATTTAGCAGTATAAGACGAAAGGGAAGGCAGCTAGTCATTACCACCCAACGTTAACTCTTGGGCTAATCTTTTACCGACGATTAGTGGGATGGACCACATATTATAACGCCCGTATTGCTGAAAGGGTGAGCATGTCTGGTGTAACGGGGATTCGAACCTCGGATTACGAGTCGAGTGCCTTAACTACCTGGCCATGTCAGGGTCCTGACGAGCAGTAAAGTGGTTGTTTCTTGTTCATCATAAAGTTACTTAGATGAATATTTTACTCAACGTTAGAAATACCAAGGATTTGAAACTTCTTATTACAATAACGTGCTTTTTTTACCAATCTGCAGTAATTTAATCTGTTCTCAGTAGTAACTCTGATAAATATTATAGCGAGTATGTTGTAGTAAGGTGTATTTTAAATATTTCCCAGTGATAATTATTATGATGTAATAATCGAGAAACTTCGACTAACATCGAGACTAGTGCATCAGTTACAGATGACGGAATAGTTAACTATCAGGAAAGTTATTTAGAGACATGTATATTCAGTTACTCGATCGGTTAGCTGTAGAATCATACAAGTAAGCTAACTATTGTAGGTTGTACGTCGTACCATCTGCGAGGAATTTCTCTTAAAATGTTATTGGTGAACTTAGGCCTACAACTTTTGTCAAAGCGAACATTAATTGTAAAACCGTTGAAGATGCAACGTTATGTGGACTTAATGATAATTAAGTCAGCAAATAATTCAAAGTTATCGGACGTGCAAATTGTTTACAACAAGACTGAAAAAGTAACAATATTGTAACAATATAATAAAGTAACAAAGTTTATCAAGGATCTGATGACAAAAGTAAAAGTAATATACATATATAAAGGTTATAGTATTATTAGAACGTAGAACTTTTTCAATCATCACATTGTATGACAATTAATAGCTTTCTGTGGCATACATCTAAATTAAAACACTTGTGTTATAAGGAACGACGATATAAACTGGAATATATGTTTTATTAAGCCTACATAAAAATCACAATCAAACAATTTTCGGGATATTTTTCACTCTTTTTTTTTTAGATAAAACTGGCATAATTAATGTGTTCTTTACTCTCTTAGACAAAAGATGTGCAGTGTTTAATATATTTGTCATTCTTTTAGAGAGAAACTGTGCCATGTTTAAAATATTTTTCTCTTTGAAAGAAAAAACTTAACAATGTTTAATGTATTCTTTACTCTTTGAGACAAAAACTGAACAATGATTTTTGAATTTTGTTACTTTTTAAAACAAAATTGAACAGTGATTAATGTATTTTGTTACCTTTTGAGACAACACTGAACAATGTTCAATGTGTTTTTACCTTTTTTACTAAAAACTGTACAATGTTTAATGTATTTTTCTCTTTGAAACAAAAACTGTACAATATTTAATGTAGTTCTTTCTCTTTGAAACAAAAACTGTACAGTGTTTTATATATTTTTTACTCTTTGAGACAAAAACTGAACAACGATTAATGTATTTTGTTACTCTTTGGGAGAAAAACTGAACAATGATTAATGTATTTTTTACTCTTTGAGACAAAAACTGAACAATGATTAATGAATTTTGTTACACTTTAAAACAAAATTGAACAGTGATTAATGTATTTTGTTACCTTTTGAGACAACACTGAACAATGTTCAATGTGTTTTTACCTTTTTTACTAAAAACTGTACAATGTTTAATGTATTTTTCTCTTTGAAACAAAAACTGTACAATATTTAATGTAGTTCTTTCTCTTTGAAACAAAAACTGTACAGTGTTTTATATATTTTTTACTCTTTGAGACAAAAACTGAACAACGATTAATGTATTTTTTACTCTTTGAGACAAAAACTGAACAATGATTAATGAATTTTGTTACACTTTAAAACAAAATTGAACAGTGATTAATGTATTTTGTTACCTTTTGAGACAACACTGAACAATGATTAATGTATTTTACCTTTTGATACAAAAACTGTACAATGTTTAACTTATTTTTTACTCTGTGAGACAAAAACTGAACATTGGTTAATGTATTTTTACTTTTTGGAACAAAAACTGTACAATGTTTAACTTAATTTTTACTCTGTGAGACAAACTGAACATTGGTTAATGTATTTTTACTTTTTGGAACAAAAACTGTACAATGATTAATGTATTTTTACTCTTTGAAACAAAAACTGAACAATGATTAATGTATTTTTACTCTGAAACAAAAACTGAACAATGATTACTGCATTTTTTTCACTTTGAAACAAAAACTGAACAATGATTACTGCATTTTTCATTTTGAAACAAAAACTGAACAATGTTTAACGTATTTTCATTCTTTGAGACAAAATATGAACAATGATTAAATGTATTTTTTCTCTTTGAAACAAAACTGAACAGTGGTTAATGTATTTTTTTACTTTTTTAAACTAAAACTGAACAATGTTTAATTAATTTTTTACTCTTTGAGACAAAAAATAACAATGATTAATCTATATTTTACTCTTTTAAATACAAATAACAATAATGTATTTTTACTCTTTGAGACAAAACTAAACAATGTTTAATGTATTTTTACTTTTTGAAACAAAAAATGTACAATGATTAATGTTCTTTTACTTTTGCAGACAAAACTGAAGAAAGTTTAATGTATTTTATTGAAACAAAAACTTACAATGATTAATGTATTTTTACTCTGAGACATAAACTGAGCAATGATTAATGCACTTTTACTTTTTGAGACAAAAACTGTTTCGTGTTTGATGCATTTTTTACTCTTCTTGACAATATTTTTGTGTTTAATGTATTCTTGACTGTTTTATACGAAAGGTGTGCAATGTTTAATGTTTTCTTTACCCTTTGGGACAAAATCTTTCGTGTTTGATGTATTTTTGCACATCACTACTGGTGCCATTTGTTTTCAGGTTGCATTGTTACTGATGAAACTTATTTTCACACTGCATTAGTATTGGTGATATGTCCTCCTCTATCCCACAATGTTCGCTTCTCAGTGGCATAGCGATATGTCTACGGATTTTCAAGATTAGAAAAACCGGGTTTTGGTCATCGTCAGGTTCACAAAGAAATATAGGGTTACTGACCGATAGCTGACCATTTGTTTGAGGCATTTGTGTAATTGAGTGTACGAATGTAGAGGGCGTGCTTAGATGTTGAATATATTTATTAATATAGGTATAAAGCTGTTTCTTTGTATTGGTTATTTTTGGGCTTGAGTTATATAAGTAAGGCTGAACTTGACGATTACCGAAGAAGGTCGAAACGTTGTTCGCTCCTCTACATAGTACTTTTTCTATCCATACCAGCCGTTTTTATATATATAATTTTCTATATAAGTGGGTTTTCTCGTCATCACTGATTTTGCAGTCTAACATTTTTTGTACGTAATTTGATTTTTCCATTGGTACATACATGAAACGGAATTAGAATATCCCAGTATATAAATTTTAGATACATTTTGTTCAATAAAACACGATTTAAATGAATGAATAATATTTAATATTAAATACTATTTGGTAGTTCTATGTAGTGTAAGAATTTTCTACTAATTTTTGTATGTTGTATTTTACTATTGGGTTAACATTAATGCATTTTATTATTTATTTTATCATAATTTTAACAAAAACGCCACTTATCTGATGAATTTTTAAAAATATTTTTATGAATAAATATAAACAATAAAACGTTAAAGTATATACGAATATATATATATTCTAAAAATATTAACTCAATTATTTATATAAGAATTTGTGATTAAATATAAGTTTTTCCTCTTTCTGAACTGTTGAATATACTGCTATATTTTCGTAAATAATAATATAAATATTTATGACATTCGTATAAATGCTATCGATTTACCAAGGTGTGAATTATGGCCCGGCATGGCCAAGCGTGTTAAGGCGTTATAATGTACAGTCAATCCCACTATTCGTTGACAAAAGAGTAGCCCAAGAGTTGGTGATGGGTGATGACGACTAGCTGCCTTCTCTCTAGTCTTACACTGCTAAATTAGGGACTGCTAGCACAGATAGCCCTTGAGCAACTTTGTGCGAAATTCAAAAAACAAACAAACAAATCTGTGAATTACAAAGGTCCAAATGAAATTGCGTTCATATTCACGAGTTACTGTCAATTGTCCAATATGTAGCAAGTTCTATGGAAAGTGCTGCCATCTAGTAACAGTTTGAAACTAAAGATAACGATAATGAGAAACGTAATATGGCTAAGATTTTCCAAGTATTTTGTTGTCTACTTCTCAAGTTTTCCAAGAATAATTTATCAGTATAGTATTTAAAACCTCGTCTCTTCAAAGTCCATATTGAATTAACTGTTTCAGAGTTTCAGTAAGAAACTAATCCTACCTACAGAAAGAAAATCGTATAATATTATCTGAAGTTTTCATCAGGCTGACTTGTTTAAAACGTATTACTCATGAATACACTACACTCGTTCATATGAAGGCATGTTATAAAACTGCTAGTAAGCCACATTATTCAATCGAACGAACGCAGCATCGCCAGGTGTTTAGGGTGCTCGGTTTGCAATCTGAGGGTCGCGGGATGGAATCCTTGTTCCACGAATCATGCTGGCCATCTCAGCCCTGGGGGCGTTATTATGTGATGGTCAATCTCACTGTTTATTGATAAAAGAGTAGCCCAAGTGTTGGCGATGGGTGGTGATGACTAACTGCCTTTCATCTAGTCTTTCACTGCTAAATTAGGGACGGTTAGCGCAGATAGTTTTCATGTAGCTTTCCGCGAAATTATTAAAAAAACAAGCCAATCGAATTAATAGTGTTGAAAAGGCACTTGAGGTATGCTTCTAATTCCCCCTGATCAGTAGTTCAAGATTAGGGAGGTCTGTACCTGAATCATAAGGGTTTTGATGTCTCAGGAAATATGGCAGAAGTATGAACACTTGCACAAAAATTAGGCAAAATTGATTATTAATACTGTAAATGAATAACCTTCACTTTAAAAGCTAGCCTTTCAACTGGTCTAGAAGAGTACCTTCTTATTGATAACGTGTTAATTTCAAATGATCAAAGCAACCATTTAACAGAGTATATCAATAAAACAAGTCACATTTCGCGCAAAGCTGCACGAGGGGTATCTGCGATACCCGTCTCTAATTTAGCAACGTAAGACTGGAGAGAAGACAGTTATCACCACCCACTGTCAACCCCTGGGCTACTCTTTTACTCTTTTACCAACGAATTGTGGGATTGACCATTACATTATAACACCTCCACGGATGAAAGGGTGAGCTTGTTTGGTATGACGGGGATTCGAACACCCGTCTCTCAGATTACGAATCGAGGGTCTTAACCATCTGGCCATGCAAGGCCGATTTCTCGAAAATAGTTCATTTCAGTTTGTACGAGTTTGTTTTTAATAGTAAAAAATAATTAGCAGCAATAATACAAATGTATAGTTTTTGGCTTTTAAATTTATAAAGTTTTAATAATAAAATTTGGGAGGCGTATATTTTTGGACAAAATATCCGTCTTTCTTCTTCGCAACTGGAAACATTTTAAGAGCTTCAATTTATGAAATGCAAAATATATTTAAGTCACTTAGATATATTTATTAATTTGACCAACGGATGTCGCTTGCGTATTTAAATGTGAGAAGACTTCTTGATTAGTCAAGAGGTTTAAAATATTTATTTATGTAAGAATCTGTTTAAACAGACATGTTTATGCTTTGTGCGATAACGTTATTATAGATACTGAATGGGTTCAGTAGTAATTGTGATGGCTAATGATATTAGGAACCGAGATTCGATACCCGTGTTATGGACACAATGTAGAGAGCCCATTTTCTCGCTGTGTACTCAGCACCAAACAAAATAACCAACACAGACTTATACGGTTAAGTGATCTACATTTTTATACACCGTTTGATAACAAAAGACCTCACTTTACAAAGCCAGTCCTCAGTAGAGGTGACGTAACACAGCGCTGATAAAATACCTGTCCTTACAAAGGGAGTGCTCGGCAGAGGTTACATAATACATCACTGAACAGACACAACATTGGATTGAGCAGTTCTAAAATGGTATCTGGTGTTGAAAGAGGTTTATTGAGTACTCAGCCTATGTGATTTATAAACTGTATATCAGATTTTAAATTACACGTATTTTTCACAGGCAACACTTGCTTCAACCAACACCTTGTCTCTAACTACTTTATTGGCTTGAAAGATTTGTTTGTTTGGAATTAGGCACAAAGCTACACAGTGGGCTATTTGTTCTTTGCCCACCACGGGTATCTAAATCCAGTTTCTTGCGTCATAACTCTACTTGTCACTGAGAGGCGCTTGAGAAGTGTGAATATTATGAGAAGATACGTTTACTAAATATGTTTACTACAGATATGTTTACTAAATCGAAGTTTGCTTTTAAAAGAGGACATTTAATATTTAGTTCTCTGTTATTATAAATAAGTCTTAAATGTGATTCCTCTTTAAAAAACGTTAATTACACGTTTGTTTGAAAGTATCGGAAAAAATAAAATAATATCTGCTACAGCGTTGTATTTAATTAAAAGGAAGAAATACTAATATAATAATAAGAATAAAGAAAGTAGTTTATACCTGTGTTAATACGTGCGACAATACGTATGCACGATACACTTACTGTTTGATTGAATAACATTTATTGTACGTTTCAACAAGTGTACACAGTAAAGGACGAATTTGAAAGTGCGCGTTCTGATTAAAAGTTTCAACAACTCTCATATGAATTATTCATCGACTAATATATTAGCATCTTTATGTCTTTTGGGTCTGAGTAGACAACTGTTCGCGTTGGCGAGCGAAACGTGTAGAGCTTAAAATTTGTGCGGAAGGATACAGTGAATTACTTTCTCTGTTGAATAATAAATAAATACGCGCGTTCTGTGCGTGTGAATCTTCACCTAAACGTGTGTAATAAGAGATGTTGCAAAGGAAAAAGGAATTGTTGACATTGTAAGATACAAAATCTTTAACTTGGTTTTCTGTATATTCAACACATACTCCTACATAACTTTTATATTTCTGAGTCTAGACTGTATACCAGAATCAATTGGTTTACTAACTTGTAATGCTTGTTATTTTGCGCTTTGAGCTCAAAGTTGGCTTTACAGTATTGACACGTTTTGTTATACACTGTGACAAAGAATCTGTAATGTGCAGTATAATGCCCTGAAATTATGTAAAGGTGAAAAATGTAGCGAAGTTGAATGTGAAAGTAAGTTTTTCTTTTGTACGACGCATTCACCAAGCATCAGTTCTAGTCTGTAGATCTTTCGTAGATTCAAATATGAAAATTTCAATATTACAGGGTAAAACAGAATAACGAAATTCAGTGTATAAACAACAAATTATTTTGAATATTTGAAAGACTACTAATCGGTTTAATGATTATTTCCTCAAAAGGGGGCCAGAGGCCGCCTAGAGGGGATGACTTATTTTAACCACTCGCACAATAATACAGTAGTGTATCGCTTGTTAGTTAGTCATTAGAATTCAAATAACGTCGTTTTAGGAACGCTTAATCATGCATTTTGTATTGTCTTGACGTGAGTAAAACGTGCCATGAATCACGAGAAGAAAATTATCTACCCTGTAGATTATAACACGGCTTTCTATATGAAGTTCAATGTTGAGAAACAGGACATTTTCAGGGACCCTGCGGAAGTACATATATGTTACAGATTTCTTGTCCACCAAAGGTAAAATTGAAAATACGATGTGTAACGTAGAGGCCTAATACATTCTTTGATTGGCCACACCTTTTGTAGTAGGCTGCAGTTTCGCTTATCCAAAGCATATCAGCACAGCAAACTAAAGAAGTACAGTTAGGCTTCTTATAATGGTGATGTGTATATAATATATATGTTTTTTTCTGATTCACCATATAGTAACCTAAATCAGTGTAGGTGTGTCAGTAGCATTACAACAAAATGTGCTGATGAGCACTGAATAGGAGAAATTCTAGTTCACAGCAAAGAGGGTATGACAAGTCAAGGAATATATTAGGATTTTACTTTACAGATTATATTTTCAATTTTACCTTTTATGAAAAAGAAAAAAAAACACCTGTAACATTTTGTAACATCGAGTAATAAACTGGCGTAATACCATACTGTATAAATTAATCCAAGTTACAATATGCTAAAAGGAGTCAGTTTGTTTGTTTGGGTTTTGAATTTGGCTCAAAGCTATACGAGGGCTATTCGGTCTAGCCGTCACTAATTTAGTAGTGTAAAACTAGAAGGAAGGCAGCTAGTCATTACCACCCACCGCCAACTCTTGGGTTACTCTTTTACCAACAAATAGTGTGGTTGCCCGTCACATTATAACGCCCCCACAGCTGAAAGGGTGAGCATGTTTGGTGTGACGGGGACTCAAACCCGCGACTCTCGGATTAGGAGTCGAGCGCCCTAACCACCTGGCCATGACGGGCCGAAAGGACTTACACCGACAACAAATGTCATTGGTTTGCTTCCACCAGTAAGGGCTAAATTATCTAAGAAATGTAAAAAAAAAAACAGCTTACAATACTAAAATTATTCATGAAGTCCAATCTGTCACTTGATTCACGGTCACGGAGACGTGGCGAGCACGAAAATGAAGTAGAAAACTTGTCTGTGAACTCCTTCTCAGCAGAAGCATTGAGCATTGGTAACTAAAGTGGATTTAAAGGTTTCATACAAAACTACACAAGGACTAGCTGTACATAATCACCACTCCTCAGGCCCAACATGGCCTGATGGATAAGGCTTTCGACTTGTAATCTGAGTGTCGCGTTTCGAATACCGTCACACCAAACATGCTTGCCCTTTCAGCCGTGGGGGCATTATTATGTGACGGTCAATCCCACTATTCGTTGATAAAAGAGTAGCCCAAGAGTTGGCGGTGGGTGGTGATGACTAGCTGTCTTCCCTCTAATCTTACACTGCTAAATTAGGAACACCTTGCGCTGATAGCCCTCTGGTAGCTTTACGCGAAATTCCAAAAACAAAAAACAAACAAACAACTTGTAACTGAGTTACCCCGGTTTCGAGGAACTTCACCCCTATCAGTAAGTATGTGATAGTTCATATCACCATAAGTATCGTATACACTCCACCAGTGTGTGAAGCATAGTTTATTCGTTCAATTTGTTCTTGTCTAGGGTTATTGAAGATGGGCGCAATTCTCCGAAACCGGTGTAACTCAGTGAGAAATGAATCGAGTAATAATTAAATTTGGTTTCATATTTATTTTTGGTATCTCGAACATCTTATCTGTAGAATCATTCTGGAAAGTAAATTAATGCTATGTGTCTTTCACATCGTTGAGTAAAAGACAACTTTAAACACTATACACATATCAAAAGAAATTTTTTTTATATAAAATCATAATCGCGTGACAAATGCATCTTCTGAATTATCAATAGGTTTTAGGAATACAAAACTAATATTAATAGAAGAGATCGTACGAATATTTAACTTGCTGAAGGCCCGGCATGGCCAGGTGGGTTAAGGTGTGCGACTCGTAATTTGAGGGTCGAGGGGTTCGCATCCCCGTCGCACCAAACATGCTCGCCCTTTCAGCCGTGGGGGTGTTATAATGTCAATCCCACTATTCGTTGGTAAAAGAGTAGCCCAAGTGTTGGCGGTGGGTGGTGATGACTAGCTGTCTTCCCTCTGGTCTTACATTGGTAAATTAGGGACGGCTAGCGCAGATAGCCCTTCTGTAGCTTTGCGCGAAATCTCAAAACAAACAAAGAAACTCTTCTAATTGAACTCCTGTTTCATATTGAGCGTATTTTTGCGGCAAGGAGGGTATCGTGGATCGCGAATCCTCTGATTCACAGTACTCGTGCGCAAGGAACTGTACCATGCCAGGACAGCTTTGCGCGAAATTCAATACCAAAAAAACAAAACAAACTTGCTGATGCTGATGAATTTTGTGTAGGTGGCGCTAGTAGTATTGGTTTTATAGAATTGCTAGATTTATTTGTTCAGTTGTAAAAGTAATGGCAATATATCTGTATTGTATACCTAATATATTGTTTAAAGTTCAGATAAGTGAAACATATAAATATTTTTTTAAAATATAAATAAGAAATCAGAAGATGTTTAAAAATTAGTGTTACCAAAAAAGTCGCATGCTGATATATTCTTCGGAAAAAAAACTCATGTAAGTTTGAAATAAGTACCGGGGGCGTGTCGAGGGGGGGGGGACTGTACAGAACAAAAATAAAACCTGGAAAGTATTAATTTCCTGAGAGGAACACATGTGTCAGTCTTGAATAGTTCTGACACTTTGATTAAGTTCATCTATTTTTTATCTTATTTTATTTGTTACTGCCTTTTCATTCATTCTTTTCTATCAATGATAGAAAGTTTTTTCTTTGTTATTGGAATTAAAAGTTCTCCTATAACGTGCTTGATTATGAGAACTTCAACGTGTAAGTGCGTCAGTTGGAGTGTTCAGCCTCAGCGATACTTTTTACGCACGTGAGCTAAATGGCCAGGTCAGAGATCACTGGGATTCAAGAATAACCATTCGTAATTTTGGACTATTGACCAGAGAGGAGGTAGTTATCACCAAAAGAGATCAATCCGGCTATTGCAGTGGAATAACGGAACTGACTGTCAGTTGTGTAACACCCACTCCAACATACAATAGAAAGTGAGAATAATTTTAGCAGCTTCACAGAACGTCAAACCCTTCAGTATGCAGCCTCGCACGCAAACCACTCCTAAAGCCGAATTACTGGTTACTATATTTAAATTAGGTGTTCAGGACACTTGAATAAATGGTAAAACTCATTACTACTTATTTGCGCGTAACAAAGTCAAACATGTGCATTTTGTAATATAATTTACTTAAAAAGAAAAAGTAAGGTCAGTCTACAACCATCGTTTCAATGGGTTTGAAGAAAGAAATATATATTAGACATGCAACTAAATTATAAATTTAAAACCTTTTAAACTTACCACAGATATTCTTCTTTTCTATTGATTTTGCTTCTAATTCCATTGAATGATAGGAAAAAAACAACTAAAAAACGTTATACGCTATAATATCTTTGGCGAGTTCCGATCACAGCATATCAGCCAATAAGACACGTTACTGCGATGCATATTTATTGTTATTAACCAATCATACAAAGCACACAATTAGATGAGACTATTCTTTTGCTAAATAACTTCTTTTTATGATATTGTTGCCAACAAGAACTAATTTCGTTAAACCATTTATTGGTTTCTTTGAAGAATACTTAATATTATTAATAAATAAAATACTTAGAACCTGCTATTCGTCACGTGCATGCTTTCTGACAACAATATAGAAGGCATACGGGTTGGACGAAAAGCAGAGCAAATACGTTCAGGTACTGAGTAATGGGGCACGGCATGGCCAGGTGGGTTAAGGCGTTGTACTCGTAATGTGAGGGTCGCGGGTTCAAATCCACGTCGCACCAAACATATTCGCCTTTTCAGCCGTGGGGGCGTTATAATGTTAAAGCCAATCCCATTATTCTTTGATAAAAGAGTAGCTCAAGAGTTGGCGATGGGTGATGATGACTACCTGTCTTCCCTCTAGTCTTACACTGCTGAATTAGGAACGGCTAGCACAGATAGCCCTCGAGTGCGAAATTCAAAAAACAAACAAAGGAAGATCTTTCTCGTTAATTAATTACGTGCAGTGAATTCTGCTACAATTTTATATGCAAAAATGGCTCGTTTGGGTTGAGAAAATATTTTAAATAGAAGAGCGAACAACGTTTCGACCTTCTTCGGTCATCGTTAGGTTCACAAAGAAAGAGGTAACTGACCGAAAGCTGACCACATGTTTGGAAGGGGTTGTGTAACTGAGTGTCGCAATGTAGAGGGCGGGGTTAGATTTTGAATATATGATTTTATTATATTATATTTAATATGGGTATAAAGGCGTTCCTTTATATTGATTTATTTTGGGTTTAAGTTGTTGTATAAGTAAGGCTTCTTTAATTTTGCGTTTGTTTATGTTTGTTTCTTTATTTAGTATTTGAGTGTTTTCTATGGTTATGTTGTGTCCATTTGACTTGCAGTGTTCGAAAACGTGTGAAGGTGACTTTTTATGTTCTTTGAATCTGGTTTCCATTTTTCTACTTGTTTCTCCAATATAGAAGTCGTGGCAGTTATCACATTGTATTTTATAAATAATGTTGGTGTGGTGTTTGTCAGTGTAGTTCTTACATAGTATAGACCTCAGTTTTGTGCCTGGTTTTTGAATAAATTTAGTATTAACTGGAATGTCATATTTTGTTACCAGTTTTTGCCAAATGATAGTTATTTGTTTGCTGATGTCGGGAATATATGGCATACAGCAGTATATGGTTTCGTGATTTTTTGAATCGTGAGATATATTTACTTTTGTTGGTTGATTTTGCTTTCTGTCTAGGTGTGTGCGTATAATGTTTTCTACGGTTTATGGAGGAAACTATTGATGTTGATAAAGTATTGTTTTATTTTGTCTAATTCATCGTTAATTTTATGGCTGTGTTTATCTGGTTATGAACCTGACGATTACCGAAGAAGGTCGAAACGTTGTTCGCTCTTCTGTTTAAAATATTTTCTCAACCCAAACGAGCCGTTTTTGCATATAAAATTCTCAACAAGTGGGTTTCTCGACATCACTGATTGTTATTTCTTCTGCTACAATGATTAACTACAAATAATTTAATTAAACCGAGACCTAAAGCTATTTAGCAACGGGTCACAAGTACATAGTGTCAATAACGTAATAAAAATATTTTTAAACGGTATTACCAAGACGAACATGGCGAAATCACTTGCTGTGTTTAGTTTTTAACCCGGTAGTGTACTTTCAATATCGAAATCAGTGAAGTTGTTTTCACGGTAATACATGATACATGCGCGCGCTTTTCGATATTGCCTGTACTGATATATTGGTGTTTTTGTTCGTTTTTTTGTGTGGCTGAAGATCAGTTTGTGAGCTGGTCTTATCGTAAACAATCTAACTACAAACAAACTGGGCTTGACTTTGTGCGACTGTATGTCTTGGGGCGGTAGATCAAATTTTACAACGTAATTTATGAAAAAAGACAAAATAAATTCGGTTTGTCATGGCCAGATGGTTAAGGCACTCGCCTTCGAAGCGGTGGGTCGTGGGTTCGAATCCCCATCACATCAAACATGCTCGCCCTTTCAGCCTTTGGGACATTATAATATTACTGTCAATCACACTATTCGTTGGTAAAAACGTAGTAGCCCAAGAGTTGGCGGTGGGTGGTGATGACTAGCTGCTTTTCCTCTAGTCTTACACTGCTGAATTAGGGACGGATAGCATAGATAGTCCTCGAGTAGCTTTGCTTGAAATTCAAACCAAAACCAACTACATTTCTAAGATGTAACAGAATTGACCCTTTAAAGTGAAAGAAATTTGTATGCCAAAAATATAATTATACAAATATTCTTTTAATTAGGCGATTTTGAATATAGAATTTGAGTTGTGTAAATTATTTTCTTGATTCTCGAAACAGTTCAGACAACAGTTATGATTGTTTTATTTTTACAATTGTATGCATTTATCACTAAATATACAATTAAGGTTTAAAGTAAGTGGATTACACACACTCAGATATATGTGTATTTACTTTCAGTTCAGACTCTGACAATCGAGATCCAATGGGAAACAGTCATCAATGAAAAATCCTGGTCATTCGTATTATTAACTATCATCGTCAAAGGTCTGGTCATCACCATTCAGCTACTGAGTGAACTTAATCATCATTACTAAAGGTCTGGTCATCACCATTCAGCTACCGAGTGAACCTAACCATCATTATCAAAGGTCTGGTCATCATCATCATTGAGTTATGGAGTGAACCTAACCATCATTATCAAAGGTCTGGCCATCATCATCATTGAGTTATGGAGTGAACCTAACCATCATTATCAAAGGTCTGGCCATCATCATCATTGAGTTATGGAGTGAACCTAACCATCATTATCAAAGGTCTGGCCATCATCATCATTGAGTTATGGAGTGAACCTAACCATTGTGATGAAAGATCGTAACCGTCATCATAAAATATTTCAACCACCACCATGAGTGATCCTGAACATTACAAGAAGATGTCATCACCATCTTCAAAGTACTATTGTTATTGTTAGTCGACTTTAATTATTTACAAAAATTCTGTGAAAGTTTTACTAGGACCTCCATATATAATTAGACACTTACCTACTTAAGTCACTAAAGTATCCAACACATTATTGTAAAAAAACAAACAAACAGCAACAATATTTCCACACTAATCCGTATTAACACCCTTGTTGATTGTTTCACAGAGTTTCAAGTGCCTTTCTACAGACTTATCAACTCGGTCTGTCTCATTTTAAACATTGGTGTTTTGAATACCAGATTGTACGTGAATTTCCCGCTCAAACACTGCGTTAGATTTAATTTCTTCTAAGAAATACTTTTTGCTCTTATTCACGTTAAGTTGAATATTCTAAATATCTCTTAATATAGTTTGAAAATGAATTTGCGCAGTGATCGTAAAAAACGTGCATGGGCTGTTAAACTGAAAATATTTTGGTAAAATAAAAATTTGAGGAACCAATGAAATAGGGCTAAAATATCTGAACAATTTTATATCGATAAATAGATTTAGGGACGGATATATATATACCCGTTTATATATATATATATATATATAAATAAATAGACCGACGAATGGATTTAAAGACTGATAGATTTACAAAATAGGTGGATGGATGAATATAAAGATAGAGAGATGAACATAAAAACAGATAAGTAAATCGATAGACAGATGGACGGATAGTAAGAATAAGCTGAATGAATATACACATAAATAAATTAACAAACAAATAGTAAAGTGGGTAAATAGACAGATAGACAGACAAATAGAAAGATAATTAGATCAACAGATGGACGAACAGGTAGTGTGATGGGCAAATGGGACAGACTTTGTTTTTTTTTGAAAAATTGAAAAGTAATAGTTTATTTTGTGACGTGTCGTTTATAAACAAGTCAGATTTCAATTTAAAATAAGCAGGAAAGTAGGCATTTTCACTGAAACTTTCGTGATGGTGTAATGTCACTCGACAGCAACAAATGTCCAGCAACTTTCTATTGCTTTGTAAATTCAGCGTATTTCTAATGTTTACAAGTTCCTGTTTGTCGTGTTATGTGCATACATTTGTTAAAATAATCTTGTTTGTTTGTTTTTTGAATTTCACGCAAAGCTAGACGAGGGCTATCTGCGCTAGCCGTCCCTAATTTAGCAGTGTAAGACTAGAGGGAAGGCAGCTAGTCAGTACCACCCACCGCCAACTCTCTGGCTACTCTTTTACCAACGAATAGTGGGATTGACTGTCACATTATAACGCCCCTACGGCTGAAAGGGCGAGCAAGTTTGGTGTGACGGGGATTCGAACCCGTAACCCTCAGATTACGATTCGAATGTCTTAACCACCTGGCCATGCCGGGCCTAAAGTAACCTTCTCTAAACTGCAACTATATATTTCAATTGCATGTTAAAAATACAAAAAGAAACTAACTTATTTTCAACGTTAAAATTGTTTGCAATTTTTGTATTATTGTTTAGAATTTCCCCTCCAAGTGGCTCAGCAGTAATTGTGAAAGTTTATGGCACTAAGTTTCGGTTCGATCCCTGCGATGGGCTGCACAGATTGTCCATCATGGAGCTTCGTAATTAACAATAAACAAATATTTTTGTGTCTGTTTGTAGAATAACAGTGAAGAGGTTTTAACTCAGGGAAAAGAGGGCACAAACCGAGACAAGCTTAAGAGCTATCAGTGTTGTATTTCATTAGAAGAAACTTATCAGGAAGCTATCAGACTTGTGAGAGGACAAACTTTTCTTATTACATTTGTAGGAAATAACCACTTGGAAATTGATGGAAAAATGACGGATTTATTAGGTGTTACGTCACTCGCGATTAGAGAGACGTCACTTCCTCCCTGCTTGCAATAAATGGAGATCAGAGGTTTATGAATCTATCATCCATCATTCCGTGTGATGTTCTGGTACATTTATCATCGAGCCTTCACTTTAGTACGTCGCCAGAAAACAATTTTCTACTCTGCAGGCGATGAACATCAGAGTTTGTTAGAATAATAATAAATAAAAAAACGGTACACGACTGCCCTCTAGACGCTGGCATAAGAAAAGTTTCTCATTTGTCCTAATCGTCTCACAAATGTTCGTGGAGTAACCTCACAGTAAGACAGCTAGTGGTTAATTGACAATGATGAAAGATCTTGAAGTAAGTTGCTGGGTCTTACCGAATATGGTTGTTACTTAAGTTACTCACCCTATAAACTGGCTAATGACTTACTGAAGTCATTATTTAACATTTTTCTTGTTCATTCTGCTTCTTCAGGGACTATTACAATTAGCTATAATAATTTGACTTCGAATGTTGCGTAGAATTGTCGGCTGTTGTCACTTGAGTGCAAAACCAAGGGGCACAGTTTTCGTATTTTGTTTCACTGTGTTATTAATTATTAGCAAGTGTTTATGAAGCATTGCTATGTTTATTTTAAACATATTTCATTAATTAATGTGAATAAATCACTATAAGACATCAGTACTTTAATTTTAACTCAGATATATCTGTAATGTCTTGAAATATAATCCAGTTTTAATCTGAATTCAAACTTACCTTTATTATGTTGACAAACAAGAAAGACTTTAATTTGGACACAAACTTACCTTTATTTTGACAAACAAGCAAGACCTAATATCAACTCAAACTTATCTATAGTATCTTTACACACACAAAAATCTTAAATGAATTCAAACTTACCTTTATTATATCGACAAACAAAAAATACTTTAATCTGAACTCAAACTTACATTTGTTATGTTGACAAACAATCAAACCTTAATCTGAACTCAAACTTACATTTGTTATGTTGACAAACAATCAAACCTTAATCTGAACTCCAACTTACCAGTAGTATCTTGACAAAGAATCAATGTTTTGATCCAAACACCTTTATAACTGTACATTTTTTTTATCAGTTATCAGAGTAGTCAAGAACATTGCAGATGAACTTATAAACAATTATTAACTCAGGGATTTGAATGCAAGTTATTACCAAATAGAAACATGTTGGCGGATGAACATCGGAAGAATCATTTACTCAGGGATTTGGATGCAAGTTATTACCAAATAAAAACATGTTGGCGGATAAACATCGGAAGGATCATTTACTCAGGGATTTGTATGCAAGTTATTACCAAGTAGAGACATGTTGCGGATGAACATTGGAAGGATTATTTACTCAGGGATTTGTATGCAAGTTATTACCAAGTAGAGACATGTTGCGGATGAACATTGGAAGGATCATTTACTCAGGGATTTGTATGCAAGTTATTACCAAGTAGAGACATGTTGCGGATGAACATTGGAAGGATTATTTACTCAGGGATTTGGATGCAATTTATTACCAAATTGAGATATGTTGGCGGATGAACATCAGAATAACTTTTGACTCAGGGATTTTGATGTAAGTTATTGTTAAATAGGGAGCACTTTGTAAACAAAAATGATGTTCTAAAGAACCGTTAGTTAATTCATTATTTCAGGTGTTTGGATGCAAACTTTTGTTAAATAGGGTACTTATAGTAGATAAGGTGAACACAAAAAGAATTGTTACATAGGGAGTGAATTGCAAATTCTTTTTAAATCTGGATATATTGTGTAGAAAGGAAATAACTTATAAAGAATTGTTAACCAAGAGATTTGGACGCAAATTATTGGGAAATAGATAACACATCTCAGATGAAAATCATCTTACAAAAATTATTAACTCAGATATTTAGGTGAAGATTATTAGCAAATACGGAGATGTTGGAGATGAACATGAAACGAACTATTACCTCCTGGAATTATATGCAAATTATTGGCAAGTAGAAAACATTGCGAATGAAGACAAACGCCAAAAGAACTGGTATTTCTGAGATTTGGATGCAAGTTAAATAGGGAACACATTACAAATGAAGATAAACTTAGAAAAAAGTACTAACTCAGGGATTTAGTTACAAGCTATTGCTAAATATGTATACACTGTAGGATGAACTTCTAAAGAATTGTTAACTCAGAGATTTGGATGCAAACTTTTGTTAAATAGGGAACACAAAGCAGCTGAAGAATAACTTTTAAAGAACTAATATCTCAAGGATTTGGATGCATATTCTGTTAAAAGGGAACGAATTGCCGATTCAGACTGTCTTTTAAAGAATTGTTAACTCGGGGATTTGGATGCAAACTTTTGTTAAGTTGGGAACTCATAACAGATGAAGATGAACTTATAAAGAACTATTAGCTTACAGATTTGGATGCAAGTTATTGTTAAGTAGGGAATTCATTGCTGACGAACTAGGTTATGTTTGTTTGTTAAAGACAAAGCTGTATAATGGTCTATTTGTTTTGTGTTCACCACAGGCAGCGAACCCTATTTTTGGCGTCATCTGTCCTAAGAATGGCCGCAAAGTCATTACGGAGCACACAAGGTTTTGACTAGTTTTTGAACATTTTAGTTGTTTGCACACAAAACTTCGTGGTATTATTTTATTCTTTTGATAATATTTTGTAAATAAAAAACGTTTGTGACAAGCACTTTCCTGCTCAATTTAATTGGGATCTTATTAGTACACGTATATTCAAGTTGCAAAATTAGGCTTGTCACGGGGATACCAAGTTTATGTACAACATACATTGAAATTACTAAGTTTGATCGACAAAGTTATTTTATTAGTGCACGATTTTACAATATTGATATATTAATATGACGTATGGTTAAACAAACGTTTAAAAATATAGCGAGTTTGATAGTCTATAGCGTTTTCTGTTTGTTATAATATCGGTAAGGACAATCAAATTAAACGATCGAGCCATCTTTTGTTTCATCTCTTTTTGTGGCTCGACTTTGCTATTATCAGCTCAAAAATTCGCCATACTTCTTTGTTTTTTGAATTTTACGCACAACTACTCTAGAGTTATTTGTACCAGTCGTCTCTAATTTGAGCAGTGGAATTGATTATAAGTTTATAACGCCTGAATGTCATGGAGAATTGCAGAAATGTTCTTTTGCAATTTTATTGTTATTTTCTTTTGTCGATGTTCATTGTTAAATAGCTCGTTTTAATGCCACATAAAGAGTCTTGTGGGATTTATATTTAAATTATTACTATTTTAATTTTAGCTACATAACCACATTGGTGACTCACCAATAAGTTTGAGGATTCGTAAGGATAAATAATTGAGGTTGGTTCCCAACGATGGGCACAACAGAGATAAGTCATTGCATAGCTTTTGATTAGAACAATTAATTAACCAAGTTCTAAAGATTTTACATGCACGTTCACGTGGTGGCTCAACTTAGGTTTTCTTTAAACGTCCACTAGGTGGCGGAATCCATATCGCAAGAGTTTGATTTGGTTTGTTTTGAATTTCGCGCAAAGCTACTCGAGGGCTATCTGCGCTAGCCGTTCCTAATTTAGCAGTGTAAGACTAGAGAGAAGACAGCTAGTACTCACCACCCAACGCTAACTCTTGGGCTCCTATTTTTACAAACGAAAAGTGGGATTGATCGTCACATTATAACGCCCTTGAAAGGCGAGCATGTTTGGTGTGACGGGATTTCTAACCCGCGACCCTCAGATTACAAGTCGAATTCCTCAATCACCTGGCCATTCCGGGCTCCACACAGCAAGAGAGAGTGAGATTTTTGAAGCAAATATAAAAAGTCAAAATTGTTATATATTCCTAGAAACATTAAATGTGGGTACACTGAAGTTAAATAAACCGCTGTGAGTAGGTTGACACGTAGGTTATTACTCACGTGTTTCAACGAATCCCATCTTAAGAGGAACTTATTTCATTTCAGAGGAAAGAAAGCTTCTCATAAATCCACCTAACGTACTGAATGTGTAGCATAATTTTTGAAATTAATAGGAGTAGCTTTTATTTTAGGCCTCCCTTGGGAAACTTATGAGATGTTACCGTTACCGCATTTAGCACTCTTTAAGGACGCTAATGTAAGATGTAATAATTAAAAACAGGGGATCTTTTTAATTTTTAGTTTCTTCTTACAGCGCTAGGTCCATTATTTATCCTAGAATGGAATAAAAATTGTAGCAGGTAACGCGTAATATTTTACAGACGGGAGATTTGAAGAAATGGTTGGATCAGAATATTTTAGTAAAATTAATAGTGTAGTGTATGAAAGGTCACTAAAGGCTAAACTTTTTTTTATGTTTCGTAAGTAATTGAAATGGTTCTAGATGGCCGTGTTGAACTAATTGACGAACTGCACGTGGTGATTGGTTGAAGCAGTAACACAGTTTTATCACATGATAGGAAAGTAGATTGACCTTGCCATTACAGGAAACAACTTATCCTTGTCGATGTCTAACGTATTCACTTAGAAATGCATTTAAACGAATAGAATAGAGTATTTTGGGTACTGATGGAAAAACTAATAAAAAGATATTCGAAATAATTGCTTCTGTTCAACATGAACTGAAAATATGAAACGTGATGTATATTTAGTCTGTCTCAGTTTAAGTTGACTGTGCAACAAACCTTATTAATATATGTGTGTGAAAGCAAAACCAAAACTCAAGCCTTTCGTGTTGCAAGAATGAATTCAAATGGACACACTGAGGGCCAAGAGTAGCAAGCTGTTAACAGGCCTGGTCCTAGAACCAAAAGATCATGGTTCGGAACTTGTTTCTCAGTAAGTTCGGTATGACCAGGTGGTTAGGACGCTTGACACATAATCTATGAGTCACCACACATGCGCACCCTTTCCGATCAATTCCACTATTCGCTGGTAGAAGAGTAGCCCAAAAGTTGGCGGTGGGTGGTGATGACTAGTTGCCTTCCCTCTAATCTTACACTTCTAAATTAAGGAAGGCTATCACAGATAGCCCTAATGTAGCTTTGCGTGAAATTCAAAACAACACAAGACACGCGTTTCTGTGTAAACGAACTCAGCCATGTTGGCTGTGAATGCACTATAAGAGTAACAGTTACATTCCACTTTTCGATTAAACAACAGTAATCCAAAAGCTAGAGTTGATTGCTGTTTAGTAGCTCCTTCCGTTTAACTTATCAGTTAAAAATTAAGGACGGTTACGTGCAGATAGCTCTCGTATAGCTTTGCGCGAAATTGTAAAACACGCAAACTTATCTAATTTTGAAATCAGCAAAAACTGAGGCAAAAAATTAATCGCGTAGAAATGGATTTACAAAGTAATCGAAGTGATGGAATATAATCACCAATTCTCAGTCAGACTTTACAGATTATTTAGCACAAAAACGCCCTTTTATTTAAATGTTAATTGGGAGGAAACAAATTTTAACGAGGATACACATTCAGACAGAGAGGAACTAGCTGCACCCAGGCTTTGACACAATCATTCTGATTAAATTTCATGTTATTTTTGTAACATTCACTGTCAGCTTTGTCTATTTCCTTCTGCTGTTCTTTTTTTGCTTTTCAGATATTCACGTAGTGCTGTCTTAGGATAGACTACGCGAGCATCTCTTTAAGTTTAAACTGATAAACTACAGAGTGTCCAATTAGCCAACAACAGTCATCGTCACCTATCTTGTGGGTTATATGGCCCAGCATGGCCAGGTGGTTAAGACGCTCGACTCGTAATCTGAGGTTTGCGGGTTCGAATTCCTGTCATACAAAACATGCTCACTCTTTCAGCTGTGGGGCGTTATAATGTACGGTTAAACCCACTATTCGTTGGTAATAAAGGTAGCTCAAGAGATGGCGTTGGGTGGTGATGACTAATTGACTTCCCTCTAGCCTTACACTGCTAAATTACGGACTGCTAGCGCGGATAGCCCATCGTGTAGGTTTGCGCGAAATTCAAAACAAACAAAAACGTTGGTCACTCTCGACTGAACGCGTATTGGAATTTGACAGTGATTCTTATTATGCATCCATAGCAAAAAAGCGAAGAGCATTGTTTTATTTCATGGCTTAAAGGAACGCGAAACCATGAACCAGATTATTAGCTTAACGTGAGAAAGTGGGAATGCCTCACGTGTACATCACTTGGCAATTTATTAACTGTGCTTGAGTGAATTTTGTATTCGCTACTTATCGCGTTGATACTACATGAGTAACGATGTTGAAGTACATCTTCCTAAGGTTTATAATATCTGCGTTCCTTTAATACACAGTAGGATAATACATTTCATAAGCACCAGGTTGGTGTTGTACGATAAGGAAATGTGGAACAAGTGAAACTTAAAGCTTAGAACTGACGTTGTATGTGTCACTCCTGATGACTGTGTACATTAGAGATTAGCTTTATCTTCACTTTAGACAGATGCTAAGGAAGACTGAAGTAAAAATATTCACCTAATTTTGAAAGACCTAAAGGTAAAGATAGTTAACACAGAAGCTAAGAAAGACTGAAGTAAAAATATTTAGCTAGTTTTGAAAGACCCAAATGTAGAGATAGTTAACACAGAAAGAAGGCCAAATGTAGAGATAGTTAACACAGAAGCTAAGAAAGACTGATGTAAAAATATTTACCTCGTTTTGAAAAATCCAAATATAGTGATAGTTAACACAGAAAGAAGGTAGCAAAGACTGAAGGGAAAGATTTACTTACTACTGAAAGACCCAAATGTAGAGATAGTTAAAACAGAAGCTAAGAAAGACTGAAGTAAAAATATTTACCAAGTTTTGAAAGACCCAAATGTAGAAAGAGTTAACACAGAAAGAAGGTAACAAAGACTGAAGGGAAAGATTTACTTACTACTGAAAGACCTAAATGTAAAGATAGCTAGAATTTCATATTTTGTTAGATACAATGTGTTCAATTTGAAGCCCTGAATGCAGTAAATCTGCTGATCACGTGATTTTGACCATGAAACCGGTCAAACAATCATTTTCATTATTTGTCTTCGTTTTGAAGATGTGTTCTAAATTTGTTTTTAAAACATTCATGAACACATAACACAGATCATTAAACTTTAGAATAAAACCTGATTTTACTGTATAGACAAGTGTAAACCTTGCACCTAATGTGAAATTATGTATTTTAAGTGACTTGATGGAGTATTTTGTTATACTCAAAACTCGAGTTTCTCTAATATACAGAAAAAGTTTCGGGATTTCATACAAGGTCGAAAAGATTAACATATCGTAATGAACAAAGGTATGTGAGCAGAAAGACAAACAAACAACTAAATATATGAAATATTTTAATTTTGAAATTTTGCCAGACATGGACAGGTGGTTAAGATATTAGACTCGCAATGTAATGGTCACAACATGCTTGTCCTTTCAGCCGTGAGGGCGTTATAACGTGACGGTCAATACCACTCTTCGTAGGTAAAAGAGTAGCGTAAGAGTTGGCGGAGGATGGTGATGACTTACACTGCTATATTAAGGACGGCTAGCGCAGATAGCCCTCGTGTAACTTTGCGCGAAATTCATAACAAACCAAACACGATTGCCCTTTTAGCCGTGGGGGCATTATTATGTGATGGTAAATCCCACTATTCGCTGGTAAAAGAGTAGTTCAAGAGTTGGCGGCGGATGGTGATGACTAGCTGCCTTCCCTCTAGTCTTATACTGCAAAACTGGGAACGGCTAGTGTAGACAGCCCTCGTGTATATTTGCTTGAAATTAAAAACAAATAAAGAAAAAGTAAAGTATCGTAAAGTGAATGATTTGTTTAAAGTAATAATCTAAGTAAGGATTTATTTTCAATTTTATTGAATGCTGATGTTGAAGTCTTTAGAACGTTTCGTGCTAATTATTTCACACCTCTGTCCGTTAACTAAATATAGATAGAGATCGATAGGAATGTCATGGTTATAATAACCTTCTTACAGATCAAAAGACTATTTCAGTGTTATGCACACTTATAGATAAGAGGGAAGTAGTTTTGTAACTTAATAATAAACACTACCGGAAGATAATCAGTTTGTACCCAAGTTGAGTTTATAGTTGCAGTAAATTCTGCATTAATACAGCACTCAGATATAAGAAACTATCGGAAGCTTTGATTTCCAGGACAGTAAAAGATTCATAGTAATACAGAGAATAGTAATAAGACATGCAAAATCACATGTGGTTGTTTATTGAAGATGTAATTCTGAAAGTCTTGTTTTTTAATTTCGCGCAGAGCTCCACGAGGGCTATCTGCAGTGTAAGACTAGAGGGAAAGCAGCTAGTCATCAACACCCGCGCTTGGGCTACTCTTTTACCAACAAGTAGTGGGTTTGACCATCACTTATAACGCCTCCGCGGCTAAAAGGGCAATCATATTTTGTGTGATAGGGATTCGAACCCGCGACTCTCAGTTTAGGAGGCGAATGTCTTAACCATCTGGCCTTACCGTGCCTGAAACGTTTGGTTTTGGATAACTCAATTTATAATGAATTTGAATATAAAAAAAGTGTTACTTATTGTGACAGACAACTTCTTATTTTTTGCATAGATCACATAATAGTGTCAACAAATGTTCATTCAGAAGTGGATATTTCTTTGTTTTTCAGGACTTCTTTGATGTTCCGATAGCTATACCATTCCTTGTTTCGTAGTATGTCATGCTATGTTGTGTTTTAAAGTAAGTGATGTTATTAATAAAAGTATATATCCCATTTCTTTGATCTGGTTTTCAATTACATATCTAGATTTGTATAAAATCGTCAACGTTATACCTCACAGGTGGATAACAAATGATGTAAACAGTGGTAACATCAACTGATATGATATGGTTGACGTGCAGAGAAGTAACAACAACTGATATGATATGGTTGACGTGTAGAGAGGTAACAACAACTGATGTGATATGGCTGACGTGTAGAGAGGTAACGACAATTAATATGGTATGGTTGACGTGTAGAGAGGTAACAACAACTGATGTGATATGGCTGACGTGTAGAGAGGTAACAACAACTGAAATGGTATGGTTGACTTGTAGAGAGGTAACAACAACTGATGTGATATGGCTGACGTGTAGAGAGGTAACAACAACTGAAATGGTATGGTTGACTTGTAGAGAGGTAATAACAACCGGTATGATATAATTGACATGGAGAGAGATAAAAACAACCAGTATGATATGGTTGACAGAGGTAATAACAATGGGTATGATGTAACTGACATGGAGAGAGGTAATAACAACGGGTATGATACGGTTGACGTGTAGAGAGGTAAAAACCGGTATGATACGGTTGACGGTTTATTGTAATAAGAACTAAAAAGCAAAATTTAATTAGAATTTTAGTGATTTGCTAATCCTGATCTCTCTATGCACGACATCTGTTCTTCCCAGAATATGATAGGACCTAATAACTAACATACCTGGATTCATCGTTTACACACCTGACCCAAAAAGGGTTCCGCAAAGACAGACTCTTGATGTGTCTTATCTTATAGCAAAGCTGCTTCCGGCTATCTCTGCTGATTCTACCGAGGGGTTTAATTTTGTTTTGAATTTCGCGCAAAGCTACACGAGCGCTATCTGCGCCAACCGTCCCTAATTTAGCAGTGTAAGACTAGAGGGAAGGCAGCTAGTCATCACCACCCACCGCCAACTCATGGGCTACTCTTTTACAAACGAATAGTGGAATTGACCGTACCATTATAATGCCCACACGACTGAAAGGGGGGAGCATGTTGGTGTGACGGAGCTTTTGACCCGCAGCCCTTGGATTGCGAGTCGATTGCCTTAACCACCTGGCCATAACCGGCCCTACCGAAGGGAGTCGAATTCCTCATTTTAGCGTTTTAAATCCGAAGACATCGCTGTAACAGCGGAGGGGGAGATTCTTAATACGCTAAGAGAATGATAGTCAGGTGAGGGTGTCTCAAGAGGTGGCGGTGGGTGTGGTTTACAAGCTGCTTTGTCTCTTGTATAGAAGGAAAACAATGCGCAAATAGTCGTTGTTAAGGACTAGGTGGTTAAGGATAAGCGTGGTGGTTAAGGACGCGTGAGTTTTAATCAGTGGGTCTCCGAAAATGTTCGCACTCTCAGCCTTATGAGCGTTATAATGTGGCGGTAAAACCTCTTATTCGTTGCTAAAGAGTAGCTAGAGAGTTAGCGATTGAGTTAGCTTTTGGAGTTGAGTAGCTGCCTTTCTTCTAGTCTATATTTTCTAACTTAGGGACGACTTATCGCAGATGCCCTTGAGTAGCTTTGCGAAAAATCGAACAAGAACGAAAAATAACTAAAAAGATTTCCGCGAAAAGTTTACAACCAACAAATAAATTATTTCATGGCAATCGCAACGTAAACTTTCATAGTTCGTTTTGTTTTTTGAAGCTTTTAGTCAAGGAACGTGACTCAGTATTCGTCGATAATTCAATTCAACCAAAAAAATGTTTTTTGTTTAACAGCTTAGTGTAAATGATTTAATAGTTGTTTTAATAGTTCTTAAAGCACCGTCTGGAGAGACTTGGCGAGCACGAAAATGAAGAAGAAAACGTTTTTCAGTAATATATGTCGTCTGTAAACTTCTTCTCAGCAGAAGCATTGAGCATTGGTAACTAAAGTGGATTTAAAGGTTTCATACAAAGCTACACAAGGACTAGCTGTACATAATCACCACTCCTTTCACACAGGCCCGTCATGGCCAAGTGGATAAGGCAATCGACTCGTAATCTGAGAATCGCTGGTTCGAATCCTCGTCCTACCAAACATGTTCGCCATATCGGCCGTGCTAGCGTTATAATATCACGGTCAATCCCATTATTCGTTGGTAAAAGAGTAGCCCAAGAGTTGGCGGTGGGTGGTGTGGACTAATTGCCTTCCCTCTAGTCTTACTGTTAGGTTAGGGAAGCTAGCGTACATAGCCCTTCTGTAGCTGCGCGTGAAATTCAAACCAAACATTTTACTGTTTGTTTTCGGCAGCAAGTCGCAGATCAAGAGTTCTCGAATTGAAAATCCTGATGCAGTAGTTTTTCTGCATCTTTGTTCTGGTACATCTTCGCTTAGTTTGGTTGTTCACATCCTAGTGCGGTCGCATTTCTGAGAAGACAAAACGTGACGCATGTTTTGTAACACTTTACGAAAACACTTTGGTGTTTTATTTCCGTTGTTGCTACTTATTTTCGCATTTTGGTGTTTATAAATAAAATCCAGCAATTCTAGAACCAATTCTTTGATTAAAATGAAAAAAAAAAGTGGAAACTTAATTTGGATCTGTAGAGTCAGAAATATTTATCGCCATTTTGCTATCCTAAATCGATGAGGCAACTGGAATGTTTGTTTGTTTTTGAATTTCGAGAAAAGCTACTTGAGGGCTATCTGCGCTAGCCGTCCCTAATTTAGCAGTGTAAGACGGGGATGCAAACTCGGTGACTCTCAGATTACAAGTCGTACGCCTTAACCCACCTGGCCATGTCGGGCCAAGTGGAATGTACAGGGTACAGTTTTTCTGAAATAAATGGTATTTTTTGCTTTGAATCTGAACATTTCATACGACACAGAAGACAAACGGTCAGACCATAACCCATGGAGCGCGAGAGGTATCGAAATGGTTGTAAAATAAGATTCAGTAAAATGTAATAAAGTTTGAATTTTAAATTATTTATGGAGCACCAGACTTTACCGAAACGTCTTTAATAGTAATTACTTCTTCCCCCCCGTTAAGTAAATTGTACCTGTGTCAACTCAGAATTAATTCGCTCATCGTGAACCCTCAATATGTTATCAAGGTACTTCTGGATCAGATAGAAAACTCAGAATTCTTTGTTAACCTGAAGATGACCTAAAAAGATGGAAACGTTGTCCGTTGCTTTATTAGTAAAAGTGTTAATACTCCTACCAGCCGTTAGTGTTAATACTCCTTCCAGCCGTTAGTGTTAATACCCCTGCCAGCTGTTAGTGTAATACTCCTACCAGCCGTTAGTGTTAATACCCCTGCTAGCTGTTAGTGTTAATACTCCTACCAGCCGTTAGTGTTAATACCCCTGCTAGCTTTTAGTGTTGATACTCCTACCAGCCGTTAGTGTTAATACCCCTGCTAGCTTTTAGTGTTGATACTCCTACCAGCCGTTCGTGTTAATACCCCTACCAGTCGTTAGTGTTAATACCCCTGCCAGCTGTTAGTGTTAATACTCCTACCAGTCGTTAGTGTTAATACCCCTGCCAGCTGTTAGTGTTAATACTCCTACCAGCCGTTAGTGTTAATACCCCTGCTAGCTGTTAGTGTTGATACTCCTACCAGCCGTTAGTGTTAATACCCCTGCTAGCTGTTAGTGTTAATACTCCTACCAGCCGTTAGTGTTAATACCCCTGCCAGCTGTTAGTGTTAATACTCCCAGTCGTTAGTGTTAATACCCTTGCCAGCTGTTGGTGTTAATACTCCTACCAGCCGTTAGTGTTAATACCCCTGCTAGCTGTAAGTGTTGATACTCCTACCAGCCGTTAGTGTTAATACTCCTGCCAGCTGTTAGTGTTAATACCCCTGCTAGCTGTTAGTGTTAATACTCCTACCAGCCGTTAGTGTTAATACCCCTGCTAGCTTTTAGTGCTGATACTCCTACCAGCCGTTAGTGTTAATACCCCTGCTAGCTGTTCTGAGATACACTCCTAAATCAAGGTTTAATGGAATACAGAACTGGCGAGGAAGAGAAAATTTGTACCTTTTACAAATACGTCAGTTATTACAACCAGTAAAGGTGTCATCAGGATTATTTTGACCAACTTTATAACTTGTATTTTATATTTCTAACCTGTCAAATCTAATACGTTCCTACTGAAAACATTACTCAAGTTTCTGTAGAAGTTTCTGGAATGAATCAATACCTTTGCCTTTCTCTTGAGAAATAAATACATTCATAATTAATAAACAGATGTCAACAATATATCATGATAACACCAAGAAGGCCCAAAAGTAATTTGTGGAATTCATCTTTTGCTTTAATTTTCTTTTGTGACCATAAAGGAAGAATTTTAAGCTTTGAACATCAAATCCCGGGGGGAATTGCTGTGAACTGTTGCTATTTTGACAGTAGAGTTATCTATAATATACTTTATAAAGCTTACATTAATGTTTTACACATCATGCTATTGATGACGTATATGCATTTTCTTATTACCAGAGTTGACATTTTACCAATATTACATGTGATCCTCGGTGGTTCGGACACCCACTTTACTTAGCGGAGCTCAGTCAGTGTAGGAGATGTTTGTTTACGTTATAAATTCACGAGGATAGTGGATATTACGTTACTGTAGTCTAAACATCTTCATAGTTCAATTTTGTTACTTTTTACACAATGTAAACACCTTATATATATATAAAAAAATGATTTACAGTTTTACTTGTTGTTATTTCGTCTTTTTTTCTTTTCTTTTCAGCAGCTTGCACAAACAAAATCGCATTATAGGAAAACTGCTATTCACCAAAAACACGTTGTATCTCATTGTCGTTTTCTGAAAGTGTAAATAAAAGTTACTATAGAACGTGAGTCAGATAGAAGTGAACAAAGGTTTTAGATGTCTCCTTGTTTATCAAAACGTTCTGTCATTCCTTGCATCTGTATAGAATCTGCCATGTATAGTATTAAATATCCGGTTTCATGACGTAATACGAAAGTATTGCGTTTTCGCTGATGTCCTTTTATGCAGGGCTGACCTCAGGTAGAACATCAGATATATATTTTTGTATCTATTTCGATTATTCAGAATAGTCGTGGTTAAAGCAAGGTGGAATTACCATTTTAATTACTCAGTAGGGAGTTTAGCATTTTTTCACAAAATAACATTCCTTTTCAGGAAATATAAAAGGGAAGGTTCTTTCCATGCATGGAAACTGTAATAAAATCAACTACATCTTGTTCGTCCACCGTGAAATACTTTTTATCACAAACGTAAAGTTCAAACATTGTCACAGCTGAATAAAACCAAGTGATTTGTTGTTGCAAAAATTCGAATGAAGAGAGCAAAAGAGAAGTATTTGGGAATTCAAGATACCTTAACGAGAATACGTAAGTGACTCGGAAATCGAGATACAACCGAGCCGCCTTTAGTTTCTATCGTTGTTAATGCAACGAATAATTTAAAGACTGTAAGAAACATCGATCAATACATTTGAGTTTTGCTCCTGATGTCACTCTGTTTGTTAGTGGATAACGAAATTGTATCCACAACAAGAACAAAAGAACACTCGAGTTATTACCGGTAGATGGCGCTCAGTTTGTATAGTTTTAACGCAAAATTATAGAATGGGCCGTCCTCGCTCTGTCTATCATAAAGAATCGAAAGCTAGATTTTAAGCGTAGGAAGTCCGTAAATGGGGGATGTGGTGTTCAAAATGACCTTTTATATCATAAATTCACAGACATCAGTTATTATGAAATTTAACCCAATAGTAGTATTTCAGATTTAAAGCTCTTTCATAAAAACATTACCTGGCTTGTCCAGGTGGTTAGTGGGCGCTCGACTCGTAATCTTAAGGCCGCTGGTTCAAATTCCTGTCACACCAAATTTGTTCGCCCTTTCAGCGGTGGGGGCGTTATAATGTGATGGTCAATCCCCCTATTCCTTGGTAAAAGAGTAGTAGCCCAAAGAGATGGCGGTGGGTGGTGGTGACTACCTGCCTTCCCTCTAGTCTTACACTGCTAGATTAGGGACGGCTAACGCAGATAGTCCTCGGGTAGCTTTGCGCGAAAATTTACAACAGAAACAAAAATCACAGTAAAATAAACCAGTTTAATCAACAAACGCTCTTTGCTGTTTATTTTTAAGAGTTTAATTTATGTTGAACAAAAACTTTCTGTTTATTAACACTAATTTTAAATGTGTTTTATATTTTAAAGTTTTACCTTTAGTAATAAAATAATATTCTTTAGTATCTAAAGAGAAGGAAGAATTTTGTTGCATTTAAAATGATGAGACGGCAATTCATGGAAGTAACATATTTCAGGGTGTTGTAAAACACAATTGAAAATCATAGATTGAGATTCGTTACGATAGAGCGTGGCCCACAGGTTAGAGTGCCGGAATATGTGTACGTGGGTCCAATGTTTGAGTCCTGTTTCAGGCAATAAAATTGCACTCCACACTTTGGGATCGTGGAAGCATCAAAAGAGTGGTAGTCACGTCCCCTTTGTTTGGGGAAACAAGCGTAACCAAAGCTTACTCTTGTGGGTGGTTATCGAAAATAGCCCGAGTGAGTTTGTGAAGCAGGAAACATCTTGGTACGTTTCACGTCTGTTGATTTAGAAAGTACAGTTGGATGAACGTGTATTTGCCGTAGTGACCTGAAGGCGTAGCTTACCAGAGTACGTTTGTAAATCAGCACTTGTAACTTCTAGGTAGATTCAAGTCTCTAAGGGGATAAAATCCATTTAGACCGACCACTATATCACGTGTAACTTTGGCAGGCCTGAAACCCGAGCGTTGGAAAACGTGTTTCTGGACGACTGGGCCACACGAGTGAGTTCCGAATCAATTCTCTTGTTTTACGATCCCAAGTGTCTGGAAAACATTTGGGGAATCGTGCATATTAAAAAACAAGTGAAAGGTGGAGTCAGGCCTTACTTAAAAAATCAACCTTTAGAAACCCGTTAAAATATTTCAACATCTTTGTTAATTCCTTTCAAAATCATGTCAACAAATCACGATTTCTCTTCAAATTAGAACGCTGTCCAGTACACCTTGAATCTGATGAAGTAATTTCACAATTGTAATTGGAATGGTGTTTCATCATTCTAATTTTGGTTCAGTAAAAATCAAATAGTCTTCTAACTGGTAGACAAAACAAGTAACAATAAGTGTGAAAAGACGTTTTCTGAAAATCACCAGTCAAATCAATTTCACAAGTTCAAAGTCAATCAATAATTGAAAACTTACATTGGATAATGTTTCTTTCAACACGCAGTGTTCTCTCACTAAGTAGATTCACCATATAAATACAGGAGTTTTCATTAGAATTAGAAAAAAATTAAGAATACCAGTTTACGAAAACTTCTTCAAGAGGTCATGTGCGTTTTTGGCATTTCAAGCGTGTATCTCTCATATTTTAATAAACTATATTGTAAGCCATTCAGTGAAATATACACCATAGTGAGACATGAAGCCTACATCCATTAATGATACACATGAAACAAGACATTTCCTTCCAGTTCATCATAGTGTGTTATATTGAAGGCCGTTATATAGTGTATAGTAAGGAGCCAGCCAGGGTCTGGCATGACCTAGCGCGTTAAGGTGTGCACTTCGTTATCTGATGTTCGCGGGTTCGCGCTCGAGTCGCGCCAAACATGCTCGCCTTCCCAGCAGAAGGGGCGGTTAATCCTACTATTCGTTGGTAAAAGAGTAGCCCAAGAGTGGGCGATGGGTGGTAGCCAGGCATATATATTACATGACGTAACCAGTCTGTTATTTAGTACGACATATCAAAGTCTGTTATGAAGTATATAATATGTGCAAGACGATATCCAGCATGACGTAACAAAGTCTGTAACACGGTTTGATATAAATATAACTGTTACTTTAATTGAAAAAAGTAAAAACTTTTACAGTATTGTAAATTAAATTATGAAAATAATTATGTAAAAAATTGTAAATTATGATCTACAAATTTACTCTACTGCAAATCGTGTTTACTTTATAAAGTTAATTAAAGTACATATTATTCACAGTTAATGAATGTATTAAAATACATACGCAAATAAATATTGATTGTCTGATATTTTGAGTACACATGAATACTAGTTACTACATAATAACTTATATTTGAATGTCCATGATGTTCTACATTAATTGTATGCACAAATTATAAATACGTTTTCAAGCTCAACAATCTATTGTCTATTTTTCAATGCTGATATTATGTGTTTAGATACATATATATCTACCATTTAATAGTGATTTTAATTGTGTATTATTATTAAAAAGGTACAAATAACTTCTTTCTTTTTTTACTGGCGAAATTTGTAAATTCTGAGGTTCTCTTATTGCTATATAAAAACAATACATATTTCTATGTCAGTTTTATGTCCAATTGCTAAATATGTTTAATAATATAATTTGTAAATATATAATTCAACGAATAGTGAGATGACGGTCACATTATAACGCCCCCACCGCTGGGAGAGATAGCATGTTTGACGCGACCCTCAGATTACGAAGCGCTTTTGTGTTATGATACTGTCAAGATGATACATTGTATAGTATGTTTGTAACAGGACAGAAGTTTCTAAATTTATTACATAAGCACTCCCCAGCAGACTATAAAATACTATGATTATAATCAAACTATATGTTATTTATTTAATTAAGAGATGGAATGTTTTACTTTAATATCATCTCATTATAATATTTTTCGTTTTTCTCATTACTTTAACTTGTTCTGCAATCCATTACTATTTCAAGATATTTAAACTCTTTTTAGTAAAAATAATAAAAAAAATATTTTTAATATTTTACCGTTCATAACTTACATCTACAAGTATTATTATATACTGAATAATTTTCATTATTTTGATTTGACCCGGTATGGCCAGGTGGGTTGAGGGGTGCGGGTTCGCATCCCGGTCGTAACAAACATGCTCGCCTTTTCTTTCAGCCGTGGGAGCGTTATAACGTGACATTCAATTCCAATATTAGTTGGTAAAAGATTAACCCAAGAGTTGGCGGTGGATGGTGATGATTAGTTGCCTTCCCTCTACTCTTACACTGCTAAATTAGGGACGGCTACCGCAGATAGCCCTCGAGTAGCTTTGCGCGAAATTCACAACAAACAATGTCAGACAATCTTATACAGATTGTCTTTTTAATATTTAACCTCAAGAAATTTTAAAAAATATATATTATTATTATTTTAATCATTATTTATTTTTGATAAAATCATTACCAAAATTAATATTATACATTAATACTGAATCATCTTCACTTCCAGTTACACCCCTAATAAACTTAATTTAACATAAATAATTTAAGTAAAATAAAAATTTATTACTTGTTACGACATACTACTGGGATATTTCGAAAGTAATTTCAATTTCGTTGCTCACAGTTTATAATTTTAACAACTTGTTTTTTGCTTAATATCCATTATCTAAAACAATACTTTTTATTCTATTTTTATATAATTTTAGGCCTCGTGAGAATGATGGCATGGCCGAGCGCGTAAGGCGTGTGACTCGTAATCCGAGGGTCGCGGGTTCGCGCCCGCGTCGCGCTAAACATGCTCGCCCTCCCAGCCGTGGGGGTGTATAATGTGACGGTCAATCCCACTATTCGTTGGTAAAAGAGTAGCCCAAGAGTTGGCGGTGGGTGGTGATGACTAGCTGCTTTCCCTCTAGTCTTACACTGCAAAATTAGGGACGGCTAGCACAGATAGCCCTCGAGTAGCTTTCTGCGAATTTCCAAAAAACAAACAAACAAACAAAACGTGAGAATGAATTAGAAGCTTCTGGATATGTCTTTTCATATTATATTTTTTCCTATATACGAGTTGAGAACAATGTATCGAATCTAAACATTTTATAAATCTTTCTGTTATTACTTATTTAAAACATTTTTTATGCAAGTGACAAAAGAACAAGAATTCTGTACGTAATTAGATCATTTTTGCGACTTCCATTAAATTTTGGTATGATGACAGTATCATTTAAAATCTGTTGAAAAAATTCCGAAATGTTCAATAAATATGTTATTATCGCTGCTCATTAATTAATATCATATTTTAAAATTCCAACTGTAATTCCATGTTTTCTTCACGTTTTTCCAGCTTATAATTTTTACATTCAATTGGCAGTTGTATTTTTTTTATTCTATTTAACGTAATTTACGTACACATAATTAATTAGAACGGTTTCACTTATACGTTTCCTTGCACGGCATATAAGAAAAAACACTTTAAAATAACTTACGTATAATTGAGATTCTTCATAAAATATCGTATTCTTATTATCTATTAAAACATTTTTAAATTTTGTTGAAGGCCAGGTGGTTAAAGCACTCGATTCGTAATTTGAGGGTCATGGGTTCGAATCTCATCAGACATGCTCAGTCCTGGGGGTGTTATTATGTGACGGTCAATCCCACTTCTCGTTGGTAGAAGAGTAGCCTAACCGTTGGTGGCGGGTGGTGAAGACTACCTGCCTTCTCTCTAGTCTCACACTGCAAAATTAGGGACGGCTAGCGCAAAGAGCCTTGTGTAATTCTGCGCGAAATTCAAAACAAAAATTTTTGTTGAACTTTGCGATTTCATTTTAGTAACACAATTAATTGTTTTAACTTTCACGCGTTACTTGTTTATTTAAATTTATATTTGCTTGTTTTGTAACACTACTTGCATAATTTTCGATGGTTTTAGATGCAACTAATTTAATAAGGTTTGGTATTTAATTTCTTCTTGCTTTTCTATACGTTCTAGTTTTTTGTTCTCGTTCAATCGATTTTTGTAATCCGTTTGTTATCTACAGTATCACCTTTTCTCCTACATTCATTTTTATGTGTTTTATAAATTATTTAATATTTAATATAGTATATTTAACTCTTCATAACTATAGATGCTCACACAATGTGCCGTTTCCAGACTGTCATAAGTTTTACACTTTTACCTCTTGTTTGAATGTTGGATTAGCGTTCAAATGTTTATCTTTTGCTAATTCGTAAGATATATCTAAGTTATTAGCACAAAGATACAATATCAACAATATTTATTGCTTGTCTTACTCACTCAACTCGTGGTAATATTTTGTGCTATAAAAATATATAAAAGTCGATTGACAGTCACTTTAGTTTGAACACACATAATGCTACCGTTCTGAGAGAAATTGAAACTGTATCCTTTACGTGTTAACAGTTTGTTATTTTTATACGAATTACAAAGAGTTGCTGTATGAACTTTCCATTCAATAGTATCAGAGTAGAGGGGTAGACTATTGGAGATCACTGCATCATTAACTAAAATGGGAAAATAGTGTGTAGCAGAAAACTGTATATTTAATTAAAATGGGAAAATGGTGTGCAGCAGATAACTGTATATTTAACTAAAATGGACAAATGGTGTATAGCAGACAACTGTATATTTAATTAAAATGTAAAAATGGTGTACAGCAGATAACTGTATATTTAATTAAAATGTAAAAAATGTGTACAGCAGATAACGGTACATTTAATCAAAATACGATTCTAGGGATAATTCTGAATTTAGCAAAGAACCTAATGAATATCTCTAATAAAAATATATTTTAAAGAGATGAGTTTGTTTGAAGTTGAGAACAAATTTACAAAATGGGCTATCTGCAATCTGCCCACCACGGCTATCGAAACTCGGTTTTTCATGTTGTAAGTCTATAAACCAACTGCTGTGCACATGTGGGGAAAAGCAGATGAATACAGAAGATACACTGTCAGCATTCCATATACAATTAAGTTGTGAAACTTCTATACTAGGAACACCTTATAAAGTGTAGCTTTTTTTTATCACCACAACGAAGTAAGTTTGTTTTTTCTGAATTTCGCGCAAAGCTACACGAGGGCTATCTGCTGTCGCCGTCCCTAATTTAGCAGTGTAAGAATAAAGGGAAGGCAGCTACTCGTCACCACCCACAGCCAACTCATGGGCTACTCTTTTACTAAAAAATAGTGGGATTGACCGTCACATTATAAAGCCTCCAACGGCTGAAAGGGCGAGCATGTTTGGCGAGAATGGGATTCAAACCCGCGACCCTCGGATTACGAGTCAAACGCCTTAACCCACCTGGCCATACGAAGTAAGTTATATCACAGCAGTATGATATTCTAAGTCATAATTTTTAGCTGGGTTATCCTACTTTTTTGTAAAATATTTTATTATTCGTTTTTAAACGTAATTTTACAATATTATACAGTATAACGTAGCCAGACTGTTATAAAGTACAATATTTTCGTATCAATAACGTCGAGGAGCGTCAGATACATAAAGTGTATATGCGACTGTTGACCAGTTCCGGGCCCGGCATGGCCAATCGTGTTAAGGCGTGAGACTCGTAATCTGAGTGTTGCGGGTTTCGCATCCTCGTCGCGCCAAACACGCTCGTCCTTTCAGCAGTGAGGGTGTTTTAATGTAACGATCAATTCCACTATTCGTTGGTAAAATAGTAGCCCAAGAGTTGGCGGTGGGTGGTGATGACTAGCTACCTTCCCTCTAGTCTTACACTGCTAAATTAGGGATGGCTAGCACAGATAGCTCTCGAGTAGCTTTGTGCGAAATTCAAAAAACAAACAAATGAACAGACTTATGTTTTTAATTATATTTATTTATGATTGTATACATGCATCCAAGATTAATTTTAACAGTATTAGTAGTGTAATCACAAAAAGAGAAAAAGGGATTTTATGCCTTATCGAACATACACGAGGTGCACATTAGCCGTATTGATAAAGACCCTTATATCATCAATAGTTTCCACTTTATCTCAACAACGATAAATTTTTACTTTTCAGGCTCATCTTAAGTTACATTAAACTTTGATAGATTCAATTAGTTATTGCTATCTGATCTCTTTTGATCAAATTTCGAATGTTACATACGCCCATTAAACTCTCACTTCTGTTAGTTACCATGTTATCATAATAATTTATGCAGAGAAGGACATTTAATAAGATTTTATGAGCCCTCTAGAGGAACTTTAAACATGCAAGTCAGAAGGTAATATGTTTTAATTTTATTTTTTAATATTTCAATCAATAAGCACGAACGTAACACTCTCCATAGTAACGTGTCAGTAACACGAACCATATGACATTGACAACAATTCTAATATGTGTCCCGTTGGTGGCAAAACTAGGAATGACTGTCAGTTCCTCAAACAACATTTTCAATTAACGCTTGGCCTGGTCGTTACGGCGTTCGACCTGGAATTTGAGGATCTCGAATTCCGAATCTCCATCACAATAAACATGTTCGCCCTTTCAGCCATGGGAAGTTATAATGTGACAGTCAATCCAATTATTTGTTGGTAAAAAGTCCAAGACTGGTGATGACCAGCTGGTTTTCTCTGGATCTTTACAGCTTAATTAGGGAAGGCTTATGCACATAGTCCTATTTTATCTTTGCTCAAATCCCAAGACAAACACAGAATAATCAACCAACAGATCACTATTAAATTACACATATAAACCAATGAAACACTCTAATGGAAGGTGGATCTGTAGGAACATAATTAATATAATGTTTTATCCCAACCGGTCATTTCCTTTACGATGATGATCTTTCTTTTCTATGAGTGGTCATCTTCTTAACCTAAAGATAAAAACGGCCTCAAAAGTGCCCATTGCATCCCTGACTTGCATTGCAGTGCGAAAAAATAAATAACTACATGTTTGTTTAGTATGGAAGTTGGAAAAAATAAACTAATTATCATGCCTTACTTAAACCAGCGAAGAGATAAACATTGTAGATTTGTTTGTTTTAGTTTTTTTTAATTTTGCGAAAAGCTATACGAGGGCTACCTGTGCTGGCCGTCCATAATTTAGCAATGTAAGACTAGAGGGAAGTTACATAGTCATCACCACCAATGCCAACTCTTGGGCTACTCTTTTACCAACAAATAGTGGGTGGGATTGATCCGTTACATTATAACTCCTTCTCGGTTGAAAAGGCGAACATGTTTAGTGGGATTCGAACTTTCTACTCTCAGATTACGAGTCGAACACTTTAACCCACCTGGCTATGCCGGGCCATTATGTAAGTGAAAAGGTGATTTTTGTTGTAGCATAATTTTTTTCTTTATCTGATTTCACACCAGTAAAGACTATATATGGCGAGAAGGATATTCTATCCAACTGATTGAGTGTTTGTACAATGATACACAATGGGCTATCTGTGCTCTGCTCACCACGAGTATTAAAACCCTGTTTCTGTTGTGCTACTAGAGGAGGGAAGGTCTTAACTTTAACCCAGAGGCTATTTCCAAAACTTCTAGGATGTATTCGGCGTAACTTCTTTAATGTAGCGGTTATTTTTTAAAAAAGTTATTGAGTACAAATCCAAGTGAAACTTATTTGAAAGAGTCATTGATTTTTATTTACCTTTTTACCCTTTTCACTTCGCCCGAGCGTCATAAATGGTTAATATCACCGGAATATGAACCTGAGTATTCATGGTTTGCGATCCCTTGCCGCAAAAACGCTATCCGCACTTTGGAACCATTGGTGAACTATAAAAAAGACGACAAAATCCCACTCTGTAAAGGAACAACATAGGTTGGCGGCAGATGATGTTGAATAGCTGTCTTTTTTACTATCTAGAGACGCCTAAGCTGAATGGATATGAATTTGTTGGGCGATCCAAATGATTTTAATCAGATATGAATGTATATATATTTTAATTCAGTTTCCAGCTAGTACAGTGGTAAGTCTATAGATTTATAACGCTAAAATTAGGGGTTTGATTTATTTCGGTGAATACAGCAGATAGCCCGATGTGACTTTGCTATAAGAAAAAACAAACACATTTTAATTTAAAAAATACACTTCACATGTTGCGCTTACTTTAACGTAACAATTACTGTAATGTACGTAACTTATAAGATGATATGCGTATAAATATTACAACTGTTTTAATATACTTAATGCCCATTTAGTCCTTTTAATAGGTGGTGTTTCAAACTAAAAATCCCACAATGTTTCATCCTTGTAAGTTTAACTTCTAGATGTGTACGTATGAGAACGTTACTCCAAAATAATCACTCAAAAACGAAAACCACAAACTTTTTTTTATAGGGTAGGGCTGTTTCTATCACAAGAGGGCGTATTAAAAAAATTCTATTTTGCATTTTATGGCAAAGCTACTACGGCTTTTTTCCACTTTCCCTAATTTTGAACTGCTGACCAGAGGGAAAACGTCTGGTAAACACCGTCCAGTCACTCGCCATTTACACCTGTTTATCTTATTTTGCGTTCATTGTTGTAACTTATTGATAAACAAGATGTTGTTTGAGTCCGAAGACCACAGCAATCCCTACTTATATCAGAATAATAATAATAATAAAAGCAAAGAAATCGAAAATCAGAACTCTAAGACACTGTAGGAAAACAAAATGAAACAGTTTCGGTGATGAAATAAGATGAAAATACAACAGACATATGCATACCATCATCCAAACACGTGAGGTGACAGACCATCATCCAAACACGTGAGGTGACAGACCATCATCAAAACACGTGAGGTGACAGACCATCATCAAAACACGTGAGGTGACAGACCATCATCCAAACACGTGAGGTGACAGACCATCATCCAAACACGTGAGGTGACAGACCATCATCAAAACACGTGAGGTGACAGACCATCATCAAAACACGTGAGGTGACAGACCATCATCAAAACACGTGAGGTGACAGACCATCATCAAAACACGTGAGGTGACAGACCATCATCCAAACACGTGAGGTGACAGACCATCATCCAAACATGTGAGGTGACAGACTTTACTTTTCTCGTACTGGGAAATTAAACTTTGTAACAGGAAAAGAGCAAGTCAGAAGACTTAGTAACACGTTACAGAAGATACTATTCTTAATCCTTCGTTCTGGTGTTTCCATGGAAGACTGTTACATTCTGTTGGGATGAAGTAATCGAATATTAGAAGAAAGCCCAAAGAAAAGAAAAATTCACCATATTCTGTAAATCAGTTTTTTGTTAACAGAATAAAAAATACGAATACGGATACCCCTTTGATGTGATATCTTATTTACTTTATTTTAGCGATGAAAAACTATATCCTAAGAAGTGTAGTCGCTAGTATCACGTAGATTGTTGACTGTACTTTTGAAAACACGGTCTCAGTAAATGGGTCTGCGGTAATGCTGCATCCAATAAGAAAACTAATTATTAGATGGATAGACAGCTAGTCGACAGCATTTTATCTCTATGTCTAAGACTATTATTTTCTATTCAAATAGTCTGGTATTTGACAGACACTTTTACAGTGCGCACTTGTTCGTTATACGTGAAGATCATTTTCACCACAATGGATTGCCAGTTATGGTAAACGTAGATTCATATTCTGAGCAAACATACCACTAGGTCACCTCCCGACTTCTCGTTTAAAAAGACATAGCTCATGGAGTTGCATTTATAACAGTATAAGATGAAGCTTTCGTTCGGGTTATGAATTTAAAACAAATCGCGGGGGTGGGTAGGTTGCTGTGATAATTAACACAAAATTTGTAACTTTCACACAATTTATTTATAACACAACATGTTCCTACAGTATTGAATATTACCTTAACAAAAGTGTTAAATAAGCTTTAAGAACTCATTATGCACGTACATGGCATACAGTGTGCGATGTCTAAGGTGACTTTGTAGAAGGAGGTAGTGGCTAAAGTGGTAGAGTAAGGGTGCTTTCTCTTACCCGCTTTCAGTATCCAGCTTTTAATGCCCTTTTACACTGTTCCGTGTGGTCAATCAGTAGATGATAATTAGTCACAGAAGTGTCTTATGGGCCAAAGTTGAAAGATCACGGGTCAAATTAGCGAGTTGGAATAAGTGGCAGCTCTTCATATCTTCCTTATGATGGCTATTGAGTTTATGTATGATTGCAATAGTGACGGCTATTTTTGTCATTGTATTCCTCCATACGGATTGCAGCGCACTCTCTGAAATATATAAGACGTTTGTATGGCCTCAGTTATGTGTATGTTGTATTATAGAAAACATTTAGTTTTCTCGGTATTAAGACGTGGTGCCATCTACGAACATAATTAACGTTAATAAATGCTAAATAACAGCAATAATTGGGTGAAGAGGGTAGTGAACTCTCCAATAACATGCCCTCTATTCCAGACTACCACCTCACAAAGTTTGGTTGAGGTTGGCCTAGTGACCTAGGAATAGTTAGATAACTGACAAACAGACAGACAAGCAGATTTTTTTTGGTACCTCATGTATATATAGATAATGATCCTTACAATCAGTAACAAATAAAATTAAACGTTGGAAACGAGATATTAACGAACTGAATATCTCTAAATAATAAGTGTGATATTTAGCAGTTTGTCACACTGTTGTATTAGATATAGAAAGGCCGAAGTTATTGTTAGCAGCGAGGGTGCTCACGCGAGGAACCAAAGACAGAAGCTTACTGAAGCTGTTTTCCTTATAAATAAACCCATTTATTAATAATTAAATTATTATTGCAGAAGGTTAAGAGCTCTTCCGGTAGAAGCTATTACATAATTAGAATACCGGCAGTGGTCGAGACAGATGAGAATAACAAAAACAGTAATCTAATATTCAAGAGTTCTTGTTTTGTTTGTTTAAGCGTAAAATTAAACAATGGGATACAGCTGTTCCTTATGTTAATATTAGAGGGTTTAGGCTTACTACTGAACCACCGATGTAACGATTTCAAATTACCCCTGTTTTCAAGTTACACCCCCCCGGTAATATGAAATCGTTTTCGGAATACCGGGGGAGTAACATGAAATCGATTTTAAATTACCCCATATGATTTCAAATTACCCCTCTCTTCTAACGCCAAAATGACAAATATAATGATTGCTTTTAATATTTGTAGTGCGTGTCGAGTACGTATCTAAGTACATGATAACAGGCGAAAGGCAAAAAAACAGACGGGGTTAACATAAAATATTGTTTGTTTGTTTTGGAATTTCGCACAAAGCTTCTTGAAGGCTATCTGTGCTAGCCGTCCATAATTTAGCAGTGTAAGACTAGAGGGAAGGCAGCTAGTCATCACCACCCACCACCAACTCTTGGGCTACTCTTTTACCAACGAAAAGTGGGATTGACCGTCACATTATAACGCTCCTACGGCTGGGAGGGCGAGCATGTTTGGCGCGACTCGGGCGCGAACCCGCGACCCTCAGATTACGAAGCGCACGCCTTAACGCCAGGCCCCTTACATAAAATAAACAGTTCATATATGGGCCCTCCGCTAGTACAGCGGTATGTCTCCGGATTTACAACGCTAAAATCAGGGGTTCGATTCCCCTCGGTGGGCTGAGCAGATAGCCCGATGTGGCTTTGCTGTAAGAAAAACACACAAACACACACACACTCATATGTGGAGTATTCGGAGGGAGGGAGAATTAGGCGACAATACCTTTTTTTCCAAATAAATAACAAAGTCTTCTTCGTGAACAGCGATTTTATTTGGTAAAATCTGACACTGACACTTTTAACACCATTGAATACTGAACACAATGACAGAGTTCAAATTCGTTCATAACATTACAGATTCAAAATGCTGTAAAAACGAGTCTATTGGGAAGGGGTAGTGTGAAATCAAGGTGGGTAAGATGAAATCAATTTCACACTACCCTCGGGGTAACCGGAAATCGATTTTGTCCTACCCCCCGGTAATATGAAAACGAATTCAAATTACCGGGGGTAACATTTACAGGGGGTAGTTTGAAATCGGTACACCGGGAGCCAACAGTTAGTGTTCGAAAACTCCATGTGATAGATTCAAAACATTTCAAATCTTAAATTTCCTGGCAATAAACGTTACTTATAAGTAACCCCCCAGTGGCACAGCGGTACATATGCGGACTTATACTACTAGAAACCGAGATTCAATAGCCATTTGTGTAGCTTTGTGTTTAATAACAAACAACAACTTATAAGTAATTCTTTTCTTCCCCGTGATTTATCCCCCTTCAAACGCCGATAAATAAGGAAGAATTTGTCACTTTGTATTAAGAACTGAAGTCGAAGACTTTCTCTTTGTAATTTTTTTTTTGCTGGTAATTACTAACAGAAAGTTATTGGCTTGCTATGTTTAGTATATCATTTCGATGGCTCATTTTTAATAGTATATGCGGTGATTTCTGAGCATCAGTTTCTTCATATATATGTGTATGTGTGTGTTTATATAATGTAAATATTCAGGGAAAACTTAACAAAAATTAAGTTTATTTTTAAAGTATTGTATACCTGCTATTTTACACTAGAATATATTAAAGAAAATAACTTTATTATTAACACTTTATAAATTAAAAAGCTAGGAACTACCTATTTTTGCTATTATTATTAAATGTATTTTACTAGTAGAAACAAACTCGTAAGAAAACTGTTTTTTTTTAAAATTTTGCGCAAAGCTATTCGAGGGCTATCTGCGCTAGCCGTCCCTAATTTAGCAGCGTAAGACTAGAGGGAAGGCAGCTACTCATCACCACCCAACACCAGCTCTTGGGCTACTCTGAAAGGGCGAGCACGTTTGGTGCGACCGGGATTCGAACCCGCGACGTCGAATGCCTTAACACGTTTGGCCATGCCGGGCCCCACACAAACTTGAAATGAATTGTTTTCGAGAACTCGGTCCTGCATGGGCAGGTGGTTAGTACCCTACGCTCGTACTTTGAGGGTTGCGGATTCGAAGCCCTTTCACACCACACATGTTCATCCTTTTATCAGTGGAAGCATTATTTGTGATAGTCAATCCCACTATTCGTTGGTGAAAGAGTAGCCCAAGAGTTGGTGGCGGGTGATGATGACTAGTTGCCTTCCCTTCAGTCTTACTCTGCTAAATAAAGTACGGCTGGCGCAGATAGCCCTGGTGTAGCTTTGCACGAAATTAAAAACAAACACAGACATTTTGATGTTTTGTAGTTAATATTTCTGCGAAGGCTCAACGTCCAAAGATGTAAGTTTTTATTTTATAACAGTTAAAATGTTAAAATGTTGATTTTTGGTTAAACTTATGAGATCTTATAACTAAAACATGAATTTCTCATGAACGGATGGATAATTTTTATCATAATTTCCACAATGTTATTTTCTCATAGACGTCTTTGGATTTACAACGATGTTATCAGGGGTTCGATTCTTTTCAGTGGACATAGCGTATAGCTCGATATGGCTTTGCTGATAAGACACACTCTTGTAGTCTGCATGTATATTGGTAGGGGATTGGATTTGGTAATCCAACTCTTCTGTGTGAAGAAACTTTTTAAATTCTGAGTCAATTGTAATGTGACAACGAATATTATATTATTAAACATGTTGGAAGGTCCCAGTCAGTAAAACTATCCTGACACCGACTCAATGCCATGAACTGTTCACCAAAACCTTGAATCAAATACTTCTGTTTTTTGTATTTAGAACGAGAGCAAGACGTCAGGGGTTTGTTACTCCCGAATTCTCCTCACCCGCCATGATGTACCTTTTAAACTTTTCATTTGTGATTGCGCGTGTGTGCAAAGCCACATCGGGTTTATCTGCTGACTCCACGGAGGTGAATCGAACCCTAATTTCAGAAATGTAAGCTTGTAGACTTATCGCTGTACTAGCGGAGGACTTTGAGATTGCATTCGTCTATTATGGACCTATGAATTTATTTACTCATTGAGTTTTGACTTGTAATGCGAAAACCAAAACTCTGTGACTATCGGACCTTCAGAATACTTTGCAGCTATCGTTAATGACACGTGACACACATTTCAGTTGATGTTGTTTTGCTGTTGTTTTGAATTAAGCACAAAGCTACACAATGGGCTATCTGTGCTCTGCCCACCACGGGTATCGAAACCCTGATTTTAGCGTGTAAGTCCACAGACATACCGCTGAGCCACTGGGGGGCTTGAGTTAATAAACACGTGCATATTTACCTTTGTTATTGTATTTTTAATAGCATGTTGTTGCACTGTAATATTCTCCATTCGTAATTAACGTATTATACTACTATCTGAGTTTACTGTGAGTCTGGAACCTGGTATTATACAGTTGATAAAGGCTAGCGATAAATGCAGAAACTGGCAAAACAGTTTGCTTAGAAAACAAATTTAACAGTTATATAAAAGCAAAGGTTTCGTCATCAGAAATGTTTGAATATTTTTTATCGTTTCTACTTGTTTCTAAAATAAAATACGTGTACTTCTAGAATCTATTTCGAAGTTTAGTTTCGGAGAAGTCAGTGGAAAGGTATTAAAATAACGACTTCTGTCCAGTGTTACGTCCACCATACAGATTGAAAAACTCGGAACATTATACATCCCTCTTCACATTTGGACTTCCGTCACGATTACATTCACTGATAACGAACCAACGTGGTTTAAAATGCCTCAGTAATTTATCAGTTTTAACACTTTTTTTCTCTGGTTCTCTTTACTGGTTACTACTTTGTCAATGAAGTATTTTGCCATTTTTCATTTTCTGATTAAGAAAACTTCTCGAAAAAATCAGAGATTTTCCAAATATACGAGAATGAAAAGCCCAAGAAACGCTGACATGTTTGAATACAAGAAAACGTCGCTGATATGAGGGAACGTACAAAGATGTTCTTCTGGAAACTGAAAACTGAAACTTTAGAAGAGAGGACTCTGAAGTACATTATGAAATTAGTAATTAATTAATTAGTAATTAATGAGTTACATAGTATTAAAAGTATCTGAGGCCCGGCATGGCCAGGTGGTTTAAGGCACTCGACTCGTAATCTGAGAGTCGCGGGGTCGCATCCCCGCCGCGCCAAACATCCTCGCCCTTTCAGCTGTGGGGGCGTTATAATATGACTGTCAGTCCCACTATTCGTTGGTAAACGAGTAGCCCAAGAGGTGGCGGTGGGTGGTGATAACTAGCTGTATTCCCTCCAGCTTTACACTGCTAAATTAGGGACAGCTAGCGCAGATTACCCTAATGTGTCTTTGCGCAAAATTAAAAACAAACAAACCTTTCGGAACGTCTGAATGATTTGATGTTTTATGTGTTTTTTTTTTCATTTCACTGAAAGCTACTCAAGAGCTATCTACGAAAGCCGTCCCTAATTTAGCAGTGTAAGACTACAGGGAAGGCAGCTAGTAATCACCACCAACTCTTGAGCTACTTTTTTACAAACGAATAGTGGGATTGAACATAACATTATAACGACCCCACGACTTAAAGGGCGAGTATGTTTGGTGCAACGAGGGTTCGAACCTGCGACCCTCAGATTACGAGTCGAGTGCCTTAAATCACCTGGCCATGCCGGGCCTGCTGTTTTATGTTAGTTCATTATGAAAAGGAATTGTAAAATAGAAGGATGTAGTCAGGTTTCAACATACATTAATATTTAAGTAAAAGTCGAATCATTTAATTTTTGAATTTTGCATAAAGCTACACTAGAGTCACCTGCGTTAGCTCATCCCTAATTTAGTAGTGTAAGATTAGAGGAAGAGTAGCTAGTTATCACCACTCACCACCAACTCTTGAGATACTCTTTTACCAACGAATAGTGGGACAGATCGTCACATTTTAACCCCCCTACGGCTAAAAGGGAAAATAATTAAAAACCCTGGTCTCCTCTTCCTAAATGTACTTATTACTGATAATACATTTAGAATAATTTCAAGCGTTTTATCTTGTCTTTTTTATTATTATTCCTACCTCGAAAATAAAAAAAAATACATCGATCTTTTCGACTGACAAGATCTTTGGTTTTCTTTCGACATTAGTTTCTTAGCAACGCATTGTCTCTTTGCCTTCCGGACATGGGCATCGCAGGTGTACTTTCCAACCTAATGGAAATTCAACCCGTATTGCTGTTTAGTGGATAGTTAGACAGGTTACTTAGACAGCATAAATATCTCTCTCAGGCTTGTATATTTTTCAACTGTCTGAAAGTACAAAAATAAAGGAATTATTTTTCACTTTCTTCTGGTATACCTCTCTTGATAGGACTGCAGTTCTATTACGTTTTATCAGGAAACAGAATAATTGTAGATTCGTTTTGATTAGCTCGCACGTTTTTGTTGCCAACAACAGTGACTTAGCTTCATTTGATAAAAGCTTATTTTACACACTTTCCAACATTATTTTTGTGTATCTTTCAGGCTTCAGAAACACACCAAATATTTCGCAAAATACATTGAATACGAATTGTTGATAAAGAAAGGTTTGAACTAGTAACTAAGAAACTAAAATTAATAGGAATGGTTGAAAGATAAATGAGGAAAAAAAATTAACTCGCTCGTGCATTTTTAAATACAGTAAACTATTTTTTGCAGTTGATTGGTTTGTTTGTTTTCAGAAATTCGCCCAAAGATACATGAAGGTGATCTGAGCTAGCCGTCCTTATTTTAGCAGTGTAACACTAGAGATAAAGCAGCTAGTCATTACTACCCATCCTCAACTCTTGAGCTGTTATCTTACCAACGAATTGTAGGAGTGATCATCACATTATAACGCTCCCACGGCTGAAATGGATAACATGATTGGTGCGACGGGGATTTGAACCCGTGACTCTCAGATTACGAATCTTAACAACCAGGTTACTGTTGATTAGTAAGAGTTTTGAGTAAACGGATTTAATTTCATTAGTGTGAAAAAAAACCAAAAAAGGTTGAAAATCGACAAATCGCATATAACCATAATGATGTGGGATATATCCAAAAATTTATTATATCAACTCTAACTCGTGTTCTAATAAACCTTTAAACTTTTTAATAAAGCTTTTAAACTGATCAAATCATAAGGACTTATTTCAAGGAAAAGATAAGAATGAAAGACAAGAGAACATGACGTTAAGGTTTTCTTGTTTTGTGTTTTAAACAGAGGTGTTTGTTTAGAATTAAGCACAAGGCTACACAATGGGCTATTTGTGCTTTGCCCACCACGGGTATCGAAACCAAGTTTTTAGTAGTGTGTGTCCTCAGACATATCGCTGTGCCACTAGGGAGCAAAACAATGGTGATAAGACAATTTCTTCCTGAATCAGAAAGTGGTGTCAACTTTTTAATATAATGTTTGAATAATCTAATTCTACGAAAAGTACACAAAACGGCTCGGTATGGCCAAGTGGTTAAGGCACTCGACTCGTAATCCGAGGATAGCGGGTTCGAATCTCTGTCACACCAAACATGCTCGCCCTTTCAGCCATGTGGGCGTTATAATTTACGATCAATCCCACTATTCGTTGGTAAAAGAGTATTTCAAGAGCTGGCTGTGGGTGGCGCGATGACTAACTGCCCTCTCTCTAGTCTTAAACTGCTAAACTAGGGACGGCTAGCGCAGATAGCCCTCGTGTTGTTTTGCGAGAAATTCAAAACAAACAAAAACAAACCAACAAACAAGTGCACGAAACATGCTCTATTTAAATAATAACTTTCTTTTGTAACAGAAAACACGGGTTTTGTTGAAGTTAACTAATTTACAGCTAATATCACAGCTTAGAAACAAGTATTGAGAAAAGCACATAATATCTGAAACAGTTCAGCTTTTTTGGTTATATGAAATAGCGAATTATCGAAGTAAAATCTGTTCAAAATATATCATATTTTATATATAATGTTTTGATAAATATTTTACGAAACAAACAAATAAAATTTGTCCTACTGGATATGTTTCAAATGTTATATTTTATGACACAAGATGCTCTGTTTTATAAAACATATCTGTTTAAAATATCATGTTTTATGAAACAGGATATGTTTTGAATATAATCCTTTATGAAACAAAATATATTTTTAATATAATGTTTTACGAAAAAGGATGCATTTTCAACAGTATATTTGATCAACAGTATTTATTTTTATTTCTCAGGTTTTAATAGATGCGTTTAATTCTTGTTTGCTTTAATTTATATTTTAAACTGAAGTTAAAACTATTTGTAAAATTCAATAATATAGAGGTTTATGTTTAGTTTACGAAAATACAACAACAAAACTTTAAATGTGAACAATAATACTTGAAATTAATTAGCTGCAAATGGGATATATATTGTTATTTTGTTTAAGTACCAATATTGTTATTGTGAATAAAGATAAACAGTTGAGAAGATGTTGATAACAATGTTGAATTTATTGTTGTTTATTTTTCGACGTAGCATTCTGAAATATATTTGATTTTACAAACTTGAAGAATATGATAAAACAGAAATTATTAATATCAAAACTACACCTTATCCTCCGTTAGTACCGCAGTAAGTCTACGGATTTACAACGCTAAAATTAGCTGTTCGATTCCCCTCGGTGGGCTCAGCAGATAGCCCGATGTGGTTTTGCAGTAAGAAAACACAAAAGCACAAAAGTACACCATGAACTAATAAATATTTTGGCCCGATAACGAATACGAGATTGTTCAGAAACATTTGCTTACCATTGAGTGCGACCGCACCTAATAATAGTATTCTTGATAAAACAAAATGGCGGCCATAAAAATCGCCCGTTTAAAACCATCTTTAAAATTTCTGAATATTAACAATGGCTATTTCACAGTATTGGCTGCGTAAAACTAAACTTATTGTCAGTGATGTCGAGAAAGCTTTTTGTATCTCAGAACGGCTGGTATAAGCATTGAAACTTTCATTGATAAGGTTAACACCTTTGTTAACCTGAAGATGACCTATAAAGGTCATAACATTGTTCTCTGCTTATCACTAAAAGTGTTAATACACATACTAGCCGTTCTGAGATACATTCATATTTGAAGTGGGTTTCTCGTCATCAAGAATTAAAGCTTTTTGTGCTTAAGTCGCCTAACTCGCTATATGCGTGTTTATGGAGGAAATAGAAAGTTCTTTACTTCAAAAAATTCTTATCTAAGTAAGTTAGTGATTTCTTACAGACGAACATGCAGAAAATATGACGAAGTTAGTTCATCCATCTGGGGTCCTAATACTTCCTTTCTTATACTGAAAGGAATACCAGTATACTCTGACGGATTTACAATCACATATCTATTTTAATATCGTTGCTTAACTTAAAACTATATTTAAACGTTTTACTGTTAAATCTATGTTACGAAACTGCCGTCTTTTCACTAAAGTTACAGAAAATATACGTATGTACTTAAATACTGGTGTATCATATATATTGTTGTGCAAGTTGAAATTTCTAGAAACTCTCCTCAAGTTAATAAATATAACCAACGCGACCCGCCAAGAGAAGTGTACATATTATTGGTTTGCTATAGTTGGTATACTATAAATTTTGAAAGTTATAGCTGTGATTAACGCTTATTAATCGGAAACCTCAGATATCTGACCAGGAATGTTTATAGATTTCAAGCAATACAAACCATTTAATTCGCGCGTGACCAGCGAAGATAGAAGAACACAGAGCTCGCTAGGTTCCTGTTAAGTGAAGTGTACCTAAGGCAACTAGAAATTAATTCGCTTATCGTGAACCCTCCATAAGATACCAAGGAAGTTCCGGACCAGGTAGAAGACTCAATATTGTTTGTACAACTTTTGTATATAAATCATTACGGAAATCAAAACCTGAGTTCTGGCAGTTGTAAACTCTCACATATACTGCTGAGCCACTATAAGCATTATCTGGAAGAAAAGTGAAACAACAAAGATATTATCCTTAGAATCTGATATCGAAGTAGGGGTTGTCCCAAGTATCTTGTTTGATAATTATCTAATAAATAGAGGTAGGGGTTCTCCCTAGTATCTTGTTTGATAATTATCTAATAAATAGAGGTAGGGGTTCTCCCTAGTATCTTGTTTAATAACTATCTAATATATAGAGGTAGGGATTCTCCCTAGTATCTTGTTTAATAACTACCTAATATATAGAGGTAGGGATTCTCCCTAGTATCTTGTTTAATAACTATCTAATATATAGAGGTAGGGATTTTCCCTAGTATCTTGTTTAATAACTGTCTAATATATAGAGGTAGGGATTCTCCCTAGTATTTCGTTTAATAACTATCTAATTATCTCAGCTTCAACGAATGTCAAAAGACGTTAAAATTCCCATCACACCAAGGAACAAAGAATAATTATTGTGATAATAAAACATGTCAGATGTAAGCTAACGCCTGTTAATTCACTGTTCCACCTGAGATCTTATCGTTGTCGGTTACGTTTGTATTATTAGATAAAGATCTTAAGAAAACTGAGTTTCTGTTAAGTAGAAACGTTCATTACTTGTGTACGATAGAACTTCTGTTTTTACAGTAGTTCAATTTTTTTTTCGATATTTATAATTAATTGTAATGTTAGGCGTGGTATGCCTTAGTCTATTTTTTAAGTATCTTTATTTATGAAGTGTAATAAATCATCTGCAGTGCTAGTTATCATAAATACACTTTACACTAGCATTAAATTAATACTTTTTTGTATAAACATTTTCTCAGTTGATAACTCCTGGATTGTTAACGTAAAAGATTGAATCGAGTTTTATTTTTGATGGTATCTCATCAACACTTCTATATAAATATATATATATATATCAAAGTTCTATATAAATAAGCCAAAACGTCATTAGAAAAAGCTTATTTTAGTAATTATAAACTAATCTATGATGTACAAGACAGGTTGCTCCACCTATTTAATAAAGATAAAAACATCACACTCGTTTAAAAGATTGCGGGATCAATAAACGAAAGGCATCATGGGAAAAACTGGAGTATCGATTATTCTGAGGCTTCAATAGAACTTAGGTTTTCAAGAATGCGTTTTCACCGTCTAATCTGTTTTGAACGTTTGCGACTTTATTATTATTTAGCTTTGAAACAAAAACTTCCATTAATCATCAGAGGGTGAATTTTCTTTAAGATTAACATTTCTATAACTGCTCATTCAAACTCTGATGTAGAAGTAAGTATTATACTTTGGGGCTCTGGAATAAACATTTTGTTTCTCTTTCTACTTCTCTGTAATCAACGGTCATGCTTTGGTATGTGACATGTTTGTAAATGCGAGTTCTGCTTGAAATAACAACGAAAGTGTGGAAAATTTTAAATGAAATAAATTAAATACTATTACAAGAATGTAGAGTTTTCCTTACTAATTGACACCATAATTTTTTTACAAACGAATAGGCCCCGGCATGGCGAGGTGACTAGGACGCTCGCCTCGTAATCTGAGGGTCGCGGGTACGAATCACCGTCGTACCAAACATGCTCGCCCTTTCAGCTGTAGGGGCATTATAATGTGACGAAAAATTCTACTATTCGTTGGTAAAAGAGTAGTCCAAAAGTTGGCGGTGGGTGGTGATGATTAATTACCTTCCCTCTAATCTTACATTGCAAAATTAGGGGCGACTAGTGCAGATAGCCCTCCTGTAACTTTGTGCGAAATTCAAAAACGATATAACACAAATAAACAAACGATCGAATATTTGAATTTTATACATTACCTAAGCATACTTTTCGTAGATGTTCCACGACATTATGCAGTAATGAAAATGAACAACATTTCTTGGAGGTATTGTTTGGCAGAGAAACCAGTAAAAGTTACTAAAAATGAAAACACTCAAACAACTACAACAAAAGACATATACTTCAAATAATATTTTCAGACTCCCTTCAAAAGAGGCCCCCACTAGTACAGCGGTATGTTTCCGGATTTAAAACGCTAAAATCTTAGGTTCGATTCCTCTCAGTTGGCTCAGCAGATAGCCTGATGTGGCTTTGCTGTAAGAAAACACACCTACACACATCCATTCAAAAGAAAGACAGCTTTGAAGGTCAAGGATAGAATACGTTTGATAAAATATATCTGGGAAAGGGGAAGCCTGGTGGTTAACGGCAAAGACTGCCAATTCGAAAGTTTACGGTTCGCGTCCCGTTGCCACAAAAAGTCACTCGCGCTTTTAAGTGCTGTTCAAATCCTACTGTTCGATTAGAGTATCCCAAGCAGTGGTGCTGAGTACTGCTTTGTCAGTTCAATGTTAGAAATGGTTATTTTACGTAGCCCCCGTGAAACCATTTCTCGGATATTCGAAAAAGACAAAAATATACCTGTATTGTTATTTTTATATTGTGTAACTAGTTCATCAGAGTTTCTTAATTTTATTTTTTTAACATTGTTCATGAAGCAGTCAATTAAATATTGGTTATTTTCTTAATGATCCACAAAGTGTTACAAATAATATAGTTTAAAGAAACATATTTAGTCACTTTATATAACCTGTAAGAGGTCATCTTATTTGAAATGATGAAATGTTTGTTTTGAATTTTGCATAAAGCTACTCCAGGGCTATCTGTGTTAGCCGCCCCTAATTTAGTAGTGTAAGGCTAGTCATCACCACCCACCGCCAACTCTTGGGCTACTCTTTTACCAACGAATAGTGTGATTGACCGTCATATTATAAAGTCCCCACGGCTGAAACGGCGAGCATGTTTGGTGCGACAGGGATGCGAACCTGTGACCCTCAGATTACAAGTCGCATGTCTTAACACGCTTGGCCATGCCGGGCTCTTATGAAATGTAGAAAACATCTGACGTAAATAATCTTATTCATTGCGCCGAGCGGTAACCAAAATATTATTGCAACATTTGACCTTTTGACTCTGCTTTACAATAAGGCCTGGCATGTCTAGGTAATTAAAGCGTTTGATTCGCAATCTTTCAGCTGTGGGGGCGTTATTATGTCACTGTTAATCCCGCTATTCGTTGGTAAAAAAGTAGCTCAAGTGTTGGCGGTGAGTGATGATGACTAGCTGCCTTCCCTCGAGTTTTATACTGTTAAAAGTAGGGGCGGCTAGCGCAGAATACCCTCGTGTAGCTTTGTGCGAAATTAGATAAAAACAAACAAACGTTGCTATGGTTACTAGCTAGAAGTACCTTTTTCATATGTACTGTTGTATAACAAGAAATGTCTTGTTTTATGTGCCGTGTGCCTTCATTTTGCATTATATAGAGAACAAAACCCACTTAAATGTAATTAGATGGGCATTTATAACAAGAGCTCAAAATCGTTATAAGGTCTTAATAAAGCCCGTTAAGAAAAGTTTGTATAATATAACATGATAGAGTAGATATACTCAACAGGGTGCCTCCTGAACTCCATCTATTGGTAAATATCTTGAAACTTTATTACTCAAGTAGACATATGACAGCAGACACGAAGTGCAATTGAAGGATATATTAAATAATGTCACAGCAGTTTCATAACACTTAACCACGGTAACCACATGATATTAGTTAAACGTAGATATATTTATTATCTTGTAAGATAATTTATACAGTTTCTCATGAGAACTTCGTTTTACTTGGGGAAAAATGATTAGTTGTTTTGTATTTGCAACAAGTGAAACAGACAGAACTATTATTACATTTTTAATTTCCGAAGGCTCAGAGCTAAGAACCGAATCGTAGCGTTATACCACCGTTTGTTTTCAACGCTAAGAAAGTATCTGTAGATGCAGTCAGCTCTCCACTGGCTCAGCGCTAAATTTGAGGGCTTATTATGCAAAGATCGGGGTTCCAAAACTACAATGGGTGCATCGCAGATGGAGATCGGGGTTCCAAAACTTCAATGGGTGCATCGCAGATGGAGATCGGGGTTCCAAAACTACAATGGGTGCATCGCAGATGGAGATCGGGGTTCCAAAACTTCAATGGGTGCATCGCAGATGGTTCATAGTACAGAGGACTGGGTGTTTTTATAAGGAGTACGACTCAACATGTCTAAAGCTTAAGCCTATTGTTAGGTTTTTTTCACTTAGAGTGTCTTAAAATATTCCTCTCGAAATCATTAGAGATCTCATAACGTATGGTTTATTTCTTTTGGAATTTCGCGAAAGATACATTAGGGCTATCTGCGCTAGGCGTCTTAATTATTTAGCAGTGTAAAACTAGAGGGAAGACAGATAGTCATCACTACCCATTGCCAAGTCTTGGGATTCTCTTTTACCAATGAATAGAGGGATTGATTGACACATTATAACGCCTCCACCACAGAAAGGGCGAGCACGTTTGGTGTAACGGGGAATCGAACCCGCGACCCTCAGATTACAAGTCAAACAACTTAATTATCTGGTCATGCCGGACCCCAACCGCTGTGTGTTGGCATTATGTCAAAACTGATTCAGTTATTTGTTTGAGATAAGTGTTTATATATACATATATATATCGAAACGGAGACAGATGTGTGTTCAAAGCAAGTTCAATCCACAACACACAAATGTCGAGAAAACATCATAATATATTGATATACGAAGTACAGGCTAGATTAAGGCACTCGACTCGTAATCCGAGGGTCGCGGGTTCGAATCCTGTCACATCAAACATTCTCGACTTTTCAGCCATAGAAGCGTAATAATGACAAAAGAGTAGTCCAAGAGCTGTTGGGTGGTGATGACTAGCTGCCTTTCATCCAGTTTTAAACTGCTAAATTAGTGATGGCTAGTGCAGATAACCCTCGAGTATCTTTAAATATACAGCACGAGCTTTCTTGGCGTTAGTTACATAACGAAATACATTTTTAAGATTTGATATTTACTCTCCCTGATCATCATTACATTATGTTATTTATTATCTATTTAATACAACAAATCTGTATTATTAAGTCCTTGCTTTAAAGTTGCGTCAAGCATAATCAATTTCATGTGCCTGGTCTGAGCTTTCAAGCTCTTATCTTCAGAATTCGTTTTTAAAAACATTATATATTTAATAATATACAGCAGGTCTACAATTTTCACATGTTATATTCACGTTACACAATATAAAACGAATGCTATCTCTTCTTTGCCCACCACGCGTATCGAAATCCCGGTTCCTAGTGTTGTAACTTCGCAGACATACGTATGTGTCACTGAGAACACAAAGAGATGGTTTAAGGTGAAGGCACTTACACTATTATATCATTCCTGTTTACATAATATGTTATATCAAGCTTGTTTACGCAGAAATAAAACTTACTTGTGTATCAACTAGTGTAGGCCCGGCATGACCAGGTGGATAAGATACTCGACTGGTAATCCGAGGGTCGCAGGTTCGAATCCCCGTCACACCGAATATGCTCATCCTTTCCGCCGTGGGGGCGTTATAATGTGACGGTAAATCCCACTATTCGTTGGTAAAAGAGTAACCCAAGAGTTGGCGGTGATTAGTGATAACTAGCTGTCTTCCCTCTAGTCTTACACTGCAAAATTAGGGACGGCTAGCGCAGATAGCCCATCGTGTAGCTTTGGACGAAATTCAAAAACAAACAAATAACGTATATTAGAATGCATAATAGGTTTGAGAATTTTAACAGTCAGATAATGTTCTGTTGAAAGAAAATAGAAACATCTCTTCGGTTTATATTATTGTTTACTCAGCCAGCAAAATTTCTATTTAAATTAGGCTTACTGATCGTAGCCCTGAAAAGATCACCTATCACCTTGTTTAACATGCTCAACATAAACCCAAAAACTACAATTCAAAACAAACCAATCAACTGATGTAAGTTAACAGTTCTCTATATGAATTGTATTCCTGGTCTCCACGTCTTGCTAGGGTAGATGTGTGTTTCTACCATAGCTGGAGATAAACATTATAACCCATTCTAAACACATGTAAAACGGGAAGAACACTTTCATGGCGTTTAATATGTTACATTTGTCAATTACACCTTGAGCACGTCTTGAAATATCAAATAGAAAGTATATAATATTTATGTGCTTTTTTTTATCTTATGCATGCCAACATTACACAAGGTCTAACTGCATTTCTTTGGTTTGCCAACTCAAGCTGTGGTGACGAGTCTTGAATAGGCGAAACTGCAGTTCACCTGAGTATGTAGCCAATCAGGGGATGCACGAGACCTCTGCATCACAGAAAGCATTTTGAATTTTGCCTGTTGTGAAAATATTCTAAATTTTCAATGTAACGAAAATAATTTGTTTTACTTCACGGACATCTTTATTCTTACAGAAGTGTTTTGTGCTGTTTAAAATACAAATATTTCCTTAAGTTCCTAACGGCAGTCTTTTTTTCCGTTATAATTCTAAACTTGACGTAATTAACACTCGTACACGTTATGAATGTTATTACCATTGTGTGTTTTGATCTCTGAAAGTCTATTACCTAACTTTAAAAATATCCATAACAGTCAGACGTTAGTATTGAGACGGTTTGTTTTGGAGCTGTTTACGTTATAAGTGTTCATATTATCTTCTTCTTGTCCAATATTTTCTTTTCTTGTCGAAGTATTGGTAAGGGCATCATGTATTCCATAAAACTTATTTAACACTAATAAGCCCAATTTCTTTCTTTTTATCAAGTTTTTTTTCTCAACCTCTGTTAAAATTCCGTACATAAATGTGTGTAGAGTTGTTGTTTCAGTGCAAAGCTTTACAATGGACTATGTGCGTTTTATCCATCACAGGGAATCGAACTTCGGATTTTAGTATTATAACAATCGCAGATTACAGTTAACACACCTTTGGACTTTGTGTACGTAAAATAAATTATTATCTTCGGAAAGACCCAGCATGGCCAGGGGGTTAAGACGTTCGACACGTCGTGAGTTCGAATCCAGTCGCACCAAATATGCTTGCCTTTTCGATCATGGAGGGCGTTATAATGTAACTATCAATCCCACTATTCGTTGGTAAGAGGGTAGGCCAAGAGCTGGCTGTGGGTGGTGATAACTACCTGCCTTCCTTCTAGTCTTATACTGCTAAATTAGGGACGGATATCGCAGATAGCCCTCGTGTAGCTTTGCGCGAAATAAAAAAAACCGAACATTTTTAGAAAACATTTTGTAAGTTAAAGTAAAAGAAATCTGGGTATGGATAGCGTGAATTAAAAAAAAACATTTGTGAAATTAAACATGAATTGTTTGTAATCAACACTTTTTTTTTCTAAATAGCGTTCGGAGCCACTTTTACATTTGGCTGACTTTGATGATAAACTAATATTTAATTTCAAAGATGAAACAAACTGAACAGAAACTGAACGACATTACATGTTTTATGCCGTAAGTTTCTTTGTGTAAAAGTACGTTTGTTTAAGAAATATATTAAAACGTAGCGCTTGGTATAACATATTGCGAAATGTTTAAGTCATACGTTTAATTTGTTTAAGAGTTGTTTATTACGACGAAAGGAGACTGAAATAGACAATTGTTCCCCTATTTACATCGAAATAACCCAAAACGTGCTGTCTTGTCTACCTGGTACAGACCGAACAAGGTCCAAACAGTTGGAGTTCCTGTCTTTCACCGTCGACTTCTTTGTGTCATAACCATGTAAATTATTCACGTAAAAGATTCTGTAAAAATACCTTTCATAATACCCAGCTGTTCACACACACTTGTTTTTTATCACTTAGATATAGAAAGTCTAAACACAAACGTACACCAACTGTCAATACTTCACATTCGGATACTAATCTCTGACACCCAAACACAATATTTTCTATCATGCGTTCGAGTACTGATTTATGGCTCCTAAATAATTATATATTCTCTACCACACATAAGTTCAGATATTCATCTGTGAAACCTAACGAAAAGTGATATTTGCTGTTACACTTTCAGATGATGTCCTTAAAACAATTAGACTCTCTGTCATAAAATTGGCTACTGATCTATGACACTCATAGACCAGTTCAGGATATTGGTTTATGAAACTTAAAGAACAACTGCAGGTTAAATATAGGTTCACCGCTGTTGTGTAGTTTCACAACAAATATTCCCTCCTCGAAATCAAAGATAATAGTGAATTAACCCTTATGCTTATATTGTCCTTCTAATCACTCAGTTTAAATGTATAATATTTAATTGTGTGAGTAGATTTCTATTAATTTTGAATATTTATTTTGATTCTAATTATAAATTAATAAAGGAACGTTACAGCCTAAAATCGGAGAATTAATCTGGCATTTTTATTTTTTCTGCAGTAGTGTCTCAAATTTAAAAATCTCTTATTCAGTTATATTATGTTAAATAACTGTTAATAAGTATTGATATCATGTTAGATACTGCACTATTACCTTGTACATAAAGATAGTTATATTTAAGACTTTATTTATATATTACTAATAAAAGAAAAACTATAGAAATTATATTTGCAATTTCATAACATCTGAAAAATTTATCAACTTTTTTTCTGAATACCTCTTCTTGTTAAATGAAGTTTTCACCAATTTTAACGATTTACTGTCATATATTATGTTTTGATATCAATGCTTTTTTAAAGTACAATCTATGTTTAGAATTGTACATAACTCATACCTCTAAATCTATATTGCAAAATTCCTGCCTATCCACTAAAAATGTAGAAAATTCTCGAGTGTAAGAATCAACAGTATATGCGTGTACGCAAACACTCGTGTATGTCTGTATTGTTTTTCAAGCTGAAATTTGTAGAAATTATTCTCGTGTTTATAAATATAACCAACGCGACCCGCCAAAAGAGAGTATGTATTATTAATCTGTTATAGCTGTGATACTCTAAACCTCTGAAGTTATAACTCTGATTGTTATAACGCCTACTAATTGGGAACTTTAGATATCTGACCAGGAACGTTTATAGATTTAGAACAATACAAACCATTTAACTCGAGAGTGGACGAGGAAGAAAAAAGAACACAGAGCTAGCTAGCTTCCTATTAGGTTAATTATACCTACGTCAACTCAGAATTAATTTGTTCATCGTGAACCCTCTATAAGGTATAAAGAAAGTTCCGAACAATCTAGAATACTTAATATTGTTTGTAAAACTTGTGTGTGTAAATCATTATTTATAATAACCGTTATCATAAACTGTATTATTTTTTGTATTTTAAGATGTATTTGTATCAAAAACAAAATTGTGTGTATCAGTCTTGTTGGCAAGTGTCATAAATGGAAACTTGTCTACATTTATTTAACTTCTGTATTTAAATTATCATTTAACACGGCTTTAGGCTATTCAAAATCACAATTTACGTAATAAGTGGGAGACTCGTCTTGTATACATTGTAATACTTACCACTCTTTTAGGGTAGAGAATAGCTTACAAGAATGCCTAAATTAATTAACAAAGTTATGTTACTATCTCGTTGTTAATACATATTGTTATGTTACTATCTCGTTGTCAATACATGTTGTTATGTTACTATCTCGTTGTTAATACATGTTGTTATGTTACTATCTCACTGTTAATACATATGGTTATGCTACTATCTCACTGTTAATACATATTGTTATGTTACTATCTCACTGTTAATACATATTTACAGTTACTATCGCACTGTTAATACATATTGTTATGTTACTATCTCACTGTTAATACATATTGTTATGTTACTATCTCGTTGTTAATACATGTTGTTATGTTACTATCTCACTGTTAATACATATTGTTATGTTACTATCTCACTGTTAATACATATTGTTATGTTACTATCTCACTGTTAATACATATTTACAGTTACTATCGCACTGTTAATACATATTATGTTACTATCTCACTGTTAATACATATTGTTATGTTACTGTCTCACTGTTAATACATATTGTTATGTTATTATCTCACTGTTAATACATATTGTTATGATACTATCGCACTGTTAATACATATTGTTATGTTACTATCTCACTGTTAATACATATTGTTATGCTACTATCGCACTGTTAATACATATTGTTATGTTACTATCTCACTGTTAATACATATTAATACTTTTCGTACCTCATACAATTTCAATTTGAACTTGAGGGACATTTTTTGCTTTTACCACGTTTTTTGAATGACTTTTCTAGGAGAAAATTTTTTTTCCAATATCTTTGCCCCCCAGTGGCTCAGCGGTATGTCTGCGGAACTTACACACTAAAATCCGGGTTTCGATACCCGTGGTGGGCAGAGCACAGATAGCCCATTGTGTAGCTTTGTGCTTAATTCAAAACAAACAGACAAACAAAATCCAATATCTTTCTCTCCAGGCACGGTATGGTCAAGCGTGTTAAGGCGTTCGGCTCGTAATCCGAGGATCACGGGTTCGAATCCCGGTCGCACCAAACATGCCCGCCCTTTTAGTCATGGGGGCATTATAATGTGACGGTCAATCCCACTATTCGTTGGTAAAAGAGTAGCCCAAGAGTTGGCGGTAGGTGGTGATAACTAGCTGCCTTACACTACTAAATTAGGGACGGCTAGCACAGATATCCCTCGAGTAGCTTTGCGCAAAATTCCAAAACAAAAGTAATCTTTCTTTTTAGTGGCTCGGCGTTAAGCTTCAAAATCAGGGATCGATCCTTATTGTAGGCACGTAGCAGAGAACCTATTGCATGGTTATGAGATTAAGGATGAACCTTTGCAAAAGTAGCAAACAAAAGAAACATTTTATTCTTACTTCGATGTGTTCTGGATAAGGCACTCGACTCTTAATCTGAGAGTCACACTTAACATGCTCGCCCTTTCAGCCGTAGGGCCGTTTAAAAAGACGGTCATTTCCATTTTTCTTTGACAAAAGAGTAGCTCAAAAATTGGGAGTGGGTGGTGATGACTAGCTGCCTTCCCTCTAGTCTTACACTCCTAAAGTAGGGACGGCTAACGCAGATAGCCCTCGAGTAGCTTTCCGCGAAATTTAAACCAAACCAATCGATATGTTCTGGAATGTGCACATAAAGTCAACAGTAAACTGTACTGTAAGGAGTGACACTATAATACCAGTAAAATGTAGTTTATTATACATTATCATTACGTATTCGATGCGTTAACAGTTCGTTCTATTTATTCACTAATATCTCCCGTATTGTTTGTTATTTTATTTTAGGTACAGTTGATGTTTTAACAATTATTTTTGAACTGTAATTGTTGTATATATTCTGGAGTATCAGCAGAGTATGTTAAACTTCATTTAAACGCTGGAGAGCATCTAAATGAGACTGTTTCACGTGTTTTGTAATATTAATAAAATGTGATTTTTTTGTGTTTTTCTTTCCTGTCTGGATTCGAACCGAGGTTGTTTCACGTATTTTGTAGTTTTAGTAAAATGTAGAGTTGAGGTTGTTTTATATACATCGTAGATTATTAAGGTTTCAAGGCTGTTTAACACATTTCGTCGCATCAATAGGATATGATGAACATTGTGTTTAATTGGCAAAATGTGGAGTCGTTTGTTCGTTTGTTTATTAGAATTTCGCGCAAAGCGACACAAAGGCTACCTGCGCTAGTTATCCCTAATTTAACAGTGTAAGACTAGAGGAAAGGTAGCTAGTCATCACTGCCAGCTCTTAGGCTACTCTTTTACCAACGAACAGTGGAATTGACCGTCACATTATAATGCTTCCACGGCTGAAAGGGCGAGCATGTTTGGTGCGACGGTGGATTCGTGTGAAGCCGTATATTGATTGGTTTGAATTTCGCTCAAAGCTACACAAGGACTACCTGTGCTCTTCTCTCCACTGGTATAGAATCGCGGTTTCTAACGGTATAACTCCACGGATATACCATTCTGTCGCTGGAGAGGCGGAATGACATTTGGAAATTATTATAAACGATCTGATACGTTGAAGTTTGGAAACGTAAACTTTAGTGTTTATCAAAATAAAATGTTGTATGCTTGTTTCAGAGCAACGTCATAGTGAGTTATCTGCTGTGTTCCCTACGGGGAATAATTCCGGGTTGCTGTTTTTTTTCACAGAAACTGAGGTTTAGAAATAGATAGGATTAAAAGGTGAGAAAATTTTCACTTTGGTTTGTTTTGAATTTAGGGACACCTTTCTTATCTTTTAGTGATAGAATAGAAGGAAGGGCAACTAGTCAACACCGCCCACCGCCAACTTTTGGGCAACTCTTTTACTAACGAATAGTGAGTGGGATTGATTGTAAATTATAATGCCTTCACGGCTGAAAAGGCTAGTACGTCCGTTGTACGAGGATTCGAACCTTTGACCCTCATATCGCGAGTCGAGAACTTTGCTTATCAGACCATGTCGGGTCAAAATATGTGCACAATTATTGTTGAAATTAGATTAAACATACTTGTTTTGCTGGCTTTCATTTACAAATTCCAGTAAAAACTGGTATATATAATCACGTTATATCTAGTCTCTTCTTATTTCTAGTTATTTTATAAAAATGTCTCATCCATGTAGATCTAATATTATCCAAACCATACAATCTTCAATTTTCCGTCTTTTTCTTTTTTTTACATCCCATAATAAGACCACTCAGAAAAAATATTAAATTATAAATGACATCACTTGAAATAAGATATTTTCGAAATACCACACATAACATCTAATCACTTTTTGAGAAGGTATTAAAACCATTATTACAGGTTATTAGGGTTTTACTTGCTTCTTAATTACAACAAACCCCTGGTGTGTATATGAACAAATATAAATAGAATTCGAGAGGAACTTTCTTTTTTATACATCTAGTTGACAGAAAAATTCAGTTATTTATTGTTAAGAAAAGAACTGACGCAGAATGAACTAATAATTTCGAATTTCAAACTCCAATGCGCATCATTAAATGTACTTTGAACTGAAAAGAACGAAAAATGCAGATGAAAATACGCTCTTATATAAAGTACGGCGTTCAGTAAGAGCCATATTTATTACGTTTATGCTTGGTTGGATGGTTTTGTTTTAGCACAAAAGGGCTACCTACCTTGTTTCCGCTTCGGAGGTCGAGCCCTAATATTACAAGTTTTGCAATTATTCCAGCTAATCACTGATCTGTTGAGAAAAAAAAAGCTTATACAGAAAGTACAAAGTAATAACCATTTCCAAGGGCCTAGAAGTTTATTTTTCATTCGAATTTGTAAGGCGTTTGTTTGTTTGTTTTTTAAATTTCATGCAAAGCTACTCGAGGGCTATCTGCGCTAGCCATCCCTAATTTAGCAGTGTAAGTCTAGAAGGAAGGCAGTTAATCATCACCGCCCACCGTCAACTCTTGGGCTTCTTTTTTTCACCAACGAATGGTGGGATTAGCCGTAACGTTATAACGCCCCCACGACTGAAAAGACGAGCATGTTCCGTGTGACGGGGATTCAAACCCGCGACCCTCGGAATACGAGTGGAGTGCTTAACCACCTGGCCATGCCGGTGAGCAAAGATTTATAATAACCTAAAATATTTACGGTCACGATTTAATGTGACCTAAATGATTATTAGTGGTAAAACTTCTTGTGTTCTCCAAGCTTAATGTCTCTTAATCTGTGCTTCAGATATTTTTCTTTACAGTTTTGTGATTTCAGTTTCTGTGGAATCTGTTTGATGAAGAACATCCGATATATAAGTAGGTATTGAAAAATCCAGTGTCTCCAGCTCAGATGGTGATGCAGAATGGACAACCAGAGACTATTTCGATTTTAATATTTGTTTTACTTATTATAAACTGATATTGTGCTGTCTGCCTGGTGTGATAAATATTGTTAGATATTGCTAGATTATCAAAATATTCTGTCTGTTTGTTGTGAGGGTATTGGTATTTGACGAAAATGTAATGTTTGTCTGTTGTGATGAATAATGTTAAACTATGAAAATCTGATGTTTGTCTATTGTGATGAATAATGTTAAGCCCCCCGCTGGTACAGTGGTATGTCTCCGGATTTACAACGCTAAAATCAGGGGTTTGATTCCCCTCGGTGGTCTCAGTAGATATCCATTTGTGGCTTTGCTATACGAAAAAAACACACACACACAAATAATGTTAAACTGTGAAAATCTAATGTTTGTTTGTCTGTTGTGATCGATATTGTTAAAATATAAAATTTATTTATCTGTCTTTTGTGACGGATATCGTTAAATCATGAAAGCTGATGTTTGTTTGTTCTGACGGATATTATAAAATTATGAAAACCTGATATTTGCGTGTTCTGATTGATATTACTAACAGCAAAACGTGCTGCATGTCCATTTTAAATTGTCAGATGTGTTTATATATTTCTTAACAACCAACTGAGTTTGTGTAAACTTTATGACTCATTAGCGGACATTGTTAACAGGTTTGTAGAACACCAACACTTTTCACACCTGAATATTTTACACAAACGTAAGTACTACTTACTGATATTTAACGTGTACGTTAATGTCATGCAACATTCTTTCCTTTTGTCACGTACAACATCTTTTCTGGACCAATGTGGGAAACTTATGACGGATAATATTCAGTAAAATACATTCGAGAACTTAACTCTAATTTCATTAGATGAAAGCTTAAGACATGTTGAAATATGCACTATAAATGTCACTTTATCTTATAAACAAAATCTGCTTCACATATTAATTATTTGCCTCATTTGTCAAGTTTAAACACTTAACTAGTAATGATATTCATTATCTCTCTATCGTGCTTACTATAACTATTCTTTTATTTATATAAACTGTGATATATTAAACGAATACTTAATGATTAGTAACTTAGAAGAGTAACTTACTCTTGATGTACGACCTTGGTGGAAAATATCGATTTTTTTGCTTTCTTTGAAATTTCGTGCAGAGCTACGCGAAGGCTATCTGGGCTAGCCATCCCTAATTTAGTAGTGAAGAGGTAGAGGGAAGGTGATCACCATCCACCGACAATTCTGGTGAGCTACTCTTTATCAACGACTAATGCGATTCAGTCACTTTATAACGCCTCAACGGCTGACAGGGTGAGCATGTTCAATGAGACGGAGATTCGAACCCGCGACCCTCAGATTGCTAGTCAAGCGCTCTAACCGTCCAACTATGCATATCAACTTTTCTCCTTTGAGAATAAATTCACCCTTTCAAACAGTTTAGGAGTTTTATTATAATTATGTGATCGGATCTCCCTTAATGTTATGTTAATTATACACACTTGTAAGCTGGGAGAAGCAATCTGGTTTACAGCTAATAATCTCGTTTTCCACGAACACCTAATTCTCATTGGTCGAGCTGTATAATATACATGTGATATGTGGACGGCACAACATACTACATGTTGCTGATATCCTGGCACTTTGGGAAAGCAACATTTTGTCAGATTTCAATATCGAGATATGTATTTAAATGTGGTACGTTGTCTATTTAATTATTAGGTTTAGCATAATATTTTGCCTCTTCTAATAACAGTTTTGCGGCAAATTTATTTGGCCAAAGTTAGGAAGAACTGAAAAAATTGTTTGAAACATTATAAAACCAGTTCCATAAAAAAACATTTCAAACAACTGTATAAATAATAATAGTGTTAATTTTGTCAACATCGATCAAAACATCAGAATTCTGAAAAAAATTTAACTACTGAATTTTCAAACAACAAAAAAATTCTGCTAAACTTTGTGAAACATTTGTTTTGAATTTGGCGCAAAGCTACTTGAGGGCTATCTGCGATAGCCGTCCTTAATTTAGCAGTGTAAGACTAGAGGGAAGGCAGCTAGTTATCATCACCCACCTTCTACTCTTGGACTGCTCTTTTACCAACAAATGGTGGAATTGATCGTAATATTATAATGCCACCACGGCTGTAATGGCGAGCATGTTTGGTGCGATCGCGATTCGAGCTCGCGACAGTCAGATTACGAGTTGAACGCCTTTACTCACTTGGGCATGCCGAGCCTTTTACAAAATACTTCGAAGAAGTATTTTCATATTTGAAACGAAAAGTTAGTAATTTTATATGTATATATATATATATTTAATAATCACTAGCACCATACAAAATAATAAAATTTTATCTAAAATAAATGAAAACATGTGAACAAATTTAATCAGGTCTGTTTATTTATGGAATTTCGCGCAAAGCTACACGAGGACTATCTGTACTAGCAGTGTAAGACTGGAACGAAGGCAGCCAGTCATCACCACTCACCGTGAACTTATAAACTGCTCTTTTATCAACGAATAGTGGTATTGATCGTAACCTGTAACGCTTCCAATGCAGAAAAGGTTAGCATGTTCGCTGTGACGGGGATTCAAACCCACGCCTTACGAGTCGAACTCCCTAACTGCTTGGCAATGCTGGGTCTGAGTTAACCAGTTAAGACGTTAAACAAACTAGATTTTTTTGTTATTATCGTGATACATTGTTTTCTGACCATGTTTTGGATGAAACCATCACTTAACAACTTGTTCTTTGAGTTTCAAGTCGCTATTTTGTCAGAGACACGTCGGAGTAACTCTTGCAATCTTTAATGATTCAGAACATAAAATGTTGGCCAGTTTTTGACAAAACTCTATAATAAACGATAGTTTACATTAAAATACCAACCTGTGTGTGTTTTCTCACAGCAAAGCCACATTGGACTATCTTTTGAGTCCCCCGAGGGGAATTGAACTCCCTGATTTTAGTGTTAGAAATCCGGACCCTGGGGGGGGGAACAACAAGAAGAACATATGCAGTAATAATAATGGCAAGTTTGAGTTTAAAATGTACCACAAAAAAGTCTTTTAATTTCTGATTCAATTTTGCCAGTTTTCATCGGAAATTCTATAAAATATACGTTTAATTAAGATATGAATTAATCATGCTTATAAAATCGCAATGAATATCTCCACAAATAATTTCAAAACACTGAAACAAGTTTAGACAAAAAAATTGGCTTACGAATTTCCTGGTAGACAGCTAAAACCAACATGATTATATGGATAAAATTAAAAATAACAAAGAGTTGAGATAAATCTCCCTGAAACATTTCTACAAGCAGCCACATATTAAATATAAAAATTAATTTTCTTAAGCATTTTTCATGGAGCTTATTTGCATAAGTAGATTTCAACATTTTTAAGGTTCTAAAACACATTATAATATTTTAAAACGTCTAATGTTGTACATCAACTTAAACGTCCGAGATGTAGTTTTAGGTATTTTGGATCAACCACCAGAATTTTGAAAACGTGTACGTTCGAAAACCAATAACAAATTGAATATTCATGGTCACGCCCTTCCTTTGTGTGACGTAACGATACGTCACAGTTTATTTGAGATTCTTATGAGAGAAAGTGCTAAGATTAGTCGACCTGTGAAAGAAACTATCTTAATTAATATGCTAAGGCTGAACCTTAATGAAGCAGGCTTAGAAGCTAATGGGTTTCAGTTCATCTGTTACAGCGACGCCAGAGATCGATTGATTATTAAACTATGCGTTAATCTAATCCTTGTATATATATATATATTTCATACGTAACATACTGCTCTAATCTCGAGCTAGTGGTATATATTTGGTTTAGTTGCAAGTTTCAGTAATGTGTCAACACGTGTGAAATGGATTAGTATTCTCAGTTTGTAGTTAGATAAGATACGGTTTAACAACAAGGACATGTCAGAGAGAAACAAATGAAAATTCGGAATTATTATCTATCAGTCCAGCTGTCCACAAAAGAATACAAAATATTATCTATCAGTCCGGCTGTCCACAACAGAATACAAAATATTGTCTATCAGTCCGGCTGTCCACAATAGAATACAAAATATTATCTATCAGTCCAGCTGTCCACAATAGAATACAAAATATTGTCTATCAGTACGGCTGTCCACAATAGAATACAAAATATTATCTATCAGTCCGGCTGTCCACAACAGAATACAAAATATTATCTATCAGTCCGGCTGTCCACAACAGAATACAAAATATTGTCTATCAGTCCGGCTGTCCACAATAGAATACAAAATATTATCTATCAGTCCAGCTGTCCACAATAGAATACAAAATATTGTCTATCAGTACGGCTGTCCACAATAGAATACAAAATATTATCTATCAGTCCGGCTGTCCACAACAGAATACAAAATATTATCTATCAGTCCGGCTGTCCACAACAGAATACAAAATATTATCTATCAGTCCGGCTGTCCACAACAGAATACAAAATATTATCTATCAGTACGGCTGTCCGCAATAGAATACAAAATATTATCTATCAGTCCAGCTGTTCATAATAGAATACAAAATATTATCTATAAGTACGACTGTCCACAATAGAATACAAAATATTTGCTATCAGTGCGGCTGTCCACAATAGAATACAAAATATTGTCTATCAGTACGGCTGTCCACAATAGAATACAAAATATTGTCTATCAGTACGGCTGTCCACAATAGAATACAAAATATTGTCTATCAGTACGAATGTTCACAATAGAATACAAAATATTATCTATCAGTCCGGCTGTCCACAACAGAATACAAAATATTACTTATCAGTTCGGCTGTCCACAACAGAATACAAAATATTATCCATCAGTCCGGTTGTCCACAATAGAATACAAAATATTATCTATCAGTACGGTTGTCCACAATAGAATACAAAATATTATCTATCAGTACGTCTTTCCACAATAGAATACAAAATATTATCTATCAGTACGTCTCTCCATAATAGAATACAAAATATTATCTATCAGTACGGCTGTCCGCAATAGAATACAAAATATTATCTATCAGTTCAGCTGTTCATAATAGAATACAAAATATTATCTATAAGGACGACTGTCCACAATAGAATACAAAATATTTGCTATCAGTGCGGCTGTCCACAATAGAATACAAAATATTATCTATCAGTACGGCTGTCCACAATAGAATACAAAATATTATCTATCAGTACGGCTGTCCACAATAGAATACAATATATTATCTATCAGTCCGGCTGTCCACAATAGAATACAAAATATTATCTATCAGTACGGCTGTCCACAACAGAATACAAAATATTATGAATCAGTCCGGCTGTCCACAACAGAATACAAAATATTGTCTATCAGTACGGCTGTCCACAATAGAATAGAAAATATTATCTATCAGTCCGGCTATCCACAACAGAATACAAAATATTATCTATCAGTACGGCTGTCCACAATAGAATACAAAATATTATCTATCAGTCCGGCTGTCCACAACAGAATACAAAATATTACTTATCAGTTCGGCTGTCCACAACAGAATACAAAATATTATCCATCAGTCCGGTTGTCCACAATAGAATACAAAATATTATCTATCAGTACGGTTGTCCACAATAGAATACAAAATATTATCTATCAGTACGTCTTTCCACAATAGAATACAAAATATTATCTATCAGTACGTCTCTCCATAATAGAATACAAAATATTATCTATCAGTACGGCTGTCCGCAATAGAATACAAAATATTATCTATCAGTCCGGCTGTCCACAATAGAATACAAAATATTATCTATCAGTGCGGCTGTCCACAATAGAATACAAAATATTATCTATCAGTGCGGCTGTCCACAATAGAATACAAAATGAGCCCATTTTTGTTTGAAGGTGTGGAAAATGATTGATTTGGTTCCATGCTCTAAATTTGGCACAAAATAAATACAGAGTAGAGAAATGTTTCAGGAGAGAGTAAGACTGTCAAATTTCATTTTCGTCACGCGCTTCTACGCGTCTGCCAAATCTTTTTAACGTCAGGTGCTTTATACCTGAGGGCTGTTGAAGCTTCCGTGTAACGTCAGGGAACGAAGAAAACTGATTCATTTTAGTCATAGTTCTCTCATCCATCAAGAGCGACATAATAACACGTTCTTTTTGCTTCTTGTCATTTCTTACAGTAGATAGCTATTATAAACAATTATGTCTCTTTTTTTTTCCCATTGTTGCCAGATCTTTATTTTTATTGCTTATTTCGTACAGCTACGTCGAAAGCAGAAACGATGTGAAGCCTAAAAATGATGTCTACAAATAAAAACTGTTTTTTCTAATTCACAGACCATCTTGGAGCTGATGCATGTCGGGAATATTTTAATGTAGATTGATATGAGCTTTCTTGACCTAAATTTGGTATAAATAAAGATTGATTCTTAAACTCATTGTCATTTGATATGTAATACCATTTTATTAAGAAAACATATAACAATAATATTGTTACTTGACATAAAAACTGCTACTTATGAATAGTGATAGAAATAACACAATGACTATTTTTAACCTAGCTTGTATTTAACGTAATGGCACTTAAGATCAATTAAACAAATAGCACTGCTAATTGAAAATAATAATAGAGAATGGCACAGTAATTACACTATGTAACTATTTTGCTGTTTGTTTGATTTTTGAAGTAGGCACAAAGCTACACAATGGGCTGTCTCTGCTCTGCCCACCACAGGTATCGAAACCCGTTTTTTAGCGTTGAAAGTCCACAGACATGCCGCTGAGCCACTGAGGGGGCCACAATGTAACAAAATTTTTACTTTTTCTTGTTCCTGGACAGAAAGTCAAAAGCCCTAACCACAAGACCACCCAAGTATATGTAAAAGAAAAAGACATTTAAAACGTATTATTTCTTCGTTACAGAGTGTATGACTTAACTGTCTTTTTTTAAAAATATGCGACGGAAAATAAAACTAATAACACTATGTAACGAATTTTTTACTTTTTCTTGTTCCTGGACAGAAAGTGTTATTTCCCAATTGCTAATGCCTGGAGTAAATGGAAAAGACCTATTTTTTCTCTTCAAACTTTGCTTTTGTGACCTGGGTAATGAAATTTTCAAATTTATCCATTTCTCCAGAACATTCCAGGTAGATTTTGTTTGTTTGTTTCGGAATTTCGCACAAAGCTACTCGAGGGCTATCTGTGCTAGCCGTCCTGTGTCTGTCGTTCTTAGTATTGATTTGGTTTATGTTTCGTTGTAAGAGTCCGTAAATCTCTGGTTTAATGCAGCATGCCAGTTGATGGTCTAGGTCCATTTTTTGTTTTTGTAAGTCATGTAGTTCTTTGTATTTTGTGTTCAACATGGCTTTAAGTAGTTTTTCTGTACATTTTGGATAATGTTTGTGTATTTTTTAAAATTTCTTGAATGTTTTACCTTTACAAAATTTGGGGTTAGTTGTTCCTTTCTACATTGTTGAATGAAATAGATGTAATTTCTTCCATTGATAATTCTTTGTTTTAAATTTCTTAGTTTCTTAACGGTCATGTGAGCGTGTAGTGTTAATAGTTCAGACATAATGGTAACAGGTAAGTACAAACACACTGAGAAAAACACAAAGACTTGCATTTCTCGCACAATCCCCGTGATAAAATAATAATTAGTGATGTCGAGAAAACCCACTTGTAGAGAAATATATATGCAAATTTGAATTCAAATTCTAATTTGAATGGAATAATGGCCGTCTTCTGTACTTTTACAACATAAGCAACGAAGAAATAATATATGCTATCCTGGAACAAAATTTGCGTTACATCGTGTTATTATTAATGCAGATGTACTAAACACAACGACACTTAAGAATATAGCACTGTCACTTTTAATACGATAACGTTTTTATTTGGAAATGCTTATTGGAATAGTACTATGTCACAGTAGACATACTGTCATATAAGACGTGATGAAAAGACACGTGTAAGCTGACACAATTGTTTATAGTCGTGCATACGACAGACGGAATGTAAGTAAAAGAGCGTATTGTAAGTAGATTAAAATTAGTTTTTCATTTTTAGATATGTGATAAAATAACCGTATTTGTGACTTTTCGTATCTTTCTTCAACTAAATATAAGCACTTTTAAAAGTAAGTAACAATTCTCCGTTAAATACTTTACTTCAGTTGTTGAGCGATATCATAATCATAACGAAGGTTCCTCTACTTTGGGACGTTAGCTGTCATTACTGTGTACATAACGCACCTAACTACGTTAGAATTTTCATATCTGCACTGACTCTATTCTGAGGCAAACAATCTCTCGGGCAATCAACCCGCGAACGCTAGGATTAATTTTCTTTTATATTTTCAACATTTATTTGGTTATTAAATATTTACGCTCCGCAATTAGACTATCGTAATATCTTGTAGCATGTTTTTTTTTTTTTCATTATACAGCCTTATACGTGTATAACTTTACAGAACGTTACTGTACATTGTTTAGTATGTATATTGGCCTCTAGAAGTTTGCTGTAAAATTTTGCAGGGCGTTACTTCCGGTTACGCATATAGGTTTTTAGAGAACCAACATCTTAGATGTCACGACAAAGATATTATTACATGGTATATTATTAAATATGACAAGAAGGCTTAGAAATCCTAAAACAAAATTAGAATAATTAAAATACAGGGCACTGTCTGGTTCTCTATTTTGTTTGAAATGCTATTCTAATATACAGCGATTTTTTATTGTGGGGAAAAAATTGATTGATCAAAAAATTTAAAGAATTATTATCTATTTTTATACGGGTCGGTTGTTTCCTCGTGATGGGTGATTCAAATGACGTAACGCTTTGTGTACTGCGTACTGGAAAACTTGATACGATTGGATTGGTTAACTGGGTAGAAGACTGGATAAACTACTCTGGCTTATAAATAAATAAATGCTTGCTGTACCTTTCCTGATAAAATAATGTATAACTTCTGCAAGAGACAGTACCAAATATTTCATGTTATTCTTATCTTCGTTAAGGACTCGAGCCAAAAAACAACGACAGGTATTTAAATCGGGAGATATCGGAGGCCTGAAATTGGGGTTTCAACGTGTTTGTTTGTTTGTTTTGGAATTTTGCACAAAGCTACTCGAGGGCTATCTGTGCTAGCCGTCCCTAATTTAGTAATGTAAGACTAGAGGGAAGGCAGCTAGTCACCACCACCCACCGCCAACTCTTGGGCTACTCTTTTACCAACGAATAGTGGGATTGACCGTCACATTATAACGCCCCTAGGCTAGGAGGGCGAGCATGTTTGGCGCGACTGGGATGCGAACCCGTGACCCTCAGATTACGAGTCGCACGCCTTAACAGTTTCAACGTGATAAATACTTTGATACTTTCAAAATCACTATAATCTCCAACGGAAATTAGAGATAATGATTCCGGTAAAATACCATCAGAGGCATACCTGTACATAATTAATAACAAAGTAATTATTCGTTTGAGACGTTTGTAGTTAATTAGACTTTTAGTAATCCTATGAGAGCTGTGAGAGTTCAAAATCGAGCTTGTGAGCGCGTGTATTTCGACTTTTAACGAGTCAACAATAAAGCTGTATTATAATAATTTCGTGTTTGTTTCCGCGAGCCATGGGAACTACTAAAGTGACCTTTGTGTATCAACGTGAGATACTCGCTGCACAAGGTTTTAAGGATAAAATTTTGCTAGATATTTATTTCTCAAGTAATATAATAGATGAATACAAATTACTCCCTGTTAAGTTTGTCGGCTTGATTTGAATTTCGCGCGAAACTACACCAGGGCTATCTGCCCTAGCTGTCCCTAATTTAGCAGTGTAAAACTAGAGTGAAGACAACTAGTCATTTTCACCCACCGCCAACTCCTGGGTCACTCTTTTACCGACGAATAATATGATTGATCGATACATTATAACGCCTCCACGGCTGGGAGGGCGAGCATGTTTGACGCGACCGGGATGCGAACCCGCGACTCTCAGATTACGAGTCGCACGCCTTAACAGTTTCAACGTGATAAATACTTAAATACTTTTAAAATCACTATGATTTCCAATGGAAATTAGAGATAATGATTCCGGTAAAATACCATCAGAGGCATACCTGTACATAATTAATAACAAAGTAATTATTCGTTTGAGACGTTTGTAGTTAACTAGACTTTTAGTAATCCTATGCGAGCTCGAGAGCGCGTGTATTTCGACTGTTAACGAGTCAACAATAAAGCTGTATTATAATAATTTCGTGTTTTTACCGACGAATAATATGATTGATCGATACATTATAACGTACCCACAGCTGAAAGGTTGAGTATGTTTGATGTGATAGAGACTCAAACACGTGAACCGTAGATTACCAGTCGAGCGCCTTAGCCATCTGGCCATACTGCCTCCCCCCTCCAACTAACTAATTTAGGACTTTAAAAATGGTCAAAATACTGTTTTGAACAAACAGTGTAACTAATGTTTATATATTCCTAAAGTAAAGCAAACTATACCTTTTTTTTTCAATGTGTCTTTCACTAATGGTATTAGATAGAACGCTTAACGGCACGGCGTGGCCAAGTGTTTAAGGCACTCGACTCCTAATCTGTGGGTCGCGGGTTCGAAACCCCGTCACACTAAACATGCTCGTCCTTTCAGCCGTGGGGGCGTTATGATGTGACGGTCAATTCCACTATTCGTTGGTAAAAGAGTAGCTCAAGAGTTGGCGATGGGTGGTGATGACTATTTGTCTTCCCTCTGGTCTTACACTGCTAAATTAGGGACAGCTTGCGCAGGTGGTCCTCGTGTAGCTTTGAACCAAATTAAAAAAAAACATAACAAAGAAACCAAGAACGCCTGATATTATCTAACGTTTTTGATTATTATGAAGAATATTTTGGGTTGTTAGCTTAGTATATAGGTTTGGGAGTAAGATAAAAGTCTAGGATGACAGAAGTTAATATGTTTACAGCTTAAAATATCGTTAATACAGTTGTCACTCAAGTGATGAAACAAAGCGTTCTGACCTTTAAATGTTAACATTAAAGAAAAGTATATTAAGTCCTTTTAAACCTTTTAATGGTTAGTTACGTTCTACATAGGTTGCTTGCTTTAGTCAGGTCGTTTTGAATTTCGCACGAGGTTACACTAGAGTTATCTGCGCTAGCCGTCCTTACTTTAGCTAGGGTAAAGACAGTTAGTCATTGTCACCCACGGCCACCTCCTGGGCTACTTTTAACTGACGAATAATAGGATTGATCGATACATTATAATGCACCCCTCTCTGAAAGTGCAAGCATGACTGTTGCGATAGGCATTCGAACCCGCGAACCTCGGATTACGAGGTGAATGCCTTAACTACCTGCCTTTACTGAGCCGCTCTGATCACCTATTAAATTTATTAAATATTTACACGTGGGAAAAGTTCGATGAAGAAAATGCATTTTGTAGTGTTAAGACTGACTTGTTCAAGGAAATGCACTTCTAACCTGGAATAAAAATATTTATTTTGATACTGCATTAAGGGACACAAGAATATATCCAATTGAATTAAAATGCATTACTGCTGAGAAAAGGAAACAAAGAGTTATTTAAGATGAAAGCTTTTAGTGTAGTTCGATGATGCTTACTATAAGAAGCAAGTTGGCTTCGAATATAGAGTAATTTATGTTGAGAAAATGGATATTGATCTGAGAACGAGACTATAGATTTATTACAAGACATTTAAGAACAACAGTAATTATTACTGGAATAGATGGTTACTTAAAAAAAACAAACGTTACTAAATTGGTATATAATAACCAACCTGCTAGCTCAATCGAGAAATGTTTTTTGTTCGAACAAATGAGCTCAGGATACTTAAGATGCATAGCTTATGTGTTACTTCAGTTTAGCGACTTTGTTATTAATAAGACGTTTGTCAAAAAAACATAACGTTCTACTGCCATACAAATAAAACTGTCTTTATTACTAAAGCACGAAAGTAACAAACAGAAATGGCTGTATGGATGTTATATACGAATCAGATAAAGAGATACAGGACCGAATGAACAAGAAGTGAAACACAAGTACCAAGGAAAAGTACTGATAGCTAGAGAAAGATGTGACAAAAGTAGAAATTGTCCCAAGAAAAAATATACTGTGAAAGTTTGCTATACGAAGAGTAGAAGAGGTTACATGGGAAATAAATCAAATGCAAAATGGTTTAATAACTCTCCCAAAGGAAAGTACAGTAGTTACAGTGAGCCATTTATAATCAGTCGATAGAAAAGAAACTACCAGAGTACTTATTAGAACGTAACTGATTGGTGGAAATCTAACTGATATGGTACAAGCAGTGAAAAGAAAAGGAGTTGAATTCAATAAATGGGGTATAAAAATGAGTTATTAAAGTGAGTAGAAACAAATTTATGGTTTAATATTTAGTTAAACTGTTTCCTTATACTATAATGATTGAAGTAATGTCTCTTAATATACCCTACGACATCTGAGATAAGTATACAGCGGAGACACCAGGGCACAATGTTGTATGGGTAAAGGCAAATAATTTGAGGTTCATTAAGCATGAACTATTTGTGGGGTGCATTTGCAACCAGGGGCAGCTATCCAGGCGTTATCAGTGCCTCTAATTACGAGAAAGTATTGGAAATCCTGAAAGCCGTAGAAACTTAGCGAATCGATGATCAAGTGCTGTGTGTTTCAACACGTTTATTGATTTAATTTTTCACGAAAGACAAAAGAAACATATATAGAATACTGTGATAAAAATGAGTATGCTGCTTCTAATAAGTGTAGGCCTAGCTTAAGCCCTCCTTCTTCACAAACATCTATGTTGTTTGATTTGGTTAGTTTTCAGTTTCACGCAAAGCTACATGAGGGCTATCTGCGCTAGCCCTCACTAATTTAGAAGTGTAAGACTAGAGGAAAAGCAGCTAGTCATCACCACCCACCTCCAACTCTTGGGCTACTCTTTTATCAAAAAATAATGGGAGTTATCGTCACATTATAACGCTCCTACGGCTGAAAGGGCAAGCATGTTTGATCTGACAGGGATTCGAACTCCTAATCCTTGGATTACGAGTCAAGTACCTTAACCATCTAGCCATGCCGGACCATCTGTGTTAAACTACACGAGTCTCAAGTCTGAGAACTAGTTATTTCATAATTCTTGGTCTTTCGTTATTCCAGTCTGGTTGGTCCATAAATCAGATACTATCAATTATAGGGTCACTTGTCATAAAAATATATCTCACACAATCTGTGTTTCATTACGATGTCATGTTCACTCCGTCTTGGTTGGCTTTAGAACTAGGCATTTCGTAGTGGTTGGTTTTCTCAGTCGCTGGATTCCGATTTGACCATAAATCACGTACTATCAATTACGTGGCAATTCTTCACCTACTCTTATAAATATGACACTCTGAAAAAAAAAATTGCCACAAAACTGGCAGCTTGGAAGGGCTTTATACAAACAACCAATCAATTCGAATTACTTCTTGATATTAAGATTTTATCCACATCAAACTAAATAGGCAGTAGGTTCAAGGCTATTTATTGATCCTTAAGAGTAACAAATATAAAAACTGGAACAACGAAAATTAAAAATCTCTACTGTTAGCTTCAGCCGACTGGTTTCGGTAACACAGTTACCATCACAATGTGCTAGACAAGAAATAACCACTTACACAGTTCTTGCTGTCTCTTTCCAAATATTTTACTTTCACAAATAAGCGACATGGTTGAAACCTTAGACTTATTTACCATATTTGAAGCTGACTCTATAATATATCCGACTCAAATTTTTTAAATTCTTTTCTTCTCTTTTCTTTAAGTACAAAACATTTCATTTTTAGCCTCAGCATCAAAGAACTATTTTTTTAAAAAAAAGAATAACCATTTTCTAAATGGTACAGATTTTATTTTATAGTAATTTTGGTCTTCGTACGAAAACTTTATGTTTGAAAGGTCCAGGCTCGGTCCAGCGTTTAGCGTCATCGACTTAAATTTGAGGTTTTGTGTTCCTCGCTTTGTTGTTCCAAAACAAACTCGCCCTCCATGGGTGCGTTTTAAGAGTGACTTTCAAATCTAATGATGTGATTAAAACTTCTCTAGAAATTATGTAACTGAGAGTAGCTTGAGATAGAATGAGAGGTAGGGAAGTGTACAGTTAAAACATTAACACTTGGATGTTGTAGAAATTAATGTATATAAACAAACAAAGTAATTAACAATGCAGTAAATTGATCCTACTAATTTTAAGCAACCTTACATGTTTTATCTTTAACTTCTGCCAATGTTCTCTAAGACTGGTAGCTACAAAACCAAATGTATAAAGTTTGAATACGTTAAATAAAAATGATTTTTGATTCACAAGTTACATTCCATATTATCAAGTCCAGTCATGCTCTATTTAACGGCTGTGCATCTTGACAATAGCTCCGCAGCGTAGTTTCATTTGAAAAAGGCTTCGTCTTACGGCTGTAATGTGAGAAACACACCACTAATTCCAGTAAGCTTTCTATGCTTCATATCAGGAGTTCAACATCTGTTTTAACAGTCCAGCAGTATAGAAATCCATAGATGTTGTGTCTGACGAGTTTATCTATCTATATATATATTTATAAGAAATAACACGATGGAATGAATATTTTATAGAAGCAATCTGTGTACACGTACTTGGGTTGCCTCTACAGGTCGAGATCCTTCTTGATTATGTTGCGTTCTGTTACGTAAAACGTAACCACTGTCTTGCGTTCGCAGATTCTAACCTGTTAGAAGAATTCAACTTTGTTTACCGCTTGTTGAATCATGTTGATTCGTATTATTTTCTTTCTCCAACGTCATTGAAATGGATTTAGTATAAAATTTTGGAAATTTTAAATTCCTGATTTTAACACATTTTTGTGTTATGAATATACCTCTGAAATGGGTGTTACCATTCTCAAAAGTATTCAATTTTCCTGTGGCAATGAAACAACATGAAAACCAAACTATATCACTATTTATAGTTCTTATACAATCTGTTCCATGCTAACTTCGTATTGACTACAGTTGTCACGTGGGTTTTGCACATTTAAAATCTTTTTAATACAATGTATTCAATCTTCTGACTTCTCTTCGAAGTGATTTTTCTTTTTCGAAGGAGATTTCAAAAGAATATTTTCGCCAAAATAATTCCCACTCACACTGTTTAACGTATACGTGCTGAAAACCATAAGCCAGGAAAATCAATTAAGCCTACATCTTTAAAGCTATTTAGAAGTTTACTTTGCTCTGGAGTACTTCTTATTAAATCCTTGTTTTATAACTTGCGGGCAGTTTTCCCTTCGATAGGTAATCTGTCTTTATTGGATTAGTTAAATCCTATTTTTATTGGACCTGCTAGCATCATAATTATATTTATTACAGAAAAAGAACGATTTAAAAGTGAACTTTCTACCCACTTATAAATCGCTCATTTTGAGTTTTGTAACGTGATACTAAATTTGCTGTCCATTTGATGCACATAGAAATACTATATTATTACCACGCATCATTACATTAATTCCATACCAAACACACGAACATGGCTAGATTAAATCACTTCGATTTAATTTATAAAATCTGATAGCTATAATTACTGATTTCTAATTGCCAGTTCACAATTCACAATTTCACAATTATCAATCGTTATTAATATTTCAGGTAATATCAGCTTCGAGAGGTTTGTATCACAAGGAATCTTTACGCAGTTTCCAATATAACATCAAGTCGAATTTTTATAGTTTATTGTAAATATCGAACACCCATTATAGAAAATCAACGTGAACAATATCCAGAGCAGCAAAATACTACGCTTCAACCAACACGTGCTTCGCATTTCCGGGTGGTTAGGTCGTTTGACTCGTAATCTTAGAGTCCCGGGTTCGAATCCCCGTCACACCAAACATGATCACCCTTTCATCTGTGGGGGTGTTATAATGCGTTACGGTCAATCCCACTATTCGTTGGTAAAAGAGCTGCCTAAGAGTTGGCGGTGGGTGGTGATTACTAGTCGTCTTCCATTCAGTTTTAGACTGCTGAATTAGGGACGGCTCGTGCAGATAGCCCTCGTGTAGCTTTGCGGGAAATTCAAAACAAACCAAACAACACTTTTCTTCTATCGCATTGGTTAAGGCGCAACGAGAAGTGAAATTGATCTTCTAATTACACCTCACTGAAGGCGGATTTCAAACTCCGTTGCGCACCTTCGTACAGTTTCGGTAATCCTTCCAGTAGTCTCACCGTTGCTTCGTTTTTTTTGACAACTCTACAAATCACTCGAGGGGTGTTGATGATGGTGGCAATTTTAAAGAAAGAGGAAGCTTTTGACTTACAAGTGCTTTTATGTGGTTTTTTTTATGTGTGTCTCACAGATACATTTCATATTTTTTACGACCTATGAATGACAGATTTATTGTTCTGAATGATTCTGTGTGGAACACAGGGTTTATAAACCGTAAAACTAGAAAACACTCGTGGTTTTCTCTGACAAATAAAATACAAGATATATTTTTTCTAACTAGAGTTTGTTTTTTCAGGGAAGATGTCTTTTTGTATAATGTTACCTCAGGCCAAGAAATGCAACATAAACCTGAAAAAGCTGAAGACGGCGCAAATAGAATATAATTTATTAAAATCGTTTAAACACAAACAAAGGTCGATCATCTTACACACTGAGAGATAAAACAAAACAAATTTTAAGAGATTAATTTTGCTTAAAAATTTAAATCTTAAACGCAGGACAGCATCAACGAATAGTGGGATTGAGCGTGACATTATAACGTCCTTACGGCTGAAAGGGCGAGCATGTTTGGTGTGACGGGAATTTGAATCCGCAACCGTCAGTTACGAGTCTAGTGCCTAGGGCCTGAAAAGTAGAAAACCTTTAAAACTGTGACATTTTATCTATGCTTGTATAATAATAGTGCTTAATACAATCAGACCATTTTTATAAACAAACTGTGCGCTCGAATACCACTCGCTAAATAAGACATCGAATAAAATTTCCCCTTCTCTTTCCAGAAAAAAAAAAACGTTTATAAAGAATCTTCTTATTAGGCCGAGAAAAAAAATTACTTTCTTTCATTTTACATGGTGTAAAAATTTGGTAGGTATGCAATAATTTCTTTATAAGATTTTTTTTTACTTCCTTGAAAGTTGGTTATTTGGGCAGAGTATTTAGCTTAATGGATTTTGTCAGTGTATCGTTTGCTCTACTGGTCCTTTTGAACTTCCGCAGGACATTTTGGTTTGGGCCTATTGTGAAATACAATTGATTTGTCACCGAACGTGCCTACTAATTAATCTATCGCAATGTTCATTGAAACTTTGCTCAGATAAATATGTGTTTATGATTATCTGTCCATAATCATTCGACTCTAGTTTAGGGTGGTATGAATCGAACACGTTTCTGTTTGTTCCAGTAAACTGATACAATGTTGTTTTTTTGTTGTTTTTTAAGGAAACATGTAGGCATTTGTTATGACAACAGCCAATATTCTAACCGCCATGATGAAATGTGTTGATGATGGCTGAATGGAAGCTCTTTCAGTTATAATTGGTTGAGCGCGTTGACACAAAACACTAACTAACGAATCAGAAACGTGGTTTCATATTATCTTGCAGCATTATGGTAGCAGATTGGTAGAATAATTTGACGAAAATCTTAAACAAAATCGATGAACCTTTTATCATTAGGTAGATGATTTTTGTTTTTGGAGGGGGCGTGGTATAATCTTTACGGTCGGACAATTTTACGTCGGGTCCGTACGGTAACTGGAAACAATGTTTGTTTGTTTGTTTTTGGAATTTCGCACAAAGCTACTCGAGGGCTATCTGTGTTAGCCGTCCCTAATTTAGCAGTGTAAGACTAGAGGGAAGGCAGCTAGTCATCACCACCCACCGCCAACTCTTGGGCTACTCTGGGCGAGCATGTTTAGCGCGACGCGGGCGCGAACCCGCGACCCTCGGATTACGAGTGCACGCCTTAACGAGCTCGGCCATGCCAGGCACGACTGGAAACAAACCATTTTGTATGGCTTTATTCTATTTTAGCGATCATATGCATGCATTCATTAAGCATTGTTCCCCGCTAGTACAACGGTAAGTCTACGGATTTACAATGCTAAAATCAGGAATTCGATTCCCCTCTATGGGCTGAGCAGATTGTCCGATGTGGCTTTGCTATAAGAAAACAATTACACAAATATTAAGCATTTTGTAAAAAAAAAATACTTTTTTATTTATTTAAATTTCGAGCAAAGCTACACGAGGACTATCTGCGCTAGCCGTCCCTAATTTAGCATTCTAAGACTAAAGAGATGGCAGTTAGTTATCACCATCTACCACCAACTCTTGGATTACTCTTTTACCAACGAAGAGTGGGATTGACTGTGATGGTAAAACGCTCCCACGGCTGAAAGGGCGAGCATGTTTGATGAGACAGGGATTCAAACCCAACTTCAGATTGCAAGTCAAGCGTCATAACTGCCTGGCCATGCCGGGCCTACTTGACACAGCCACTCTATTTCTGGTGTATATGTCGCTTTTCAGCTATCGAGAGCGTCTCACTGTCGAAAACTAGCGAATAGTCAATACTCATTTTTCTTTCATCATCAGTTTTCTTAATAGGGTTAGCGCCCACCTGGTTCTAGCAGTAACTATAATTTTATAATTAGTTTTCACTATCTTTAAATACCTGTTTTATCATTATTATATGCAAAGTTTATAAATCTTTAGAATACATATAACCTGGTAATACACGTACGCTATCTTGCAAAAAAGGTAAAGAAAAAATATTAGGGGAAAAAATATGGTTAAAAAACACAACTAACGTAAAGCTGGCAAGTGAAAGAGATGGACGTAAACACATCACTTGATTCATAAGAAACTAAGTCATCTCGACTTTACATGGAAGTCATTAATGTAAGGATTTCATTCTCAATGCATAGTCGAGATGACATAGTCTGCTGTGAGATACTTAACAAGATAAAATGATATGTCCATTTCCATCCCTATCTTGTTGTGGTTACGTTTTTCTAGCAGCCAGATCTATTTAACTTTTTTATTTGGCGATACATTTTGTTTCTAATTCTTATCAAAATAAACGGTATGTTATTTTCGAAGAGGCTTTGCAAACATCACGCAGAAATTGGAAAAGCAATATTTTATATGTCAGTTTTTTCTGTCTGTTGAGCTAAACTTAATTTTCATAGGAATACAGTTCTATGAAACGTAGTGGTGAAACCGCCGAACTGGGGTTGAAAGGAGAACAAAAATCAACAAAAATCGATATACGTAGAATCGCCTAAACTGAGCGATTAAACAAGAGACATTAGAAATATTTAGTGTTTATATATAACTAACAAACTTTGCTCAGCGATTATCCAGGAGACGTTAGAAATGTACAATGTTTGTAGATAAGTAACAATCGTAGCTCAAACTTTCGCCAAGATACATTATAAATATTCAATGTTTGTAGATAAGTAACAATCGTAGCTCAAAATTTAGCCAAGATACATTATAAATATTTTGGTGTTTGTAGATAATGTACTAACGTAACTTCGAGAATAGCCAAGAGACATTAGTTTGTTTGGAATTTCGCACAAAGCTACTCGAAGAGACATTAGAAAGATTCAGTATTAATAAATAATGAATTAACGTAGCTCAGAGGTTAGCCAAGAGGGACGTTAAAGACATTATTCGTTTGTTATAAATAATGTTAATCCAACAGTGAGTCAATAGACATTAAAAAAATGGCGAACCCGAATAGCTCGAAGAATCGTTGAAACATTATGTGTTTCTAAGTAACGAACAACCTTAACTCAGTGATTAACGAAGATAATTAAAAATATAAAGTTTTTATAAAAACAAATAAGCTGTGAAATTTATCGGTATTTATATTTCGGCCTGAAGTTATTATTTTTCTCTCCAAACTTGAATTTATCTTGTGCAAAGGTTATTATCCTTCTACAAGTCTAGAGATATTTTTAGTCGATAGATATCATTATACTTCAGGTGCAAAGACTTTCACTTTCATTACTATTTTATCATAAGATTTTCAATTTTTTCTCACTTTTATCTTTCTTCTTTCTGTCTGTAAATTGTTTCTATACTTCCGGTCTAGTGTGAGAGTATTTCTTCTTTCGATCTGGACTTTATCAGTTATTGATTACTGATTTAACTTATTGTTGAAACGTTTTCGATACTTATATTTATTACACTGTAAAAGCTACATAATTATTTCTCCACTGGTACAGTGGCAAGTCTACGGACTTTTGTTTGTTTATTTGTTTTTGAATTCCGCGCAAAGCTACAAGAGGGATCCCTGAGCTTGCCGTTCCTACTTTTGCAGTGTAAGATTAGAGGGAAGGGAGCTATTCATCACCATCCACCGCTAACTTTGGGGCTATTCTTTTACCAACGAATAGTAGGATTCACCGTCACTTTATAATGACCTCACGGCTGAAAGGGCGAGCATGTTTGGTGCGATCGGGATTCAAACCCGTGACCCGCGGATTACGAGTCGAACACTTTAAATCACCTAGCCATGCCGGACCGGTCTACGGACGTACAACCCTAAAAGCAAGGGGTTCGATTTCCCTCGGTGGATTCAGCAGATAGGCCAATGTGGCTTTGTTATAAGAATACACATACACGTTACAGAATTAACTAAAACGTGTATTTCTATGACTCTTATGGTCATACTAAATAAGAAGCATTACGTTGCACTGTTTTGTTTTGTTTGCTTTTTTAGAATTAAGCACAAAGCTGCACAATGGGCTATCTGTGCTCTGCCAACCACGGGTATCGAAACCCGGATTTTAGTGTGTAAGTCCGCAGACATACCGCTGAGCCGCTGGGGGGCACGTTGCACTGTATAATATATCTCAATGTTATTTAGAGATCTTATTATCAAAATCAACTATTTGTTTTCAGAATGAATTACTAAAATATGAGTTACTGTTCCAGATTTTAATTTAGTACAAAATTTTTAAAATACTGAAACAAAAGTTTTAACACGCCTTCAGTGTTTACCCAAGTCTCTTAACACGACTCATTTTTGCGAGTTTTTTGTGTAACTTTTGCCATATCAAGTTTTATTGTGAAAACTCATTTTCTGTATTATTTAGGACGATTAATTTATGAATTCTGGGTCATTTTATGTTCTATTAATATTATTTAATTACCGCATTAGCTCGTTGGGATTGGGGAAAAATCGTATAATTTGTCTGATATCCTTTCCTTTTTGTCAAAATAATAACTTAAGAAAAATTCTTAGTTTAAAAAAATTAATTATATTAATTCTGTGTTTGTTGTTATTATTAAACTATTTTTGCATCAATTAATTAAAAATAAAAAATGCATATTATTTTTGTCACTATTTTTAAATAGTCTAACGTTTTTTAAGATGGCTTTCAAATTGTTCCCCGCTAGTACAGCGGTACGTCTTCCGATTTACAATGCTCAAAGCAGGTGTTCGATTCCCCTCGGTGGGCTCAGCAGACAGCCCTATGTGGCTGTACTATAAGAAAAACACACGCTTTCAAATCGTAATAAAACTTGGTCATTGGAGTTTTTGCATGTACGAGATGGTTTCTATAAGATTCATAATTTTATACGAAGAGGATATGAAATATCAAGTTGACCCATAAAATGGGTCATTAAGTAGATTAACACTTAATAACAGGGATTCATAAGTATATATGTATGGTTGTCATTAAGTTGATTAACACTTAATAACAGGGATTCATAAGTATATATGTATGGTTCACAAAAAAAGAAAGATGTAACTAACCGATAGCTGACCACATGTTTGAAGGCGGTTGTGTAATTGAGTGAAGGAATGTAGAGGGCGTGTTTAGATGTTGGATTTTATTTATACATGTGGTCAATTATCGGTCAGTTACCTCGTTCTTTATTTGTGAACCTGACGATGACCGGAGAAGGTCGAAACGTTGTCCGATCCTCTACATAGTGCTTTCTCTATCCATACCAGCCGTATTTAAATATATATTTTTCTCCACAAGTGGATTTTCTCGTTACCACAGGGATTCATAAGGTTTCCGAATAATTCACGAGCTGAATAACTAATTTACTGAATTCCTAAGGGAATAACCGACCATCCAAAGTATTGGCCCGGCATGACCAGGTGGTTAAGACGTTCGATTCATACTTTGAGGGTCGCAGGTTCGAATCCCCGTCACACCAAACAAGCTCGCCCTTTTAGCCATAAGGGCGTTATGATATTACGGTCAATCTCACTATTTGTTGGTAAAAGAGTAGCCCAAGAGTTGGCAGTGTGTGATGTTGACTAGCTGCCTTCCTTCTAGTCTTATACTGCTAAATTAAGGACGGCTAGCGCAGATAGCCCTCCAAACAAACCAAAATCTTGTAATTTAATGACAAGTGGGGAATCGAATGATGGATTAGGCTATACGTCTGTTTTCCGCTTCTTATCATTAGACTTTGTTTCTAAAACAGTATATATTCTCATTCAGCCTCGCCTTTTCATTTGGGTCAACGAACTTGAGTGACATTAGCTCCTAATTTCAAGGTTTTATTTGTTTATTTGTTAGACATTAAGCACAAAGCTACACAATGGGTTATGTGTGGTCTTCACACCACGGATAATGAAACCGAGTTTCTAGCTGTGTGAGAAAGCAAACATACCGTTGTTCCACTAGGGAGCAAGTTGCAGGTTTGATTCCTGTGGAAAGTACACTACATATAACACATTACGCAACTTAGAAATCAAATCTTAGATTACATAACGTAGTATTTAAGATGTTGTTTATTATTATTATACACACCACGGGTTTTGAAACCCTGTTCGCAGACACAGCTGTGGGCCATAGTCTTTAAGAAAAGCCCTCAACCCACCCAACCGTTTATCAGAAGTTACAATTTTATGTTGAAGTTGTAAGGAACTGATCTAGTATAAATATGATCTCAGTCAGTTCTATCCCAAGTGCTACATTAACGAATTTGTTCCTTTATACAGTGGTCAAAATTATAAACAGATATATAATAGACTGTTCTTAAGAAAACTATTATAGGAAGTATTTTAGAGTCTTGATGAACCAAATTGATAGAGAATTACTATCATATAAAAAGACTTGGGCTGTAATATCCCTTACGACGGTATAACAACTTAATAACTTTTTATACAAAGTTTCCTTATCTAGCTACGATAAAATCGACTGAGCTCGGAAATTCATTAAGTTCTATCAGTTACCTGTTGTAAAGCTCGCCTGTTGGATTGAATTCGGTTTAAAAGATATTTAAGTAAGAGCATTATATGTTTACCATTTATTTTTTTTAATCTGTATATATTTATCTGAATATCATAAGCACCGACCACGGACCAGTCAATTTAGCTAGAGAAATCTTCAGAAGCTTATTTAGGCAGGGGCTACTGGGCACTCAGCCCCAAGGCCCATGGTCTTAATGGGAGCCCATTAATCATTTTATTCTATGTAAAATTACATGGGATGTAGGGCCCACAAAAAGTATTACCCTCCAGCCGTACACAATCTTAAATCCGCCATTGTTACAATAATCCAATCGGTCTAGGTGCTAGTAGGTAGGTAGTAGATGAAATTGTTGCTGTTTTATAAAACTTTGAACTGTTATACCAGTAATGTCAGTGACCTTCTTAGCGCATTGTTAGTCTATATGCACATAATATATCGCAACCAGTACCTTGGATTCATTAGTTTTGAATTTCGCGGAAACATACACGAGGGCTATCTGCGCTAGTCATCTCTAGAAGGAAGGCAGCTAGTCACCACCCCCACTGACTCGCATTTTCAGTCTTGGGGGAGTTATAAGGTGACGATCAATTCTACTATTCGTTGGTAAAAGAGTAGCCCAAGAGTTGGCGGTGGGTGGTGATGACTAGCTGCCTTCCTTTTAGTCTTATGATGCTAAATTAGGGACAGCTAGCGCAGATAGCCCTCGTGTAGCTTTGCTCAAAAGTAAAAACAAACAAACAAACATTAAACACACGTGGAGAAAAATTATTATAGAAAAACTCAAACATTTTAAAACAAAAACCATCAATAAAGTGTATCTCTGGAAAGGAGTCAACAATGTGATTACATACAAGTGGAAAAATTCCGTAGTTGATGGCCGAGATTTAAAATATTCCAAACATGACAGAAAAATAACAGAAACCTGCTGCACATGTTAATCAAAAACTATTTTTATCTACAATGGCTTTACGTTTTAAAAATATACCATATGTAGAAATTAAGAGTTTATATTTGACGGGTTTTTGACAGGTTGCTTTTATCAGGTAACGACAAAAATGGGTGTCGGTTTTTTTTCTTATGTTTGAAATCTTTTATTCATTTAACGCTGATAACTGTATTACTGCAAAACCTGTGTACTCTAGATATCCTACACTGGATTTCCTTTAACGATACCATACTATTCATAGTTGTTAAGCACATTTTTATATAGCTAAGGCCTAAGAATAACGCTAGATTATTCAGTAATAAAAAACAACAATTTAAACTATTGTGTTAATTGTACTTGCTCTTCCTTTCGTAAAATCGTGTTTTTGAATGATTTTATTTTTTGCTATTGATGTATTCATAATTAGATAATTTTTGTTTATTTATGATGTAGAATAAATCTCATTATTCACATGCGTTCACAAACAAAGACACCACCTATTGGTGAAAATTTGAACTCTCATAGGGGCACAAAATTAAAATAATTAAACTACTTCATCCACAGTGCGATAAATCCTTTCTAACTATCAGAATAATGAAACCAACAGTATAAAAAATGACAATAAAACATTGAAATTTATATTTGTGTTTGTTACTTATAGCTAGAATGGTCTAACAAGTCCCGGGCCAAGCGCGTAAGGTGTGCGGGTTCACGCCAAGCATGCTCGCTCTCTCCTAGCCGTGGGGGTGTTATAATGTAACGATCAACCCCACTTTTCGTTGGAAAAGAGTAGTCCAAGAGTTGGCGGTGGGTGGTGATGACTAGCTACCTTCCCTCTAGTCTTACACTGCTAAATTAGGGACGGCTAGCACAGATAGCCCTCGAGTAGCTTTGTGCGAAATTCAAAAACAAACAAACAGCAAAGCCACATCGGGCTATCTGCTGAGTCCACCAAAGGGAATTGAACCCTTGATTTTAGCGTTGCAAATTTTTAGACTTACCGCCGTACTAGCGGGGGACTTTTTATGGTAAAGCTACAGAAAGATATCTCAACACCTTGGGAAATCGAACCTTGTGGATAAGTCTTGTAAACCAATAAACTTACCGCTAACCTGTTTAGAGACTTCATAAAGTGAATAAGAGATCTGTGACAGACACATGACTCCGATTTCATATCACATTTCTCTGTCTTTATCTGGGTATTATAAAAGAAAGAAAATAGGCATACAACTTTCTCACTGTATCCATATCCAGTCAGATTCTAATAGTTATAAAGCGAGGATTATTTAACTTCTAACTGGCGATATATGTAAATGTTGTACACACAAAGAAGTGGGAAGATAACATTCTTCAGAATTAACTACCTATTTATCGCTTTTCTTTGAACTGACCATATCGTCTACTGAAGTTTTCAAAAATTAACACTTTTTAGAAACAATGTTGTTTGAGTTACCCAATGCTGCACTTTTGGTACCTGTGTTGTGTTCACTACAGGTATTGTAACCCGAGGTTTAGTGTCATAAATCCGTAGATTTGCCACTGAGTCATAGGCGGGCCTAAATTAATAGATGTACATATACACAGAACAAAGTTTCTGTACTAATTTGCCCCGTTTGTGTTCTTAACCTATGAAGTAGAACATGCCAACGAGAAGATTAACTTACTATAAACATTACACGCACGTTGAGAATACTTTAAAATAACTTTAACTAATCGATGTAAGCATACCAGTGACATAACATTAATATATGGCACAAGTAATGCTATGCAACATGATACAAGGTTTAAGCTTGTTCCTGACACTGTACATCGGTTTGAAGAGTCTGAACATTCAATCAATATACAGTCAATTACTTTCCCAGAAGATTCGATTTTTTATAGAATTAGTTGAGCAAGTTGCTGCTTGGTGACGCTCTACGAAAACGCGAAGCCCAACTGAGGAAGACTATACGCGCTTCGTTCCTCACATCTGCTGCTCGTGCTTAGCCGTTGTTCTTGGTTACAGAGCTTTTGTAAATAGAACTAGTCAGTGACCGCCCCCAAACACGCGGGACAAAGATTCAGTTAAGACCTCATCTTGAAGTATGGTTTGGAATACAATACCCTATTAGCAAAACATTGTTGGTTCATTATAAGGCTTGATTAACGCTGAATTGAGCAGCAACAAGTGACTGTCAGTTTGTTTTTTGTATATAAAAAATTATTTGTTAGTTGTGAAACAAGTGGAATCTGTTATTTGTCAATGCTCATAGGGCGAAATTCGGGAGGGGTGTCAGAGCTCAATAGACTTTTTGCTAATATTGAAAATTGTTTTGAATATTCAAATATTAAACAGTATAATTTTAATTAAAACAAATACCCTCTTCTTCGACGTCTAATGGGTAACGTCACAGACACTCTGCGTCACGAGCTAGATGATGGTTTCTCAAATACTTCTACCTCTAACATCTGGGACAATCTTATAATTGTTTCTAACCTTGACGACGATTTTTGGATTCAAAACGGGTCTGTTTTGAACAGAACTATGTTTTGGACGTCAAACATAACTGTTATTGGAGGTAGCTCTGAGAATATTTTTGCAGAACTAAATCAAACGTTACAGAATAACGTTTCCCCTGTTGTTTCTTCCGATTGCCCAACGTCTCTATTCCGGACTTCAACCGAAGTATCTGACGGCCGCGGAACTACACCCAATCGAGGCTACAGCAGTGGTTATCTCAGAAACCCAGCCATAGCAGTTCCAATGGGTTTGAGTTTATACGCTTTAAGCCTTCTTACCTTTATAGGGAACGCTATGGTACTGCATGCTATAAGAACCGAAAGAAGGCTACAAACTGTGAGTACCCCATAACTCATCGTGTTACATTATTTTCCAACAATATATACACATATTTATTTCTCTTTCTTTGTAACTTTAACATATTTAATATAAAATACAAAATAATTATTGGGTACAACAGTAGATTATGAGAATTTAATTCGAAATTACCAAGAAATCTGATAATTAATCTGCTATCACGCAGTTCACGTATGTTACGTGTTTAAAGTAATCCTTAATGTTTAATCCCTACGTGAACACAGAGCTACGCTCAGTATTTTGCAGTTATTTGCTAATCTAAACCCCACAGAGGATATTGATGTATTTAGTGTATCTCTAATTACTGAAAACAAACAAACACCCTAACAAAGTAAGTGTGATCACAAAACAAAGAACAAAATAATGAAAACAAAGGAAAACTCTAAACCTAATCATATGCGGGATAACTTGCTTTTCTTTTTCAAGGCTAAATGATAATTGAAGTAAACATTATGGGGTAGAATATCGTTTAACTTCAATATAAATAACACTGAGCCACACTGATATCAGATAACATAAAATAACACTGAGCCACACTGATATCAGATAACATATTTCATACTACACACAACGTTTATGAAAAATATGCCACAGGGTACTTATCAATAAAGCTGTATTCTAGTACCTCATGACCCTGAAGTTGTGCTTGCAAGCGTAACAAGTACATTTTTGTAGTCAGAATATACTTGTTTGGTAGGGCACTTAGAAGACAGTCTGTAGATGTCAAGGTTCTGAAACATTCTAATCTTTCTCTTTTCTTTCTCAGATAGAGAAACAAACAAATAAATGAACCCAGCTTGATCATGGTACATACAACTCACCAACAGAAATTAGATGTTGGTATCTGGACTGAGCTTGATCAGGGTACACACCACTCGCCAGCAGAAATTAGATGTAGGTATCTGGACTCAGCTTGATCATGGTTACACAAAATTGCCAACAGAAATTAGATGTAGGTATCTGGACTCAGCTTGATCATGGTACACACCACTCGCCAACAGAAATTAGATGTTGGTATCTGGACTCAGCTTGATCAGGTTACACAAAATTGCCAACAGAAATTAGATGTTGGTATCTGGCTTCAGCTTGATTAGGGGATACATAACTCACCAAAAGAAATTAGGCAAGGGTATCTAGCGATTGGTCTTCAATAACGACCAATCAGAATCAAATAACCAAAAATGGACAAAAATCCTAATAGTTTCATAAGTATCGAAACGACCAAACAATCTCTTGCTCACATATTTAAATTTGGGCTATATTCTATAGACTTCTTCACGTTCCTACATATTTATCTATGAACTATATTATATAGTTCTTAATATTTATAAAATATCTTTGAGATAATATCTATTCACTAAGTTTCTCATCAGATACAGTTTTTAAATGATGGTTAATAATACTGTTTGGTTGAGCAACCCAGAAATTGGCGGTGGGTACTACCGACCAGTTGCCTTCCCTGTAATTGGAAAGTTACAATTAGTAGCTTTATAATTAACACAAACGTTCAGGGGGTGGTCATGATATTGCACTAATAATAATTACAAAGAGTTGTCGTTTGTCTCGCCGTAACTTCGTTTTAAATGCACAGAAATCGCTTGTCGTTTCTTACATTCATTGGAGATCCTATTACTTGGTCGAGTAACCATCATATTAATTCCTTGTTTTCTGACATCATGTGTTACTAGAAAATTGGTTTTCACCATTGACGTGACGTGTCACTACTAATATAATAACGAAATTTCGCGAAGTTAGAAATCGTTGGAATGGTTGTGCATGAAAAAAAGTTGTCGTTAAGAAGCACTTAACGTTTGGATCAGCGTGTAATTTGTGTGTCGGTAAATAGTTAGCGTAGCAAAAACTAGTCCAAAGAAATAATTAACAAAACAAATGGTCTGGCATATAAGACGTCCTTATGGTAGACTGATAAACGTTGGAATTGCAAAGAGCCGAGCTTATAAATAAAGGTATGAAATGGCCTATTTTACTGGTTTTGTTTTTTCAAATAAGATTTTTCAGTTTTACCACTTTTGTGTTCTTATTTGTAACTGATAATATTGTGGAAAATAAACTTTGGTATATAATATTTAATGGAGAGTTTGAAATATTAAATAAATAGTTTTTTAACTTACAGTTAAAGTTGTGAATATAATAAGATCTCTACTGTCTAGTATATTATTTAAATATATTAATTGGTTTCCTAAATCTGAGAATTCGGTTTCAATTTCGCGTGTTTTACTCCCCGTAACACCAAACATGCTCGTCCTTTCAGCCGTGGGAGCGTTATAACGTGACGGTCAATCCTACTATTCGTTGGTAAAAGCATAGCCAAAGAGTTGACTGTGGGTGGTGATGACTAGCCGCACTCCCTCTAGTCTTACATTGGTAAATTAGGGACGGCTACGGCGCAGATAGCCCTCGTGAAGCTTTGCGCGAAATTCAAAACACAAACAAACAAACAATCCTTATTTTAGCAGTGATGGTCCAGAGGAAAGGTAGTTAATTAACACCACCTATCGCCAACTCTTGGTATGCACTATTACCAATAAATAATGGGATTGCTCGAGACATTCTGGTTTGCGAGTCGTGACAGGATGTCTTTGGTTAACTATATGTAAAACGTTCGTTATATGGTGTAAACATTTGTTCTCTACAAAACGTTGAACACCATTATTTATCTTCAGGTCCAGTATTTTTACAGTTATTTACACCTTAATCAACCATCATTGTAAAATATTGTGTTTTGTTACAATGAAATAATTTTACTTTCCGTAATCGAACTTTTTTAATTCACTAGAATTGACTGATATTGTTATTCATGAGCTAAAGCACGGCCACGTGATTAGGGTGCTTAATTCAATCTGAGGGTCGTGAGTTCGATTCCCCGTTCCACTAAAGATGTTCGCTCTTTAAGCCATGGGATCGTTATAACGTTCGGTCAATCCCACTATCCGTAACTAAAAAGTAGCCTAAGAACTAACTTGGGTGGTGATGACTAGCTGCCTTCCCTCTAGTCTTTAACTGCCAACTTACGGACTGCTAGCGAAGACAACCCTTGTGTAGCTTTGCGCTAAATTAATAAAACAAACAAGCATAAGTTAAAATGTCAACTATTACGTCAGCATTGAAATAATAATTGAAACAAATTGTGAAATTTCTGATGAAGGATATTATGTTAATTACTACAAATTAATTTATATTCTGAATCATTAATGCTGAACGTTTCCAAGATATTGTTATTACGAACTAGATCAGAGAGCCTGGCGTATGAGATACAATCAGACCAGGTTGAGAAAGCCTGGTGGTTAAGATAAAATATAGGATTAATAGAACACCTGAAAAAAAAACATAATAATAATTAAATTAACATTTGAAAAGATTATTAATTTTTTATATTATATAATCAATTAATCTAATTACGGTAGGAATATGTAGGTATTTTGATTTGCGCCAGCAAATACTTTACGTACGAGTACATTCAAAACCAATTTATGTTATTATTTGGTTCAGAAGTTTGTTTTTCATTTCTGAATGTTTTGATACAGTTGCTTAAAGCCATGCCAGTTGTTCATATCTACACTGGATACTGATGGGTGGAAAAGAAAATTAGGAAAGACGTGCCTAAACATTCGCGTAATTTAATGTTCTTATATCACTAAGGCTAATTCAGGAATGATTAAATATCTTGAAAGAGTGGTTTGAAGTTCGCGCGGAGCTACACGAGGGCTATCTGCGCTATCCGTTCATAATTTAGCACTGTAAGACTAGAGGGAAGGCACCTACTTATTACTACCCACCGCCAACTCTTGGGCTACTCTTTTTCTAACGAATAGTGGGAATTGATCGTCACGTTATAACGCCCCCATGGCTGAAAGGGCAAGCATATTTGGTGTAAAGGGGACTCAAACCCGCGACCCTCTGATTAAGAGTCGAGTGCCTTATCCACCTGCCCACTCTCATGAACTAACTGTTCATATCGATCTTCAGCAATTATAAAACCGTGTAATTATCAGAGAAAGTTCTGTTTCAAAGGAAGGAAAGAGAACCGCAGTATAGAATCCATAATATTTTCGGCTTTTCAATGACACCTGACAGGTTATTTTGTTTATATACTTAAATACTAAACTGAAAACCTATGGATTTACAACCAATGACTGGGAACATTCAGTTCGTTAATAGCATGGAGATATGATTCTAAATCGACACTTAAGTTATTTGCAATTTTTGTGTAGCTTTTCGATTTTCGTAATTTCGATAATTTTGAGATTGTATTGTTTGTTTGTTTAGAATCAAACACAAAGCCACAGAATGGGCTATTTGTGTTCTATCCACTACAGATACTGAGACCCGTTTTTTTTTTTTAGCGGTGTGAGCAAGCAGACATACAGCTGTGCCATTGGGAGGCTAGAGATTTTATTTTCTAATGGATATATATGCAATATAATGAATAAAACAGTCTCGGAAGTTATTGGTTAAAACATAAGAAATGATACATTTATTTTGTTTCTCAAAGTATCAGTTTTTGTTTCTGGTTTGACTGTGTTTACATTAACCAGTTTATTCTCTTTCACAATTAAATCTAACACTCGTTTCCCTCACCTTAATATATAATCACTTCTAACAAAGAAGCACAAAAGCTCGTACGGGACAGAAGAAGTTTGTTTGTTTGTAGTTAAGAACAATGGGCTATCCGTGCTCTACCCATTATGGGTTTTGAAACCCGGTTTTTAGCAGTAGAAATCCGCAGACATACCGCCGAGCTACTGGGGACACCAAGTGCTGCGGCATACTGTCACCATGTATTTTAAAGACAGCTGATATCAGAACTTTAATTAAAATTAAGAACAAAGTTTCGACCTTCTTAGGTCACCTTCAGGTTAACAAAGAGAGTTTGCAAACGCTCGTTACATTAATTAAAGTTTTGATACTTATATCAGCTGTCTTAAGAATACGTTTTTTACTTCAAGTGGGTTTCTCGTCATCACGAATATGCTATTACTAGTTCGAAATAAAGTCTGTTCGGGTGGGTCGGTGAAAGAGGATGGAACCCTGTGAAGCTTCACACGACTTTAAGTTCGAAAGCAAACTTGATTTCACTTTTTTACACAAGCACCAGTTATTCTCTTCTACAGCGAGTGTGTTTGTGTGTGTATTTTCATATAGCAAAGCCATATCTGCTGAGTCCACCGAGGGGAATCGAACCCCTAATTTTAGCATTGTAAATCCGTAGACTTGCCGCTGTACTAGCGGGGGACTCCTACAGTAAAAGAGGCTGTCCAGAGTTTCAAATAAACTCATTAAATATCTTTAAAATAGTGTTTTAAATTCAAATAGAAATGAAAATCACTTTCCAACCTGCAATATAAAGCAACGCGTGTGTCCATAAGAAAACAACCACGATCGTGTGGCTGTTATTACGTCTGTTACTTAAACGTTTACACATTTCTGGATCAGTAAGCACCAAACTTGACACGGTGACACAGGATGACACGAGGAAGGTCATAGGTTATATCTTCAGTAAACTTCATGTTGATATAATTCTTTAAAACAGTAGACCTTTCTTTTCAGTATCGGCCCCTTTACATGTTTTTATTATTCTTTTAATGCTTATTATGTTAAAAAATAGAAGAACAGTTTCTTTTCCTTTAATACAAACAAGTTTTTATTTCACACGTCCAACGAACGGGCACTCCAGCTAGTACTGCAATAAATGTGATCTAATTGTTATACTGTTTGTACAAATTATATTCCTAAATCAAAGTAAGAAAAATAAGTGTAGGGTAACTCGGACTTGTGTTATAGTCACGTTTTATAAACATGATACCCCAGAAGTACGGCATTTTAAAGTTTGTGTTCGGTGATTAACGTATAAGTAATTAATTATAACATCATTAGGAAAACATTTACTCTACACACAGTTTGCCTACCGCTAATTAAACCTATGTTATCGCATTTTGTTGAAACTTGTGCTGTTTCTTGGAACAGTGTGTTAATGAGAATAAATTTCATGAAGAGATAAAAATGTTCTACTTGTCGCTCCCCAGTGGATTTATACTGCTAGAAACCAGGTTTCGATACCTTGTGATGGACAGCAAAGATGGCAGTTTGTGTAGCTTTACTCTTAGTAATGAAAAACCAATAAACTGTAACACCCAGGTTATTTTCACTTTTATTTACGTTCTTAAGAATACTGTCGTTAGAGAGCAAGTTTCATATTACTGACTGTAATGGTTAACGCATGTTATTCAGCTATTTCAGTTTTTGAATTTACAAAAATCATTATTTTTTGCTAGTTTAATGGTGTTTGGATTTAGAGCTAACCTGAATATCATAAGTTCCTCTACCTGGTGGCATATGATTGAAATTACCGTCTAAAATATTGATGACGACAAGAGCACCCAACGTATGAATCTGCGCATGCTAATCACTACAGTATTGGTTTCATGATACCTAGTTGTTCTCGTATACAAGATTAATTGTTTTATTTAGTAATTTCATTTTTCGTTAGCTTGGTTTCATTATGATTTAGTATCAATTGTGCGCTCTTTATGTTTAAGACCTCTCTCTCCTTGTTTTGGTATATATGTGAATATACCCGGGAGGGTCAGGTACTCTTGATCTCTTTCTCCTTTCTTTTCCTTATTGGTGGAAACTGCTTAGTATATAAATAATTACTACATGAGGACCAGAGTAACCCAAATTTACTCAGGTCTCATTCAGGGCAATGTCCATATATCTTGCTCCAACAGTTTCTTCACTAATGTCTGGCTCATAGGTGGCCTGTTTTTGTTTTAGTACTTAATTATAATATATATATTATTTTTTGAATTATTTAATATTTTTCTTAATGATTTAATATATAAATTAATCGGGGAAAGACACTTAGAATCATCTTCATCATATATGCAGTACCTGTCGAGTTCATTTTTTCTTCAACTTTTATCAAAATGTTTTATTAGACTTCGCTATTTAGAAAGGCTTGCTTGCTTTGAATTTTGCGCAAAGCTACACGAGGGTCGTTTGAGCTAGCCGTTACTAATTTAGTGGTGTAAGACTAAAGATTAGGCAGCTAGTCATCGTCGACCACTGCCAACTCGTGGATTACTCCTCTACCAATGAAAAGTGGGATTGACCATCACATAATAATGCCACCACAGCTGAAAGGGCGAGCGTATTTTGAGCCCGCGAATCTGTGATTAAGTCAATTGATCTATTTATTTGGATTTAGAAATGAAACCTTGGAAAATTATCGCATAGTAAGTTATTAATGCTTCCAGTTGAGAGCTGCTCAGTAAGTGTGAAGTAATTTATACTGGATGCGTTAGAAGGCAAATAATTTAGAAACAGAGGCATAGAAAATAGTTTTAGTGTTTTCATGGGTCCACTTGATGATAATACCGTTTGGGTTGTTCCAAATCATGTCTTTCAAAACTTTTGTAGTATTTTTGAAACAATAAAAATATCAGTTGTAATGGTATATACAATAACACTTGATTTTTTGTTTTGGAATTTTGCACAAAGCTACTCGAGGGCTATCTGTGCTAGCCGTCCTTACTTTAGCAGTGTAAGACTAGAGGGGAGGCAGCTAGTCATCACCACCCACCGCCAACTCTTGGGCTACTCTTTTACCAACGAAAAGTGGGATTGACCGTAGCAATATACGCCTCCACGGCTGGGAGGGCTAGCATGTTTAGCGCGACGCGGGCGCGAAACCGTGACCTTTGGATTACGAGTCACACGCCTTACGCGCTCAGCCACGCCAGGCATTATAACACTTTAAATGGATGACAAATGCAAATAGTGGCTTCATTGTCAATACTGGTTGTTGCTCGTGGTCTGCCTGCATAGCTTTTATGATTTTAATGAGTCTGTAGCACGCAGCCGCTGACATACAATTCCTGTTATATAATGAAAAAGGTTCCCCATGGAATAGCAGTAAATTTATGGGCTGACAATTCTAAGGTCCTGGGTTCGATTCCTAGCAGTCGATATAGCACATAGCTGAATGTGTCTTTGCACCACAACAAAAACACTGATGTAAGGATGACATTAGTCTGGGAACCGTTTGGTATAGAATGTGATTACAGACTGGATATTCTTATGACACTCTATACACACAAACAGTAGCACCAAGTTAAACTTTTCTTCCATTGAAAGCTGTGGCATTTATTAAGGTGACTTAAATACATCTGGTGAATGTTTGTATTTTTCTTACAGCAAAGCCAGATCATACTATAGGCTGCGTTCCCCGCTCAACAATATCATACTATGAATTTACGTTCTTATTATTTACGTTACGTCACATTTTGAAATGCGAATAATTGCGTGATTAGTTACTAACACTTTAATGTAGGATATCCTTCTTGTGATATAAAATTTGGCATCAACATTATTCATGTCTGTTCTTCTGTTATTTCAGGAGTAAATATTGAGGTTTGCCTACGGGCGCAGCTTTTCAAACAAAAGACAGACCAACGCTCTGACAGACACCATGGTTCTCAGAATATATTAGATACAGTAACTGTGTAGACAGTTACAACTGCGGTAAAATGTCGCGAGCAAGTATCGACCTCGCAAACTTCTGATTACAAGTCCAAAGCAATGACCTCTGGGCCATGCTGCTTTATGTAATGGGGTTCTTCTTTTTATTACAGTTTAACATTTTGGGCTCTTCGAGAAAAGGCGCAGTTGCCTGCTTAAACCAGTTGTACCTTTGAATCTCAAGCCCAAGTTTCATATTCATGGAAAGGGTACACTTGTGTGTATAGCTTTTGTTCTTAGAAGCAATTATTGTACCTTCTTATTTAATACGTGTCATTTATTCTAGCCCTTCAGTGACACAGCTGTACGTCTGTGGACTCACCGGGTTTCGGTACCCGTGGTGAGCAGAGAACAGATAGCCCGTTGTGTAGCTTTGTGTTTAAATATAAAGAAACGTTTATTCTGTTCACATCTTTGCTATTTACACTTTCCTAATTACTTGAATGAGCGAAGTATTGGAATATCATGTGCAGCTGAATTGGTAGAATATCGTCTTCTCATCAGTCTACCCTACACATGCGTAAATGGTTTATTAAAGTTTGAGGATCAGTTTAAAACAGTCATCTAAAGGGTGTGACCGCAGACAGAGCTAAGATGTATGTTTAAACCTATTTGTCTAAGGGTGTGTCCGCAGACAGAGCTAAGATGTATGTTTAAACCTATTTGTCTAAGGGCGTGTCCGCAGACAGAGCTAAGATGTATGTTTATATCTATTTGTATAACAATTTTTCTTTAAATTTAAGGAACAGTTTCCGATTTTACATCATTTGTAGTTTATAAATGTACTTTTCTATACTATCAGCAAGACTACTTCGGTGCTGTTAACACGAATTAAAAATATATGTTAACCTTGAAAAAGTAAAGTTCACTTGAGCTTTCCTTAAAAACATGTGACATTGTTGTTCAATCCAATAGGTTTGTAACCTTAGCTGGGTGGGGCCTCAGATAAATGTTGTTGTAACAAATAGCAGATCACTTCTACTGCTATTAGAATATAGTTTATCTCGAAATAAAATGCGTATATATACCACTTCAGAACTATATGACCTTTAAATGACTTCAATTATGTTGTTACAGGGCAGGTCCTCATTCTTTTACATTCACTGGTGATACTACTCCAAAATAAGTTTCAGTTAAATGTCTTGAAAACCGTATTGATGTTAAAACATGGATCCCTTATAAATACATATTTTGAAAACTTATTCACAAGCCAATTAATGCTTCACTACTATTTTATTTTCTATCAACTGAATCCACGTATGAAATACAAAATTTCTTTAAATCAAAGACACAAAAACCCATATTTAGGGATTTTGGAATTATTCCAGATATGTATGGTAAAACAAAGTTATAGGCTAACTGAATTATGAGATATAATGTCTAAAACCTGGATTAAAAGATCAAATGATTAAAAACGACAGATGTCACGTATGATAAACTTCTGCGTCTAATGGCTAAACAAGGATTTAAAAAATATATAAATAATAAGCAGAAGCAGCCTTTATCAGGAGTTATGGAAGATTGAAATAAAGATGCCATCATTTAACGTCTAACAAAAGAACTGGAAGATCAGATAAACAATAAACAAATATAAACAGAATTTGTGAAAGATAAACTTAGACCTCTAACAGGGGTGACCAAACTTGCTTAACATAAGAGCCACATATGATAAACGTCAGATGTATGAGTTTGTTTGTTTTTTAAATTTCGCACAAAACTGCTCGAGGGCTACAGGTGCTAGCCATCTCTAACTTAGCAGTGTAAGACTAGAGGGAAGGCAGCTAGTCATTATCATACACCGCCAACTCTTGGGCTACTCTTTTACCAACGAATAGTGGGATTGACCGTCACATTATAACGCCCTCACGACTGAAAGGGCGAACATGTTTGGCGCGACCGGGATGCAAACCTGCGACCCTCGGATTACGAGTCGCACGCCTTAACACGCTTGGCCATGCCGGGCCCCAGATGTATGAGAGGTGGAAGACATGTACAAATACTACACACAGGTTTTTATTGTTACATGTACAAATACTACACACAGGTTTTTATTGTTACATGTAGCAATACTACACACAGGTTTTTATTGTTACATGTACAAATACTGCACACAGGTTTTTATTGTTACATGTTCAAATACTTCAGACAGGTTTTTATTGTTACATGAACAAATACTACACACAGGTTTTTATTGTTACATGAACATTTTGTTATATAAATTTTATATAAATATTAAGAAATACGTTTAAATAATAATTTTTATTTAGGTATGTTGTTTTTAAACTGTTAATTTGCATTAGTTTTAATAATCACAAAGTACACATATATATATACAAAATGTTTTCATTATCCTGGCTAATTATTGGTTTAACTATATTGAGCGTATTTAATACGGTAATGAACTCCAGAAATGTCTAAGAACAATATGCAAATTTGCATATCATATACATTAAACGACACAGTACAAAATAAAAATAAAAGGGGTATAAACAGATATTTTAATGATATTTATTTGGTTTAGTAAATTAGATAACATCTTAAAAAATTTAGTCTTATCATAATATTTTCTGACATAAACAGACATTGATACAATTATTAAGCTATTTACTGCTAGTAAAGGTCTTGTGAGTTTCCATCTTGGTTGTGAATTGTTAAAATTCCGTCTGGTGTGTTGTCAAGGCTGTACACGAATTAGCTCCATCAGGTGTTGATTTGTAAGGATTGCACGATGCTTCGACTTTACAAACTTCGTTACAGAGACAGTGATTCACAGCAGTATGTTGTGCTGGAAATCGAGATAACTGAGAAAATAGCACACTGGTTTTCTTCAGTTCAGGATATTTTGTTTCCGGAATTTGCTTCCAGAACTCAGTCGTAGAATGAGACTTGTGGATCATTTTGAGACCCAGGTCCTCCTTTATTTCTATAGATAACAAGAGGTTTGAGAATTGGACAACCATCACTGATCACATTAACAATAAATGAATTTACGAGAAAGGCAAAGCAGGGCTACAGCTTCTGCAAGTCCTCGAACCTATCTAGGAAGTTATCAAGGAGTCCTTGTAATATATTTTTGTATTCCTCCAGTTTGTGGTTTTTATTTCAATATCTGAGAATGTATTTACTCTCCTTTTGAGATTGGGAAATAACTGGAGTTTCTTGTCAGTATGTCTCTTTGAAAAAGTCTTATTTTATTATTAAAGCTGAAACTTGTCTGAGTAAGATCAGAAATACTCTCATCCTTCCATTGGAGTGCCAAGTTGAGAGTTTGTAGATGATTCATCATATCAGTAAGGAACATCAGATCTTGCATCCATTCATCATTTCCCAGTTGAGGATAGGATAAAAACTTATTCAAGAAAATAATAATAATAATACATTTTTCCCCTCCATTGCAGGTGCTTCATCTGTTGCAGTACTGACGAGTTTATCCAGTAGAATATCAGCATTTGTTAAGGCTCTGTCAAGTGCACTTTTAATGTAAACACCACGAGTTGTTCCTTTTAGTGTCACTAAGTTCAACATCTCTTCTTTCACAATTATATTGGAGGAAACATAACGAACAAATACCGCCAGTTGTGGGTCGTATTGTATGTCTGTAGATTCGTCAAGGGCTATGCTGAATGCAAAGGAATTATTTAAATAATTTTTCTTTTGCCTGCAACACCAGCTCTGATCTTTAGTGTAGCGTGAAGCTGGTATTTGTGTTATTAGTCGCTGAAGTTTTGTGTTATTTGGATCTAACACTGCAACAACTTCAGCTATTTACTATTTAACAAATTCACCGTTAGAATATGTTCGTTTAGCACGACCAATTTTCCATGATATAACAAAACTATATTCAGTTGTCTAAAAAATTAAAGTGAAAAGAAACAATAAGCTCCAACACGTGCAACATAACCAAACTATACAGCGCTCAATATTACACTAACACTCTGCTAATTGCATTGCCCGCAACGCAGCCACATATGCAATAATCACACGATCGCAAACCACGCCCACTAAAATTGATATTGTCAGCACCAGCTTGTACGATTACCGATTCTCAAACACAATTCCTCTGTAATCCTTGCTGATCAGAAATTTCTTTAATCCCTAATTCAAATCTGGCATTAAAATTACGATTTGAATTCTTAAATATATATACTTTCCATGAACATTAAACTTACGTTTTAATCTCGTGAACTCTCAGTTTATACCTGGTAAATAATTATAAAGCTTGAAAAGGCTTTATTTACTTTTAATATTAATTGTAATGCAAAAAAGGAGATCAGGTAACATATTTCCGCGAGTAGCACATTATATCTCAAAGATCCGCGGCGGTCACCCTGGCTGCTAACGTCTAATGATAAACAATGTATGAAAGAAGTTGTAGAAGATAAAATAAACTCCTAAATTTCTCCAGCAATGACTGAAGTACAACATAAAGTGAACCAGTCTTTCTTGACTGAAAGCCGAGTTTGTCTTTTATCGAACTATTGTTAAGCCTTATTGATTACCACATTATAGCGTCCTCACAGTTAAAAGGGCGAGGATGTTTGATGCGAGGGGGATTTGAACCTGAAATCTTCAGATTACGAGTCGAGTGTCTGAACCACATGGCTATGGCGTGTCGGCTTGTAACGTCTCATTGTATTATTCTTTTTTTAAAGATTCGTTTTGTTTGAATTAGATAAAATTTCACCTCACTTCGTGATGTCGTTGTTATGTATGTCACTGAGATGATAATAAACATTGAACTGTAAGGGAATAATTTTGTACATTTTTGAACTGTAAGAATAAATCTCGTGCATCTGGTTAGTTATGGAACATTGAACACGATGACTTGCTCAGGTTTATTTCCGCTAGAGGGCCGGTATTGTTTGTTTTGGAATTTTGCACAAAGCTACACGAGGGCTATCTTGGCTGGCCGTTCCTAATTTGGGAGTGTAAGACTAGAGGGAAGGCAGCTAGTCATCACCACCCACCGCCAACTCTTGGGCTACTCTTTTACCAACGAATAGTGGGATTGACCTTAACATTATCATGCTCCCACGGCTGAAAGAGGGCCGGTATAAAATTCATTTTCATTTCCAGTACGTCCATGTTAGTAATAGAATTTCGGCATATCGCACGTTGTATGCGTTTACCATTACTGAAACGTTATGCTCTGAGTCTATAGAGCCGACATTTATACGTCCGACAAGCATTCTAATCGGTCCACGAATTTATGCATGAGAAATTTCTTTTTGTAAGAAATGAGCGAATCAAAGCCACTTAATTTTCACTAAGACTTTTGTGTTCGCTTGTCCTCAGTATTAAATTACGGCAGTCGGCTTGACAGATATTAGATTAGCGGATGGTTTTCCAAGAAGGCGATGACTTAAACTCTATAGAAGCATAAATTACTTTCGATCGAGTGTGTTTATATAATTTGCACGAAAACTGTGAATGTTCTAAGTAGTTCGTGTTTGTTGAAAAGAAGTGATTGATTACCAGTTGGACAAAAAGTGAGAGATTTAGTTTAATACGAACAATCACTGTTCCATTCTCTTTGATCGACGTACTTATCGACTACCAGGAAAAATTTAGAAGTTAACTGGTTTCAGTTTCACACGATGTTTAGCCTAAACGTATCTTTCTAAGAAATTCTTACGTTAATTTTGTATTATTTTAATCTTGAAGTTTAAGTTGTGTTAAACAAGAGTACCCGCATCCCACCTGCAGAAGTAAGTCTAAAAACGTATACATATTTAAGGGTCGAGTTTCGATACCCGCAACAACATATGTAACTCGTTGTATAGTTTTGGGTTTAACTATAAACAAACAAACAAAGCGTTAAAAGAGACAACTCGCCAACTTATGTTATCAAACAACACATGCCCCCCAGTGGCTCAGCGGTATGTCTGCGGATTTACACGCTAAAATCCGGGTTTCGATACCCGTGGTGGGCAGAGCACAGGTAGCCCATTGTGTAGCTTTGTGCTTAATTCAAAACAACATCAAACAACACTTAAAACAAATGCTCTGTTTTGCAGATGTTACTTGAGATTTAATGCGAAAAAAAGGACAAGAGAAAAGATTGTAGGCTCAAATACTGAAAAACAACAACACAGGGTTAGTTCTACAGTGGTGTCGAAACTGAGGCGACTTTGAATCGAGTTTTTGAACGAAATGTGACTCATTTTGTTATAAAACCCATTCTTTATCACGAAGTACCCAAGTTCTTCGTTAAAAGCTCTTTTTATGTTACCAATACCTAATTATTATGAAACCCTACTTTATAATTACACGTGTTGTTTTTTTTACTTTATATTTATTTTCCGTGTGAGATTTGCTCTTGTTACTGATAATCCTGACTTAAATCTGATAATTTATTTTAGAAAATTTGTAGTATTTCCCCTGGTGGTCAGGGCACTCGACTAGCGATTCGTAAGTTGCAGATTCGAATCTTGTTAGTGAAGAAACTCGCCTATTCAGTCGTGGAGACATTAAAATCTAACGGCTACTCGCTGGTAAAAGAGTATCTCAAGAACTGACTGTGGAAGTGTCTCCTTCCTTATGGGTTTATCATTTCCAGATTAAGGACAGTAAGTGCAGACCATCGAGTAGCTTTGCATGAGATCCAACAGATAAACTCTTATTTTTCTGCACTTCGGTGGAGAACTCAGATTCTTTCTGATCTCTTAGTTTCCTTTCTCTTTATTCCTTCTCATTTTCTCTACTATATTGAAGAGTTAGAATAAAAAAAAATCCTTTTTTTTCGTGTAATCCTTAGCGTTCGAGTATTTCTTTTTTTGCTTTCGTGTTATCACTTGGCGCTCATCAAGGATAAACCCTTTATTTCTTATTAACGCAGTCATTTTTCTCATCAGGGTGAATGGGATGTCATACGTTAATGGATACCCTAGAACAAGTTGACGAATATCTTAATGGAGCAAAATTTATTATTCTCGTGCAGTAAGAATAAAACCTTTTCTGCTACTAGAGGGCGCATTGTAACTATGTGGAAGTAATTATGTTCTTAATGGATGCTAATTGATCACCTCGATTTACCAGAAGCAAAAGAAGTATTATCCGAAATACCTTTCTTTAATTTCTTTTTACTTTTTCCATAAAACGAAGTTCTTTCAATGTCCACTTTATATTCATTTTAAATATGCAAGCCAAGTTTTTTTTTCACAAGCCAGTTACGAAAATTAAGGCCAATTGATTTGATTACCCTTAAGAACCTTCTAGAAAAACCAAAGAGGTCGTTAACAAGTTCTCATCGGCATCTTTTTCTTTTGTTTACAACCACAATTTCTGTAAGGATTGAAACTATTCCAAACCGTTTTTCTGTCTTTAAATATGTGGTATATTGGTAACACAAGGAGGGCCTCAATTTTCGCCATATAAATCTTTTCATGCCTCTTTCTCGCGACGACTGTGGAGACAGCCGGTCATTCGTAAATTGACGTGACGTGAAACTTAACAACAAAGAGCAAAACGAAAAAAAAATCTGATGCACGAGGAAAATCAGCGCGTGCAAGGCACCGGAAAATAGAAAATGATTGTCGCGTGTCTTTGAATCAATTTGTTTGCTTAGATATTTTGTTCTTTCTCAGATGCGTTTTAATTATGATAAAATATGTTAAACAAATTAGCTAATTCAGATCCTATATGATTTTGAGACACTAGTATCTGATAGGTGTAATAACAATGAGGAAAGAATAACTTGATAATCTGAAAGCTTCCAGAAAAAGGAACGGTTGTAGGTTTTCTTATGTCTTGATTTACTTACTTTATAATCTTAGATGTTTTCTAACTATATCGGCATGAGTAGAAACAAGGAAGATATTTATCCAGAAAATTTCGAATAACTGCTTCTTATTCAGTGGTTTATCACGTGCGTAACGCTGTTTAGTTGTTTCACGTATGTGACGAGCGATGAACTTCATCAAAGTAGTATATTGATTATCGCATAAGCTCAGAAAATTCATTCGAGTTTCTTGAAAAGTTAGATTATTACCGTGGAAGTTATTATTTTTGTATTCCTTTGCACATATCTTGCTGGAGTACGATAAACTTTGGGAAAAATAACAAAATTGTCAGAATATTGCTTTCGAATAGTTCTTAAAAGATCTCGTAGTCAAATTTTTAGCGATGACTTCTCGCGATGTTTCCGAAATACTGGGATGAAGAAAGGGCTACAGTTTTATTTACAACGTACTAACAAAGAAGGTTTTACCAATTCATCACAAATAGTTGCTTCCGATTATTCAAAATATATCACTTTTGGAAAAACAAATAGGCCTGGCATGGTCAAGCGCGTAAGGCGTGCGACTCCAAATCCGAGGGTCGCGGGTTCGCGCCCTCGTCGCGCTAAACATGCTCGCCCTCCTAGCCGTGGGGGCGTGATAATGTTACGGTCAATCCCACTATTCGTTGGTAAAAGAGTAACCTAAGAGTTGGCGGTGGGTGGTGATGACTAGCTACCTTCCCTCTAGTCTAACACTGCTAAATTAGGGACGGCTAGCACAGATAGCCCTCGAGTAGCTTTGTGCGAAATTTCAAAAACGAACAAAAACAAATAATTAATCAATATATAAAACGAAACAGATCCATAGCTCTGGGATAGAAGTAAGTTTATAGGGGTAAGCGAAATAAGAAGGTATGGGCAAAATTATATCATAATTTGCAGATAAAAGAGGGCTAACTGATAGATATATATATTTTCGATAGTATGGCAACATAAGAACATTTCTAAGTTAACTACTGTTATAATATATAAGCCCGGCAAGGCCAAGCGTGTTAAGGCGTTCGACTCGTAATCCAAGGGTCGCGGGTTCGAAACATGCTCGCCCTTTCAGTTGTGGGGGCGATATAATGTGATGGTCAATCCAGTTATTCGTTGGTAAAAGAGTCGCTTAAGATTTGGCGGTGGGTGGTGATGACTAGCTGCTTTCCCTCTAGTCTTACACTGCAAAATTAGGGCCTGTTAGCACAGATATGCCCTCGAGTAGCTTTGCGCGAAATTCAAAACAAACAAATAAGTTATAATACATAAATAAACAAGCCAGCTAAAACGAAATGATACATTCAAAACGGTTGTAAGAAATCTGTGAATGAATGATATTTTAAGACTTTATATAAAAAATAGATAAATTGGAATTAAAAAGGATGAAATATATGAGAACTTAAACTGGATTTTGATAAATGGAAGTTAAGTGGATTGTAATCGTGACAAATTTCAAATTATTTAAACTTACCCATTTCATCATTTGTGGGCCCGGCAGGGCCAAGTGGTTAACGCTATCGTCTCGTAATCCAAGGGTCGTGGATTTGATTCACCGTCGCACCAAACTTGTTCGCCCTTTTCAGTGGTGGGGATGTAATAATGTTACGGTCAATCCCACTGTCCATTGGTAAAAGAGTAATCCTAGAGTTGGCGGTGAGTGGAGATGATTAACTGGCTGCCTTCCCTAACGTAGATTGCTCTTGTGTAGCTTTGCGCGAATTTAAACAAAAACAAACGTCTTCTTGATGTCTCAACAGTTTCATTTTTAACTCTTTTGGTGTGAATTTTGAGCAAATCTACGTGAGGACTGTAAGTACTAACCGTCCCTAATTTAGTAGCAACAACTAGGGGAAATACTGCTGGTCATTACCACCTACAACCATTTCAATTTAGTGTGACACAAATACTCCATTAATCGAGCAATTGTAACTTGTAAGAACTTCACAGACGATAACTCCATCTTTCGAAAATGAGATACAGTTTTTGTTTGTTTTTATAGACCATAATTCCACATAATGAATTACTTGTGCTACGCCCACTGCATGTATTTAGCGTTATAAGTCCTTTGACTGGCCGCTGAGACACCGCGGGGTTGAGACACTATGCTTTATGAAGAAGTTTCAGAACCAAAATTACGTTTAACTTTTTTGTTTTTTACTGTTCCCCGCTGGTACGGTGGTAAGTCTACGGATGTACAACGTGGGAATCGGGGGTTTGATTCCCTTTGGTAGACTCAGTAGACAGCACAATATAGCTCTGCCATAAGAAAACAAACAAAGAGTATTTTTATTGATAGAATGGACGGCAACTGCTTGCTGTAGAAACACAAGTGTAGAGGACGACATTACGGAAGTCTTTCGTCTTGAAGTCCAATCTATTAAAGAATATTTTCATTGTGGAAATAACATCCCAGCTCTTTTTGTACGTGCATTTATATATATTGTTCTAAACGATTTGTGGGATTATGATTTTAATGATTTTTGAATGCATAATAACATGAACCGTAAGAAAAGAAAATTATACAAAAATACAAATAATATTTAGTAACAGCCCCGTTAATTACTGTTTTTCTGCCTTTGTATATTTTATGCAAAAATTAACGATAGCATAATGTTAACCAGAATTATGTACGACGTGTTTTTTGCTTTTTAGTTAATCACAAAGCTACACAATGAGCTATCTGTGCTCTGCCCACCACTGGTATCAAAACCTGGTTTTCAGCGTCGTAAGTCCGCAGACATACCGCTGAGCCACTGGGGGTGGGGAATATGTACTAAGTACGTGAAACTCACCGGTATTAAATTATATAAAACAAATAATTACTTTAAGGACTAAAATATATAATGTGACCCAGCTAACATATGAAACGCGTGTGTTACTATTGAAAACACAAAATTTAACAGCTTAACAGAGGGAGCTCTATTTATTAGAGGATGTTATGAACAGCCAGATAGGCTATCTGATAAAATATTTCTAAACGTCACTGATGGTACAAAGATCTACGCCAAGATACTGTTTCTAACAAGACCTCGTCTCCGACGCGCAACTAGGTTTACGGACTTAAAATGTTGAAATCCGGGGTTCTATTCCCCGTGGTGGAAATAGCGTAAACCCCAGTCAGTCTTTTACTTTAAAGTGGTGTTTTGTATCACGTGAGAAGCGCTGTTTCTAATTCATGTGGTCCACCTGTGAGACAACCGTTAGTCTATGGATTTGTAACTGAGAACCCGGGCTCGATTCTCCGCAGTGGACATAGTAGGTACCATATCATGACTGTTTAGACAACATACAAAAACAAATCGAAATCATCTTTTGAACACAGGTGAGAGACATTTACTTTCAAAGGGATATTTTATAACGTACAAGAAACACCTGCATGCCAAAGCTGTGTTTTGAATTTTGTAATATTAATAATCCTCAGAATTCATATAACCTAATTTATAATTAGCTAGTATCGGGCTGTGGTAATATTGAATACCCACAAAGGTAATTCTTTGAAACGTAAGTGAACAGATTTCATTTGAAAGTAAATTATGGTGCAAGGTTAAGGAAAAATTGTAAGAAATTAAAGTTTGTTCCAATTACATGTAAAAAAAAATAATGAGTTAAATTCTCTTTATTTCCACGGTGAACCAGCAGCAATTCTTCTGATTTACAATGCTAAAATTAGGGGTTCGATTCTTTTCAGTAGTTTGCATATTTTGTTTAATTTTTAATTTCGCACAAAGCTATACGAGGGCTATCTGCTCTAGCCGTCCATAATTTAGCAATGTAAGACTAGAGGAAAGGCAGCTAATCATCACCAATAACCACCAAATCTTGAGCTACTCTTTTACCAACGAATAGTGGGATTGATCGAAAGATTATAACTCCCCACGGCTGAAAAGGCGAGCATGTTTGGTGCGATGGAGATTCGAACCCGCGACATTCAGATGACGAGTAGAACGCCTTAACCCACCTGGCCATGTCGGGCCTTCCTCAGTGGACTCAGTTGATAACCCCGTGTGAATTTGCTATAAGAAAAACACACAATTCCTTTTTATATGAGTTAATTTTAATTTCTGTTTTTTACGGTTCGGCCTCACATAGCCAAATGGTTAAGGCACTCATCTCGTGATATGAGGGTCGCGGTTTCGAATCCCCGTCATACCAAACATATTATCCCTTTTAGTTGTTGGAGCGTTATAAAGCTACAGTCAGTCCCCCTTGGTAAAAGAGTAGTAGCCCAAGAGCTGGCGGCGTGTGGTGATGACCAGCTGCCTATCCTCTGGTCTTTCACTGTTAAATTAGGAACCGCTAACGCAGATAGTCCTCATGTAGCTTTGTGCGAAATTCAAAACAAACAAAGAATCCTACGGTTCGAGATTCGAAAGTTACTGTTTTTGCTAGGAAATCAGCTGTTATTGAAATGCTTATTTATTTATAGTTTGGAGCTAGATTACCCTAATAATAAACCTGTTATGTTTTGGTAAGTATCTCAATAAAATATTATCTCAGTTACAAAACGAGTTGTTTCCTGCCGAAGGAGTTGTTGTACAATATTTCACGACAGTTGGAAACCTAGGTGTCAGAGGTTTTCATAATTTCGTTAATGTCACTACACTTCGTGTTTAAATGAGATATCAGACACATACTGAAATATAACATTATATAAAGGGTTCTGTACGCTACATTGCATCGATTTTGGAGCTTCGCCACGTCGTTACGGTCCATTTCGCCACGTCCGGTTACACTCTGTTTGACGACCCTGTTTTGGACGATATTGGAAGTCTCTGTGAGCTACAGTGCTTAAAGTTCGGAGATTGGTCCTTTTTTCTATTGTTGGCTACCGGTTTGCTGAGTTGAATGGCGAAGGTTTTCAGTGCACTTTCTTTGCTGGTTTATGAAATAAGTTTGAATTACTGTTTATATGGTTGAATATCACTTCACACTCGAAATTGTGTTTGTCAATGCCAGTGGGATACTGAGTTTTTACAATACGACAATGAAAGTGACCTATACTCATTTGAAAACCGTCACCATTCGGCTCAAAAAAATAGCGCTCAGCAATAGAGAACAATCTCTACATCTCTGTCTTGAAATTAGCCCTGCGGCTTAGTTTCTATTTCTAAAGGCTAAATCCTAAGATTGTCGCATCTAAAGCACACAACTCTACCATGCTCACTTTCCATAATCCGTGTATTATATGAGGACAGTGGTTACAAGTGCTCATCCAAACAGAAAACAAAAGATGCTGCTGAAAGCAACTTGACCAACATATCTTAGTATGGGGTTTCATTCATTCTCCAACTGCTTGAGGTATGCAATAGTTGCATAGACAATATCACTAGAAGCATTATCTTGGTGAATCCTTATTCTGAATTTCTCAGTACATGAGATCCGGAACATTGGGTTAATAGTAAGCAGAGTTCATGTGATCTTTGAATCCACTCTTATACTCCCTAACATGTCCCTGACACAGTATCCAAAAATGTTCATTAATCTTTTAAGAGAAATTGCGACATGCCTTGCACTATTTTAAATACACCAAACAGTAAAAAATTACAAGAAATATATTACACTTATGAAATCACACGTACGCTTTGTCGCGTCTCACCATGTATAACATTTTCTTCCGATAGAAACCGTTCCTTGGTCTTCCTTCCTGGATATGCTGATGAAGAACCACGTGTACACACGATTTACGTAGATTTTCCCAACAGAAACCTTTTGATTGTGCTGCTTACTGGGTTACATAGACAACTTTTGTCACTGACATTTTTTTTTCGTGGTGTCTCATTTGTTGAAAGATGTCGCCTGGTACCTCACACTGATTCATATTATTTTGTTTCTCAATGTCATTAAACAGATACGATTTCCCTGTGTTGCAAAACAATGCCAAAATATCGTATTGATACATGCCATTCTACCACGACCTTATACGGATTGTAGTTGACACCTGACTTGCTAATTTACATATTCAAAATTGTTTTAATATAGCTTACTTATCCCTTTATATTATTTAAATATTTGTTTGGTATCATAGTTTTCCAGAAATATACTGGACATTTCTTCGGCGTTTTAGAGTAAGCTACACGACTTTATTTTAACTTTAACAGTCTCAGGGAAAAGAAAACTTTAAGATTGATAATTCATGTTTTTAAGTGAAGAAATATACCATTGAGAACAAAATCTTAAAGAAATAGGAACATACATTACGGGATAAAGTCTCAACAAAAAGTTATCCGTTATCAAACAAAATGTCAAAAACTCAAGTTCTTCCCTTACAAAAATATTCAAAGAAATAGGTACATCAATAACATAACAAAATATTAAAGCAACGTAAACATCCATTACAAAACAAAAGAGACAAAAGCATCTATTACAAACCAAAAGTTAAAGAATCATGTATGTCTTTTACAAGAGATGAAATATTTTCTGATTTGTTGCTTCTAATAAGGAATAATAGTGGATGAGGAAAATATGCAATAATAATTTTCCTGAAAACGTACATGAGAAGTAAATATGAGTCCAGCTGGACTTTGTTAGAAACTATGGATACTATTTTTGCTTAATATGGCTTATCATGGCCAAGCGTGTTAAGGCGTTCGACGCGTAATCCGAGCGTCGCGGGTTCGAATCCCGGTCGCACCAGACATGCTCGCCCTTTCAGCCGTGGGGACATTATAATGTGACTGTCAATCCCACTATTCGTTGGTAAAAGAGTAGCCCAAGAATTGGTAGTGGGTGATGATGACTTACTGCTTTCCCTCTAGTCTCACACTGCTAAATTAGGGATGGCTAGCGCAGATAGCCCTCGAGTAACTTTGCGCGAAATTCAAAACAAACAAACAAAAAAGACTAAAGTTACCATCGTATAAATGAGATGTATAGATTCATCAAACAATCATAGGACTACTTATTTTACACTTTTTAAAGTTTCAACACGTGCTTTAATTACGATCGCATGCACTAAATAATCTGAAATGCCAGATAAACATATGATAAAGTAATTATGTTCTTCCATTAAAGATTTTAATTAGCGAGGTGGAAGATGCGTGAAAGATAAGATTTCTTGTTCAATACTTTTAAATGAGACAAGATATAATTCACGGAGAAATTAGTCACAAATTTACTCTCCGTTTGATATGTTTCAATTAGTCCATCAATACCTCATAAAAACCAGGACAAATATTTTAATCAACAGAATGTTGCCGTTTGGTAAAATATTCTCAGCTAAAGCGTTATTTTGTGCTCTAGAAGTAAAAGTGGTAACTTATTATTATTCCAATGAGCTATATTTTAGTTTAGGTGATTCAACAATATAAGTTAAAAAGAGTTATTTTGTGGTTAAACATCATCAGTTACGTTAACAGCTGGATAAAAAATATTCAGTCATGACCCTCATTGTAACGAACGCTACATGATTAACAAACATTATTACGATTTGCTTTTACTTTACATGAATTATCTTGATTTGATTGTTTAGACCTCACAAGTGTTTACGTTACACAAAGAGGGCAAATTTTTAACTTTCCCAAATCTCTCAAAAATCGAAATTATAAGATACAACATAATTTGCCATTATTATTAATTAGCAAATTATTAGTTACTATTGAAATTAATAAACATAGGAAATCAAAGTTTAACCTTAACAGAATTTTATGCGTACTTGAACTAAAAATTCATGTTAGCGACCTCTATAGGGTTCAAGTATAATTGTCCCTAACTTTGAGCTGCTGACCACAGAGACAGTCAGTTAGCAGCACCAACTGTTACAAATAACGGTATTAGTTGTCGTGTTTTATTATTTATTTACATACAAAAGCGTGGAGCATGTTTGGTTACGCCACTTGTCAAATTCTAAAGATAGTTAATGAAAAGCGTTTGCTATGAGGTAAAATTTTGTAGGTTGTAATAACCGTCATGAGGGAATGAGTAGCTAATTGAAAAATAGATCCCTTGTTTAAATTATCAACAAACATTATCAAGCGACATACGTTTTCTGTTGTCACTTGATGAATATTTCCTCTTGTCACTTGATGAATGTTTGTTCTTATCATTTGATGAATGTCTCTTGTTTTCGCGAATGAATTATTTCTGCTGTAATTTTATGAAAATATTTTGTTGTCACTTGATGTGTGCCTCATGGTGTCACTTGATGACCGCCATGTTGTAAATTGACGAAGTTGCGGTATCGTTACTCGATGTATATCTCATGATGACACTTGGTGACCGCCATGTTGTAAATTGACGAAGTTCCGGTATCGTTACTTGATGTATATCTTGTGATGACACTTGGTGATCGTCATGTTATAAATTGATGAATGTTTCGTGTTGTCACTTGATGTATATGTCGTGCGGGAAACATGACTATTGTCTCCTGTTTTTCACTTGATAACTGTCTTCTAGCTTTAAATTTTTGTACATGATATGTCAAAAGTATGCACAAATAAAATCATTCTGATTCCATAAATAAGAAATATACTTCAGTTTCAAAAGCCTTGACATTTTTTAGTAAGACGTTTCTTGAAAGCTGTTGAAATCAACATATATCACTGAATGGTAGTTTTGATATGAAATGAAAGAAATCTGACACAGCTTTGTTTTAGGGAAGTAATTTTATCCATGACTTTAATGGATTTTTCTTGGGTTATTCATACATGGTTTAATGACAGGGGTGGTAAAAATATTGCCGGCATCTCTAAATCAAAAGAAGAAACAACGTTATCAACTTTAAATATCACCACTTAATGATGCAATAAAGTTTGATTCATCATACAACTGTTCTCGATAATGTAACTATCGCGGACATAAAATGTTCCTGGAAAGTGTATTTATTATATGTAAGATTTTTTTCTGAATATAAAGTGCCTATTATCTTACCTACGTAACGAACAGGTATTCCGTAAAAAATAAGTGTGCAAGGGTAACATTGTTTTGTTAAGAATAAATTTCGGACATTCTAAATACATTTCTAAAAATAAGTATAAAAATAGTGGTATATTCAAATAATTCATAGAAAAACTAATAACTGTACAGTACGTTTTGCACGTAACTTGTTCTACTGAACAGAAACAGTAATAATGTTTGCTCGCAAAAACGATGTATTTTAAGTAGAAATCACAATTCCACAAGAAAGGAAACTAAATAATTAAAAAAAAACCTTATTAATACTGAATGCATGTGCATTTTTCTTATAGTAAAGTCTCAGCAGACTGTCTGCTGAGCCCACCAAGAGAAATCGAACACCTGATTTTAACGTTGTAAATCCGGAGACTTACCGCTGTCCTAGCGAGGTACTAATATTAAATGCATAAATATGTAATATCACGTGAACATTAGAATGTGTTTTACACATTCTCGTCCCTAAGTTAGTTCTTAGATATAGCTCGAAATTCAAAAGCAAACAAACAAACAATGACGTTTTTGTATCTTCACTTATCTATTGTACATTAATTGATGAAATACTGATTTCCAAATACAATTTTTGGCTACTTCCTCTTTTGGTAAAATTCTGGTTAGAAGTTCTTTTTTAATTAAGCACGAAGTTACACAAAGTGCGATCTGTGCCACTGGGGTCGGGAGGTGGGGTGGGGGCTCTAAATAAATATTTGAATTCTTTGTGAAGTATGAAATCTTATTCGTCCATCAACGTGGCCAACTTCGCATTTGTTTCGAGACTAAGATGGAGTAATTCGATAAACCCATTCAAAGTTGTAGAAAACACCCGTTGCGTAATTCAAGATATAACTCCTATGTTCTATAAGCCGCTTCCTTCGGGATTTTTGCGAGTTCTGACAGGATGGCCAAGAAAGGTTCAACATAACTCACTTACCACTGTAAGGTAATTTAAGTACGAACATTATGAACATAACACTTTTACTATTTTCGTAGTCAAAGACTTCTGAGAAGGGAGTTCTTTTTGTTGTTGTATTATGTTTAGGTTAAGAGATCAAGTCCTATATTGTAATACATTTGTTTCGTTTTAACTTTACTACCAGAAATGTAATACCTTTATAAATACCATGTCATTAATTCTTAAACTTGGTATTAATATTTAGAAAGAATCTTTATTGACAATATCTTTTGTATTTTATTCTTAACGGGTCAGTTATTTCTCATATGATTATAAATTCTCAATTACGCCAGATAATCGACAAAGCTGTCATATAATTTAACTAGACAAAATTCCATTTTAGTGACTAAATTTACAAGTCAACTATCCTTGAAGCAGTTTATGAGACAAACGGTTTCTATAGATTGATGTTTTTATTTTAGTTTATCAAATGTGGTTTAACTGTGTTTTTGTAAATTAAAAATTACATATCACTAGAAAATATTTAGGTATTTTTACAAGTAATGATAGCTGCGGTTGAAAACAAATAAATAAATTGACGTGTGTATTTAAACTGAAGAACTAGGATGCTAGGTATCAGATGCAAAAGATTTGTTTGTTAATTTCGCGCAAAGCTACAGAAGGGCTATCTGCGCTAGCCGTCCCTAATTTAACAGTGTAAGACTAGAGGGAAGGCAGCTAGTCATCACCGCCCACCGCCAACTCTTGGGCTACTCTTTTACCAACGAATAGTGGGATTGGCCGTCACATATAACGCTCTCACGGCTGAAAGGGCAAGCATGTTTGGTGCGACCAGGATTCGAACCCGCGATCCTGAAGGAGAAATATGCCTTAACACACATGGCCAAGCCGAGCCACAAAAGATTTACATCAACAGACTTCAAGGCGGAGTTGATCTGACGAGTTCACTCTAAAGATTTACACCAACTGACCATAAGGCGGAGTTGATGTAACGAGTTCACTCTAAATATTTACGTTTTTTAAAGAATTCAGCTTATTGGAATCCAAGCCTAAGAAATGATAAAACTCAGATTGCTACGAGTATGCATGTATATAGTTTATATGTATCGGTAAACCAATAAAATGCGCCTTGTTTGTGTTATATTCTTATGTGTATGCTATACATTTGGGTGTTATATATACATATTAGTAGGTACTATATACATATAAATGTGTGTCAGGTACAGGGAGTTGTGTGTGTATATGTATATGTTTAATGAATAAAGGTACGTGTGTACACTCTAAGTTTTCAAGCTGTCTTATTCTTTGATAATTAGTAAAGTCACAGCTTGACGAACTAATTAATTCTGGGTTATAATCCCTGGGGAACGTACACTAATTTCACCACTGACTGCTTCGTTACAACTTCGCGCAGTATCATCTGTTGCTTATAAAACATCAGGACCGATTGCCACCAAGAAGTTTATCATCTTACCTTTCTCTTAGTGAATGTTTCTTCTACTTGTTATAACAAATTTTATCATAGTACTCTGACGAATTTATGAAAGAGGTTGTCTGTTATTGGATTCTGTTAAGTTTTAAAAAAAGCGAACCCAAGTGCACTCATACTAATATACTTTTTAAAGGTTGAATAAATGTTTTTAAAACATCTGTTGATCTCGTCTTAACTAAAAAGAAAAGATTTTAAAGTGAAACTTTAATATTACGATTAATCAGCCCTAATAGAAACAAAATCGCGATTTATATTTATTTAACTTTCAGTAGCGATTTTTCTTTTCTTACATCCTGTTCAGAACATGGCTAACCACTCATGCAGAAATAACGTAAGTCGTGTTCTGATAAACTGCAGTATATGAAAAGAGATAAATTAGTTAGATGGCGCTCAGTGCGCTCGGGTTTGCGTCCGTTTTTATGGATTTAGGAGCTTTTGAAAGTTACTAAAGCAGTACCGTTATAAGTCAAGTGTGCCAGTAATTTTCAAGTATGTGAAAGTGCATCGTATATTTTGTTGTTTTGTTTGCATGTATGAACAGTAACAACCAATATATAGAAAACATTAAGTTCACAACAGCAGTCATTCATAAAAGATTGTATTCTGAGGTAATTTTCACGGATTATTTAACATACACATATTATCAAATAATCCAATACAGAGACTCCAAAGGTAATAAGATTACTAAGGGAATAGTACAAGTTACTGTATCAAATAATCCAATACAGAGACTCCAAAGGTAATAAGATTACTAAGGGAATAGTACAAGTTACTGTATCAAATAATCCAATACAGAGACTCTGAAGGTGATCAGATTACTTAGGGAATAATACAAGTTAGTGTATCAAATAATCCAATACAGAGACTTTAAAGGTAATCAGATTACTAATGGAATAATACAAGTTACTGTAACGGATTTCTTTGGCCGTTTCTTCACAAGATTGCTAAAATTCATTGTATCTTTATGTGATTACTTAAAATTGGAACAGCAATGTGTCTGCTAGAAACTGGGTTTTGATTCTGATGGCAGGCAGAACACAGACAGTCCGTTGTGTATTAGATTCAAACAACTAAACAAACTATTGGTGATCAGGAAGTCTTATCATGGCTTGATTTACTCATCCTGTCCTCCTAATTAAGTATATTACTGTATATTGAAAGACATTCATTAAAGAGAGTATTGCTTTGTTTTAGTATCGAGTTATCTACCCAGCCATACTTACGTGTTATTAAGTTTTATTAACCACAACATAAATTCGAATCAGAGAAATTTCTATTGCTGATTGCTTTGAAAACTTATCTGTTCAGTCTTTGTCTTTAACGCTTATGATACAACAACTAATAACCAAGATCGGCCAGAACTGTGTTACGCTAGAACAGTATGAGGCGTAGCTAAATCTAAATGTAACATCAGAAGCACAAGTAACAAATGACTGAATTCTGTTACATAGCCAACGTAGGATTATGAAAAGTGTATAACGTATGTTGAAAGAGCTCTGTAAATGTACACAAGACTGTAAGGAATTTCGTATTCCTTTATTATTATTAAGAAGTAAAATAATATGACGTCATCACAAATTATAAATTGGATTCTCAGATTATTTAATGACGTCATTCTATATTGATGGTTCTCAACCTTCAAACCTCCACTTGCACTTTGTCAGAATGTCTAAAGACCTAACTGAGTATAATGTGAAGCTTATTTATTTCAATTTGTTTGTTTGTTTTGAATTTCGCGAAAAGCTACTCGAGGGCTATCTGCGCTGGCCGTCCCTAATTTAGCAGCGTAAGACTAGAGGGAAGGCAGCTAGTTATCATTACCCACCGCCAACTCTTGGGCTACTCTTTTACCAACGAATAGTGGGATTGACCCTCACATTATAACGCCCCCACGGCTGAAAGAACGAACATGTTTGATGAGACGAGAACTAATCTCAGAATTAACTAAGGAAGGAACAGGATTTCCACTTATTTCACACGTTCTAGTTATAACTTTCATGAAAAATGGTTATTTCATAATATTTTTTACTTTGTGCTCTCTCTCTTTGTCTCCTGTTTTCTTTTTATTGTAACTCTTTTAAGGACCAGTAGAAATAGTTCCATTAATCAGTGTCAGTCAGTGGACCACTAAATGTTATGATTTTAATCCTTTAACGCGGACCACACAAAAGTTTTAACAGTGGTGAAATGAGAAACAAGTAACTTAAGACACTTGTTCTGGTAACGACATCATGTAATTAGCTGAATACCGTCTTGGTTGGTTTGCTTTTGAGTTTCAAATGAGATTAGTGAAAGCTTTTTTTAACTGGTGAGTTTGTTTGTTTTGTATTTCGCGCAAAGCTACGTTAAGAATACTGCGCTAGCTGTTACTAATTTAGTAGTGAAAGACTAGAGGGAAAGCAGCTAATTATTAGTATCTGCTGCCAATTCTTAGGCAACCTTTTCATCTACGAACAAGGTGATTAAACATCATATTATAACATACAGGGCAGATAGCGTGAACATGTTTGGTGGAATAGGGTTTCGAACCCGAGACTTTCAGATCACGAAACAAGCTTCCTGGTCATGTTGGGCCGAATTTGTGAGAACAGCAATTATGATAACTTAATTTTAGAAATTTATTAATTATCAGGGCAACGCACTTATAAGACTGATAATCCTTGTCATGTAACGCATTTAAAAGATTGTTAGTTTTGTTAGTGTAACGCACTTACAACTGTCAGCCCTTGTCATGTAACGCATTTAAAAGATTGTTAATTTTTGTTATGTAAGACACAAGACGTTTAGGCGTTTTCAATGTGACGCACTTACAAGACTGTCAGTCCTTGTCATGTAACGCACTAACAAGACAGTGTTTATCATGTAACGTACTTACAATACCGTTAGTTCTTGTCGTGTAACGCACTAACAAGACAGTGTTTATCATGTAACGTACTTACAATACCGTTAGTTTTTGTCGTGTAACGCACTAACAAGACAGTGTTTATCATGTAACGTACTTACAATACCGTTAGTTCTTGTCGTGTAACGCACTAACAAGACAGCGTTTATCATGTAACGTACTTACAATACCGTTAGTTCTTGTCGTGTAACGCACTAACAAGACAGTGTTTATCATGTAACGTACTTACAATACCGTTAGTTCTTGTCGTGTAACGCACTAACAAGACAGTGTTTATCATGTAACGTACTTACAATACCGTTAGTTCTTGTCGTGTAACGCACTAACAAGACAGTGTTTATCATGTAACGTACTTACAATACCGTTAGTTTTTGTCGTGTAACGCACTAACAAGACAGTGTTTATCATGTAACGTACTTACAATACCGTTAGTTCTTGTCGTGTAACGCACTAACAAGACAGCGTTTATCATGTAACGTACTTACAATACCGTTAGTTCTTGTCGTGTAACGCACTAACAAGACAGTGTTTATCATGTAACGTACTTACAATACCGTTAGTTCTTGTCGTGTAACGCACTAACAAGACAGCGTTTATCATGTAACGTACTTACAATACCGTTAGTTCTTGTCGTGTAACGCACTAACAAGACAGTGTTTATCATGTAACGTACTTACAATACCGTTAGTTCTTGTCGTGTAACGCACTAACAAGACAGTGTTTATCATGTAACGTACTTACAATACCGTTAGTTCTTGTCGTGTAACGCACTAACAAGACAGTGTTTATCATGTAACGTACTTACAATACCGTTAGTTCTTGTCGTGTAACGCACTAACAAGACAGTGTTTATCATGTAACGTACTTACAATACCGTTAGTTCTTGTCGTGTAACGCACTAACAAGACAGTGTTTATCATGTAACGTACTTACAATACCGTTAGTTCTTGTCGTGTAACGCACTAACAAGACAGTGTTTATCATGTAACGTACTTAAATACCGTTAGTTCTTGTCGTGTAACGCACTAACAAGACAGCGTTTATCATGTAACGTACTTACAATACCGTTAGTTCTTGTCGTGTAACGCACTAACAAGACAGCGTTTATCATGTAACGTACTTACAATACCGTTAGTTCTTGTCGTGTAACGCACTAACAAGACAGCGTTTATCATGTAACGTACTTACAATACCGTTAGTTCTTGTCGTGTAACGCACTAACAAGACAGTGTTTATCATGTAACGTACTTACAATACCGTTAGTTCTTGTCGTGTAACGCACTAACAAGACAGTGTTTATCATGTAACGTACTTACAATACCGTTAGTTTTTGTCGTGTAACGCACTAACAAGACAGTGTTTATCATGTAACGTACTTACAATACCGTTAGTTCTTGTCGTGTAACGCACTAACAAGACAGCGTTTATCATGTAACGTACTTACAATACCGTTAGTTCTTGTCGTGTAACGCACTAACAAGACAGTGTTTATCATGTAACGTACTTACAATACCGTTAGTTCTTGTCGTGTAACGCACTAACAAGACAGCGTTTATCATGTAACGTACTTACAATACCGTTAGTTCTTGTCGTGTAACGCACTAACAAGACAGTGTTTATCGTGTAACGTACTTACACGCCTGTTTGTTCTCTCATAACTCGCAACGATGTGTATTTTGCTATACTCTCCAACAACATCCACAGAGTATAATTCAAGTAGTTATATAAAAATTTCAGAAAATCACTTTTCTATATTTGAATTATGTAAACAGAAATATCACCGAGAAGTACTCATTGTTTCCGTAATATTCTGATGTAATAACCAATAATTAATGACAAAGAAAAGAGCTTTTATCTTGTATATAGTTTGGTTTGTAACAGACTAACCAGCGATCCATTACAAGAGTAATCAAAGCAAAAACAACAACAACAAAAACATTTACTATGAACGAATTGTTACAAGAGAAAATCTGGTTTTGTAGCCTGATAAGTAGAGGTCCGTAGAAGGAGTTCTTCGGTGAATCAGTACGAACTTATAACACTATAGTCTGGGATTCGATTCCCTACGGTAAACAACTCTCTGTGTAGCTTTATGTGAAAAACGCATATACCTACGGTAATTAACGACAGAAAGAGCTTTAATATCATCAGACCAGAGATCTACATCAAGATGTATGGAACGTTCCATATATCTGTTCTTACTGATGGAATTTTGTTTTTGTAATCTAATAACCAGACATCAATACCACGTTCTATATATCTGTTCTTACTTATGGAATTTTGTTTTTGTAATCTAATAACCAGACATCAATACCACGTTCTATATATCTGTTCTTACTGATGGAATTTTGTTTTTGTAATCTAATAACCAGACATCAATACCACGTTCTATATATCTGTTCTTACTGATGGAATTTTGTTTTTGTAATCTAATAACCAGACATCAATACCACGTTCCATATATCTGTTCTTACTGATGGAATTTTGTTTTTGTAATCTAATAACCAGACATCAATACCACGTTCCATATATCTGTTCTTACTGATGGAATTTTGTTTTTGTAATCTAATAACCAGACATCAATACCACGTTCTATATATCTGTTCTTACTGATGAAATTTTGTTTTTGTAATCTAATAACCAGACATCAATACCACGTTCTATATATCTGTTCTTACTGATGGAATTTTGTTTTTGTAATCTAATAACCAGACATCAATACCACGTTCTATATATCTGTTCTTACTGATGGAATTTTGTTTTTGTAATCTACTAATCAGACATCAATACTGGGATTAATACTAGAAAAAAATATTTTCTATATTTTGTTAAATGGAAAATTTTAGTCAGAGATCTTTTAAAGCATGGTGTTTAGAGTGCGTTTTTAGGACTGGTTATTTAAACATGTTTTACTCGTTTGTATGTTTCGATACTCATCAACAAGAACCTACTTGTTTTACAAAAATGTTTTAGAAATGTTATCTATTTCCTTACTATCACAAATTGTACCAAAGAAGAGGGATATATATATATATATATATATTGTCCCTTCTTTTAAGAGTATCATACTTCATACACCTTTTCAAGTTTCCCATTTGTTTGTTTTGCTGTCAAATACAAAGCTATGCAATGATCTGTGTTGTACTTACCGCGGGTATCAAAACCCAATTTTGTACATTATAAGACCTCAGAGTTACCGCTGAGCAACAGTGGAGTTCGAGTCTTTTGAAACGTCTCGATTCCTTTACCTTGATCCAAATCGAAGAGCGCTGACGAAACGGGGAAGAAGAAACGTTAACTGCGTGCAGTAGAACAGAATCATAGAGGACTACGTTCCCTAAGTCTTCCGGCTTTTGTCGTCAGGTAGAAGATTTTAGAAAAGTCGTCCACTAGACCCGTGTTTCTTCAACATACAGTTGTTGTCCATTCTACCAAAGTTCGTCATAAATACTCTCTCTAAAGAATCTATTAAAGTTTGTTTGTTTGTTTTTGAATTTCGCACAAAGCTACTCGAGGGCTATCTGTGCTAGCTGTCCCTAATTTAACAGTGTAAGATTAGAGAGAAAAAAGCTAGTCATCAACACCCACCGCCAACTCTTAGGCTACTCTTTTACCAACGAATAGTGGGATTCATAGAAACATAATAACGCTCCCACGGCTGAAAGGGCGAGCATGTTTGACACGACGGGGATGCGAACCCGCGACCCTCGGATTACGAGTCGCACGCCTTAACACGCTTGGCCATACCAGGCCGATCTATCAAAGAAAATGATGTTTGTACAGTAATCTAAAACTTACAACTTTTGTTATTTTTCAATTTATTATATATTTGTAGTTGTCACTATCCACCAATAAATATCGTGTTATTTATTCCGGAACAATGCTTGGATTTTTGTTTTGATTGATGTTATATTTCTTCACCAAGATGCGACTAGCAATTCGACAGTTAAACCTCGTTTTGAAAAGTCCAACTTCTTATCAGAAATGTTATTAGAATCCCATTTTAACAGATTCTTCAATCGATAGCATCAGTTTCTTTGAGCCTCATTAGCTTTACATGCAAATTACGTTATTTTTTCTAGTTAATGGTAGAATTTAACATTGAAAAAACAACAACAACGTAAGACTGAAAAAACTACAAGCGTCATAGTCCATGCTTCTAATGTTAAGTACGATTTCAACATGCTAATTAAGTAATTATGTTCACATTTTTCTTTATCCTCTATCATGTCTTCACCATGTTAATAAAGTCGTTATTTTTACATTTACTTTAACCATTATGCATGTATTAAATACGATAATTAAATCATAATGTTTACTTTTCCTTTAATCATTATGCATATACTAACTATGCTAATTAGGTCGGCATGTTTACATTTCTTTTAACCATTACGTATATATTAAATATGCCAATTAATTCATTATGCATGAATTTCGCTTAACCATTATTTGTGTGTTTAAATTACTTGCATTTATTTTATCCTTTGTGTTTGTCTTCAAGTTTTTAACCACGTCATTATATTTACGTTTTACTTTCCATACTAATTTTTCTGTACATTTAGTAAATGTAAAACAAAGGTATTTCCACTTTTAATGCAATCCCAAATGACTTGTCTACAGCGCCGTTGTTTACGTCACTCACTACAAGTTTGTTCGAACAAACACAATTTCTGTGAGATGAACAACGTGCGGGTTGCTTGCTATGAGATTCATACAAACATTTATCTTCATACATACTGGCAAGCACACGTGCAACCACACACCCAAATACCAGAACACGCTATGTCACGTACTTACTTGTATATGTATATCCAAGATATGATTTTTTATTTTATTTCTGGTGTCAGTTACAATTTTAACTCTGTTTTTTTTTGTCAATCTGTTCTCTTAGAAACAAATTTTGATGAATGGGATATCATCCGAGTTTCTTTTTATGGTAACTTTGGAAAGTTGAAACAAGGACAATGTAATATCTAAAATACGTTCGAGTTTAAATATTGATTCAAACTGCACAACTTACGGAAAACATTTGTTTGACGGTTCACAACTCCACCGTTTTGTTTTTCGATCAGAAAGACAACATTTCTGATACTCAATGTTACCGTTAAACTCTTCAGTGTCAATACTTTACTTTTCTACACTGTTCATCACACGACAATTCATTTTAATTGTATTGTTCCCTAGGATTTTGCTTCGTCTTGTAAAAGACAAATGAAAATTACAGTTTAATTCTTCAGCAACATAAAGAAAAATTAGCTTCATTATCTCAGACCGTTGTCCAGTTTCAGCCACTGGACCATGGTCTAATGTTGTTGATCCCAAGTTGATAACACATGTTATGAAAATTCATCAACGACAACAAATAAACGAACACAGTTGATTGGAATCTCAGAATGTTTTCTCAACTTAATTAAACGTTTCGTGCTTGAAACGACAACATTAACATTTACTGAACTGTAATAACACTGCTTATCGTTAAGGTATCAAATTCCATGGTGATGTCTTCAGGTTCGTTTGTTTCTTGTTAGTTTTGTCCTTACCCTAAAAGAAATCCTGACTATAACTTACACAGGAAAATGATTTTAACTCGTTGTTGAAAGATTACCCAAAATATAACTAATGAGCTATCTTACCCAAGAACACAATCCTACTCTTGGGCAAGGTAAACAAGCAGGACACGTTATGAAAGCTGAGAATATGTAAATGTTCAACGCAACGGTTCGTAAAGATGTAAGAAATCGATTATTTTCTACAGGGTTTCATAACAAAGACCAGATAAAAGAATGACTCGAGTTGTAAGTTCATCATCTCAAATGAATCAACATTTTAATGAAAACAAAACTTATTTCGGGTTGTGAATGAAAGCATTTCCTTAATATTTTACTCGCTTTTCAAGTAGTAAAAGTCGTAGAGCAGAAGCACGCAATCTCTTTTTTTGTAGTTCGTTTTATTGTTGTATCCAGTTCGTTTTATTGTTGTATACAGTTCGTTTTATTGTTGTATCCAGTTAGTTTTATTGTTGTATACAGTTAGTTTTATTGTTGTATCCAGTTAGTTTTATTGTTGTATCCAGTTAGTTTTATTGTTGTATACAGTTCGTTTTATTGTTGTATCCAGTTAGTTTTATTGTTGTATACAGTTAGTTTTATTGTTGTATACAGTTAGTTTTATTGTTGTATCCTGATTGGTTTATTGTTGTAACCATTTCATTTTACTGTGGAATTTTCTCCATGTCGGCTTGTGCGTGGCCCAGAGGTTAGCTTACACGAGTTACGAGTTTCAAGATCCATGCTTCGTGTCCCGTTGCCTCATAAATGTATTTCGTGAAGGGCATATTAGATTTATTTGTTTGTTTTCAACTCTTGGGCTACTCCTTTACCAGGAAATAGTGGGATTGACCGTCACATTATAATACCCCCACAGATAAAAGGGCGAGCATATTTGGTGTGACGGAGATTCGAACCTGCGTCCCTCATATTGCGAGGGGAGAGTCTTAACCACTTGTCAAAGGTGAGTAAAATTTTACTCTTCTGTTAAAGCGTAACGAAAGAGTTAGTGCTTGTGATGAAGGGCGCTTTCAACCAATGGGAAGACAGCTAAGGGACGGTTATGCGTTGGTGGCCTTTTTAGTCGCTTTACCCAAATATGACAAACAGAATATTTTTATGACGCATTGATTGGTCAGCGTCAACTACTTTAACATAGATACTTTATTTGTATAGTTCGAGTTACATAGTTGCTATTTGTGTTGTAGGGTTCATAGAATAACATGTGCAAATGATATGAAACTTCATCTTCTAACTCAGAGTAAATATATTGCTCAGAGCGTACACTGAGCATCTGCATTATAAGTTATAATTTCTTTCAGACGTTTACATTTATATAAACAATAAGGTCATGGAGTTTTAGTCACTTTTCGAGTTGTATTAAACCCACTGATTGCTTATATGTTTGAAAAGTTATACAAATTGTTATAGTAACAAAAGTAGTTTGAGCAGCGAAATATAAACATATTTTAGAGGACAGCTATATATAAGTGTAAAACTGATTTCTGATGATAAAATAAAACAAATCAGCTACAGACTCACCAGAATATTCAAATAATATTCGGAACGAAAATGTCTCATTACCGCAGGTAAAATTTTCACACATGCAGTTTAACACGCGTATTGTAGATTATATATCAGAGACACGTAGATAGAGCGTGTAATATTTTTGTCATTCCGAACCTTCTCAGTTGAGTGGACCGTGAAGCGCTGACAAAAACCTTCATCTACGTGTAAATTGATGGCATGTTTAACAAAGCTGATATTTTCAACCACTATGTATCACGTTTTGCAGTTAGAAAATCCTCGAAGTATTTCAAAATCAAATTATATTTCTTGTAAACGCCAGCCCAATACGACTTAGCTCAAATTTAACTTATGTTGATCATGCTACTACAATAATTTTCAAGCAGCACATGACAAGTAGATAAAAACTGATATAAAAATGGTCAACTCAACCCTAAATTCTTTTATTCAAACTGAAACTCGGGATTGACGGACACGTAAGGAAGTGTGTCAAACCATTGCACGTCATTAAGCTACGCGTATCTCGAGCTCGTAAAGTTTACCCATGACCGTCAAACACAGTCGTATCTGACGATTTTCAGACACGGGATGCTTTATTTCAAAGTAGAAACCTCACCTGGACTTATATGTGCCCGTTTATAACCCCGTTGTTCGATTTATAAGGTTAATATTATTGTTTTGAGTGAAAGTAACCATGTCTGACAAAATAGGTATCGCGAAGGTGACGTTTTCAAACTTACATAGGTTAAGATTTTAAAAGTTATTAATGTTTTTAAATTTACATATTTCTTTATTATGCATGTCCTTGATAGGTTTATATTATAATTTCCTTTTCTACTTCAGGTTTTAACTTTAAATTAATTCACTAACGTTTATTTTCGAAGCTCTTAATTTTAAAAGCTTTTTTTTCATAGCAACATAAAATTTCTTTAAAGTATAGTAGTGTAACCATGTGTTAACTTTCATATAATATAACTAACAACATATAGATCATTTAAACTATGATAACATAACAATATGTTATCTTATGTAAGTAGCAACATATAGTATCATAACGTTACTTTATGTAACTAACAATGTGCAGTTACATCCTGTTGATGTGTTATAAAACACTGAAGTTTTATATGATCATTAGGAACACAAACAAACATTTATCTCTTCACGTATAAAGAACCTCGTGATACATTTTTTTTACTTTTTACTAAAGTAAATGTTGAGAAGGCGGATACTACAAATAAAGTTTTTGCTAAGTTACTCCTCAATCAACGCCGTTCTCGTCTCTCGTCTTTGTATCACTTTCCGCCAAAGTCTTGTTATTTGTTTTGACACCTAATGTGGTTCCTCTCCAAATGTCACGTGCAGCTGTTCTTTGTCACAGTCTCATTCAGTCATTAATATATCTTTGATTACCATTCTGTGGGGCTAAGTCGCTTATCAAAAGCTTCGTCGTGATTTGACAAACGGTTTGGAGCTGAACAAGCCACTAATCTCAGGTTTTATCCTCTACACATTTTTAAGGGACAAACGTTTCGTGTGATGATCAAAGTCGTTGTTTTACTTCCTATCATCTACGTCACAGCTTTATACATGTATATGATGTCGCTCGTACTCCTATAACGGGTTTAATTCAGCTTCTCAACTATTAATATCCTATTTTTCAGAGTCTTACCAAATATGAATTTCCTATTGTTGCGCATTGTACCATATATAAATATCTCTTTTGCTCGGCATTTCACCAAATATAATTTTTGTTGTTCTTGAGCATTGTTCCTTATGTCAATATATATATATTTTGGTCAGCATATTACCAAAAAGAATTTCCTATCTTTAAACATCTTACAAAATATGAATTTCTTACTGTCGAGCATTTTACCAGACATGAATCTCTTTTTATCATTCATTGTGTGATGAGCCTATTACAAAATACGTTTGTTTGTTTTTGAATTTCGCACAAAGCTACTCGAGGGCTATCTGCGCTAGCCGTCCCTAATTTAACAGTGTAAGACTAGAGGGAAGACAGCTAGTCATCACCACCAACCGCCGACTCTTGGGCTACTCTTTTACCAACGAATAGTGGAATTGACTGTCACATTATAGCGCCCCCACGACTGAAAGGGTGAGCATGTTTGGCGCGACGGGGATGCGAACCCGCGACCCTCAGATTACGAGTCGCGCGCCTTAACCAAATACGAATATCTTATTTCTTAGCATACATTATTCAACGGTTCTAATTGTGCTGAGTGAAACTGAACAGCACGGGTTCTCAGTGGTTATCTCTATATCCTCCAGACAGCTGATCGTTTCGATGGAATGCTCCAACTGTCATAATTTTCTCTCGTGATTCATTTCTAACATATTCCAGAGACCACTTCTCTTTCACGGTGCTTTATCACGAAACAGTTCAGAGACAGACCGAAAGAACAGCATTTGGTGATTTGGTTATTCCAAAACAATCATTTTTAAAGCATTTTTTATTTTTTCTATGGCTACTATTGCAGAAGATGCAGAAAACCTCATCAGCGGTTGATGAATATACGACATCACCTCTTCTTTCCCAAATAAATGGTAACTCATTTTATGAAAACTTTTTCAAGACTCCAAACGTATGAAGGGTCAGCAAACAGAGAGAGAGGTTATCCAATAATTGAATCTATTGATATTAACTATAATTCTTAAAGAGATTGCACGATTTCTACCTCATTAAAAACAGATAAACGTTATATGATATTTCTTTTTAATCCCTTAGAAACATCATTGTGGAGAGTAATAACATTATAGTTTCTTAGATTCAGATAGTTAAAACTAAATTAAAAAGACATTTAAATAAGTAGTGAAAGAGAAAATGAAAGAGTTAGATACATTAGTGATAACTCAAGGCACACACCAATATTACTACAGATAGGACTAGCAATTATGACACCCGTAACGGCGTTTATCCAACAAAAATTGGTTTCCTACTTGCATAAAGCGAATTAAGAAATTGATTTAATAAATATGTTGGACAAAATCACAAATACGCAGTAAAGATATTAAGTTTGATTTTTCTGAAAAGTGCGAAATGTAGCGATTAATAAAACACCATTAAAGATCCAATAGATACCAGTTTTCTATAAATATCAGTATTCTATAAATATCTTCATTCTATAAATATCAATTTTCCCTAAATATCAGTATTCTATAAATATCCGCATTCTATAAGTATCAATTTTCCATAAATATCAGTATTCTATAAATGTCAGTATTTTATAAATATCAGTATTATACAAATATCAATATTCTATATATACCAGTATTCTATTAATATCAGCATTCCATAAATATTAGTATTCTATAAATATCAGTATTCCATAAATATCAATATTCCATAAATATTAGTATTCTATAAATATCCATGTAACTAGCTGAAACTGAACAAAATTTGAGAAAATAAAAACACCGCAATTTTATGGAAAGCTAACCCAACAAAGGTAGACTTCTCTTTATCAAAGAATCTGTAAAAACGTTCATATTGTAAAACAGTTTTACCGAGTTCCTCTTATTTCCCGTTGCACCAAACATGCTCGTCCTATTAGCCGTGGGTGCATTATAACGTTACGTTCAATCTCACAATTGGTTGGTAAAAAGTTGGCTCAAGAGTTGGCGGTGGGTGGTGATGACTAGTTGCCTTCCCTCTAGTCTTACATTGCTAAATTAGGGACGGCTAACACAGATAGCCCTCGAGTAGCTTTATGAGAAATTCAAACCAAACAAATAATCCTCTTTTTCTTACATTGAAATTTGTTTAACGGAACTAAGGTTAGAAAGGTCGCATGTGACTTGATAAAGTCCGAATTTGTAAATTGCATTTTGGCTGGGAAATTATAGAATGTTCCCTAGCTATAGAAAACGAGTAATTCAGGTTTCTATAGTTCCTATCTATTTATCAGTCTGCTTTCAATCTACAAATTAATTTTTCTATCTAAATACGTGTATTGAAGTTTACATGTCTCTAGAATGTCTAAATGACACTAGTAAGCACAACAAACTCACATCACATTGAAGCTTATTTAACAAAAAATAACACTTCCTTTTTGTGCCGTAAAAGTTTGTTGAAAGAAACACGTATTAGTACTGAGGCAGGTTTCAGAAGAGCTAATGTAATTAGTTCACAACATATGGTTTACGTAAATCGTTTAGCACGTTCCTTGTTGTACTCTGAGATTTGTCTTTGTTTAATGTTGCTTACGCTATTCTCTATTTTTATATTCCCGTTTTTGTATACGTTTACTTTCGTGGATGTTTTGAGACAAGCTGTTTCTTTGTTAAGTTCAGGTTTTGTCTGTGTCTACTTTGGTGCATATTATAAGAAAGGTTTTTGTATCAATTGTATAGACTCAGCGGTCTTAGGGCTACACGCTAAAAATCGGATTTTGACACCAACAATGTGACTTTTTTGCTTAAGCAATCAACACACAAAACATCAAAGTAAAGAAACGTTGTTATTGTATTTCTTTTTTCAATCAGGTTAAATTAAAAAATAACTTATTTGATGTTTAAAAATCTTCTTCAGAACAACAGTGTTTTTCATCTATCTTCTTTTCGACATCAGTTTTGGGTAAGATTTGTGGATTGTTCACGACTTCTTGTTTCTTTTAGAACAAAGTTGCACAATGAATAATTTGTGCTCTTCCTGATAAAGAGATCAATCCTCAAATTCTAGAATTACAAGCTTTCGAGTTCACTGTTCAACCACAAAGAGACGGATACAGAAAAAAATGTGCTTCGTGTACAACACATTTATAGGTAAAAGGTCAATGTTGGAAGAATATAGGTTGTGCGAATGTTTCAGCTTTGTTGTTTAATCATTTTCTATTTAGACTGAAACCTAGGTTTCAGTGATCTGTTTTTAAACATAGTACTAGCATTATAAAGTGAGAAACTCAGATTTCTTTATGCAAATTACTGATACTAATCGACGTGTACGCCAGATCATTAATTTCATTTCTAAAAATTATATTAAAATACTCAATATAAAAAGCCTCCCAAAGGTAAAGCGTTATGTTTGAGGACTTACCACGCTAGAATCCAGGTTTAGATACCTGTGGGCAAAGAACAAATAGTTTTTTATGTAACTTTGCGCTTAATTACAAACAAATAAAACATTTTCACATATAATTTTGTTATCATGTTCATAATATTTCCTTCCTTCTTAGCCCCCCAGTGGCTCAGCGGTATGTCTATGGATTTACAACCCTAAAAACTAGGTTCCGATATCCGTGGTGGGCAGAGCACAGATAGCCCATTGTATAGCTTTGTGCTTGATTCACAACAACAACCTTCCTTATAGACACCACAAATGTTTTTTTATACATAAAATAACAAATAAATATCACCCATCTCCAAATAGTATTTTTATGGAACTTTTATCGTTTTATGGTTCTTTGAAACGGACCATAACAGTGTATTAGTTTTGTAAAAAATTGTAAGTGTTTTTTTGATTATTACACTTATTTCCACAATCAGAAGTGATGTCGTGGTTCTTAACATATAAGGATTATTGACCGTAAATTTTAACAATATATTCAGTATAATAACCACAGCTCTTATCAACACATTTATGCAAATTGGCTATGGTTCTGAGCAACATAATCAGAATGAATGTCTGTGGCTCAGTGTGTTTAAACATCTGCTATCTCAGAAGCTTCCAAAATTTGGAATGATGAATATCCTGTACCATCCTTCATGGTAATTATGTTTTGGTCATATTGGTTCAGGTTAAAACTCAATTAGAAGTTACTTGTAACAAATACCGTTTCGAATACTGATTTATGAACGAATGTGACCACCAACAGATTAAACCAACCGTAAATACGGTTCTAAAAAACTAGCAGATTTTTAGATACAGTTCTGAAATCTAAAACGAATGTCGTATGGGAAAAGTTGCATCATAGCGTTATTGTGTAACAGTCTCTGTAAAGGTAATTTTAGAGCAAATACTTTCATTCAAAACAGAGATAAACAATCGCTTCAATATTATAAAAGCAAGAGAACTCTTTCGTACCAACGATAATGAGAGAACAATTTCCCAGTTCTGTGAAATACTCATGTAATCGCTTATCTAAAGGAAATGTTAAATCACATGATCAGTATACCTGGAGAACTAGTCAGTGACCAAGTCTACAAACGTAATGTTAGAGTTTAGAATAATCTCTGAACAGAGATCATAATTCACCACATCATATTTTGTTCAGTTTAATGATCAGTATACCTGGTAAACTAGTCAGTGACCATTTCTATAAACGTAATGTTAGAGTTTAGAATAATCTCTGAACAGAGGTCATAATTCACTACATCATATTTTGTTCAGTATAACTCAGTAATGATTTTTAGGTGATCTAGAGGTAGAACTGAGTGAAGTTCAGTTTTACAGCAGGTATATAAAATGACACAGCGCGAGCAATTCCAAGCTGTTTAATTTTAATTTCTTTATAAAACACCATCTACTATTTAAACCATCAAATAATCTTTTCTTTTTTTTTCTAGCCTCGCTTAAGTTTTGTTGGTTGACAAATATATTTCTCTGTGTTTAGTTAACGCAATGAACAAAATAATTAGTTAATTATTACAGTGAATGAAATTAAAAGTAATATGGATTTTTTTTTTACATAATGATAAAGCAATGTGGTCTTAGTGACCTATATAATTTGCTGTTAAAAACAAAAATTTTATTACTAATATTATGATGAAATCTAATGTCGGTAACTACAATATAGAAGTAAGAGTAAAAAACCTTATGTTTACAGTTTTTATGAACAAAGGAAGACTTAGATGGAACTGTGAATAATACTATGAAAGTTATTACTTTGAAACAAAATCTCTGGTCAAGGTTTAGTACGTTTCATGGTCGTCTTTCCCTCTCTGTCTTCTCAAAGTGTTTTATATATATGATATTTCTTTACGTCTTGTTCGAATTAAAGATTGACGGATGATGTTCCTGGCCTGTTTTAAAACAAAAATGTTTAAAACGAAGTACAAAAAAAACGTTTTTTTGAAGAGATGAAGTATGAATGTTATGTGTCTTAAGCAGAATATTTAAATCATAAACTAGCCGAATTATATTTTCATTATTATTAATTTACAAACAATAGCTTGTTATTGCCATTTGTGATGATATAAATAAACTCTAGATAACTATAAACTTTGTCGCAATTCAAACAATTTAAATCACATTTTTTACTGCCTGTGTAGTTCATTCAGCAAAAATATAAATTTTCTTTTCTCAGCAGTCCTAAAATTTCGCCGGATTTTGTTTAAAAATAAATAAATGTTTTTTAAGACTAAGAATTGTTCGAATCGATTTGAAGAAACGAAGCAAAACCGCGAAAATGTCAAACTGTTCCCGTTTATATTTTACGCGAATGGAATATTACGTAGAAAAGGTTTTAGAATCTTTTTTGTTTCATGTGTAGATATTATAGAGTTCTCACTGTTGTATAAAACACTAACATTAAACCTCAGTATGAAGCGTTATCTTTTCTAAAGTTCATGATAATTTTACAAACATTCTGCTTTATAACGAACGTTAGCGGAAGTCTGTCATTATTTGTAAGAGAAGTCACAAATCTTCTAATGACCATAAAACCAGAAAAAGCACAACTTTTTTATAAACTGGAGAGTTCGAAAATATATGTTCCTTCTATAAACTAAAGATCTAAAAAATACACCAACTTATTTCTTGTTGAAGGGATAAAAATACACCAACTTACTTCATGTTGAAGGGATAAAAATACACCATCTTATTTCATATTGAAGGGATAAAAATTCAGAAACTTACTTTATGTTGAAAGAATAAAAATACAACAACTTGCTTCACGCTGAAGAAATAAAAATACATCCACTTATTGTATTCTAATCCCTTCAGCATAAAATGTTGAAGGGATAAAAATACACCAGCTTACTTCATGTTGAAGGGATAAAAATACACCAACTTACTTCATGTTGAATAAATCAAACTTACTTTTGTCTAAAGATTTTAACTCTCTTCCACTCAAACAAAAAAGGAACAACATCATAATTCTTAATAACACCTGTAACACAACAACATCATAATTCTTAATAACACCTGTAACACAACAACATCATAATTCTTAATAACACCTGTAACACAACAACATCATAATTCTTAATAACACCTGTAACACAACAACATCATAATTCTTAATAACACCTGTAACACAACAACATCATAATTCTTAATAACACCTGTAACACAACAACATCATAATTCTTAATAACACCTGTAACACAACAACATCATAAATTCTCAATAACACCTGTAACACAACAACATCATGATTCTTAATAACATCTGTAACACAACAACATCATAATTCTTAATAACACCTGTAACACAACATCATAATTCTCAATAACACCAGTAACACAACAGCATCATAATTGTTAATAACACCTGTAACACTTAGATTTGTTTAGCTTAATTTTTTTTCTAGGTTATTTAGTTTCTCAATACATTGCTTTCACGAAACATTAAGCTTTTCCCCACAGTGACACAGTGGTATATTTGTAGACTTATAATACCATAGAAGCAGTTTTTCATACCCGTGGTGGGCAGAGCACAGATAGCTCATTGTGTAGCTTTGTGCTTAACTACAAACAAAACACCTTATCCATAAGAAGCATTTATTAATATATACATGTATTCTCTTGTTAACGTTCGTTTTGGTAAGTTTAGATGATTTTGTTATCCAATTAATTTGACAGTTTTCGCCCTTTTTGTTTCGCAAAATAAAACACCTAATTGTTTTCGAAGAAATCCGCCAAAGACGTGTAATCCAAAATATCCAGAACGAAATGTTTTATTGAACCAAATTGTTTCACAACAAATGAATCCGTTGACATTATCCTTTTCCTTAGTTTTGTCGAAAGTTTCTTCTTCAAAGAGAAGCGAGACCCGAGTAATATGTTACAAGAAATTTCACATGTGGCGTTAGACTCGATTTCAATGTTAAGTAAAGACGAAATAAAATACGCTGAAATGGTACTGTTTGATAGATTGCTGTATAGTAGTAATAAGCTCAAAGTAAATCGCGTTTCTCTCATTTTCAACCGTCATTCGAGACTCGTGAATAAGAAAATGTGTTCATCACGTAGCGTGAATAGAAGACGTGAGTTTCGAAAACAGTGATTCAAGAGCATTGGCTCTTTTTAATCTATCGTTTCGTATTCAAACTTCTGATTACTCATTTGAAAAACTAACTAGAACATTTTCCAATATTTATATTTTCAGCCATCATTGTAACGTCTCTGAATTACAGATTTTCGCAGAGTTAATAAAACAAGGGTAACCGATTTCAACATTTTTACAAGTTTTCAAAGTATTTAGTTATTAATAATCTTGAAAGGTTGTTGCTGTTTTGAATTAAGGATAAAGCTACACAATGGGCTATCTGTGCTCTGCCCACCACGAGGATTATTTGTTTAGTTTGAATTTCGCACAAAGCTACTCGAGGGCTATCCGTGCTAGCTGTCCCTAATTTAGCAGTGTAAGACTAAAGGGAAGACAGCTAGTCATTACCACTCACCGCCAACTCTTGGGCTACTCTTTTGCCAACGAATAGTGGGATTGACCGTCACATTATAACGCCCCCATGGCTGAAAAGGAGAGCATGTTTGGTGCGACGGAGATGCGAACCCGCGACCCTCAGATTACTTGTCGCATGCCTTAGCCCCTTCTGGGCGTGCCGGGCCCCTGAATACACACACGTACGACAGTTATTAACTGCTTCAGCTCTACGTTATCAATAAACCTCGCTCCAGAAAACAGGTTTATCTTGAGATGCAGAATAAAGAACAAAAAAAATGTGGATTAACATTTATTTGCTGATGTGGAACTAGAAGAAGAATGTCGTTTCGCCACACTCATATTACATTATTAATTCAGAGAGCCGGTGCAGCGGTAAGTCTACGGATTTACAACGCTAAAGTCAGGGGTTCGATTCCCCTCTGAGCGATGATCAGATAGCTCGATATGGCTTTTCTTTAAGAAAACACACACATTAAATCAGATGGAGTGATCTAGAAGGGGACACATAACATGTTCCCATGACAACGAGAGAAGTAAAGACCTTAACTTTATTCACTCATTGACATTTTTTTCTGTCTATGACCTTATTACATTTTAAGGTTTTACTGTTTTATTTTACTATTTATGACATTCTATTTTACACAGCTGTTCAATTGCTGTTCAACCTATTATAATATGTTGCCATGACATCTTTCCTTTATCAACACATTATTACATTTATCGGGTAATGTACTATTTTTTTTATGCTCCAATAACTCTTTTCTATCTTTATTGTATGTGAAGACAATTTCTGAAGCTATTACTGACTGGCCAATGGTACCAGTCAGTTTACCGTTTTCGTTATTTCAACCAATACTTTCTCGAAAGTTAGAAAAGATTTTACCTCGGTTCCGGAACATTTTTTAAATATTATTCTTTTCTGGATTCTGAATACAAAATGATGGATTGTATCAATATTCCGTCTCAATTTTTGGGACTGTATGTTTTTTTGTTCGAAAATATCAAAACATAAATTTACTTAAATCGCTCTGTTTGGCTTACACAAACTTAACCTGTTCAGTGCCTTAGACGAGATAACACAGTACCACGGACGAGTTAATTCATTCTCAATAGATGTCAGAACCATACCTGCATTTTACCTACTTACAAACTATTTCACTTTCGATCCAAAATGGCGTCACAAAAAAGTTGCAAAATGAAAAAGCATTAGAGTTGTATTGTAGCAGCTGAAATACTTGGCAGTCGACAGGTTAAAGTTAGAACTTAACCAATACAATATTTCTTACGTTAAATTCTTGTTTATGTTCTCGCCTGAATCAATCTGATTCATCGAATAAGTTCATCATTGGTTCATCAGAGTCAATAGAATTCGTTGCAAAAGATTTGGAGTCGCTTGGATCATAACAATTCACTGAGGCAGACTGTGGATCATTTGTATCATTAGGATTCATTGAGACAGACTTTAGATCATTTGGGCCAACAATTTTTATTGAGGTAAGTTTTAGGTCGCTGTATTACAAAGATACGCTGAGGTAGATTTTGGGTCTAGATAATTATAATTCATTAAGATAGATTTTGGATCGGTTGTATTACTAAGATTCACTGAGGTTGTCTTTCATTTGCTAAACTTCCTCACACAAATAAAATCAAATAATTATTTTTTCATGAAGAAAATAATGCTTTTATTCTTTCTCAAAGTGTAGCCTGTTAACGTGTTAAGTCGCAGAAAGTTTTTGTGCAACATTTCTCAACACTCGCTTCTCTGTTCCATTTGTCTGCTCAAGCTTTCTGCTTTTTAAACACGCATGTATCACGTTTATTACTTGCATATTTAATCTACATTAGGTTTTGGTTTCGTTTTTCTTCTGCGATAAGCTTTCCCCTGAAGCAATACAATGTGCAAAATTGCTTCCTTACCCAGAATATTTTAGTACCAACTACAAATAATTGAGTTAGTACCAAATTCTGATAACTTAACTAGCCCTCCTCTCTGTAGTTTATTACTTCCAAATTAGGAACATCAAGCTCTTTAGTAGCTTTGTACGAAATTCAACAAAAAAGTAAATCGAAACAGTTCTCTGTATTCCTTGGAAAATTTCCTTTTTAAACATCAACATAATGAGTTATCTGTGCAAGAAATCGTACTTCGAATTTATCTTTATAAATTAAATTTATGTTTTACATTTTCACATCAAAATTTGTACATTTTTTTATGAGAACAGTCGTTTTATCTCCCAAGCTTCTATTCTCTGGCATTGTTTATCACAAAACTACTCTTTGAACCAAACAAGACGTATTGTTGCTTCAATCATGTTGAACCATCATACCAAAAAAAGTTTCTTTTTTGTTTACTCTTCAAGCTTCTATGATGTAAGTTTATCCTTCTGTGTTTAGATCATCCTGTAGAGAAAGTTATGATACAAATTAATAGTTTTCAAACGTAATGCTCAACCACATTTCTATTTCAAGAATACACTTTACTGGTTGATAAAACACATTTCTACTTCAAGAATACACTTTACTGGTTGATAAAATATAAAAATGAATGTGTTTCCATCCATACTTTGTGATAAAAGAAAACCGAAACCATCAGTAGATAGATGCGTGTTTCAGTAGATACATACGTATATGTATGATGATAGTATTTGTGTACCACAATAATTTACGGGTGTAAAGGTATTAGCTAGCAAATGTATTTAGCTTATTCATAAGATCCTCAAATAAGAGGGATTTATCAAACACAGATTCATTTCTGAAACAACAAATAAGAGAACGAAGTTATGCCCTATTTGAAGGGTTTAAATGAAGAGTTTGAAAACGATGCTATGCCCCATTTCAAGAACCGATATTGATGGAAAAGATTTTCTAATTAATTGTTATTCAGTGTTTCATAAGTCTAAGCATCTGTTGTCAGTTTTATCACTTAGTTACAAGGCTAAAACTCTGTTTTGTATGCAGCTTTCATAGTCGAAAGGGTTAATTGCAGGAATGTTTGTTGAGTGTGAAATAGTTAACATCAGACGTTAAATTCAATTTAACAGTTTGATAACTTAAAAGATGGATTTCGAAAATGGCGTAAAATGCCTCGTATAAAGCGAATGGGAATTTACACGAATAAGGTAATATATATATTCGCTAGTGGTGCTTATGATAAATTAAATCCGCACCAAGATGGTGACCATTAGCATTTGCGGATCAATATATATTAATTAGAGTATGTGTGTTAAACACTTCTAAAGATGCCCAAAAGGTTACATCAGTATTTACAGATGAACTAATATTGTAACAGATAAAGGATCTCAAGTTATCATATTTCATTCATCCACGTCACGCCAAACAGGCTCGCCCTAAAAGCCGTGGGGGCGTTATAATGTGATGGTCAATCCCACTATTCGTGGGTAAAAGAGTAGCCCAAGAGTTAGCGGTGGGTGGTGATGACTAGCTGCCTTCCCTCTAGCCTTACACTGCTAAATTAGGGATGGCTAGCACAAATAGCCCTCGAGTAGCTTTGTGTGAAATTCCAAAACAAACAAACAAAGATATTTCATTATTACTGCTCGATAGTCTGATACGATATTGTCCCTCGCTAGTACAGCAGTATGTCTCCGGATTTATAACGCTAAAATCAGGTGTTCGATTCCCATCGGTGGGCTGAGTAGATAGCCCTTTGTGGCTTTGCTAAAAGAAAACACACATGCACTGATACGATATCAATTCATCCCTTTAAAACTTTAGCTTCACGTGATTGTACAGCACAAATGACTCCATATGGTGTGTCACTGTGGTCAACATAATCCAAACACTGCTCAGCTGACTCATGTACACTCTCATCGAGTGATATTGTCTGTGTCCTCTTGACAGTTGAAATCTAGTTACCATAAAACTGATGCAATATGAACACAGTATCCCTGTGCCATATACTGGATGGCACTGATACGGCATCATGGGTGAACGATGCTTTTAAAGACCAAGTTCTCTGTGTACTATGAAGATGAAACTTGTAACAACCTAATGATTTCAAATGTGGACAGTATCCCTTGCTGGCATCAACTTCATACTTTATAACTAGTTTAAATCAGGCCATATAGTTGCCACACTTATATTATCGTTAAAACTATCACCAATGTCGCGTGTACAGTATGATTTTTACCATAATATCTCAAAGCTGTTGGAACCACATTTGTTTATTTTTTTGTAATGTGGGCCATTTTATCCTTTTAAAGACACCCATTCTATTTTGGTTAAAAAAACCTGAGTTTATTGTGGATAATAAACACATCATTAGAACACGTGTCTTATTCCTTGCGCTGTTTTAACTACATCAAAAAAATTATTGCGTTTTTTGTTTCATTTCCAACTTGCTTTTTTTCAAGCACGAAAGATTCAGTAACGCAAGATTTTAAAATAATTCGGAATTGAATGAACGTTATTGTATTCAAAAACAACGGAACCCCAGCATCGAAATGTGTTCATTCATCTGGATTCTTTACGCAAGTTGTCTCTAGAATAAAAAATATCTTCAGTCTATTAACTTGTTAATTTTTATATTATTCTTTTTCTAATCTGCCTTTTCTTATAATTCAGATGTTTTTGCGTGCTGTTTTGGTTGTTGAAAAAGTGTCGCAAGGCTGTGAACGTCTGCTTTCCTTGATGCAAAACAATCAAGGTAATTTGTCGATTGTGCGAAGGTAGATATTTCTTGTATTGAGTTCAGTGATCCTGTAACCTCTAAAATCTTTTGCCCGAGAGAAGTGCAGCACAGGAATTCTAGAATTCTCTAAAACTACGTTCATCATGCATGTTTGGATATCTGAACTCGTAAATCACGTGCAAACCACGAGAGCACCACTGTTTCAACGTCATTGCTCTCCGAATGGTTGAAGTTGTTAAAATAATGGCTAAATTTAGTAGAATGGCAGTATTTGTATAGAATTCTAATTGATTGCAACGTAAGGGTCATTCCGGAGTATAATGAGGCTATATAACTTCTAATTGTTGGCTGACAAGGTGACAAGTGTGTTTTGAGATAAGCGTTAAACTAAGCGAGCCTTGTTCAAAATCAAGTCGGGTCATTTACTCCCCTCACATAAACAACTAGGTTACTGTTAACAAAGAAAGCTTTCCGTAGCATTTCCTTAAGGTTATGTGCCACTATTTTTCGTTATTATCATTGTCTGGCAAAACAACGAAACATTAATAACTTATTAGCTACGATATGAAATTACACCTTCTTTTTTGTTTTTGAATTTCTCACAAAGTTACTCGAGGGCTACTTGTGCTAGCTATCCCTAATTTAGCAATGTAAGTCTAGAGGGAAGGCAGCTAGTCATCACCACCCACCGCCAACTTTTGGGCTACTCTTTTACCAACAGAATAGTGGGATTAACCGTCACATTATAACCCCCCACGGCTGAAAGGGCAAGCATGTTTTGTGCGACGGGGATTCGAACCCGCAATAAATACGAAGAAACGGTTCACATAAATAAATACACACCACTAAAACATTTCAGGGATTTGAACCCGCCACCCTCAGATTACGATCCGCATACCTTAACACGCTTAGCTATGCCGGGCCTGTTACACCTATTACACCTTCTAGGCGTGCAGAAGATCGATCTTTTTTTTTCTTTATCTGAAAAAGCAATTTCTATCTAAATCTATTTGTCTATTTGTGGTTAGAGTTGGATAACATTCAAGTTTTCGTGATTATTTTGATGAAACTACTGGATAAAACGTTCTTCGACAGAAATTGTTTCGATGACCCTTGCATTACATGTTTTTGTTATTTTATGATCATTTTGTTCAAGCGCCTTGATGAATATACATTTGCTATGAACCTGACGATGACCGAAGAAGGTCGAAACGTTGTTCGCTCCTCTATGTAAAATATTTTCTCAACCCAAACAAGCCGTTTTTGCATATAAAGTTCTCAACAAGTGGGCTTCTCGACATCACTGATTTGCTATGATGAGCCCTGTATTACCTAGAAGCTTATTATGATAATTTTATAAAAAAAAAAAATGAATGAGTCTTAAATTTTAATGGAATTTGTTGCACTGAGCGATGTTTTTATTATCCTGTTCAGGCTGATAGGTGAACCCTAAATTATGGTGGAGCATGTTGTAACGTATCTTTCATTACAGTGACGTTTATGATAATGAATTCTGCATTACAGTGGTGACTTTGCTATTCGTTTATACAATCTGTAAAATGAGCCTTGAATTACGACAGAGTTTCCGGTAATGAACGTGTGGTGAAGCCTGAATCACAGTGATGCTCATTGTAACTATTCTTTTACAAACTACAAGATGAGCTCTGGCAATGATGGATTTTGCGTGGTGAATCCTTCATTACGAGGATGTTTGTAGTGGTGAACTTTGAATTATAGTGGTTTTGCTACGACTATTTTGTCCGAGCTATAAGTCTGGTGGTGAATTACAAATGATTTTGTTGTTATAACTCTGCATTACAGTGAAATTTATGGTTTATTACAGCAGTGGTTCACGAGTCACATACGGCTCATTGAAATATAACGTCGGCACGCGCGAATATGCTGGCTGAAGTTATTTGTGCATCCAATTAATATAAAAGGCAAATAAAATATTTTCAAGCTTTATAATTATTGACTGGATGTGCTCTGAGAATCCACTGGAATAAAATCTAAGTTTAATGTTCGTGGTTAGTATATATTTAAGAATTTAAATCGTAATTTTAACACTAGATTTGAATCAGTGATTAAAGAAATTTCAGAATAGCAAAGATTACAGGGGAATTGCGGAAAATCTGTATACATACAGGCTGGTGCTGAAAATGTTAGTTTTAGTGGGCGTGGCTTGCAATCTCATGATTGTGGCGTATGTGACTGTGTTGCGGGCAATGCAATAAGCAGAATGTTAGTGTGATACTGGGCGCTGTACAGTTTGGTTGTGTTGCACGTGTTGAAGCTTATTGTTTCTTTTCACTTTAATTTTTAGAAGTGTCTGTGAAACTTTTGTGAAGGAGGATGACGTCATCAATTGTAAGAAGAGAAAGTATGAAGATAAAAACAGAAATGTTTAGCCAGAGTGGGAGGAAGATTTTACATTCACTGTTAAAGGGGGTAAATCTTTGTTTCTTATCTGCAATGTGTTACTCAGTCATTACAAAGCCAGTAACTTGAAATGCAACTTTGAAACAAATCAGAAAAACTTTTCGTCTGGTGACTCACCTAAATCAGATTTACAGAAAACAAGTTAATTGTTAAAATCATCAATAAATAGCCTGTAAACACTGTTGACAACGTTCAATAAAGAACTTGATAGGACGACTGAATATAGTTTTGTTATATCATGGAAAATTGGTCGTGCTAAAATAACCTATTCTGATGGTGAATTTGTTGAGGAGAAAATAGTTGAAGTTGTTGCAGTGTTAGATCCAAATAATACAAAACTTCAGCGACTAATAACACAAATACCAGCTTCACGCTACACTAAAGATCAGAGCTGGTGTTGCAGGCAAAAGCAAAATTACTTAAATAACTCCTTTGCATTCAGCTTAGCCCTTGACGAATCTACAGACATACAATACGACCCACAACTGGCGGTATTTGTTCGTTATGTTTCCTCCAATATAATTGTGAAAGAAGAGATGTTGAACTTAGTGACACTAAAAGGAACAACTCGTGGTGTTTACATTAAAAGTGCACTTGACAGAGCCTTAACAAATGCTGATATTCTACTGGATAAACTCGTCAGTATTGCAACAGATGAAGCACCTGCAATGGAGGGGAAAAATGTAGGATTATTATTATTTTCTTGAATAAGTTTTTATCCTATCCTCAACTGGGAAATGATGAATGGATGCAAGATCTGATGTTCCTTACTGATATGATGAATCATCTACAAACTCTCAACTAAGGCACTCCAATGGAAGGATGAGAGTATTTTTGATCTTACTCAGACAAGTTTCAGCTTTAATAATAAAATAAGACTTTTTCAAAGAGACATACTGACAGGAAACTCCAGTTATTTCCCAATCTCAAAAGGAGAGTAAATACATTCTCAGATGTTGAAATAAAAACCACAAACTGGAGGAATACAAAAATATATTACAAGGACTCCTTGATAACTTCTTAGATAGGTTTGAGGACTTGCAGAAGCTGTAGTCCTGATTTGCCTTTCTTGTAAATTCATTTATTGTTAATTTGATTAGTGATTGTTGTCCAATTCTCGAACCTCTTGTTACCTATAGAAATATAGGAGGACCTGGGTCTCAAAATGATCCACAAGTTTCATACTACGACTGAGTTCTGTAAGCAAATTCTGGGAACAAAATATCCTGAACTGAAGAAAACCATTGTGCTATTTTCTCAATTATCTCAATTTCCAGCACAACATACTGCTGTGAATCACTGTCTCTGTAACGAAGTTTGTAAAGTCGAAGTATCGTGCAATCCTTACAAATCAACACCTGATGGAGCTAATTCGTGTGCAGCCTTGACAACACACCAGACGGAATTTTAACAATTCACGACCAAGATGGAAACTCACAAGACCTTTACTAGCAGTATATAGCTTAATAATTGTATCAATGTCTGTTTATGTCAGAAAAATATTATAATAAGACTAAAATTTTGTAAGATGGTATCTAATTTACTATAACAAATAAATATCATTAAAATATCTGTTTATACCCCTTTTATTTTTATTTTGTACTGTCTCGTTTAATGTATATGATATGCAAATTTTCATATTGTTCTTAGACATTTCTGAAGTTCATTACCGTATTAAATACGCTCAATATAGTTAAACCAATAATCAGCCAGGATTTTGAAAACATCTTGTATATATTTGTGTACTTTGTGATTATTAAAACTAATGCAAATTAAGAGTTTAAAAACTACATATATGTATAAAAATTATTATTTAAACGTATTTCTTAATATTTACATAAAATATGTGTAACAAAATGTACATGTAACAACAAAAACGTGTATTTAATACTTGTTCATGTCTTGTGGCTTTCAAACATCCGAAATTTATTGTATGTGGCTCTTACGTTAAGGAAATTTGGCTGCCCCTGGTTTACTACAGGGTGGTCGCTAGAAAAGCGGAAAATATGAGGGTCAGATGAGATCATGAATATAATGCGTGCTTACTCATTTCTATTTTGATTTCTTTACATCATGAATAAAATGCATGATTTTAATATCATAAAATGCATTTTGAGCATCTATGAGCGTAATATAACATATGCCTTTAAAAAAACTTTGTAAAAGTTATTCTTTGTAAAAATAAATAGCTGTTTGACAAATTTTCCGCTTTTCTAGCGACCACCCTGTATAATTACCCCTACGTTATGGCAGAGTTGGTAATGGTGAACGCTGGATTACAGTGGAGTTTGTTGCAAATACCCCTACATTATGGTAATACCGTGTTAGTGCTCACTGCATTACGAGAGAGTTTGTTGTGATTATTCTACACAAGCCATAGAACGAACCATATTGACATAAAGTGCAATTTGTTGTGAATTCTGAGGTTTAGCGTCTGATCTTATTGTAACACAGCTTTGTTCTTTAAACAGAGATACAGGAATGATTCGGTTAATTTCAAGTCATAATGTCTCTTTTTCCAAGTAATAATGTCTCTTTCCTTTATTTACTTTATTAAATCTTTCTGATACTTTGAATGGTTCTTTTTTATATGATTGTAGATGAACAAAAGCTTATTATCTCAACAAATTTTAACTCTTTTCACAAACTCAAAGATCATTTTGAAAGTTCTAACAGTTGTTTCTTAAGAACACCCAAGAGAGACTGTTCGATTTAAGTTTTCAGACTTATATAAAGTCTTGAAATAAAACATACATGGTAAATATACCTCAACTTTGTGAGTTCCGTTTTATTTACCTTTTCGTCTGTAAGATCAAGTTTAAATAAAGTTTAAACTCTAAACTCACATGTCTCCAAAATGTCTGATTACATTTCAGTGAACCTGATATTACAATATATCTTATGATCTGTATCATGCTGTCTCAAGGATTCATATCCAAAGATATTTTACATTCCAATAACAAAGGATGTTTCACTGCTTGAAATCAAAAGATATCTCACGTTTTGACATCAATGACGTCTCACACTCTGATATCAAATTGTCTCACAGACTAACGTCAAAATGTCTTTCTCTGATATTAAAAGATAACTCTCGGTTTTTTCTTTCGGAGGAAGAAAACCAAAGAAAAGTAACTTTAATAATATTCAAGTTAAGAGCATATTTGGTCATCACAGTTTCCCCAAATCACGAAATCAATGAAGTGTCATTTCTTAACATATTTTAAAATAATAAAAGTGAAACATAATTTATCATTCTACTCAGTCCTTGTTACTGATTTAAACCGTTTTCAGGCAGTTCAATTCCTCGTCAGTAACTTTGGGCAAAGGGCGAATCGACAAACAAGATCAGCTGTCATATTATGTTGTTTTGACTTCTTTTATACTCACCATAGCGATCTTACATCTAAATAGAAATGTGGCATTTACACGAGTAAATTATATGTAAATATATGATCACTGTAGTGAGAAAAGGCAACTGATATTAAAATTATTTAATATTTTAAACATACTGTCCACTGAAAGCTTCTAAACTTCCATATTTTACTTTGGCGTTTTGTTAACGTTTCTACCTGTCAGAGTTCCTTTTTCATGTTAACATTTCTACCTGTCAGAGTTCCTTTTTTATGTTAACATTTCTACCTGTCTTACTTTCTTTCTTATGTTGACATTTTTACCTGACTGACTCCCTTTCTTATGTTAACGTTTCTATCTAACTAACCCCCTTTCTTATGTTGAAATACACTAGGTAACAAAAATTTTATTCCTGGATAGTTTGTGTTATTTCTTTATTGCTTATATTGTAAAAGTACAAAAAATGGCCATTATTCCCTTCAAACGTTGCTTTTGTGACCTGGATAACGAAATTTAGAAATTAACTTATTTTCTGTGTAAAAACGAGCACATTTGGACATTTTCACTTACACAATGTCTGAATAAAACAACATATGAATCAAGATTTACATGTATTTATACTAAAGTTATACAAAAATGAACAAAAATGTTTAGAAGTGAGTAGTTTTTCGAGACTTGTGACTGTAATGTAAATCACTTTCACGTATCAGCCCACAAATAGTCTCCCATCATGTTTTCGTTAGACGCTCCTTGGTAGCAGAGTTCAAAGTTCAGTACATGTTGGTGGAAGCGCTCGTCTTGCTCTTTGAGGTGCATCAAATGAGCCAGGGAAAGAGACGGATACTTATACTCCCCTTATGGAGCAGCACAGTTTTGAAGCTTCTGGATGAGCTATCAATGAAGAGGCGCCACTCGTTCGGGTTACAGGCAATTCCAATTGCTTCACACTGACAGGATACATTGTAGCAGAAGCAGAGCTCATCTTGACCAGTGAAGAAACTTGAAAATGTCGGTGACGCTTCCTTTGACTTGCGACTTGCACACCTATCTCCCTGAGTCCAGATGTCAAAAGCTTGGTATTCGACTTTGTTAGATAAAGATCTCTGATCAAGTCATTGAGGTCTCTTTGGTTGGGATAGTATGGGTTTCTCTCACCAGCTGCACTTCTGAAATTGTAATATGGATCTTCAACGTCTACCTCCTCTTCTGATTTGCTGCTCTCTTCTGAGGATGGCTGCTTTCTCTCTGGCGGAATGGGTACAGGTAGCTCAGGACCATGTGGCACTGGGACGATGGATCATGGAAGGTCCGGGTAAATTATAGCAGATGCATTCTTGCCAGCTCGACGTTTGGAAGGGTCCATCGTGCAGAAGTAGCAATTGCTTGAGTGGTCAGTGGGTTCAAGCCAAATTCTTGGAATAGCGAACTTTATGGCTCTCTTTTCCCCTCTGTATCATCTTGTAAAAGAGCAAAATAAAATTATTATGAAGAATAAATTTATTTTATCCACAATTAATGTGTAAGAGGTTCATGTAAAATATTTTATATGTGATATTTTTTCTATACCATTGGAAATCAAAAAAGGTATTTACATTTTTAAAATGTCTAAAATTTATATTATATAAAATCTTACTATTCCAGCAAGCAAAAATTATCCTTCTTACCTTTTAAAGTATTTTTGCAGTGCTCGCAGCTAAAATAAGGTCCCCAGGGCTTGTCTTGATCCCCAATAGGCATGTCAAAATATGCCTTCTGGGCTTCACACATTTTAGCAGATGTTGTCACAGAGTACTTTTTGCTCTTGTCTTGATAAATTGGTCACATACATAGCAGAATGCTTGCAGCTTCTTGATGTCATCTCTGCATCTCTGATAAAATCAGATTGGTCTATGTGTTCACTTAGACAGCCAGAACTAAACTGAGAGGAGAGCCCCTATATTTATGTTACTGTGGAAAGTTCTAGAAAATTCTACAACATTACAAAAATGATTTAAGTTTTACAACATTTTAGAAAGTTCTTGAAACTTCTTGTAATTTCGAAAAAAATCTTTATCAGCTACTCAGCACTGAATCTACCTGGAATGTTCTGGAAAATGGATAAATTTGGAAATTTCGTGACCCAGGCCACAAAAGTAAAGTTTGAAGATAAAAATAGGTCTTTTTCATTTACTTTAGGCATCAGCAATTGTGAAATAACCCTTTCTGCTCAAAAACAAGAAAAAGTAAAACTTTTGTTACATTGTGATGTCTAACTTCTCTTCTTATTTTAACATTTCTACTGGCAGGCTCCCTTTCTCATGCTAACATTTCTACATGGCAGACGCTGTTTCTTATGTCAACATTTCTACATGGCAGACGCTGGTTCTTATGTCAACATTTCTACCTGTCGGGCTTTCTCGTCTCCACCTATATATCTGTCAAACTCCATATTTTATGTTTACTAACGTTTTGCAAGTTTGATGTTGCCTTTAAAACTTTACATTTACCACGTATAAACCATTTAAAGCACATTTTAATAAGAATTTCTCGTAATTTCGTTTTCTTTTTTCTTTTTACATGAAATACCAAAACCACAGATAACCTGAGTTCTACATATTATAATCTGAACACATAAAAGATCCACGCTTTTTAACTGAAATACAGTATTTGTTAACTTTTTATTGACGATGTAGAAACGCAAAACTCTTTAAAGAGAAGGCCCAGGGGTTCGACTCATAATCCGAGGGTTGCGGGTTCGAATCTCCGTCGCACCAAACATGTTCGTCATTTCAGCCGTGAGAGCGTTATAATGTTATGGGCTATCCCACTATTCGTTGGTAAAAGAGTAGCCCAAGAGTTGGCGGTGGGTAATGATAACTAGCTGTCTTCCCTCTAGTCTTACACTGCTAAAGTAGGAACGGCGAAAGCAAATAGCCCTTGAGTAGCTTTTCGCGAAATTCAAAACAAAGAAAAAAAACTTAAAAGAAAAAACACAATATCCCAACCAAAAACAGCACCCTCGCCATTATCTAAATATTTAATATTATTTATCCATGAAAATATTCCATAGGTGATTTAGGAAAGCTTTCACAAAGGTACGAATTAATTGCTTAAAACCTGGTTGTTCGAGCGATGTGTTTTTGATGTTACTAAATTTTTATTTGGTGGAATGAGACATACAAGTAGAAAGAAAAATAATTTCACCTCTTTAACTGTGTTTCTTGTTGAAAATGTAATAGAAGAAGTTTTCTCTTCAATTTCTTCTTCAGTTTAAGTTGCTGAAAAACTTGTTTCTCGCTTGAGGATCGTGGGGGCGCTGTAAGAAAGAATGACATGTCAAACCCCACTTGTCTATCAAGTAACGAACGTTTCGTTGTCTTTCAAAATTTATGGTCTGAACGAGAGAGATTTACACATTTTGTTAAAAACTAAGCAAAAACCGAAACATTGGTTTAAATAAAAATATATTTATTCATATTTATCTAGTAGGTAAAGACCATTTTTTTTTACTTCTATCACGTAAGAGTAGTTTAAATTAGCGGCGTGTGTTACTTCTTGGCTTTCATTCTTTTGCTCTATTAGTTCGCACGGGTTTACCTGGTGCAGTTTTGAACGAAAGTTTCAAAAACTGAACCTTCCAATAACACAATAAAACAACAGTTTTGCTAACGGAAAACCCTAAACTAATTTGGAATAATTTCAATTTGCTCGTTTAAAAAAGTGTGGTCAAAATTTGTCCATCGCCTCTAGATTTTGAGTTATTGTAAGATCTCAATGTATTACCAGCACTTTTGTCAAATACCATGTAATAAAACTCAGTGGAATAGATTTATGCTGTAAAACTTAGTTTACTTAGATTATTTATTGGGTAAAAAACATTCATTTTTGATCATTTAAAACATTGGCAGTCTTTGTATTGTATTGGTGTAAAATTCCAAGTATACTGTTCACGTTTGCTGTTTCCTTCACTTTGCCCACTCCCCCTGTAGGTTTGCGGACTTACAACGCCAGAAACAGGGTGTCAATAACTGTGGTGGGCAGATCACTTATAGCTCATCATGCAGCTTTATGATTAACAAACACGCCCGGCATGACTAGGTGGTTAGGGCGCTTGAAACGTAGTCTGAGGGTAACAAATTTAAATCCCCGTCAAACAAAACATGCTCGTCTTTCAGCCGTGAGGGCGTTATAATGTATGATCAATCCCATTATTCTTTGTTCAAGAGGTGGCGGTGGGTGGTGATAACTAGTTGTATTGCCTCTAGTCTTACACTGTTAAATTAGGGAGAGCTAGCGCAGATACCCCTAATGTGTCTTTGCGCAAAATTAAAAGCAAACAAGCCTTTCGAAACGTCTGAATTATTTGATGTTTTTGTTTTTTTTAATTTCACTCAAAGCTCATCAAGAGCTATCTACGATAGCCGTCCCTAATTTAGCAGTGTAAGACTAAACGAAGGCAGCTAGTCATCACCACCCACCGTCAACTCTTGGGCTAATCTTTTACCAACGAATAGTGGGATTGAACATCACATTATAACGTTCTCGACTTGTAATTTGAGGGACGCGGTTTTAAATCAAAGTCACACCAAACATACTCGCCCTTTCAGCCGTGGGGGTGTTATGATGTGGCGGTTAATCCCACTATTTGTTGGTAAAAGAGTAGTAGCCCAACAGTTGGCGGGGGGTGATGATGACTAACTGCCTTCCCTGTAGTCTTACACTGATAAATAAGGAACGGATAGCACAGATAGATCTCGTGTAGCTTTGCGCGAAATTCTAAAAACAAATAAACAATAGTCAATAATAAAGTTATTCAAAGAAATACAGAAAGTTTGCCTAACATTATTTTACCTTGTAAAAGTGGAAATTCAATATTTGAATTACTTCGGATAAGCGTACTTTTATGTTGGTTAGTTACATTTTTATTTTTTGGAATGATTTTCCCAGCAGACAAAATAAACCACTTCGTTAGATTAAAACAACAACCGGAAGTTTCGATCTTTTTGAGTACCTTGACAGTTTTCTAAATAACTAGACTATACAAAGACCTTTCTTATTATATTTTATCTTACGCTTACCTCCAAATTTATGTTTTTGTTTTTTTACCTCAACAATTACCTCAGTCTTGCACTGTTCCTGGATGAGAGTACACTTACACATCCTGTGTAGCAATGTTCCTGGATGTGTGTAGACTTACACATCTTGTGTAGCTGTGTTCCTGGATAAGTGTAGACTTACACAACTTGTGAAGTAGTGTTCCTGAATGAGTGTAAAATTACACATCTTGTGTAGCAGTGTTCCTGGATGTGTGTGTAGACTTACACATCTTGTGTAGCTGTGTTCCTGGATGAATGTAAAATTTCACATCTTGTGAAGCAATGTTCCTGGATTAGTGTAGACTTACACATCTTGTTTAGTAGTGTTCCTGGGTGATTGCAGGATTACACATAATGTGTAGCTGTGTTCCTGGATGTGTGTAAAATTACACATCTTGTGCAGCAGTGTTCCTGGATGTATGCAGACTTACACATTTTGTGTAGTAATGTTCTTGGATGAGTGTAAAATTACACATTTTGTGTAGCAGTATTCCTGACTAATATAATCACTCTAGGTTTGTGTTAAAAATAGGCATATATACAAGTAATATATGTATGTATATATATAATACTATTATTTATTCTTCTTACAAGTCGAGAAAGCCAATATCTTTAAGCAAACACAAATTCTGTCCCCCAAACCACCGGTAAATAAGAAGAAATAACTCACCCTTATAGTCTGTATGCTTGTTAATTTTGACCTAGTAAGCAAAAGTGGTCTGTATATTTATTAATTTTTTACCTTATGAGCAGCCCCCCAGTGGCTCAGCGGTATGTCTGCGGACTTACACGCTAAAATCCTGGTTTCGATACCCGTGGTGGGCAGAGCACAGATAGTCCATTGTGTAGCTTTGTGCTTAATTCAAAACAACAACAACTACCTTATGAGCAAGAGTTGTCTGTACGTTTGTTAATTTTCACCTTGTCTGCAACAGTGGCCTGTATGATTGTTAGTTTTTACCTATTCAGCGAGAGTGGTTTGTGTATTTATTTTGATCCAGCTAGCAAGTGTGGTTCCTATCTTTACTCTAGCCTACTCAGCAAGAGTAGTCTCTGTATTTATTTATTTTGATCTGTTCAGCAATTTTTGTTTCTATGTTTACTCTGGCTTACTGAGCAAGTGAGGTGTGTATGTTTATTTATTCTGATCTATTCTGCAAGTGTGGTTTGTTTTTATTTGTTTAGATAGTGTTTGGAGAATTACCTTTTTGTTCATTTATTTTTATTTAAAAGTACGATATTGTTCTTGCTGTAGGCATCAATAATTTATTAGATGTGTGTTTTGTATTCGTCATAAACACATGAAGTTTTGGCGAACTAAAGGGAAAAGGTCTAGTGTCTAAGTTAGACCAAATCCACAAGTCTTAAGCAATTCTGAAGAAAGGAATATCAAAAGCGAGACAAGACCTCTCGAAATATCATGTTTGAGATATCGGGCTTTTTTTATTTTGGAAACCAATGATAAACTGGTTGAGATTGTAAGTGCATTATTATAGCACTAATGTAGGTATAACAATGTCTTTTGTCTATTTTGTAATCTATAAAATTGTGTTTTTAAAGGTGAATTTTACAAAAAAAGAAACCTTTGCAGTCAAAAGAATTACTCATACTGATGAATTTTGCAGGTTCACATTTTTTTATAAAAAATATGTGCTAATAAATGAAACATAGAACTTGGTGCAGAAAGAACACTTTCCGAGCGACAATCTGAATGTTTTAGTTTATACGTTTGCCGCAAGGTAAAGTACTGTGACGTAATAGTTGCCAAACAAACTACCAACGCCAGCGCGTTGAATATAAGTAAACATGGCCAATGCATACGGAGAAACAGAGGCAGGATCTGTTTTGACTTTGTGTTCTGAACAGTGTCGAGTAGCGCCACATCAATTCGAACCTACTCTGAACGAACCTAGCTAGAACAGTTACTTTTGACACAGATTTGACAAGTTCTAGTAATGACAAATCGGTCATACCTCCAGTGGAAGAATGGTAAGCCTAATTCATGACAACAAATATGGTCTGTATTATTTCACGTGCAAGTTTAATCATTTAGAAACCTGTCTGGTGTTTATAAATTATTGGTATCACAGACTGGGTTTTATTTGTTTATACTTTGCCGACTATGGTAACCAATACTCGGCCCTTCCACAATCATTGTACCGGGTATTTATGACTCGTAACAAAATGAATTTCAATTATACGTCATAATTCTGTCTATAAAATCAAATTAGATGTAGCAGTCTGAATAGTTAATTTAATATGTACCATAAATGTATCATTTTATATGACATATTCCGTATGTTTGTGCAAGGTGTAGGTGTGGTTTATGCAAGCAGATGCCAACCAGGAAAGAGTGCATTTGTTGTTCCTACTCCTTGCACGGAAAGGAAAAGAAGCTTTTGTTCGATGCCAAATCGTTTTTACAACCATAAGCAACGCAGCAAACCATGTTATTATAAAACAAACATAAAGTAGCAATATCAAGACAAAAAATAGTCTCACAAAGTATGTAATCTGGAAACCGACAGATTTGCATAAAACACCAGCACTGAAAGGAACAAAATGGTCGGCGCACAACGAAGCGTGTTTGGCAACTATTATGTCATAGTTGTAAAACGTCACAGAAACAGCCAAACGACCGAGAGGAACTTGAGTTCGAGAACCTGCATATTTTATTTAATTTTTTACTGAAAAACTAAAGTGTTTAAAACTATGGCAACCACACAGGAATTTTACGTTACCAAAGTACAGTTTCTAAGGCAATTATTAAATTTGTTGAAAGTTAACCTTTCACAGATCTCTTATGGGTAATGTTTGATGTTACTCATGTCACACTGGTTCGGCATGGCCTAGTGGCTGAGGCACTCGACTCGTAATCTGAGGGTCGCAGGTTCGAATCCACACTACACCAAAATTGCTGGGCCTTTTGGCCATGGGACGTTATATATGTTCTGGTCAATCCCACTATTCTTTGGTAAAAGAGTAGCCCAAGAATTGGCGGTGGATGGTGATGACTAACCGCCTTCCATCTACTCTTACACTGCTAAATTAGCGAAGGCTAGCGCAGATAGCCCTCGTGTAACTTTACGCGAAATTCAAAACAAACGTGCCGCACAATGTCAAACTATTGCTACAAGAAACAGCTATGAAGCACAATATGCTCAAACAGAACTTCTCAACAAACATAAATTGCTTGTGATGTACTTAAGTAGTATCTATATAATATTATATGTGAAATTTAGGGCATAGGAAACAGGAAGTTCAAGTGAAAAGCTCTTTTGAAACCACTTTTATACAAAAATGTTTCCTTATTTTTGTAGTAGGCGTGTTTGTTTTTCATCATATCGAGGAAAATGTTTACAATTGTTAAGTCACATGTTTCTTTTAAATACAGCGTTTTATGGGAGTTAAGCACATCAAAGCAACAGGACAGAATCGTTTTATCCTCTATTCCAATAAGTTTGTTTTGTTTTGGAATTTCGCACAAAGCTACTCGAGGGCTATCTGTGCTAGCCGTCTCTAATTTAGCAGTGTAAGACTACAGGGAAGGCAGCTAGTCATCCCCACCCACCGCCAAATCTTGGGCTACTCTTTTACCAACGAATAGTGGGATTGACCGTCACATTATACACCACCACGGCTGGGAGGGCGAGCATGTTTAGCGCGACCCTCGGACTACGAGTCGCACGCCTTACGCGTTCGGCCATGCCAGGCCTTATTCCAATAAGGAACTTGTAAACGTTAAGCCTGACTTCAAGTATCACACGTCAAACTTTCGTATAATGTTCAGATTGTTCCTTCCTCTTCTTCAATCAATGACCAGCATCGAAATATTTCTATAAACTCCTGAATGCACGCAAAAGGAAGAGGAAAGTGGATACAGTACGGTGTAACGAAACGTAGCTACTTTTCAAAAGAAATTTAACAAAACGGCACCTCGTGACGGAAAGCGTAAATCTGCATTTGAGCTAGTCACGTGTTGTGGCTTCCTTTGAACACGTGTAGAAAATAATCATTTATCCAATAACAAAAATATTCAATGATGATTTTCGATCTCACACAAAAAATGTAGATCATCGAAAACACATTTTGAAAATTTAGAACAGCCCGAGAATGACATTGATTTGCTTCAGAACACCAACAGTTCGCGATGTGATATCCTTTCTGTTTGTTGTTATGTAATGCCTGCAAATAGTTTATTCAGTATATTTTATATAGTTCTCAAACACTTGTTCAAAATTAGAAGTCATAACCCTAAATGAGATATCATTAAATGTTAAAAATAACTGCTTATCTGTACCTCTACTAACAGGTTAAGACGACTAACCAGGTGTTAAAAAGGATGCTATAATCACTATCTATCAACCTTATTTTGTTTCCCTACTCCCTCAGTGGCACAGCGGGATGTCTGCGATCGTTAAACACCGGGTTTAGAGAATCTTAATAGACAGAACACAAGTCGTCCACTGTGCAACTTTGTGTTTAAATTAGAAATAAAAAGAATACACACTCGTTCTTTTGTTTCGTCATTGTTTTCATCCATAGTGTTTGTTCAATTCTGTTACAGCCTTAAAACTCTCATAATACTTTACCTACTAACATTCAAATATCCGACTTCGTTTCATACAATTTGCTGCTACACATCATATAACGTTATTTCGTACTTTTACCTGTTAGAACACTTAATATTTTAGAGCCTCCCTACTAGCACAATGGTTTGGTTGCAGACTTATAACGCTATAAAATGCACATGGGACCATAGTCTTAATAAGAGGAATTAATTGCAATATCAGTGTTGACTTACAAGTAATTTATGTTAAGAATTAGTTCAGATTTTGTTTGTTTGTTTTGGAATTTCGCACAAAACTACTCGAGGGTTATCTGTGTTAGCCGTCCCTAATTTAGCAGTGTTAGACTGGAGGGAAGGCAGCTGGTCATCACCACCCACCGCCAACTCTTGGGCTACTCTTTTACCAACGAATAGTGGGATTGACCGTAACTTTATAACGCCCCCACGGCTGAGAGGGCGAGCATGTTTGGCGCGACGGGGATGCGAACCCGTGACCTTCGGATTACGAGTTGCACGCCTTAACGCGCTTGGCCATGCCGGGCCAATTAGTTTAGAAATGTGTTGATAAAGTAGATGGTGGCCTTCACAAATACCTCTAATTCAAATGTGTAAAAACTTAAAACTTGTAATGGTTATAATTACTGAAACAAAAAGGTGGGAAACAACAATAAACAAACGTGTCAACAATTGGCTGGTCGTTCCATAAACTCTGTCAAATCATTGTTATGAGGATCGTATTTAAATAAAACTATCAAACTATTATAACAAATATTCAAGGAAATAAACCTAACTCAGAAACCAAAATAAAAATAACTTCTTTTATTTATGTTGGAGTTTAATAATTACTCCGAAAACTAGTGTAATTTAAATTATGTCTAATTCAATATAATTTATAAACAACACAATTTGTTTTTAGTTTCAGGCATATAAATTAAATCCATTAAAATACTTGTAAGTATCAATTGGAATCATTTTACTGAAAAATAGATTAGAAATCGTAAGTCTTTTGATTGGTTTGAATTTCGCGCAAAGCTACACGAGGGCTATCTGCGTTAGCCGTCCCTAATTTAGCGGTGTAAGACTAGAGGAAAGGCAGCTAGTCATCACCATCCACCGCCAACTCTTGGGCTACTATTTTACTAAAGAATAGTGGAATTGACCGTCTCATTATAACGCCCCCACAGCTGAAAGTGCGAGCATGTTTGATGTGACGGGGATTCGATCCCGCGGCTCTCGGATAAGGAGTTGAACACTTTAACCACCGGGCCATGCCAGGTCTAAGTCTTTTGAAGTATTTGGTATTTGTGGCTTGTTACCATATTATCGAATATTTACCTTTTGATGGAGCTTATAAGACATTAGACGCATGTTTTTTTATGATATCAATGGTTTTCTTCTAGTACTGCTTAAGTAAAACTACAAGAGAAAAGACAAACAGTAATCTGAATATTGTTTCTTAACACTTTTACTGATAAGGAGAGAACAACGATTCGACCTTCCTATGTCATCTTCAGGTTAAGAAGCCTGAAGCCTACCAGATAGATTTAGAGTTTTATATCCAATACACGACCCCATTGATACACATCCTGAGCAATCCTTATAGAATTCACCACGACCAAAACTAACTTTATGTTCAATAACTAAAACTACCTACAAATAAATGGCTTAAGTATGGGGAATCCCGTATCACCAGTTCAAGGCAACATCATTATGACACAGATGGAATCTCAAGTGATCAATTCAGTCTTACACCCACCACTCTACTGGTAAAGGTATGTTGATGATACAATTACTGGATTCACATCTACAGAACACGCACTTAGTTTTTTTTCAACCACGTTAACTCGATACAATCCCACATTAAGTTCACCTGTGAACAGGAAAAAGAACTAACCAAATAACATTCCTTAACCCCAAGATCGCTAGAAACGATGTGTTTTTCAAAACAGAAATCCACACAAGAATCGCCCATACTGGAGTATACATTCCAAGAAACTCAGTACATAAAACAAAACAAAAACTCAACATATCAAATCAAATAAACACAGCCAAAAACTACGTTCACCCGATAAAATTAACAATGAAGTCAACAAACAAACAACAATAAATCCCAAGATACAAGAAACTATAAAACTTTATATTGCTGCATACCATATGTTCCCGACATCAGCGAAAATACAACCAACATTCAGAAAAAAACTTATAACGAAACACAACATTCCAGTAAACAGCAAATTTATTCAAAAACAAGGTACAAAACTGAGGTCTATGCTATGTAAAAACTACACTGACAAACACAACACCAACACTATTTATAAAATACAATGCAACAACTGCCACAACTTCTATTGGTTTGTTTGTTTTGTTTTGGAATTTTGCACAAAGCTACTCGAGGGCTATCTGTGCTAGCCGTCCCTAATTTAGCAGTGTGAGACTAGAGGGAAGGCAGCTAGTCATCACCACCCACCGCCAACTCTTGGGCTACTCTTTTACCAACGAATAGTGGGATTGACCGTCACATTATACACCCCACGGCCGGGAAGGCGAGCATGTTTAGCGCGACGTGGGCGCGAACCCGCGACCCTCGGATTACGAGTCGCACGCCTTACGCGCTCGGCCATGCCAGACCCAACTTCTATAGGAAAAACAAGTAAAAAATGGAAATTAGATTAAAAAAACACAAAAAAACAACACCTTCACACGTTTTTGAACATTGTAAGTCAAATAAACACAACATAACCACAAAAAACATTCAGATATTAACTCGGGAAACAAATATAAACAAGCGCAAAATTAAAGAAGCCCTACTTATACAGCAACTAAAATCAAAATTAACCCAATAAAAAGGAACACCTTTATACCTCTACTACTTAACAACGTAACATCCATCTGCAACGCCCCCTACAATCCGGTACACGTTTATACTCTCGTCCCTAAGACGTGTTCGTCAACGATAACATTGAACCACTCTCTCTTTCTTAACCTGAAGATGATCTTGTAAGGTCGAAACGTCGTTCTCTCCTTATCAGAAGAAGTGTTAATACCCCTATCGGCCGTTCTGAGATACATTTTTATTTCAAGTGGGTTTCTCGTTATCAAAAATGACCTGAATATTGTAATATTAAGATAGCTAAACACATGTGACATTTGGCATAATCTTTGGAGTTGAAATGAAGGAGCTAAAACATCACTTCCTCCCCATGTTGTTAAACTAATTTGGGAGCTATCAAGGCATTGGTCACACTGTCTTAGGGTTCCGAATCATTAGATCTAACATTATTTTATGTAACGCCCTTTCAGCCGTGTGGGCGTTATAATGTGACGGTCAATCTCACTATTCGTTGGTAAAAGAGTAGCCCAAGAGTTGGCGGTGGTGATAATTAGCTGCCTTCCCTCTAGTCTTACAGTGTTAAATTAGGGACGGCTAGCACAGATAGCCCTCGAGTAACTTTGTGCGAAATTCAAAATTAAACAAACACAGAAACAATATTTTATATAAATAGTACTGTGTAAAAGTGTTAAGACGAAGTAAAATATTAGATTTCAGGCTACTTTCAAAAAACAGTTGAATGTAAATCGGAGATTAAACATCAACATTTTAACAGAATTCCATATTTAGTACAACAGAAACTCGGTGGAAATGTTTGAAATCTGTTTTGCTTTAATAACTGCAGACGGTTTTTGAGGTATTCTTGTAACATTTTTAATCAAAGTATTCTTTGGGATTTTACTCCAAATGTCTCTAATATACTCCCATAAAGTTTCTTTGTGGGGTAACTTTCGATTTATTAAGTTTTTGATCTATCAAATCCCAGATCTGCTCAATTGGTTTGAGATTAGGGATCTGTGGGAGCCATTGTATCATTTGAATGATTCCAGCAGCTTCTTTCCTAGCTACATAATTTGCTTTGGATGAAGGGTTGTTTGGAGTCATCAGCTACTTGGCGGTAAAATCCTTCACCAATAATACGTAAACCACTAAGTATAACATAACAGATCAATATCTAATGGCACTTGTGCTGGTCCATTATTTCATCTACTTTACAAATATATCCTGTTTTTCAGGCAATAAAATACCCCAAAATCATCACACTGTCTCCTCCGTACACCAAGTTAGGTGCGATGCATTCAGATAAGTATGTTTCACCTTTCTTCTGCCGAATGTACAACCTATACTTTGAAGCAAATATTTCAAACTTCAACTTACCCATCCATAACACCTCTTTTTCAATCGTCAACAGTCCTGTTTTTGTACAATTCAGCACATTTTAGTCTACTGATAACAATTGGAGGTCGAAGTAAAAGTTTTTAAACTGCTACACGACCAAATATTGCATTCTCGTTGAATTTTCTGGATACTGTAGATCGTAACATGTTTTTTATCATTTAGTACATGGTCTTGGCCCGGCATGGCATAGCACGTTAAGGCGTCCTCTTCGTAATCTGAGGGTTGCGGGTTCGCGCTCGAGTTGCGCCAAACATGCTCGCCCTCCCAGCCGTGGGGGCGTTATAATGTGACGGTCAATCCCACTATTCGTTGGTAAAAGAGTAGCCCAAGAGTTGGCGGTGGATGGTGATAACTATCTGCCTTCCCTGCTAAATTAGGGACGGCTAGCACAGATAACCCTCGAGTAGCTTTGTGCGAAATTCCAAAACAAACAAACAAACAAGAACATGGTCGTTTATCCCAGTCTACCTTCTGTCCTGAAGGCTGCATAACTAAAGATATTTAACATCAGTATAACTGAGTTTAGGTGTTCTGTCGTTTCCTTTCTCATATTTAAATTAACCTGTCTCATCCTCACGATCTATTATATGCCTGACAATATTTGAGGAAGATTTCAAAGCTACAGTAAATCGTCGTAGAGTCCAATAAGCATCACGTAAAGTTTTTATGCGATCTGCTCTATTAACACGTTTTGGGTCATGGAGTGATGACAAAGATGATACGTTGTTTTCATCAAGGTTTTATGGTATTAAATTGATTTAATCTAGTATATACCATACCGGTACCACATGCTAGCTTCTTTCTATACAGTTAAGACACCGCATGGGGTAACATGACAGTTATTTCAGACCCTAAATTTGATCAGTGTGTTTATTCAAGCAGAAACCTTATGACAAGCCCTTGGTACAAATATATAGTAATTCTAAAGAAAGATAACAATTCTCAACCTGGTTCATTTATTTGCCAACATGGATCAGTGAAGCATTACTATAGTGTTGAAATTCATATACTGTAATGGAATGATGGAAGAATTAGTACCATAAAATGGAAAGAATGACAAAATATTTTCTTCTCCTAACACTTTTCCACAGGACTACATATATATATATATATATTTGATTTTATGTATAAATAAATTTAACACTGGGGCAGAATTTCCGTGATGTCTGCTTTATGAGTTTTGTTTGTTTGTTTGTTTCGGAATTTCGCACAAAGCTACTCGAGCGCTATCTGTGCTAGCCGTCCCTAATTTAGCAACGTAAGACTAGAGGGAAAGCAGCTAGTCATCACCACCCACCGCCAACTCTTGGGATACTCTTTTACCGACGAATAGTGGGAATAATCGTAACATTATGACGCTCCCGAGCGTTTGGCGAGCATGTTTGGCGCGAACCCGCGACCCTCAGATTACAAAGCGCACGCCTTGACGCTCTAGGCCATGCCAGGCCCACTGTACGAGTTAATCCAATTGTTAATGAATTATTTTTCTGACAAAAGGTGGAGTTAAGCAGACTGTAGTATTAGCGATCAGAAAACATGTTGTTGATTTGAGTTAAGCCCAAAGCTACAGAATGGACTATCTGTACTCTGTCCATCACGGGTATCGAAATCCGGTTTTTAGCATCGTAAGTCTGCAGACATACTGCTGAGCTACTGGAGGGAAAAACATATTGTGCAGAGCAAAGTGAATAAAAACAGATACGTTGAAATCCAAATTGTAATCTCATTAACTGTATTTTTGTTGTTATTGAGATATCAATCTGATGATCGGCTTAGCGAAATTCCAGAGACTCCTAGCGACCAGATAAGATCGTCCTTAATATTAAACTAATTATTAAAGAAAAGACAGGCAGTTAGCAGCACACTTCGTCATATGGGATTTTGTCGGAAAAAAATCAGATTGCCTAGCATGGCACTTTAGCATAGGAACTTTGATCTTTAATCTGTAGCTTGGAATGATGTCTGGTTCTATATTAATGCTACCAAAATAACAAACTACTCACTTAATACAATAATTGTTTTTCAGGGATGATTTGCGTCAAGTTTTGTTTTCATTGAAGAGTAAAATTAGTAATGAAGGGTATTTCAGGGCTTTAAATGAAATTCATTCTTTTCTAATCTCTTGATTGTTAGTTTGCACATTGGGCTATTTGTGGTTGCCTGCCAAGAGTTTTCGAACTTGGATTTCAGCATTATAAGCATTCAGAACCATTAATTAGCCCCTGAGGGAAGTGGCGAACTCCTAATTAATTCGTATGTTTTTCATTCTTATCTACAGCTTCCCTGCGATTTAGTGGTTATATTGAAGGCTTATATGACTAATATTTGGAGTTCGATCCCTTTTATGGCACAGTGCAGGTAATCCATTATGCAGGTTTGTAATAAAACAAAGTCGACACTCGTTGGTTTTATCAACACTGTAAACTAGGATTTTCATTATTCTTAAACATAAATAATTTTCTTGTTTATAATTAGTATCGAAACGTACACATAGCCCATCGTTTCGGCACTTTTTATTTATCAAACTTTAAAACCTTCTTCATGCTCTAAACATGGGACTTCTGTCTTTCCCCTGACAACAGTAAGGAGCTTGTGTCCCATTGAGGTTGGTTAGTTTCAGCACAGATAAAGTTTTCTTTTGTCATATAATGTCTGAAGAACTATGAGATATGGCTTTGATGTAATGTTAGTGCCAGGCATAAGATATCACTATCAAATGTATCTAAATCTAATTAAATTATAATAACATTATTTTCGTAGCACTTTGGTAATCATATTAGGCATGATTTATAACACGTTAGCGCTAATTTATATTGCTTAGACGTATTACAATAACAAAACAATATTTCTATATATAATTATCTAATTAATCTTTAATCTTTCTTGACAGGATTTAATTCAATGTGCTCATTTTATTTACACAGGAAATTTAAAAATCTACTTAATTTTCCAACTGCACGCGGCTACATTTCTGTAGATTAGAACTGATTACAATATAGCTTAAATTAATATATTAAAATAAGAACGACTTTGAAATTCTCCAAGTCTTAGTAAGGAAGTTGAAATATGAATACACTTCATTAGATATCCACACTAGTTTTGCGTTAAGCTGTTCAGGTAATAATTAATGATATAAAATTGCAATTTAAAAAGTAATTCATTTTTATTTTTTTTCAAAAAAGAAACAAACAAAAGTCAAGAAACCAGTCAGATAAGTTTGGAAGTCTTACGTCACAACATAAGCTGGAATGCAGTAAATAAAACTGGCACATTTATGGTGTAATTTCTCTGTTAATATATTTGTTAAGTGTACAAAAATAAATAAAAACATGAAATTTATATTTGCGCTCATTAAACACCCATTCACTTTGGACGCAAGTTTTATCTTGACAATTTTACAAGTGTGCGTTCGATTAATTCTTGCATTTTGAGCACGTGGTCTTAGCGTGTCCAGAATTATGTCTGAAAACTGTTTGTTTGTTTTTGAAATTTTGCGTAAAGCTACACGGGAGCTATTTGCACTAGTTGTTAATAATTTAGCACTGTAAGACTAGAGAAAGGCAGCTAGTCATCATCACCCACCGCCAAATCCTGGGCGACTTTTTCACCAACAAATAGTTGGATTGACCGTCACATTATAACGCCAACACGGCTGAAAGGACGAGTCTGTTCAGTATTAAGGGAATTCGAAACCACGACCCTCAGATTACTAACCACCTCGCCATGCTGAACTTATATCACAGAAACCGAAAGATTTTCGTAACGTACACTCGGAAATATTAAAACGAACTATATATATTTAGAAGAAATCTAATTTAAAGTAAGATTGTGTATGTTCCTCTAAATCTTGAGCAAGATGATATTTTTCCATCCAGTTTTAATATAGAATATTCATTTTAAAAATGGTTGAGGTTTCACCTACTCGAGAAACAAACCATTTAGCACTCCTATCTTTTGTGTGTTTTATTATGAAATGCGGAAATCATAAGAATTTTATAAAGCCTCTTCTTGAAAAAGGCAGAAGAGTTTCCAATGGAAGGACGGAAAGAAAATTAAAAAAATAGATGGATGGATAGTAAAAATATTACATTAAAATATCAATGACATAAAAAACGTAAGCTATTTCTCCATAAAGGGAAACTGAGATGAAATAAGATAGAGACAGTCGAAATCTTACGTTGTGCGAAAATATCAGTAATATAAACTCTTTCTACAGACTAGACTTGTTTGTTTTGAATTTCGCGCAAAGCTAAACGAGGCCTATCTGTGATAGCCGTCTCTAATTTTGCAGTGTAAAGCAAAAGACTAGAGGGAAGGCAGCTGGTCATCACCACCCACCGCCAACCCTTGAGCTACTCTTTTACCAAAGAATAGTGGTATTGATCGTAACTTTATGACGCCCCCATGGCTGAAAGGGCGAGCATATTTGATGTGAAGGGGATTCGAGCCTATGACCCTCGGATTACAAATCGAGTACCTTAACCACCTGGCCATACAAGGCCAATAAGAGTGAGATCCTATGTTGTAGGAAAATGTCAAAATAATTAAGGTTGTAAACTATATTTCCAGGAGGGAAATTTAAAACTCGACGAACACTGTGATTTAATGCTTGTGTTAATGGATTCAGACATTAAGATCACTCGCTTCCAGTAGAGAGAGAGAGGGAAAAAAACAGTATATGAATTCAAATTTGGTTTATAGTTTAAAACGTTTCTATTTTTTACTTCTTGTAGTTTCAATCTGGGTAAAAATGAATTTCGTTCGAAGAAAGCGTCTTATAACAAGATACCTAAAGATCTGCGTTAAGTTATCGAAGTAAGTAAAAAACAAAGAAGTGAGTTACTACGAACGCCACGGTATGCCATTTACAACTAATCTCATAATCAGAAAAAGAGATTATTTATTTTAAAATTGCATATTTTTAAATGTAAAATAATAATAATAATAATATTGTGGCAAGATTGTTACTTAGCGCACTAGATAGCAGCGTCAGAGAATAATACCACAGAAAACCACATAACTGTTAATATGCTTGTGGTTAATATGCTTGTGACACAGCAGTTTGTCTGTTTCGATACCCTTGGTGAAACCCATTCTGTTCTAATAAAGACCCCTTTAGTTATGGCCAGTATTCAGTACAGATACGCTGAAACCCCTTCTACGTTAATAAACCTATTCGTTATAATCCACCTTTATTCTTTATCCTTGGCTTGATAAAAGTCCTTTAGCTGAATAAAAAATCAAAACAGCCAGAACTACTTTACTTCCCAAAAAAAAAAAAAATGTTTTAAAAAATAAAGGAAAAGATAAAAGATAAAAAATATGTATGAAAAAACATTTATTTTATAAATATTTGAGTAAATGGATAAGTAATTATTAGAACTTTGTTGACACATACGAGGAATTATGTCGTAACAAATAACGCTCCTTCTTTTATTTATAGGTAAAGGCCTCGCCATCTTGTATGACGTCAGTGACACATTACTCATGCTTGTCGTTGTATTTTTAAGACTTGCGTATTCTGGTTTATTTGATGTAACTTTGGAAATTAAAAAGTGTGTGTAAGAAAATTAATTTTAAAGCAATATATTGGTCATATTTCACATAATTTGATATTTATCTATATGGTCTGGTGGTTTAAACACTCGAATTGCAATCTTAATATTTAGGATTTTAATTTCAGTCCCTGAACATCCTCGCCTTCTCAGCCGTGGGATGATATGTGTGGGTTAATTCCACAATTCGTCAGTGAAATAACAGGCCAAAAGTTGGCGGTGGGTGGTGATCACTAACTTCTTTCCCTCTAGTCTTACACTGCTAAATTAGGGACGGCTATCAGAGATAGCCCTCAAGTAGCTTTGCCCGAAATTCAAAAAAACAAACAAATAAACCATCAAAAAAGCTTTCATGTTTCAATTATCAATTGTAACTACTTTATGTAATTTACTGTGAACTGAGCGTCGCATACTTACTTTGTATCGCGACTTAATTAATTAGTTTTGGACAAAAAAATAAAATAAATATCGAAGAAATATACAGAACGTTATCGTTTATCTTGAATGTTATGCCGTTATAAATAGATAATTTTTACTTATTCTATTAATACACATTTTACTGAGGACTAGCATGTTTTAGTGTTGTAGCCGGTCGTTCCAGCGCTTACAGCGATAAAAATCGACATTAGATCCCAATGGGACAGTGAAAATAGACCTTGGTACGACTTTTGCGTTACCAAAAGATAAACAAAACGTATCAGCACTTAATCTGTTATTTGTATAACAATAACTTAACTCGAAAATGTTCTTCAAGACGAAGAAAAACAACAACAGTAATAAAGTTAAAAGCTGGGTTTGTCATTTATTAACTCTGTTCTTTCTGTTTAGTGTAGTGAATTCATTTAATATGGTGGATCAAAAAATGACTTGTGACTCGTGCTAATCATGACTTGTGATAAGTTTGTCAAAAATGATATAAAATAAATAAGATCAAGAAATATTAATCAATTTTCACGTGTATATTTAAGACATAGATGATAAATTTATATCACAAGGATATTCAACCTTCATGTCTGAGAATTAGATACAATCATATAATCAGAGAGTTCAAATATAGTAATTAATATTTAAGTCAGTGCTACACGAGGAACACGGCCATCTGAAGGATGTCTTGGTGGCTATCATGTTGAGCTTCAGATTGTAAAGTCCAGAGTTCGAGACGTACTGCCGCTAAAAATAATCTACACTTTTAGCTGTGAATGTCACAGCCAATTGAAAATTTTCGTGGGGATAGGTGCTCATGGCTGATTGGTTTTTTTTCTGGTAAGCAGTTCAGAATGAGGAATGTTTTAAACCAAACCTGAAAGGTGTATAATCTTTTCTCTCAACCTACGCACACACAAGGTGTCGTTCTGGTTGAAACTCTCAACTATCTTTCAGTTATTACGACCAAGACACAAACTTTGTGAGCACAGGAAACGTAATTTATTTAATGATTTCAGAAACACAGTATCACTGGTCATCTTCTAAAAATATAAAAATAAAACTATGTGCGTGTATGTAGGAGCTATAATTTGACCATAATAATAAAAACCAAGTCTTGGTTGGTCACTTTTGATTTCTCTGAATTCCGCGAGTTACACGTTTTCTCCTATGATACTTCTTCTTTACATTGCCCGTTCCTATTTTAGTTGAATTCGATCGCTAACGAAGGCGTAGTTAACACATTTTGGCACGTTTTCTGGTATATAAAAACCTATCAAGGGAAGAGCTTTTATAGCAAAGATTTATTTAGAACCGAGTAAATTAATTGGTCGTCTGTTATAGAGAAATTTTTGAAGAATGATAGATTATGTACAATAAATGCAAATGGCGTGGTTTGAAAATAACCGTGATCAGTGAATCCTAACACTAGGATAAATACTGGGAAAAGAATCTCTTTTTAGATAAAGAAGTTATTGTTCGTGATAAGCTTCGATTTTGCGAAGCTAGAATACACTTTATTTTTTTTATGTCTATTTACGGATGGCAAAGTTACAAATGCATATTGGAGAATCAGATTTGGTAGGCTTTGGTTTTTTGACATTTTTGTTAGACTTTTACTGGTTATGTTATAAATCACCAAAAGGAGCATATTAAACAATGTTACAGTCGATTGGTTTGAATTTCGCGCAAAGCTACACGAGGGCTATCTGCGCTAGCCGTCCCTAATTTTGCAGTGTAAGACTAGAGAGAAGGCCGCTATTTATCAACACCCACTCGTTTACCAACGAATAGTGGGATTGACTGTCACTTTATAACGCTCTCACGGCTGAAAGGGCAAGCATGTTTGGTGCGACCAGGATTCGAACCCGCGATCCTGAAGGAGAAATATGCCTTAACACACATGGCCAAGCCGAGCCACAAAAGATTTACATCAACAGACTTCAAGGCGGAGTTGATCTGACGAGTTCACTGTAAAGATTTACACCAACTGACTTTAAGCTGGAGTTGATCTGACGAGTTCACTCTAAAGATTTACACCAACTGACCATAAGGCGGAGTTGATGTAACGAGTTCACTCTAAATATTTACGTTTTTTAAAGAATTCAGCTTATTGGAATCCAAGCCTAAGAAATGATAAAACTCAGATTGCTACGAGTATGCATGTATATAGTTTATATGTATCGGTAAACCATTAAAATGCGCCTTGTTTGTGTTATATTCTTATGTGTATGCTATACATTTGGGTGTTATATATACATATTAGTAGGTACTATATACATATAAATGTGTGTCAGGTACAGGGAGTTGTGTGTGTATATGTATATGTTTAATGAATAAAGGTACGTGTGTACACTCTAAGTTTTCAAGCTGTCTTATTCTCCACGGCTGAAAGGACGAGCATGTTTGGTGTGACGGGGATTTGAACCCACGACCCTCGGATTACCACTCGAATGCTTTAACCACCTGGCCATGCCGGGCCTATTACAGTCGAATCAGTATCATGAATTCAAAAACAATATTATATATGTACAGAGTTTGAGATCCGTTCTACTTCACAATATAGTAACCCAAATTAAAGTAGGTATGTGAACTATGTTGTGACATCTCATCAGCTGTTTAATGATTATTTACATTCGTTAAAGTTTTGTGTTTCACGTCACATGGTCTTTATGCAACAAAAAAGAAGAAAAAATTTAGGATAGACAAACGACAACAACATTTTGGAGTCAGAACCATGAGTTTAACAACAACACAGTCGAAGTATGATCACGACAACCTTACTGTTCCCTTTCAACATTGATGTCTCATTTTCTAACTCCAATTGTTCTTTTATAAAGATGATTTTTAAAACTGTGTCATAATTGACCAAAAAGAAAATGTACCAAGGAAACGTATCAGTGAATTGAAAAAGTGGCTTTTCAACTTCCAGGTCAGCGAGAAATCCATGACTGGGGCTACTCTGCGCTTTTTTTTTTATTATAAAAATGCAAGATGGTCTAAAAAGGCGAGAGCAACTTTCAGAATTTAAAAATTATTTCTGATCACGAAGAAATAAACGAAAACAATCAGCTGCATCCGGGCATTTCATGAATTCAAAGGAAAGGGTCGAATGTTTTGCTTTCAGTACATGTTAGAGTTGATTTATTTCTAATGATTCTGTTAATCAGTTTCGATGCATAATTAGTGTGAAAAATATAGTTTTCTTTTTGAACGCCTTCAATCTCAATGTCTCGAAACAAAACACTGTTTGTACATATAGCTGGAGGATTACAATGTGAACACATTTCAATGTCTTTCTGTACATGTAGCTGGAGGATTACAATGTGAACACATTTCAATGTCTTTCTGTACATATAGTTGGAGGATTACAATGTGAACACATTTTAATGTCTGTCTGTACATATAGCTGGAGGAACACAATGTAAACATACCTCAATGTATTTCTGTACATATAGCTGGAGGATCAAAATGTAAACATATTTCACAGTTTCCTCTTTTTTCTGTTTATGTTTATAACATGGCTCTAGCCTCTTCGTAATTTCGATCTTAGTTGTGCTATCAAAAACCTAAAATTGATTTGGAAACATCCAAAATTTTTACATACCGGAGCATTATCTAGTTTTCATAGTATTTTTCCGACATACGGGAGTATTATCTAGTTTTCAAGGTATTTTTCCGACATACGGGAGTATTATCTAGTCTTCACGGTATTTTTCTGACGAAGAGACCGTAATTTTTGGTGTTTTTTCGAGTGAAATGAAACTTTATAAAATGTGAGCCGACAATATGAATTTGCTATGTCATATTTTATTTCTTTTTAATTTCGTGCAAAGCTACACGAGGGCTATCGGCACTAGCTGTCCTTAATTTAGAAGCGTAAGACTAGAGGGAAGGCAGATTGTCCTTACCACCCACCGCCAACTCTTGGGCTACTCTTTACCAACGAATAGTGAGATTTACCGTCACATTATAATGCTCCAACGGCTGAAAGAACAAGCATTTTTTGTGTGACGGGGATTAGAACCCGCGACCCTCAGATTACAAATCGAGAGCCTTCACCACCTGGCCATGCCAGGGGCTTACTATTTTATAAGGAGTTTCAATTGATCATGAATATCTAATGGCAAGATGAATTTTGACTCTTATGTTGGAACTTTGGTAGAGATGTAAATATATTGACTCTGCATTTGTATTAAGTATGATTATTTTAACGATAAGTGTGAGAAAAAAGTCTAACCCCAATCACAAATTTATGTTCTATTTCCAAAAAGAGTGTTTTTCTTTCAATTTTGAGGTATTTCCCAGACCAAGTGGAAGTTTTGTATGTGAATGATATTTAATTTAACTTTACATCTGCATAACGGCTGAGCTTGTTTTTGTTTGTTTGTTTTGTAATTTCGCGCCAAGCTACACGACAGCTACCTGCGCTATCCCTCGCTAATTTATAAGTGTAAGATTAAAGGGGAGGCGCCACCAACTCCTTGGCTACTCTTTTACCAACGAATAGAGGAATTCACCACAACTTTATGACGCCCCCCATGGCTGAAAGGGCGAGCATATTTGGTGTGAAGGGGATTCGAGCCTACGACCCTCGGATTACGAATCGAGTGCCTTAACCATCGAGCCATGCTAGGCCAAGAAGAATAAGATCCTATGTTGCAGGAAAATATCAAAATAGTCAAGGGTGTGAACTATATTTCCAGGAAGAGAAACTGAAATTGACGATCACTATGATTTAATACTTGTGTTAATGGATTTAGACATTAAGATCACATGTTCCACACAGAGGGAGAAGGAAAAAAAACACTTCAAATTTGGTTTATAGTATGTAACTTTTCTACTTTTTCCTCCTTGAAGTTTCAATCTGGGTAAAAATGAATTACGTTCGAAGAAAGCATCTTATAACAAGATCCCTAAAGCTCTGCGTTGAGTTATCGAAATAAGTAAAAAACAAAGAAGTAAGTTACTACGAACGCCACGGTATGCCATTTACAACTAATCTCATAATCAGAAAAAGAGATTATTTATTTTAGAATTGCGTATTTTTAAATGTAAAATAATAATATTTTGGCAAGATTATTATTTAGCGCACTAGATGGCAGCGTCACAGTATAATACTACGGAAAACCACGTAACTGTTAATATGCTTGTGGTAATATTTATAATTTATTTTAGATCTCACCGGTGAGTCAGTGGGCTTATAACTCATTTGTTTGTAGTAAAGTGCATGGTTGTACAATGGGCTATTTATACCGTGTTTACAATAGATAATGACACCCGGTTTACAGCGTAATAAATTCACAGACTTGCTGCTGCAGTGTTGGGGTTTTGATACCCGTGGTGAGAAGAAAACAGATATCCCTCTGTGTAGCTTTGCGCCAAACAACAGACAAAAGACTTAGAGGTCCACAGAATGACCTGTTGAAACTGAAATGTAACGTTTTCTTTCATACTTTTCTTCCCTGCCTACCCTCAGTGACACAGCGGTATGTCTAAGGACTTACAACGCTAAAATCCAGGTTTCGATACCCTTGGCGGGCAGAACAAATATAGCCTACTGTGTAGGTTTGTGCTTAATTACAAACAAATAAACAAACTTCTCCTCATGTGATTACTTATTGGATGGAAACTAAGGTACATGTAGAAATATATCGTAAAGGACTTGACCAAGAATGGCGTATCTGAGGTAGAATTGTTTAGAATGGACCGTTTTTATGTTTCTTCTTGTTTTACATATTCTGCTACGCGTCAGCTGTTGTGGTGATATTGAAATGTTAAGCTCAAACCGTTTGTCTGATTCTTTATTAATTTGAACTCGTTCGTTGGGGAGGAGGGTCAGACGTCTTCCCAGATTGTTTTACCCCAAGCCATCAAAACTGGTTAAGCAACCTATGACAAGCAGACAAACGAACATTTCTGTAGTATGGAGAAACAGAAAGCTTGTTTGTTTGAAGTTCTCGCAACGCTACATGTGAGCTATCTGTGCTACCAGTTCCTAATTTAGCAAATAGAGTGAGCATGTTTTGGTGGCATCGGGATTCGAACCCATGACACTCAGATTACGAGTCTTACGCCTTAACCCACCTGGCCATGTCGGGGCCTTTTTATGGTATTATGTAATTATTATTATTTGTTAATAAGATTACTAATTATCTTCGAATCGATACAAATGAGCGTTTATATAATTGAGTATTATAATTAACTTTAACTCTAATTATTTTTTGTTTCTTTTTAGTTAAGCGCAATGCTACACAATGGAGTAAATGACGACAGTAACACATTACTCATGCTTGTCCTTCTATTTTTAACACTTGCGTGTGTGTAAAAAAATAATTTTAAAGCAATATATTGGTCATATTTCACATAATAATTTATTTATCTTTATGGTGTGGTGGTTTAAACACTCGACTTGCAATCTGAAGATGTGGGGTTTTAATTTCAGTCACCGAACATCCTCGCCTTCTCAGTTTTGGGATGATATATGTGTCGGTCAATTCCACAATTCGTTAGTAAAATAATAGGCCAAACGTTGGCAGTGGGTGGTGATGACTAGCTGCCTTCCCTCTTGTCTTACACTGCTAAATTAGAGACGGCTAGCCTGACCATGTCGGGCTTATGGTTGAGCTAATCGAAAAAATGGTTTGAAACCAGTTTCAAAATTCTAGCAAAATTTTTGATGTGTATTCTATTTCCTATAGCTTCTGGGTCAGCTAGACAAACACGCGAACGTAGAAAATGTAAGCCTAACTTTTTCCCTGATGAATTAAGAATTATTTCATACTTTTGTGTAAAAAAACAACAACAGTAAAGACAACTAACTGTAAGTAAGCTGGAACTAAAGGAAGGGGAAAGTTACAAAAAATGTTAAGAGAGGATAGCTTTCCAAGAAACAATGAACAAAACGACGAAACCAGTGGTTCCAGCTCCAGGAAAGATCTAGCGAGAGGAAGAAACCAGAATGGGAGTGTACAAGCTTGCATTTCAGTAAACTAAATGACCTTGTTTGTCTGTACAGTTGATAACCGTTTAATCTCCATTTTCTGCGATAACAGATGCAGTGACAATAACTATATAGATATTTAATGTCCCATTAGTCTCTTTAACGTCCATAATCCACATGGAACATGATTGATGATGCTTCATTAAGAAAGATAACAGTGACATTGCTGTTACGGGTTCCACACCCAATTCCAAGTTACTTCCATACACCAGAAACGTCACGCAAGTGCTGGTCTCCTCAATTAGTTATATTGATTTTCTAGCAAGTTGACAATAAGTTAAGAATGTTAACTTGTACCGTTTCATTTGGGAGAGCTGTTGTACGCAATACTTATTTGTTTACTTTGTTGGTTGGAATCAAGCTCAAAGATACGCAATAGGCTATCTGTGTTCTGCCCATCGCGTGTATCGGAACCCCATTTCCAGCAATGTGAGTCCTCAGATATATCGCTGTGCCACTGAGAGGGGGGGGCTGCACGACATCAACTGCAATATTTGAACGAAGAGATTTTTGAAAACTGACGCAAAGTAATTCAATTTTTCTTGAACGTCAACAAATGTTTTATTTTCCCAACATCCAAAGTTAAATATTTTTAAATGCTTTTGTTGTTGGTTTTATAAAGTGAACAAATATTTATTATAAGACTAATATCTTTGTTGTTTGCTTCTGAATTTCGCTCAAACCTACAGAAGAGCTATCTGCGTTAGCCGTCTTTAATTTGGCAGTGTAATACTAGAGGGAAAAGAACTAGTTATCGCTGCAAACTCTTGGATTATTCTTTTACCAACAGATAATGGGATTGCCCGACACATTATAATGCTCCCACGGGTGGTGGTGGTCAGTAGTTCTAAATTAAGATATAATTTACCTAAATCCTAAGGTCTCTGATCTGGTCGTTTAGACCAGGTTAAACGTAAAGAGTAATTTAGATTTAAATACCGAATTTTACACCAGTTTAATAAAACAACAGCGAGATCGATTGTTGGATTCCAAATCCGTAAGGTAACTGACAGTTGACTTTTAAGCTATTTTATACGTCCCAGCGTAACTTTAAAGGGAAAGAAGATGAAATACGTTAAGTATTGTACTCAAATAAAATCAATGTAATTCCTTAACGTATAATCTAAAAAGAGCTAAAATAGGTTTTCCATTTGAAAAGCGCGTTATGCACATGCAGAATAAAAGTCCAGATCAGAAACCGATGGGTATAACCATCCCTAAGTTTGAACTAATGATCAGAAGGAAGGTAAACTCCATCGCCGTCTGGACTAATTCCGTTTCTTTAATTAACGTGATTGGTCTCCACCTTTACAAAACATTAAAACAGGAAATATGGAGCGCGTTCAGTGACATCACGTTTTGAACCTCGGCCCCTTCAACTGGTATTCCGCTACGCTAGCCATTGGGATTTCTCATATAGCCAGTACAATAATCTCAGTTTCCACATATTATGACTTTGATAGGCTTAGAAATAACCCGGAGACGAAGTAAACAATATAAAATTCTAAACAATATTGTTACTATTTCCAACTAATCTTTCACAAATTAGCTTTATTGGAAATTGTTTACCAAAATCCTGATTTTGTTTTTATTAGAATTTACCAAAAGTTTAATATTTACAACTAATCTACATTTATACCTAAAGCAACAATCGCTAATAATGAGAATCACGTTACTTTAAAATTATAACTAAAACAGAGACGTACTACCTTTCTAGCTTGTATACCCGCTGACCCGGTGAATTGATTTATCAAAGTACGATTCTGGAAAAGCCAAATATTTATAGATTATGGATAAATATCATATTATAATTCAATATCGAGATGCGTTCTTCTGATTACCATTGCAATTTTTTGAAAAATCTATGCATCTCAGCCATTTTCAGACGGCTTATTTAAAAGCCAAATCTACTTAAACAGTCAGAGACGTGTCTCGTCATTACTTTGCTGTACAAGTGAGTGTTTTCTTCTGACCATCGTCAGAGGAACGTTGTTTTCAGTATCATTATCATTATTTATTCGTTCACTTGATTCATTACAATAAGTACGAAATGAAGTTTAACTGTTACAGTTACAAGAAACCTTTCACTACAATTTACCCAGAGACGAAACGAAGGATTGTCTTTCTTTGATCTGAAACTGTGTATCAGGTTCCATGTCGTTTCGGCCCGGCATGGCCAGGTGGGTTAAGGCGTTCGACTCGTGATCTCAGAGTCGCGGGTTCAAATCCCGGTCGCATCAAACATGCTTGCCCTTTCAGCCGTGGGGGCGTTATAACGTGACGGTCAATCCCACTATTCGTTGGTAAAAGAATAGCCCAAGAGTAGGTGGTGGGTGGTGATGACTAGTTGCCTTCCCTCTCGTCTTACACTACTAAATTAGTGACGGCTAGCGCAGATAGCCCTCGAGTAGCTTTGCACGAAAATCTAAAAACAAAACAAAAAAACATGTCGTGTTCTTCGTTACTTGAAGAACTACAAGAGTTGTACCTAGAAAGCTCAGCTGAATGCAATGCGTGTGTTTGTTTTTAATATTTATGTTTTATAGAAAAAAATAACTTTCTATAGAACGTACTTTATTGGTATTGTAAAGAACAAATGTTAAAGTTCTAGCAAATTTGAGAAGTAAACCTGTTTCCGTTAGGGATAATAGTGGTACAAGTGTTTTCAACATGAAAGCCATCTTGGGCAACTCTTAATCTAAGTGGTTTGGTCAAACTCTCCTAGGATTCTATCTTAGCTATCCCTCATTTTGAATTAGTAACTAGAAATAAGACATCCAATCAGAAGCACTCGATGCCACAATGGCTTTCAGTGATGTCGAGAAAACTCACTTGCAGAGAAATATATATGCAAAAACAGCTCTTTTGGGCTGAGAAAATATTGGCTTGAACCCAAGTGTTATGACACAAGTTGAAACACAAGCAATTAACACAGCATAAATCCACCACTATACTGGTACAGATATGTAGATGACACGGTTGCGGGATTCAGATTTACAAAAAACACATTTAATTTTTTCAATCACATCAACTTTATACATCCCAATAATAACTTCACATGTGAACAGGAAGAAAGCAATCAAATATCATTTCTTAACCTCATAATTATAAGAACCGACACACAATTCAAAACAGAAATCCACCGAAAATTCATCCAAACTGGACTATACATTCCTTGGGACTCAGCACATGAAACAAAACAAAAACTCATCATACTAAGAAACCAGATAAACACAGTCATAAAACTATGCTCACCAGATAAAATTAACGATGAATTAGACAAAATGAAACAATGCTTCATCAACATCAATACGTTTCCTCCACAAACCGAAGAAAACATTATACGCACACACCTAGACAGAAAGCAAAATCAACCAACAAAAGTAAATATATCTCACGAATCAAAAAATCACGAAACCATATACTGCTGCATTCCATATATTCCTGACATTAGCAAACAAATAACTATCATTTGGCAAAAACTAGTAACAAAATATGACATTCCAGTTAATACTAAATTTATTGAAAAACCAGGCACAAAACTGAGGTCTATACTATATAAGAACTACACTGACAAACACCACACCAATATTATTTATAAAATACAATGTGATAACTACCACGACTTCTATATTGGAAAAACAAGTAAAAAAATGGAAACCAGATTCAAAGAACATAAAAAGTCACCTTCACACGTTTTCGAACACTGCAAGTCAAATGGACACAACATAACCATAGAAAACACTCAAATACTAAATAAAGAAACAAACATAAACAAACGCAACAACTTCAACCCAAAATAAACCAATATAAAGGAACACCTTTATACTTTTATTAATATATTAAAATAAATAATGTAAAATTATGTATTCAAACATTTAACACTGCCCTCTACATTGCGACACTCATTTACACAACCCGTTTAAAACATGTGGTCAGCTTCCGGTCAGTTACTTCTTTCTTTCTTTGTAAACTTGACGATGACCGAAGAAGTTCGAAATGTTGTTCGCTCTTCTACGTAAAATATTTTCTCAACCAAAACGAGCCGTTTTTGCACATATATTTCTCCATAATGGCTTTGTTCAACTCTTTGAATCGAATAGTATGGAATGACTGTCACTCTTATGAAGCACCTACAGCTGAAAGCACTCAAAGTCATCATTGTAACTCAAGGGTGTGCGATGTACCACTTTGATTTAGTTGTTTAAAAAATACCATTGATTCATGTGGGAAGTTTGAAAATTTACAACTCTAATTTTGGGATTAATTTCATGCTATTGGCACAGAAATGATAGCCTATCATATAGTTTTGTGCGTGATAATAATAACAAATTTGCAAAATTAAAAAAAAATGTTTAAAAATAAATTCTGTATGTGTGTGTTTGTATATTTGTGAAAATAAAAAGGTCTGGCATGGCCTAGCGCGTTAAGGCGTGCGCTTCGTAATCTGAGGGTCACGGGTTCGTGCCCGAGTCGCGCCAAATATGCTCGACCTCTCAGCCGTGGGGGCGTTATAATGTTTACGATCAATCCCACTATTCGTTGGTAAAAGAGTAGCCCAAGAGTTGGCGGTGGGTGGTAATGACCAGGTGCCTTCCCTCTAGTCTTACACTGTTAAATTAGGGAGGGCTAGCATAGACAGCCCTCGAGTAGCTCTGTGTGAAATTAAAAAAAAAAGAAAAAGTAATTTGTTAAGTAGAAACTTAATGCATTCTTTGTTTCACTGTCATACCCTTTACTGTAGACTGGAGTTTCACCCATTTGCTTGTAATGGAAAAATAAGAGAAATGTTTAACACACCCACATGTATACAATCATTAATCAGTTTTTCGCCTTATAATATCGAAAAACGAGTTCGACGAAATGTCATAAACATTATTCTTATGCCTAAAGCCTGTGTCTCAGCGATATGTCTGCAGACTTACAACGCTAAAAACCGGGTTTCGATACCAGTGGTGGGCATAGCACAGATATCCCATTTTGTAGCTTTGTGCTTAAATTAAAACAATAACAAATTTTATCCCTCGCTAGTACAGCTGCATGTCTCCGGATTTACAACACTAAAAGCAGAGGTACGATTCCCCTTGGTGGGCTCAGCAGATAGCCTCATTTGGTTTTACTATAAGAAAACGCACACACTTATACCTAAATTAAATTTTAGTGTATGATGTGTTAAAAGTAACTTGAAACTTAACAGATGTCATGTGTTGTTTGCTCATCCCTAAGATGGCCGATTGTTTGTTTGTTTTTGAATTTCGCACAAAGCTACTCGAGGGCTATCTGTGCTAGCCGTCTCTAATTTAGCACTGTAAGACTGGAGGGAAAGCAGTTAGTAATCACCACCCACCGCCAACTCTTGAGTTACTCGTTTACAAACTAATAGTGGGATTGACTGTAACATTATAATAGTTCCACAGCTGAAAGGGCGTGTATGTTCGATAGGACGGGGATTTGAACTCGCGACCCTCAAATTACAAGTCGAGCGCTTTAACCACCTGGCTATTCTGGGTGTTATGTAAATGTCATGTAAATGTTATGTAAAGGACAACCATGTCATGTCGTGTTTGAATTCCCATATCTATTATTTATATTTCCATATTTATATTATTGTTTCGAAGTTTAAACCAATAAAATATGTTGTTATTCATTTAAAAACATTTATAATTAATTAGAATTCATTTAGAATTATCCATGTAGAAATTTCTAGAACTAGATAGATCGATCATTTGTATTGGCCTGGTGTCTGTACTCTGGAATTCTGGGAAGTTACGCGATTAGTATACAAACAGACGGCGATGCGAGGGAAGTTAGTCATCCGTTTTTACTCGGGTCAAGAAGTTGTCTTCGTTTGAGAAAGTTTAAACATTTGCCGTGTGTTTATTCAAATTGGATTTGCGAATAGAGCTAGATCAACTAAAGCGGTGAATTTTTATTCCGTCAATGTTTACGATTCAGTCGAATTGCGGATTATACTGAAAGTCAACACGTATTGGACTGTAAATTGTTTCTGAACTTACCCATTCAAACTTCGGAATTTCTTCGTGGGACTAAATTCACCTCCTAGATTGGAATTTTGGATTTCTGATTTGGACTTTCATTCTGGATCATATTATTGGACACAGGCCAGTACCATTTTGTATTGTAAGTGGTTTTGAAGGTTGAAACTGGATATCTGTTATTGCTATTGGATAATTTATTTTATGTCTGTCACATATAGATAGGTCATTGTAATAAATTATACAAGCTGTTATCTGTGTCTTTCTGTTGCGTTAAGGCTACATATAAAACACACACAAAAAAACGTAACATGGGTGTAACGCCCAATTAACGTAATAATTACAATAATTATACCGTCAAACTGTTGTAATGATTTACAATGCTCATACCACTCAACTAATGTTGTTTTTTGCATTTCTTCTGTTATAAAAGAGAAATTTTATTGAAGCTAATTTTCGTTATATTTTCCTTGCCTGAAAGGAACAGAAGAAGTTATCACTGTGACAAAGAGTGGTTACGTCAGACATTTGGAAAATTCATTGTTAATAAGCATTGGATGTAACATTTAGCATCCACATGAAAGATAAATTTAATTAATAACACTCTTTGTTTTAATGGTTCTAAAATTTAAAAAAATAATGATAGTCCCTTGGCGAAAATGTCACAGCGACGTAAGGTGACGTATTAATTATACCGTCACAACCAGAGATTTCCCAAGTGTAAAAACAAATGAAAGACATTGGAAATTAAATTCACTTTTCACCTTTGATCAAATGAACTAACGGCGGTCGTTGACCTTTAAACTCGTCGACACACCAGGAGAAAATTCCAAAAGTAGAAAATGGGCGGAAGGTTTGTTTAAGTGTGTGGTGTTTGTTTGTTGTTAACCGCAAAGCTATGCAATAAGGTGTCTGTGTTGTGCCCGCCGTAGATATCTAAATAAAATTTTTGCACACCAAAAATGCTCTCCCCTTCAGCTGTGGGGGCGTTATAATGTAATGGTTAATCCCATTATTTGTTGGTAGGAGAGTAGCCCAAAAGTTGGCGGTGGGTGGTGATAACTAGCACCGTAAGATTAGATAGAAGGCAGCTAATCATCGCCATCCATCGACAATTCTTAGGCTATTTTTTACCAACGAATAGTGTGATTGACCGTCATATTACAAAGCCCCCACGCCTCACAGGGCGAGCATATTTGGTGTGAAAGGATTTTTGTTCTTAAGTGCACAGCTATTCTGTGAGCTATGCACATGTATGTTAAACCCGTCAGTGGTATCGTTACAAGATTTCAGACTTATCGTTTAGACATCGAGGGGTAGGATATTAATTAAGAAGTGTTAGTAAATTTTAGGAAAACCAAACGAGAACGTATAGAGTATATAAAAATGTACATCTTATGGAGACTTTTCAGTGGAGTTTATATGACACTGTTTTCTGCACACTTTATTTCTTGGATGTAACTGTTTCTTAAAGAGCAACAAACCCAGTTAGTTTATTTCGTTCTGACTGATTGTACAATGTTTCCTTAACAACTTAGTTTTCTATATTACACTGTCTCTTTGTAATCAGAGTTGGAGTCAGCCATACTATTTATACCATATTCAACTTACTGAGGATTCATTCTGTTAATTGTACTATTTACATCCTTACAGTGGATTCTATTAACCATACTATGTGTACAATATTCACCACAGTGAGGATTATGTTAACCGTACTATTTACATAACAGTCCCTATTGGCGTATATTGCGTGTATTTTTTTCACACTCGTTTATTGTGAATAGTGTATCAGATAATTTACATTTGCAGCTAGTTTTAGAACAGATAATTTATCCATCTTGGAGTAATATCATTTAAAATATAACTGTTTTCGTTTTAAACATTTTACACAAAGCTTTACAAAGGGAAATACCTACTGTCATCTCTTGGATTACTCTTCCAAGTTTGAATAGTTCAGAGTGCTTTTCTTAAGTAGCGAGTCGTGAACCATGAACCCTCAGTTCACAGTCGAAACACAACAACTACTAGGCCAGAACAGAACAACCAATAAGAAGGGTAGTATAACTCAGCCAGAATTACAATTTACCAAGTTTCTAACTATTAAGACCCGCCTACTGGAATCATGAGAAAGACCACACCTCCGCAGCACTTTGGGGCAATTTACTCCCCAAGCAGATGACGTGACAATGATAGAGGCGTGGTCTTTTCACTTCGTAATCATCAGGCATAGTGATAAGTGGACAACGTAAATTTATCATCACTAGACTGTACCGTTCAATTGTGATGCTCCTGGCATATACGAGATTTGTAATTTGTACGATAAGCAGAGAGAGACTAAGCCTAAATTAAAATAAAATAATTTCATTGTTTCTGTAGAGACCAGTACGTTTAATTCTAATTGTTAACAAACCTAACAAAAACCACGTGTGTTTTTTTTCTCATTTTGATATTCTTTTTGTCTCTATAGCCAAATAAAATATATTTGTAATTTTAACCTGAAAGCTACTTTCTTCTTAATTATTTCTACTAATGTAGATTATTTTAATTAATTAAGTGATGTACCGATATTGCTCCCCCCCAAATTAACATTTTATAAAATTATATAGTGATGTTAGTTCATTTCTAAGCCAGATTTCTAAAAATTCTCCAATGTCTTCAAATCCTGGCTGCATTTATAACCCCCTCCCTCTTACAAACGCTAAAATCCGCTTTATTCAAAACAACAACATGCAATGCTTGTGACGAAACGAAAGAGAGAAAATATAAAGAAACAAGTAAAACTTTTCATGACTTTTCAAATATGGACTCAGTTATTCTAAATAGAGGATCTGCTATTCTTTGTATAAATATTCATTCATCGTTACAAACCAAAGTTAAATAAATATTCAGGATGTGGTTTCTTTTGTCCAAAGCTACACGAGGAATACCTGTGTTAGCCGTCCCTAAATTAGTAGTGAAAAACTAGAAGGGAGGCAGTTAGTTAATGTGAGGGTCTAGGGTTCGAATCCTCATTCTATAAATGATACTCGCTCTTTCAACGTTATGATGTGCCGATCAATCCCGTTATTCGTTGGTAAAAAAAATAGCCCAAGTGTTGGCGGTGTGTGGTGATAAATAGTTCCCTTTCCTGTAGTTTTTCACTGCTAAATTAGCGACGACTAGCAAGTTAGCATTTTTGTCACTCTGGGTGAAATTCAAACCACGAAACAGGTAAAATTAAAATGTAGAGGCTATTAATTTTGAACTTCTAATAAAAACAGAGATTCAAGTATGAAATAAAGACAGTGTTTCGTTAAACGTGCCCCCCAGTGGCTCAGCGGTACCCGTGGTGGGCAGAGTACAGATAGCCCATTGTCTAGCTTTGTGCTTAATTAAAAAAATCGTTAAACGCAAATAAATAAATGGCTAAATTGGATCTTCCATTACGTCTTGATAACTAAAATAGCAGCAATTACTCAGTAAACATACACAACAAAATATATTTCACCTTGTTTATCATAAATCAGTTCTCACCCAATAATAATTTCATTTTTGTTTGTTTCAACCATATACATTTATTTCTTTGTAGTGAAGCACAAAGCTATACAATTAGTTGTCTGTGTTCTGCTCACCACGGGTGTCGATACCCTGCTTCTTGCATTCTAATTCATACTGCCGTGCCGTCCGGAGGCCAACCTTATATACGTGGATGCACGTGAGTTTATTGTATGTTGGGTCTCTTTGATCAGGCCCGGCATGGCCAGGTGGTTAAGGCACTCGACTCGTAATCTGAGGGTCGCGGGTTTGAATTCCCATTGCACCAAACATACTTGCTCGTTCATCCGTGGGGACGTTATGATGTGACAGTCAATCCTACTATTTGTTGATAAAAGAGTAGCCCAAGAGTTAGCGGTAGTTGGTAATGACTATCTGCCGCCCTTCTGCTAAATTGGAAACAGCTAGCGCAGATAGCCCTCGTGCAGCTTTGCGCGAAATTCGAACCAAATTTCTTTGACCAATTAATTAAAGTTAACATAATTAAGTCAAAAAGGAAATTCTTCTAGTCTTTCTATGAAGCGGCGTAAATAAGTATTTAAACTATTCTAACTAGAAATGTTAACCAATTCTAGTTTTGTTTTTGAAAGTTCACATTCGTCTGCCAAAGTAATGTTTACAATAATACATATAATTAACCCAAACATGTTTTTTGCAACGTTAATATTAAATCTCCATTCAAAATCAAGAACCACTTTTGATATGCATATTTCTTTTTTGACATATAACGTAAACTTCAAAACAGTGGGGTTCTCTACAACACTGTTAAACACGAGTCAATATATTTCTTCATTACAATTTCTGATTGACTAATATATTATCGTTTCTCTTTATAAGATAAAGGTTATAACATTATTTTACTCTTATGGTAAATGTGTTAATTACTAGTTATATTTTTACAGAAGAAATAGTTTAACAGATTAACATTTTTTTTTCAGGTTAGTAATATGTTCATCATGAGTCTGGCAGTTGCTGACCTAACTGTAGGAATGATCGTTATGCCAATCAGCTCAGCCTATGCTATCACTGGAAACTGGAAATTTGGGATCATTGTCTGTCAATTCTGGCTATCGGTGGACTACAGTGCAAGCACAGCATCCATTCTGAACCTTTTCATCCTCAGTTTGGACAGGTACTGGTCAATTCGCTCGCCCCTGAAGTACTTGAGGAAGAGAACAAAAAAGCGAGCTTTGATAATGATTGGAATAGTGTGGTTGGTGTCTGCTATGTGGATTGTTCCAATTATTGGATGGCACTTCTGGTATAACAATGGCGTTCGTAAACAGCCTAGTGATGTCTGTGAAACGGAATTTGCTGATAATGTGTTTTTCAAACTGACAACGTCGACTGCCAACTTCTACGTGCCCATGGTGTTAATGATTTGTTTGTACATAAAGATATTTTCCGAAATTAAGAAGCGAAGTAATTTTGAAATCGGGCAGTGCAATCAGAGAGGAAAAGAAATCAATAATGATTCCATCAGCCAACCAGTGCGTGAAATCCAATCCAAACGAAGTAGTTGTCAAAGAAATGTGAGATGGCACTCGACTCCAAGTCAGATTCGAGGAGAGTCTAGACAGACTCCAACTCCTTTTAATAAGGAGTTTTTTGAATGTGATGAAGAGAACCAATATTCGGAGTCTAGTTTCACAATAGAGAAACGGGAAATGGACCCCTGGCGAGATGTCAACCATGTTAATGTCACATCTAACCACTGTACTAAAAATAGAAAAAGTAATTTAAAGTCAGTAAAAGTAAATCGTCGCTATCGACATTTAACATTGCTATCAGTCCCCATGGTTAACGATGGCCAGGGACATCAAATCACCCCATTCTACAAACAGCATTTCGATGATGTCACAGTCAATGTTGAAGTGGTCAGTGACAGTGGTAGCGAGGACAAAGATTTAGTCTTTCTCGAGAATGACAAATCGTCAACCTTCCATCCACACAGAGAACCTTTTCTTTCATCGTCTTCACCATCAAATACCGAGGTAAAGCCAAAGAAATCGAGATTTGGATCGGAAAAACCCAAAACATTCCTTGAAAAATCTTACAGGCCCAAAATCAATCGTAGTAAACTTGATGAAGAAAACATAGAATTGGATTCTGTGGTAGATCAGCTACTAAAGCCTAAGGCTAGCCGTAAGAGTAAATACTGTAAAAATATTAAAAACTCGCTTTATGTAAAACCCTGTGATTCACTGGCTCAGCCTGGCATCAGATCAAATTTTCGAACCGGATCTGGTTTCTTGCCTCAGCTGACCACAGCATTCCGCGTTACGAGAAAATCTGTGGCATCCAATCTAAGACAAGAAAAGAAGGCCGCTCGACAACTAGGTGTCATAATGGGTGCTTTTGTCCTGTGCTGGCTTCCGTACATCATAACATTTATTGTCACAGCTTATTGTGATGATTGCATTGATCCAAAAATCCATACTGCCACCATCTGGCTGGGCTATTTGAATTCTACGGTGAATCCGTTTTTGTACGCCTTGTGTAATGATAACTTTAAGAGGGCTTTCAAAAAGATAATTCGAAGGAGCTCGAGACATTCCAAGTTCTTCCCTGCTTTCAACAGCACACGGACAGACCATCTTTTTGCCTGAAAGTTAATCAAATAAGTAAAAATAAAGCTCAAATGGTTTACTTTTACACTTTTTTCCCTCTGAGTTGTGAAGTTTCGATGAATCCTTATTGTCACTCTAGTTGAAACTTTAAGTGAACAGTAGATGTTTAAAGGAATATTTTGATCATTTGTATAGTTAAGGAACTAATCATATTATGTGTGGTAATCAAAACTGGTTACACATCACTGACTTGACATTTTAGTCCGATAAACTCTCTATATTCATACATACATGAATGTATATATATGTATTATATATATATATATATAACGACCATATTAATAGACAATCTCAAAATATTCTGGCCCGGCATAGCCACGTGGGTTAAGGCATTCGGCTCATAATCCGACGATCGCGGGTTCGAATCCCTATCGCACCGAACATGCTCGCCCTTTCAGCCGTGGGGGCGTTATAATGTGACGGCTAATCTCACTATTCATTGGTAAAAGAGTAGCCCAAGAGTTGGCGGTGGGTGGTGATGACTAGCTGTCTTCCCTCTAGTTTTACACTGCAAAATTAGGGAGGGCTATCGAAAATAGCCCTCGTGTAGCTTTGCGCGAAATTCCAAAACAAATAAAATACTCTTTTTCTCTTACAATGCTCTACCAAGTTTCTTTAAACATATTAAAGAAACTGCCTGTTTGTTTTCAATAAGCTTTGAATTGTATGTGCTAAGATGTTTCCAAGTTGACTTTTAAAAATAATTGCTCTGTTATTTACATCAAATATTAAGTATTTTAAAACTGTGTACATTTGTTAGTAAATATCTTAAATTTTATAATTTATTTTAGGGTAACACTGCACCAAATGTTAAACCACGTGAAAACAACACATACAAGTTGCAGGAACAAATAATCGTTGGAGGTCACTGTCTTTTTGAATATTCTGAGACCTCTTTGTTATTTGGATGGATAATATGTTGTTGTGAAACACGAAAAGTTATGTGTTGTAGTATAAATGTCGTGTTAGTGATATAATACAGTCTTGGCCAAAATGTTTGCATATTTTGTTGCAAATAAGATCGTTATTTATGTAATTTGTATTATGAGATCGGTTCTATGTTGTTGTTTTTTCCCATGATGAATAGTTGCCCGAACATATACTGCACCACATCTAATGTATTTATTGTGGGAAAGACAGTCTTCTCTCATGTGTTCTCAAATCTTACCATCAGCCGGAAACAAGACTTATTTTAAAAGATAACAATTCGCTAGTGTCTTAGCTCAAATAGCGCGATAACGGTGATGAATTCTGGGTAATAACCCTTTGCAAATAGCTCTTTTTGCAAAATAACCCTGTTCAGTCAGTATTCTAGTCACTCTTCTGGATACTCTGGAATGAACATTTCGAACAGTCTTTTGGCATCTACAATAAACTTTCCAGGAACAACGTTTTCTCTAGACTGATGTCGTTTCAAGATTATGGATACTGTGCATTGGAGGTACCTAAACGTTCTGACGTTGTCCGTTTCAAGATTATGGATACTGTGCATTGGAGGTACCTAAACGTTCTGACGTTGTCCGTTTCAAGATTATGGATACTGTGCATTGGAGGTACCTAAACGTTCTGACGATGTCTGTTTCAAGATTATGGATACTGTGCATTGGAGGTACCTAAACGTTCTGATGATGTCTGTTTGCTTTATACCATTTCAACATAGTCGAACAATTTGACGCCCTATATCTCTTAACACATTTCGGGGCATAACTTTACACCAAGTACGGAGAAACTGTCTGAAGAAAGCGTGGATCTGTTTCGAAAGAGATTCTACCAAAAGCACATCCTTTCATATAAATGGGATGTGTATTACGTTTTGATGTAAACCTAACAACTCGAACATGTTTGTCCGGTCTTACACTACCTTTTCCCTTATTAATCGAGCATTTACTCAATAACTACTCCTTGCATGTAGACAGTAACACCAATATCGAACAATATGAAAACTTTTTGAGCAAGTCTGTATGTATTTTATGTACGTCGAGTAAAGTATAATTATATTTATGTGGTGAGATTTGTGAATAATTGTTACGATTATGTGTTGATGAGGTATCAACACATAATGAAAGTGGATCAAAACGTGAATAATGATTTCTAGTAATAAATTAAATACCTTTATGGTTGATTGAAAGAAAGATCTTGAGATGTATTAGCGTGGTTTGTTTTATTTTTTATTTTAAGAATTATTTGTTACTACAAATTTAGCAGAAAAAAGTTAAAAAAAAATAGAAGGACGTTCCTTCAATCAATATGGTCAAACTTTACCTCTATCTTTCTCTATATTATTTTCTATTTGATACCAATAACTAGCTACTGACGAACGCCATACATACAGGGTGTTCCAAAAATACGTTGCCCTTGTGCAGAATATGTTTGAAATGTCCGCCATCAAAATGGATGTAGTACTGAAGATGTTGAATCAGAGACATCACTAAACGATCTACAGAAGTCAACATCACAGTTTAAACAATCTGTAAAGAAACGATAAAAAAATAATAGGATTGTTTTGTTAAAAGAACTAAAATCAACAATGTTCTTACAGTTAGTCCACATAGCATTCACACGTAACAACTTAACTGTCAAGAAACATTTTATTGTGTAACATAACACCTAAAACTGTATATAAGAGGTTATACAAAGATCAAATCCAGGATAATATCATGATTTAATAATACTGGAATATCGTCTGTTATAGTGGATTCTAAGTGGCACTTAACACTAATTCTTTTTTTTTTTTAGAAATATAAATGTTTTCTTCTGGTTTGACCCATGCATGACCTGGAGAAGATAAAACTCGGATCAAAATCTGCAGGTGGCAGCATCGAAATCCATCGCCAAACATGTTCGTTCTTTCAACCGTGGAGACGATATAATGTGCAGTCAATCCCGCTACTGTTTATTAAAAAATAGCCCAAGATGTGTCATGGAAGGGGTTTAACCAGCTGCCTTTCCTTTAAACTACCATAACGAACGCAGATAGCCCTCGTGTATCTTTTATCGAAAATTCGAGAAATGAACTCCCCAAGTTTTATATTTGCATAAGAAAAACAGCACCAAAGTCCAAAAGCGACGAGTCATAACATTTCGGAGTTGTTCTATATAAAGAATGTGAGTTTTATTCCTGGTACAGCGGACTATAAAGGATAAAATCCATAGCAACAACACGGACTCCTCTTGCGCTATGTTGAAAGTGTTTCGACCATAAAGAACTGTAAAACCCACTGCTTCCTCTGAGAGTTTTGACTAAATTATAAACTCCTTTACTTTCACAGAAAAAGAAAATAATCAGACGTACTTTGAACAAGGGGAAAAACAAACTTAAAACATCACTAATTATAACATGACAATCTCTCCAAAACTTCTATTGTTATTGTTTCTGAATAATAAACTGCAACTTGCTAGCAACTTATATATGTATATATTTAATTTCTACAACATCAGAATGGATAAAAACTTCCTTAAAACTTCTTTCGCAAATGGGTCGCATCAGTTTCTCCAGACTCTAAAACAGTCATCATTGATTTCTTTCTAAATTTTCCGATCATTCAAGAAAACGAAATATATAGTTTAAAATACACGTCCTGTTGTTTAAGGGACAAGTCTTGGTGCTGTTAATATTTTCATTTTCGTGTATTGGTCGGAAGTAATTACTAATATACGTAGATAGACTTTGTGTAGTTTTTGCATAAAATTTCTAAAATAGTTGTAAGATGTTTCTTATGTAAGAGTTGCCCCCTCCACTCGTTCATACCAATTGACTGTTTGGAATGACTTTTTTATGCAAGACAGATTTTGAATAGCTTTGCTCAAAATTTTGAAACAAACGAAGCAAATATAAGTTCTGAAATTGTTTATAGCCTAAAATGAAAACTTTATTTTACGTACTCTGTCAACTTTCTTATATCTTTAAACATTTTATCACTTTCAAAACAAGAAGTCTCAATGTGCCAGTCTTATCACGTCTTATAATAGGTTTTACTTTTACAAACTGTGTTATCAGGCTTCACAGACATTGGTAAGCATTCTGTTTAGTCTTAGTATATTAGTAAGCATTCTGTTTAGTCTTAGTATATTAGTAAGAATTCTGTTTAGTCCTAATATATTAAAAATCTATCTGTTTAATCCTACTATAATTCTGGACTTCGAGAAAGAATGATATTTTAGTTTGAGCACATTTTATTTCTGTCTTTATAGGGTTCTATACGGATTTCAACTTGTGTCATTTGTTTAGTTATAGTATGAAAATGTCACTAACACATTTAAAGTACTGCTGAAAAAAATTTATCACACGTGATATTTCCATAAATATTGAATGAGGCAGGAATTTCATTTTTATGATTTAGTACACATTTAACGTATTGTAGCATGATCTTTACTTCTGCTATTGAAATGAATGTCATGTATATATATATATATATATTTCTTTTCAATTTTATCCTGAAAAGGACACTTATTTAAATCCCTACGTATCGTACAATAATCTAAAATACAAGTGTACAGGTTTAGTTGTTTCGCTTTATAAATCAAATATACTATTCCTCTATCCATATAACTATGATTTTGACTGTTATTGGTAAAATATTTCATTTCACGCATGTTGTTTTATTGTTTTTACTTACAAAAGTTTTACAGCATTTCTATGAGCAGACTGTGTTATCATTACTAAGGATAGTGTTATTTTAATTGTATAGTGTAACTAAGAATAGTGTATCTATCGTTCTTTATTATTTTAATACATCTACTGTTTTGCTTTTACGAGTAAACCCTTATTTTAATGAGACAACTATTATAACACTGTTACATCTGTCAATTTTATCATACATATTACACCTTACTTAAATGAAGGAAATATTATAAATACTAATCTACCTGTCATAATTTGATAACCATAATCCTGAAAAGGACACTTATTTAAATCTCTTGTTTAACTTTAGGTTGACCATCAAAGTTTAAATAATTTCTAATAAAAAAATCTCATATCTCTGTAGGTATTTTCACAAATCTTCGTTAAAAGCAAAAAAGTGTAAATATTAATTTTTTTAGGTTTCAGTTTCGGTTTGAACAGTTGTTTTTTTTTGCAATCGAAACTGAAACCTAAAGAGAAAAAGTGTGGGTAAAACCTTAGTTCTTTCTGATTGAATCTACTTGAACAAAGGCTGATTTTCAGAAACAAGTATATGCTACTCCATTAAGTAATATTCTTTGCGCTTTTTTTCGCCATATTTTTTGTCATTAAACAAATCCTACATACTTAATTATACTTAATCATAAGTGCCACACATATACAAAAAAGTGTTGACTATATCAATATCGTTCTGATGCATACAAGCAGATGATAAACTGTAATCCATTGTGTTCGTCTAAGACTAAAAAGTGTTGTTTTCATTTATACAAAATAGACAGACAAATCTGAAACATTATTTCCGTGTCTTTTCAAGTTTCAATTTTGTACAGTGTATCCGTTAACCTTATTAACCTTCTAAAGCATCGAATATATTTTTCACAAATGAACATAATAAAAAAAAAGAGTTGACAATTATAGTCATAAAAAGGCCTTTAGTTATAAATCAAGTGGTCATTCTTCGACAATTTAAAAACAGATATTTCTTCACGTGGAATCTTGGACCAGCTACATTAAACCAAAATTATGTTTTTACTTAATATTATACAAAACGTAAGTGACATATCACTGTTCTATGATAGTTAAAATAAAACTCACTTTGTATTATAGCGTAATATGCTGTCTCTAAAAATGTAGCTAAGATCTTAGGCTTAAGTGTCACACATACTGAACTATTTATTAGAGAAACTTCGAGACGTAGTAATTTATTATTTACAAAAACATTTCAGTTTAGAAAACTTTAACACACAAGCCAATGTAATAATATCTACAGTATTTACTTGTCCTATCATATTATTGGTAAAATATGATAAATCACCATAAACAAAACGTAAGGGGAATTCTCCAAAGTAATCAAAACATATAATTCACTTGAAATCCGTAACTAGATTTACTGTCCCTGTCATGCTACACATTACACCCAGATCCTCACATTACCTTCTCTCTACATCTTAAAACTTACGTATTTTATTGTAATCTCATATGTTATCTTCAATACAAGGACGTGTTAAGTATAGTAGTGAAACATTTATTAACAAAACTTAAAAAGACGAAAATATACAATAAACTTCTTAGATTATGAAATACTGTATTAGCTTTCATACGTCTTTCACATATAAAGTTTGGTTACTAAAAACTATTCTTTTTACCTTCCCTGTACGATGTTGTAAAGTTATTAATTAGCTAGAGGTCGGTTTCAAACAGACAGTTTCTTGTTACAATTACTAAATGACAAAAAACTTCCCTTCTAACGTGCTTGTTATATTTCAACAGTTTGTCTTTCTTTCACCAAATGTATGGGAAGAAGCTTGCACATTTTATTTTAAAATAGTCAGTTTTATGAATTTCCTTGTGCACAGTTGATTTAAATATGTGCAAATTGTTACCAGTTGCATTTGGATAGAGAGGGCGGGGTTCGACAAGAGGTCTGTGAAATGTTTTTCATTATTTATCCAACACAGTTTCACCACACAAATTGTTCTTTCTAACAGTAAAGTAGCAAGTCTCGGGCTGTAGCAGACGTTTTTTTATAATTTAGGGTAAAATACTCAGAAATCTAATTGTTTACTTGTTACCCAGTTGATTTTCATTTCAAAGGCGTATGGTTCCTACCAAAGACATTCTTTCTCAGTTGTTCACAGTCTGCTTTTCTATTCCTAAAATATATTTCAAATCTCTAGATTTTACGTCTTTACTCAAGTGAAAAAAATTCACACAAAAATTAACATATTTCTATTGTTACGTGTAATAAAAAGGCTGAAAAATATTACAACAGATGACGCTAAAGTTCAGATACCAAGCGAGAAGAAACTGAAGGAAGAGAAAAGGAAGGAGTTATTATTTAGAAAGTATAATATTTAAAAAGTATGTTACCTTCAATAACAAGTGGATATTTATGGTGATTTAAAAGCGTCGAGTGCATGAAGCGAAAAGAGGGTATAGAATTGGAAGCGCCTCACGTGTCCAGTCCGTGAAACATCATTCACATGGAAACTACACACTTCGATCATTAAAAGTTACAGCGCAAAATATCTAACGGCTTTCAAATACCCAAGTGACTATAACATACAGGAAGATACAGTGTATGTGTTAAGTCTTTTCTGTCTGTTTGCCCTTTTTCTGTTTAGCTCCCTCTGTTTACGTTTGGCCCGGCATGGCCAAGAGTGTTAAGGCGTGCGACTCGTAATCTGAGGGTTGCGGGTTCGCATCTCCGTCGCGTCAAACACGCTCGCCATTTCAGCCGTGGAGGCGTTATAATGTTACAGTCAATCTCATTCTTCGTTGGTAAAAGAGTAGCCCAAGAGTTGGCGGTGTATGATAATGACTAGCTGCCTTCCCTCTAGTCTTACACTGCTAAATTAGAGATGGCTAGCACAGATAGCCCTCGAGTAGCTTTGTGCGAAATTCAAAAACAAACAAACTGTTTACATTCCTTCTGTTAATCTCGTATGTTTCTTCTGCTTACTCTTGTCTGTTTAGTATTTCGTTTTGTCTGTTGTTTTCTCATGTGTTTAGTCTTGTCTGTTTAGTTTTATTATGTTTAATCTTGTCTGTTTACTTTCCTTGTGTTTAATTCTCTTTTTTATTTTTCTCGTCTGTATGTTTATGTTTCTTGGGTTTAGTCTTGTCTTTCTTATTTGCCTGTCTGTATAATCTTTTCATTTTTATTAAATGTTTATAATAAGTTTAACATACACAATCAAATTTCTTAACAATGTTCCACAAAGTTTTACACGAAGTGGGTTCTTTACATACCTTTAACAAAATGTTCTACCTATGAAAGTTGTTTCATGAAGAAATTATTGAGTAGTTCGTCTGTAATTCAAAATAAACTGCTTGTTGGTTTGTTCGTGAGCAAAGAAAGCTACAATGCATTATATCTACTACGTTCAAAGCGGGGTTCAAACCATGAATTTAAGCTTTATAAGCCTTGAGTGCAGTACAGTGATTTTGTTTAATAACCAATAATACATTGTTAATTTTGATCTCACATTTGTGTCAGTAATTTGAGTGGGCTCAAAATGCGTCTGTGTGAACATTTTTGTTTTTCTTGGAATTTCGCACAAAGCTATTCGAGGGCTATCTGTGCTAGCCGTCTCTAATTTAGCAGTGTAAGACTAGAGGGAATGCAGCTAGTCATCACCACCCACCACCCACTCTTGGGCTACTCTTTTACCAACGAATAGTGGGATTATAACGCCCCCACGGCTGGGAGGGTGAGCGTGTTTGGCGCTACTCGGGCGCGAACCCGCGACTCTCAGATTACGAAGCGCACGCCTTGACGCGTTAGGCCATGTCAGGCCCGTAATTCCTGTGTGAAAACTGAAAAAAACATATATATACCTGTATGTAAATAAATATATATATATATATATTTATATACACACACAAACGTACTGTTGTGTATATATGTATGTACAAGTACAACACATTTGTCTATATCTTATCGTCTTAATATTTTCCATTTCTTCCATTGGAAAATGTAATCCGAGGGTCGTAGGTTTGAATCCCCGTAACACCAAACATGCTCGCCGTTTCAGCCGTGTGGGCGTTATAATGTGACGGTCATTCCCACTATTCATTGTTAAAAGAGTAGCCCAAGAGCTGGCGGAGGTTGATGATGACTAGCTGCCTTTCTTCTAATCTTACACTGCTAAATTAGGGACGGGTAGCGCAGATAGCCCTCGTGTAGCTTTGCGCGAAATCCAAAACAAACCTTTGAAGAATAGAGTCATTGAGCTATGAAAATTCCCTTAACAATCCAAATATAAGAGAAGGTTTGATCTGAATTTAGTTAAGCCCATGACATTACAATAGAGGATTTCCACTGTATTGATCTGTGCTTGACATATATAATAAAATTTCTCAAACAACTCAATTACAAAACTAAATTTATCAAGAATTTGTGTCTTACTTTAAATAATTATCACTTATTAACAATTTAGTAATCCAGTTACTTAATTACGTTTCTAAAATAGCTGTACAATCTCTTCACGTCATAATCTTGGCTTGTTTACAATTGTTATAAATAAATATATATCGGTATTATATGAAACAAACCAGCTAATTCCAACTAATTAAAGCGAAAACACAAATGAGCTGAGAAACTCTGGACTTCAGAACAACCACATATTTCTCTGAGTTAAGTATATTCTTTTTGAAGTTCACATTTTTGAAATACGTCACAAATTAAATAAGTTATATTTAATCAATATCGACCAATATGAGATGCAGCTATTGAGACAGAGAACCTAGAATTCTGAGAGATAGAACTTTGATAAAATACCCTCTTTGTTATTATCAAAGTTGAAAACTTCAAGTTGACTTTCACGTTAGATTTCCTTGAGAAAACGTCACCGACAGATCAATAATTTACTCCGTCAACCAAGGAAGCTATGGTCATTTTTCGTGACCTGCAGCCACTATTTTTAGTATAACGATCCAATACAGTGCTAATGCTAGTTTCTTACCACAACTTTAAGTATAACGATCCAATACAGTGCTAATGCTAGTTTCTTACCACTGTTTTTAGTATAACGATCCAATACAGTGCTAATGCTAGTTTCGTACCACTGTTTTAAGTACAACAATCCAATACAGTGCTAATGCTAGTTTCTTACCACTGTTTTAAGTACAACGATCCAATACAGTGCTAATGCTAGTTTCTTACCACAACTTTAAGTACAACGATCCAATACAGTGCTAATGCTAGTTTCTTACCACAACTTTAAGTATAACGATCCAATACAGTGCTAATGCTAGTTTCTTACCACTGTTTTTAGTATAACGATCCAATACAGTGCTAATGCTAGTTTCGTACCACTGTTTTAAGTACAACAATCCAATACAGTGCTAATGCTAGTTTCTTACCACTGTTTTAAGTACAACGATCCAATACAGTGCTAATGCTAGTTTCTTACCACAACTTTAAGTACAACGATCCAATACAGTGCTAATGCTAGTTTCTTACCACAACTTTAAGTATAACGATCCAATACAGTGCTAATGCTAGTTTCTTACCACTGTTTTTAGTATAACGATCCAATACAGTGCTAATGCTAGTTTCGTACCACTGTTTTAAGTACAACAATCCAATACAGTGCTAATGCTAGTTTCGTACCACTGTTTTAAGTACAACGATCCAATACAGAGCTAATGCTAGTTTCTTACCACTGTTTTAAGTACAACGATCCAATACAGTGCTAATGCTAGTTTCTTACCACTGTTTTAAGTACAATGATCCAATACAGTGCTAATGCTAGTTTCTTACCACTGTTTTAAGTACAACGATCCAATACAGTGCTAATGCTAGTTTCTTACCACAACTTTAAGTATAACGATCCAATACAGTGCTAATGCTAGTTTCTTACCACTGTTTTAAGTATAACGATCCAGTACAGTGCTAATGCTAGATTCTTACCACTATTTTTAGTATAACGATCCAATACAATGCTTAGTTTATTACCACTGTTTTAAAGCATGCCATAATTATATTTAACTAAAATCTCAAGCTTCACATCATGTGTAGCTAACTAGTAGAAACGTTTGACATATTATTCTGCTTCACACTCATTGTTTTTTTTAATATTAAATACATTATATGTTTCTCAGCATAGTTTCACTTTGGAAAAGTACTCCACACCAGCGAGGTTCGACATGGCCAGGTGGCTAAGACGCTTGACTCGTAATCCGAGGGTTGTAGGTGCGAATCTCCGTCACACCAAGCATGCTTGCCCTTTCAGTCGTGGAGGCATTATAATATCATGGTCAATCCCACTATTCGTTGGTAAAAGAGTAGCTAAAGATTTAGCGGTGGGTGATGATGACTAGGTGCCTTCGATCTAGTGTTACATTGCTAAATTAGGGACGGTTAGCACAGATAGCCCTCGAACAGCTTAGTGCGAAAATTAAAAACAAAGCAATTTTAATTAGACGCACTTTACGTCTTTGTAATGTTTAGTAAATAATTTAAATTCTTTTCTCAAGTAAACATATTTGACAATTTATAACATATTTCCCACATGCAGTGTTATTCTTATTTTGATACGAAGGTGTTTGTTTAGCGCTTAACGATTTTTCACTTGGTTGATTTTATAACCTGAAAGTAAAAGACAATATTCCCAGACAAAAAAAAATTCGTTACTCGGTATCAAAGTTTCCATCGACAGTGAAAAGAGTTCTCACTTCGTCTCGGTTTGTTCGACCCGGAATATTTGTGACTGAAGGTTCCTTTTATATATACAACGTTTACGAAGTGATACTGAGGTAGCGAAAATGTTCAGAATTCTGGAAAAAGTAATCACAGACCGCACTTGAAGTGAAATCACAAACTCAGCCCCTCTAATACAGAACTCCAGACCAGTAATTTATCTCAGGAACAAAAATCTCAGATCGTGCAACATGTTCATGGGATATTCGTTGTTTGTAAACATTAATTGATCCTGTGCAGTAGACGTAATTGCACTTAAGAAACCTTGCTGTGTATTATCCATTTTCAACTGTTTAGATCAATGGTTTCCAACCTTCTTTTATGCCTCGGCGCACACTAAAAATGTTCATATGTTTTGAAATTATTTATTTATGAATAAAGATGGCCAAAACAAATGTTATCTCGCACCCCTGGTTGGGAACCAATGGTTTAGGGATAATTCGAAAATGATTTATGTCACTAAATACACGGCCAGATGGGTTAAGGCGTTCGACTCGTAATCTGAGGATGGCGGGTTTGAATCTCCTTCACACCAAACATGCTCGCCCTTTCAGCCGTGAGGGCGTCATAATGTTTCGATTAATCCCTCTATTCGTTGATAAAACAGTAGTCTAAGAGTTAGCGTGGGATTGACAGTCACATTATAACGCCCCCACGGCTGAAAGGGCGAACATATTTGGTGCGACCGGGATTCCAAAGCGTGAACGTCGCATTACAAGTCAAATGCCTTAACACTCTTGGCGATACCGGGCCTGACTTAATAGAGATTCATTTCAAACAAGGTTTATGAAATAAGCAGTTCCTTATTTGCTTTTTATTTACTATCAACTAAAAACTGCTGTGCTTAAAAGTTTAATTTGTTAATAAACTGATCACTAATCTTCCAGTAAATAACACTATGTTTCACAAATTTTGGTCATGGATAGTTTGTGTTATTTCTTAATTGCTCATGTTGTAAAAGTACATAAAATGACCATTATTCCCTTCAAACTTTGCTTTTGTGACCTGGATAATGAAATTTAGAAATTAACCTATTTTATATGTAAAAACAGACATATTTTCACATTTTCATTTACACAATATCTGAATAAAACAACATATGAAACAAGATTTACATGTATTTATACTACAGTTATACAAAAATGAGCAAACATGTTTAGAAGTGAGTAGTTTTTCGAGACATGCAACTGTAATGTAAATCACTTTTACATATCAGCCCCCAAATATAGTCTCCCGTCATGTTTTTTGGTAGAAGCGCTCGCCTTACTCCTCTGAGTATGTTTTCATGTTATCCTTGAATTTATCAAGTTAAGTATCAGGGATATGGACTTTCAGGACATCCTGCAGCCCGTTTTGTCGTAGTTCTTCTCCAGAGCCTCAACCAGTTACACATAATTTTCGACCTTGTGATTGTCCAAGAAGCCTCGAACCACTGCAACAAAGTTGCCCCAAGCTTTTCTTTTCCTTCCTACTGAGATTCTTGGGGAATTCTGTGCACTCCAGAATTCTCTTTATTTGTGGTCCAACGAAGACACCAGCTTTGACTTTCGCCTCAGACAGCTTAAGGAAGTAAGTACTCGAAGATACTTGAAGGCTGCAGATGTCTTGTCAAGAGTTGAGACAAATTGTTTTATAAGACCCATTTTTATGTGCAATGGTGGGAACAACACCTTCTGGAGGTCCACTAGTGGCTCACACTTGACATTGTGCCTTCCCTTAGAGAACTTGGTCCGTTGTGGCCAGTGCTTCCTGTTGTAGTGCGCTGCGGTGTCCCTGCTGTCCCAAAGGCAGAGATAACAGGAAAACTTGGTAAAGCCTCCTTGGAGACCCATCACGAATGTCACCATTTTGAAGTCTCCGATAACTTCCCAGCCATACTCATCATACTTTGATGCAGATGCTGTCACAGAGTACTTTTTTGCTCTTTTCTTGCAGTTTCTTGATGCCATCTCTGATAAAATCAGATAGGTCTATGTGTTCACTTTGGCAGCTGGAACTAAACTGAAGTGGTGAGTGGCGAGCCCCTGTATATATATTACTATGGAAAGTTCTAGAAAATTCTCGAAAGTTCTACAAGATTCTGGAAAATTCTTGTAAGTTCTACAAAATTCCAGATAGTTCGAGAAAATTTTCTATCAGCTACTCAGCACTGAATCTACATGGAACGTTCAGGAAAAATGGGTAAGTTTGAAAATTTCGTTACCCAGATCACAGAAGCAAAGTTTGAAGAGAAAAATAAGTCATTTCCATTTACTTTAGGCATAAGTAGTTGGGAAATAACACTTTCTGCCCAGGAACAAGAAAAAGTAAACATTTTGTTACATAGTGTTATTAGTTTTATTTTTCGTCCCATATTTACAAAAAAGTTAAGTCTATGACTTAACTGTGTAACGAAGAAATAATGTTTTAAATGTGTTTTTTCTTTTACATATACTTGGGTGGTCTTGTGGTTAGGACTTTTGATCCGCAATCTTAAAATTACATATTAAAATTACCGTCTCAGCAAACATACTCGTCCTTTTAGTCGTGCAGGCATTATGATGTTACGGTCAATTCCACTATTTGTTGGTAAAAGAATAGTCCAAGAGTTGGCGATGGATGGTAATGACCAGCTGCCTTCCTTCTGATCTCTTATTAATTAATCAGGGATGGTTAGCGCAGATAGCCCTTGTGTAGCTTTGTGCGAAATTCAAAAACCAAACAAACAAAATAAACCAACACTGTCCAATAAACTATAAATAATAAAAAGTGACTCTAGTAAAGCTCTCTAATGCAAAATAGCTTTTAAAATTATGTTTAATTTATGTTTTACCCATAACGTAACAAAAATAGTTCCTGAAACTTTTTTATTGTTTTATATTAAGTAATATTTTGAAACTATAAGTGGAATTAAGTTGACAAACCACGAAGATAGGTAAACAATTTTAATTGTGGTGAAATGACAAACATTATCTATCAAGTATGGATTCAAACTGTAACACTGAACGAAAAGACAGTTCGCTTACATCTTCACACAATGAAACTTAATACTAAGAGGTTTCATTTAAATTTTCAAATCGTAACAGCGTAAACATAGTTCACATCCATATAAAACTGTGACACTTAATATACAGAGGCTTAATTTATTGTATTTCCGGTCTGGGACAACGGAAAAGAACTGCTAAAAACATATATCCATATTTATTTCCTTTGGTATTACACATTTCCGTTTCAAGGGATCGAAGATAGATTGCTCTGTCCAATCGATCTGTTTAGTTTAATCTCGCTTCTAAATTTAGATACCAAATTGTACAACGTATTAATTTATTTAAATAACCGAAAAAATGCCTTAAATTTATTAATGTGGTAAAAGACTATTGGATAAAATATCGTGTTTAGCGTCATTTATTTCATTAAACTATTGAGTTAGCAAGTGTGAGAGAAATTCATAAAAACGGTAACACTTCTTAGTACAACGTCAATATTAGAGAAACTTATACACAAGTAGGTGAACAAAACTAAGTACAACGTCAATATTAGAGAAACTTATACACAAGTAGGTGAATAAAACTAAGTACAACGTCAATATTAAAGAAACTTATACATAAATAGGCAAACAAATTGACAAATAGTTACCTAGATTCAGTTATTCAAGAAAAGTGTACTTTTGTGAAAAAAAAAATAATGTTAGAAAATTCTCTCCGCCTAATCAGTCAATACATAATTTTATTAACACTATTAAATTCAAAACTTGAAAAAAAAAATCTTAAGTTTTTAAAAGGCGAAAACTCTTTACCTCTATTGATTTCATAATGAAAATTTTAGCGATGATTTGTTTTTAGTGATACGGATTTTCATCATATTTACAGATTTGGAAACTTAACAAAATGGTAAATCTTATCTTTATCAAACCTTTTAGAAAAATTAGGTCTCTTTTGATTTATGGCCGTTTTCTGTTTTACTTCAAAGCGTTGTTTTAATCAAAGGTTTTCAAACTAACTATGTGTGTTATAAAATATATTTTTTTTACCAAGGACGAACTTGCATCATTTATTGTAAGCTTTTCACATCTCTAGCAAAACAGTAAATAACAAACCCTGTAGTATGCGACCATACAGTGTATTTATCATCCTCTTGGTTTTAATTTAAAACCTTTTAAATATTTCCTTCGTTCAAGCTTTTGCAGTTTTTCACGCAAAAGGTCGGTCACGAACGTCGCTTTAATGACCTTAATCTATATCTATACCTGATATTGAGAATTATTCACTTAAAGTTTCACGTTTGTAATCTCGTGGGAAAGGTATCCTTAATGTTGCACGCACGATGAAAACAAATAGATAGCAACCTTTCCTGCTGGTATGCTTCATGTGGTAACAATCAACAGTCACGTGGGTAGCGCAAGTGTCCAAAGGAAATAAAATATTGTAGCATTGTGTACATAATGCTATGTTTTTTCACACTGAAACAGATTCATACCAACATCTAATTTTACTTTCAACTGTTTTTAGAGAAATAAAGTTTTCGTTTTGAGACACACTGTGTCTCTTTTTATTCAAACTCAGTTAAAGTTAGTGAATCCGGGCTTTCTCCGTGATATATTTCCTGATCAAATATCCGGTTATTCCGCGGAACCTACTTTGTTACTCATAGGGGAAATTATAGTACCCGAGAATGTCGAAAAGCTTTCAGTTTTCTCTCCTGTTAGAAAAGGTATCTTTATAGTAAATCTTAATTAGAACAGAAATAAGCAAATGGATTATTACAGAAATAGCCCATAGAAATAAGCCATAAAACTAGATTAAACACTTAATATGTCGGTGTCGTGATGTTTTCAGTGGCTTTTTGATACCCTAGTAAATTCATATGAGATAATTCCAATGAAATAAACTCCTCAAAACACGAACAATCAAGTACTCAGTTTCAAAAAAACAGCCGATTGTCAGCTCGTAACTCTTCAAGAAAGCTTTCAAATAAATAACTTATAACTATTACTTTTTGTTTTCCTGAATAGTGCTCGTTAAACTACGAACGTTTCTCTTAATTTAAAGGGTTATTTCGTTCTAACTGCTCATAATGAGCCAGAGTATCTCGAGAAATGCGGTTCGTGAGAAACGCTAAAGCTATATAAAAAAAACAAAATTAAGATTACTGTGTCATAAACTGGTATAGTAGTTGAGTTAACAACAATAAAAAAAAACGAAAATGTTTTTTTAAATTTCGCGCAAAGATACACGAGGGCTATCTGCGCTAGCCGTTCCTCATTTTGCAGTAAAAAACTAGAATGAAGGCAGCTAGTTATCACCACCCACCGCCAACTCTTGGGCTACTCTTTTACCAACAAATAGTAGGATTAACCGTCGCTTTATAACGCCCCCACGGCTGAAAGGACGAGCATGTTTAGTGCGATGGGAATTTGAACCCGAAACCATCGGATTATGAGTCCTTATCCCTTAACCCACCTGGCCATGCCGGGCCAATCGAAAAAGAAATTTAGTTGCAGAGGCATACAAGAGTATCTAGGACTCTTTTTCTCAATATAGTGGTTTACATATACTTTTTCAGTGGTATCTTTTTTCTTTGACAACTTCATTTTCATTAAACTTATTCTGAGCGTTGGCGTAGAGAGCGCTTCACTAGCAACCTGGGGTCGCAGGTTCGAATCTCTGTCCCACCAAACGTGCATACCTTTTCAGGTGTGGGGGCGTTAGAATGCATGGTCAACCTCACTATCTTTTTGTAAAGAGTAAGCCAAGAGTTGGTGGTGGGGAGTGATGATTAGTTACCTTCAATTTAGACTTTTGCTTCGACATTAAGTACGGCTATCGCTGATATATCTAATGAAATAATAATGTAGGGAGTTATTCAGCGGCAAAGCATAACCTAAAAACCTGTTCTTTATTTCAATACCCATACCAACCGTCTTTAAAACACATTTTTATTCCAAGTGGGTTTCTCGTAACTATGAATGTTAAATTATGTCAAGAGATGGCAGCACACTGAATTTTATTAATATTATTGTATAATATCAACCACCCCAAGAATATCTTGAGGGGTTACTTCAAATTAAATGTTCTTATTTTATGAGATACTATTAGATACTTGTTACTAAAATCATAGACATTAACTTTTTAATTATTTAAAAATATAATCAAAACAAATTTAACTTTACAAAGTATAAATATAATGTGAATAATTTGTGAAATTTTAACGGTTTTTTCTTATATTTTTAAATAGCGTTTACTTTACAATGATACCCTATTTTATTTGATAATTTTTCTGATTATTTCATAATTTTACTTCTAGATTCATATATTACCTTTTTTTATAAATCACTTTTATTTTAATACGTCCGAAAGTTTTCTAAGTAAATAATACTAAATAAACCAAAGTTAAGAATAACAAATATTATTCTCTTTTACTTTTAAAGTTCACATGCAATACAGTATTGCAGCATGAAATTGCATAATTCATCTCGTGATTCATGGCATACGCACAAATTCACTGACCTCACCACAGTACAAATTACATCGTTAATCGCCATTATTTTGTGATATCAGTTTCTTGTCTACTGACTGACTGTCGGACAGCAAACACACTACTGTATAGTTGTGAGACTGGTTAAAACAGGTAACCTCTACAGAAGTCATTTAGCCCTCTTCTGGGGAAATTACATGGCACAAAAAATGACACTTTTTCCTATGTCGTTAAAATACTGACTTTGTAGATTCAGCAAATTGTTTTAAACTTCTAACAATTGCTGATAATAGTAATAATATGATTTTAGCTATTGTGCAAAATATATAATCTCTTAATCTTTTGCAGTTGTTTTTAACATTGTTTCATATATATATATATATACAATTAGATGTTTTCGTTATATTTGTATTTCAAGGTGAAAGTCTATCAGAAATTTTGCATAAAAATATTAAACATGAATACTTTAGATACATAATAACATTAATACATTGGATATATAATAATCCTCAAAGCATAAAGCGCGTAACTTAAGTTTTATATCCATCAGAACATCCTATAAGTAACGTTTGATAATTTAATATAGAAAGTGAATCATCATTTCTGTCTTTGTAGAAAACTGACTAAAATATGTAGTAGGACGTTGTTATGTATATGTGTAAATATTTTGTAAACGACAACATGTCGTATTGTGTTTGAATTTTCATTTGTATTATTCATTTTTCCATATTGATATTATTGTTTAGAAGTTTAAACTAATATTTTGTTATTCATTTCGGGTAACATTTTAGAACTTTCTAGAATTAAGTAGACCAATCACATGTTTGTAAATGAGTGCTGGTGACTTCCTGTCTAGATGTGTAGTCTCCTGCAAGAACGGATATGCGTGGATAGCTCTGGAGTTGTATGGAAATTGCGAGATTGTTCGAGAAATAGGCCTATCGGTATAAAAGACGGTGACAAGACACATTGAATCATCAGTTTTATTCGAGGGAGAGAAATTCAGTCATTAGTTTTATTCGAAGACAAAGAGTGAGATTCAAACACCAGTTTCATTTCAAAAGAAGAAAGTTAGTTATTTGAGAAAGATTAAGTGTTTGCTGTGAATATTCAACTTGGATTTGTGATTGAAATTAGATCTACGGAAGCCGTGATTTTATTTCGTCAATCTCTACGATACTTCTGAATTACCGCTTGTGCTGAGAGACGGCGATTTCATTGAACTGTGAACTGTTTCGGAATCTCTTCGTGGGACCAAATTCACACCCTAGACTGGAATTTGAGACTTTAACTTTAGATCATTACATTAGATACAGGCCAGTACCGTTTTGTATTGTGATTTATTTTGAAGTTTGAAACTAATATTATTTTGTTTTGTAATTAATTTCGAATGTCGTAACTTAATATCTGTCACTGTTATCATATAATTTATGTTATATCTGTTATATTTGTTAGTAGTTTAGTGTAATAAATTATACAAGCTGTTATCTGTGTTTTTCTGTTGCGTTTAATCTACGAAGAACTTGAAACATTAAAAAATACGTAACAGACGTGTATAAAAATGTTCAGACAAATAAAGTAAATTAACCTAACTCTACTGTTTCATATCATTAATAAAATAAACCCTTATGAAGATGGACGTGTCTGAGGACCACATTACTATATACAATGCTTTATGAGATTAAAAAGGGCAATACCCCAGCAGAAATTACACGAAACATTCAAGGTGTTTATGGTACGAAACCTCTCAATGAAAGAAGATGTCGAAGGTGGTTTCAGAAGTTTAGATCAGGTGACTGCAGCTTAAGTGATGCGCCACGTTCAGGTCGTCCTGTTGAGTTTAATGATGACTTGATAAAGATTGTGATGTTACAGTTGAAGAACTAGCACAAAAGCTAAAATCAACAGATTCAACAGTTCACCATCATCTACAACAGCTTGGAAAGGTGCCGAAATTTGAAAAGTGGGTCCCCATAATTTGACAGAAGCCAGCCTCAGAACGAGAGTGGACATTTGCACTTCTATGCAGTCTCGTGAACGTAACTCATCTTTTTTGGACAGGCTAGCGAATGGACATAAAAATGGATGTATTGTAAAAATGTTAAGCACCGCACAGCTAAAGCACAGCCCAAAATGGACCTCCACCCTAGAAAAGTCTTGTTAAGCGTTTGGTGGGATATTGTTGGTGTGATCCACTTTGAGTTGCTACTCAATGTAACGATTACATGAACCTTCTATTGTCATCAGTTAGAGCGCTTTAATGTTGCACTGAAAGAAAAGAGGCCTGCTTTGATCAATTGTAAAGGTGTTGTGTTACACCAGGATAATGCACGGCCCCATACAGCAAGGATCACATCTGTGAAGACTGAAGAACATAGACTGGGAAAAACTTTCACATCCCCCTTATTCTCCAGATCTTGTCCCATCTGATTATCATATATTCCAAAGTTTGCAGAGCTATTTTGATGGAAAAGAGCTTGGAACGCATGAAGATATCAAAACTACCCTCTCTACGTTCTTTTTCTCCAAACCTCAAGTGTTTGAAATCATTTCTCTTTTTCTTAACTTAAAATCGAACATTACTTAAGGGATGACCTGATGAAAATAAATAAAACTTTAGTTTGATTAGAACTGAGTCTTTTACCGTATACTCTAAATAAATAGAGTTATGTTTCTAGGTTAAACAACATTATGAAGAAGTGTGGGTTACCCTTGCGGTAAAACTCTATAAATCTGCGCGAGATCACAAGTATTTTTCTGACAGTGCGTTATAAGAGTAACATCCATTATATTATTGTGGATCTTGAGCGGTAGAGTGTTACTGACTGTCTGCCTTTCATCTGATCAGTTGTTGAACATTAGGGGCGACATCAAGAAACATTTGTAACTCCACCGTAAATATGAAATGCATACATTATATACCTTAATTACGTAAATCAACTTTTAAAACAAGCATTGTTGCGGCCAGACCAAAACCTTTCTTAAAAAATACAAATAAATACAATTTTCTTCAGAAAATATCCACCAAGTTAGATTACAACACCATTATGTGTAAACAAGTCTTATCCGCATATTAGCATCACGTTTGAGAACTGAATTTAAAATAATTTTTATAGAGTTAGCTATAGAGAGCCCTGCATGGCCAGATGGTTAAGACAGTCGACTCGAAATCCAAAGAGCGTGGGTTTGAATCCCGGTCGCACCAAACACGCTCGCCTTTATCAGCCGAGGGGCGTTATAATGTGCGCTCAGTCCCACTATTCATTGGCAAAAGAGTAGCCCGAATTCCGGTCACACCAAACATGCTCGTCCCTTTCAGCCGTGAGGGCGTTATAATGTGCGCTCAGTCCCACTATTCGCTGGTAAAAGAGTAGCCCGTCAAGGTGGTTGGTAATGTCCAGCTACCTTTCTGCTAGTTTTACACCGCTAAATTAGGGACGGCTAAAGCAGATAGCACTCGAGTAGCCTTGCGCGAAATTTGAAAAAAACAAACAAACCATACACGTATTCTCGTGATACGTTTACTTTTAAAAAATAAAACTTTTGTGTTCTGTGCTATACTTACAGGATGTTAAGGTCGTTATTGGTACTTTAATATATTTACAAATGTCCAGCATAGAATTGTAACTGTCCTCTGATGGGACTGTGATAATTTTATGGACCGTGAATGCTAAAATTCGGGTTTCGATCCCCCTCGGTGGTCGCAATAGATAGCCCAAGGAGGTTGTTTTAAATAAACAAAGGTCCTAACCCTAAGCAGTAGAAATATAGTTAAGATCAGATTCATCTGTTTTATTGTAATATTTTCGTAAATCAAATCGAAGCTAATTGGTTTCATACCAAAATAAAAAGAGAAATCCATCATGAATGGGTAGACTTGTTCCTTATAAGTCTTTCTTATCTGAACATTAACGTCTGATGCGATGGGAAAAAATGCCTAACATAGTGAGGCGAAAGAAAAGCTCTCCAGGTCTAATACACATGATATTTTTTTCTCGAAGATTTCTTCGTTACTTTGTTATAGAATTGAGACCACAGTTAGGTAAAAGTGTCATTTAGGTTTACTTTTGGCTGTTGCAAATCACTGCCCTGAATGCAGAAGAGCAACATTATTCGAGTTAAACTTGACGTAGTTGGTAAGCTAAGCGTATTTTGCTGAATCTAATAATAATAATAAAACACGTAGGTAGTTACTAATGGCGTTTCTCAGAATAGTTACCTCAGTGTGATATGACTATATGTCTAGAATTAATGTCAGCCTACTTTTTAACACACTATCTCGACGAACACTCACACAGATGGAGAACGGCAGCTGTGCCAAAAAACGAAGTTGTAAAAAAGATAAGCGTCTCTACCTGAGGGGAACTGTATACATTATGGGTCTATAATGCCGAAATCGTAAACATTTATTTCCCAGCAACATCGTTTTTCAATTTCCTTGATTGGAGTAACTAACCCTTAAGGTTTCTATGCTAAAACGCTATTGGTACAAATAGAACAGAAATCAATATTCAACACATAGCTTAAAGTAAACTGACGAAACTTTCTGTGTTGGGAAATTATTCAGTTAAACATATCGTTTCTTCTAAAGCAGAGAATTATAATTTTCCTTCAACCATTACGTAAATAAAATTGTTCTATTAAGAGTGAAATTTATACCAATGAAGTAATAATCTTAAACCTACGCTCGTAGGTGCATATATATATATATACGTCGTTTTCTTCCTTCTCACATTGTCAAGTTTTGAGATGTTTCGACTTTAGACCCACACCAGTTATTTGTCTCTTGTTCATTATATGAAGTGAACCTGAAGCCAAAACGTCGCTAAGTGTAATGTAAAAATCAATAAAGTGCTGTTTTATCGTATTCTCTCGTGGAACTACAACGAATTAAGTATTGTTTAATAATGTTTATTACAAGTAATCTTCAGCTGTTGGCCTAGCTTCACAAACAACGTTAAAACAGAAATTCTGAGACTATTAATACACCTACTTTATTTATAAACCTGCTTGCACAACTTACGCGCTTATCAGTCGAAAATAAATACGCTGACTCACTTTAAGCATATTAACTATAATCACGAAATAACTTAACCCGCTGAATGATTCACTCGAAACTCATTGCATCACTATTAGATCCCGTGGGTCCGGTTTGGCTACCCTGTTAAGCCGTTGGACTCCTCATCTGAGGGTCGCGGGTTCGAATCCTGGTCGCATCAAACATACTCGCCCTTTCAGCAGTGGGGGTATTATAATGTGACGGTGAATCCTCCTTTTTGTTGGTAAAAGAGTAGCTCAAGAGTTGGCGGTGGGTAGTGATGACGAGCTGCCTTCCCTCTTGTCTTACACTGCTAAAGTAGGGACTGCTAGCGCGGATAGCCCTCGAGTAGGTTTGTGCGAAATTAAAACAAACAAACAAACAACTGAAAAAAATAGTTTTACTGTAATATTTTCGTGAATCAAATCGAAACTAATCGGTTTCATACCAAAATAAAAAGAGAAATCGACCATGAACGTTTCTAGGATATCTGTTGTTTTTTATTGTGAGCAAATATTTAGCCAGTGTTTGAAAATAAATAAACGATTCTATTGACTTTCTATTCATTATATTACATGACAAAATGGTATTCGCCTCAGAAGAATATTCAAAATCGACAATTCCAAAGTTATCTGACAAAAGTATTTCGCCACATTCTTAGAGAAGAATGTAGCTTGCACAATGTTCTATGTTTCCTTGTCTTTTTAACTTATGATTTAAAATTCGAAACTTCATCTCATAAGATATTTGCCCCCCAGTGGCTCAGCGGTATGTCTGCGGACTTACACGCTAAAATCCGGGTTTCGATACCCGTGGTGGGCAGAGTACAGATAGCCCATTGTGTAGCTTTGTGCTTAATTCAAAACAACAACAAACAACATAAGATATTTTTTACACGTTAAGAATGCTGTGAAACTGTCTGTCCTGCCATCTAGTGTTAGATATGATACACATTAATTTCTTTTTTGACGTTGTTTGCCTTGGAACCACTCAATGTCACATACTTTTTATAAATGAGTTCATAAGATCAAATAAAACATTTGCTAGGTGGAAACTAAAATTTAAAGGAAAATATCTAGAATTCCCCTACGTGAGTACTTCTAATGTTTCAACATTTTTTTATAAATTCATGGAACTTATAAACTTTTATAAATTCACACATGCTACATTATCAGTGTTTGTGTTTTTCTTAAAGCAAAGCCACAAAGGGCTATCTGCTCAGCCCACCAAGGGGAATCGAACCCCTGATTTTACTATAATCAAGGTGATCTTTATGAAACACAATAAACAGATGTTTATTTAGGTATTTGACACATATTTAATATTACCGCGTCTAACCTATTTGTTTAAATTAAGATAGGGAAATTGTGTCAGTTTTATACCTTTTACTCTTATATTTTTACATTTATGAAGCTTTTGTTGTTGTTTTTTTAATATTGCGCAAAGCTTCACGCTAGCCGTCCCTAATTTAGCAGCGTAAGGCTAGAGGGAAGGCAGCTAGTCATCACCACCTACTGCCAACTCTTGGGCTACACTTTTACTAACGAATAATGGGATTGACCGTCACATTATAACACCCCCACGGCTGAAAAAGCGAGCATGTTTAGTGCTACGGGGATTCAAACCCGCAACCCTCAGATTACGAGTCGAATAAATATTGGCTTAATGTTAAAACAAGATACGCCATGAAATACAACAGAACTTACATGTGGGCTAAAATATGAAATGGATGGAACTTACGGTTTGAAACAAGATGGGGCTTAACAACTGGGACAGAGTTGAACTGATGAAATAATGTGGGCTGATCTCTGAGGAAAGAATTGCATCGTTCATACAAAGTGGGCTAAACTGTAAATGGGGGGGTGTTTTTTGGAACTATAGGTGGCGTAAACTATCATGCCATTGGCTTAGCTATTAAAACAGAAACTTAATGGTTGAAGTAAAATTGGCCTAATCGTTTATTGTTATGTAAAAACACGTAATTAATATACGAATTCAATACACAAGAATGACTTTTAATCAATGAATTGTCTGCCTGGTAAAAATCACGTTTTCATTTGTTGGTGTTTTAATATGTTCATGTCGGTTCAAGTTATTCTAAAGCTATTTGGTATCATAAGCGTTTCACGTCAAAAGTTTCTACACCAAACATTATTGTGTCTCTTCTTTGAAATCGTTTACTTACCTTACAACATATTGGCAGCTGTTATAATTCATGGTGTGACTGATTCTAATGGAAGTGTAAGCTCAACATGACCACGTGGTTAAGGCACTCGACTCGTAATCCGACGGTCGAATCCCCGTCAGACCAAACATGATCAGCCTTTCAGCCGAGAGAGCGTTATAATAAGACAGTCAATCCCATTCATTGGTAAAAGAGTACCACAAGAGTTAGCGGTGGGTGGTGATGACCGGCTGCTTTCGTTCTAGTTTTACACTGCTAAGTTTGGGACTGCTAGCGCCGACTGCCATCGTGTAGCTTTGCTCGAAATTCAAAAAACAAACAAGCTAATGGATATAAACCAAACTCCACATTAGTTTAGGGGTTAGCTAATAAACATTGTAAGGGATTTATGTGACTGTTTTACAGTTGATACCTATCTAATAATAGTGCAAGTAATTATGGAATTATAAGGAGAAATGATATATTTGCACCAAGTGTATATGTAGATAGTGCATGGACATTGCCCCGATGAGAGCCTGAGTAAGTGCAGGTTACTCTGGCCCTCGTGTACAATGTATAAATACACTTGACAGTTGCCAGGACAAATACAAAGGAAGGAGGAAGGGGTCGACAAAACTTGACCCTCTCGGGTATATAAACACAAATACCCAAATTACCATAGGAGAGAGAGCGGTGTGATAAGTGGGTTTAAGATTCTGTACAACAGCTGTCTTGTGTCTACCAAGCCCGGCATGTCCAGGTGGTTAAAGCCCTCGACTCGTAATCCGAGGGTAGTAGGTTCGAACCTTCTTCATACAAAACATGCTTTCTTTCTCAGCCATGGGAGCGTTATAAAGTGACGGTCAATCCCATTATTTGTTGGTAAAAGAGTAGTCCAAGAGTTAGCGGTGGGTGGTGATGATTAACTGCCTTCCATCTAGTCTTACACTACTAAATTAGGGACGGCTAGCGCAGATAGCATTCATGTAGCTTTGCGCGAAATTAAAAAAGAAACAAGTCTACCTCTCTTACCGGCCAAACGGTAAATTTCATAACTCCTAATGCTAAGGTTGACACAGTACTTAACAAGCAAAAAATCACAAACATACAAAGTAGTTGACTTTTTGGCACTTGCGACGTCAGAATTAAAATAGTTTCAAAAATAAAATACAAGACCTTAAATCTAATAATTTACTTTGAAAAAGTGTGCAATAATGAATCCTTGATGACGAGAAAACCCACTTGTAGAAAAAATATTTTCGTTAAAACGTTGTTCGCTCCTCTACACAGTGTCTTCTCTATCCATACCAGCCGTTTAAACATATGTATGTGCAATACTGAATATTTTTGTTGTGGTGCCTACTTAATTTTTTTCTCCAGTCAGTGTGCACTTTGTAACTCGGTGCAAAGGTGACCTACCCCTCGCTAGTACAGCGGTATGTCTCCGGATTTACGGCGCCAAAATCAGGGGTTCGATTCTCCTCGATGGGCTGAGCAGATAGCCCGATGTGGCTTTGCTGTAAGAAACACACACACACGCAAACGTGACCAGAAAACTGACGAGTGTATTCACGTTTTCGTGGAGAAGAATGTAGTTGTGAATATAGGGTAGAATGTTTCATACAACATGGACTCTGAACTTAATATTAAAATTCGTTTTGTAAATTTAAACCTAATCTTTCTTCTTTAATCACGTACAACAGAATATCTGCACACTCGACACATCTGAATTAACACTTCTCGCGCTTCTGGTGAACCCTAAAATGACCTTTTTTTTTAATTACTAATTCAGACAGTATAAAGTGCACTGACGTGGTATAAACATGTATTACTGGTTCTATAAAGTTTATTTCACTAACTGCACGTTGTCTCGAGGTTTCTACAACACGTATCTCAAGATGGGCATTGAAACATTTATTAAAATAAAGTAAAGAACAACGTTTCGATCTTCTGCGGTCAACAGAAAGAGATAGCAACTGATCGTTGCTGAGCACACGTCTTTGGGACAACAAAGTAAACGAGTACGGGACTGTAGAGGGCGTTGCAGTATATGTTAGGTTATTAATTGGTATAAACATGTTTTATATTGGCTCAGTTGTTGTGTGAGTAAGGCTTCTTTAATTTTGCGTTTTTCTATGTTCATTTCTTTATTCAGTATTTGGGTGTTTTCTATGGTTGTATTTATTTGAGTTGCAGTGTTCAAAAGAGTGTGAAGGTGTCTTATGTTCTTTGAATCTGGTTTTCATTTTTCTACTTGTTTCTCCAATACAGAAGTCGTGGCAGTTATCACATTGTATTTTATAAATAATGTTGGTGTGGTGTTTGTCAGTGTAGTTCTTACATAGCATAAACCTCAGTTTTGTGCCTGGTTTTTGAATAAATTTGGTATTAACTGGTATTTTGTTACTAGTTTTTGCCAAATGTTAGCTATTTTTCTGCTGATGTCGGGAATATATGATATGCGCAGTATAAAGTTTTGTAGTTGTTTCTTGGGATGTATTATTGCTTGTTTGCTATTGATCGTGTTGTTGATCTAGGTGTGTGTGTGCGTGCAATTTTTTCAACAGTTTTTAGAGGAAATTTGTTGATGTACAGTGACTGATGTAAGGCTTAACTGGTCGCTTGAGATTCAGCCTTACACCCACCACTATACTGGTACAGGTATGTTGATGTACATCCACCACTATACCGGTACAGGTATGTTGATGACACAATTGCTGGATTCACATCTACAGAACACACACTTAGTTTTTTTAAACCACTTTAACTATACACCTCAACATTAAGTTCACACGTGAACATGAAAACTAACCAAATAACATTTCTCAATCTCAATATCACAACAATCAACACACATTTCAGAATAGAAATCACAGAAAAAAATCACCCACACCAAACTATACATTCCCTGAGACTCAGCAAATGACACAAAACACAAACTCAACATATTAGGAAACGAAATAAACTCAGACACAAAACTATGTTCACTCGGTAAACTTAACAACAACAAAAAACAAAAACACTTCATCAATATCAACAAATTTCTTCCAAAACTGTTGAAAAACAATACACACACACACACACTTAGATCAACAACACCATCAATAACAAACAAGCAATAATACATCCTAAGAAACAACTACAAAACTTTATACTGCGCATATCATATATTCCCGACACCAGCAGAAAAATAGCCAACATTTGGCAAAAACTAGTAACAAAATACCAGTTAATACCAAATTTATTCAAAAACCAGGCACAAAACTAAGGTCTATACTGTGTAGAAACCACACTGACAAACATAACACCAACATTATTTATAAAATACAATGTGATAACTGCACAGACTTCTATATTGGAGAAACAAGTTGAAAAAAGGAAACTAGATTCAAAGAGCACAAAAAAACACCACATGTGTTTGAACACTACAAGTCAAATAAACACAACCTAACCACTGAAAACATCCAGATATTAAGTAGGGAAACAAATACAAACAAACGCAAAATCAAAGCCTTACTTATACAGCAACTAGTAAAAGTGTTAATACCCACACCAGCCGTCTTGAGATACATTTTTACTTCAAGTGTGTTTCTCGTCATCATGAGTTTCCACAACACCGATAGTCCGTTGTAATGTTATAAAACACCAAAACTACAACTTTAAAAAACAAACAAACGAGGTTACTTTTACAACACATTTATTAGGTATTTCTCCTTTTGTACTTGTTTCAGTTTTTTACAGAAGTTGAAGTTGACTTATTGCAACATGTAATTCACATTAAAAATATCACTTTTCTTCTGTCGTTTCGAACGTTTCTCTCTCCAGTTTTAGTGTCGTCAGGTTTTACAGATCCGTGAAATAAGCATCTTCATTCAGACTACATGGCTTCCGGAACATCTGGGCATTCACTCTGAACCACTTGTTACACACTGTAATAATGGGTACATAAGTGGAACACTGATAACTACAAGACAGACTTTCATCGACTTGTTCAGGAGAAATATAATCTATTTATGGTTAAAGAGTAACATAACGAAAATTAAATCATATACATTTTATGTAACTGGAATAGTTGTGATGATAAAATATAACTTAGTGACTGATGATCGATTTCGAAAGTTTGACACTTTAAATCCTTAAACTATTCTCAATTCGCTTTTGATAACTTTAAAAATTAGGTATAAATTTCACTTTTTTAAGCCTTAATTTGCTTATAATAAATTATGAACGCTGAAATAATCTGTATAGTAAGTAATTATTACTAGACTGAACTTACCATAGACTCCTTCCATGTTAAGATAACACTTAGCCTTCCTCTGTCATATCCGAAACATTCTCGAAAACTAAATTTATTTTCTATGACAGAAATTCAAACGTTTGTACACAAATTACATAAAAAAAATTTTACATTTTAGTTAAAGTTCCGTGAACCTTGGATTTGGTTTTCATTTTTTGTATAAATGTTCGTGCGTCCAAATTTAAAATCGAAAACACTACTTATCCATTTCTATCACTACTGGTAACTTATTAAATTGTTTGTTCGTTATTGAGCACAAATCTACAGAATGCTCTCTGTGTTCTGACTACAACGTGTATCGAAACTCGATTTCTAGCGCTGTAAGTCCCCAAACTTACCGCTGTGCTACTTGGGTGCTTAGATTAAGTCAGTAAATGTTTTAACCTTCGAGGTTAATTAAGATGTCAGTGACACCAAACATCCTCGTGTCCTTTCAGCTGCGAAGCTATTGTAATGTTACGGCCAATCTAATTTTTCGTTGGTAATGATGGTGTGGCCCAAGAGTCGGTGGTAGATAATATTCCCTACCTACCTATCTACTAACTTATCACCTCAAATATGGGAACAATTAGAGTACATAGCACTCGACTGAGTTTTTTCAAGAACCAAACATAACAAAAGATTAGCTAGAAAAATATCAGACGATGTTTATTGCTACTTAATCTATTATTAAATTCAGTAGTTTTTTTTCTCAGATTAACTTTAAATTATTACCAACTCTACGGATAAGAATTGTACTATTTAGTGATTGTTCAACAAAATATTTTAGGGGCGATCATAAGTCGGGGTAACAAGGTGTCACAGTTATGCGCGTGTATTTTTCTTTTAGCAAAACCACATCTCACTATCTACTGTATCCACCGAAGGGAATCGAACCCCTGATGTTAGCGTTGTATATCTGAAACTTACCGCTGCCTCAGCGAGAGACGATAGTTATGCGTAATGTTCTGTGATTTAATTCAAACTCACAAAAGGAAAAGTGGTTAAATACGTTGAGTAAAACTAACCCCACTTAGATCCTCGTAAAACGGGGCACGCCCCATGAAAAGTCATAATATCACCTTCGCTATTTCTTTTCAAGTTCCACCAGAAAACAGCAGAGCCCTAGAATGAATCAAAAATAAAAAATAGTTCAGTGACATCTGTTCTTTGACGCATAATAAACTCTAACCCTAACAGGCCTAACTTGTAGTTTTCAGGATATTCTTTGGTGTTGTTATTCACAATTAGTTACCTTTTCGTTTCTTGTCAGCTTACCGTTAAGTTTGGCAGAAGTAACTTATTATTACCACTATAAAGAAATTAGAAGTCAAGTCTATACAAACACAAAAAATCTTCACAGTTTAGCTAAAATTTGAAATATATTTCTCAATCGAAATTTTAAACTAGTCATTGCGTGCGTGTGAGATCTTAAGAAAGTTATTTAACTGCATACAAAAGATAAGATAAACAAGTTGCTAAGGCTCACCATGAACACGAGAAAAGTCGTACAAATATGTGGAAATAAAAAGCTTTGTTTACATTTATCTGTTTGTATTATTTACTGCAGACACAAACAACCTTCCATACCTTTTTAGGCCACACCACCGCTCCAACATATGGAAAAGCTGTAGCGCCCCCAGCCTCCACATCCGATAACTAGAAGTAAAGTTATATTTTTAATTTAAAGTTAATAAGATTTTTTTATCTTTAATTAAAAGTATGAGCACCTTTACCCTTAAAGTAATTTATATATATATATATATCGGAAAAATAAAAAAACGAAATCGATATTTAATATAAGAAAATAATTCGTATCTGCCAATAATTATTTCTTATGTTTAGATAAGCCATGCTGTTCTCTTTAGGCCTTCTGATTAATTTAAGAGAAAGATAAAGTGTTGGGCTTTACATGAGAGCATTTTAAGAAATAATATTTTTATCTTATCACACGTGTATGTTAGACATTGTATTTAAGGCCTGGCATGGTCAGAAGGTTAAGGCACTCGACTCGTAATCCGAGGGTCGCGGGTTCGAATCCCCGTTACACCAAACATGCTCGTCCTTTCAGCCGTCAGAGCGTTATAATATTACGATCAATCCCTCTATTCGTTGTTAAAAGAGTAGCCTAAGAATTGACTGTGGTTGGTGATGACTAGTTGCCTTTCCTCTAGTCTTACACTGCTAAATTAGATACGGCTAGCGTAGATAGCCCTCGTGTCCAAGGGTCGCGAGTTCGAATTCCCATTCCATTAAAAACAACCAAACAAATCATTGTATTTAAAGAGGTACTTCTTCGACTTCAATATTTTTCATATTCACTCTGATTTATAATAAATGGCGGTGACTTCTTATTGGATATTTTAAGTATATTCTAAAGAAGTATTGGTGATTTGAAATGTATCATAAAGCAGTATTGGTTATTTGAAATATATCGTTAAACAATATTGACTGTTTTAAATGTATCGTAAAACAGTATTGGTAATGTGAGTCACTTACGTAGAACATCCACGTTGCTATTCTGTCTCCAGCACGTACTTCAAATTCACCAAGCTGAAAAGAAAAATGCGTTTATTTTATGAAAAATAAACCTTCCAAAAGGAAAGTATAAAATTTATAAATGAATTGAATTTTCGCCATTTTCTACCCAAGAAAATGCTACAGTTGCTGTTAGTATTAATATAAAAATATGAAATTATAGCATTCATTAACAAAAGCAACATGTTAAAAAATGTTATCATACCGCCATTTAATTTTTCACCTGTGGTTGACATTACATGATGTTAACGTAAGCAACTGAGGTTGAGACATATGATGTAAACATTTCGTACGCAACATTTTGAATAGCTCATTGCAGACATTCGCGAATCTTTACGCAGATTTACACAACTGCAAACGAGATGTGACAGTATTTATGCAACTATACGAGTTAGTCTAACGTTGTCTCAGTTATGTAAACCAACATTAGACTATCAAAGAGTGAATATATTGTTCAGAATCTGATTAATTCTACGACACAACACCCTCACTGTTGCCTAAGATCTTATAAATACTACAAGCACCCTCATTGTTAATTGAATACAATCTCATTGTTGTGTGTGTTTTCTTATAGGAAAGCCACACTGGGCGATCTGCTAAGTCCATCGAGGGGAATCAAACCCCTGATTTTAATGTTGTAAGTCCTTAGACTTGGCGCTTTACCAGCGGGGAACTCTTGTTGTTGCTTAAGATCTAGTCAATACTACGACACAGCACTCGGACTGTTTTTTTAAAAGCTACCTTATTATTGCCATAAACATTTGAACCACTACTATAAGGCATTTATAATTATTTTCACAAGGTTTTTAACTGGTACTAGTATTTCATATTCTTAGAGAAACACTTTTGAGTTCTTAAAAATTACTGAAACAATTCCGAAAATCAGTTGTTGTTGTTATTGTTTTGAATTAAGTAAAAAGCTACACAATGGGCTATCTGTGCTCTGCCCACCACGGGTATCGAAACCCGGATTTTAGCGTGTAAGTCCGCAGACATAGCGCTGAGCCACTGGGGCCCCCCCGGAAAATCACAGACAGATATCTGTGTTACTTTCATCATGATCTACCCTTCCAGAACAATGATACTTGGAAAACGGCGAAGTTTGTAAATTGTGGGAACTACTGGGACTTTTTCCAACAATTATTAAAAGGGTAAGAAACATTCGAGTCCAAAACAACAATTACAAGCATATTGAACAAACTATGAGTGAGAAAGAGGAACATTTTGATTCCGTGCAATAGATTCAAGTGAACTTACAGTTCCATGTGACGGATTTACTGTGATATATTTATTTTAATATTGATGATTTTTTCAGTTAAATACATATTTAGAAACGCATGTCACTTGCACTGTTGAATCTGTACTGCGAAATTCCCACCTATTCACTGAAGTTGTAGAAGATTCTCAAATGTGAGAATCAACAATACATGTGTGTACGTAAATATTAGTGATCGACAGAATTGTTGTTTAAGCTGAAATATCTAAAATCTCGTCTAACGCTTATGAACCAACACAACACGCCGAAAGAAGTTGGTATATTATAAAACTTGGAAGCTATAATTGTGATTAACGCTTATTAATCAGGAAACTAGAAATTACAGATATTTGACCAGAAACGTTATATACTTCGAAAATTACGAACCGTTTAACTTCAGCGGATTAACATCGGACGGTAGTTTTTTCTTTACAAAGACATAATATAGCTTCAGCGGTGAAAACTCACGTATGATCAGCGAAGAGCTAGGTAGCCTCCCCTTCCCCGTTAAATAACTTGTATCTATATCAACTCAGAATTAATTTGTTCGTCGTGAACCCTCGATAAGTTATCAAGGTAGTTTTGGATCAGATAGAAAACTCAGTATTTTTTGTTAACCTGAAGATGACTTAAGAAGGTCGAAACATTGTTCTCTGCTTCATTAGTAAAAGTGTTAATACCCATACCTGTCCTGAGATACATTAAAACTCAATATTTTCTGTAAGTTTGTAAAACCTTTGTTTATAAATCATCATTTGTGTTGAACATTATTATAAAACTGTATTATTATTTTTTGTTAAAATATATTTCTATTTGGAAAGAAAAATGTGTGTATTAATTTTGTTAATAAATATAATAAATTTGATATGTACTGACATTGTTAAAACTTTGCAGAATGGACAGCAACTGCCTGTTGTGGAGAAACAAGTGTAGAGGACGACGTTTCGAAAGTCTTCAGCCTTGAAGACGAAATGCGGAAGACTTTCGAAACGTCGTCTTTTACACTTTTGTCACCACAAGAGGCAGTTGCTGTCCATTCTGCAAGGTTTCTGCCTAAACAATTTATCAAAGAACGTACTGACAATTATTTAACTTCTAAATCCAATTTACAATATAACTCATTTCAAGCAATTCGAAATCGTAATACGTAACATAAGAAACTGACGACTCGTCCGAGAGAAAAAAGCTATTTCTTAAACTTTTTAATCATAACAAAGAAGCCTAAAAAGGCACTGTTTCTGTGTCTGCTAACGGTTACATTTTTTAGAAACTTAAGCATATTTTTTCCTCTGTATCTTACTTGGTTATTATCTTTAATATATAAACATCTTAATCCTGTTACTAGTTAATCCCTAATGCCTTTTAATTACTAGATTCTAATTATCCACTGATTCTTATCCCATGTTTCAGGTGTTAATTTGTTGCGGTCTTTTGGTAAGTCCTGAAAAGGACTATTCCTGTGGTTGTAGTCATCGGGATTCGAACCTGGATCGTCTCCCTCAAAAGGGTAGAGTTCTGTCCATTGTTTTTGGCTAAATACGTAAATATATCGATGTTTTGCTTAAAGTAGAATTGCAGTCTTTGAATCCAAAGTGTAACGCATCTCTCTTGTAGCTTCACATTTTGAAGAAATAAAAATTTACAAATATATTTTTTTTTATATTTTGATAAAATAAAAGTATCCCATAACGTGACAAATTACATGAAATAAAAATAACTATGAAACAACTATCCCAATTCGATCATAGACCACTCCAGGAAAATTTTAAATACGGTCACAACATAAGAACTGTTCAGATGTTGCTACATGAAAATCGCCAATAAGGTAATACCCATCTCAGGTATTTTGCAGAATGTTCCAGAAAATCATGAACGGAGAAAAACATCCAAACAAGTATTCCTATTCACTTACTAACTTCTTCACAGAAAATAGTTAATAAAGTCATACCTGAATAACGATCTCAGTTATACTCTAAACTGCTTTCCAGAAAATCACGAATAAAGTCACACCGATATAACTATTCCAATTTCATTACAGCTTACTTTCCATAAAATTCTGTGTAAGAGTTTTCCCTACTGAGGAGAATATAGCTTGTGATAATTCCTGTCAGTCATCGGTAGTAAACGTATCGGTAATGTCCTAATACGAATTAAGTAATTATTTAAAACTAGTTTCTCACCTGGAAAGGATTATCTCTTATACTCTGCATATAATCTTGATGTGGTACATAATGACCACCAATTCCATAATTTGCAATCTAAATAAAAGAAATAACAATACTCATGAGCAAGTTTCATTCTTTTCTTTGCACTGAAATACAACAACAACAATAACTTAACAATAAACCAAAAAATTATTTTCTAATTTCTGATACTTTTGATTCCTTTGACGTTTTAATTCTGAATGAATTTTTCTTGTATAATTTTTCTACTCGCTAAACATTTCGAATTTAAAGTTCGCGTAAGAAAATTACATTTCACAAACTAACTGTTATCAGCTGTTAGAAAGCCAGATTACGATATTGTTAGAGCACTAAATTTTAATTTTAAATATGACTCGTTGTAAGTAAATTCTGAAAGAAAATAATAATATATATTTTGATTATACCCCAAAAATTCTCAACTACTTAAACTACATAGGATTTTCTATGACTGAAAGGCGTTTTAGAACAGATTTTTGTTATTTCATAATAAATTAAATTCGTTACGAAAAAATTCTGAATATTTAGTGGAGACAATAAAGAATGTTGTATAGAAATATGTTAACCATATCACATCTGCTAAGCCTAGTTTCGAATAAGATGTTTTAGACAATAGCAAGACTCACGAGACCAGATTTAATACAACAAATACAGCACTGGTCTACTAATTACTGATATTATCAAAAAATAATTAAACAAAAACAGATGTGACTTTCATTATTATTATTAAATTAACGTGGTAAGTGATAATTCTGGTATCAATTTTATATGAGTCACTTGTACATCAGAATTAAGGTAATGACTAATAATACGATATTATTTATTTATTTTAATACAGATTATTTATTTAGTATTATTTATGTTAACAAAAGTTATATTTAGTCATAAATCAGAAAAACTGGAGATTCTAGATTCCAGTGTGAACAAAATTACTAAGATGGCTTCGAGGTTACAAAACAGAGAATTCCTTATAATAAATGAAAATATTCATAAGACCCATCGAGGTAAGAGAAATAATAAAAACGAGACTAGATAATCGCATTTGTTTCATTACAATGATGATTCAGAAACAGTTTGGTAATTGTAACGTAATGCGGTAGTGGTGTAAGTAGTCCTAACACTAACTGATAATTTCAAAGTGAATATCACGCACTTGGTAAGCCTCTGCCTCATAATTTTTGTATCTAGAAGCTAACCCTGTTATCATTTTCAACCTGTTATCCAACCTCTCGGCAAGTGGATTTTGATCTTCTGTGAGCCAAGTGCTGAAAAAAAAAAGAGAAAAATGTAATGTATAGCAAAAGTAACTGACTCGATCATCTAGTCAGCATATTTTTTGAAATGTTTTTTTCAGAAAAAGAAAAAGTTGAGTCATCAAAACGGTATATTGAACTTGTCACCTAAAGTAAGTAATCAAAACCGTATATCTAAAACTGATGTAGGACTGTAAAGTTAATTAGCATGGTAAGTGGTAATTTTATATTCAAAATCATTCAGTGACTATAAAGTAAGTTAGATCTTGAGTCATCAAAACTTAACCTTATAAACCGCTGTACAGCTGTAGAGTTAGCTACATTGTAATTCATCGAAACTGTAATTTTGGTTGCGTAATGAGTCACAAGAACTGTATATTGAAGTTAGTTAAGTGACAATTCGTCTGAAAGGTATATTCACAGTTTGTCTACAACTACAAAATTACTTACATTGCAAGTCCTCAAATCACACAAAAATTGTAACAAAGACAAATGTTGACTGTTATGTAACAGTATAGACAATAGTAAACCTTACAATGTGATTGCAACAAAGACAAATGTTGACTGTTATTTAACAGTATAGACAATAGTAAACCTTACAATGTGATTGCAACAAAGACAAATGTTGACTGTTATGTAACAGTATAGACAATAGTAAACCTTACAATGTGATTGTAAAAAAGACAAATGTTCATTTATATACGTTATGGTAAAAACTTTCATACAAGTGTTTTTTTACATAAATTTTGTAACAAAAATTATTGATGTGTTATTGTAAACAGGGTTTTTTTTACATAGGTTTACATCATTTGAGGTTCGCAGCGGTTAAAACTAGGTTTCATCTCGTATATTTTTGTATTAATGTAGAAACATTTTAATATTTTACTGGAAGGAATGAAACCTGTAAATAATCCGAATTTCGTTCCATAAGAAAGAGCAGCTTAGACGTTGTTTGTATAAATGGATTATAATTCTACGAATTTTTAAGCTAAGAAACCATTTTACCCATTTGTGTATAGTGAGTAAAGTTGTCCACCTGTATGTTTTTGTAGTCGCAAGTTGTAGTAAGGAACTGGCTGAACCAACACCTCTGAAGTTTCATAAAGTATCTTACTTAAATGAACCTCCAAAATATCGAATTTAAAAAGCATAAGTAATCAGACACACGTTTCAAATTTGGCCGTGAATTTAATTTTATTGAGTGACATTTAATGTTGCTTAGGTTTAGTAAACATGAATGACAAATGACACAGCTATCCAGCTAATTCCAATAATCTCCCAAAACGATGACTGTGTAGTTTTATTGTGACTGTGATACCTTAACGATAACAAATATAAAATATAAAAGAGACGTGAAAAAATCATTGAGGAAATGATTAAAGTAGCAAAAGCCGTAAACTGTATAATTATACTCAAATCATATGTTTACTAAATCGTAGAATTCGGATTATGGCGGTCAGAACAAATGTATTTTATTGCGATTATAACAGTCAGAAGACGTGTGTTTTTAATGTAAAATGATTAATCCATTATATTGTTGTGAATGTATATGTTTTACTCTTTTATTTCAATTTTTATATGTACCTTTCATATAGTATGAAGTGTTATTTGATCTCACTGTTTAGGTCTGTTTTCTCGTATACATTCTTTCAAACAATATATAAAATAAAATAATTGAAAATGTAAACAATACTAACTTGGCGCTCGTTCTCTTCAGCGAAGCTACGTAATTTCCGTTGTTTGAGTAATGAGTGGATCTTTGAAGCTGTAGAAATAGAAAGTACTTAACGCCATTGTTGCAAAGTAAACACATGGATACAACTAGAAATAACTTGACGTCATTTTTGTAAAGTAAATATAAGAACAGAAATAGGAAGTACTTAACGCCATTGTGGTGAGGTAAGTACATATTAATGGGAAATTAATCAAATGTCAAAATTTTTCACAGATAGATAAATAGATATATACAGACAGACAGATAGGCACACTCTGTTAATGAGCGACATCTGAAAGATGAATCGTTAGTTACAACGTCTTCCCTAGTCTAGTACAACTTAATTAATTTAGAGGTTTTGTTCTGATTGCGCTGTTTTCTTTCAAGAGAACTTATTAGCTTTAAATTTTGCTCAGAAAATATCACAAGTTATGACTGAAAAATGAATATATAGATTTTAAGAAAATGTTAATTTTATGAAGGTTTTTAATAAAAAATAATTCTTACGTAGGGTTTGCTTATGTTTTGAATTTCTTGAATTTCTTTATCGCTGATGACGTCATACAGCTGTACAATATACGGTTTCCTTGACCTCTCCTCCAGTTTGATTGGCTGAAGCAACAAGTATGGGTGGTAACCTTTGAAATATCGACAGTGAAGGTTTTTATCCCATTCCGGAGGCTGCTCAAGAAAAGGTTAAAACGTTCTACGTGATAGTTTTTACTTTCCTAACATATAGACAATAATAAACCTAACAATGTGATTATAACAAAGATATATATTGACTGGTATGTAGCAGTATATACAATAGTAAACCTAAAAATGTGATTCTAACAAAGATATATATTGAGTGGTATGTAGCAGTATAGACACTAGTAAACTTTACAATGGGATTATAACAAAGTCAAATATTGACTGGTATGTAGCAGCATAAAAAACAGTGAACCTTACAGTGTAATTGCAATAAATACAAATGCTGACTGGTATGTAGCAGTAAACCTTACAATTTGACTGTAACAAATATAAATGTTCATTCACATACGTTGTGATACAAACTTTGATACACATTTCTTTTTTCTTACAAAAATTTTACAATAGAATTGTAATAAAAATTAATGACGTGTTATAGGAAACAGGGCCTTTTAGAGAGGCTTATATTACACACTGCTGGTCAAAATTTTAGGGCCAATGAACATAAAGAACAAATATGCAATTTGCGTTGTTAGATTCAACCACTTACTTGAGTAGAGCTTCGAAAGATGAGAATAATAAAAGGGAAAATAAAAATAAAAGACTTTTTAGCATTTATTAGGGAAAATGTGAACATTACGAAATTAACCGAAATACTACCTGGTCAAAAGTTAAAGACCATACCAAAAAGAAGCCCGAAACAGGGTAGGAAATGTCCATCCAGAGATCTTAGTTGTGAGTTGCACTGCCGTCATTGCGAATAACTTCGAAAATTCACTTTGGCATGGTCGATATAAGCGTTTGCAGAAGTCTGGCTGGATTGTTATTCCAAGTGGTGAAGATGACTTCACAAGATCATACACTGTTTGGAATTGGCGTCTATTTCTATAGACTTCCCTTGCCATCTCTCCCCAAACATTTTCAAGGAGTTCAGTTCGGGCGAACACGCTAGATGGTCGAAAAGAATCACGTTATTCACCAAAAAACAAAAATCCTTTGTCTTGCGGGCATTGTGGATTACAGTGTTGTCCTGCTGAAAGATCCAGTGATTTCCACAGAAATGAGGACCTTTAGTCAATAAGGATGCTCTCTCCAACATGCCAATGTAGCCAGTTGCTGTTTGACGCCCCTGTATAATTTGAAGCTCCATTGTTCCATGGAAGGAGATAGCACCCCAGATCATGATGGAACCTCCTCCGCTGTGTCGTGTAGAAAATGTCTCCGGTGGAATATCCTTATCGTGCCAGTAACGTTGAAAGCCATCTTGACCATGCAAGTTAAACTTTTTCTCATCAGAGAATAAAACCTTCTTCCACTTTTCTACGTCCCATGTTTGGTGCTGCTTCTCAGCAAAGTTTAACCGAACTGATTTGTGGTGTGGAAGGAGGCGTAGCCTTTGAAGACGTTTACGGTTTTTAAAGCCTTTCTCTCATAAATGCTGTCTTATTGTTCTTGAGCTGCATTCTGCGTCCATAAGGGCCTTAATTTGGTTTAACGATCGCTGATGTCTTGTCAGACAACCCATCGAATCCTCCTGCTCAATGCCGGCAAAATTTTCTTGCATTGACCACTTGAAATTCTCGAACCGTATCCCTCAGGGTCTTTTAAGAAATTCTCAACAGCAGTTTTACTTCGTTCAATCACTAGCAATGGCACATTGAGAGAGACCTTGCTTTTGCAGCTTGACAATTCTGCCACGTTCAAATTCTTTCAACTTTTCAGCCTTTGCCATGTTTTTACCCAATGTAACACTAGAGATGTCAGTGGGAGATGTTGACAACGCTAATGCTTGAACACAAATGACTAAAATTCGTTACGTGTTTACCGATTAATGCTTCGTTTCAGCATGGCCTTAATCTTTTGACCAGCTAGTATTTAGGCTATTTTCATAATGTTCACATTTTCCCCATTAAATGCTAAAAAAGTTTGTTTTCCTTTTTTTTATTTTAATCTTTCGAAGCTCTACTCAAATAAGTGGTTGAGTTTAACAACACAATGCATATTTTTTCTTTATGTTTATTGGCCAGCAGTGTGTGAGGTCTGCAATACTTAAAACTACTTTTTAGATATTTTTTGTCTTAATCTAGAAGTAAATTTTGTTGTATCACGTTTAATGTACCGTGCTATGTATACGGATTTACAACGTTAAAATCAGGGGTTCGATTTCCCTCTTGGGCTCAGCAGATAGTCCTATGCGGCTTTGATATAACAAAAAAAACACACATTTGTTGTTTTAAATTAAGCACAAAGCTACACAATGGGCTATCTGTGCTATGCCCACCACTGGTATCGAAACCCGGATTTTAGCGTGTAAGTCCGCAGACATACCGCTGAGCCACTGGGGGGCAAAAACACACATACACATCACGTTTAGTATAGTGCACCAACGAGAAACTGTTTATTTAACTATGAAACAAAAAATTACAAAATTAAAATCTGGTGTTACCTTTAATTGATATAAGAAATACAAAATCATATCGCAATTAAAGGTAAGAAAAAGTTTTGATCGACTATGTAATTATATCCTGATTGGCAAGCTTCCCAACAAACTGAAGTTGCATTTTTCTTGTGTCAGTCAAGCAATGGTTTGTATGTTAAGTTTGGTTTGGTTTGAAATTCGCGCAAAGCTACACAAGGGCTATCTGCGCTAGCCATTCCTAATTTAGCAATGTAAAAGTAGAAGAAAGGCAGTTAGTCATCACCACCCACCGTAATCTGTGGGGCTAATCTTTTATAAACGGAGTGTAGGATTGACCGTAACATAATAACGCCCCCACTGCTGTAAGGGCGAGCGTATTTGATGTAACGGAGATTCGAACCTATGACCCTTGGAATATGGGCCTCATAAGTTAAATGTTTATATTTTAACCCTTTCCACAAATCGCTATAGATCTAAATTCCTAATCTCTGTGCCATTAGTTATTTTAGTTAATTTAATGACAGCTTCAACATTTTGAAAATCTACGAGAAAAATATGAAATTACCAGTTTAATATCAGTGTTTTTTATTCGTTTATGTTTTCATAAATGCTGGGAATATTTTTAGTTATCAGTTATACCTAGTTAATCAAACACCTGTAGTTGGTATATATTTCCCTAAACCGGGTGTTGTTAAATCATTGCTAGAAGTGAATGTGTAATTTACGATGACAATTATCTCACTATTATTAAAAGTTATAGAAATTATAACTTCCAAGGTCAGATATAAATTTGTTCAATAAAGATCAGTTTGAAACCTGTATGTGCTATAAGGTTACACAAAAGTTCAAAACTCCAAGGACAAACATCCAATCATCTTGTAAAGAAGAACTTGAGATGAGTTACATTAATTTTTTACATACAAATAACAAAGTATCAGGTTCCTCTCATTAGTATGCAAAATATACAGAAATAATTATGATTTTAGAAACTACAACAGTTAAAATTTATGAAAACTGATCACACATGTAGCGCCAACACCACGGATATGTCGTGTCATGTTGAGTACCTGGATCGTGAGATAGATCTTGTCGGAACTGAATATAAAATATTGCTAACGCATTATAAATATTATTTCCTTACTTTCATTCATGGGATCCTAAAATTACAATGTGTTTTAACTTTTCATTAACGTACATATAAAAACTGCCTGTGTTTGTAACGCACTGAAGGCTGTTTGTTTTGATACAGCCTACGTTGTATTTACCCTAAGCTGTTGTTAGTTTTGATACAGTCTGCGCAATATTTAATCTAAGCTGTTGTTAGTTTTGATACAGTACGTTGTATTTACCCTAAGCTGTTGTTAGTTTTGATACAGTACGTTGTATTTACCATTAGCTGTTGTTAGTTTTAATACAGTCTGCGCAATATTTACTCTAAGCTGTTGTTAATTTTGATACAGTACGTTGTATTTACCATTAGCTGTTGTTAGTTTTGATACAGTCTGCGCAATATTTACTCTAAGCTGATGTTAGTTTTGATACAGTACGTTGTATTTACCATTAGCTGTTGTTAGTTTTGATACAGTCTGCGCAATATTTACTCTAAGCTGTTGTTAGTTTTGATACAGTCTACGTTGTATTTACCATTAGTTGTTGTTAGTTTTGATACAGTCTACGTTGTATTTATCCTAAGCTGTTGTTAGTTTTGATACAGCCTACGTTGTATTTATCCTAAGATGTTGTTAGTTTGATACAGTCTACGTTGTATTTACCCTAAGCTGTTGTCATTTTTGATACAGTCTGCGCAATATTTACTCTAAGCTGTTGTTAATTTTGATACAGTACGCTGTATTTACCATTAGCTGTTGTTAGTTTTGATACAGTCTGCGCAATATTTACTCTAAGCTGTTGTTAGTTTTGATACAGTCTACGTTGTATTTATCCTAAGATGTTGTTAGTTTTGATACAGTCTACTTTGTATTTACCCTAAGCTGTTGTTAGTTTTGATACAGTTTACGTTGTATTTACCCTAAGCTGTTGTTAGTTTTGATACAGTACGTTGTATTTACCCTAAGCTGTTGTTAGTTTTGATACAGCCTACGTTGTATTTACCCTAAGCTGTTGTTAGTTTTGATACAGTCTACGTTATATTTACCCTAAGCTGTTGTTAGTTTTGATACAGTCTATGTTTTATTTACCCTAAGATGTTGTTAGTTTTGATACAGTATACTTTGTATTTACCCTAAGCTGTTGTTAGTTTGATACAGCCTACGTTGTATTTACCCTAAGCTGTTGTTAGTTTTGATACAGCCTACGTTGTATTTACCCTAAGCTGTTGTTAGTTTTGATACAGCCTACGTTGTATTTACCCTAAGCTGTTGTTAGTTTTGATACAGCCTACGTTGTATTTACCCTAAGCTGTTGTTAGTTTTGATACAGCCTACGTTGTATTTACCCTAAGCTGTTGTTAGTTTTGATACAGTCTACGTTATATTTATCCTAAGCTGTTGTTAGTTTTGATACAGTCTACCTTGTATTTACCCTAAGCTGTTGTTAGTTTTGATACAGTCTATGTTTTATTTACCCTAAGCTGTTGTTAGTTTTGATATAGTCTATGTTTTATTTACCCTAATCTGTTGTTAGTTTTGATAAAGTCTACGTTGTATTTACCCTAAGCTGTTGTTAGTTTTGATACAGTCTATGTTTTATTTACCCTAAGCTGTTGTTAGTTTTGATACAGTCTACTTTGTATTTACCCTAAGCTGTTGTTAGTTTTGATACAGCCTACCTTGTATTTACCCTAAGCTGTTGTTAGTTTTGATACAGTCTATGTTTTATTTACCCTAATCTGTTGTTAGTTTTGATACAGTCTCTGTTTTATTTACCCTAATCTGTTGTTAGTTTTGATACAGTCTATGTTTTATTTACCCTAATCTGTTGTTAGTTTTTATACAGTCTATGTTGTATTTACCCTAAGCTGTTGTTAGTTTTGATACAGTCTACGTTGTATTTACCCTAAGCTGTTGTTAGTTTTGATACACTCTACCTTGTATTTACCCTAAGCTGTTGTTAGTTTTGATACAGTCTATGTTTTATTTACCCTAAGATGTTGTTAGTTTTGATACAGTCTATGTTTTATTTACCCTAAGCTGTTGTTAGTTTTGATACAGTCTACGTTGTATTTACCCTAAGCTGTTGTTAGTTTTGATATAGTCTATGTTTTATTTACCCTAAGCTGTTGTTAGTTTTGATATAGTCTATGTTTTATTTACCCTAAGCTGTTGTTAGTTTTGATACAGTCTACCTTGTATTTACCCTAATCTGTTGATAGTTTTGATATAGTCTATGTTGTATTTACCCTAAGCTGTTGTTAGTTTTGATACAGTCTATGTTTTATTTACCCTAAGCTGTTGTTAGTTTTGATACAGTCTACGTTGTATTTACCCTAAGCTGTTGTTAGTTTTGATACAGTCTACCTTGTATTTACCCTAAGCTGTTGTTAGTTTTGATATAGTCTATGTTGTATTTACCCTAAGCTGTTGTTAGTTTTGATATAGTCTATGTTGTATTTACCCTAAGCTGTTGTTAGTTTTGATATAGTCTATGTTTTATTTACCCTAAGCTGTTGTTAGTTTTGATATAGTCTATGTTTTATTTACCCTAAGCTGTTGTTAGTTTTGATATAGTCTATGTTGTATTTACCCTAAGCTGTTGTTAGTTTTGATATAGTCTATGTTGTATTTACCCTAAGCTGTTGTTAGTTTTGATATAGTCTATGTTTTATTTACCCTAAGCTGTTGTTAGTTTTGATATAGTCTATGTTTTATTTACCCTAAGCTGTTGTTAGTTTTGATATAGTCTATGTTTTATTTACCCTAAGCTGTTGTTAGTTTTGATTTAGTCTATGTTGTATTTACCCTAAGCTGTTGTTAGTTTTGATATAGTCTATGTTTTATTTACCCTAAGCTGTTGTTAGTTTTGATATAGTCTATGTTTTATTTACCCTAAGCTGTTCCCCGCGGCACAGTCTGTTGAACTGCTCATTTTCTCTGGTAGGATGAATATTGTCATCGAAAAACACCGGTGTGAACTTTTCTTCGTAATTCGCACCAAGTAGAGAGGTCTCCCAGTTAACATCTGTGTTAGATGAAAAAATTTTCTCTGAAAGGTAGAAAGCTGTTATTACTAGCCTAGTTTTAGTACATTTCCAACATTTAAAACCGAAACTACAACCTAGAGTAAAAGATCGTTACTAACTTTTCTCACATTCTATGAAATTATTTATGTGAAAAACTGTTTGTGTATTTGTTTGCTTTCAGTGATAAAGATCTATAGTATTTATGCGTGCTGTATCTAGTGCAGAGATCTATCCCTTACATTTTAGTACTCGCTACCCACATTGATAAATTCTATATAGGCTGTATGTGGAAAACTTTTTGTGTTTTTGTTTGCTTTCAATCATAAAGATTTATAGTACTTATACATGCTGTGCCTTAAATTTTACTGTTAGAGTTTTGCAAGGTTTTCATCATTTCAATTTTATCGTTGTTTTCCTGACTATAGATGTTAGGAGGAGTGAATCTGACGAATTATTGATTTTATATTCTTTCCTTGTGTTACTTAAGTCTACAATCAGTTTAGACTATTCTAGTGATGTCGAGTTAGTTCCCTGACAATTTAAAAGTACAGATAATTAAGTAAAATCGACTTCCATATTAACCTTCAGCACGTACTATGATCGTTAAAAAACAATAATTATAACTTGATGTTCCTACCTTTACTCTCTTTCATGATTTCGTCGTACTGAAAACAAAAGATAAATAACTTTTTAAAATAAAATAATTTTAATAATAAATCTCGAGATTGAAAAAAGGCCAAATATATGTATAAGAAAACGTGCAGAAGGACAAAAGAAATGTCGATGGTGTATAAGAGAAAATAATTAATTTCATAATAATACTTATATTTTATTTAACACGTCAGTTCAAAAATAAAGCTTCTACTAAGTGTGTAAGATGTTTGACATTTCCTTGAAACCAAACATAGTTTCTTCTTCAGCGATTTCTTGGTTATTATAAGAAGAGAGAATAATATTACCACTTTTATACTGACTGAAGCCATTTAAGAGAAGGACCTTAAACTGTATTAAAATAAGTACACAAGCCTAAATAGTTTAACCTTTTGGAAAACTGAAACCAAAACCTAAATCTTACCGAGTAAGCGGCTATATCTAAAAACGTTTGTATTTCTTCTCGCCTGACTGTTATATTATGCTCGTCTTCCGCTTTTGTTAGCGCTATCTTAAACCAGTCAATCGCATTATCGAAGTTGCCTTGGTTGAAAGAGTTCTTTCCCAAATATAGGCAGTCTCTTGCTGGATAATGAACGAAATACAGAGCCTCTTTAAACTTCTGAAATAAAACTGTCAGTTTATGCTACTAAAATAGTCGTAAATTTAAACTTCTGAAACAAACCATTGCTACTTTCAACTTCTAAAACAAAACATGTGAACTCGTGTATCCTACGTATTAAAGTGGTTATTTTAGGGGCGTTATCTTCACAATATGGTCACGTATCAAAGACGAGTTCTTAGAATTATGTACCATTAGATTTTGTTTGTTTGGAATTTCGCGCAAAGCTACTCGAGGGTCATTTGCGCTAGTCGTTCCTAATTTAGCAGTGTAAGACTAGAGGAAGGCAGCTAGTCATCACCACTCATCGTTAATTCTTGGACTATTCTTTTACCAACGAGTAGTGGGATCGACCGTCATCTTATAAAGCCTTCACGTCTGAAAGGGTGAGCATGTTTGTGATCGGGATTCGAACCCGCGACCCTCGGATTACGAGTCGAGCACCTTAACACATTTGGCCATGCCGGGACATGTACCACTAGAACAGACAGTATCCACTTATATAATTCACAATATAAATATAAGAAAATATATCCCTTTTCCTGCTAGTAAACCACAGAAGTTTATAGGAAAACTACAGATATGGTTAAATACTTTGAATATAGATAAAACCACCTCAGAATCGTAAAGTTTTCAGACATGGTAGTATTTACAACATAGAAGTTGTTAAAACATCTGAAGACAAACACATCAGCAGAACCTTCCTTGGTCTGCTGGATAAGGCGCTTAACTCGCAATCTCTGGTTCGAATCCCCATCACCAAACTTGTTCGACATTTTTTCCGCGGGGCATTGTAATATAATGCTTAATTCAACAATATGTCGATAAAATATTAGCCCAATAGTCGGCGGGAGATGGCGTTGACTAGTTGCTTTCCCTTAACTGCTAAATTTGGGACGACTTGTGCAGATAGCCCTGATGTACCTTTGCGCGAAATACACAACAAATATTCCTTGATAACTAACATCCAGAACATTTAATAAAGAACAAACTAACGACTAGAAGAATCTAAAATATGCAGGAAGAAATTTACAAACACAGTGTTGTATATCAGAGGTGTATCTGAAGAAACAGATGTGGACACACCGATCACTATAACCAGTCACACACTAAACAATCCATAAAACCAATAACGATGTAATAACTTGGAATATAAACCAGCTGCTAAATAATACCTTGGAATTCTTTGATAGAGTGTTTAGTCGGAGTATTCATCAATACCTTGGAATATAAACCAGCTACTAAATAATACCTTGGAATTCTTTGATAGATTGTTTAGTCAGAGTATTCATCAATACCTTGGAATATAAACCAGCTACTAAATAATACCTTGGAATTCTTTGATAGATTGTTTAGTCGGAGTATTCATCAATACCTTGGAATATAAACCAGCTACTAAATAATACCTTGGAATTCTTTGATAGATTGTTTAGTCGGAGTATTCATCAATACCTTGGAATATAAACCAGCTACTAAATAATACCTTGGAATTCTTTGATAGATTGTTTAGTCGGAGTATTCATCAATACCTTGGAATATAAACCAGCTACTATATAATACCTTGGAATTCTTTGATAGATTGTTTAGTCGGAGTATTCATCAATACCTTGGAATATAAACCAGCTACTAAATAATACATCATAATATGAACTAGTTATTAAATGATCTCTGGATTTTTTTTTTGCGCTTTATGAATATAGAAGAAGAAATTAAAACAAGCGAAACTCTGTTGGGATCATGAGTTTTAGAAAACCTTCTAGAGATAAGTATAGATTAGAAAAAGAATCTCGAATTTAGTTCACAAACGAAAAATATATTTTTCGTAGTTAAATTGTATTTTGGAACAGTGGTGTTGTGTGGTTTTCATTGCTGCCCATTTATTATTACATATAGTTCATTGATTTTACTCACAATCGGTATAACAGCTATGGCTCAGCGACATGTCTGAGAACCTACCCGTGGTTGGCAGACCACAGACAGCCCACTGTGCAGCTTTGTGTTTAATCACAAACAAACAAATATGATACCTATATTTCGGCCTACCTGTCAGTTGTTCATCTGCTTGAAATGAAGATATCGGACCGTTACTTTGCAGAAGGCCCCGAACCATGGCGGACATGTTCAGCTTGTACGTCTCTTGAAGAAGAATCAGGGCATTAGCAGCCCCGTTAAGATCACTTTCTTGTGGTAAGTAGAAAGCAGATCGGAGTTGTGACATGTTAGGCACATAATCTGAAATTGGAAGAGCGTTAAACTTCATCTTGTCCATTAACCATAGAGTGATGAACATTCTATCCCACACTTTTATTCTACTTCGTAGCTTTATGTTCCTGTACGTCAGACATTATTGTGATCATCCACGTTGAGTGTATTTTATCATGTACGCTACCTTAACTTTAAACTTTTGCTTTTAAATATTAATATGTGCTAAACTATGCTTCTTTTTAAATAAACAGTATCTGAATGGACAGAAGACCGACAGGCATCAATCAGTCCCATATTCTAGTAATCTCAGATTGACGTAGTTTTTCATCTTCGTTTCGTGTAATTATCTATCAGTTTTGACTAATACAATGTGATTACAGGCATTGAAACTTCCGAAAGACATTCGATCAGTTTAGAATATTTGGGTAACATTTGCTTATCGTTGCTAATGTACATTAATAATTTTGATATGTGACGTCACTCAACAGTCTACTTAGCGTCCTTAAAAGTAATACTTATTATTTTCGTAAATGGTAGTCACTGAATACAAACTGATCTCTTCTTTCGACACTACTCACTTATTAGTCTTAAAAAAGATATTTATCATTATGTTCGTAAAGACCAATACTATAAATAAGAACCTATGACGGCAGTCAGCGCTATTTCAGCCAGCATCTTCAAAGCGATCACCAGTATGTACAGTTTAGATTGACTGACTGGGTCGAGTCCTGAAGAATATTACTTTGATAAAACATGACTATCCTTCTTTAAAAAAAACATTATTTGTCATGGTTGTACAGAGAGAATGCAGTTAATTTTATCTAACAATGTCTTATTACGTACTGTTTGATATGCCACGTAAATAACACAAAACATGCAATGTCTGAGTTCTCAGGAACCATCAACGACGTTGAATGTAAACTAGACTTTCAAACAAATCATTTAAAATCATTCTACGCTGATAGAAACGAAAGTTAACAAGGTTCAAAAAATCAAACTACTGTTGACACTCATAATCAGGGGCGTAGGTCCTGGGGGGATGGAGGGTATACATCCCCCCTTCATTTTACGTGGGGGTATGGTGCATACAGTCATCCCCCTACAGTTTGGTCTGTTTTATTGCAACACAGGCCTACAAATTGTGTTTGTTCTTGTGATTCTTGTGTTCTTACCAATCGAATTACATAATTAGGCCTAGATGTAGCCTTTTTCAGTAGCTGAAATGTACATCTTTAATATAGGCGTGCTTCTTAGCTTTTCGATCTGAGCGATAGTTCGTAAGTATCAGTCAGTAGGCCTAAGTATACATGCAAGTATCGTGGCAACAAGATTACTCTGTGACTGCATGTTTACAGCTTTCAGGTTCATGTAATGAGAGATTACCAATTTGAAAACTGAAAAGTCCACATAAGTGGTTGCAAAAATCATCCCCACCATCGGGTGTAAAAAAAATCTACGCTGCTGCTCATAATCACTGGTTTTTATTGTACAAATAATTGTGAAATAGCTATTTATTGCTTACCTGTTTTGATGAAAGGAGATACGGGTTACTTCAGTCTTTTAAAGAAAATTATATTATCTCACTTACCCCCTTTTTGGAAATTAATATTTTAAGTTAACCTCTAAATATTCTTCTTTACTGTCCTTGACCCTGACTGACCTGGCGTAGCCATGACCTGGATACTCGCTTCCACTGCTTTCAAATCGATTGTCATTCGTTTAATCAAAGTGTAAGCCTGAATCGGGTTGGCTATATAATCTGTCATTTCGTCTGCTTTCTCTCCAACCGGTCTTCTGTTGTTGATAAATCTGTAATTGTAGTTCAATGGCCAATGAAACAAAGATACAACATTTCCGACAAAAAAGCGAAAACACACACGAATACTCATCTCTTCCTATGTTTAATTAAAACAAAATCTGTTTAAATTGGAAAAACAAAATGACGTTCATCTTAATTTCACAAAAATAACGAATTTTCATTTGTGATGTTAATAAGTTCCGCACAGCACAGATGTTCTTGATTTCCACGAGGTTTTTTCTGCCACATATTCGGTCAGCTAGAAGACGACGGAGTTGGTCTGAGACGGTTACCATGAAAACAACAAACGTGGTATAAACTAATTTCAGTTGTTTTTGTTTACTTTGGTTCTTCTCTGGTTTGTTTTTGAATTTCACGCAAAACTACATGAGGGTTTTCTGCAGTAACTGTTCCAAATTTAGCAGTGTAAAACAAGAGGGAAGGCATTTAGTCATCACCGTCCACCGCCAAATCTTAGGCTAGTCTTGCATAAACAAATAGTGGGGTTGAACTTAACATTATAACGTTTTCACCGTTGAAAAGGCGAGCATGTTTGGTGTGACGGAGATTCGAACTTGAGATCCTCAGATTGCGAGTCGAGGGCCCTAACCAACTGGACATGCCGGCCCGGTTTTTTCTGGAAATTTAGAGTCCGTGTAGAATTTTCATCCATTCGAAGTTCATCAAAAGGATTGGGGTCAGGAACTCTATTTCAGTTTTCAAATTGGGGGCAATTTTTATTGGCGGTTCAGTAGCGTTCCTGTTCTAGATATGTGAAGGGTGTTATCAGAATACTCAGTTAAAAAATAATACACGTGTTTTCTATACTACTGTATATTTGATTCCGTGTGTATGTTGTATGTACAAACGTACATAGGCCAAGATACGAACACACTTGCTTCTTGTTGGACTGTTTTACAGTAAGGAATTTTTACTGTATATATTTAAAACACGGTATATTATTTTGATCTTCTTAACTCAAACTAAAACTCACTCTTCCACAAACTGAAGTAACTGACTCGCTTATTTCTTTTTTTTTTTTCGTTTTAGACATAATAAAATTTAAGTCTCGCGTTATCATCTGTCAGTAATCTCACGTGGCGCTTTATGTTACTAATATTTAGCTGTTGGCAATCATCATAGTTTGAAAATCAAATTAATTTTTATGGAAGAAAAGACAGTACGATTTATTTCCCTTTTAGTTTTAAATTAGAAGAAAATCGATCAAAAGCTATACGTCACTATGATATTGAGCAATGTATTGTGAAACGAATCCTCTGTTATGGAATTGAAGAAGGTATTGTCTAATAAATTCCTTGTCGTGGAAACAATTAATTCTCTTTGATGGTGTTGAAACACGTTTTTTGCGGTTAATCCGCTTTGATGGTGTTGAACCACTTATTGTGCAATTAATTCTCTTTGTTGGTGCTGAACCACTTATTGTGCAATTAATTCTCTTTGATGTTGTTGAACCACTTATTGTGCAATTAATTCTCTTTAGAGGTGTTGAACCACTTACTGTGCAATTAATTCTCTTTGATGGTGTTGAACCACTTACTGTGCAATTAATTCTCTTTGATGGTGTTGAACCACTTACTGTGCAATTAATTCTCTTTGATGGTGCTAAACCACTTATTGTGCAATTAATCCTCTTTGTTGGTGCTGAACCACTTATTGCGCAATTAATTCTCTTTGATGGTGCTGAACCACTTATTGTGCAATTAACTCTCTTTGTCGGTGCTGAACCACTTATTGTGCAATTAATTCTCTTTGATGGTGTTGAACCACTTACTGTGCAATTGATTCTCTTTGATGGTGTTGAACCACTTACTGTGCAATTGATTCTCTTTGATGGTGTTGAACCACTTACTGTGCAATTGATTCTCTTTGATGGTGTTGAACCACTTATTGTGCAATTAATTCTCTTTGATGTTGTTGAACCACTTATTGTGCAATTAATTCTCTTTGTTGGTGTTGAACCACTTATTGAGCAATTAATTTTCTTTGTTTGTGCTGAACCACTTATTGTGCAATTAATTCTCTTTGATGTTGTTGAACCACTTACTGTGCAATTAATTCTCTTTGATGGTGTTGAACCACTTATTGTGCAATTATTTCTCTTTGTTTGTGCTGAACCACTTATTGTGCAATTAATTCTCTTTGTCGGTGCTGAACCACTTATTGTGCAATTAATTTTCTTTGTTGGTGCTGAACCACTTATTGTGCAATTAATTCTCTTTGATGGTGTTGAACCACTTATTGTGCAATTATTTCTCTTTGTTTGTGCTGAACCACTTATTGTGCAATTAATTCTCTTTGTCGGTGCTGAACCACTTATTGTGCAATTAATTTTCTTTGTTGGTGCTGAACCACTTATTGTGCAATTAATTCTCTTTGATGGTGTTGAACCACTTATTGTGCAATTAATTCTCTTTTATGGTGTTGAACCACTTATTGTGCAATTAATTCTTTTTTATGGTGTTGAACCACGTATTGTACAATGAATCCTTTATCGTGAGCTGAACTTGTACCGTTAACGGATTCTCAGTAAGAAACCACAATAGCATACTAACTACTTACTGTTTTATGACTTCGATGTGTTTTTCTATCCCTGACACGTAGTCCTGAAGAACATTGACTATTGCTTGTTCGGACTGTAAAAGATTGATCAGACTAGTTGTTGCTGAGAAATATTCTTGAGATACTGCAGCCGGAACAGCCAAGAAAACCGCCAGTACAGCTGATAGAATCTTCATTCTGTTGGGATAAACACGTGTAGCAAAACGACTTTTCTCTTTCTATATTTATAAACAGGTTTTATAGCACGACAGAAATATTTAATTTGTTCTCCAGTCATAATTATTATTATTAATATTTTGTATACCAAAATTTGATTTATCTTAAGTTGGTAGAAACACAATCTATTCACAGACGAAATGGGTAATTTTACACTGCTCACCGCTTGTACAGCGGTGATTCTACGGATTTGTAACGCTAAAATCAAGGGTTTGATTCCCCTCGGTGGGCTCAGCAGATAGCCCAGTGTGGGTTTGCAATAAGAAAACACACACACACATGATTTAACACTATGAAATGAAGATATACAAATAGATAAGTCTAAAAAAAATCTGATTGTTTTACGAAGTAAGTGCCAGAACTTTATCTTATCTTGTTTTACCTATTTTACGGATACCTAGAGTATAAAGTAATATTAACTTTATTACTACAATGCCACTTATAAGTGTAAAAAAATTAACAGTTAAAAAGTTATTTTACAACCATCAATTAAGTCTTAACAATGTTTCCCGCTGGTACAGCGGTAAATTTACATAATTACAACGTTAAAATCGGGGGTTCGACTCCTCTCGATAAGTTCAGCAGACAGCCCAATATGACTTTGCTATAAGAAGAAACATACTCTTCACAACACTGGAAACAAATGAATTGTTTTGTTACTGTTGAACCAATAGAACAGATTTGTATAACGTGAGTCGTGTTAGAAATACATGAACCAATAAAACATACTTATATACCTTAATTCGTGTTAGAAATACAACATGAACCAATAGAACAGATTTATATACCTTAATTCGTGTTGTATTATACCTAAACAGCTAAATCGTCACAAGTATCGATGAATATTAGTTCTTTCAAAATCAGATGTAAAACTTATAGAATCGATCTTACAAGGGGAGAAAGGCCTAATTTCATGTGTAATTCCTTTCCAGGGGGAGTGATGACTGTGTTTTATTACACTTTAACGATTAGTTGTTTGCTTATTTTCAAAGTAATGCTTCTAAACCTCCCTCGGATATGAAATCAAACACGAACCGTTTGTTAGTGTTATTGAAAAATGATGAAACCGACGTATCACACGCATATCCGATTAGCATGAGGGATTCCTCAATAACAGCGGAACTTGAAGTTATTTCAGGCAGAATTGCATTTAAAGTTAAATAATCTTCGAGGTCCTTGTTTACTTTTTCGTTAGCAATACTTCTGTACGCCAGCAATACCCAGCGTGGGGCACGTGCATACCCTGTTCGATTTTATCACTCAGAATATCTATCAGCTCACCTTCAAATTGGATTAGATTAAATTAACGTATGAGACTTTGGGCCTAGTCAGATATATCAATCGTAATGTTTTGACGTTCTATGTCCAAAATTAGGATTAGAGTAAATTAATCTACGAGACCTTGAGTGTGGTCAAATATGTTAATAGTAAGGATATGACGTACTAAGCCAGATGCTGTAAGTAATTTTCAAATTGGACAAAAGATGGCGAAGCTGTAAGTTAAAGTTTGTATATATCTGAAAATAGCAACAAAATCTATCGTTTAATAACCGCTCATCAGCGGCTAGAATTTAAATACAGAGAACAATAACGTAAGTCAGCGTTCTTTGACATATTTATCTATGATTTTCTTCCGTCTTTAACTTCAGATAAAGCACGTTTTAACATGAACTATTTTACCTTCCATGAGTATGCTTAAGTTCATAAAACTCGCCAACAACCAACAGTTGCCGGAATGTACAGTCACCTAGTCACCTTGTGACTTAGAAACAGGAAAAATTGTTTCAGATAAAACTGTATTTTTTAAACTGTGTTTTACTGTTATGTTAATATAATGCTACAGATTAAAAAGGGCCTAATATCTTTTGAATAAAGTCAAGTGTAGATAAATTTATCTATCTGCAAAGTTCACTTTGAATTTTGAGTAGCATAATTAACTTAGTTGTTCTAAACTCGAAGGGAAATGTCTGTCGGTTTGGAAAACGCATAGACTTTTCTAACATCAGGAACTGAGTTCGTACGTAGCACTTGAAACAGGTAACGAGTTTCTATATCACAAGTTTTACTTGATTTAGTGCATTCACCGCCAGATGTGCTCATTACACGCACTAATTAAAAATGATTCACTTTGTTGCTGGAACTCGCAAAGACAAAATAACACCAGTGACAGACACAAGCAAAGGAAATGGTGTACGTGTAATTGTAAAACTGGCACATAAGTTTTCCACGATCTACTTGAGTGAATGGCAATTGCTTAAAAACTGGTGTTTTACTTTTGGTCGATAATAACTCTCTGTTTTAAATATTGTAAAATAAAGCACGTAATACGTAGAAAACGTTAATTGACGTTTTTTTTCATAAATTTTGCAAAAAGCTACACAAGGGCTATTTGCGCTGGCCGTCCTTAATTTAGCAGTGTAAGACAATAATGAGGGCAGCTAATCATCATTACACACCGCCAACTGTTGGGCTATTCTTTAACAACGAATAGTGAGATTTGCCGTCACATCATAATGACCCCCAAGGCTGAAAGGACGAGCATGTTTGGTGCGACGGAGATTCGAATCCGCGACCCTTTGATTACGAGTCGAACGCCTTAACCTACCTAGCCATGCCGAGCCCGAAAACGTTAAAGCTTTTGGCATCGAGTTCATGATTGTCTGTGATAAAGGTTTTGGATATCGATTCAACTTAACATGATCATTTTTTATTCAAACTTTAATTAAAATGTATAAAGTATTTCCCACTTTTATATAACGGCCAAACATGACCATGTCGTTAGGGTTTCACTCGTAATCTGAGGGTTGCGGGTTCGAATCCCCATCACAAAAAAACATGTTCGCCCTTTCAGACGTGGGAGCGTTACAACGTGACGATCAATTCTACTATTCGTTGGTAAATTAGTAGCTCAAGAGTCGGCAGTGAATGGTAATGACTAGCTGCCTTTCCTCTAGTCTTATTCTGCTAAATTAGGGAAGGCTACTTCCGCTAGCCTTGCGCAAAATTCAAATACAAAACAGCCTGGCATGACCAGGTTGTTAAGGAACTCGACTCGTAATCTGAGGGTAGCGGGTTTGAATCCCCGTCACCCCAAACATACTCGCCCGTTCAGCCGTGGGGGTGTAATAAAGTGATGATTAATCCTACTATTCTTTAGTAAAAGAGTAGCCCAAGATTTGGCGGTGGGTAGTGATGACTAGCTGCCTTCCCTCTGATTTTATACTGCTAAAATAGGGACGGCTAACGGAGAGAGCTCTCAAAATTCTAAACAAACAATCAAAAACGAACAACCTAACAAAACCTTCTAAATAATTTGTCTAATTTTACAAGGTCACATGATGTAACGAGCGTGGATAATAACTATCGATTCCTGTTCTTTCGCAAGATGGCAGTAGTTTCTTAATTTTGTGTTTTTTAAGAACTGTTATTGAGTTGATTAATTGTTTTCACGCGTAATATGAGTAATTTGTTGACTTATTTTACGTTATTCCCTCTTGCAACCTTACCGTATGAAATGGTCGTGAAATTGGTACTTATAATTAGTAGTATCAACTCATTACTGCTAGTGTGTGAGTAATAATAACCAAGAAAGTCATGGATCCAGAACAAATTCAGTTTAAAGTATAACGCCTAGTACTTTGCCAAGTTTATTATATACAATTTTCTAAGATTACGAGACCCGTGCAAGAAAAAATTGCTAGATGGCGCAATTGTTGTACATGTATTTCAAGACAGCTGTTACGGGTTTTAAATCTTTTATTTAAATGAGGTAGAGAACCAAGTAAAGACTTATTATCCACACCAACCGTCTTGAGATACATATTTACTTCAAGTGAATTTCTCGTCATCACGAGCTATTGTATATATCTAAATCGAGTGAATTCAGCGTTCTTTCAGAAGAAAGTATCCATGAGACAGAGATTTTTGTGTAACGCATGAAATTTTTAAGATTATAACATACGACATACATGTGACATATTGAAACCGTCATATTATGATACACCACTGGATGACTTATTCAAACTGATGTATTACCACAACTGACTGGATTACGTTTGTTTGTTTTAATTTCGTGCAAAGCTACACGAGATCTATCTGTCTAGCCCTCCCTAATATTGCAGTGTAAGACTAGAGGGAAGGCAGGTAGTCATCACCACCCATCACTAACTCTTGGGCTACTCTTTTACCAACGAAAAGTGGGATTGGTTGTCCCATTATAACGTACCCCCGGTTGAAAAGACGAGCATGTTTGGTGCGATGGGAATTCAAACCCATGACCCTCAGATTACGAGTCGAACGCTTTAACCACCTGGCCATGCCGGGCCGACTGGATTACGAATCAAAGATTTGTATTTCTTTCACACTGAGAAAGTAAATTTTAGGTACATTTCAACCGGAACTACCATGTTAAACTTTTTAATCAGATAATGTCTGCGGGACTTATTATTCTAAAAACCAGGTTTCGATATCCATTGGGGGCAGAGCATGGATAGCTTATTAATTACCAAACAAAACTTTTAAAAGGTGTATCATCATTTAGATCTGTTGTATATAGACTGACCTGTTATGAGCTGGACCATTCGCAACATACATTACAGGACTAATACGTCCGACATGGCTAGCTGGTTAAGGCACTTGACTCGCAATCTGAGGGTCAAGGGCTAGAATCTCCATCACACCAAATGTGCTCGTCCTTTCAACCGTAGGGATTTTATAATGTTACCATCAATCCCACTTTTCGTTGGAAAAAGAGTAGCCCAAGAGTTAGTGGTGGGTAGTGATGACTAGCTGCCTTTTTTTTCTAATCTTAAAGTGCTAAATTAGGGACGACTAGCGCAGACAGCTCTCATGTAGCTTTGCGCGAAATTAAAAAATAAACAAACAAAGTAAAGTTAATAATCACGGTCTTTTTGCACACGTTTACGTTACTACATTACAGCTAAAACTTTACATGAATCTGTGAACAGATAATAGACTAAAGCTACTCAGTTGACAGACCTTAACAGCATGAAGAAAATCTTCCAGTGAAAATGTAGAGTTTAGAATCAGTAGCCCGCGTGTTCCAGTCTCATCCACACTTTAAGTACCGCATCACAAGATTTTCTTGAGATAGCATAAGTTCAATCTTGGACGGTGTCGCTCTAGTCGTTTTTACTGCTGTCTATGCATTAAGCAACAACTTCGTCACCCAATCACGCTTCTTAATCGAGATTTTTTTTTCACATACAGTCCAGTATTTTGCCGTAGCAGGCAGTCAGGTATTTCAACATTCCTATCTATAAGCACTCACTTAATCAAAAAGAGTTCACGACAAAGTTAGTGAAGAATATACTTAATATAATATAATTATAACACATTATAATTCAGAACTACCTCATAGATTTAGCTATTGTTAACTCACGAATGTTTTTTTCTATTTAGGTTCTTAGTCTTTCTTTCTATGAATTATTGAAGAAAATCTCATTTTCCAGGTGGTTCTAGACAGTTGAGCACAGATCTACACAATGGACTATTTGTGCTCTGCCCACCACGGGTATCGAAACCCAGTTTTTAGCGTTGTAAGTTCGCAAATATGTGTCGTGGAGAAGCCACGATAAAAAGAAAAAAACCGAAAAATTTGAATTCTCAGAACCCAACAAGAACCGCGTCAAATGAACTTCAATTGTGAAAGAAAAATTTAATAGTTTTTTTTTTAATCAAGTCAGTAATTAGAGAAAACCCTGAATCTTTATGTCGTCATAATCGTACACGTCACCAAAGATGTTTGTGCTGCAGGTGCATTCCTGAAGAGAATTCCTCACGTTCCAACTTGTTTGAAATAAAGCCACAAAAAGTGGGAGGAATATTGAAATTAGAGATGCTTTGTGTTTAGCTCCAGGAAGTCATATAAGGTAACAAGAAGGGCTTAGTTAGATTTGACTCGTTGATGTATGGTCTAATAAGCACATCTACTTACGAGGATACTCTTCTGGAGAAACCAAAACATCTTCATCTATTTCTCCCTTTTCGTACTTTCAGATGCTTTATATACTTACCAGCATTGCATGTGGCGTACTGTTTGGCCAGGTGGGTTAAAGCTTTCGACTCGTAATCTGAGGTTCGCGGGTTCGAATCCCGGTCGCATCAAACATGATCGCCCTTTCAGCCGTGAGGGCGTTATAATGTGGCGTTCAGTACCCCTATTCGTTGGTAAAAGAATAGCTCAAGAGTTGGCGGTGGATGTTCGTGACTAGTTGCCTTCCCTCTAGTCTTACACTGCTAAATTAGGGACGGCTAGCGCAGATAGCCCTCAAGTAGCTTTGTGTGAAATTCAGAACGAAAACAATGCGGTTTCTAAAAGACTTGAGTTATGGGTGACCAAACGGTTACGTTCCAACACCATGATGCGCACAGCACTTTAGGGCCGCAGATTACAAGTAAGAGTGTCAAATTTCGTTATTTCATTTTGAGACGGGCAGTGTAAGATCTGGCGGCCTGTGTTGTCGAATTAACCACCTTCTTTCTAATTTAAAAGTTTACAATTCAAGAAAATTGCGCACAGATAAACTATACGAAGCTTTAAGTGAATTTTTGAAATAAACTTAAGATATTTTTGTTTTTTTACATAATCACAGAACTTGACATCTTTAAAGTACATATCTGTTTTTCGTTAACGATAGGACATCGCGACCCCGACTATTTTAGCGCCATCAGTAAACGATGTAAGACGTCATAACTTAATCAGTTTTAATATAATTAATAAGCAGTGTATGGCTTCATGACCACAACTGTTTTAGTATGATTACTAATCAGTGTAGTAGGTCGTGCCCGCAACATTTTAAATATAATTAATAAATAGAGCAGTACATCATGACCCCAAATGATATAGTATCATTGAGAGAGAGTGCAGGACATTATGACCCCAACTGTTATAATATCATTGATACGTAGTGTAGGACCTTAGGAACACAACTGCTTTAGTAGTATTACAAAGCACTGTAAGAGTCCATCAGTTTTAATATAATTCATAAGCAGTGTAGGGTATCATGACCCAAACTGTTTTAATATCATTAATAAGCAGTGTAGGAAGTCATGGACCGAACTTTTATAACACCATTTTTAAACTGTGTACGATGTCATGATCCCAACTGTTATAATGCTATAACTGTTTCTGAAGGCACAATTAGGGTAATATGAGAGATTCTACAACAATCTGTCTTACCTTTCGTAAAGTCAAAAAAAAATTCAGAGGGGATATTTAGCTCAGATGTTTCAAATTAGAACACACGATTTCGGGTACCTGTAGACCAGATTCTATCTTCTGTCTTTTTTTCGAATCAACAATGGTGCAGAGAGTAGCCTAGTTATTTAAACATCAGTAGACAACAGTTGTTACGAAGTAGGTCAGACCATGAAAGTCTGAACAACGTCAGTTCAGTGTCACCTTATGATGAAAAAGAAAATATAATCCACTAAACTGTCTCGATATTCAACCAACAACTTATTCTGAGCAGCACTTGGGAAAGAGAATTTCAAAACTTGATACTTTTTGAAGGAACTGTAAAGAAGTTTGTAAATTTCATGAAACAAGAAGGTGGTTAAGGTACAGAGTTAAGCCTAGATGTTACACGCTAAAACTGCTATCAGCAGCTTCGCACATTAATAAGAGTTTGTTTATACCAGGATTTTTCGCGAAGCTACACATTAATAAGTGAGACTTGTAGTACACACGGTTGAAAATGTTTTGTATAAAAGACTATTTATTTTGTGTGTGTTAGCATGACGTTATTCCTCAAAAATTGGTCAAAAATAATTCCTTTAGCAATGTGATCACTCCTAAATTGAGCCGAAACGTTAAAAACAACAAGAACAACAGAAATCTGTTATCGTGTTCAGCCTTCTAAATGTGTTAAAAGTATTATTTCTACTGATTTGTAACGGACTTGTTTTGAAGACACTTTTGTTTGTTATTCTTAAAGTTTCCTCGTGTGGAAGGTTATTACCAATTTTTTATGGAAGGTTATTACCTAACTTTTTATGAAAGGTTATTACCTAACTGTTTTATGGAAGGTTACTACCTAACTGTTTTATGGAAGGTTATTATCTAACTTTTTATGAGAGGTTATTATCTAACTGTTTTATGGAAGGTTACTACCTAACTGTTTTATGGAAGGTTATTATCTAACTTTTTATGAGAGGTTATTATCTAACTGTTTTATGGAAGGTTATTACATAACTTTTTTATGGAAGGTTATTATCTAACTTTTTATGAGAGGTTATTATCTAACTGTTTTATGGAAGGTTATTACATAACTTTTTATGAGAAGTTATTATCTAACTGTTTTATGGAAGGTTATTATCTAACTGTTTTATGGAAGGTTATTACATAACTTTTTTATGGAAGGTTATTATCTAACTTTTTATGAGAGGTTATTATCTAACTGTTTTATGGAAGGTTATTATCTAACTGTTTTATGAGAGGTTATTATCTAACTGTTTTATGGAAGGTTATTATCTAACTGTTTTATGGAAGGTTATTATCTAACTTTTTATGAGAGGTTATTATCTAACTGTTTTATGGAAGGTTATTACATATCTTTTTATTTAGCAAATGAATTTCTTAATTTTCTTGTTATTCTATTGGAAACACGACTAAACGAGTTTATCAGACTGGAATTAACAGGAGAAAGAAACATGTTAAAATAACACGTAGTCGAAGAAAGTGATGATAATTTTGAAATATGTTGAAGCGAACATAAATCTCGAGGTAAAGAGAAAAGTAAATATTTTACCACTCACAGCTCTAGACCAAAATACGTATTATAACGACGATAACAAATATGTGTGTTTTACTGTCTTTTTTTCACTTTTACTTGTAGGTAGGTGCAAAGTTGCACAAAGGGTCATCTTTGCTTTGCCAATGACAGGGATCTAATTTTGAATTCTAATGTTATGGGCTCTCAAACTTGCTTGAACCATTAATACATACAAATGTATTGAAAAACTTAGGTTTTCATATCTGTTAATAGTCCTTTGCCAGAAGGACAAATAATGCATAAGCGCTTCATCAGAAACATCAAACAAACAATGTACTTACTCTTCATTAGAAACACAAACCAATGTGAAAACACTTCATCGTTATTCAAAAGCTAAACAATGGACCGACATCGTTATTCAAAAGCTAAACAATGGACCGACATCGTTATTCAATAACTAAACAATGGATCGACATCGTTATTCAATAGCTAAAAAATGGACCGACATCGTTATTCAATAGCTAAACAATGGACTGACATCGTTATTCAATGACTAAACAATGGACCGACATCGTTATTTAATAGGTAAACAATGGACAGACATCGTTATTCAAAAGCTAAACAATGGACCGATATCGTTATTCAATAACTAAACGATGGACCGACATCGTTATTCAATAACTAAACGATGGACCGACATCGTTATTCAATAGCTAAAAAATGGACCGACATCGTTATTCAATAGCTAAACAATGGATTGACATCGTTATTCAATGACTAAACAATGGACCGACATCGTTATTTAATAGGTAAACAATGGACAGACATCGTTATTCAATAACTAAGCAATGGACCGACATTGCTATTTAATAGGTAAACAATGGACCGACATCGTTATTCAATAACTAAACAATGGATCGACATCGTTATTCAATAACAAATAATGGACCGACATCGTTATTTAATAGCTAAGCAATGGACCGACATTGCTATTTAATAGGTAAACAATGGACCGACATCGTTATTCAATAACTAAACAATGGATCGACATCGTTATTCAATAGGTAAACAATGGACCGTCATCGTTATTCAATAGCTAAACAATGGACTGACATCGTTATTCAATGACTAAACAATGGACCGACATCGTTATTTAATAGGTAAACAATGGACCGACATCGTTATTCAATAGCTAAGCAATGGACCGACATCGTTATCCAATAACTAAACAATGGACCGACATCGTTATTCAATAGGTAAACAATGGACCGTCATCGTTATTCAATAGCTAAACAATGGACCGACATCGTTATTTAATAGGTAAACAATGGACCGACATCGTTATTCAATAACTAAACAATGGATCGACATCGTTTTTCAATGACTAAACAATGGACCGACATCGTTATTCAATGACTAAACAATGGACCGACATCGTTATTTAATAGGTAAACAATGGACCGACATCGTTATTCAATAGCTAAACAATGGACTGACATCGTTATTCAATGACTAAACAATGGACCGACATCGTTATTTAATAGGTAAACAATGGACCGACATCGTTATTCAATAGCTAAGCAATGGACCGACATCGTTATTCAATAACTAAACAATGGACCGACATCGTTATTCAATAGGTAAACAATGGACCGACATCGTTATTCAATAGCTAAACAATGGACTGACATCGTTATTCAATGACTAAACAATGGACCGACATCGTTATTTAATAGGTAAACAATGGACAGACATCGTTATTCAATAGCTAAGCAATGGACCGACATCGTTATCCAATAACTAAACAATGGACCGACATCGTTATTCAATAGGTAAACAATGGACCGTCATCGTTATTCAATAGCTAAACAATGGACCGACATCGTTATTTAATAGGTAAACAATGGACCGACATCGTTATTCAATAACTAAACAATGGATCGACATCGTTTTTCAATGACTAAACAATGGACCGACATCGTTATTCAATGACTAAACAATGGACCGACATCGTTATTTAATAGGTAAACAATGGACCGACATCGTTATTCAATAGCTAAACAATGGACTGACATCGTTATTCAATGACTAAACAATGGACCGACATCGTTATTTAATAGGTAAACAATGGACCGACATCGTTATTCAATAGCTAAGCAATGGACCGACATCGTTATTCAATAACTAAACAATGGACCGACATCGTTATTCAATAGGTAAACAATGGACCGACATCGTTATTCAATAGCTAAACAATGGACTGACATCGTTATTCAATGACTAAACAATGGACCGACATCGTTATTTAATAGGTAAACAATGGACAGACATCGTTATTCAATAACTAAGCAATGGACCGACATTGCTATTTAATAGGTAAACAATGGACCGACATCGTTATTCAATAACTAAACAATGGATCGACATCGTTATTCAATAACAAATAATGGACCGACATCGTTATTTAATAGCTAAGCAATGGACCGACATTGCTATTTAATAGGTAAACAATGGACCGACATCGTTATTCAATAACTAAACAATGGATCGACATCGTTATTCAATAGGTAAACAATGGACCGTCATCGTTATTCAATAGCTAAACAATGGACTGACATCGTTATTCAATGACTAAACAATGGACCGACATCGTTATTTAATAGGTAAACAATGGACCGACATCGTTATTCAATAGCTAAGCAATGGACCGACATCGTTATCCAATAACTAAACAATGGACCGACATCGTTATTCAATAGGTAAACAATGGACCGTCATCGTTATTCAATAGCTAAACAATGGACCGACATCGTTATTTAATAGGTAAACAATGGACCGACATCGTTATTCAATAACTAAACAATGGATCGACATCGTTTTTCAATGACTAAACAATGGACCGACATCGTTATTCAATGACTAAACAATGGACCGACATCGTTATTTAATAGGTAAACAATGGACCGACATCGTTATTCAATAGCTAAACAATGGACTGACATCGTTATTCAATGACTAAACAATGGACCGACATCGTTATTTAATAGGTAAACAATGGACCGACATCGTTATTCAATAGCTAAGCAATGGACCGACATCGTTATTCAATAACTAAACAATGGACCGACATCGTTATTCAATAGGTAAACAATGGACCGACATCGTTATTCAATAGCTAAACAATGGACTGACATCGTTATTCAATGACTAAACAATGGACCGACATCGTTATTTAATAGGTAAACAATGGACCGACATCGTTATTCAATAGCTAAACAATGGACCGACATCGTTATTCAATAACTAAACAATGGACCGACATCGTTATTCAGTAGCTAAATAAAGGACTGACATCGTTATTCAATAGCAAAGCAATGGACCGACATCGTTATTTAATAGGTAAACAATGGACCGACATCGTTATTCAATAACTAAACAATGGATCGACATCGTTTTTCAATGACTAAACAATGGACCGACATCGTTATTTAATAGGTAAAAAATTGACTGACATCGTTATTCAATAACTAAACAATGGACTTTATGTCCTCTTCGTTTTTGAATAACATTCTATCATTCGTGTAGGAATCATGAAGAGCACGACCAACGTTTGTTGAATGAATCTTTCTCAGGACGCTCCTCTGTTCGTTACCATGAATCTTTCTCAGGACGCTCCTCTGTTCGTTACCATGAATCTTTCTCAGGACGCTCCTCTGTTCGTTACCATGAATCTTTCTCAGGACGCTCCTCTGTTCGTTACCACACATGAAAATCAATGTTTTTTAACATCAATTAACACATCATATAGAGAACCGGTCTAAACTGGAACAAGTGAGCGAACTCAGTGATAACTTTAAGACAGCACATCTTCCAATGGCTTTATTTAAAAATAGTAATAACATTTATAATGATGAAAAAACAGCTTTACACTTGTATGGTTCAACCGTGTCTCTTTATTCAGGGAATAACACACTTTTGACACACAAAAAGTAAACAACCTAATTCTTGCAACTAGTAGACACGTTTCGTTTGTATGTTTTGTGCATAAATGTGTGAAAAATATGAACGAATACATATATATATATATATATATGATGTCTTTTATTTCATCAGATATTTAAAAAGATGCATCCATACCGTCGGTTTTCCTCAATATCTAAAAAATATAAACCTTCTAAATGTTGGTACAACACTATTCGTATCAATATTTGTATTAGAAAAGCATAACATTCCTTTTTAGGAGCAGTCATCTTGGGTGAAACGTGTGAACGTTTAGCAATCCCTGGATTATATATTTGTATGGGCCTGGCATGGCCAAGCGCGTAAGGCGTGCGACTCGTAATCCGAGGGTCGCGGGTTTGCGCCCGCGTCGCGTTAAACATGCTCGCCCTCCCAGCCGTGGGGGCGTATAATGTGACGTTCAATCCAACTATTCGTTGGTAAAAGAGTAGCCCAAGAGTCGGCAGTGGGTGGTGATGACTAGCTGCCTTCCCTTTAGTCTTACACTGCTAAATTAGGGACGGCTAGCACAGATAGCCCTCGAATAGCTTTGTGCGAAATTCCAAAACAAACAAAACATATTTGTATGTGTGTGTGTGTGAGAGAGAGAGAGAGAGAGGTAGTACGTTTGTTCGTTTTGAATTTCGCGCAAAGCTACTCGAGGGCTATCTGCGCTAGTCGTCCCTAATTTAGCAGTGTAAGACTAAAGGGAAGGCAGCTAGTCATCACCACCCACCGCCAACTCTTGGGCTACTCTTTTACCAACGAATAGTGGGATTGCTCGTAATATTATAACGCCCCACGGCTGAAAGGGCAAGCATGTTTGGTGCGACTGAGATTTAAACCCGCGACCCTCAGATTACGAGTCGAATGCCTTAACCCACCCGGCCATGCCGGGCCAAGAGAAGTAGTCCGATGAAGAGATAAAAGGTTTTTTGCTTTAACATCAAACACGGTGTTTCACTGCAAGGTCAAAACTCTTTAAAAAACCGGTTCAAATTAATCCGGTTTTCTCTTAAAGTTCTTTGTAAAGGTTACCGTTACAATCTCTTCTGTTTGCATTACATACAGAAGGAAAGCTAGCCCACCTTTTTAAATATCTTACATTATCTTTCGTTAACCTGTAACAACCGGTTAAACAAAAGTAGTTAAGTGTCCTTATAATGTTTTATTAATCAAACTTTACATTCATGGAAGCAGCACTGAAGTATAATTTACTTATACTGATTTTCCGTGGTATTAAAATTGAGGTTAACGGTCAATAGGGGGCTACATAAACAAAAAATAAACAACTTATTAATCAAGACATTTAAGAAACTTCTAAACTTTCTTTAGGAAATTCATTCCAATGGTTCAGGGAAGATTGATGGTTTATAATGTTAACATTTGGTGTTCAGTCACTACTATAGACACAATATTAATAAGCCATTGTGTAATATTGTTGTTAAGAGCAACTAAAGACCCGGCATAGCCTGGTGGTTAAGGCACTTGACTTGTAATCTGATGGTCGTGAATTCGAATCCCAGTCACACCAAACATGCTCACCTTTTTAGCCGTCGGGGTATTATTATGTGACGATCACTCCCACTAATCGTTGGTAAAAGTCTAGCCAAAGAGTTGGCGATGGGTGGTGATGACTAGCTGCCTTCCCTTACACTGCTAAATTAGCGCAGATAGTTCACGTGTATCTTTTCGCGAAATTAAGAAACAAACAAACTTCTGTTATTGCCCCCACAGTTTTAAGTATTATTTTCTTTGAAAAAGGCCTGGCATGGCCGAGCGCGTTAAGGCGTGCACTCGTAATCCGAGGGTCGCGGGTTCGCGCCCGCCTCGCGCTAAACATGCTCGCCCTCCCAGCCGTGGGGGTGTATAATGTGACGGTCAATCCCACTATTCGTTGGTAAAAGAGTAGCCCAAGAGTTGGCGGTGGGTGTTGATGACTAGCTGCCTTTCCTCTAGTCTTACACTGCTAAATTAGGGACGGCTAGCACAGATAGCCCTCGAGTAGCTTTGTGCGAAATTCCAAAAACAAACAAACTTCTTTGAAAAACAATTTCCACTTATTAATATATTATGAGTTTTAAAAGACACGTGTTAGTACTTGCAAGTTTCTAAACGCAATAGACATCATGAAATAGACTTATTAAATTACAGAATATATTTTGTGCTTACAAAATTGTTTCTATTTCAAAAGAAAAGAAAACTTTACCGTAACTCCAAGCTGCTCTTCCGTGAAAAAACATCGCGGGTAAAAAAAATACCAGTTTGAAACACGTGTACTTTTAGTTTCAAAGACAGGGAAGAAAAATCCTTACGTAGAAAGTTTATTACAAAGTATACAATAAAAACACATATTTTTCCTTCCTGAACGAAATTTTTGTGAAATAAGATTATGTTGTTAAAGTTGTGTAATAGATTTCTCACCGTTTCGCTACATATGAAACATCATTTAATTAGCGTATAATGGAGAACAGTGAAGAATATAAAAAGAGAATATAGGGATTTTATAGTAAATAAACGAAAATAAAACAATTAGATGCCTCGAACTTATTACTATGAACACGTAACTTCTTGAAGATTTTAAACGTGCCCAGAAACGTCTTAAATGTATTTCCATCGTACACAGCAAATAAAAACGTTTTCATATTACCTGCTTCTATAAACAATTCTTCCTTCTTCTCCTATTCGTATTTATTTCAACGGGTTTCCATTCAGTCCACACTTCTCTTGAGTGTCTGAACATTTAGTGGTTTTGACCCTCTACATGCTTTGTGATCTCAATTTATCAAAAATAAAAACCAGCTTTGCTCATGCGCGTCACGCGCCGCGTGTACTTCTTTCAGATTTTTAAGCCCCAGTGAACAGGATTGAATTGAAACTACTGTTACGGACACAAAACTTTTGATATATTGAATAAAACTCGCAGTTCTTGTACGTTTTAGTGAGAAACGTCTTGTTTCTTATACATTTCCGGACCTGTGTTTTTTATATCATCTGTTTTAATTATTGTTTAATAAATACATTGCAGATCGTTTGTTTATTCTCTTAGAGCAAAGCTACACAATACGACATTTGCAGGGGGAGTTAAAACACCAAATTATAGCGTTGTGAGTCCCGAAACGAACTTGTTGGCCTACTAGTAAACATATTATTATTATTGATTTTGTTTTAAGACTAAATAGAAACATAGAAAACAGCGACTAGCTTTTAAGAAGAAGAAATTCACTTGTAAGACAAAACCTGCGTCCAATAAACATCCGACGAATTATGTTAATATTTTTTTAATGATGTGGAGTGTTGGTTAACTGTAATACATATTAGTTATTGTCTTACTGTATTGTAGCCAAATGGAGTGTTGGTTAACTGTAATACATATTAGTTATTGTCTTATTGTATTGTAGCCAAATGGAGTGTTGGTTAACTGTAATACATATTAGTTATTGTCTTACTGTATTGTAGCCGAATGGAGTGTTGATGAACTGTAACACACATTAGTTATTGTCTTACTGTATTGTAGCCGAATGGAGTGTTGGTTAACTGTAACACATATTAGTTATTGTCTTACTGTATTGTAGCCGAATGGAGTGTTGATTAACTGTAATACATATTAGTTATTGTCCTATGGAGTGTTGGTTAACTGTAATACATATTAGTTATTGTTCTATGAAGTGTTGGTTAACTGTAATACATATTAGTTATTGTCCTATGAAGTGTTGGTTAACTGTAATACATATTAGTTATTGTCCTATGAAGTGTTGGTTAACTGTAATACATATTAGTTATTGTCTTACTGTATTGTAGCCGAATGGAGTGTTGATTAACTGTAATACATATTAGTTATTGTCTTACTGTATTGTAGTCGAATAAAGATGTTTCCGAACAAGCCTTTATTAAGCTGTATCGTGGTTGTTAAACACACAGACACTAGTTGTCTGTTGAATCTGTAATTTTCATTAATGCGGGCCGAGTTTATCCTTGTGTTTAGCATGCCAAACTGAATGCTCATGACTCGTAACCTGCTGCTATAAAGATGCACTTTGGCTTTGCAGTCAAACACCAATACTCGTCCTACCCCCTGCCAATTGATGGTAAGTCTAAGGGGTTTGTGAGGCTAAAAAACGAGGCTCTACGAGCACAACACAGATAGCCCATTATGTAACTCTGTGCTTAATGTCAAACATACAAAAGGTCAGGAGTGAGTTGGTGGCGGGTTCCGTCGATTAGCTACGTATGCATTATTATGCCAACCCCCACTTCTGGGTCACACATGAGTAGTCCATCAATAGGCGGCGGGTGTTGTTGGTCAGCCACTTTCATTCAGATCTATCAGTTGAGAGTTGTGGCTGCGAACAGATATCATTTTATGTAGTTATAGTTGGAAAAAGCTTTAAGACAAACAAACAAACCAATTCCTATTCGCACACCTCTAACACATCCAAACACTCAAAGTTTTCTGCTTTATCAAAATTATTCATAAAATAACCTGAGAGAGGTTTCCTAGTTTGAAGAACGAATACTGATGCTTTACCCAAACCTCCAGTTTCCCATATTCCCACAACACATGAAACACCCCTCAGCTGAGAAATGGGTGGGGGTAACAACTCCATCATTATTCCTCTCATACAGTTTGTTACGTAGTGATTTCTTAAACTTTATTGCCGTCAACTCTATCCCCCTCCCTGGTGTGGATGGAATAAACTAATGTCCATCTTTTCACTGACCTTTACTGTTTCCTGCGAAGTAACTTTATAAATTCATCATTAAATTTTACCTGCCCTTAACTTTTCGAGGAATTAACATTCGTCCATAAAGAGATATTTAAATGGTGTTTAGTGTGTGTTATGTTTTAAAGTTAAAGTTTCCATCAATCCGCTGTCTAAAGTCATACATACATAGTCGAGTTTGCATGTTTAGATACATTGTATTTATATTTATGTCAAAGGTATTATACCTATTAATTACTGCTATTTGGGCTACTGGCCAGAGGAAAATGACCAGTCAGCAACACTCTATCTTCTACCATCTGTATTAAGGAACTGATCACATTTATATTCCCAGCTTAAAGTACGAGCAATATTTTGTTGTAACACATGCAGTCGAACCCGACTGACCACCCACATCCTGCTGATAAAATGACATTAGTTTCTGTCAACTTTGACCAGAGCTCAGGTTCAACTCTCGCACTTGGGTAAGTTGACTATTTTCCTTTTATGTATAATAAAAATTATATTTTAATGAATAATATTAAAACTGCACTTCAGATTTACCAGAAGTTAAAGAGGCAACTGTTTTTTGGAAGTATTCAAAGCACAAACATTTCGTTAAATTTTTATAACTTTAAAATAAATTCATATTCTAACGTTACGAAGTTTCTGATTTAAACTTTCGTATTACAGATTCAAATTCTTAAAAATGTACGCAAACAGTTACGTCTACAAAACAATGAATTGAAAGTATTTTATCTGTATTTTCAAAGAGTTTTGTTTGTTTGTTTTTAAAATTCGCGCAAAACCACAGAGGGCTATCTGCGCTAGCCATCCCTAATTTAGCAGTGTAAGACTAGAGGGAAGGCAGCTAGTCATCACCACCCACCGCCAACTCTTGGGCTGCTATTCTTTAACCGTCACATTATAACGCCTCCAAGGCTGAAAGCGCGAATATTTTTGGTGTGACGGGGATTCGAACGCGTGACTCTTAGATTACAAGTCGAGTGCCTTAACGATATAGTCATGCCGGTCCGTTTCCAAAGAAATAACCGTAAACGTAATTAGATCAGTTCGTACCGAAACGTGTTCATCATTTTCAAATTACAGTATAGATATTTTACGAAATAGAGTTTAAAATATATTTTTTGTTACTTTAAAAATAAAAATAATAACAACAATATATATATATTTATATATATACGTTATTAATTCAGCTACGAAAAATAAAACACATTGATGTTTTTGTTGTGTTTTCTTATAGCAAAGCCACACCAGATCATCTGCTGAGTCCACCGAGTGGAATAAAACCCCTAATTTTAGCGTTGTAAATCCGTTGACTTACTTCTGTACCAGCAGGGAGACAATCTTCAGTTGTGGGGTCGTTATAATGTGATGGTTAATCCCATTATTCGTTGGTAAATGAGTAACCCAAGAGTTGGCGGTGGGTGGTAATGACTAGCTGCCTTACTTCTAGTCTTACACTGCTAAATTAGGGACGGCTAGTGCAGATAGCCCTCGAGTAGCTTTACGCGAATTTCAAAAAGAAACAATTCTTTTAGCCCAAAGCTACACAATAGGCTATCTGCGCTCTGCCCCCCCCCACTGGATATTAGTGTGTAAATTCAGAAACAAAAATAAAAACAATAATGATTTAGCGATTTCTTTATGTAATTGTTTTATTGATTAATAAAGAGAAACTTCCCCCTTCCAGCCGCAGAATTTCAGGAAAGATCAGCCACAATTTTAGGGAATAAAAACAGTAAAACCTGAGATTGAATTCCCGCAGTGGAGAGCGAGCAGAAGGCCCACTGAGTGAGCCAAACAAAACCAACAGCAACGTTAGCGAGGAGATTTGTCGAAGTTCTGTCTTATGACGCCATAACGTATCTTCAGAAAAGCAATCTTTCTAACAATTATTCTAATAAACGAATCATAAAAAGCGTGCGTTGTTTGTCACGGACGGCCGACTGATAAGAAAGTAGGTGGCCTTTATGATATAAAATATTCTGAATACATTGATTTGTGTCAATTTCGTAGAATTAGGTTACGTTTCTAATAGTGGAAAGTGTACGTAATTGTACAAAAATTACCTGTGGGTTGCATTTAAAGTTCTTAACGTCACGTAAGCCTAAGGTAGTTGTTCTAACTCGTCTTAAGTCAAAGCAAAACTTAGAGAATTGATGAAGCTTGTGGATTCCACGTGGGCTATTAAGAAAAGGAAATGTGTCAGTTTCTAAATTTAAAACAACAACAACAACATGCTAAACCAAAATTTGAGGGTTGTAACAATTCTTTTACTGCGTGGAAATTAGGACAGTTTAACGCTAATTTACTTTGGAGTGTATTTTCTTTGATAACCGAAAACTAATACAAAACGACCGTATGGGTGTGTCTAACACGTAACAAGCACAATTTAAAAAAAAAATGTAGTCAGTTAAAAGTACTTTTACTTTTAACTATTTTTTTATTTTCAGAAATATTTTTTTTAAAATAAATCACTCTTGAATTTATCTTTAAAATGTGCTAGAGGATAAATACATAAATAAAAACTAGGAACAGAGAAGGTGAAATATAGATGACAGAAAGAAAGACTTGTTTGAAGTTAAGCACAAAGTCACACAATGGGCTATCTTTGCTCTGCCCATCACGAGTATCGGAACCTGATTTCAGCGTTGAAAGTCCTGGTACACTGGTGTGCCACTGGGGAAGGGAAGAAAGAAAAAGACGAACAAATATGATGAACAGAACAGAAGGAGAAATAATTTAATTAATAGTTTTAAAACAAAACCAGTTACTAATTAAAAACATAAGCCTAACTTTCTGGTCAAAACAGAAATTGTCATTCTTAACGGAGATGTTCTGATCAACGTTTTGTTCTTTAGAAACATAAAACCAGTTTGCTCAAACGTCAAACGGTTTTCTTTTTAGCTTTTATAAACTTCCAGTTAGTAACTGCGTAATCGTCTTAATAATTGAAGTTACACTAGTGAAGTAAAAGCATTTTAAAACCAGTACACATTTAATGCCAAGTGTTTGTTCTTTGATTGAGAAATAACAAACAATTAACTACGAAGTTAAAAACATGATGCCATTGTTTGTTTCTACAATGTTGTAGTGATGCTATTGTTTGTACCCATAACATTGTAATGATGCTATTGTTTGTTTCTAAAACATTGTAGTGATGCCATTGTTTGTTCCTGTTACACTTAAGTGATACTATTGTTCGTACCAATAACATTGTAATGATGCCAATATTTTTTCAATAACATTGTAGTGATGCCATTGTTTGTTTTTATAACATCGTGGTGATGCCATGGTTTGTTCTTATAACACTCTAGTGATTTCATTGTTTGCTTTGTTGTTTTAAATTTTAGAACCAGTGGGATTTGAAGGAATATTTGTTTTCTTAAATGATCTCAAGACTGGGATTTGATGATTTTTTTTAATTCGAAATCAGGGATTGAATTTTTTATTTATTTTTCAGGATTCCAGGACATGATCTTATGGACGAATGTTTTCTTTACACGTGATCCTAAGAATGGAACTTGGAATTATATATTTTATTCATTTGGAATCCAAAACCTTGATCTAATAGAGGCGTGTTTCCTTCGTTCGTGATTCTAGGACGGTGGCTTCATGAAGCATGTAAAGATGTGAATACGCCAACAGACTATTCGATTCTAGCTCTTAGAAATGAGAAAATGTGCAGTTATATGTTATTCAAATTTCGCAATTCTACGACACAAAAACATCCTGTTTTCATAAATTGCCTAACTTGTAATGAATTATTGTCATTATTCAATAAATTATTTCTTCTGTATTATAATAAGAAACATAATATGTTCTTCATCTAAATTGCACAAAATATTTGATCTCTAATAGTAACAATTAAAGTTTAAGAAACATTGTAAATGAAAAACTGCCATATTAGGTGTCAAAACATTTGATTTTATAAGCAGTTAATGCTGAGAGTATGTAAAAGAAAAAAATTAAGGTTTTTTTTTGTAGTGTTTAGAACGTTGGAAATCAGAAACACATAAACAGCTGTAAATAAATGATCTCTAACACTAAAGTGTTAAACATATAGTACTTGTGTGTTTACCAAGTTATCCTGTAGTTCTAGGCCACAATACCTTTATAGGCTTGAAGATACAAAATATATCGTGACCATATCACACATATAGCATTAATTAATTTGAAGAAATCTAACTTAAACCACTTAAGACATTTGTTTAAATTATTTTGCTAGTATAATAACATTTCTTCGAGGTTGACGGATTATTTTTATATTATTTTAAACAATCATGTTCGACAAAGAAGAACACTCCTGTTCATGAAACGCCAATCCAACAGAAATAACCTCTTTCACCGCCAGATGGGGATGGTGTGCATTTCTTGAAATCACTTTTGGGAAATTTCTTTTCAGGTCAGGGTCAAAACGCTGTAGGTTATTTAATGGTTTGGTTTGAATTTCGCGCAAAGCTACACGAGGGCTGTCTGATTCAGTCGTCTCTAATTTTGCAGTGTAAGATTAGAGGGAAGGCAACTAATTATCACCACCCACCGCCAACTCTTGGGCTATTCTTTTACCAACGAAGAATGAGATTGACCGTTACATAATAACGCCTCCACGGCTGAAAGGGTGAGCATGATTAGTGTGACAGGGATTTGAACCCGCGACCCTTGGATTATGAGTTGAATTCCTTAACCACCTGGCCATGCCGGTCCGCTCACTTAATGACCGAAGTGTTTAGGGAATTATAAATTTCAAGTGTTATCGTTCAACTCTTGTTACTACAACACAATTTTTAGCCTACATTGGGACTTTCACACGAGGTTTGTAGGTGTTGTTTGTGATGGTGAGTTCAGCTAAAAGTAGTGATCTATCGGCTAAAAATATATATTGTAGCTTAAGGAAGGAATAACAAGACAGGACATTTTAAAATTTAATCAGCGTTTAGAATATTGGAAAGTATTCTAATACGACAGGTGGCGTTTCACCCATATGCGCCTTGTGAAGACACAGCAAAGATGCATTCAACCGACTTCTTCAAAATGTTTTCTAATTTCGTTATGCATTTTTATTCGATCCTTCTCTTAAAAAATACTGTGCAATATTTGTCCATCCATATGCTGTTCTCTCCAGCCGTTATAAAGTTATTGATACATTTTATGAGTCTGGTTAGGTAAGATATACGGGGAACAAGTGTCTATTTATCGTGTAACTCTAGAATCATCGCGATAGGCACGAGGAACCGCTTGCTTGATTGACGTTTACCGTTCCATTCAATATAAAATATTAAAGATGATCAAAACCATTGTTACTGAAAATTAGAAGCTGCTGAGCACTCGATCACTTATAGTATATTTTAATTTGTTGTTACTGTGAAACTGTCACTCACAATGTAACATAAACGAAATGTGAACACAAGTGGGGCAGTGATTGAAATATAACAAACAAATGGACATGAAATCATGCGTTACTGGAGTGTATAAGTACAAGTAAGCCTGTTACTGGAGTGTATAAGTACAAGTAAGCCTGTTACTGGAGTGTATAAGTACAGGTAAGCCTGTTACTGGAGTGTATAAATACAAGTAAGCCTGTTACTGGAGTGTATAAGTACAAGTAAGCCTGCTAAGTACAAGAGGCATGAAGTCATTTATTAAAAGTGAGACTTTATGTTGTTTCTAAGGTGTAACAATGACGGAAATTATGTTTATTAAAACTGTAAATAACAACAATGTGTTTTCCTCTTGTTCACAGAACATCAGGTCAAGTGGTTATGGCTCTCGACTCGTAAATTTAAGGTCGTGGGTTCGAATCCCCGTCACACCAAACATGCTTGTCTTTTCAGCCGAGGGAGCGTTATAACGTGACGGTCAAGCCCATTATTCGTTAAATAAAGAGCAGTCCAGTAGTTGGCTGTGGGTGTTGATGACTAATTGACTTTTCTCTAGCCTTACATTGTTAAATTAGGGACAGCTAATGCAGATAGCCCTCGCGTAGATTTTTCGCGAAATTCAAAAACAAACAAACATTGAACAACGCTTACGGCTTTACAGTTTCAAACAAAGGAAACTGGAAACAAGACAAACAAGCTAACACTATCCCAAATTGTTGAAGACCAGTTGACCTAGTGTCTGTTTGTCTCTTTAACAGCGAGAAAACTCGTGCAGGATTTAATCACCAGTATTTGAAAACTGTGAATGGCTTTACAAATATTTTGGAAACGTAGATGTTGTTCTAAAAGAGCAGAAAATGAAAATATTTGTTGAGGATGGTTAAGGTATAATCTAGAAAGGTTATGAACAGGGTAAGGGTGTGTTTTTTTGTTCCTATCACCCTCTGGATAGTGGTTTAAACAAGTATACACCTAACTGGAATGTACCGTCGCGGAATTCAATAAGTTTCTTTACTTTTGTCATTTATAAATATATTTAGAACTTTTTTTCCGGACATCTCCTATGATACAGTGGTATGTCCTAGCGGTTGGTAAATACAACAGATGGTTCCGTGTAGCTATAAAACACAAACAAACAAACAAATAAACAAAGGTCTCTGGTCACACGTACTTCGATAGAAAAATTAACTTTTCATATTTTAAGCGTAGTGATAAATGTCTTGAGTGGCTAAAGCCACCAGTTTCGATTAAATCAAACATAGTCGGACACAGTAATCTCCATTTTCTAACCTGAAAAGAAAAAAAAGACACCACTTTGTGTTCATTCTAGGTGCACGTAACTGGATATGTGGCGCCATCTTTCCGATAGTTTATGTACTACGAACAATGTCGATAAAATATTTCTTCTGACATCATATTTATATATCACATAAAAACCTGTGAGGATGTAATTTGTATTTTCATTTATTAAGAGTTACTCCACAGTACAAAAATTCCGCGACATAATTTCAAATCGCTAAATCAATTTATTGCTCCATTATTAACATTTCTTTATGCTTGAGCAATTTATTTTAAAAAGCCTTTACAAAACTTGTTTACGGTTTGTATACTATGTATATATTTCACGCTGTTCCTCGGCTTGTCAGTGTAATACGTCAAGGACTCAGTGAATATCCAAAAACACGCGTTGTCCCTGTGTTACGGCCCGGCATGGCCAGGTGATTAAGGCACTCGACTCGTAACGCTACGGTCGCGGGTTCGAATCCCCGTCAAACCAAACATGCTTGCCCTTTCAGCCGTGAGGGCGTTATAATGTTACGGTCAATCCCACTATTTGTTGGTAAAAGAGTAGCCCAAGAATGGATCTTCTCACTAATCTTATACTATTAAATTAGGGACGACTAACACAGATAGCCCTTGTGTGGGTTTGCGCGGAATTCAAACCAAACCAAACCCTGTGTTATAGTTCTGAATTTTATAGCTGGCGATTCGGGTTCGAATCTGTGATACTAAAAAAAAATGTTCCCGTACTTTAAGTTGCGAGTTCTTTAAAAAGTGGGCCTGGCATGGCCAAGCGCGTAAGGCGTGTGACTCGTAATCCGAAGGTCGCGGGTTCGCGCCCACGTCGCGCTAAACATGCTTGCCCTCCCAACCGTGGGGGTGTATAATGTGACGGTCAATCCCACTATTCGTTGGTAAAATAGTAGCCCAAGAGTTGGCAGTGTGTGATGTTGACTAGCTGCCTTCCCTCTAGTCTTACACTGCTAAATTAGGGACGGCTAGCACAGATAGCCCTCGAGTAGCTTTGTGCGAAATTCCAAAACAAACCAAACCAAACTTTAAAAAGCGGGTGATAGGGTGCTGCAGACTGGTTGTTGTTCTTCTGGTCGGTAGTTTAAAAACAAAAATTAGCGTATCACCTCAGTATCCTTGCCATACATATAAAAACACGATATATAAAATAAAATGTAAAGTATATGAACCAAAAATAATATTAATAATATTATATGGACCGAAATATAAAGGCATTGAGAAAACGTATTCACAAAGTGTTTATATTGTCTGTAAAATATCTCAGGCGTGAAAGCTCACGCTGCTAAAAACAGGGTTTCGAAACTCATACTGGATGCCCCATGCACAGCCCATTGTGTATCTTTTACCTTAACAAGAAACAAATTGTGGGTTTATATTAATCGAAATTGTTGTGTCAGTTACCTCTAAATGACATAAGATATTTTTTTAAATCGAATTTTCAACTAAAACGGTGAAAGTTTGTTTGTTGTCTAGAATAAAGCTTCCCAATGGGCTTTATATGCTTTGCCCACTTAAGGTGTCGAAAGCCAGTTTCCAATAACCATATTGGAACATACCATTATCAAGCTAATTTTAATTCACCGCCGGGCAGGAAGATGTTGTTATTCTAAACAGATAAATTCAGAGAAAAATACAAGAAACTGACATAATTTATTCATCACATTTGTTGTTGTAGCTCTAAAATATAAAATACCTGCATTACTCAAGCGTTTCCTCAAAACCCGTCCCTTACTGGTACAGTGATATGTCTGCGAAATTACCAGAATACAGGTAGCCATTTGTGTAGCTTCGTGCTGTATATCAAATAACAATCCTCAAAACCTCTCGTCACGAGAAATTTATCATCTAAACCACGTTTGGCTTCTGAAGCAAATTCTCTTTATCGGGATTCGGAGGTCAGGCGTGATGTTTCACCTCTCACCTCATGGTGTTTATCACATGGAAGAGTGTGTGTGTATTTTTTTTATAGCAAAGCCACGTCGGACTACCTGCTAAGCCCACCGAGGGTAATCGAACCCCTGATTGTAGCGTTGTAAACCCGTAGACTTACCGCTGTACTAGCGAGGGGCCCACATGTAATAGGTCACTGTTATGATTTCAACGCCCCTACTGGGATCGAGTCTATTCATGCTCGACGTTCATCATTTGCACCGGTTTATATCTGGATGCTTCCGACGTCCGTTTCTTCAATAGGATTCAGTTAGTATTTTGGATCAGGTTGAACGTAGGCCTTCCGACTGAAAACTGAGAATCAGATTCAAATGTTGCGCGTGAAAGCAACGTAAAAAAATATTGGTTTTGATGTCAATCTACCAACACAAACTGCTATTGGTTCTTCTTAATTGTTTAGAAAAAGAAAAACAGTTTAAGTCACTTCCTTGAAAAAAATACTATAGAATACAAACTTTACGCCCAACTGACGGATGGCTCCGCCATGTGGTGTGTATCGTTTCTACATAAATCATGATTAAAAACAAATTAGTCCTGAAAGTAAACGCTTGTTTGTTTGTTTGTAAACGCATCGTACACTAAAGAGGGTGAGTCAAAGTAGGCTGGTTCTTTTTTCTTCTTCTTCACATCGTTTTACAAAAAAAGAGCAGTAAATAATAATTATTTTTCTTCCAGATTACGTGAGCTAGCAACTGTAATCATTAAACCTGCAGAATTCAATACTTACGCAATAAAACTGTTTCTCAAGTATCAAGTTGCTAACCGATGATTAACGAAGAAATGAAACGTTAGGGTTAACACAGATAACAAATTAAAATCGACTCATGTCTTCCGGATAAAGTATCGATTTTCATAATGACTCTGTGACAAACATTCCTGTATCCGTAAATTACATTTAAAGATAAGATGAAACTGAAGCTAATTATGAATGAAGAATATAAATTACAATTTTGCTCTTACCAATATCAATACTTGATGGCTCAAAATAATAAACAGAGGTCCCAAGATGTTTCTTAGGTTTTAAAAACTTTATGTTTGTCTTAATAACTTGCTTATAATATTTTCTTAAATTACGTAGGATTTTGTTTATTTGCTCATTAGATTTATCACTAAATTACATGAGGGCTATCTTTGTTAGCTCCGCCTAATTTTGAAGGGGTCTCCAATTATTTTCAGTTTTGGATAACTTCAGGTAGTTATTATGACGCCAAGGGGTGAGCCTGGGTGTGTCAGGGAGTACAACACCCTCAACTCCAGTTTTGTTTTATCTTGTATGTGACAATGATTAGCAGTGCAATAGCTGATCACAGTAGGGCCATGAGTGGAAGTTTCGAGAGTCGGACGTGGCCCATTTGCAGCCTATTAGAAACCAACAGACTAGAAGGATAAAAGATAGTCAACAGCCTCCATCGCCAACTCTTGGACTACTCGTGACATACCGAATTATGAAATATTAACTGTTACTCTTATAACGAACTCACAGCTCCAGTATAAAGAGCGATTGTTTTTGTAATAACGGGACATGAACCACGTAACCTCAGGTTTGTAGTTAGTTTAACACGTTAACTGCCAAACCGCACTCAGAACGTGGCTTGGGAAAGCTCTTTTCAAAAACCAAACACATCTTTCTTTACCCCGCACATTTGAATGTTGTCGGGTTCACAATTTTATAAAGCAAAATCCAAAAAATTATTAATGATCGAAATCAAACTAACTATTTTATCTCTAGTTTTCACCTACTCACTTTCTCGACTACATTTTATGAACCTGACTATACTTTGTAGAAGTGACCCGCGTGTCAAAGAAGAGAATTCTAATGCGGCTTGAAAAAGTTTACTTATGTAGGTTAAATACCTTTTTACCTACTTGTTCTTTCACACAGGGTGTCCATGCTTTCATCTTATTGGTTAAGTTTAAAAAAGATAAATCGTCACGAGGACATCTTCTGTAACCCTTGGGGCTATCTCGGGTTATTCTCTTCCAGGCCGTTTTCAGTAAAGTACGTGTTTGTGTAGCACAGCATATTTCTCACACTCAGTACTACCAAGAGCTGCAGTTTATTTACTGGTTTGATATTAGTGACATCTGTCTACAGTTGGTAAGTCACAAGTTTTAAGTTATTCTGAAGGCTTCTTTTATTTAAGAGTGAATGTTCGCCGGTCAACTAAACCCCCTTAGTTGTAATACACGAAAATAGAAAGACCTACAGTCAGGTTTGTTTATTTATATCACCTATCGATAATGTTAATTATGCGATAGAGTAGAACAAGGTTACAAGTGTGAAAGTTCAGGAACTCAAATTTTATTGTGTTAAAGTGTTTGGGTTTTGGTGGAGTTTACACGTTCGTGATGAGGAAAGTTGCTTATATTTTGTGTTGGCTGTGTTAATTATATGATTTATATGGACCAGTTTATGGTAATGTTGAATAAACTAATAACTCTGGAAAATGAAATGTTCAGGTTTGCGTTAACGTATGTTTGTTTGTTTTGGAATTTCGCACAAAGCTACTCGAGGGCTATCTGTGCTAGCCGTCCCTAATTTAGCAGTATAAGACTAGAGGGAAGGCAGCTAGTCATCACCACCCACCGCCAACTCTTGGGCCACTCTTTTACCAACGAATAGTGGGATTGACCGTAATATTACACATCCCCACGGCTGGGAGGACGAGCACGTTTAGCGCGACGTGGGCGCGAACCCGCGACCCTCGGATTACGAGTCGCACGCCTTACGCGCTTAGTCATGCCGGGCCTCCGTTAACGTACAAAACTAGAATGATGAAAGATATACAAAATTTGTTTAAGCCTATTTTTTCCTTGTATAACGGCTTACAAACTGCCTGACGAAGGGCTTTTGCCAGAAAGTTTACACATTAATATAATGTTTTGTTTTAAAGTGTAATTTTAGTTATTTTGAACCCTTTTTTTCATTATTTCATAATATATTTCTGTTATGATCATTTATAAAATCAGTTTTCATAATATCTCTAATAACGATTGTAAAAATAAGTGGGAAGATATATATATGTAAAAATGGCTCGTTTGGGTTGAGAAAATATCTTACATGGAAGAGCGAATAACCTTTCGACCTTCTTCGGTCATCGTCAGGTTCACAAAGAGGTAACTGACCAGAAGCTGACCACATGTTTGAAAGGGGTTTTGTAACTGAGTGTCGGAATGTAGAGTTTAGAATGTTAGATTTTGAATATATAATTTTATCTATAATATTAATATAGGTATAAAGTCGTTCCTTTATATTGGTTTATTTTGGAGTTAAGTTGTTGTATAAGTAAAACTTCTTTAATTTTGAGTTTGTTTATGTTTATTTCTTTATTTAGTATTTGAGTGTTTTCTATGGTTATGTTGTGTTTATTTGACTTGCAGTGTTCGAAAACGTGTGAAAGTGACTTTTTATGTTCTTTGAATCTGGTTTCCATTTTGCTCTCTTCTATGTAAAATATTTTCTCAACCAAAACGAGCCGTTTTTACATATATATTTTTCGCTACAAGTGTGTTTTTTCGACATCTCTGAAGTGGGAAAATTGTCAGTGTTATACATTTTAGATTAAACACATTGTGTTTATTACAAGCTTTACTGGCGGACATTTTTTGTTATGAAAAAAATTACTTAAAAATATGTGTTAATGCTCCCTCTATAAAATTTTCTATACTGCGATAAATTCAAGCAAATACAGTTGTGCTAGTTATATACTTGTGTGTGTTTTTCTTATAGCACAGCCACATCGGGCTATCTACAGAGCCCACCGAGAGGAATCGAACCCCTAACTTTAGCACAGTAAATCCGTAGACTTACCGCTGAACTAGAGGGGGCCGTTATATACTTATTTTACTTGTAATGTTTGTGTCAGGAAATAAGTAGAATACAATTATCAAATCAAAACTTCGGTACTGTCGTGAATCTCGAAGTGTCTGATTAATCACCAATTGTTAAATCAATTTGAAGTTTTCTCAAGTTCCGGATCTAACTGCTAGATTTATGATTACGTTTCATGAAAAAGTATTTTATTGTTTTGTGATGAAGAATAGAACGAGACTTTTTTTTTCAAAAACCTTTGTGAAAAATTACTTACAGATGTTTCTTCACTTCAGTTTGATAAAAAAATTTAAGCGAATTCATCAAAATCATTATAAGTTAAGTTTGCTTGTTTTAAGTTTCGCGCAAAATTGCATCAGGGCTCTCTGTTCTAGCCTGTCCTTAATTTAGTGGTGATAAGTTAGAGAGAATTTATTATTTTATTTTGAACTTCGCGCAAAGCTACACGAGAGCTATCTGCACTTTTGTTTTGTTTTTTGTTTGTTTTTTTGGAATTTCGCACAAAGCTACTCGAGGGACTATCTGTGCTAGCCGTCCCTAATTTAGCAGTGTAAGACTAGAGGGAAGGCAGCTAGTCATCACCACCCACCGCCAACTCTTGAGCTACTCTTTTACCAACGAATACGGGGAATGACCGTCACATTATAATGTCACCACGGCTGAAAGGGCGAGCATGTCTGGTGCGACCGGGATTCGAACCTCCGATCTACGGATTGCATGTCAAGTACCTTAACCATCTGGCCATGCCGGGCAACAAAAGAAACAAGGAAGGAGAACATTGTCTAACGTCTTTGAGCGGTTGTTTCTTACTGTTTAACAGGTATTCCCAGCTAATGTATCTTAAAGTAACGCATTCGTTGGTTACGCCTCATATAACATGCTCAATAAACTGGATCACAATTATTTTATGAGCATCTAATGAAATTAGACGTGTAGAGGGAAGACCACAATTATTATATTATTAAGATATTCTAGTAATACATTTTTGTAAAGTTACAAAATATATGTGTGGGGTAATTTTAATTGTATGCTACTGCACTCGTTCTGTGTTCTAGAATCCCTGGTTTCTAATTCCGAACCGAGGTAATAATAAATACGTAAACTTATCACGTATTATTACTTATACTTAGAATTCAGCGTTTTGGGTTCGAAAGAAATAAAATCAGAGAAACTTTAGTTTTTATTATTTGTATAACGTTTGACAGATTCTAAGACTTTGTTAGGAAAAGATCTAAGATGCCCTTTAGGTCTATTTTAAGTGAAACAAAGTAATTCTGGTTCGTACTAGTTGTCCAACAATTTCTCGGGGGTAAGCTTGAGAGCTTATAACCCTAAAGTTATTGGTTCGATGCCTGTTACAAATAAAACTTTAAAAGAGTACTTTCTGCCCGGCATGTCCAGGTGGTTAGGAAACTCGACTCGCAATCTGAAGGTCACGGGTTCGAATCCTATCCTCACCACACCAAACACGCTATCCCTTTCAGCCACTGAAGCACTATAATGTGACTTTCAACCCCACTATTACCTGGTGAAAGAGTAGCTCAAGAGTTGGCGGGTGGTAATGATGACTAGCCGTCTTTCCTCTAGTCTTACACTGCTAAACTGGTATGGCTAGGGCAGATAGCCCTCTTGTACCTTTGCGCAAGAAATTCAAAAAACAAACGATCAAAATGAGAGTTACTTTTAATGTTTGTTTTTATATGCAATAAATATTTTCCATTAAAATAAAGTGAAACACATCTAATGTAACAGTAGTTTTGTTTTGTTTTTCAATTTTAAGCTCTTCTTTTCATAACGATCGTGAACTTCTGTACTATCACCTCTGTAGATCTGTCTACAAAACGAGCCCATGTTTTACCTCTTCTTATATCATTACCTTTACGCCACCTACGCTCTCAGGTAAAAAAAAAACCAACAAAACAATAACAACTGAGGAACAACTACCCGCTCGTGAGTGACCTACATTTTCGAAAAGCAGACAGAGACGTGTTGGCCGGTCGAGTTCTGTTCTTCCGGGATACTAACGTTCTGACCTCTATTTAGTTGGAGGGAAAATGTCACTTTTTAACAACCTTTACTTTGACGCTAGCGGCAACAGGCCCTGTACTGCTTACCACAGTAACCTGACTACAGGCCTGAAACTTGTTAGAACACATTTGTCTCAGCATCATCCTGTGTATTCCTAGTCTAAACTAAATCCTACTCGTTGCTTAGAAGCTAAACGTTTCAGTCTTCTCTATTTCTAACCTCCTGTTTGTATCTTTATAACGGACAACTAGGGTTAGGTCCTTAATCGCCTAACTTTAAAAAACAAACAAACTTATTTGTACTTACCATTAAGAATTATGTGAATCAAGTTGTTAGTTTTTCTTAGCTCCAAGGCTGTGTAATGGGCTATGTCTACGCTCTGTCTACAACGGGATTGAGGCTATGTGAATGAATGAGAGCACATAATAAGCGATCTCAGTGTTGCTGGATTACATAAAACCAGTGTGTATTTATACAAATTTCAAACAAAACTTTCTCACAGGAACAATGTGCGTCGAGAACCGGCATGGCCAGATGGTTATGGGCGCTTGACTCGCAATCTGAGGGTTGCAGGCTGTCCCACCAAACGTGATCGCCTTTTCAACAGTGAGGGCGTTATTATGTCACGATCAATCCCGTTATTCGTTGATAAAAGAGTGGCCCAAGAGTTGGTAATGGGTTTTGACGACCTGCTGCCTTCTCTGTAGTCTTTCATTTTTAAGTTAGGAACGGTTAGAACATATAGTCCTCTTGTAGCTTTGCGTGAAATTCAAACCAATCAGTCGACGTTCGTGGAAATAAGGTTTAGTTTGAAACATTTTATATCCATCATAATAAAAAAACTCAGTATACGTGGATGGAAAATAATGTCTTTTTATTTGTATCAGTGTCTGTATATTTACGATACACCATAAACAAACATGCGTGTTGTTATAATTTCCGAAAATTCTAATCCATGAAATCGAATTAGCCCCTCTCCCAAACAAATATTTCAATCCGCTGTCGCGTGTGCTTGATGACGTATATACGACCTGACTGTTTGAGAATATGGCAAATGCTATTTAAGTGAGTAAGAAAACATATTTTTTACAGTGCCAAACAAAAACTGTATCACAGTTTGTACAGACAGTTCTAGCTACATAAGTACTACTAAACGGATAACCTTATCCGGACCAGACTGAACTTACGGCACAAGAATGACGTCAGTTACTAACCCGGATGATAGTTAAAAAAATTTGTTGTTTTTCTTCTAATGTGTTTTGTTTATATACATAATAGAAAAGTATCCTGGTTTGAGAGTATGAAAACTTCCTAAACGAAACAAAAACTTTATCAATAAGAAAGAAAAATAGGACGAACAGATAAACAGACAACGAACAAGAAAAATAAACAGATGTGTGTACAGAAATACAGAGAAACAAATAGTCATATATGTATATATATAAAGTTATATAGACAGACATATACCTAATTATATAGATAGTTTTTACACTTGGTTTAATATTTGCAAATGTTAGCTTTGGAAATAAATACAGTAAAATACATATTGTTGAGTTTTTTCATATTTAAAAACGTAATTCCATACGTTATCTTTCACACTATTATATATCGATGCTACAAACGTAGCCATAGACTCTATGTCAGATGTCCAAATATTCACCTGACGTAATATTATGATCCTGGTACTGTTATCGAACCATGTTATCACAGTCCACGGCTTTCTGGTCTAACAGCGTAGTCACAACCACAAACTCTAATCCAACAGAGCGATGGTAGAAATTGTCTGACATGCTGTAAAACGTCCTTTGTAGCTTCTCTCGATGCGCGCTGGCGGCACGTTTCCAACCCTAAAATCCGGGGTTCGATTCCCAGCCGTAAAGAGAGGGCAAATATTCCGTATTGTGGATTTATAGCACAAAAGAAAACAACATTGTTTACATCAATGACGCTAATTCAATAATATAAACACAGAAATTGTTACAGAAGGTTAATCAGAAACATCGAAAAAAAGCGAAGATTGAAAACAAACCCCAGTCTTGATAAAAGCACAGAACTTATCAATCTGAAATCCATTACTCAGACTAAATCCATGCAATAGACACAACTTGCAACGTGTAATATTAAATTTCCCACACTTACGTTACACATTACAAAACCCACCGTAATCATAACATCAGAACAACTAATTGGATTTTCTTTATTCACTCACTCGACATGTCCTTATTGAAAACTTTATCCTTGTACGAAATCAGCGGCTGAGAATTTTCGTGAGTGAGGGATTTTATTTCGTGAATATCCGACACTTATGTGTACACCTGGTATGGACTAGTGGTGAGGGCGCTCGACTCACTATGTGGGTACCATGGTTCCCAATTCCTGTTGCATTAAACCTGCTCGTTCTTTCGGCCGTTGGAGCGTTATAATGTTTTAATGAATCCCACTTCAGTCATTTGTTGTGTATAAGTGTTATAATATAACTGAATGTTTCATTTAAACGTATTACGAGAGTTACGAATTAGACAGTTATAAAGCATAATTGTTAAAGTTTGTATTGTTAGAAGCGTTAATTTATTTTAAGTTAGCTTACGTAATTATAAACAAATCGTTTGTTATGTAGTTCTACTGTAGTGAATTGACATCATGCGACTTGAACCTTGTGAGTTTTTCTCGTTGTTTAATTGAGTGTTGTTACATCATAACATTTCGTCTCAATTTTGCACCATATAAATGCATGTATATATATACATATATATGAATATGCGACAAAGTTAGGAAATCATAATTCAGTGAAAATAAAAGTGAAGTTAGACTGCGTATCATTTTCGACTTAACAGGCGATTTCTAAAATTAGCGTCACAGCTTGTATCGTAATAACAGAGACAGAGAAGAATAATTTGTATTATCAAAGAGTTTTCCAAAGTAATTTAATCTACTTCTGTGGACTTGGCCAAAAAATATACAATTATTTCAGCACTATATACAACAATGATAACCAATAGCGTAACGTTTACTTATTTTGAATATATTATTTTGATACAAGAGAACATTAAATATCTGTCCGTTTGTTGTTGAAATTTATCGCCAACGAGTTACAGACACTTGCCTTTGGGGCCGTTATAATGTGATAGTCAATCCCACCATTCGTTGATAAAAGAGTAGCTCAAAAGTTGGTGGTGGATGATAAAGAATAGCTGCCTTTCCTCTAGTTTTACTCTGCTAAATTAGGGACGGCTAGCGCAGATAGCACCCGTGTAACTTTCCGCGAAATCCAAAAACCAAACCATTTCAACAAACACACAAAACGGAGAAAACTAAGAGTATGAGAAGTGTTCTCATCAAATGGAAAGTAAAAAACTTCACTATTTTTAAGTTTGCTTCGAAATATTTTGTGAAACATTGTTTCATTTAATTTTTAATTAGTGTTTATTTGGTATTTTCCTTTGAGGATGTACTTTGACACAGTATAAAATAATACATTAAAATGAAATAATTGTGGCACATGCGGGAAAGTTGGTTTGGAACATGCCTTTACAACGGGATAATGTTTGTTTGGTTTTTGAATTTCGCACAAAGCTACTCGATGGCTATCTGCGCTAGCCGTCCCTAATTTAGCAGTATAAGACTAGTTGGAAGGCAGCTAGTCGTCACCACCCACCGAAAACCCTTGAGCTACTTTTTTATCAAAGAATAGTGAGATTGGCCGTAACATTATAGCGACCCCACGGCTGGGAGGGCAAGCATGTTTGGTGCGATCGGGATTTGAACCCACGACCCTCGAATTACGAGTCGAACGCCTTAACACCCTTGGCCATGCCGGGCCTCAACGAGATAAAATGGGCACTTCAGAATAAATTAAATGGTATTAATATAGGTCGTGTTGTAATCAGTTTTAATCTAACCCTGTTTGGGTTTGTTAATTCACTTGGATGGTGTAGATGTATTTGTAATAACTTTGGTTAGTCTTCGCTTAATTAGTAGAAAGCAGAAGTATCCTTAATTAACGTATCTTCTTAAATACTTATAGACAAATAAAATCAGCTTTAATACACTGTTCATGGGGCTAGATTTCCGAATGTGAATAAAGTTTAATGTGATAACAAAGTCTCGTGCCCTGAGACGATATATTGATAAGTAAAGCTGATTAATAACATTGGAGTTATTAATGAAGCAGCGTCCTGTCTCTTATTAACCGTTATTTTATTGGCACAGATTACTACGTCCAGCTATCTTCAAGTTAGAGAGTTGTTTGATTTATAACCATATTTGAACATAGTCGTTTATCTAGTACAACATTATAGGTTCCATTCCCAAGAAAGGAAAAGGAAGGCAAGTGAAATTCCATAAGACGTAACATGTGTATATTTATCTACCCGTTTTTGTTCCTGGATAGCATGTGTTATTTCTTAATTGCTTATGTTGTAAAAGTACAAAAGATGGCCATTATTCCCTTCAAACTTTGCTTTTGTGACCTGGATAATTAAATTTAGAAATTAACTTATTTTCTATGTAAAAACAGGGAAGTTTGCACATTTTCATTTACATAAGGTCTAAATAAAACAACCTATGAATCAAGATTTACATGTATTTATACTAAAGTTATACAAAAATGTTCAAAAGTCAGTAATTTTTCTAGATTTGCGACTGTAATGTAAATCACTTTCACGTATCAGCTCCCAAATATAGTCTCCCATCATGTTTTCATTACATGCTCCCAGGTCACAAAAGCAGAGTTTGAAGAGAAAAATAGGTCTTTTCCATTTACTTTAGGCATAAGCAATTGGGAAATAACACTTTCTGTCCAGGAAAAAGAAAAAGTAAACATTTTGTTACATAGTGTTATTCAGAAGATACATGACAATACTGTGATTTTGATCTATCGGTCCAATCAACCCTATATTATTAGACTTTTTATATGTGTTTCTCTGTTATATCGTATAAAATCAAACATTCAGAAACGATTCTTGGGCTTTTGTGTTATGATCTGTTGATGTGGTGATATTTTAAACCTTACGTGTACTTGGTTACAAGGCGGGAATATATAGTCACGCTTTTCACTGGTTATAATTGGATGTTTTAATGCATTTTTGTTTGTTTGTTTGTTTTTGAATTTCGCGCAAAGCTACATGAGAACTATCTGCGCTAGCTATCCCTAATTCAGCAGTGTAAGACTAGAGGGAAGTCAGCTTGTCATCATCACCCACTGACAACTCTTAGGCTACTGTTTTACCAACGAAAAGTGGGACTAACTGTCACATTATAATGCCCTCTCGGCCTCTAGCCTTACACTGCTAAAATAAGGACGGCTAACACAGATAGTTCTTGTGTGGCTTTAGGCAAAATTCAAAGCAAACCAAACAAATCAATTTACAATACAAATGTATTACTCCGTAATACATATATGGACGTAAGGGTTTCATGTTATTACTTTTTTCTAACAAGTATTACATTTACTTAAGAAAACTCACAACAGTGTTGTCATGATATAAAATTATGTTTAAAGTAGATATATTTAATTAATTGATTTTACGAGTGAATATTGTATAATTGCTTATTTTTTTTAATACAAGAGAGTTAAAAACAAACGATTATTGGGAGTTGTGTTTGTAACTCAATGATGTGGAGAATATGTAGAGCAGACGATTTATTAATAAACGTATAAATAGTGTGGGATGAGCGGGAGAAGTAGGTAAAGACAGAGCAGACGAGAAAGACAATAAAGGTATGCTAGAGAAACGTTTGGACAGAGAATGAAGGCCTAACGGTTGATATGTATTAAAGTGAGAATAACAGTGTTGAAATAGATAAGAAGTATAGTTTGTTTCGTCAAAAAGAGTTATAGAGTAATTGAAGTTCCCTACATGGACTTTGACAAAAGTAGACGTTTATTGGCAGTAGGCCCAAATACAGAAAAACAGCACACAATTTTAGAAGTATATGATACAACCGTAGCAACTCGACGAAACGTAAGCTCAGATAGTTTGGCGATAGTAAAAGAGAAAAACAGTTCGATTTGTCAAATGAAGTTCCAATTTGGTTTGGTTTGTTTGGAGTTTCGCACAAAGCTGCACGAGGGCTCTCTGCACTAGCAGTTTCTAATTTAGTAGTGTAAGGCAGCTAGTCATCACCACTAAGCGCTTACTCTTGGGCTACTCACTCTTTTAACAACCAATAGAGGGATTGGCCGTAGCATTATAATGCCCCCTCACAGCTGAAAAGGCCAACATATTTGGTGTGATACGAATTCGAACCCGCAACCCTCAACTCGCGAATCGAGCGCCGTAACCACCTGGCCATGTCGGGCCTTAAAATTCTAAATCAACTAAACACGCCTAAGTGGATTTTTGATAAGAAGAGGAGAATCAGATAATGTTTATTATGCACGTGTGATAATCCATTGTGTTAAGAATTTGTTTTGATACGTTTAACTAATTCCAAATACATGTACTATTTTGTAAACAAGTGAAGTGCATGCTGTTCATTTAATTTTATTGGATTTATCGCCAACAAGTCAAAGACACCTACTACAGAAGTATCCTAAGCCTAACAATGAAGTGTATATTTACACAATAGAGAACTATAAGTCATTTATTAACGCTTCTCTAACTATTATGTATTTGTAATGCAAAATGACTACCCCATACGTCAGAGAAATGGATCTAACAAGTTCATATTACCACATTTTTCCAACAAACATTACATTTATTTTAGAACCTTTTTTTCAATTTACTAGACTCGTAAATAATCAAATAAATTCCACATTTTTCTTACAGCATTGCGGACGCATTAAACGAGATGAAATTTCACCAGGTGACAATTCTGATCTTCGTTGGTAGTGTTGCAAGGATACATGCCGACTTATTTGCCTCAACTGAAAACTTACAACATGCATTACTACTGGAACGTCAGATGGCTCGAGTGTTGGATGAAGTTTTGAAAACAATGGAGACGAAGTTAGATTATTTAAAAAAGTAAAAATAATTGCATAATTATTATTACTTACTAAACTGTTTGATACCATTTTCTAACAGATAAATAAAGAGCTATTTTCTGAATTTTCTAAACAATTTAATTTAGTAACATATTTCTTATGCTTGTTCTATCTATGTTCGATCTTCCATTTCTGTAATTTACAACTCATAAGCTACTTAGATAACTTATCACGTAAATGTTAAAAAAATCACATAAAAGTCCAACAAGTCCTGACTTTATAATTAAAGCTGATGTCAGTTGAATCTTGTGGTTGGTTTAGCCTAGCACAGCATAAAAACCCTAAAATAAGCAAAAACTGTTACTTTATAGCGTATAGCGAGGACACACAGAACTATCGTGTGACAGTTAGTAGGGGTGTGGTCACGTGATTTTAACTTCAGACATGAGCGTTTCAGAACCTATGAAGGAATTCTTAATGTGCCTAAATTAATCCATAAACAAATAATCGTACATTCAGTATCAATGACAGAAAACGTCCGTAATTTATCTTACAGTTTTTTAGCTCACAAACTTCATTTCTGTTTAAGTTTAAATATTTCTCATATCCAGCAATAAGTAGATTTTAATTAATGTATACATAAGTATAAAACGGAGTGTTACAAAGTAAGCTAGCTGGCTGCTCACTACAAGATGATAAGTTGTTGTTCCTTGTAAGAAAAAAAAAATCGTCTATTTATTTGGGATGTTTTTCTTCTTGTATTTTTGGACAGCTATTTGAAGGAATACTACAGGTTATCATATGAAATATCAAACATGAGAAGTCAAGATGACTACAACGAGTTCATAGAAAATCCTTTACATGTGTTTCACATGATCAAGAGATTGGCTATTGAGTGGAGTGATATCCGTCGAATGATGCTTGAGAACGAATGGAATCGTAAGTTAATACAGAATACAAATTTGTTTGGTTTGTTTTGCCGTCCCAAATTTTGCAGTGTAAGACTAGAGGGAAGGGAGCTAGTCATCACCACCCGCCGCCAACTCTTGGGCTACTCTTTTACCAACGAATGGTGGGATTGACAGTTACATTATAACGCCCCCATGGCATAAAGGTCGAGCATGAATGGAGTGACGGGGATTCGAACGCGCGACCATCAGATTGCGAATCAAGCAACCTAAGCACCTGACTATGGCGCGAGTTTTTTGTTTGTTTTATTTTTCAAGTACAAACTTTTAGTTCATTAACTCCGCCATCTCTCGACCGATTTAAGATATAATTGCAGTTTTGGACCTAAAAATCAAACACATTTTACTCATGTATTTGATCACGTCCGAGTTCTCATAGATTAATTTACTTTAATACTGCTTTAAAAAATCTCAATTTGAGGGTCGAGGCCCTGATCCGTAATAAAACTAAATCGAAAATAAGCGAGCCCAATGCTTGATATTTCCGGAACACAAAAATGTAGCTAATAAAAAGGGAAGGGTAAGGTCTCTACTCCTATCCTGCCCCCAAAAAAGTCCAGCAGCTATTAATGATTTTCTCTTGTTGTGATTAACATTGATTGATAACTTGTAATGAAGCACAAGGCTATACAATGGGCTATCTGTGCTCTGCCTACCACGAGTATCGAAACCCAGTTTTTAGCAGTGTGAATCCCGCAGACATGCTTCTGTGCCACGAGAGGGTGATATTATTACGAGAAACCTTGTATCTAACAAATTTTGGGGCTCCCTAGCATAAATAAATTAGAAAAATTTATAGGCAGGACGCTCGGCTTATAAGTTGAGGGTGGCGGATTCGAGTTCCTGTCACAGCAAACATGCTCGTCCTTTCAACCGTAGGGGCGTTCAATGTGACGGTGAATCCAGCTATTCGTTGGTAAGAGAGTAGCCCTAAAATTGGTAGTTGGTTTTACACTGCTAAATTAGGGGCGTCTAGCACAGATAGGTCTCGTGTGGCTTTGTGCGGCCCCCCAGTGACTCAGCGGTATGTCTGCGGACTTACACGCTAAAATCCGGGTTTCGATACCCATGGTGGGCAGAGCACAGATAGCCCATTGTGTAGCTTTGTGCTTAATTCAAAACAACAACAACAAGGCTTTGTGCGAAATTTAATGCAAACAAATAAACAAGACAAAATCTCCCAAAATTACTTGAAGAAAAGAAAACAATTTATTATGGAAATTTAAAACTAAATTTTGCGTTATAGAATAAATAAGTAGTGATGCAGCTATCGAAACATCCATTAGTGTATTGAATGACTTGTCTTATTTTAGCCAATAAAGCGGCCTCGTGGGGAAACAAGCTAGTTTAGTGAAAAGAGTTAGATAATCGAATTATCCGCGTATTTAGAATTAAGAAATTAAAACTAGAATGAAATTCGTGTAATATTAGTGTAGCAAGTGAAGACACTTCAGTACAATCTAATAAAACGATCAAGGTGGTCAGATTATCAACTCTAAAATTTAAAAGTACGAAAGTAAATCTAGGGTTAGTTTCATGTATTATTATTTATATGGCAGGCGATCGGTTTGAATTTCACGAGGGCTATGTATGCTAACCCTCTCTATTATTACAGTGAGAGACTAGAAGAAAGACAACTACTCAATGCTCATTCTTGGACTATTCTTTAACCAAAAATTGTGGGATTGACCATCATATTATAACGTCCCACACCTGTAAAAGCTAGCATGTTCTGTGGGACGATGTACTCGGGCTCACGAACCACAAGTTGCGAGTCGAGCTCCCTGATGACATGATCATGTTTCTATGGTTAACTTAATCTTACATTTATTCCCTGAATATTTGAAACATTCTCAAATCTACAGCATGTAGTCATGAATTATGGAAATCAAGAGTTGTCCCTGCTAGGTAAAAAACACATTCATGTAAAAACATTTTGTAGTCTTGGTTTGTTTGCTGTGTCTCTCTAGATGCGGAGGATATCATTCATTCGGAAGAGAATTTAATGCCACACGATGAAGACCTGCAGGGGGCAGCACTTGCACTGATTCGGCTTCAGTATACTTACAACCTTAATGCGTCTGATATGGCACAGGGTAGATTACTTGGGTATAAATTCAGTCAGTAAACTAACAGGTAAGTAATGATCATTCAAACTTCCATTAATATTAAAATCCATTATTTATATTAATAATTCGTACGATAACAGTAGTAAAACGAAAGAGAAAATTTTAGAAATTAAAAACTATGTAAATTGGAAAAAAAAAGGATTTAAGGAATTTGTTCAATTTTTAATTATTTTTTCGCAATTGTTAGTAAATGTGTTATTTAAGAAGCACACTATTTTGTTACCATTATTCCAAAAACTATAATCACTAAATGCACTTAAGTACTTTTTCACATGGTGAGTGGAAGTTATAAGAACCTCTTTACTTTTAATTAAGACGTAAACACAGCTTGCCAGTTGTGACATCATACGTTTACCTGTGATACTAATGTGTGTGTGTATGTATACCATATCCATATAGCACAATGTTGACCACGGTCTTCTACGGATCTATTACTCTCTATGTACCTTTTCCATGGAAGACATTGGGAACCATGGTTCTTCCCAGATCACTCCCCCTGTATGTACCATATCCATATAGCACAATGTTGACCACGGTCTTCTACAAATCTCTCTCTTTCTATGTATCATATCCATAGAGGACATTGGGACCATGGTCTTTTCTCTGTATGCATGTACCATATCCATAGAGGATTGTGGTGACCGTGGTCTTCCACAGATCTCTTCTCCTTGAGGAACAAAGAATTTCCGAGTTCGATGCGTTTATACATTCAGATAAATTCTTGACGCAAGTCATTCTCCGTCTTCCACAATATCTTCTTCCTTCACTATTTACAGTTATGATAACACTTTCAATATCTTCTTTCCTCATAACGTGTTCTAGAAACTCCAACTGTCATTTTCTGATGTTGGTCGGTAACTTCCTTCCGTAATCATCTCTTGACAAAATATCTTCATTTAAGGTTTGTCTTTCCAACGTACCTTCAAGACACCACATAAGAACCACAACAGAACTGCTTCAGTTCTCTGTTTCACAGTTGATGACATTGTTAAAAAAATGTTGATGCATACGTTAAAATTGCTGTAACGTAACAAACCAAACCTCTTAACTCTGTTACTATAGATACGTTAGTATTTGCTGGTATCTTTGCGATACTCATGCGGATGATTTTAAAATATTTCACTACGTGCATTCACATCTTTGAATTATAAACTTGCTACAAAATATGTCCTAGTTAGTTGTTTCTGTCTATAATACCCCTAGAATTTCTAGTCTAGTTTACAGTATTTTTAATGTGTGGTACGTATTTCTCAACGTAGCAAGAGATTGCTTGTATCTCGGAAAGCACGCGTTCAACAATGGATACTATGGACATGCCATAGAGTGGTTTGAAGAAGCGATTTCTCGAGCGAACTTGGAAAACAATAGGACGGCTCCAGTAGAAGAAATTACGCCATTTCTGGATATTGCCATTAAAATAGTGGGTTTCAACACCGTTTCTTTTGTTTTCTCACAATTTCAGATTTATAATAAAATATCACATTACATTTCTTTTAATTTTGCGCTGTTATATCTTGAATTAAAGTTGTTTCACTTTTTACCTATATTTACCGCGTAACAACCTCCTACGAATCCAACACATAATTAAGTTTTTGTTTTTTTGTTTTTTTTGGAATTTCGCACAAAGCTACTCGAGGGCTATCTGTGCTAGCCGTCCCTAATTTAGCAGTGTAAGACTAGAGGGAAGGCAGCTAGTCATCACCACCCACCGCCAACTCTTGGGCTACTCTTTTACAAACGAATAGTGGGATTGACCGTCACATTATACACCCCCACGGCTGGGAGGGCGAGCATGTTTAGCGCGACTCGGGCGCGAACCCGCGGCCCTCGGATTACGAGTGCACGCCTTAACGCGCTCGGCCATGCCACATAATTAAGACATATTTATCGATTTTAATAGCCTAAAATATTTTTCGTGTTGTAATAATCTAACATAAATTACGAAAGTAGCTTGTGTCTCACTGATGACTTCACTTACAGAGCGTTGTAAAATTATAATTATCGTGTTTATTTTGGAAAGTTATTAAACTATCGAATTCTTCACCGAAATAGTTAAAAACTGTTAGAATTCTATAAGCCCGATGCACTTGTTTTAGCACAAAGCAATACAATACGTTATCCGTGCACGCGTAATTAACATATCTAACTTAAAACATCGGATGATCCTTATGGCACGTGTAATTAACATAAAACTTAAATTAAAACATTAAAGAAACACAGAATGAACGTACTTACACAAACAATTCAAGGTATAAACAGAACAGCTTTATACATGAATGTCTTTAGATCGAGACCAAACATTCTTACAGAATATACAGAAACATGTCCGCTTTGGGTTTGTTATTATTATTGTACAAAACGTATGTACATAAATTTTCAAACTAATGTGGGATAATTATTTTGCTATTCAACTCAACAAAATCCTTTTTACTTATTGTTAAAGGACTGGCCACTCATACTAATATTAAAATTATATATTTTTATTAAGTTAAGAATAACTCGTACAACTTAAAAAAAATCCATTTTAATTTAAAGATATAGTTTTCTAACTATTTCAAATACAGTCGATAAATGTGATTGGATATTTGCCTAAGAACATTCTTATTGTTTTTACCTTGTTAAAAGTTAGGTTTTCAAATTATTTTGTATGCGTTTTTTTTTATAGCAAAGCCACATCGGGCTATCTGCTGAACCTTCGGAGGGTAATCGAACCCCTGGTTTTGGCTTTGTGTACTAGCGGGGGGCACATTATTTTGTTAAAAAATAAAAGTTTCTCTATTGTGTTATATAAAAATTCAACAATATTTTATAAAACAAGAAATTTCGTCTCTGTAATATTTTATAAAACAAGATATTTCGTCTCTGTAATCTTTTATAAAACAAGAGATTTCGTCTCTGTAATATTTTATAAAACAAGAGATTTCGTCTCTGTAATATTTTATAAAACAAGATATTTCGTCTCTGTAATATTTTATAAAACAAGATATTTCGTCTCTGTAATCTTTTATAAAACAAGAGATTTCGTCTCTGTAATATTTTATATAACAAGAGATTTCGTCTCTGTAATATTTTATAAAACAAGAGATTTCGTCTCTGTAATATTTTATGAGAAAGTCTTTGTAGTATTTTAGAAGAAAGATATTGTAACATTTTATAAGAATTACATTAAGTGTCTAACATTTTATAAGAATTATATTAAGTGTCTAACATTTTATAAGAATTATATTAAGTGTCTGTAACATTTTATAAGAAAGACATTAAGTGTCTGTAACATTTTATAACAAAGATATTAAGTGTCTGTAACATTTTATAAGAATGATATTAAGTGTCTGTAATATTTTATAAGAATGATATTAGTGTCTATAACATTTTATATGAAATATATTAAGTGTCTGTAACATTTTATATGAAAGATATAAAGTGTCTGTAATATTTTATAAGAAAGATATTAAGTGTTTGTAATATTTTATAAGAAAGATATTAAGTGTCTGTAATATTTTATAAGAAAGATATTAAGTATCTGTATTATTTTATATGACAGATATTAAGTGTCTGTAAAATTTTATAAGAAAGAACTTAAGTTTTTAATATTTTATCCAAAAAATAAGAAGTTTATGTGAACTAGATTTTTTTTCACTCTCATTAATGCTAATTAATGATAATCAAACAGAATGTTACATATTATATGTAATATTAAATATTAAATTTGTTCGTTATTTTTGTGAAGTGTTAAAAATTGTCGTATTGATGAAGTATTAAATAAGGATAGAAGAAAGGTTAATAACGTCATTTTTTATTTTAATTTAGCACGATGGTGTCCTAGAAGGAAGTCATGTGAAAAGTAAGGAAGTATTTTGTTTTCTTTAAACCTAAACACAGAAATCTATTCTCATAATTGTTTGCCAGTGTTGAATGTTAGATCTTTGTGAACCTGTTAGAGTCAGGTCCTTCTTGACCTCTCCCCTGAATGTTCTTTTAATCATAAAGTAAAGGTCGGAGGTTGTATTCTGACCTCTTTTAAGATCATGTTCATTTAGAGTAATCTAGAAAATATTCGACAAGCAGAAAACACTTTCTCTTTGTTTGTTATTGGGCCCGGCATGACCAGGTGGTTAAGGCACTCGACTCGTAATCCGAGGGACGCGGGTTCGAATTCCCATCACTCCAAACATGCTCTTCCTTTCAGCCGTAGGGGCTGATTAATCCCACTTTTCGTGGGTAAAAGAGTAGCCCAAAAGTTGGCGATGGGTAGTGATGACTAGCTGCCTTCCCTCTAGTCTTCCATTGCTAAATCAAGGACGACTAGCGCAGGTAGCCTTTAAGTAGCTTTGTGCGAAATTCAAAAACAAACAAACTAATCGTATTTTATAGCTATGCATATTTGATATATTTGTATTACTTATTTCTTTATGTATAAAGATGTTACGCTTAGTATCAGGATTTTGTAATTAACCTGAGCAGCTGGTTCAATTTTCCTGTTTCGTTCTTTGCTTACTTGGCACCTTACGACTCGTACTCTGAATAAAATAAGTTGCATAATCTTTTGATAATTTTGATATTCTCAGCTCACGAAAGTCGCGGCTTCGAATATCTCTCCTACTAAACATTCTCACCCTTTTATCTACGAGGGTCAATCCCATTGTTCGTTGATAAAAGAGTAGCCCAAGACAGGATAGTAGATGGTGATGACTAGTTGTCTTTTCTCTAGTCTTTCACTGTAAAATTAGGTATGACTAGCGCAGATAGCCTTTGTGTAGCCTTTCACCAAATTCAAAACAAACAAACAAAAATTCAAATCGCGAAATAGTCTTATTGTACTTGACTCTCTCAAGTCTTCGAAATATAAATCCATATCCTGAAAGTCGCGAAATGGTTATTTTAACTGGTCAATTACCAATTGCTGAAACTGAGAGTAATATGTGTATTATATTTGGTATATTTTTCATGGAGACCATTCGAGATTTAAATTGATCGATTTGTTTTTCCTCTTTATTATTATATAGATTTTGTTTACGAGACACTTGGCCATCTAGTGCGTGACACAGGAAACACCAGACGGTTAAGACAAAATTTGTCGCCGGAAATGAAACTTCGACGAACAGATACAAGTGACTATGATTACGGAAATTATGCTGCTTTGTGTCGAGGAGAAAAACTCCGGGTACGTATTGTTAGTGTAAGAAATAAATTAATCCCATCTTGTTGGGATCTTCGAGGACGACTTTAATTAAATGAAAAATTTAACTATCAGTGTGTTTTGTGTTTTTCTTATAGAAAAGCCACATCGGGCTATCTGCTGAGCTCACCGAAGGGAATCGAATCCCTGACTCCAGCATTACAAATCTGTAGACTTATTTGCCTATAGGAAATGTTCGGTTTTCATTATGCTACCGCCATTATTAGGTTTTTTGTTGCCGGAATTACCTCTGTTCAGTAACCGAAAATAAAACCTACTATAGGAAGGCCTAATAAATTAATTTGAGCAAATACAACTAAAGGAAAATATTCACATCCAACTGTTTTTTTGAGTAGAATAAAAGAAACATCAAAAACTCACATCTGCGTACACGATGTTCACACGTTTTACTAAAAACTGCACTTATTCCACTGCACGTATTGCAAACGAGTGAGAGTTCGCGTTCCTGTTTATAACTGCTCGCAAACAACGTGTCTCACATGCGATATCGCAAGTACAACTAATGAATTTATTATTAGAAACAAGAAGTTAAATATTCGCCATAGCTTTCCAAAGTAAAGAAGCATAGCACACAATAATTTGTTAAAGAAGATATTTGTAGTATGATGACTATACATTAGTTAAATAATTGGCCTACTGGTATGCTTCAACCCTTAGCTTACTGGTGTGCTTCAACCCTAAATAAAATCGATACTTTTTTGATCCACAGACTCCGAGAGATGAGGTTAATCTACGTTGTCACTACACCTCACGTGGTCATCCCTACCTCATTTTGCAACCAGTTAAAGTGGAAGAACAAAGTCTGGACCCCTATATTGTCCAGTTCTACGATTTAATGACCCGTAAAGAGGCTGACACTTTTCAAGAAGTAGCTACTCCAATGGTAAGACAGAGAGGTAGCCTGATAGTAAAATCTATTTTGATGTTTATCCCGATAAGACCAACAAAGTGAAACCTCTTCGTTGGTCTACGTACAACATCTTGAGAAAAGTAAATTTAAAATATTTTAATCAGCAACGCAAGAAAGGCACGAGCACGTGTATATCAAGTTAAATAAACAGTTTCTACGAACCAAAACGTTCATTGTTCTTTGGGTTGGCCCCCCAGTGGCTCAGCGGTATGTCTGCGGACTTACACGCTAAAATCCGGGTTTCGATACCCGTGGTGGGCAGAGCACAGATAGCCCATTGTGTAGCTTTGTGCTTAATTCAAAACAACAACAACAACATCTTTGGGTTGAAATTCATGCAAAGCTACTCGAGGGCTATCTGCGCTAGCCGTCCCTAACTTAGCAGTGTAAGACTAGAGGGAAGGCAGCTAGTCATCACCACCCACCGCCAACTCTTGGGCTACTCTTTTACCAACAAATAGTAGGATTAACCGTCACATTATAACGCCCCCACGGCTGAAAAGGAGAGCATGTTTGGCGTTACGGGGATTCGAACACGTGACCCTCAGATTGCGGGTCAAGTGCCTTAGCCACCTGGCCATGCAGGGCCATTGTCCTTTTGTCTTGTGTTTCATTGAACGCCTCAGATGGTTGTGGTTCTTTGATGTTGTGTTTATGCGAACGAATGACAACTATTATACTTGTCATAATACATTAGTATAAGGCCTATTGCATTCATAATACATTAGTATAAGGCCTATTGCATTCATAATACATTAGTATAAGGCCTATTGCATTTTTAAACGCTTCATTATTAATCTAAACCGTCAGGGACTTTATAAGAATTACAAGAGTGTATTATAATAATAGCATTCGTGCCACCTTATAAATATCACATTTAAGACCCTAAAGGTCTAGATTAATAATATAGTATTAAATTTGTAATAAGTCTAATACTAATGTCTTATGACAAGTATAATTTCAGCCACGTTTTTTGCTTGCTAAATTATGCAAAAATAAATCGCATATGGAAAAAAAAATTTAACATTAGGTCTAAAGTTAGGATTTGTGTGTATAATTTTAAACTCAAAGCTACACAATGGGCTACCTGAGCTATAGTCATAGTGCTTATCAAACTGTGAATTTTAGTGTTATAAGGCCTCCAACTTAGTGATAAACCGCAGTGACTGACACATTGCGATACAATTTGATCAAGTCAGGCGCGAAAGAAAACTGTGTGCAGTTACATTACAGGTTACGTCATGCTTTTAAAGTAATTAAAAGTATTTAAAATCCGCTGATATGGACAGAGAAAGCACTATGTAGAGGAGAGAACAACGTTTCTACATTCTTTGGTCATCATCAGGTTCACAAAGAAAGAAAAGATGACTGACCGGTAGCTGACCACATTTTAAATGGTGTTGTGTAACTGAGTATAGTAATGTAGAGGGCGTGTTTAGATGTTCGATTATATTTATTAATATAGATATAAAGGTGTTACTTTGTATTGGTTTATTTTAGGCTTGAGTTGTTGTACAAGAAAGGCTTCTTTAATTATGTTTGTTTATTTATTTAATATTTGAGTGTTTTCTATGGTTGTGTTGTGTTTATTTGATTTGCAGTGTTCGAAAACGTGTGAAGGTGACTTTTTGTGTTCTTTGAATTATCTGATCTCTATTTTTCTACTTGCTTCTCCAATATAGAAGTCGTGGCAGTTATCACATTGTATTTTATGAATAATGTTGGTGTGGTGTTTGCCAATATAGTTTTTACACAGTATAGACCTTAGTTTTGTGTCTGGTTTTTGAATAAATTTAGTGTCAACTGGAATTTCATATTTTTTTACAAGTTTTTGCCAAATGTTGGTTATTTTTCTGCTGATGTTGAGAATATATGGTATGCAGCAGTATGTGGTTTTGTTAGTTGATTTTGCTTTCTGTCTAGGTGTGTATGTATTATGTTTTCTACGGTTTGTGGAGGAAACTTATTAATGTTGATGAAGTATTGTTTTGTTTTGTCTAATACATCGTTAATTTTATCTGGTGAGCATAGTTTTATGGCTCTGTTTATCTGGTTTCTTAGTATGTTGAGTTTTTGTTTTGTTTCATGTGCTGAGTCCCAAGGAATGTATAGTTCAGTATTGTTGGGGCCTGGCATGACCAAGCGTGTTAAGGCGTGCGACTCGTAATCTGAGGGTCGCGGGTTTGCATCCCAGGCGCGCAAAAAATAGTTGCCCTTTCAGCCGTGGGGGCGTTATGATGTTACGGTGAATTCCACTATTCGTTGGTAAAAGAGTAGTCCAAGAGTTGACGGTGGGTGATGATGACTAGCTGCTTTCCCTCTGGTCTTACACTGCTAAATTAGGGACGGCTAGCACAGATAGCCCTCGAGTAGCTTTGTGCAAAATTCAAAAACAAAATCCAGTATGGTTGATTTTTCCGTGGATTTCTGTTTCAAATTGTGTATTGGATCTTGTAATTTTGAGGTTAAGAAATGACATTTGATTGCTTTCTTCCTGTGCACATGTGAAGTTAATGTTGGAACGTATAGAGTTAATGTGATTGAAAAAAATAAGTATGTGTTCTGTAGATCTGAATTCCGCAACCGTGTCATCTACATATCTGTACCAGTATAGTGGTGGATGTAATGCTGTATTAATTGCTCGTGTTTTGACTTGTGTCATAAAAATATTGGCTAGAACTGGTGATACTGGGTTGCCCATGCTTAGACCATTTGTTTGTATATAGTTTTGGTTGTTGAACATGAAGTTTGTCTTCATCGTGGTGAATTCTACAAGGGTTGCTAATTGGTTGCTGGGAATGTCTGTTGATGAGTTGGGGTCTCGAATATAGAGTTCTAAGACTATCAAAACTTCGTCAACATTTTAAAAAAAAATCACGAAACCACATCCTGCTGCATACCATATATTCCCGACATCAGCAGAAAAATAACCAACATTTGGCAAAAACTAAGTAAAAAATATGAAATTCCAGTTAACACCAAATTTATTCAAAAATCAGACACAAAACTTAGGTCTATACTGTGTAAAAACTATATTGGCAAACACCACACCAACATTATTCATAAAATACAATGTGATAACTGCCACGACTTCTATATTGGAGAAGCAAGTAGAAAAATAGAGACCAGATAATTCAAAGAACACAAAAAGTCACCTTCACACGTTTTCGAACACTGCAAATCAAATAAACACAACACAACCATAGAAAACACTCAAATATTAAATAAATAAACAAACATAATTAAAGAAGCCTTTCTTGTACAACAACTCAAGCCTAAAATAAACCAATACAAAGTAACACCTTTATATCTATATCAATAAATATAATCGAACATCTAAACACGCCCTCTACATTACTGTACTCAGTTACACAACACCATTTAAACATGTGGTCAGCTACCGGTCAATCACCATTTCTTCCTTTGTGAACCTGATGATGACCGAAATGTAGAAACGTTGTTCTCTTCTCTACATAGTGCTTTCTCTATCCATACCAACCGATTTTAAAAATATAATATTTTTTACAAGTGGATTTTATCATCATCACTGATAATTAAAAACCAGCTATAATAGTTATCTTCAAGGGCTTCACTTGTTATGGAGCAAATAAGATAGTTGTCCACCTCTGTACTTTTTGTCATGGTAAAATAAAATCGCATATAATATGAGCGAAGTTTTCTTTACAAAAAAGTTACACAACGGAAAAGATTTCATCTGATGACGTAACTTTTCTTTAACCTCCTAGAATTCTTCTTTATTAACTTCTATCTAATGGCAACTACTGTTTGTTTGTTTGTTTTGAATTTCTCGCAAAGCTACTCGATGGCTATCTGTGCTAGCCGTCCCTAATTTTGCAGTGTAAGACTAGAGGGAAGGCAGCTAGTCATCACCACCCACCGCCAACTCTTGGGCTACTCTTTAACCAACGAATAGTGGGATTGACCGTCACATTATAATGCCCCCACGGCTGGGTGGGCGAGCATGTTTGGCGCGACCCTCGGATTACGAGTCGCACGCTTTACGCGCTTGGCCATGCCGGGCCAGGCAACTACTGTTACGAGTTATACCTTGGTCACTATAAACGATCATTACACTGGTTTTTGTCTGAGACAAGAATGTGAATAGGTGTTTTTTACTAATTTGGGTGTGCTGAATTCAAATTTATAAATAGTTGTGCTCTATCACTTCTAGTTTTCTGGCTTTTAAATAGTCTCATTTTAGTATATACATAGTATATACGTGCTTATTTCAACAGTTACAGCAGCTTATTACAGATAAAACAGGATAGATAAAGAACATTGACGGAATAAATATACTTGGATGACACAATGTACACAATTCATAGTACCGCAGACAGTTAGAAGTGTGTTTTCTTAGATGATCTGGTGTATTTTGCCTCCGGGATGTCACGCAAAAGCATCCAGCAGAAGTCTCTCATCATGCTGGGGGTTCCACTTGCCTTGGTAGTTGCTCTCCATCTTCGTAATGTCTTGGTGGAATCTTTTTCCGTGCTCATCACTCACTGCTCCAAGGTTTGGAGGGAAGAAGTTGAGGTGGGAATGGAGAAAATGAATTTTGAGTGACATTCGGCATCCCATTTCCTCATAAGTCTTTAGCAACTTCTCAATACAGGCTTGGTAATTTGGTACGCGTGTGTTACCAAGGAAGCCACTACAGACTGACTTAAATGTTTCCCACGCTCTCAGTTCCTTTAAGGTAAGAAGCTCCTCAAAATCAGTATCCTTCAGCACTTCTCGGATTTGAGGTCCGACAAAGATGCCCTCTTTGAGCTTAGCAGCACTGAGACCTGGGAACACAGTAGACAAGTGTTGGGAGGCAGCACCATTTTTGTCCATGGCCTTCACGAAATTCTTCATCAAACCAAGCTTGATGTGAAGAGAAGGAAGAAGCACCTTCTTCATGTCAACCAGAGGATTCTCCTTGACGCTGTGTTTGCCAGGAACGAAAGTGCTTCCAGACCCCCAGTTTTTCTGCTTGTAATGCTGGGATACAGCTCGACTATCCCAGAGACAGAGAAAGCAACAGTACTTTGTGAAGCCCGCTTGCATACCCATAAGAAGACCAATGACCTTGAGGTCCCCACACAGACTCCACTAGTACTGGTTGTACTTAACAGCTTCTAAAAGAAGCTTCATATTGTCATAGTACTCCTTTAGACGGACAGAGTGTGCAGTGGGAATGCTGGGATATTTATTCCCGTTGTGCAGAAGCACAACCTTAAAACTTCGCTTGGAAGAGTCTATGAAACGACGCCAGTCTGAAGGATTATGTGGCAAACCAAGGAAAGTGAACAAGCCAGATACATTTGTGCAGTAGCACAACTTGTTTTCCATGTCGAAAAATGAAGCAAGGTCTTTGTTCCGATTCCTGAAACTGGTGATCCGTCTTGATATATAGCGATATATATATATATATAATGCAATGCTATCACTTACATTTATTGCATAATAACTAAAAAAGAAGACATAAGTCACACAATATTAGAAATTAACCCTGAATGCATATACGCCTTTATGTACAGTATGTGTACAAAATGTACAGTATGCATATCTAAAAAACTAGAGGTGATGAATAAAAACGAATTTCAAATCTGAATTCAGCACCCCCAAATTAGGTTAAAACAGCTATTTTTGTGCTTTCCTCAATTTCTTTGTAAACCATGGAGATGCTAAACTTTTCAATGACGTGTGCTTGGAGTTGGGGTGGAAGAAGACAATGTTCCTTTGTATCTTTAACGTTATATGTTATTTTTTTTATTAACTACTAAACTAATGGGATTTTTTTTAATCCAGTTGATAAGGTCACGTGTTCAAGGTCAGAATAACCTTGAGGATGAGGTGTCCACCGTACGAACCAGTAAGACGGCATGGTTAACTTCAAAGGATCACCCCATTGTTGATCGAATCAGTCGAAGGGTCCAGTACGTAACAGGCCTGTCCACGGATGTTATTAATGGTCACTGTGAAACTGTTCAGGTAAAAAATAATGATAACTTACATCTCAACTGATGAACTATTCAGATACTGGACATTCTGAAGGGCATATTTTATATATTCTAAGTTGTGTGAATAAACCATAAAGAGTTTATTTTTGTATCCCTGATTCTACAATATTGTTCACCAAATCTGCTCCTTAAAAATGATCAAAATAAGAAAAATAGGTTAAATACTATTTATGATGTGTCCAACACAAGTAAGAAAAATACTTTTCGAAAAATGAGGTAAATGTATTGGAAGCTAATGTGGGTTATTCAGAATCAACACAAACAAGATAGTATGGATAAAATCTGGAATTTAATTTAGTTTCTTTTTAATTTTGTACAAAGCTACCCAAGAGCTATCTACACTAGCAGTCTCTAATTTAACAATGACAGACTACAAGGAAGGCTTCTTGTCATCACCACCCTTCGCCAATTCCTCAGCTGCTCTTTTACCAACGAATAGTGGTATTGACCGTCATATTATAGCGTACCCATGACTGAAAGGATGAGAATATTTGGTGGAACGGAGATTTGAGCCCACTATTTTTAGATTACGAGTCAACCGTAAACACGTGGCCAGGCCAGGCCAAAGTCTAGCAATAAAATAATTGCTTAGCTTAGGAAATAACAAAATGTGAAATAGAATTCAAAATAATGGTGAGAAACTCACCCAATTATAATAATTTTACTGATAAAACACGAAAAACATAAAATAAAACATTTATTTTATAAATCAAGTCATTTTACTTTAGCGAGTTTTTAAAAATAAAAAAACTTTTTAGCATTTAATATGGAAAATGTGAACACTACAGAATTAGCCTAAATGCCAGCTAGTCAAAAGTTTAAGACCATACAGAAACGAAGCGTTAATCGGTAAACACGTTATGAAATGTAATCATTTGTGCTCAAGCATTAGCGTTGTCAACATCTCCCACTGACATCTCTAGTGTTATATTGGGTTAAAACATACCAAAGGCTAAAAAGTTGACAGAGTTTGAACGTGGCAGAATTGTCGAGCTGCAAAAGTAAGGTTTCTCTCAACGTGTTATCGCTGGTGAGATTGGGCGTGGTAAAACTGCTGTTGAAAATTTCTTAAAAGACCCCAATGGATAAGGAAGGAGAATTTCAAGTTGTCGGCCCAAGAAAATTTCGCCCGCAGGAGGATTCGACGAGTTGTCCGGCAAGACACCAGCCGATTGTCGAACCAGCTTAAAGTTCTTACGGACGCAGAATGCATCTCAAGAATAATAAGACAGCATATATGAGAGAATTGTTTTAGAAACCGTAAACGTCTTCAAAAGCCACGTCTCCTTCCACTCCACGAATCAGTTCGGTTAAACTTTGTTGAAAAGCACCAAACGTGGGACGTAGAAAAGTGGAAGAAGGTTTTGTTCTCTGATGAGAAAAAAATTAACCTGGATAGTCGAGATGGCTTCCAACGTTTCTAGCACGATAAGGATATCTCACCGGAGATATTTTCTACACGACACAGTAGAGGAGGTTCCATCATGATCTGGGATGCTTTCTCCTTCCAAGGAATCAATGGAGCTTCAGGCTATACAGGAGCGTCAAACAGCAGCTGGCTACATTGACATGTTGAAGAGAGCATCCTTATTGACTGAAGGCTCTCGCTTGTGTGGAATTGACTGCAATGTTTAATGCCCGCAGGACAAAGGACTTTTTCATGGAGAATAACGTGATTCTTTTGAACCATCCAGTGTGTTCGCCCGAACTGAATTCATTGAAATGTTTGGGGATGGACGTCAAGGAAAGTCCAGAGAAATGGTCGTCAATTCCAAACAGTGTATGATCTTCGTTAAGTCATCCTCACCACTTGAAATAACATTCCAGCTGGACTTCTGCAAACACTTATATCGGCAATGCCAAGCGAATATTTTCAGCTATTCGCAATGACGGCCGTGCAACTCATTACTGAGACTTCTTGTTGGGCATTTCCTATCCTGTTTAGGACTTCTTTTTGGTACGACCTTAAACATTTGACTAGCTAGTATTTAGGCTAATTTTTTGTGTTTACATTTTCCCTCATAAATGCTCAAAACGTTTTTTATTTTTATTTTACCTCTTTTTTTATTATTATCTTTCAAAGCTCTACTCAAATAAGTGGTTGTGTCTAACAACGCAAAATGCATGTTTTTTCTTTATGTTCATTGGCTTTAAGATTTTGGCCAGCAATGTATATATTACTATGAAAAGTTCTGAAAAATTCAAAAAGGTTTTCGAAAATTCTCGTGAGTTCTATAACATTTTTGAAAAATTCTCTATCAGCTACTCAGCACTGAATCTACCTGGATTGTTCTGGAAATTGGGTAAATTTAAAAATTTCACTACCCAGGACACAAAAGCAAAGTTTGAAGAGATAAATAGGTCTTTTCCATTTGCTTGAGGCATAAGCAATTGGGAAATAACACTTTCTACCTAGGAACAATAAAAAGTAAAGATACTTTTACATAGTCCAATCTATGAGGAAGCTAACTTCAAGGGGTTATGATAATATCGTTTATACTGGAACTATGATTAAAATAAAACAGCTGCTCTGAGTTATTAATAATATTTATAAAAGTGGATACCCCGTTTAAAACTGTGTCACCTCATTGAACTTGGTTGAAACTATTGTTTTGGGTTTGTTGTTTTCATGTAATAAACAAAGAAGCAGGGGAAAGAACACAAATAAATTCAGGTTTTTTATGATATTTACAGACGTTTTCAGGACTCGTGACTCAGTCTTTACATGGATATCTTTATAACATGAAACACTGCTTAGTATTGTAAATTTCTGATGACTTCTTGAAGCGATATTTAAAATAACATTTCAATAAACAGTCCGAGCCACAACAAAGAGAACTCCTGACATTTTTATAATTTCTTTTTGAGATCTATCACCACAATAAATATCAAAGTAAATTAATGGAAGGTAAGAAAGCGTCAAAAAAAGCGATCATTTTTTAATAACTCATGCAATTTTGTCTTGTTTAAAAATTATACAGTTTTAAGTACAAACTGTAAATTTTCTATGCATTTCACGGCCGAAATCTGTTTATAAATTGTCACATTTAGGGCCGAGAATCTTTTAAAAAAGCATCACATTTAGCACATAAGACGTCAGTTGTAGGCTTAGATGTTCCTTGTTACCAGCAAAGTACAGTGTGTTAAGTATATAGAGTGGATTTATATTTAGATCACCTTGCCTAGAAACACCGTGGGCTGAGAAATGAAACGTTTTTTGTTTGAATTTTTTGTTAGCTTTGTCGGTTTACGTTCGTAATGTATACTAAAGTAATACGTGTACTCATATGGTGTTTTCATGTAAAATGTTTAATTAAAAAAAAGAATGGCCACGTAAATTATATTTATATCTTATTCCTTTTCGTATTTTATAGACTTCGAACTACGGTGTTGGAGGACATTACGAGCCTCATTATGATTATTTATACTTCGGAAAAACAGAAGAGCAGGTTTGTAAACGTTCACTATGTTCAAAACATTTTTGTATCTTACAGAGTGCATAATTCTTCTCATGATTCATGGTACGCTCACGTTTTACTGACATCAAAACATTACAAAGTGAAATGTTAAGCATGTATTATGTAACGCCATTTTAATGTCTACTAACTGCCAGACAAACAAAAAAAACACTATTGTAAATTGGTGTGAGTCGTTAAAGTAGACGACCCTCTCAAGGCGACCTTTTGCTCTCTTTCGGAGAAACTAAACTAAATTACAGTTAATAGTTATTCAACACTTCGCTTTCCTCAGATCTACCCTCTGTTATAGTCGATTTTCACTCTTTTCTAAAGAAGGATTCTGAGTTATTATTAGCAAGACTTTCGGCACAAAAGTTGAAAGATTTTTCAGAAATTATTTTTACTATGATTGCTGGTTTTCTTATGAATTCGTAAATGCTATTCCTGTACCTGTCGCTTTCCCCCCCAAATACAAACTATGGTGCCTCAACAGTAAGCTTGCAATTCTAAAATTCAACGCTCGATCCTTGCAGTGGGCACAGAAAGGGTAGCCCATCGTCAACAAGCAAATCTGTCTTACAGAATGAGGATTTTTACAAGAGAACGGTAACCCTTCAAGTACTTTTCAAATCGAATGAAAAAAGTACAATCTAGTCCTGGTTTAGTTCAGTACGTACATAATTTGTTCAGTAAGGAACCCGAAATGGAAAGCATTAGGATACTAACGTCCACTAACATTACTATCCTGTAAGACCAGAAGTACACCAACAAGAAGAGTAACAAAACACGTGATCCACGTTTGTACAAAACTCTTGTTTTGGTTTCCTTTAATTTCGCGCAAAGATACACCAGCGTCAGCTGTTCTTAATTCTGCTGTGTAAGACTAGAGGGAAAGCAGCTAGCCATCACCATCCGCCGCGAACTCTTTCACTAACAAAGAGGGAGATTGAACATCACATTATAACACCCTCACGTCTGAATAGGCCAGCTTGCTTGTTGTGACGGGGATTCGAACCTGTGGCCCTAGGATTACGAGTAGAGTGCCTTAACTACCTGGCTAAGCCAGGTCACAAAAACTCTTTGAAATTTTGAACATAATAGAAGAGATATGATGTGTATATCTTAAGTTCATCAAGGAATACTGGGGAGATTATGGATATTACAACATAAAAATCCAGTTCAAAATGTTTCATTTGTGTCTTGTATGGTAGTCTGTACCGATAAGAAAATATGAGAAAATAAAACAGGCAAATATCGATCAAGTTTTATAGACTGAATTTTGTTGGCTGACAAAAAGAATTTAAGATTTTTCTTTTTTGGGTTTTAGAGAAAATTTATACCGCCAAACGAATTAGAAGTGGGAGATAGGATAGCAACTCTCATGTTCTATGTAAGTACCAAACAATATGTGTTCGCTAATGATTTTAAATGTTTACAAATATGATGAAAAAATCATTTTGCCATCTCAGTAAACAAAGGTTTCTATATATACTCTCTGTATGTTTCTTATGTTTTAGATGTAAGAACACCATCTATTACTATTTTAGAATTAAGTAAGTTTACGAACAATTCAGTGTATCATGATCGAGAAGTTACAGTTTTGGATCAAAGCGGAATGTATTATAACAAAGTTTAAAAATATGGCAGTACCAAAATCCAGTTCATTTTCATGGACGTTTTAAAAATGCTCAGTCATTAACATTTACATCTGCGTTATTTCTCAAATTATGGTTGTATATAGAAGCATTCCGCTTAATAGTTATGTGGTCTTTTGTAGTTAAAATATTGTTAATTGAATTTTGAGGTTTTAACGCCAAAGGGATAATTTGAAATAAAGTTCCATAACTAAAAAAATATTTGATATTATTGTACTTTTAATATTTAGTATAAAACTTTGTTTTCTACATCATAAATGTGCTGGAGCATAATGAAGATTTTGGACTATTTTTAACATAATTCTCAGTTAACCGATGTGACAAGAGGTGGCGCTACCGTTTTTCCGAAAGTAGGAGCAAGTGTTTGGCCTTCAAAGGTAAGCATACCATCTGTTTTATTTCAGGATAAGGTTTTTATTAGTACAGAAATGTGTTTTTTAGACTTTACAATAGTTCACATTTATTAAGCCTAATAGATTTGAGTTTGTTGGCAAGTCTGTATGTAAACTGTATGTTTCTTTCAACGCAATTTATATCCATCACGGAGTTTAGTTGTAGGTCTGTGAGAACCACTACCGACTCCATGGAAGACATCCTTGTAATTAATTTGAATGCATAATTTATCAAAAGGTAACACCTGAGTTTCAATTTGCATGAGATTTTTTTTTCTATGTGTCATAAATTTATATTATATTAATTATTTATTTTATTGACCCCTGCTGGTACAGCGCTAAGTCAACGGATTTACAACTCTAAAATCAAGAGTTCGATTCCTCTCGGTGGGCTCAGCAGCTAACTCGATGTGGCTTTGCTAAAAGAAAAACACACACATACTCTTCCATGTTTATTTTATTTGTCAAACTCCTGGTGGCCTGATGCTATGATAAATCAAAACAAAAGTTAAAAACTGTTAGATTTTTACATTTAAAAAACTTGAACGTAATTTACTGTAGAGAATACGTCGTAAAATGCTAACTATAGTTATTGTCACATGCATAAACTCACCATAGCAGCTGTGAGATAACATTGCGGTCAGTGTCTTGCTTCTATTAGTTTCTCCATTGAGCCGTGGGAAGATTCTTGAAGTTTAGGTGTTATTAAAAAAAGTTGAAAAATATAAAAAGTTCATAAATCTCTCCATTGTAAATACAGGACACACTGGCGTATTTTCTTACCAAACACTGGCTTAAATATGCAGTTTTTAGGATCGTTATGATAATAGATATTCTAATCGACCAATGCTCACTTTTCTTCACATACAATCTACTACGTATAAAATAATCTAATAAAATATTATTTTCGTCTCGAGCTTTATTTCCGAGCCATTTCACGCACACATAAATTCTACCTCGTGTTAGTAGGACACTAAAGTATTTTTCTACCTTGTGTTAGTAAGACACTAAAGTATTTTTCTACCTTGTGTTAGTAGGACACTAAAGTATTTGTGAGACAATGTTTACAAGAATCTTCCATGAACAAAAAATGTACAGGTAACATATACTGTAATGCTTAAGTAGATATTTTAAAGACTGGAAAAGTTATAAGTGTTTTAGAAGTGTTAGAATTTCACACTTTTACTATTCTGAAAGAAACATCTGGTATCACTTCAATAGTATAAACAATTGTATTCAATTTACAACAGAGATAGCATCCTATTGAAAACAATCCATTCTATGTATTTTGTTTCATAGACAACAAAGTGAAAATTTAAGTTCGTCTACTGAAACACCAGAATGTACAAAAATACCTTTATTGTAATTTCCATCGTCTTAGTTCCTACAAAACTGAAATGATACTCACGAGATCTGAACGTCTTTGCCCAAATTAACCAGATTTTATTAATGAAAGAAAGCCAACTTCTAATAAAGGTAGTCCGACCGTTTCATTGAACTAAACAAAAAATATCGTTTAAAACTACAACAGGTACCTAACGGTTTGTGTGAAAGGGTATAAAAGACAAACTAATAAATGCCGGAACTGTTTGTCGACCTTGCACAGGTTTGTTCTTGTTTCTTATTACTCACAAAGCTACGAAAGGGCTAACTATGCTCTGCCCACTACGGGTATCGAAACCCGATTTCTAGTTCCGCAGGTATACCACTCTGCCGCTGGAGACTGTGCTAACTTTAAGTCTGAGAGCTTATAAAGTTAAAAGTCCGATTTTGATACCATCGATGGGTGTAGCACAGTGTATGCCACTGGGTCATTCCGAAGTATGCCGAGAAATACTTTATGGTGAGACAAGACGAACACTGAATTACACACAATGATGAACTAAACCATTATGTTACATTCTTTCATATCTACATTTTAGGCTTAAGGCAGCACATATTCTTACTAAAAATCCTCCCTTCAAGTCGGAAAAATAGTAAAGTTATGGAAAACGAGTAACAAACTTAACGCATTTTCATGAGTCACGACACACTCTATAAGATCAAAATATCAAGTCATCCGATAAGTAATGCCCGATAATTTAATACAGAAAGTACATCATCATTTCTGTCTTTATAAAAAGCTTTAATAACTTAAATATGTAGTAGGATGTGCATAAAAATGTTCAGACAAATAAAGTAAACTCACCCAACTCAATTGTTTCAGATCATTTATCAAATAAACCCTTATGAAGATGGATGTGTCTGAAGAGCACATTAGGCATATAATGAGTTTTAAAAAGGCAATACTCCAGCAGAAACTATACGAAATATTCAAGGTGTTTATGGTACGAAACCTCTCAATGAAAGAAAATGTCGAAGGTGGTTTCAGAAGTTCATAACAAGTGACAACAACTTAAGTGATGCACCACGTTCAGGTCGTCCTGTTGAGTTTAATGATGACTTGATAAAGATTGAGATGTAACAGTTGAAAAACTGGCACAGAGGCTTAATTCAACCCATTCAACAGTTCACCGTCATCTACAACAGTTTGGACAGGTGTCAAAACTTCGAAAATGGGTCCCCTATAATTTGACAGCAGCCAATCTGAGAACGAGAGTGGACATTTGCACTTCTCTGCACTCTCGTGAACGTAACTCACTTTTTTTTAGACAGGTTAGCGAATGGAGATAAAAGTGGATATATTATAAAAATATTAAGCATCGCAGACAATGGCTTAGTGTAGGTAAAGTGGCCAAAGCACAGCCCAAAATGGAAAGTCTTGTTAAGCGTTTTGTGGGATATTGTTGGTATGATACATTTTGGGTTGCTGCCACTCAATGTAACAATTACATCAGACTTCTATTGTCATCAGTTAGTCAGCTTTAATGTTGCACTGAAAGAAAAGAGGCCTGCTTTGATCAATTGTAAAGATGTTGTGTTACACCAGGATAATGCACGGCCCCATACAGCAAGGATCACATCTGTAAAGACTGAAGAACATAGCCTGGGAAAAACTTCCACATCCTCCTTATTCTCCAGATCTTGCCCCATCTGATTATCATATATTCCAAAGTTTGCAGAACTATCTTGATGGAAAAGAGCTTGGAACACATGAAGATGTCAAAACTACCCTCTCTACGTTCCTTTTCTCCAAACCTCAAGAATTTTACAGAAGTGACATTCAGAAGCTTGTGAATCGTTGGTAGGAAGTAATTTATAATATTGGAACATAGATTATTGATTAAATAGTATTAAAAGCGTTTGAAATCCTTTCTCTTGTTCTGAACTTAAGAGATGACCTGACAGTGTAAACAGATAAATAAATTTGGATGGAAGAATTGGTGCGTTTATGGATTCAACATCATCAACAAGCCAGATATAACCCAGTACTGTTTATAAACTACACACACACACACATATACCCACGTATATTTGTATGTGTATACATCTGATTCAGAAACAGCAAAGATCTAAATCCCTAACTGTTGATCCAAAATAAACCGTTCTCAACATGTCCCCTGGTGAGAGAGATGTAAGTCTTCGGATTTACATTCTAAAATCAAAAGTTTTATACCCCTTTGTAGACACTGCAGATTGTCCGATGTGGCGTTGCCTTTAGAAATCACTTACACGTTCTTAACATTTCACTTCCAATCGACAGCACAGGTAAAACAATCAACCAGTCGTTTGTTTTTTTGAATTACGCGCATTGCCACACGAGGCTTATCTGCGCTAGCCGTCCGTAATTAAAGGGAAGGCAGTTAGTCACCACCACCTACCGCCAACTCTTGGGCTACTCTCTTAATAATGAATATTGAGATTGATCGTCTCATAAAACAACTCCACGCCTAAAAGGGCGAGCATGTTTGATGTGAAAAAGATTCGAATCAGCGGCCCTCAGATTACAAGTAGAGCGCCTTAACCACTTGGCCATGCTGGGCCCACCCAGACCAATTGCACTAATTTATCCTCCCCTTAGGCCGGCTCTAGACAGAGATACCAGTGTAGCTGTACCATCAAAGTACCGACTGTTATCACCGTAATCATATTTAATCTTCGACGGTGAATCAGATCAAATAGAAGCCACATACTGAGAAAAGAAACTGTGCCGAAAACCGTGTGAGAGGTTTTAATAATCCGCTTTTAATGAAGCTGTTGCAAAATTAACCTTACCTATTGTGTTACTGAGAACGTTTTTAATAATGTATCGTAGGGTTCTGCAGCTTTCTGGTATAACCTGAAAAAGAATGGTTCAGAAGACAGTTTGACTCTTCATGGAGCTTGTCCCGTTCTGTATGGGAGAAAGTGGGGTAAGTAGCAGGACACCACTAGGTGGAGTGACGAAGCATTTAAATAAACCATTACTAAATCAATAGAAAATATATGTATTGGAGTATGATATTAATATCGTCTATGTACTTCTTCGTAAAAAATCTGACAAAAGTAACATTTTAACTCTAGACCATCTGGGTGATTGTTGTGCACTCTGTTTTAAATCTCTACAAATAAACAGTTTATGTATTTGGACTTAAGCCCAGTAACATATATATTTGTTAAAATGAAAAGGTTTGGATACATTTATGCACTTTTAATGACAAAAAAGAGTCTTTTAGAATATTTTAATATAAAACTGTAAGTTCTTAAACATTATTGTGATAATTAGAGACTAACTTCAAAAACAGAAAATATGTTTTTAAGTCGCAACATAATGGCTCAATGAATGGCTTGAGCTTTTTAAAAATTATATTTTAAATTGAGATCTAATTACAGTTTTGGATTCAAAAGGTCAAACCCTTTTTGATTGATTGTTGTATCTGACCAAACCTAAGGTCTCATAGATTAATTTACTCCAGCCCTGGATGAAAGAATTTGAAGTTCCAAGTGTATTGGAAACTCTTTTTTATTCTATTATTACAGGTCCGAAATATTTATGACAAGAAATAAAAAATTGAGTTCCAGAGTTTAAGTCAAAAGGTTGATATCTAACAATCGTTTTACTTTACGTTTTTGTAGAATCAAAGTTTAACTTTTAAACTGTCTGGTAAGCCACATGACAGCAAAATCCAATAAAACTTATCTACATCTAATTTTTAGTTTGAGTGTTATTAATTAAATAATAAAAATAATTTATGATTTATGTGCATTAGATATCTCGTGTATCGTTAACAACGGTAACTAATCACAGCCTGAAGAAACGATGGTTAATTTTATTTTGTGATGGTTATCTTTTAATCAGTTCAGTGCCATTAACGAGATAACTCGTCCAAGCCTATCGGTAACACAGTGCCACGGACGAGTTAATTCATTCTCGATAATACCTAACTTCAACGCCAGATGTCAGCACCATTCATGCATTTGACCTACTTACAAATTGTTTCAATTTCGATCCAAAATGGCGTCACAAAAAAGTTACAGAATGAAGAAGCATTAAGAGTTGTATTGTAGCAGCTGAAATACTTGGCAGTCAACAGGTTAAAGTACTTGAAGAGATTGAAACTTTACAATAATGCTTCTCAGATCAGCTTCTACATGAAAGCAATGAATCATTTTATATTTGCATAACAATTTTTGCCCGAACATTTTTAATCATAATATATTCCAGTAAACTTATTTTTTAAAAAGTAAATAATAATGATTAGTCTTCTTCCAATATTTTTAGCTGGATATCTCACTGTATTAATTCATAGCAAAGCGATTTTGCATATTTATTAGCATTAAACTTAATCGATTTTCTGTTGAAAGTTTCAAACAGAAACTCTTACAGTCGCACATACCAACCAATTTATTGTAAATATTTAGTAATTTGGCTCACGATTGATTAATATATCATTTCATTCCTTTTTTTTACAGTGGCTAATTACTGGATCCGAGAAAAGGGTCAGATGCTTCGAAGACCATGTAGCCTGAACCAGGATGAATAAGTTGGGTCTTTATTCAACCCGTTGACTAATCCACTGTGACACTGACGGTCAATCATTTTACATCAGTTTATATTGGACTACTGAAACATGTTTAAATCTGTGTTATCCCCAGATTTTCAAATTTATAATTTATCATCCGACTGACTTTGTAGTTTCGAGTTTACTCGTGAATGACAGTATCGTATACCTAGTTTCTGTTTACTGATGAATGGTATTATCATATGCTTAGTTTTTCGTTTACCAGTCTGAACTTATTTTCTCCATCAGTTAAAGCTTCAGTTGCTACTTTACGACATAAGTGCATTTATTTGAATGAGCTAAACAATTTGAACGTTTATATAAAATTCACGTGTATTTCTGACTGCCATTCTAAAGTTACATACTCTCTTTATGTTGGCTTTCCGTGTCAGCACTAAACGTTTCTCATCAACGTGCCTATTTTCGTAATTCAGTTTCTCATTTTTCTGTGTACGAAAATGGTAATAAAAAAGTTACAATACGTGAATTCAAAGATTGAGGGTGAGCGCTTTGATATTTCATACCATTATGTTTATGTTATGAACAATCATAACACTATAAAATAGTACAGTTTACCAATTCAGATTTATATTAACCACAAATATTATGATAAATATGATCATGAAAGTTTTTCAGATAACTTTAAAAGTGCACCACGTAAACCCAAAGAAAGGGGGGTCATAATGCTCGGGGCGTACAATAGTTAGTAGCAATAATAACTATTGTACGCCCCGAGTACAAAACTTCGATATACGATAAGAATGAGGGTAATTGGAAAGAAAATAAAAGACGAATTATAGAATAGTTGTTTTTTTTCTGTAATTATTGAAGTGAAAGTGAGCATTATACAACAGCGATGTTAAAAATATTTTTCATCTATATTTTTACATTATTCATCTAAACTGTTAAGTTCCTTCTGCCTTTTGCCTCTGAAACGTTAAATAAGTTGTAAAGTTGTTGTCAGCTAATTGAATTACTACACCATTTTTATCGAACAAAATGACATCAGATTCTAACCTTTAACAAGAAATATGTTTTATAGAAATCTATCAATATCGGGCTGTTTTCTTTAAAATTAAACTGCATTTCCCCTCGTTGTTTAGTTCGATATTTCGAGTAGGGTTGACTCCAACCGCACTGAATTATTTTATCACAGTATTTTCTTACAACAAAAAATATCTGAAAATCGTGATTAATTTACACAAGTAAACATCTAGCTCAAAATTAAATACAGTGTAATGTCTTTCTGAAGAATAATGAGGAATGTAATATTTTAAAATATCAAATATTTTAGTGTACAGTCTGACCACTAGGGTGCGCTCGGCCCCATAACACAGGAAAGTAATCCATTTGTACAGTACTTCGATATTATAAAGGTGTTTAATTTTTATTAACTTCAATAAAAAGTATTCGCTTTGAGAAAAGTATCTAACATTGTCATTCCGATTACATCTTACCTTATCTCTATCTCTTTGTTTCCAATAGTTTATAAACATTTAACAACAGCTCAAAATTTAACACACTTATAAAATTATCACCCTCAATACAGTTTCTTCAGAGTAGCTTCACTCGAAATTCAAAAACAAACAGGCCCGGAATGGGCAGGTGGGTCAAGACTCGTACTCTGAGGGTCGGAGTTCGAATCCCCGTCGCATCAAACATGCTCACCCTTTCAGCCGTGGGGTCGTTATAACATCACGGTCAATTCCACTATTCGTTGGTAAAAGAGTAGCCCAAGAGTTGGCGGTGGGTGGTGATGACTAGCTGCCTTCCCTCTAGTCTTACACTGCAAAATTAGGGACGTCTAGCGCAGATAGCCCTCGTGTAGCTTTACGCGAAATTCAAAACAAACAAAACGTTAAGTTTACTCCGTTATCACCTGTGAATTAAAAGTGATTATTTATGGTATATATTTTCTTCATTTTGAATTTTAGGTTGTTTAATCTGTAAAATAAAACAGATTTATCTTTCGAAAAATTCTACAGTAATTTTATCATGCAATAATCAATGCATTTTGAAACCATCAATGTATTCTAGTAAATAAAATATATTTAGTGTTACCTTTCTTATATTTAATATATTGAGGCAAGGTTTAAGGTTTACCTAGAATTTACAAAATATTCCGTGCGCACGTGTGTTTAGCTTTGTCTAGTTTTAACTAGAAAACTTTAAATTCTATCTCTTCTAGCTATCCATTTTTATAGGTCATTCCGACTGTTTTGTTTTTTCTCGCCTTGAGTAAAAATGTGCTTTGTAAAGGCGAATAGATATCTTTACCAATTTACCAATGAGGTAGTGCCCTCATTAACTGTTGGAATATCCAACAGTGCTTTAGTTGACTCGCTCTTGGAAAAATGATGCTGTTGTATTATAAGGAAAGTATATTTTTCCATTCTTGCTTGGAATTTCACACTGTTTGGATGTTTTTCCGATGTTGGTTAAGTTTGCCTTCTGGATAAGAAGAACGTTGTACGCTGTTTTATGCACGAGCTTTGATATAAGTTTTTGTTTAGTAAAGATTACCGCGCACTTTGTTTTTACATGGTACCTGGTGTCTTTGAATTCACTCCTTCAGTCTAAGAGTTTAAAATAAATCCATATTACGTCTTCCTGTCGACCCAGAAGTTATTTGTGGTTGCTTCTGAGTCTTAATTATAAATCGTCACTATGTAACCCTATTTTAAATTTTCTTATATTTATAGTAAACCTGTTGCGGTTGTCTACCACCGTCATCTTCCGGTGGGACATCAGCATGTCTATAGATTTACGACGCTAAAATCTGGTGTTCGATTCCCCGACGTGAAAAACAGCATATAGCCCAATATGGCTTGGCCCTAAGATAAACACACTTCTCTAGTTTTATCATAGACAGCCAGCAGCACTCTGTCATCCACATTAAGATACTGAGTGTCTCGCCTATATTGTTCCCACAAAAAGACGCAACATATTTTTATGCTATCTCGTGGTGATAAGGGCACTCGACTCGTAATATGAGGATCGCGTGTTCGAATCCTAGTCACACCATACATGCTCGCCCTTTCAGCCGTGGGGACGTTAAAATACTACATTCAATCCTATTATTCGTTGGAGGTAATGACTAGCTGTCTTCTCTTTAGTCGCCCCCAGTGGCTCAGCGGTATGTCTGCAGACTTACACGCTAAAATCCTGGTTTCGATACCCGTGATGGGCAGAGCACAGATAGCCCATTGTGTAGCTTTGTGCTTAATTCAAAAACAACAACAACTTCTCTTTAGTCTTACATTGCTAAACTAGGAACGGCTAACGCAGATAGTTGTGGTGTAGTTTTGCACGAAATTCCAAACAAACAAACCAGCGAATTCGAAGCCGGCTTGCCATCTCGACTTTATTAAATGTTATAAGTGTTACAAGATTGAAATGTACAAGCATAAAGCCGCTTTTGGGTACTGAATTTCACTGAAGGCTGAATTGACGTGTTGTTAATGTCATTCAGTTTGGTAATAGTTCATGCTAATGGTACTAATTCTAACACGTAAATTTCCAACATAAGGTTTACTGTGCCCTCTAAGTTACGTATAAATTAACAACGTCCGATGTTGGCTTGTTACTTTATCTATAAATGTGTACATCTTCAGTACAAACTGAATATATCGAGAAACCTTTATTTTTGACAAACAAGATATTTAGACAGTTGCTCAAACATTATTTTACAAGTTTTTCCTTGATGTTTTCTTTTAATATTCTACTTTTTTTCCCAAAACGTTTAACCACAACGACGCTGGTGATGTTTCATTTCTGTTTTACACCATGTACTGTATATGCTATTTGTTACAGTGTTTTCTTTACAAACGTTTCGTTACAACATGCACTTTATAAACGCTTCATAACAGTGTGTACTTTATATGCGCTTCGTTACGACATGTAGTTTACACATGATTAAAGTACTGTGAAACCCTGTGTGTCTTTTTAACACAAAAATAACTTGACGTTAAAAGCATTAACCAAGATAACAGGTTTTTGCAAACTACGGTAATAAGTTGTTTCAGACAAACACTTGGAAATATCTAACATGCATGTGTGAAAATAAAAGGTTTGTACAAACTACGGTAATAATGTATTCCAGACAAACATCAGGAACTATCTATTGAGCGTGTGTTAAAATAAAATGTCTGTACAACCTACGGTAATAAGTTGTTTTAAATAAACACTAAAAAATATCCATCATGCGTGTGTTAAAATAGCTGGTTTGTATAAACTACAGTGCTAAGTTGTTCCGGTCAAAGACAAGGAAACTTCTGTCGTTTGTGTGTTAAAATGAACCGTCTGTTTTTCTTGAAACAAAAATGAATGTATTAAAACTTCTTCCCAAATAAAATAATACAAAAAATAAATTTGTTTTTCATTATTATGACGTGTAGTAGTTAATGTAAAAATATAATTATTTTATGTTCATTATTTCTATTAAAAATTTGAAAACAAATTTAGACTAAGTTTTAAAGTTGTAATAAAATTAACATTGAAATGTATGTAGACATATTTACAAATATTTGTGTAGCATTTTTGGTTTTTTATATTATAAAAAAAACGCAAGTTTGGGAAACTATTTTCTGAGTTTCGAATTTAGTTAGAATGATTTAGTTTTGAAGAAGACTGAATATATCATTATAAAGATAAATCCAGGTTATAAAATCAAATATGGATGATTCAACCAATCACTTCCACTTTGATCTTGAGTTCGTTTGTTTTTGACTTTGCGCACAGCTACGTAAAGGCTATCTGCATTAGCCGTCCATAATTTAGCAGTTGTAAGACGAGAGGGAAGGCAGCCAATCCAACAAAAATCATTTCTTTCACCGCCAGATGGGGATGGTGTGCATTTCTTGAAATCACTTTTGGCCAATTTCTTTTCAGGTCAGGGTCAAAATGCTGTAGCTTACTTAATGGTTTGGTTTGATTGTTTGTTTTTTTAAAATTTCGCACAAAGCCACTCGAGGGCTATTTGTGCTAGCCGTCCCTAATTTAGCAGTGTAAGAGTAAAGGGAAGGCAGCTAGTCATTACCACCCACCGCCACCTCTTGGGCTGCTCTTTTACCAACAAATAGTGGGATTAACCGTCACATTATAATGCTCCCACGGCTGTAAGAGCGAGCACGTTTTGTGCGAGGAGGATTTAAATTCGCAACCCTCAGATTACGCGTCGAACACATTTAACCCACCTGGTTATCCCGGCCCTATTTGATCTTAATTATTGTTAATTTATTGGTCACATTTTCCAGTAACTTCCAACCACTTTAGACAAGAACGACATTAATTTAGTTATGTCACAAGGTTAGTGAATATTGTTAAAACATTTACTCTGTATAATTTTGTTTATTAGTTAGATTCATCGCCAAAGACTCATCAGAGCCTAACAGTGATGAGTTAAAAGATCGTTTGACATTCATGCAAGCTCAAAGTTTTGTTTGTTTTTTAATTTCGCACAAAGCTACTCGAGGGCTATCTGTGCTAGTCGTCCCTAATTTAGCAGTGTAAGACCAGAGGGAAGGCAGCTAGTCATCATCACCCACCGCCAACACTTGGGATACTCTTTTACCAACGAGTAGAGGGATTGGGCGAAGCATTATTACGCCCCCACGGCTGGAGAGAGAGCATGTTTGGCGCGACAAATATGCAAACCCGCGACCCTCAAATTACGAGTCGCACGCCTTAACACACTTGGCCTTGCCGGGCCCCAAGCTCAACCTACAATGTGTTTCAGGTAATGTTCAATATTAAATATTAAATACGTAATTTTAAATATCAGGAAAAAACAGGGTAGATTCACTCAGTCAATGTTGCACGCAGATACATCTTCAGCCACTTATGGGGAACATGCCGTTTTGTTACTCTAAAACTACATGTGTTTTGTGAAATAAAATAAAAAATGGCACATGTGCTGTTCCAAATACTATTAGAATATTTGTAAGTGTTGATTAAGACAGTTAAAACATGAACTAGTTACATTAAGAACTGCATTAGTTGATCTTACATATCTTTACAGCTTTGTGATGAATGTAATGTTGTTTCAGTATGGGGATATTTTTTATCATGTATATTTTTCTAAGGTTTGGTTTGGTTTGTTTCGAATTTCGCGCAAAGCTACACGAAGACTATCTGCACTAGCCATCCCTAATTTAGCAGTGTAAGACTAGGGAGAAGGCAACTAGTCCTCACCACCTACCGCCAACTCTTGGGCTACTCTTTTACCAACGAATAGTTGGATTGACCGTCACATTATAACGCCCCATGGATGAAAAGGCGAATGTGTTTTGCGGACAGGGATTCGAACACACGACCCTCAGATTGAAAGTCGAGCCCCTTAATTACCTTTAACGAGCCTTCTTTGCCTATTATTTAAACTGTATAGTATAAACTAAATGCTCGAGATATCTATGTAAACTATACAGTATAAACTAAATGCTCTATGTAAACTATACAGTGTAAACTAAATGCTCTAAATATCCTGGCTTCCATTGTTCAATTTGCATATTTTTCAATATTGCGGGCCTGGCTATGTTTAACACTAAGAGACACAACTTACACTTCTGAGAACGGTTTTGAAGACTTATTTTTCAAACCTGGCGCCCCCCAGTGGCACGGTGATATGTCTGTGGATTTACAACGCTAAAAATCGGTTTTCGATACCCACGGTGGGTAGATCACAGATAGCCCATTGTGTAACTCCGTGCTTAACTTGAAACAAATAAAATTCGAACTTGCTGTTTTTTAAAATATTTCTACATTTTATAAAGAAAGTTTCGCTCAAAGTAGTAATTATTCAACACTTTATAGTGTATTTTTCTTATAGAAAAGCCACATCGAGCTATCTGCTGAGCCCACCGAGGGGAATCAAACCCTTGATTTTAGCGTTGTAAATTCGTAGACATACCACTGTACTAGTGGGGAGCAATACTTTACAGAGTACTCACAGCTGGATCGGAATTTACCGGATAATTTGGTATTCAGTAGGTTCCGGATATAGGGGTTAATATCCGTGCATCCGTAATGTAGAAGATCAAAGCTAATAGTGTATGGGGAGAGGGGTAAATACCCTCATAAAAGAAATTATGATGAGGAAAATCGCCATATTATTTATTAATCTTGTGTTTCAAGATAAATATTTTTTATTATTCTCTAATTTTATTGTCTCTTTGTTTGTTTTTTGGAATTTCGCACAAAGCTACTCGAAGGCTATCTGTGCTAGCCGTACCTAATTTAGCAGTGTAAGATAAGAGGGAAAGCAGCTAGTCATCACCACCCACAGCCAACTCTTGGGCTACTCTTTCACCAACGAATAGTGGGATTGACCGTCACATTATAACGCCCCCACGGCTGAAAGGGTGAGCATGTTTGGCGCGACCGGGATGCGAACTCGCGACCCTCAGATTACGAGTCGCACGCCTTAACGTGCTTGGCCATGGCGGGTCCTCATTTTATTAAGTGTGGTTAAATTTATATTTAATGTTTAAACTGAACATTTTAACACGTGTAAAAATGTTTATAATTTTGGGGGCCTTAAAATTTACAGCTTCAATTGAAAAACAAAACGAAACGTAATGATTTCGAGATTTTTGGCGTGGAAGGATTAAGATAAACCACTAATTTAAATTTGTTTCAAACAGTCAATGAATCACAAATGGATGTTATTGTTTTTTAACGTGTACGTATTAAAATATCTAATTAACACATATTACATTAACACATCTTTGTATATTGACACATACAATGTGCAAGCATTAAAACATCTTATTAATACATATTACACGCAAATATTAACACCAACAATAACTATCCGTAGTATAGCACAGTAGCATCATTTCACATGGGAGAGACACCAACAATAAATATCCGTAGTATAGCACAGTAGCATCATTTTACATGGGAGAGATATAATGTCATGGTCAATCCTTTTATTCATTGGTAAAAGAGTGACCCAATAGTTGGCGGTAGTTGATCATTCGTTGTTTGAAGACAGTTATAGAGAGATGCCATTTGTTATGGTCAGTAGTCTCTGTGTCGACCAACTGATGCCGATATTGGACCTTTTTATTTTAAGCTTCAAAGTAGTTAATACCTGAGGTAGTTGAATAAGTTTGTCTTCATTATGCGAATTCAAACTATATATGTCATTAGGTTTGTGCCCCACGTGACTCTTTTTTTTAAATATGTTCTTCCTATGCTGATTATATGCATTGTTAATAAGAATTAAAAGGTTACAAAATAAATAAGTTTCCTTGTAGAACCAGTATCTAACGATGCTCGGATAGCTCAGTCGGTAGAGCGTTAGGCTTTTGACCTAACGGTCCAGGTTTCGAGTCCCTGTTCGGGCGAGTTTATGTTTTAGGCCTGGCATGGCCGAGCGCGTTAAGGCGTGCACTCGTAATCCGAGGGTCGCGGGTTCGCGCCCGCGTCGCGCTAAATATGCTCGCCCTCCCAGCCATGGGGGTGTATAATGTGACGGTCAATCCCACTATTCGTTTGTAAAAGAGTAGCCCAAGAGTTGGCGGTGGGTGGTGATGACTAGCTGCCTTTCCTCTAGTCTTACACTGCAAAATTAGGGACGGCTAGCACAGATAGCCCTCGAGTAGCTTTGTGCGAAATTCCAAAAAACAAAGAAGCATCTAACGACTCACCACGCCTAAATCAGTGGTATGATTCCACTTGGTGGACTCGACAGATAATGCGATGTGGCTTTGCTTTAAAACAGATAAATACAATGAAAGATGTTATTGTACAATATGCACATGCTAGTCTGTTCTTTTCAGTGTGTTTAAGATGTCTGTCATTATCTGTACAACAAAAAACTACTCTATTCTTAATGGGGAATTTTTCAAAATTGGACAAGGTTTACTAATAACTCAGATGTAATAAAAAACTAAAGCCTACGTTTAGTAGTACGTAATAAATATTTAGAAGTCAGACTGCCCACGTTTCAAAAAATTTAACTTTGCTTTACTTAACAATTTAGTGTATAACGAACCATAAGCTGCTGTGGAACTGGTAACAATCTCATACACTCGACATGTTTTGACGTCATCAATAACTCCTGATCTGACTGAACTCACGAAAGAGACTGAACATAAAATCGGCAATGGAACATAAATAATATTTTAGTTATGAAATCTATTAAACAAAAGCAAACAACGTGAATTCAGTAAAATATGTATGGTAGTTAAAAGAAAATCCTTCTCTCTAGAAAATGAATATAAGTTTTCACCAGAAGTTCTGAGGAGAAATTGTACGAAGACATATTAAAATAGTGTTATATATTCTAACAAGCATGCATTTCTCACATCACCCTTGGTCGTCCGATAAGTAAATAGAGGGAAGAGAATTGCCCCAGATAGTTCGAGACGTCTGCGCAGCTGATCTCTCTATAGAAATCACATAACGTAGAAACACACGAAGTTTTACAGTGAGATATTTAGTGGGAGAATTCCGTGATATCAGAGTGGAACAACCCGGAACAATGTGTAACTAGGACGACGGAAGCTTATAGACATTTCAGAACTCTGTTATTAAATACAGACTCACTACCGTTCAAGAATGTGTGAGAAAAGTTTTGGCTTAACTCTATTGCTTTATATAGGTGAGCAATATTAAGAGGAAGACAGTTTTAAATCACATTCCTCTGACACTGCATCAAGAATTCGTGACATCACTTCTAAAAGAATGGTAGCGACCTCGGCTCGATCTGGATTCGTGTGCTACCATTTGTCTCCATAATTAGTACTTAAATCAACTAATATAGTTTAATACTTTCAAGAGTGGTATATAGCTTTCTCTGACTTCTGTGATGTCAGCAAAATGGATATAGAAGGTTTCTTTCATCTCTCTTTATTTTGTGTCTGGCTTACATCCCACTTACTTATTGCAATTCCAATTCATCGTCTGAGCTTATTCTATGACAGAGTGGGTTATTCGAGATAAGTGGGTATTACAAAGACTTCTACTGACAGAGTGGGCTATTGGAGATAAGTGGGTATTAAAAAGACTTCTACGTCTATTAAGCTCCTAAATATTACTTTTAAGGCAGTCCTTGTATCTGTACATGTTATACACTGTTTGTTTGTTTGTAAAGTAATAATGTCCACCGAAGTACAGGAACTTAAACAAAATTGTCCTTGTTGACTTAAAGCTACACAACAGCTTAACCTGATATCTGTCCACATGAGGAATCGAATTCCAGGATTGTTTCGCAAATCTCTTGATTCCACAGGAAAGTAAATAAAAGTAATAAACAAATTACACTTCACGAACGTAATTTTGTGAATTCCGAAACAGTTGTTATTCAACTAATATAAGCCTGGCAACGCCAGGCATTATAATGTGACGGTCAATCCTATTATTCTTTAAGTAAAAGAGTTGGCAGTGAGTGCTGATGACGAGCTGCCTTCCCTCCAGTCTTATACTGCTTAATTAGAGACAGCTAGCGCAGATGGCCCTCGTGTAGCTTTTTACGAAATTAAAAATAAGCCAAACAAATCGACTAATATAATATGTAAAAAGGTTCTCAACAACTATTACATCTGTTGTGTCCCAAACGACCTGATAAGCCCTGATATTTTGCGAAAGGCCTCGTCGGCACTAAATATACCAGATACGTAAAGTATGATTGACTTGTTGTTACATTCTTCTTTACCTTACTTAATTTACAAGTTCTGCTAATCGTAGTGAACTGATTTTCCTTATTCTTTATTTTTTAATCCGATACTACAAATCTTGTTACTTTGTTTCTTAACTTGAATTCCTTCTATTGTCCGTGTTGGACTGATCTATATTCCAAGAACTTGGTTTCATGGTAATCATCATGTTAAAAAAAAATAATTAAATTCCTTTGTTTCCACTGTAGTCTGTACTGAATGGTAAAGTCTCTTCAGATGGTTCATAGATTATAAGAGTCTTGTCTGTAGTGTATAGTCATTTTACAACTGTTTCGTCAGTACAACCCGCGTCGCGCTAAACGTGCTCGCCCTCCCAGCCGTGGGGGTGTATAATGTGATGATCAATCCCACTATTCGTTGGTAAAAGAGTAGCCCAAGAGTTGGCGGTGGGTGGTGATGACAAGCTACCTTCCCTCTAGTCGTAGACTGCTAAATAAGGACGGCTAGCACAGATAGCTCTCGAGTAGTTTTGTGCGAAATTCCAAAACAAACAAACAAATCGTCAGTACACGTGAGCCAAATTGAACGATTTCTTTGAATGATAATTTTTTAGATGTTTGTATGAAAGGTTGATGGCCGAGCCAATCAATAGCTTTGTAGTGATTATTTTTATTTGAAAGTGGGTTGTGTTTGTACAAAATGTCACGAATTATATATTCGCACATTGTTTAAAGCTATTGACGAAGTGTTTTAAGTTTGTTCAGAGGAAAAGTTCGCTACCTCAGGGTTGATCATTGTGCTTGGGGAAATTATAGTGGTTTCTTTCATAATCTCAACAAAGTGACTTAGTTTTTAACATAAGATTATGTTTTGAACTTTAATGTATCTATTAAATGCATAGCTAAGAAGTGTCACGGGAATATAGACGAACAGATAAGGGTAGTACTAGAGAGTACTGTTATTTCGAGCACAGCCATAGCAAAAATCCTTTTCAGAACTTACCTGAAGATGGCAGCAGAGTAGCAGCCGAAACGTAGGATATAAACCAGTTAATAACTGGTATCTAGTAAAGCAAGAAATAGATTTATGATTATACTTGGATGAACGTGGGGGCAACTAACTGACTGTAACAGCGAAATTTTTATTTGGTTGAAATATTATAAGAAATTATGAAATATCACTTTCAGTACTTACTGAATTTTATTCACAACTTTATAAAGTTGCGAATATTTTTTTTCTTCTATTTTGTAATGAATATTTACCACATATACTTCAATTTATGTGGAGCTGTTCTAAAACATTTTAGACGTTACTTTCATACTCCCACCTCTTATTAGTGCTGACATCTATGATGTGTATTATAATTTAAAGGTTCAGTAAAAAAAAAAAGATATTTTTCAGGAATTACACCAATTAATAAAAATAAATATACACTGTTTCTTTCTAAATACAACATTATTACACGACCATTCAACTATCCACTTATTACGTAAGGTGGCTAAAAGTGGCTGATATTCCGTAGAGGATGCAAAATTAAAAACAGTGGTGTGCTTCTGCTTAAGATCTCTTTTTTTAAGGTTAAAATACATATACTCTTCAAAAAAATAAACGCAAAAGGCAAAATTTGAGACACATTGTTAACAAGTTTATTCCGGGTAGTTCTGTATGACATGTGTGAAACTTTGCACATTCACTGCTGAGCATTCAAATTCTGCAAAGGCGAAGTCCACGCTCACCAGTTGAAGTTTAATAATTCATTGCTGAACCAAACATGCCTCCATCGTCGATGAGGCCATACCCGATGTGCCCGAGTCCACTGCAGCCCTGCGTGACGATGTTGCTGGATGAGGATGACGCCTGTGACTGGACGTCGATGTCGGATTCCTGCATCTTGTAGACGGTTGCGTACAGTCTGATCGGAAATCCTACGCAGCCCTGGTATGGTTGAGGCAGTAGACGTTGCAGTGGTATCCTATCCCGAAGGTGACGTAACCGGATGTAGCGGGCGTGGTCACACGAGGTCTGCCAGATCGTGGACGGTCACGAGTTGATCCATGTTGTTGGCGACGATTCCATAGTCTTTTGATGGTGCTTGGGTGGACCTTCACAGCTCTGGCAACATCTGATCGAGATTCGCCTGCTTCCAAGCGACCTATGGCGTTGTTGCGTTGTGCTTCAGTCAGTCTTGGCGTAACTGTATTGCGTGTCGTTGGCTTAACACTGAGCTATGGAAACCGAGAACCCGTCACTTTTATAGGGATTTTGCACATGTTGCACTTGCAGAATATACAGATCTCTCAAACAAATTTATTGGACACGCATGTGTCTGGGGGAAAAAATCCGATGTTTTCCTCCGTTTTCAAAGTGCACAACTTTTATTGTCATTTTGGTCTGACAATCAGCGCTTTAACACGTGTAACATTACATACTCTGAGCTTGTAACGTCATTACATATATTTCTTTTTAAAATAAAATAAAAATAAATCCCTTTTGCGTTTCTTGTTTTGAAGAGTATATATAGTTCAAACGACAATTTAATTTGACGTTTAGCTTAACGTGCTAAAAATTGAAATTATTACATTGTTTATGTTACTGGCTGTAGGATGACTTGCAGGCAGGCCTAGTGGGTTGTTGTGGCTTAACTGTTGGAGTTTCGACTAATACTACCTGCTGTTACGTGAAATATTTATTTGAAGTGAGGATGCGATGGGCAAATGAAGCACACGGATACTAATTCGAGGATTTACAGTTAAAACAAAGAGACTCGAGGCTAAGACTTCCAAGAACACTTTTATTTAAGTCATCAAACAATTTATATTTACACATACATACATGTATATACATAATTTATCTTTATTCGTGGCTATCATAAGCAATCATTTTAATTTTACTGACATAATGACTGATGTTTATGAAAAAAATGGTATTATAATACTTACAAAGAGGTTGGACTAGAAATGATGTTTCTACTAAAGGTAAGAGACATATTTCCCTCTTTCCTCTTGAATAATCAGTTCGGAGTGCTTTGTAGAGTTTGAAGACATTGTCTGTTGTAAAGTCTTTTCCAGAAACTGGTATGATAGCTGAGTTGGGAATTGTTGGCCTAAGTACAGTACCATGGTGTCAGCTGACTTCCTGTTTGTGGTTTCTCACGCTCGTTAGTTACCAATAGTTTATACTGATGCATTATCCAAAGATCAAGTCTTCTCTCTCGTTTACGAACTACTAGGTTTGTTAGTGAATCATCCTCTTTGAAACAATAACCCCATACTGAAGCGTTGGTCGGCCATCCAAGGTTTTCTTGGTTTCAATGTCCAAATTTGCTTAACCCCTTTTACCCTCGATAGCGTCAATTCACTTCCACTCAAACATACAGTTTGAGTTTTAATGTTGATAGTTTCTGTCTGTTCCAATCTCAGGAATTAACAAATGTTGTTTCGCGGGTTTCTATGAATCTCTGTCTTAAATAACTCATCTTTTGTCCATGATGGCGTCAGATCATCTTAAACTACGGCGACAACTTTCTATGTGTGTTGTTTGAGTTGTCATTGTCCTATAAACATCAATGCTTCATACACAAAGTTTATTATACGTCATTACTTTCTGTTTATTAAAATAATTACACTTTTCAACACAAATTTTGTTTATGGATAGTATGTGCTATTCCTCAATTTCTAATGTTGTAAAAGTACAGAAAATGGCCATTATTCACTTCAAACTTTACTTTTGTGACCTGGATAATGAAATTTAGAAACTAACTTATTTTATATGCAAAAACGAGCACATTTGCACATTTTCATTCACATAAGATCTGAATAAAGCAATATATGTGTCAAGATTTACATGTATTTATACTAAAGTTGTACAAAAATGTTTAGAAGTGAGTAGTTTTTCGAGATTTGCGACTGTAATGTAAATCACTTTCACATATCAGCTCCCAAATATAGTTTCCCGTCATGTTTTCATTATACGCTACCAGGCCACAAAACCAAAGTTTGAAGAGAAAAACAAGTCTTTTCCATTTACTTTAGGCATAAGCAATTGGAAAATAACACTTTCTGTCCAGGAACAAGAAAAAATAAAAATTTTGTTACACAATGTTATTCGAAGCATCGAGATATCTAGCAATGCCTCACTCAAACTATTGATCCAATAAGCTTGGGCGTATCACGTTCTGGACTGTTTACAAAAGATTTCATGGTTGGCGTTCTTTTGTAAATAAAAACCAACGATTTTCCTGACAAAAAATTCAGAACTACGTAAATGTCCAAACGATAACTTCTCTCCAAACTTAGTTTTTGGTTAGAAATGACCTGACTCGAATTTGGAAACTTGAACTCGCATCGATTGCATTTTGTTTTTGTTACAGAACTAAATTAGAGAATTAGACATGGATGGTAACATCGTGAAGTCAAATTAGATCAACATGGAGAATACTAAATGGTAACATCGTGGAGTCAAATTAGATCAACATGGAGTACACTGAATGGTAACATCGTGAAGTCAAATTAGATCAACATGGAGTACACTGAATGGTAACATCGTGAAGTCAAATTAGATCAACATGGAGTACACTGAATGGTAACATCGTGAAGTCAAATTAGATCAACATGGAGTACACTGAATGGTAACATCGTGAAGTCAAATTAGATCAACATGGAATCTACTGAATGGTAACATCGTGAAGTCAAATTAGATCAATATGGAGTACACTCACGCCTTGGGTTTTCCTAACATTTGGTTATTAAGCTAAATGGTCTAAGTGTTATCTCTCTTGGCTATAAGTATTTTGCATTAAAATTGTTGTGTAATTTTGGTGTAACATAATGTAAGTACAAAAAAGAATTGAGTTTATTGGTGCTTTATTTGATTGTATCGAGTGTTGTTTATTATCAGTAAATGAATACTTCAAATATTTTTGTCCAGCGTGGTGAACACATCGTAAAATACACGAATTTAAGTATTTCTTCCAGTACTTTAAAGGCAAAATTAATTAGTTTTTTTTGTTTGATTTTAATTTCGTGCAAAGCTGTACGAGGGCTGTCTGCACTAGCCGTCCCCTTTAGTATGGAAGGCAGTTAGTCATCACCACCCTCAGCCAACTCTTGGTCTACTCTTATACTGACGAATAGTGGGATTGGCCTTCACATTAGAATGTCCCTACAGCTGAAAGGACGAGTATGTTTAATCTGACGCTGATTCGAACCCGCAACTCTCAGATCAGGAGTCAGGTGACTTAACCACCTGGACGGTAATATTAATATAAATCATATACTTTAGCTTTTTATCAATAAAATAGTTTTTCATTAAACATTTTTTTTCTTGCTTTAATGCCTCTATCACGCTTCCTGACAGTACAAACTGTTACGTATTACAAAGTCAAAATAAATGAGCAGAAATAGAAGCTTACGAGTAAACACCCTTTGGTATTGTCTTCATTGAAGTTTGACACTTATGTGAAGATAAAGCTTGAAAAACAAAATTTGTCAAGGAAAAATGAACTTTTCTTTGAGAAACGAGTGGACGTATGTGAAAGACGTAATATCTTCATATGAAATGAGCCTCCGGATAACTTTAAACATGAGTTCCATATCAACATGACAAAGGACATGTCTAGTCCCCAGTCATGACTTTCCAAAATTAATGCAACATATCAAGTGTTACTACAGCTTTAGCTCCTTGGAGTGCTAAAATCCTTGGGTCAACAGAGTCAATGGAGCCTCTATCATATAGTACTGACTCTTTTGCTTCTTTCTTTCCTTAACATGTAACTCCTAAGTCTTCAGTGTATCATCATTGTGGAAAGACAGCTCCACGAAGGTCGTCACTACGTCTGATTTGTGCCTTACTCTAAATTTTCTGATATATACCATTAAGCTGTTTATTGTAAGTTCCAAGATTTTGCCGACTGACTAAAAGAGTGGTAAGGTTTTCACGAGGATACAGTGAGTACTTATATAAAAGAAAAATGCTTACAATAAGGCATCCCTCGTAAGCATTCTGGTTGAAGTCGTTTCCTCCAATGAGATTAACAGAGTCCAGCCAAATGCAGAGAACAGTATTGAAAGCAAATGAAGGACTAGCCAATAGAGTCAGCCTGCTTACGATACGAATCAATAATGACACCAAGAAATATTTTTATGTCTGCACATTAATTTCCCAATGAATCAGAGATTTCAAATGATTTTCAATCGACTAATGAAATAAATAACGTTGGAATCAAAGAACTTTGGAACTTCACTCCAGGAAACCATTGAGAATCTCTAAAATATGTTACAGAGAGTGACAGGTAACTCGTGATAGAGGAAGTGCTCGGAGATATTCTGGTACTATTCTTTTACTGTGATAGCAACATTCATAGCAACCAAATCGACAAAGTCTATAAAATGTTAAAAGCGTTGAGAAACAGACGAAGAAGAATTGTTCTTTTCTCGGTGTTGTTCAGCCTTAGGAACTGATTGCAAAGATGAACAACAGGAACGTCTTCACTCAGCTGGAACATGCACCAACATTGGGGAATATGGCGGCTGTGGACAATATTAGAACGTATGTAAAAAGGGAACTCAGGTGCCGAGCTGGAGCCAATGTTAAAGATTTGGTCTTTGGTAAAAAGGTCCAATCTGGCTTGGTAATCAGCGAATGATACGGTTGTAGAGGCTTGTTATATTTCACAACAACTGATTGGAACGTGCTCCTTCTTTTACAAATGAGGACTCCATTCCAGTGATTTCCAAGTTATATCTGTTCACAACAAGTTTCACCTGATGAAGAAATTCAGAAGTGGGAAGAATGAGATCCATCCTCGATGTCCTCAACTCTGTTTTGTCTTCCTGTCATACACTCGTTCTTCAGAACGATAAAAACTAAAAAAGATGAAAACTCAGCTGATAGATTTCTTCGCTTCATCATGAGCTTTGACAGCATTCAAGTACCGGTTGTTATGGTTGATACACTTGCCGTTTTCTCCCAATATCAGTAACAATCACAATGTGGTCCTTTAACCATTCTAGACATGGATAGGCTGACATCTCAAGTGAATTTGAAACTTAGTTCATTCAAGGGAATATCATTACTGGTAGATTGGGTCATCGTAGTGCAAGAACAGGTGAAACAAACTAGGAGTGATGGATAAGCGCATTTGAAGGATGTGAAATTCTACATCATGAAGTGATGGTGTGAAGAGTACCTAGAGTTTATTACAGACTGATGGTGCAGCTCAAGAACCAAAAACAAAAAAATCACTGACTTACTTATAGGTTCTCAGCCAGGACACATATCCTTCATCAGGCCCTTTACCTCCTTGAAACCGGACAAGAATCTCACTGTTGTGCAGACGGTTGTTTGAACTGAAGAATCTTACGTTGCAGGATGGTGAGTTGATGGAAACAGCCGATGTCCAGGAAGTCTGTAAGAAGCCTGTTCGAGATATGTTGCACATGCTTGCTGGACAGTTAACGTTACACACTGTCAACATTGATTTTGCTCGTGTCCTTGCAGGTAAATCTCGCAGTAAGACGTCGACTATCTGATCAGTTCAACTAACTTGGCTGAGACAACAAACACATGAAATATGTATTTAGAATGAGAATCTTCACCTCTGTTTCCAATACAAACACATGAAATATGTATTTAGAATGAGAATCTTCACCTCTGTTTCCAATACAAACACATGAAATATGTATTTAGAATGAGAATCTTTAACTCTGTTTCCAATGCAAACACATGAAATATGTATTTAGAATGAGAATCTTCACCTCTGTTTCCAATACAAACACATGAAATATGTATTTAGAATGAGAATATTCACCTCTGTTTCCAATACAAACACATGAAATATGTATTTAGAATAATAATCTTCACCTCTGTTTCCAATACAACCTACTATCTTAGTACACATGAGACCAAAGTCTTCGGTTCTGTTTAGATTTAAAAAGGACGGTTACTAAGCGCCGAATAGGCCAAAGTGAAAATAAAGTGTATTTATTCTGGGTCTCTCCGGAAATAAATGTCAAAAAGGAAGAAAAAAAGAGATTATACAGGCAATGGAAGCGACACCTTAAGCTGAGACCAGCAGTAAAATAAAGCTAAAAACATTTGGCTGAATATTGGTTTAAAAAGCATAACCATGTGTGATTTGATGTTCAAATTTTATACTTAATGTTAGATAAAGAAACGTTGTTCGCTCTTCTATGTAAAATATTTTCTCAACCCAAACGAGCTGTTTTTGCATACATAAATACAATCGTATTTTCGAACCAAATATTATAGAGAGTCTTCAGAAATATTGCGCTCCGCATTTGATGACGTGGTGCTTCACAACAGTAATGCTCAAATCCCACAAGTGCTCGAATTACTGTATGTCATACCTTGAGTAGAATTATTGCTGTAATTGATCGTCTTTAGTGTCTTGTCTAATCTAACCATATCCGACTTAACGACCCGGCATGGCCAGGTGGTTAAGGCATTCGACTTGTGATCAAAGAATCGCGGGTTCGAATCGAGTCCCCGTTACACCAAAAAATGCTCGCCCTTTTAGCCGTGGGGGCGATATAGTGTGCCGGTCAATCTCATTATTCGTTGAGAAAAGAGTAGCCCAAGAGTTGGCGGTGGGTGATGATAACTAGTTGCCTTCTTTCTAATCTTACACTGCTAAATTAGGGACGATTAGCGAAGATATCCTTCGTGTAGCTTTGTGCAAAATTCAAACCAATCTGACTTAATAGGTTTCTAATTTTCACATTTTTGTTATTTTAATAGCAATAAATAAAAATATAATATACATGCAAAACAAAAAATCTATAATACACCAATAAGCTTTGACCTTTTCTTTTTGGCCGTTGATTACGATCAAATATAAACCTACTTTTTAATACTGATGGCTCTGATACACTAACTTCTGTTTACGTAAATAATAATGTTAAAACACTCAAGAATACAGAATAATGACACTACAAAGCAAACAATTATGTTTGATTATCATAATGCTACTGGCTTTTTAAGTACATGTATACCTTAAGACCCTTAAAATAATTCTCAAAGCTTCTAGACCGGAACAACTCGAAAGAAACTTTCATAGTGAAAGCGAAATAGAAAATACTCTTTACCGGAAACAACGCAATGTAATACGTTATTTTAGAACGTAAGACCTTATATTTTTATTGGTTATAAATGATGCAATAGAAAAAGTTTATTCTTATGCATTCATAAGAAAGTACATTGATTACATTTTGAATGCAATCGGTAAAGGGTCATGACTTGCGCATTATGAGGAACTCACTCGTTGCGCGAGTTTCCTCACCGAAAAAGCCAAGTTCGTACCCACGTCATTGTTTGTAAAGGTACATACGCAAGATGAAAAGCAGGCTGTGAGTCGAAGGCCAACTCACTCTGGGTGTGTGTACATCAGTAAGTTGTCGACAAAGATGATGCTGTATCTTTTCATTCTCGCGGTGTCTGGTAAGTTTAGAATATATTTTTGTTTACTGTCGAAACAAAACTTTATGCTTGTATAAGTAGCTTAGATTTATGATCTCTAACTTCAGACAAACAAACTGTAAAGAAACAAATATTATTTCGAGGTGTTTAGTGGCGGAAAATTCAAGAAAAACTCACTAAGTTTGAATATATTTCAAAAGAGTTTTGAACAACTGTACGTGTTGTGAAGCTATTTACTTTAAAGACGAAATGAGAGGGAGAAATGTTTATCGTGATCAGTGATACGGTTAGGAGGGACGAACATGGTCTAGTGGTTAGAAAGTTTAGATTATGGATCCTAAGGTTCGTGTTTCAGTTTGTTATAAAAATTACGCTCCGTACTCTGGAACCCAGAGTGCGCTATAAGAGTGACTTTGGAATCCTCTTATTCGATGAGACTAGCGCAGTCCATCAATTTGACAGTTTTGCACACTATTCTAAAACTTAAAAAATATCTAAAATAAATTTAACTCAAAAGACAGCTGCGGATGTGAATTTGAGACCCTCTTGATTGAATAGGATGTTTCAAACTTTCTCAAAGTTAATCATTCTCTTAGGAGTGTTTTTACTTTCCAAACCTTTCGCGTAATCGTGCTATACACAAGCATCGACTTTGTAACTTATTTTCAGGCATGTTGTGCTAGTGTATTAGTAGTAAAAACAACAATATTACATATTTCACCTTTCAATGTGCCAAAGAACGTCGGGTTTTTTTGTGTTTTTCTCTCTTGATGGAGCACCGTGTTACCAAAAAGAAGTTCACGTGCGTTTCTCTAATATCATTCAAACAGGAAAAGCAGATGACCACATTTTTTGGGCTAAACAACATTATATCAAACAATATATGAAATAGTAAATGTACACACTCTTGAGACTAAACATTGTATCAAACAGCACGTGAAGCGATAGATGTATACATCAGTGAAACTAAACAACATTGTATCAAACAGTACAGGAAACTATTGAAGCTGCCGGTAGTATTAGTTTTCATATAAGATTATATCATTTCCAATACTAATTAATAATGATAATAACACGGACTGGTGAGGTGAAGAAAAACGTCTGTTTGTTTTTGTTTGATTTGTTTTCTATTTTATTGTGAACGTTTCGATTTATATTAATTTCAATATTCTTATATATTGCTGATTTAATTGGTTTTACACTCTCTATTCGTGTTATCGAAACACCAATCACAGTTTTTAAGGACTGGGCTTGGCCATTTCTAACTTAAAACTCCTGGACAGAAGAAGGACAAACAAACAGTAACACTCACGCGTATCAAACTACACTTAACAGTGAATAATAGGAGTGAGTGTCATAATCCTCCGAGCTAAAAGTAAAAGTATGTTTAACGGGTTATCCAAAGGCAAGCTAACCATTAGGGCACTTTTTAAGGACGAGAAATCCACTTGAAGTAAAAATGTATCTCAGAATGGCTGGTATGGGTGTTAACACTTTAAGTATAACGTTTCGACCTTCCAAGGTTAACCTGAAGATGTTCTAAGAAGGTCGAAACGTTGTTTTCTGCTTTATCAGTAAAAGTGTTGATACCCATGTCGGCCATTCTGAGATGCATTAGGGTAGTTGTAGTCCTCTGTAGCAAAGGCAGAAGCTGTGTAAGTAGCGGAACAGCTGACTTGTTGAGACTGTTTATATATATTGTAAAAAACATTTACGTATTAGAGTTCTTTAAGTATTTAATTCTTTAACTACAAAAAACGTTGTAGTTGAAGTAATAAGTACGCAGACATTAACTGAAAGCTGACCTTAACACAACAAAACTCTTCACTCATTCAGATCTGCTGGCGTACAAATTTAATAACGAGGTTTTGATGCATTATAAAATTGACTGGTACTACATCAGTTTGAGGTATACTGTTTTCAGGCACATGTCGCGGGTTCGAATCCCCGCCACACCAAAGATGTTCGCCCTTTCAGCCGTGAGGGTGTTATAATGTGACGGTCAATCCCAACATTCGCTGGTAAAAGAGTAACCCAATAGTTGGCGGTGGGTGATGATGACTAGTTGCTTTCCCTCTAGACTTACAATGCTAAATTAGGCACGTCTAGTGCAGACAGTTCTCGTATAACTTTGCGCAAAATTCAACAAACATATAAACAAAGAATACTGTTTACAAGAACCAAACCGTTGATGGAATAAAACAGAGCTTGAAGTTCGATAAAAACAAAAAGCGCTCGTGGTTTATGACACAACAGTCACGTCGCGGAGCGATCAAGCTTCTAAGGAATGTTTTGTGAATCACAGCTACAATTGCATGGAAACAAATGCTTTAAAAAAAGAACAAAAACAATACACTAAAGTTAATTTGTGATTAAGGATCCAGGTAAATCAACGTATTTTCCATATAAACATCAAATCTGTCAAGAACGGAATGTTGTCTGAATCACTGTGCTCACTTTAACCTTTGATCTCTGCTGTTTCTCAACAAAGATTAACATTGCATTTGGTCTCTTATACCGTGACAAATAATGAGCCACGGTGTGTGACTGTTGAAAAATAACTAGTGACAGAAACTCGAGCTGGTTGCTGTGATAATCGCGTACATGTCACTTGCATTATGTTTAATGTCAGCCTAGCGTAACTAACGTATGTAAAAGATACAGAAAAACGTGAAGTGCTCACGCTTGGAGTTCTATGCAAGTGTGTATGTTGAATAGAGTAATTCACAGGTGTTGTTTTACAGGAAGTATCAAAATACACAATGAACACCAATGTTAAGTAATTACATTAATAGCTTTGTAAAATATTGTATCTCAATACGAAAATATTAATGAATTAAATAAATTGGTCACTGTTCCATAGTGGACCATAGGAAGGTGTAGTCCACCTGACTTTGAGAAAATGTTTTGTTATAGATATTTGTCATATTAATTTTGTGAACAACAGGTGAGCTAACACTTTGTTTAAGGAAAACGTCGCGTTTTATTGATAGTAGTGAAGAATATTCGTGAGTACTGAAAACTACATGTGTAGAAAGTACAGATTACAGCCAATAGCTTGCTTGTTGTACCAAAATTATTTAGTAGAGGTGATGTTTATTGGAAGGTTGAGAAAGGCATACTAAAATGGTTTTAAATATCTAAATCAAAATGATTTATTTTAACTTTTCGTTTCAAAGACAATCATAATGATTTTTACATTTGACTGTGTATTATAACAATTATTTCTTACAAACAATAGTTTATCCCGTATTATCGTATTTATTTTTATTAAACAGGTTCCATCTTGTTCAAAATTATTGTATTTTTTTGTAATTTTGATTTTCAAACTTAAGTTCTGTCTTTGTCATTTAAATGCAAAATCGTGTAAATGTTTAATATTTCTAGTGTTTGTACATGTTGCTCATGGAAGCTTACTTTATTCTACTCAAACTATTGTGTCACATGAACTTTATCTCAGGGATTAAAGCTGCACATAGTAAAATGTACCGTAAAGGTCCACAATGACGTTTTCCATTGGAAGGATAAAGATACCTTTCTATTCTCAAGACGGCTGATACGGGTATTAGCACTTTAAATAAAACAAAGTAGAGAACAACGTTTCGACCTTCTTAAGCCATTTTGAGGTAACAAATAGCGGGTTTCTCTTAATCACGATAGACACCCTTATTTGAATAACCAACAGTGACACAGGCAGCAGATGTCTTCCTCTGAGAGATAACGTTATAATATTTTTGACGGTTGTTCTCATAACTTTTCAATATTCAGCTTATTTCCAGATCTTGACCAGGTCTACTTTCTGAATAAAATCGGTATTCTCTGATGTCCCGTGTACGAGTATTCATTGATTTGTTCATTACGTCATTTCATGCAGGTTATATCTACTGCTTTGAAAGTTATATTTCAAACCCACGTTTGGATAGTTAGGCCTATTCCAATTCTCAAAAACCTAACCCTAACTATTATGCATCGAAAATCTGTCTGCATTAGTTTGCTGTTTTAACTGGATTTATGATTCTCTAATCATACAAAGCTATTCCGTTTTAATTATATTTTTGAAGACCAGGTGGTTATTGTTGAAATTTTAACAATATTTATTAATAAAAAGTAAACAAAAATTCATGAAAAGTCCGTTTGGGTTTTTTTCTTATAACAAAATCACGTCGTGCTGTTTACTCTATCCATCGATGGTAACTGAACTCTTGTTTTCAAAATAGACTTACCAGCGGGGGACTTCATGAAAACGACTTATCGCTTATATAAGTCGCCTCAAAACATCTTCTTCCTACATACGATTAATATCTCGGTGTTTGTTTCAAAGAAATAAATAATATGTGACTACTTTCTTTATTCACTATTAAGCACTAAGCTATCTATGCTGGTGTAACCAGGTATCAAAACCCGTTTGTTTGTTTTTTTCGCATTATAAGACTTCAACGTAGCATATATTTACCTTTAATAATTACATGTTAAAATACTACCATGTTAAAAGTATTTGCAAAAGACGTCTCTTCTATTTCCCGGAAATGTTGAGGGAGAAATACCAACAAATTGTTGAATGTGAAATGTTGAACACGATTATTTAACTTATTGCAATGTGTCAAGGTCTTTTCGTGCAGAACGTTTCTGAGAACAAAGATTTAAAACCGGTTCAAAAAAAAAAAAACTGGTGGGAGGGGAGAAGAGAGAGAACGTGCAAGCTGGTTAAGTGAAGAGAATCTATTTTTTTTCAACATGTGTAGTGTATCGTATAACCGTTGCGGGTAAATGACGCTGAGAATCAACAGACATGGAGTAAAAAGTAGTTTTGGTCTTTTACACACATTCGTACATAAATATTGTCAAGCAAATACGTATTTAACATATTTTGTTTCAGTTATCAGCTTGGGGGCGACTCAGATTTCGCCATTTTGACAAACCTACAAAAAACACTTTATTTTGTTTCAGTTGTCAGTTTGGAAGCGATTCAGATTCCGCCATTTTAACAAACCTACAAAAAACACTTTATTTTGTTTCAGTTATCAGCTTGGGGGCGATTCAAATTCCTCCATTTTAACAAACCTACAAAAAAAAACTTTATTTGTGTTCCTCATTCTTTCTTTTCCAAAAGCGAACACAAAATGTATTTTTAAAGATATGTTGTCAATCATTGGTCATTACCAATACGAAACAGGGCTATTTACGCTAGCCGTTCTTTATTAAGTAGTGTGAGACTACAAGGAAGGCAGCTGGTCATCACCATCCACCGCCAACTCTTGTGTCACACTTTTACCAACGAATAGTGGGATTGAGTCATATTATAACGTCCCCACGGCTGAAAGGGCGAGCATGTTTGATGGGACGGGGATATGAGTCCAGTTAGTTAACCATCTGGCCGTGCTGGGCCAAAAATGGATGAAATGGCAAAATATTATGTTGTTCTAACACTTTTGCACAGTATCAGATATATGAAAATAATAGTGATTAAAAAAAAACTGACTGTACGAACAGGTTTTTATAATATCTTACTACAAGCGACAATTACTGAATATTTGTAACTAATGTTTAATCATACATATATTTATACGGCAACTGTCCTTGTTGGTTTTGATCATCTACCAGTTTCTAAGTGGGTTACGTACCATAATTATCTTCTCAAGGTTATATTCGAGGAACTTTACATTGAAATGTTAGTTTTCAATGTGTCACATCTAACTCAAGGCCAACGTTACAAGAAGCAGCACTGTGTAGGGGCCGTGTTCAGCGCCATTGCCTATGCAAATGTATAGGGGTCTCGTTCAACGTCTACCAAACCAAAAGGTCTTCAACAATGAAAGCCTTATGTCCTGAAGGTGGATATTTACGCTCGCGATTCGTGTTCGTCCCTTGCGACGGAAAAAAAACAACAACAACACGCGATCCATATCTTAGAGTTGTAAGTGCGATATAAGAGTGAGTCGCATCCCACTTCTGCAAGACAAGAGCAGCCCATAGCTTGGTGGTATTTGCTGTTAACTAAATGTCTTCTCTTGAGATTACAACTGGACGATTCAAAATCATGGAGAGACGTGGACCTGTTATGAAAATATCTTAACACTTTAGATATACATTATGGAATCTGGACGTAAAATAATTCATTACCATTGCAGCTTTGTGCTTCCCTTGGACATATTTAAGTTAACGTTCATGGAAATTAAATGTTGAATTTCGAAGAGCAACAAGAAAGCCTTATTAATAGCAATAAGGTTTTAAGGTGTGTAACGTACATGCTCACACATATACGCATGCGTGGTAGATTTCTATGTAAATAATCCTTGAACACGTACCGAATCGTTGCACCATCATGAGTTATGACAGGACATAAAAAAACTGTAATACACCTTGAATAACGCATGCGCAGTTGTTGGACGATTATACTCTGTGGCGATTAGTAATTACACCGAACTAATAACATTAAATATTACAACACATACATTAAGTTGGAGTACAAATAAAATATATCCAACAGTGACAGTTGTCAATATTTCTAGAATGATTGTGTAAAACCAACATTTTTATTTCGAATTTGTTTTTGTGTAAATAAACCTTCCGTTGAGTGAAATAGTATTGGTGGAAGTTAGTCACTTCAACTGTTAATGTGTTTTTGTTTTGTTTTTTACCGTGATGTTGGTTTGTCATCACCGGACGCAATCATCTTTATTAAAGTTTCGGTACATCCGGCTGACCTATTATGTATATACCACGTAATTCCCCTTGCATCAATAATGGATAATTCAGAATTTTTGTTATTTTCAAAGACTTAGAAATCGTACTATAGGGAATTTTAGTGTGGGGGGGAGGAGGAACAGATGTTCCTGTTAGTTTTTTGTTTTTAATTTTGCGCAAAGCTACACGAGGGCTATCTGCGCTAGCCGTCCCTAATTTAGCAGTGTAAGATTAGAGGAAAGGCAGCTAGTCATCATCACCCACCGCCAACTCTTGGGCTACTCTTTTATTAACGAATAGTGGGATTGGTCGTACATTATAACGTTTCCACGGCTAAAGGGCGAGCATGTTTGATGTGACGGGAATTCGAACCCCAGACTCTTGGATTACGAGTCGAGTGCCTTAACAACTGGCCATGCCGGGCTAAAGTCTGGAGGAGGAAAACCTAGTCAACATCGCAAAATCTTGCGATAACTCTTAAGATATTGTTTTTTTTCCCTTTGCAATGGCGAAATGCGAACCATGAACGTTCAACTTCCCAGTCTGATCATAGTACTTTAGGCCACCATGCTCCGTCTTTATATGTTCAATAACAGAGCATAAGGAAGGGGAAGGAGTGTACTTTGAAGTTTAGGGTCGGAAAATTGGTTGCTTTTATGACGCAACACTACTTAAAAAAACACGTGGTCTACACATGAAATATCGTGTAACAGGCCAAACCGATTATTCCGTTAAGCACTTTATAAAATGATGTATCAACGTGCAATCATTATACTCTTATAACTACATAAACATGATCATGCTTACAGCTGTTCATTATTGGATAACTTACCAACACGATATTTCACTTGAGTGATCACCTTCCGGCTTTCAACGTGCTATTCATTCTACAACGAAAGTCGTATAATAAATCACTGTGCGATAAGGCTTCGACTCGTTTTCGACACAGTTGGTTATTTTTTTAACAATTTATTTTCCCATCACGCTTATGTTTTTTTGGAAACTTAATTTAGGTTACACAGTTAATGACGTGTGGACTCAAATGCACGAAGGACCACTTGTCACTCAAAGTGTCCGTTTGTAATGGAAATGTGTTTATAATTCTTGATGTGCTAAAAACGCGTAGGTCCGAGAAGTATTAATAAAAATGAAATAGAAACCCTATAACCGAAGCGCTTTCGAAGGATGGACATTTTTTTTTCAGGGACAAACTAGGAGTCGACTGAATGAGTGATGTATATGAGAGGGAGTTTAGTGTCATTTTGGGAATCTCTCAGTTTTCCATGAATTGTTTATTTCTCTGTGTACTGTTGTGAATGTTTCATTTCTGGTGAATGTAGCCGGTGGTCAGAGTGTGTGTATGAAAAGATGTTTGTGATATTTTAATTTTAAAATGGCTAAATGTTTGTGTATTTTAAAACAAATAGGCTTAGGTTTTTAGGTAAAATAAAATATAGATAACACCTGGAGGTTATATGGTGTACTTTGATATTTCATAAAAAAAAAAGGGTGAAGATGAAACTAATGACCGGAGGTCACTGATTCCTGGATCTAGATTAATTCAGAAAGGTTGACCAGTGTTAAGCTTGACAATCCAATTTGCTTGTTTTATTTCTCTGTCTGCTTTAGTTTTACATCGTGTTTCAATCCCAGTGAGAGTCACATCGTTAATGGAGTGAACGTGTTGAGCGACAGGGAGATATTTTTCAGTGTTAATATAAGATTTATGATTGTTAAAACATCCTCTTAGAGTTGTTTTTCTTTGTCCTTCACACTGACGATTACATTTTTTACACTGTATAAAATAAATGGTGTTTTTTTGTTTCAAAAGTGATTCCCTTCGACCTATTCAAATTTGATGGTATTTGTCGGAAAATGAGTCAGTGGTTATTTTAAATTTGCAAGTTTGACAGCAGACTTTATTGCATGGACGACAACCATTTTGGGGTCGGGTGTAATTTATTTTTGTGTGAACAAGAATATCTTTTAGAGTTCTGTTTTTTCGGAAGGAAACAACGGGAACTTCAGAAAATATCTGTTTAAGACGACTGTCGAGCTGTAGTAGATGAAAATGTTTTTTTAAGAATTTGTGAAAAATTTCTCAGTTTAAACTGATATGTAATAACAAGAAGAATTCTAATTTGAAAGTTTAGTATCACCCTGATTTAGAATGTTTGTCCGCTGAGTCTTGTTAACCTATTCAATTTGTTTGCCGATTTCGGTATCTTTGTACCACCTTTGTAACATGGTTTGTCTTAGATCCTTAGTGTGTTTTCTGTAGTCTGTTTCATCTGAGCATATTTTTTTATTCTAAGAGCCTGAATGCAGGTAATGTTTCGTTTTGTGTAAGAGGAGAGACAGGAGATATTATGGTCTATCTGTAGGTTTTTTGTACAAGTCTGTTTCTCAAGTTCCGTTTATTAGAAAAACTGTAATGTCAAGGCAGTTAAACTTGATTGTTTTGTGAAAGAAGTTTATAATTAATTATATATAATTACATATAACTGATATATAATCATTTGTAATTATAATTATTGTTTATAATTATTAATTTCTTCAGCTTATTCCCTTCAGGCTGAAATACCAGAATTAGAAAAGCCTCTGTTCCACTGGCCTTCATTGTGCTTTAGGTGATTAAAACGGGTGTAACTGATCAGTATTGAGTTTGACATTAAAACCAAAACTACACAAAAATTCTCTATGCTCTGACATACACAGTTTTTTTTCTTGACAATGGTTTATTGAATTTCACGCAAAGCTACACGAGGGCTATCTGCGCTAGCCGTCCATAATTTAGCAGTGTAGACTAGAGAGAAGGCAGCTAATCATCACCACCCATCGCTACCTTTGGGGCTACTCTTTCACCAACGAATAGTGTGATTGATCGTATCTTATGACACCCCCAGAGCTGGAAAGGCGTGCACGTTTGATGTGACAGGAATTCGAACCCGCGGCATTCAGATTACGAGTCGAGCGCTCTAAATACCTGGTCATGCGAAATCGTTCTGGTTCCGATGGTTATTTCATGAAACGAGCCCGGCATGGTCAAGCGTGTTAAGGTGTGGACTCTTAACCTGAGGGTCGCGAGTTCGCATCCCCATCGCGCCAAACATGCTCGCCCTTTCAGCCGTGGAAGCGTTATAATGTGACGGTCAATCCCACTATTCGTGGGTTAAAGAATAGCCCAAGAGTTGACGGTGGGTGGTGATGACTAGCTGCTTTCCCTCTAGTCTTACACTGCTAATTTAGGGACGGCTAGCACAGATAGCCCTCGAGTAGCTTTGTACGAAATTCAAAACAAACAAACAATTTCATGAAATAGTTGCTACAAATCATTAGACGAGATTTTTTGACAAATATATTTTAATACACAAAAAAGTAATGCAATTTATAATAACGGCTGTTCCAAACAATGATTTATATACAAAATTGTTACAAATTTATAAACAGTACTGAGTCTTCTATGTGGTCTGAAACTGAATATTTTATCGACGTTTCACGATAACAAATTAGTTTACAGTTGATATCAGCACAGTTCACTTATCAGGTCGCCAGCTAGCTTTTTATTCTTGGCTGGTCTCATGCCGTTTACAAGTTGAATTTTCTACTTCACATTCAATACTTTTTTGATACATTTGATACTTTTTATAACAGAGAAATGTGACTAAAAATGAAATATTAGGTAAAACAGCCTGCAATGTTAGTTATACATTTCGGGGGATATTTTAAAAATGTTAATAATAAATGTGCCAACACACCAATTTTTCATTTAGGTGTTTCCAAGTGTTTAATATTATATATTTCCTTGTGCAACATGCTGTATTATTACACTCTTCTGTGTAATTTGTTGTATTAAGCATAGGTATTTAATGCAATTATCACATATTCCGTGGAAAGTGTTATATTTACCTTCAGTTAATATTAGTCTGTGTTTATTAAGCCTAGCTGTTTAATGTTTCTATATTATTATTAGTATAACACGTTTAGCGTGCCACATTTTGAATGATACAACAAATTCACTTGATTCCAGTTGGGCAGTTATGTTTAGCCCATGACTGCAAAAATTCTATAGCAGAAAAATGCAGGGAAGACGTACTTCAGAAAATAGAAACCGAAACCAGTTTGTTCTCCCAAATCGACAAGGACGACTTCTGCAGGTAATTTTCTGATCTAACATATTAATTCATTATTTTCCTTTTAAAATCTTCCTATTAGCCACCTCACCGCCTTTGCTTTTCATCTGTTTACGTTAAAGTGTGAAAAAACCTTTACATGGTCATAATTATCCGAAAAGTATGAGCGACATTTGGATTTCAAAGCTTGTGACATAATATTAACAAATTAAAGTAATATTAACATTAATAATAATAATATTAACATTATATTAACAAATAATAAATTCTGAGATTAATCCTTTTTTAATTACAGTTTCAAAGTAAAAATTTTTTCACAAAAATTATAAACTGAATTTATAAGTTTAATGTTATTTTTGCTAATGGAATTATTATTATTCTGACCAAATTATTAAGTGCTCACTTATTCTGACTGGTTCAAAATGCGATGTTTCTGTCATTTTAATACTCTCTAACACAATACATTAAAATACAAGTTAACCAAATTCTATTCCTGTGAAGTTCTTGAACAAAGCTTATTTTGTGATATTTTACAGGGTTTTCCATCACAACATAGCTTGCCTGCTTAATGAATTCTCCCAATGTGATAACAAAGATATCAACAGGGAGACCAGCAATATATTACTTAAGGGACGTGAATATATGAAGAAAGTGTGCAACCAAAATCAAGGTAATAATTAAAAGTACAATTCTCTAACACAACACTTTTATTCTAACATTATTCTATAATTACCATTGTCTTGTCTCTTCGTCAATACAATACTTGACATCACTAATTTAACAAGACCTTTTACTTGAATAATTGGACAATTTAAATTTACAATCAGTTTTATATATTGTTATTGTTTAGTATGATATATAAACTACATGGCCAAAAGTATGTTGACACCCAACCATTACACCCACATGTGCTTGTTGAACATCTCATTCCAAAACCATGAGTATTAATATCGAGTTGGCCCCATTTACTGCTACAATAGCATCCACTCTTCTGGGAAGGTTTTTCTCTAGACTTTGGAATATGATTATGGGGATTAATTCCTATTCAGCCACAACAGCATCAGTAAGGTCGGGCGAGAAGGCCTAACTCGCAGTCGGCGTTCAAGTTTATCTCAAAGGTGTTCGATGGGGTTGAGGTCAGGGTTCTGTGCAGGCCAGTCAAGTTCTTCCACAACAACCTCGGCAAACCATTCTTTATGGAACTCGCTTTGTGCACGGGGTCATTTTCATGCTGAAACATAAAAGGACCTTTCCAAAACTGATGCCACAAAGTTAGAAGCCACACAATTCTATCACATGTCATAGAAACAGCCCCAGACCATTATTCCTCCTCCGTAAAATTCACAGATGGCACTATGAATTCAGGCAGGTAGCGTTCTTTTAGCGTCCGCCTAACCCAGATTCGTCCGTCAGGCTGCCAGATAGTGAAGCGTGATCCATCACTCCAGAAAACACGTTTCCATTGCTCCAGAGTCCAATTGTGGTGTACTTTACACTACTCTAGCCGAAGCTTGGCATTATGCAATGTGATCTTAAGCTTGTGTGCGGCTATGGAAACCATTTTTTTATATGCAAAAACGGCTTGTTTGGGTTCAGAAAATATTTTAAATAGAAGAGCGAAAAACGTTTCGACCTTCTTCGGTCATCGTCATGTTCACAAAGAAAGAGGTAACTGACCGGAAGCTGACCACATGTTTGGAAGGGGTTGTGTAACTGAGTGTCGCAATGTAGAGGGCGGGGTTAGATGTTTGAATATATAATTTTATCCATAATATTAATATAGGTATAATGGCGTTCCTTTATATTGGTTTATTTTGGGTTTAAGTTGCTGTATAAGTAAGGCTTCTTTAATTTTGCGTTTGTTTATGTTTGTTTCTTTATTTAGTATTTTAGTGTTTTCTATGGTTATTTTGTTTTTATTTGACTTGCAGTGTTCGAAAACGTGTGAAGGTGACTTTTTATGTTCTTTGAAGCTGATTTCCATTTTTCTACTTGTTTCTCCAATATAGAAGTCGTGGCAGTTATCACATTGTATTTTATAAATAATATTGGTGTGGTGTTTGTCAGTGTAGTTCTTACATAGTATAGACCTTAGTTTTGTGCCTGGTTTTTGAATAAATTTAGTATTAACTGGAATGTTATATTTTGTTACTAGTTTTTGCCAAATGTTGGTTATTTGTTTGCTGATGTCAAGAATATATGGTATACAGCAGTATATTGTTTCGTGATTTTTTGATTCGTGAGATATATTTACTTTTGTTGGTTGATTTTGCTTTCTGTCTAGGTGTGTGCGTATAATGTTTTCTACGGTTTGTGGAGGAAACTTATTGAAGTTGATGAAGTATTGTTTTATTTTGTCTAATTCATCGTTAATTTTATCTGGTGAGCATAGTTTTATGGCTGTGTTTATCTGGTTTCTTAGTATGTTGAGTTTTTGTTTTGTTTCATGTGCTGAGTCCCAAGGAATGTGTAGTTTAGTATGGGTGATTTTTCGGTGGATTTCTGTTTTGAATTGTGTGTCGGTTCTTATAATTTTGAGGTTAAGAAATGATATTTGATTGCTTTTTTCCTGTTCACATGTGAAGTTAATGTTGGGATGTATAGAGTTAATGTGAGTGAAAAAATTAAGTGTGTGTTCTGTAGATTTGAATCCCGCAACCGTGTCATCTACATATCTGTACCAGTATAGTGGTGGATGTAATGCTGTATTAATTGCTTGTGTTTCAATTTTTGTCATAAAAATATTGGCCAGAACTGGTGATACTGGGTTGCCCATGCTTAGGCCATTTGTTTGTATATAGTTTTGGTTGTTGAACATGAAGTTTGTCTTTATTGTGGTGAATTCTATGAGGGTTGCTAACTGGTTACTGGGAATGTCTATAATTGGGTCAGTTACCTCTTTCTTTGTGAACCTGACGATGACCGAAGAAGGTCGAAACGTTGTTCGCTCTTCTATTTAAAATATTTTCTGAACCCAAACGAGCCGTTTTTGCATATAAAATTCTCAACAAGTGGGTTTCTCGACATCACTGATCTATGGAAACCAATTTCATGAAACTCCTGACGAACATTTCTTGTGCTGACGTTGCTTTCAGAGGCAGTTGGGAAGTTGGTAATGATTGTTATAACTGTTGATAGATGATTTTTACTCGCTCTGGGCTTGTGTGGCCTATTACTTCGTAGCTGAGTTGTTGTTGCTCTCAGATGTTTCTACTTCACAATAACAACGCTTACAGTTGACCACGGCAGCCCCAGAAGAGCAGACACTTGACGAAATGGCTTGTTGGAAAGGTGACATCCTATGACAATGCCGCATTGAAAGTCACTGAGCTCTTTAGTACGACCCATTCTACTGCCAATGTTTGTCTATAGAGGTTGCATGGTTGTATCCTTGATGTAATACACCTGTTAGCAATGGGTGTGGTTGAAATAGCTGAACCCACTAATTAGAAGAGGTGTCAACATGATTTTGGCCATGTAATGTGTCAAATAAGCTATGGCATTCAAAAAATTATAGCAATCAGAGTCATTTGTCCATCAAATATATTATTGTTTAATATCGTCTAACAATCCAATTGTTTATGTTACCATAATGATTTTAATACATGTATTTATCTAAATCATCATCATTCTGTTTCAATAAAGATTAAATCATGAATATTAATATGCCCATGAGGTTTATTTTGTCTCGTCAATAAAATTAATTCAGTTCGTAAAAAGTAAACCCTACAGAAGAAGTATTTAGGTCCAAACTGGTGACTGTGAACGAACAGTATTGATATAACTATTTGAAACGTTTTATGTCATCAAATGGCAAATAACAAAAACTGGATATTGTGTGAAGAGAATAATTTAAGTGGTCTAGTAAATGCCAACTCTTTGTTAATGTTGCATCACCTAGTGCTATATTAAGAACTTCTAGTAAATGCTAACTCTTTGTTAATGTTGCATCACCTAGTGCTATATTAAGGATTTCTAGTGAATTTCAAATCCTTGTTAATGTTGCATCACCTAGTGCTATATTAAGGACTTCTAGTAAATGCTAACTCTTTGTTAATGTTGCATCACCTAATGCTATATTAAGGATTTCTAGTGAATTTCAAATCCTTGTTAATATTGCATCACTTAGTGCTATATTAAGGACTTCTAGTGAATGCTAACTCTTTGTTAATGTTGCATTGCCTAGTGCTATATTAAGGACTTCTAGTGAATTCCAACTCCTTGTTAATGTTGCATCACTTAGTGCTATATTAAGGACTTCTAGTGAATGCCAACTCCTTGTTAATGTTGCATCACCTAGTGCTGTATTGAAGACTTCTAGTGAATTCCAACTCCTTGTTAATGTTGCATCACTTAGTGCTATATTAAGGACTTCTAGTGAATGCCAACTCCTTGTTAATGTTGCATCACTTAGTGCTGTATTAAAGACTTCTAGTGAATGCCAACTCTTTGTTAATGTTGCATCACTTACAGCTGCTGTAAAATATTCTATATTTATCTAACCAACTGTGTGCTATCTTAAGTGCCCAAGAACTCAACATAGTTAAACTTTGAGTTATCTCTTTATAACTCTCTACATGAAAGTGAAATAGATTAAAAGTGAAAGACCTTCAGCGCAAAAGTGCGCCTGACTAAGAATTGTATAGCTAAAAATTATTTTATTTCGTGGATTAAAAACTAAAGTAATAAATTCTAATGAAATAATTTTACTACGCTGTGTCGATAATGTGAAAGCCTTTCTTTGTGTCTGTGCGTAGCTTCGCTTCTAACTTCTGGTATTTTCTCCGAGCAAACTCTTAAGTTTCGTTTCTCACACATTTTTAATTAAGTTGTGTAAAAAGAAAAAAAAATAGAAAGAAAAAATTTGGAGATAACCTTTTCAATTTAGGTCAAAAATTAAATATCAACTTGCATTTTTGTTTTGTTTTTTATGATGCTAATTCACAGCTATTAATGTAATTAAACCTTGTTATTCTCTATTTTATCATAAGGTTGGGAAAGGAGTGAATGTTTTCAATCATCCCACATAGAAGACTGCGATGATCCAGTCTTAAAACCATCGCTGTCAGCTGATAATTGTCGGTTAGTGCATTTGTTCTCTTAACGACAACCTTACTTTCAAATTATTTTTTATAAAGTTAATCACTCTAAAGGGATCATCTTAAAAGTTTCGGTTGAGTAAATAAAATTGTGAACTCTCTATCGACTCTGATTGGCTGAATTTATCAGTAATGCTTATTTTTTATAATGGCACTTCAGGATTAAGGGATTCATTATTCCCAAATGTCATGAATAAGTTGATTGTTTCAATGTCATTAGTTTACGTTTTTACTTAATATTATATATAGCTAAAATTCGAGTTTCAATACCTGTGGTGAGCACGGCACAGATAACTTAACAACAAACAAAATTGTTAAAGATCATATACGTCGAAAATCTGAAAGAATTTAAAATAATTTTAAAAATAACGTTTCACCTCCGATGATGCCACATTAACAGTGGCGAAACATATTTTTAAATGATTTTTTTTCTCTGATTTATTGTTTTCAATTTCGCGCAAAATTACTCGAGGGCTATCTACGCTAGTCATTCCTAATTTAGCAGTGTAAGACTAGAAGGAAAGCAGCTAGTCATCACCACCCACCGCCAACTAATGGGCTACTCTTTTATCAACGAATAGTGGGATTGACCGCCACATTATAACACCCCCATGGCTGAAAGGTGAGCATGTTTGGTGCGACCGGGATTAAACCTAGTTTGGTTAGCTGGAGTGTTTCTACTTAATTGCAAACAAACAATGGTCAAAGGATGGTGATAGTGGATTTTTTCCACTTAGCAGATATTTAGATTTTAGGTATAAATCAGTGGTGGTCAAACGAACTACTCATGATTTATGAGAATCATGAAAATGCTATTCGGGTGGTAAGAGTGAATATTTGGAGAGATGGAAGCCGGAAAGACCCGAAAAATATTGTTGGTGCTGACACGTATGCCTGTTTTAATTAGACTGTTTTCTCATAGCAAAGCTACATCGGGCTATCTGCTGAGTCTACCGAGGGGAATCGAGCCCCTGGTGTTAGCGTTGTAAATCCGTAGACTTCCCACTGTACAAGCAAGGGACGTTTTAAGTAGATTCACCCCTTTTATAAGTACTTAACTGGACAGGAATAAACTCTTAAAAACGGTTTGTATTTTGGCCGGCAGAGATATATAAATTATGTACCAAAGCTGAGGCTATAATGTATCCAATACATAAAATTTAAATGTGATTCAACCATGAAATATTGTGTAAAACAACCTGTGCAGTCAAGTTGTAAGTTTCGGGGATATTTTAAAAATATGTATATTGTACAACAGTTTATCTGGCTGTCTACAGATAAGTTGTGATAGCTTATTTATCATTAGAACGAGCAAGCTAATTCCCCCCAGTGGCTCAGCAGTATATCTGCAAACTTACAACGCTAAAAACCAGGTTTCGATACCAGTGGTGGGCAGGGCACAGATAACCTATTGTGCAGCTTTGTGCTTAATTCAAAACAACAACAAGCTACTCTAGGATAAATCCGTTACAGTGGCACATACACGCTTGTTTGAGACTCAACAAATCCAAAGGTTTGCAATACGTAACCTTTATCAGTAACAAAGAATTACAAAATGTTTATAAAAGATGCATCAGTTCAACACTAGTGCAACCAGCTACATGCACAAACACGTGCCTCAGTGCACATATGCGCGTGCTGAGAACTTCATCATTCGGAAGTTTAATACCAATTCAGGATAATAACGAAACAATGCATATCGAACGTGCTCAAGGAGCTCATTAAATGACCGTTAAATAAAAAATAATACAAACTAACTGACGTCATCAAGCATGTTTTCAAACTTGGAAACAGAAAGAGAGTTCACAGTATGCATTGTAGTGGTCATGAAAAATAATACTGTGACTTTTATTTGTTGAAACACGCTGTGAACTGACTACTTGTTTCAACAAACGAATAGACGATCAGTTTTTGATCGCGAACATTGGAAAACGGTTTTCAGTAGATAAGTGTTCATAGATGGTCAAGTGTGGTTCACTTGTTCACGTGCGGTTTATGAATCTGAGGGACAAATGTTCGCACTTCTCACTTTTGAGCCATGGGTGCGTTATAGGGGTGATGTTAATATCCAATTACTTCGTCAAACAAGAGTCGGCGGTGGGTAACTGTTAATTAGCTGCCTTTCTTCTAACCTATTGTTCATAACCAGGGACAGCTAGAGTAAGTAACTCTTAGGTAGAAACAAAAAAACATGTTACCAATTTTTAAATAACTTAATACGACAGTTCTAGGGTTATGTTTAATGCCTTCTTGCATATTTTACTGGGGAGAAAAATCGTTGAAAGAGAGTTTGAGAGCGCCTTTGTGTACGTTGATATTTAAAAAAATATATATATCCCAAAACAAAACTGTAATCTTGTATTTGTTTGTGCTATTTCTTCTCAAGTATTTTCATATTAATGAAATGTATATTTTTGGTTTTCCTCAGTATCTTTTCTGTATTAAGTTTCTTAAAAATAACATTCATTATTTTAAGTTTAATGCTAACCATTGAGATGTTTATTTACTTGTTTTGTACCAACTAGAAAATACACGTATTACAAGGAGTGTATCACAAACAAGCTCAAAGCCTGTCCTGAAGAAAAGCTAAACTTATTTCTGGTTGACAAGTTTGGAGAATTAGCGTGGCAATGCCCTAGATTTAACCAGACCAAAGGCAAGATGGACAAACCCTACGCTCAAAAATTGTCTGCACCTTCTCCTGAAGGTAGGTGTCAAAAATAAAAGAAGAATTTTTCTTTCGGTAACTAAATTCCGAGTTTTGTGCTTTAAACATCTTAATTTGTAGTGGTCAGTGGTCAGCAGGTAATAAATTAATGATAAGTGATATTTATACTAATTATACGAAATAATCGTGATAATTATTACTGACAAAGAAATGTACAGCATATGATTAAAGAACCTCAAAACTAGCAGTATAAAACAATAAGAATTTCTCATAACTAAAATTATTCTTAATTCTAGAATATCATATATTCACCTTTATTTAATTGTTCGTGAGTGTAGTGGTAGCAAGTTCCTAATGTCCTTTATACACTGTCTAATTTAATTGCACTAAATCACTGACGACTGTGAACATAGAGTTTGGTTTGTTTTTGAATTTCCCTAAAAGCTACTTGAGGGCTATCGGTGCTAGCCGTCCCTAATTTAGTAGTGTAAGACTAGAGGGAAGGCAGCTAGTCGTCACCATCCACGGCCAACTCTTGGGCTACTCTTTTACCAGCGAATAGTGGGATTAACCGTCACATTATATCGACCCCACGGCTGAAAGGGCATGCATATTTGGCGCGATGGGGATGCGAACCCGCGACCCTCATATTACGAGTCGCACGCCTTAACACGCTTGGCCATGCCGGGCCCCCAAGAGTTGACGGTGGGTTGTAATGACTAGCTGTCTTCCCTCTAGTCTTACACTGCAAAATTAGGGACAGCTAGCGCAGATAGCCCTGGAGTAGCTTTGCGCGAAATTCGAAAACAATCAGTAGAAAGTTCTGCCAGTAAAAAGGGATCTAATCAACCTAAAAGGTTAGAGTGTCTTTCACAGGAGAATTTCCTTATTTTCATAATAGTCAGTCATTTAGCATAACTAAATTATTTTATTATAATAAAAGCATATTACTTTAGTTCATTACGTGATTGCTAAACAAAATTTCATGAAATACGTAGTTACACAATTGGGTGGATCTCTCTTCTGGGACGTGACAAGGGACTAGCCTTTATTGATTATAATAGCAATACAGTGGGTAGTTTTGAAGTGAGTGCAAACTGATGTGCACATAATAATGTCTCATGAATAAACACCTCTCAGTATGTTTTTATATTAGAGGTCAGCATTTTTTAAGAGTTTAAAAGGAAGAACTTGTGATCATCTGAGGAAAAGATGCTCAGTTTAAATTTTTCTTCTTATATTCTGTTTCAAACAGAAATGGCCTGCCTTTCTGAAGTAGCCGAGGATTTGAAAAAATGTACATCAAAAATGGAAGAATCTTCAAGTGCGGTAGAAGAAAAGGAAGGAAAAGAAAAACTACGTTTCCTGTGCTGGTAAGCCTTAAAACAGTCCTCCTGTATCTCTACATTTCCTGTGCTGGTAAGCCTTAAAACAGTCCTCCTGTATCTCCACATTTCCTGTGCTGGTAAGCCTTAAAACAGTTCTCCTGTATCTCTACATTTCCTGTGCTGGTAAGCCTTAAAACAGTCCTCCTGTATCTCTACGTTTCCTGTGTTGGTAAGCCTTAAAACAGTTCTCCTGTATCTCTACGTTTCCTGTGTTGGTAAGCCTTAGAAGAGTTCTCTTGTATCTCTACGTTTCCTGTGTTGGTAAGCCTTAAAACAGTCCTCCTGTATCTCTTAGACTGGCTGTGAGTTAATAATATGCATACTGCAGAATGAATTTGAGAATTCTCTAGTTCGCGTCTAAAAAAAACTACACATGTCGTGAGTGTATTATAAGAATGACTGTTCAATCTCGCTATTCGATTGGAGATGTTCACGAGGTGGCGATAGGTGCTCTTGACAAGCTGCGTTGTCTCTCTCTCGCCTACCATTTTAAGATTAGTGTTAGCTAGCGTAAGCAGCCTGTATGTAGCTTTACGCAGATCGTACTTCTTTTAGCCCAAGATGCTGTTTATATCTTTGTTAATTTTTTTTTCATTTTGACCTAAAGTAGCTTAAGCATTTGAGTGCCTCTGGGTGTTTGTTTTACTCATAAAAAAACAGAAAACAACTTTCCTGCATGTGGTTGTTGCATGAAGAGGAAGTTCAAATTCCTTACGATATAATTTTAGAACAGGGAAGAAATCCGCTTGTTTTGTCTCGCAACGCTTTGCGAGCGCGTGAGTGTGTGTGTTGCTGAATAAATGCATTGTTGTTAAACTGTTATCAAGCCTCTCAGTGGCACGGTGGACTGTGGACTTGTACTGCTAGAAACTGGTTTCGATAGCCGTTGTTGGCAGAGAAAAGATAGCTTTGTACACCAACCAAAAACAAACAGATAAAATCATTATCAGCCATTTTCAATGCCTACTAACTTAATAACTGTATTCAAACCTTTCACAACCAACATACAAGCAAACTGAACGATAGAAAAACATGAATGTAAATATACAGTGACATTTGTGTAGTTCTCAAACTCTTACTGTATTATCATCCAGTGGTCAAGTCCATAACCTCACTTTGGTTTTCCTAGTTGACTTGAGTTATTAACCCTCGCATCTTTATTGACCATAAGCGGATGTTCTAACTTTTATTCGATCTATTGTTGTTGTCGTTGTTTTTGACATAAGCACAAAGCTACACAATGGGCTATTTGTGCTCTGCTCACCACGAGTATCGAAACACAGTTCTTTAGAGGTGTGAGTCTGCTGTGTCACTGGGAGCCTTTATACGATCTACCGTCTTCTTTATAAATGCATGATAGATAATCATAACTATTCTTTCTTCCGCTTTCAAGATAAATCAGGCCCGGCATGGCCGGGTGGGTTAAGGCGTTCGACTTGTAATCTGAGGGTCGCGAATTCAAATCCCCGTCGCATCAAACATACTCGCCCTTTCAGCTGTGAGGGCGTTATAAGTGAGAGCCAATCCCACTATTCGTTGGTAAAAGAGTAGCCCAAAAGTTGGCGGTGGGTGGTGATGACTAGCTGCCTTCCCTCTAGTCTTACACTGCTAAATTAGGAACGGCTAGCACAGATAGCCCTCGTGTAGCTTTGCGCGAATTTGCAAAACAAACAAACAAGATAAATCGCGTAATATGTGAGCAATAGTCAGATTTTTAAGTCCCACTGTCGAAAAGATGAGCTGTCTGTATCTTCAAAACCTCATCGAAAGTAACAAACATTTACTTATTTAACAAAAGTGCCCCCTTGAGTTAGTGGCGCACATGTACACTGAATAAATGGCTAATTTGATAACAATGAGCTTTCCTGTTGTTGTTTTTTTCTTTTCCAGCACGATGAAACAAACCGAAATGTGTGTTCGTCATGTCCTGGAGAAGAAATGTAGCGATTTCATAGAGAATCTCATGAACAAAGCCATGGGACAGATGTTAGATAGCATGGAAATGACTTGTAAAGATGTCGACATGGAGACTTGTGGTAGTTCTTCTATTTCGCCACAAGGGTTACTGATGGGTGTCTTGTTGCTTTCCATATCTTTCCTCAAATTCACAAATGTTGCATGAAATGTCGACATACATATATTTTTTTTTTCAAGTGTCGACACATTTTGGGTTCTAATTTAACATAGTATAGAGCATGTTTTCCTGATAAAAGTATTGAAACAAATTGTGAGTTTTTATTAAAAATTTATATTGATAAATCTTAAGTACGGAACGCGTTTTAAGAAAAAACTTAGAGTATTTTATCTCTGTCCACATTTATGGACAAAAAATGTTGACATAAATTTCGCTTTGATATTTTACCGTCACATTTTTTTTAACATGGCGGACAATTTTCTGTTCATATTAATCTATTATTCAATACAGTTTCTGAATTAGTAAATGTATATTAAGAGTTTTTAATTGTTTATTTACTAATCTTCACCCGAGGTTGATATTTTTAATTATGTTGTATTTTATCCTACACTTTGCAGTAACTTAAGCAACAATCGTTGTATAACACCAGTCAACAAAGAAACTTTGTATCTGCTTGTAGAAATAATACATTTGTTCGTGAGTAATTTGACAATGTTGATTCCAAAAACCATGTTTAAAATTACCGATAACCTGTAGTTTTCAACTTATGATAAAAGTATTCAAAATATTCTTTCCTGTTGTGAAAATTACTTTTTGTTATATATATTCCTTGAAATTTATATCTTAGAATGTTCAGAAACAATACGAGTTTGAAAAAGTAATGACTGTAATCATATACTGAAAGGACATTCAGGCTATGTTTAAAACCTTCATCATGGTATTATTTTTAATTTTTATTGCCAAAAAATCTGGTTGAACTGTTACATCTTTTGTGTATGTTCTCAGTTTTACGCAATAAAAATCAACATTAATCTCCCGTCATCGTCCTTTACATCGCTGTTCCATTGTAGAAACATCTCACCTTGCTTATCCCTTACTTAACCTAGATAATTTGGAAAGAAGTGTAAGAGATGCATATTTAGTGACATCCTAGACTTCATTTTCTTGTAGTTCTTGAGTGTATCATCAATCTTTTAATTTCTGTGATGTCCTATGAAGTTTGGATAACCAGTTTGAATTATTTTCAGATAGCAAGTACTTTATAATTGAGAACTGTTTAAAAATCATCACCCATCAGCACTTCCCGTGTCTGTGGCCCAACAAAGATACTTCCTTTCACTTTTGCTTCACTGACTTTTGGAAACTTTTCAGACAGATATCTGCTACCATTAATAACTTTGTTCATTTCGTTTATAAAACTCTTCACGAGTTACGTTCGATATGAATTAGGGCAGACAAGCATTTTGAGGATATACTAAAGTTATGTTTCCCTGATATGTAATTTTCTTTCACGAGCCCTTCCTTCTTTTTATCATCTCGTGGTAACTCACTTTGCTGGCTAGAAAAAGTACATTAACTTTTAGCTCATCACATATATTTCATTTATTTAGTATGTAATTCTCTTTCACAAGCCATTCCTTCTTTCTCAAATGGTTTTTTATCCTCTCGGCTGTCAGAGAAATATAAAAACCAACAATGTTTGATTTACTCGCCCTGAAGCCCTATCAGGAGTACAATAGCTTTTAGATCATCACATATATCCCACCTCTTGTGATCATATCTGATGATCTCAGGTATCATCTGCATGCTTTGATAAGTTTCTTTCATCTTCCACACCATGAACAAGAGCAATCGAAGACTTGGCGTTCTCATTGTGTACAGCTTTCAGATTAACTTCACATGAGTTAATAAAAAAGTCTCCATTCTTGAGAATGACGTTCAGCGCCTAATTATTCTATAAGTGCATCAAAAATCTGTAGAAATAAAGTGTCATACATGTTGTAGTGCATCAAAATCTGTAGAGACAAAGTGTCATACATGTTGTAGTGCATCAAAATCTGTCGAGTCAAAGTGTCATACATGTTGTAGTGCATCAAAATCTGTACAGACAATGTTATACATATTATAGTGAGAAGCAAGACTTTGATGACAACTTTGGTTAATTAAAACCTTTGTTCCTGGAGTTAATAAGTTCCATTGTTGTAAATGAGAGCTAAGAAGTTCCTCATGTCGCTTTGGTAGAAACAAGTTAGGAAACAAATCATCTGTCTGTTCTTGTGTGATCAGATGAGACAGTTTATATTGAGGTGTCATAGGAATAAAGTTACAAGATGAAGATGGTTCGTTGTCTTCACAGGATAACTCATCTGTTTCCCAATTCGCTGGTGGATATGGTACTGGAAGATCATCTCCATGAGGTATTGGTTTTATTGTAGATTCAATATCTAGATATTAACGTATTGTTTAGTTTTTACCTGGATACACAGAAACATTCCTCATGCAAAAATAACAGTCATATTATCTTTGGATTTGCACATGAGAAATAGAGATGGCACACTTGTTCCCTTCTTATTTAACCACTGTGCCAAGCCAAGTTTGTAAACTGTACAATACACATGTGGAGCCCAACGTTGTTCTTAGTGTATATTTTTATATCTAAAATAGTGATAGTAAGCTATCTTTACCTTGTGTGTGATGTTCTTACTTTGTGAAACTGTCATACATTTTTCATAAATGTAGCAGAAATTGTTTGGGTGATTTTCACACTTTCAAAATTTACTCAAGCTGGAAATTGTCATCATTTAAAACTCTCAAAATTTTAGTATATCATCGATATGATGGAGAAAGAAAATCGACTGTTGTTTTAACTTTACACGGAGCGAGGCAAAGTGATCAACTAAGTGAGAATGAGACATCTGATTTCACCCTTTCTATGCTTTTCGAATGTTCTAGCAAACTGAAAAAGTGAGGGCGGAGGAGACGAACGTGGAAGCGAAACAAAAACTGCAATTTGCCATAATTACATCGAGAGCAATTAGTGTGATTTTATTTACTAACATTACTTTTATTTCAGACGTGTCTCCGAGTTATTGCGTTATGTACGTTTTGTATTACTATCTCAAATAACCGGAAATTTGTATTTGAACTTAGTAGTTGATTAAATCACAATATGTATTAAATTTATGTTATTTGCCAACAATATTGATACACACAATTTCCTTTTTAACACAAATATATTTTATTGTAGAAACATGAAAACAATACAATTTATAATAACGGTTATTACTAATAATTATTACAAATTTTGGTTTATGTACAACAGTTTCACGAACTTACAGACGACATTGAGTTTTATATCCAGTTCAGAAACAAATATTTTATCGACGATTCACGTCTACGACGAACAAAATAGTTCCGAGTTAATATTACCACACCACGCTAAAGCTAAAGCTTTTTTTTTTTACTGACTGGCCTTACACGGTTTAAAAACCGACTCCAACCAGCAAACATATTTAATGTTTTCATAAAATTCTAACGTTCCAAGTAATTCACTGAAGTTGAAAGATTTGTAATATTCGAAATCTGTAAACTTTCTTGTTGAAATTTTATATTTTTTCGATTAACAGATACTATAACACAATTACAGCTTCAAAGGCCTATAACACACCGACTGTAGCTGTCGAATAATAATTACGTTTTCAGAGATTTAGCAAAGCTTAGACAATACTGTCAATCACAAGTATTATACACGCACCCAATATATTGTTGATTCTCGCTCAAGAACGTTCTACACATTTCGAGAACATGCGAGACTTGTGCAATACACAGTAAAGAATATACGTCACATGTAAAAAGAGAAAACTGTTCAGAAACAAGCGTGGGTATATTAATAAATGTGGCGAATTCATTACAACATATAAAAATATATATTTAGAATCTTAGACCAATTCAGTGAATGTTTGAAGTTATTAAAAGTATTTATCTTGTATCCGTTAAAACTCCAAGTAAAGTTAACTGTACTGTGTTAATTGCTTTGTACGTCATATAGTGCTGGTAAAATATTAAGACATTATAAAAATAGGATCTTAATAGAATTTTTTAAATGAAATACAATGACTAAACTTTGTTTTTATGTATCACACAAAGTGATCTTTCATAATAAAGTTCTTTGTGTCGCCGATGTCATTATAATTACCTTTAATTTAAACAGTATGAAAAACACGTCACCAGAAGAACCACATAATTACATTGCTACCAATAACCTTTCCTCAGAATGAAAGTTTGACTCTAAACAGGATGGTAACCTTTGTGTCATCTGTTTCATGGCGGGAATGTGCTTATTACAGAAGGTTATTTCATATAACTAATTTCTGCAGTCATTTTTAAACCTGTAACTATGCTTTTATGAGACTGAAACTTTATTTATAAAACAAGAAATAAACCATAGCTTGTACACTTATTCATTTCGCTATATTAATGATCTAATCTCTGCCAATAATAAAATATTATTCTAAATTAAATATATCCAATAAATAAATAGATAAAAGTAATAATAACTATAATACTATTACTACACATTGCTGAGATTCAAATATTATTTTCGTCGAAGTCAGAGTAAAATTAATCATCTTTAACACAAGAAGGGTTTTTAATTTTCCAGTGTAGTTCTGTTTACAGTATTAACAATAATTGTTATTTCTCAATTAAAAACAAACAAAATGTTTGACACTTTCTAACAGTATCAATCCCTTTATTGCTAATGTTCAAACATTAACAAATAAATTAAAAATAATATTATAAAGTCTGACAAATAAATATAGTTTTACACTTTCAGGCTAAATATGATAACATATTTAAAAAAATGAATATTTTATTACCGAGCTTACCTTCGGAATACATAGAGGTCACTACTTAATTATTTATAAATTATCTAACTGCCATAAATAGATATATATTTCACAGACCTTCGTCCTCACTCCGCCTCATGGTCTATCCACCAGACGTGCGCCATGTTTCTCTGCCAATAAATATCAACTATCTCTCAGCCTCATGACTCAAGCAAAATCTTTCCTTCACGCGAGGGGGTTCGGGGGATAACAATACTCCTGAACTAAATACCCGCAATAATTTATTTTACTATATATAAATTTAGGCATCTGTTCAGTATGTCGTCACTGAAGGACAAACTTCAGACAGTTAAACATGTCTCAGCCAACGATGTTTTGCTTGAAAATATTTTTTTAAAGAAAAAGTAACAGAATTATTAGTGATTTTCTGTTTACTTTAACACCAGTGAATATTATTTTGTAATAATTATTAAACCATGGAGGCTGGTGGTATTACATGTTGTTTTGTTGTTGTTTTGAATTAAGCACAAAGCTACACAATGGGCTATCTGTGCTCTGCCCACCACGGGTATCGAAACCCGGATTTTAGCGTGTAAGCCCGCAGACATACCGCTGAGCCACTGGGGGGCTGGTGGTATTACAAAACCACAAATAGGGTGAATTACACAACACCTGAGAACGTAAAGTTCATAAAAGTACTTTTGGCTTTAATAACAGATTTTTTCATAACTCAGACGGTCTGTCATGGCCAAGTGTGTTAAGGCGTTCGACTCGTAATCCCAGGCTCGCGGGTTCAAATACCCGTCGTACCAAACATGCTCGCTTTTGCATCCGTAGGGGCATTATAACGATTCGATCAATCCCATCATTCTTTGGTAAAAGTTTGTTTGTTTTGGAATTTCGCACAAAGCTACTCGAGGGCTATCTGTTCTAGCCGTCCCTAATTTAGCAGTGTAAAACTAGAGGTAAGGCAGCTTGTCATCACCACCCACCGCCAACTCTTGGGCTACTCTTTTACATCCGAATAGTGGGATTGATCGTCACATTATACACTCCTACGGCTGGGAGAGCGAGCATGTTTAGCGCGACGTAGGCGCGAACCCGCGACCGTCGGATTACGAGTTGCACGCCTTACGCACTTGGCCATGCCAGGCCTTTGATAAAAGAGTAGCCCTTTTGTCTTACACTGCCAAATTAGGGACGGCTATCGCAGATAGCCAAAAACAACAACAAATCATACTTTAACTACGCAGTTTCCGAATATAACATGTAATTTTTCTATCGCTTTTTGTACAAATCGGGAAAAGAAAACTTTTATTTAGATCATAGTGTTGTTTCGTTTACCACACTGAACATTTTTATTATTACGTTTGGGCTCCAAAATGATTGATAAGACTGTCACGTCGCGATTGGTATAGAGAAATGTATAGCTGGTGGTTGTCATCATTTTAAGCATAACAAAATGACACTCGATTTCATTTAAAACGATTCACTTGGGCAGAAGTACATACGGCGTTTCGTGAAAAATCTGTATGCTGTGGAGCAAAATGGATATCATTTCAGGATTCGGTAAACAAAAATTACAGTAAAATGCGTAAACATTTCAAAACAATAAAACCATCGCAGGCCTCTGTTATTTCTGATACAAAATTATTTTTATATCTGAGTATAAATCTGATGCGTGATAGTTATTGAAAAGGGTGGAGGTAGGAGATCATAAAGCTGTAGAAATATAGGGTGGTTTGTTTCTACTATAACACTATTTTATATGTCTAACGTTTGTAGAAACTGCTCTATAACAGCTGGTTGTAGACACCGAAAGGCAGTAAATTGTTTATTGTTTATTTTAAATTTCGTACAAAGCTACTCGAGGGCTATCTATGCTAGCCGTCTCTAATTTTGCAGTGAAAGGCTACAGGGAAGGAAACTAGTTAGCAACACCCACCGCCAACTCTTGGGCTACTCTTTTACCAACGAATTGACCGGCTGAAAGGGCGAGCATGTTTGGCTAGTGGAGATTCGAACCCGCGATCCTTACATTACGAGTCGAACGCCTTAACCCACCTGACCATTCCGGGCCTCATTTAAATAAAGTTAAGCAGGCAAACAAAAAATGAGTAAGGACTGCTTTAGAAGCAGTAAATCCCAACCACTGATTAATTATGTTATAACTATAATTTTTAAAAGTCAAAACAAAATATATCAAAATTAAAAAAAATAAACAAAATACGCTGTATTTAAAAAAAAAAAAAAGATTCCAGGATGCATGCTACAATGTGGGATTATAAAATACATCCTAGATTTTGGTGGTGACTGGGCAGTAGGGCTCACATTGCAGTGGGCATACACTGTCTATAGTTTTAACCTCCAATTCGTTAATCTCACTTAAGAAATAGACACAATGAGACTAGAAATTAGGAGAGCGAGATGTGGGTGCTGAAGCCCACAACGTCCCACATTTATATCACCCTTCACTGCCTGCAGGTAGCTGTGAGAAGGTGATTGGCATCCCAAGTTAAAATAAGAAAAATAAAATGATAAAGGTAAAAAAATAAAAATAAAAAATAAGGTACTATTTTTCTACTATGTTATTATTATAACTTTTGACTGCCTGTCTTACCAATATTATAATTATAATCTGATTATAAGACTGATAAACGATGTATTTACACCGCGACGTGGATCCTTTTACTTCACTTCCATAGCCTAGGATACATTTTATAATCCCATCTTGTAACTTGTACCCTAGGATATTTTTTTGTAAAATGCAACGTATTTTGTTTGATTTTAATGTGTTTTGTTTTGGCTTAAAATTATGGTTATAATATTTTATATTAATTATATATATATATATACACACACACACACATATATATATATCGATTATTTCTTTAAACTTATCATATAAGATGAACAAAATTTCACAACAGGTATATTTTCAATGATAACTTTTATTTATCAAAATACTGTTGAATACTAAATGAAATACGGCGTGGTATTATCGTTCAAACAAAGTACGGTTATTCATGCATAAGTCTATCAAAGATGGAAACACAGTCTCGTCTAAAATGGCGTAACGTGACAGAGAAATCTTTTTTTGTATATTAATAATTCATTGTTAGTGGATGAAGGTCCGATAATGTAGTTTATTTCATTCGTTATTCAGCACCCCTTTTGAAATGAAGATTTATCGAAGAGTTTTTCAATTAGATTTTTAAAAGTCGTCTTGTCAAGTAAAACTTTTCAAAAAGAAAAAACAAAGAGATCAAAAATGTAGTTTGTACATCAATCGTCATATCTTCTGTAAGCCTAGTTTTCTAATAACATAGAATGTTCCAGAAGAACGATGCTTGGATATATAGAAGATAATTGATGAAAATATTTTTATAATTCTTTAAGAGCAAAGCTCTTTGAGTAAAATAAATAAATAAAATGTCTTAGACATATAATTTAAAATAGCAAATGCTGTCTAATTTGAAATGTTACCAGCAGTTGGTAGGTAAATCTATATTGCCACTCCAACAGTTAATTATTGCGAATATGCATAACTTTCACTAGATGGCAGTACAAACCTCTAGTTACAATTGTATTTTAATATATGTGTGTGTTTCGAAGAACAGCGTGAGTTATAAAATATACACAGGTCAACAAAGTTTTTGTTGCATTTATATCAAAGCACTTGGTATTACATAATTTTTGCCCTAATTTCAGATCTGAAGTTAGTTTTTTCCTTAGTGCTCTACTTTTTTGCAATCAAGGTATTTGAAAATCTCAAAATTTCGTCATCATCACATTGACGTCATAGTCTATCATGAAAAATATGTGATAAAGTATGTTAGAAAACTCTTTAATATAACTGGGTAATAAAAAAGAAAATGCAAGATAGTATAAATTCAATTTTATATCAAGTTATAATTCAATTTATTTATATAAAACTGATTAGTAAATAAGACATTTGCTACTATAAGGAGGCAAAGCTCAATTGCAGTCTACTCAGGCATGAATTTCCGCTTGTAGCTATTGCATTTGTGGACTGTCTCAGGGCATTCTCGTTTAATGCTCCAGCAGTAATCTGCCATCATATGTTTGTCCCATCTCCCTTTGTAACGCTCTTTCATGGTCTTGAGGTCCTGATGGAACCGCTCGCCTTGCTCATCACTTACAGCTCCTGGGTTCTCAGGGAATCTACCAAGATGACTGTACAGGTAATGGAGTTTGACACTCATGTTACATCCAAGATCTCGAAAAGCTGACAACATATTCGCTACAAGGGTTTCATAGTTTACCGAGAAAGTTTGCCATCACTGCCACAAATGAAAGCCATGCAGTCCTTTCCTTGTCGTTCATCTTTCTGGCAAATTCTTGATCACGCACAAGTGCACGAATCTGTGGTCCATCAAAAACACCTGCCTTGATCTTCTCGAAGGACAAACCAGGGAGCACAGAAAATATGTGTTGGAAGCATTCACCGTCAGTATTCAACGCCTTCATAAACTGTTTCATCAAGCCCAGCTTGATACGGAGAGGAGGAAATATGATATTTTCTCGACTGACAATTGGATCGTTGACAATATTTGGCATACCTTCCTTCAGAGTCTCACGTATGGGCCACTCCATCTGGTTCCAGTGCTTTTCTCGAGCTCGGCTGTCCCACATGTAAAGATAGCAGGAGTACTTTGTAAATCCTCTTTGTTGACCTAGGAGGAAATTAACCATTTTGAGGTCCACACAAATTGTCCAGTTGTGCTCGTGGTATTTTAGTAGGTCAATCACAGTCTTAATGTCATTATATTCCTCTCGTAAATACACAGAGTGTCCAATTGGAACAGCTGCATAGACATTGCCATTATGAAGTAGAACGCACTTCAAACTTTCCTTAAAACAATCTAGAAATAATCGCCAGTCATTTGGATGGTATACTGGCATCCCTAATTCCTGGAGAAGACCTGAGATATTATAACAATAAATAAACATATTCTCATCTGTAAAAAATGGCACAAAAGCCTGCTCCCAATTTCGGAAGTATGACACTTTTCTTGCATCCTGGAAGCTAACACTTCAGCTGCATTTTTTGAGAGACCCAAATCACGCACAAGGTCATTCAACTCTGGCTGGCTAAACTGTTGGGTCTCATAAGAAAGATTAGACACAAGTGTAACGACAACCTCACGTTATCATAACTCATGCAGCACTGAAGCTGTCAGATGTACAAGAGCATCGCAGTAGTTGCCAATTTGCCAATATAGGCATCGCAGGAAAGGTGTTAATTTGACCACAAACGGCTAGAATGAAAAACTTAAAATTGCATTAAAACTAGAGCATTTGGAGCTGAACCGTTTTCATATTTGAACTTAGCAGGTCACAAAGGGTAAGAATGAGTAAAAAAATCTTATGCAACTGAGATTTCGAAAAAATTGTTGATCAGTGAATTATCAGAGTCCTAGCATGGTCTTAGGTCAGCTGATGAAAGCACAGAATCAGATATTTACATCCTTTCTGCCCAGAAGGTACAAGCTTTACAACATTACATAAGTCTACATTACTCGTTTGTAAGCAGCAGTGATAGTTGTTATCCAATCACCTTCCTTTCCAGGGATCTGAAGTTCAAAATCCAAAAATCTAAATGATTATGAGGAACTCGATCAAAAGTTGTACTCTGACCAAGAATACCACTTAAAAACAACAAAACAAATATCTCAGAAGCATACTTTCGGTACTCTGTAGCATAATCTTTTCTATCCATAAACTTAAATTTTTGTAACTGTATAGATCACGCGTACTGCTGACTAATTCATCTGGTTACCATTTGTAAAACAAGGATGGCTATATCTGGACCTTGGGATTTCTAACTTAGTCATTTGGCCCATGTATCGTATTACTTGATGTTCAGGCTAAATATACCTTTACCAGTCTGTTTGAAAGTATTCATATCATACACATTCATTGATCAGTATCTATTTTGGAATCTGCATTATGCTTAATTCCACACAAGCTAAGTATTTATGCTATAACTTTTCTTACACTATGTGAACCTTCAGTAAAGGTTGCAAATATTTCGTACACAAAAAGTCCAATATTTCAATGGAGTATTTTAATAAAGTTTTGTTTGTAAAAATATCGACTCATTACTAGTCCAAATACGAAGTGAATTTCAGGTAATAAATTAAAAGCATTCTTCATCCCAAAAATCTCAGATATTATTTGTGTAATTCCTAAAAACCAAAAGAAAAGAACATTAAAATATATTTCAAACGTCTGTTTTCATTAAAAATTTATATTATTTTCTCTTCTCTAACTATAGGATCTGCCAATTTTACCGACCTTGTAAACATCATAACAATATAAATTATGCCTTTTTTGTTCTGTAATGAATACAGATTACAAAAGGAAAACACAAAATTTTAGTATAAGTACTTCAACCCTCATATAACAATATATATCTATTATTTTTATTATAATGGCATTCTAGTCGTGTCTGGTTAACATTACATTAGATGCATTGACGTTTTGCATGTGACTTATGTTATTGTATCCAATAATATAAAACAGAAATGTGTTGACTGTGCTTTAATGGACTAGTATTTGGTGAGATACAACTATAATTAAATTATCTTACATTATATATGTATATAGATTGTTAAAGTTTACAAATAAGTTCTTAAACTTATTTTTCTTAAAACATAGAACAGTAAATAAATAAGTATAGCGAACAATAATATTTTCTAGTTATGACGACCTTTGTACTCGTTCGCTGTTTACCATAGGCTGCAAAGCCTTTTCAAATTTGGCACGTGAAACTTAATGATATTTTGTGAGGGTTTATATATGCATTTGCTCGACATGGCCAGGTGGCCAGATTAAGCCGTTTGGCTCTTAATCTGAAGGTCGAGGGTTTGAATCCCCGTCACACCAAATGTTCTCACTTTCAGCCATGGAATCGTTATAATGTTACGATCAATCCCCCTATTTATTGTTAAAAGAGTAGCTTAAAAGTTGGCGGTAGGTTACACTGACTAGTTGACTTCTCTCTAGTCTTATACTGTTAAATTAGGGACGGCTAGTGCAGATAGCCCTCGAGTAGCTTTGTGCGAGATTTAAAAACAAACAAACAAACCTTGCCTAGCATGTATATTTAACTAGTTTCTTTCATCAAAAAGTATTATATATACATTATTGTGACAGTTAACGGTTGTTTGTATCAGGTAATAGCAACAAAATAATCACTCTGAAAAAAAAACAAAATATTATTTTATTTTAATTGATGATGTTAGCGTGGAGAGATAGGAAACAACGCTACTCGTGTAACGTCTAATGAAACTGTCCCATAAATATTAAACACAGAACGTATGTGTCATTTATTTAGGACCTAATCACCGTATAAACAGTTCGAATTGTCAAAGCTTAACAACCTATACTCCGCTTAATGCGGATATCGGAAAATCTGTAATTAATAATTACTGTAGTCTGCCATCACGTTTTGTAGGCAAGAGTTTCAAAAAAAAATCATTCCACGCTATAATGTCAGATTGTAACTTTGATGATCGAATACCAGGGCAACCCGTTTTTACAAATGTTTTTTTTTTCGTTGTTATTTTCTTTCGGCACGTTCACAAAGAGAGAAGCTAACTAATTATCACCCCACTAAAACTGGTTGGTGTCAGATAACTAAGATACCAGTATGTACTCTCAAGGTCAAGGTTTACCAACATTTTGCATACACTGGTTTTTATGTTCAGGTATAAATCAGTCCAGAGTTTTTGTTGTGTTTTTAACAAATTAACCCTTAAACACTCATTTTTTTTCCTCTATAGTTTATCTGAGGTTAAATTCCAAATAGAATTCTTAGGTGGTTTACCTTTCTGTTTATATTTTGTTTTCAACCACTTAAAGTTTTTCCTTATGTGAGCTTGCAAAAAATTCAAGGTTTGATTCCCTGCGGTTAACAGAGCGCAAATAGCCCATTGAGTAGCTTTGCACTTCGTGAATAACCCGGCATGGCCAGGTGGTTAGGGCGCTTGACTTCGTAATCTGAGGGTCGCGGGTTCGAATCCCCGTTGCACGAAACTTGTTCTCACTTTCAGCCGTGGGACGGTCAATATCACTATTCGTCGGGGCGAAAAAGAGTAGCCCAAGAGTTAATGGTGATGACTAGTTGCCTTGCCTCTAGTCTTACATTGCTAAATTAATGACGGCTAGCGCAGATAGCTGTCGAATAGCTATGCCAGCAATTCAAAGAGACAAGCACTTGTTGAAACTAAAAAATCACGATAAATGTGAAAAACGTCGTAGCCGAATAGAAAACAGAACTGCGCAAAAATATTACACTACATTAATTCTTCATTATGAAAACTGTGAAGTGAAGCAGCCATCTCAGTGAAGCCTGACATGTTCTACAGTAGGAATGTCACATAAACACACACCACATTTTCAGTCATAGATGCATTATAAGAGTGACAGTAAGACTCATTAGACGGCTCAGAGCTAGGAGGTATTTGCAAGTTATCTAATTAACCCTATACTACATATAATCTTCCCATTTAGGTAAAGATTTAAGGGTGTGATGGTTTGCACTAGAGTGAAAATAGCGTCCAATTTTGATAAAATGGGCCATGCTTGTAGAACACAACATATTTATTCTGGAAATTTAGTCTTAGTCATTCACTAAGTTATAAACCACCTCGATGACGTATAGATATAGCGACTTGAGTAATTTTGCTAATTTCACTTACCTAGTTCTATCAACCATGATATTTCTTCTGTTCACAAAATGTTCGCCATAACTATTTTACCTTTGTTTGTTTGTTTGTTTTTGAATTTCGCACAAAGCTACTCAAGGGCTATCTGTGCTAGCCGTCCGTAATTTAACAGTGTAAGACTAAAGGGAAGGCAACTAGTCATCACCGCCAACTCTTGGGCTACTCTTTTTACCAACGAATAGTGGGATTGACTGTAACTTTATAACGCCCCTCAGATTACGAGTCGAACGACTTAACACACTTGACCATGCCGGGCCATTCACCTTTACTACAGGTAAAAATATATACTCAATGTAATAACTTTTTTTTTCTTTACCTTTTCTAATCCAAGATTTAACGTAAAGTCATTATGGAATTATTGTATTGTAATTAAATAACACGCAGGATTACATTTTTTTTAAAAATAGAATGCGTTGAAGATTAATTTATATTGTCATTCGAAATGCCATTGAAACCATCAAAAGAACGTTTTTAATTTTCAAGCCTGGTTTCTACTGTCTATGGCTCTACTGTCAGGTTCTTCACGGTTCCGAGTTTGTTTTTGTTTTTCAAGTACAAACTTAGATCACAGCTTTCTCATCTCTCAACCGATATAACATCTAATTACAGTTTTGGACTCAGCAGGTCAATCCTTTTCGATTGATGTATTTGACCACGTCTAAAATATCACTGATTCATTCACTGTAACCCTGCCTAAAATAACATAAATTTGAATGTAGACTGGTAGAGATTCTGATGAGTAATAAGATCTGATCTGGAATATACGTGCCCCCACTCTTGGTATTGGGGGCACACAAAGTATAGTTAATTAAAAAACAAAAAGTGTCATAGATTAGTTTACTGTAATTTTGCCAGAAAAATAGTTTAAATGTTGCGATTATTAAGTGTTTTCTCTTATTTTTGGCTGCAAAATGGATATTTCAGAAACTTTCACACATTTAAAAATTATTAATATCTGATGTTGTTTTTGTTATTTTGAGTTAAGCACAAAGCTATACAATGCTCTGCCCACCACGGGTATCGAAACCCGGATTTTAGCGTGTAAGTCCGAATACATACCGCTGAGCCACCGGGGGGCATCTTTAAGGCTAAACGGAGAATACAAGGGTATTAAAAACTAAATCTTCACCTTCAGAGTTGACGACAAACAAACACCAGGTTCACCAAGAAAAACTTAGTTAGAAAAATCTTATGCTGAAAAACAAAACAAACGAACGAAGTTCTCCTTACGAGAACATACCGCAGACATACCGCTGATTAATATCTGATTAAAGAGTGAAAAAAAACAGTTTAATTTTACCGATTTTTTTATATTTGATATAACACACGATTGATTTATTATTAGTTGTTTATACGTGCTGTTCTTTTCCACGCCCCCCCCAGTGGCACAGCGGTATGTCTGCGGACTTACACACTAAAAACCGGGTTTCGATATCCGTGGTGGGCAGAGCACAGATAGCCCGTTGTGTAGCTTTGTGTTTAATTCAAAACAACAACAAATCATTTTTCACACCAGTGCTTTGGCCGAAGTACACCCAGGTTCCTCTGTCCTAGATAGACCCAGTTCTGACATGTGTTGAATTAAATATAACTCATAAAAATAACATTTCGCCAACAAATGCAGGCCAAGTTTAGAATTAGATTAATGGACAGCATTAGCTTGGCTTGGGGTACATAACTTGTGGATTCTATATAACAAACAACTTCCATTTGTAGCACGAACATTCCGATCCTTGTGAAGAGTAGTTGAATGATTATTTTAGTTACTTAGATGTAGTTTCCATATATATATAACATTTATTTTAATTACAGACATTACGGATTACAGGGAAGGAACATTTTAATCTATCTTGGGGACTGCGTTATCCAACCTTACAGATTAAACAGACCTTAATCACAAGAAATGTATTTTTATAAGCTAGCATCTAATCTTCCTTTTAACTAGATGTGACGTTTATAATACGTCTCGGCATGGCTAGGTGGTTAAGGTACGTGACTCCTAATCAGAGGATTACCGGTTCGAATCTACATCACACCAAAAATGATCGTCCTGTCAGTCGTGGGGGAGTTATAGTGTGACGGTCAATCCCATTTTTCGTTGGTAAAAGAGTAGCCCAAGAATTGGCGGTGGGTGGTATGACTAGCTGCCTTCCCTCTCGTCTTTCCTAGCTCAATTAGTGATGGCTAGCGTAAATAGCTCTCGTGTAGTTTTGCGCGAAATTCAAAAGCAAACAAGCATTTATAATAAAGCACAATTCAATTTAAAACTTTCTGCTTTTTTATTATTTTAATTTTAATTCGTGAAAACAGACAAAATTAAAGTGAAAGACCGTTTTTCTGCTGAGCCATTTTAGAAACATCTAAACGATGCTAGTTACAAAATAGTTACTAATAAAGGAAGGGTTGCACAAGTCAATCAGGTTTCAACAACAAGAAACAATTTATTAAACTAAAATAAATGAACGATAACCACAACCATAATGATAAAATAAAATAAAATTTGTTATCTCACACGAAGGACCCACTTTTTAGAAAATAAAAATATGGCTGTTTGTTTTGAATTTCGCTCAAAGCTACTCGAGGGTTATTTGCGCTAGTCGTCCCTAATTTATCAGTGTAAAACTAGAGGGAAGGCAGATAGTCATCATCCCCCACCGCCGACTCTGAGGCTACTCTTTTACCAACGAATAGAGGGATTGAGTGCCACCTTATAACGCCCCCGCCCCAGAAATGGCGAGCATGTTTGGTGCAAGCGGGATTTGAACTCGCACCCCTCGGATTAGGAGTTGCACGCCTTAACGCGCTTGGCCAAGCCATTATAAATATGAAAACGACACGAAAACTATTTTAAATGTACAACATTTCGATAAGATTACGTCATCACCAAGTACCATTCCTGCTTTTAACGATTTTTATATCTTTGTTAGAAATTCTGAAGAGAGTTGCTTGTGTGTGTTTTTCTTTTAGCAAAGCCACAACGGGCTATCTGTACACCGAGTGAAATCGAACCCCTGAATTTAGCGTTGTAAACCCGGAAGATAATTGTACGGTAGTGGACAAGTGAGATAGCACACCAGAAGAATACACGTGAAACAGTAAAGACAAATGTTCAGACTTACACAAGTGGGGCCTGGCACAATTAAGTGATCAGAGGCTCAACTTACAATCTACAGGTCGTGAACTCAAATCCCGTCGCACTAAATATATTCGCCCTTTCAGCCTAGGGGGCATTATAATGTGAGAATCAATTCCACTATTTGTTGGTAAATAGTGACCGTTTTATTAGATGTATGCATACAGTTGTTTATAGTTTATACAGGTGTTGGTGTGACCGTTTTATTAGATGTTTATACAGGTGTTGGTGTGACCGTTGTATTAGACATTTATACAGTTGTCCATACTTCATACAGGTGTTGGTGTGACCGTTGTATTAGATATGCATACAGTAATCCACAGTTTATACAGGTGCTAATGTGAGTGTTGTATAGCATATCTAATACGAAGGTCACGTCTGTACCTGTATAAACTATGGATTACTGTATGAATATATCAGGTAATCTATGACTAATTAACACTTTCAAACATCCATTCGTTGCAAGGTATTGGCCGACAGCACCCAATCAAAAGCTTTTTTTCAAAAATATCAGTACAAACTAGTCACTTGAACCGTATCCTACGTTGGGTCGTGCGCAATGTTGGTTTACGTAAGAGAAATTTATCTATATACGTAAGCAGCAGAATTCCATTTCAAGTTCGGAATGCGATGTGGACTTCGTACTCGTCAAGAATTCCATTGAGACACCGCTGTGTGTTAAGTTCGGCGGCCGTTTCTGCGATATCCCGCGTGTAACGTTCCCTTGAAGTTTGGGATTTATTATTTAGGAAACTTCTATAAGTGCAATTTATGTTTTACGGCCATGGTAATTAAATTCTTTACACCAGCCGTGTTAATGACGATCCGTTATGGGAGACAAGTTTACCGGTCCTCTCACGATATGAACGCCCGCACTTTTTTTATGAACATCGTGCTTTTAGAGAAATTACTGTAATGTCTTGCTCGTAATCCTTCCAAGCCACATGTGTCTGAAGACCCCTATAGCGAAGGGTTACAAATGGCAAACTAATTTATAAGAAGTTGCAAACATGCACTTTTGTTACTTCTGATGTTTCGCATGTGGTCAGACTCCACTGCGTTCAGGAGGTCAGATCTGTCGAGTCCAACAAAAATAATTCTCTCCTCCTTTTACGTAGGTTAACAAAACTCTTTATAAAGATTTACTGTATATAGAGAGAAGTGACTGGAGGTGAATAGAGGCTAATAACTTAGAACTTGACAAGCACACACGCTTATTTCATTCTGGTATATTTTAAAATTCGTAGTGAACTGGTGAAGATATATTTCTATTCCATACGAAAGAAGAGTAGATTAGATAAACTGAACTATTTCTAAATTATTTTGATAATAAGAAAATAAAAAAATTGCTTGCACTGCTTATATACGTATTTATTATTTTCTTTTAGAATTGCCTTGCAAAGGTCCGCAAGGGCTATCTGTGCACAGCTATCCCTCATATTCAATTGATAAACTAGAGGAGAGGCCACTAGAGAACAGCACCCAACGCCAAAAGTTAGTATACTCTTGTCTGATCGAATAATGCGATTTGGCCGTCACGTTTTTAGCGCATTTACAGCCCCAACGTATACGGCGCATTTTAGCGTCAACGGGACGGAAACCATGAGAATCAAAAGCCGAGTACACTAACGAGTAGGCCACGCCTAGATTAAATATGAGTTTTTTTATTTATTAATAGATAGGCGGCCCGGTCTGTGAGTGACAGATGCATGTAATTAAACCACGCATTTAATTTACCGTGAAAAAAGTCTAAACGCGGACCGATAAGAAAACTCGTTTATGAAAGTTGTCATTACAATTTTTATGGCTGTTGGTATTAACTGTCCAGAATAAAATAATGACGCTGCTTCAAGTCCCATAAAGGTTTTCTGGGATATTTCATAGACGCTTGTCGGTTTCTGTTAAGATTGTTCAGCGAAAGATCAAAGGCTTTTCTCTGGCTGTTTTCATAGATCTGAGGCAGGTGGCGTTTCAAAGTACGTAGCGTCTAATTGATTTTCAGCTTCGATAGGTGCTAGAATGAGATTGAGCTAGGCCTGAAAACATCTAATTTTCATAGTCATCACATTCTCACGGATCTCTGTCAAATTGAAACTTATTTTTATTGTAACAAAGTATAATATGTTTCAAACTCTCCAATCTTGTTAACTTGAATAATAATTAAGTCTTCAGTTTAGATTACATTTATGGGAATTTTCAAGATGGATTATAGAAACTAGAAAACTGACCCCCTGGTGGGACAATAGTAACTTTAAGGACAAATAACGACTAAAATTCGAGACTCGATTCTCCGCAATGGAAACACCAGATAGCTCAAAGCTGCTTTATTTTAAAGTGAACAAATAATATGTAAAGGAATTCGAATGCTTTTTCTGTATTTACCATTTCGAAATTATGGGATATCTGATACGTCTATCAACCTCCATCCCTAACTCAAAACTTCGGTCAGCAAGCATCAGCCAGAGTAAAAAAAACAAACAACAACAGCAAAGTTTGGGCTACTTTTCACATCGCAACTCTGATGTAAGAAAAACAAAAACATTACACATTAACTAAGAGAATGGGAAACATATAATACTATTCAGTGTCGTCAAAAGAAAAATTGAGGTTTGTAGAAAATTGCACCCTATCTGATCAATAGTCTGTCTGATTTCTCTCTTAGGTGACCACAGGTTGCAGTAGCTCATCAGAAATCTGTCATCCCTACCTCATCAGATTTTCCATCTTATACTACCTTATCTAAGATACATGTAGTGTGTACTCCTCTCCCTTATCAGAGGTCATCAGTGGACAAGCTACAATCCTTAGCAGACGTCTTCAATGAGTAATTCATATGCCTTATCAGAGGTCCTCGGTGAGTAATTGACATATCTTATCAGAGATTCTTAGTGAGTTTTCTACATACCTTATCAAATGTTATTAGTGAATATTGCATATACTTTATCAGAGGTCCTCAATGAGTAATTCGTAAACCTTATCAAAGGTTCTTAGTGAGTTCTCCACATATCTTATCAGTGATCCTCAGTGAGTAAACAACATACGTTATCAGAGGTCCTTAGTGAGTAATCCACATATATTATAAGAAGTCTTTAGTGAGTAATCCACATATCTTATCAGAGGTCTTCAGTGAGTTATCTACATACCTTATCAGAGATCTTTAGTGAGTTATCTACATACCTTATCAGAGATCTTCAGTGAGTTATCTACATACCTTATCAGAGGTCCTCAATGAGTTATCCACATACCTTATCAGAAGTCTTCAGTGAGTTTTCCATATATCTTATCAAAAGTCTTCAGTGAGTAATCTACATACCTTATCAGAAATCTGTTTGAGTTTCCTCCTACGTGAATTTTTATTTATCTCAACAGCATTTTTTTATTAAATGTAAAAGTTAAGAACAAATAAATATATAAGCGTTGAAATAAAAAAAATACGAATGAATGCTAAATGTTCTTAGTCTCTAAACAAATGAAATTTGGCGTGATCTAAACTAAGCTTTGCATGCTCAGACCATGAATCTAAGGGTTCGTCTCCTGTTTCCGAAAGAAAAAAAGACAACGCACACGTTGGGGTCGCTAATAGGAGTGAAGGTCACATCTCAGTATTCATTGCAACTGAAGTAAATGAAGAGTTGGCAATTGGTGCTGTTTTATTTTTTAAAGACTCGTGGTAACCACCTTAATATATAACCTTCACACTTCTCAATGTTTGTCAGCTACAAATACGTAATGGAATATCGAAACATGTTTGTTGATTTGTTTCTTATTAAAATTGTTTATTACCTGATAAACGTGGCAGCGAAAGGGTTACGTGGCTTCTTTGTGCTCACAAGCCTATATTTTGAAAATTGAAGGTAAAATCAATTACTTTTATAAGCCTAAATGTTCATTAAACTTGTTCTATGTGTATAATCTTTTGTTACGGATATGAGCCGATGACACTCTGAGATATATTTGTTTGGTTTGAATTTCGCGCAAAGATGCACGAGGGCTATCTGCGATAGCCGTCCCTAATTTAGCATTGTAAGACTAGAGAGAAGGCAGTTAGTCATCACCACCCACCGCCAACTTTTGAGCTACTCTTTTACCAATGAATAGTGGGATTGACCGTCACATTATATAGCTCCAACGGCTGTAAAGGCGAAAATGTTTGGTGTGACGGGAATTCGAACCCACGACCGTCAAATTACGAATCGAGCGCTTAAACCACCTGGCCATGCTAAGTGAGATATATTTGTAGTCATTCCAGATCTATAATACTGTTATCCGTAATTTTTTTAAACTTCTGAACAATTATGTGAAAGTTTTAATACTGCTAATATTATTATTATTTTAATACCTTAAGTCAAATAACGTTAAGAAGAAGAGAACAATCTCCATTACTAGTAGAGGAAACTTTTGGGAATATCGATCATTGGGAATATCTAGCGGAAATTTATATATATTGTGTAAGTTTTTGGATTGTCTTTTTGTTCTCTTTCCTTGTTTCTAACTCCCTTCCTTCTGAAGAGGTACAGAGAATTCTGATGGCAAGACGACTGTTGATTGGTAAACAACAGTAAAAGTTCGTATCTTAGAATAATTTTAAAAACGAAACAATAAAACCAGTTGTTTTCTTCTCAATAATCTTTACAATATAACGAATGAGTAAAAACATTTCTTTGGGGGGGCAGAATTTTATAAAAACTTCATGGATATTCATACCAATTTCCAAATTAAAGTATTATTCTTATACTTGTTTGGTCTACATATTCATTGTGTTTTTGCCCGCAGTGGCATTTAAAGTAATGACCACAAATAAAAAGGCCCAGAAGCGATCAGTATGGATAATTATATTGTTTATGTTTATTTTTTTTAATATTGTTGCTGTTTTGTTGTTGACATGTTTATATGTTACCAGAGGTCCTGTGACAGGAACATATAAACAATTTAGCCGACAAATAGTTTAAAAACGGTGTTTTTAAAATAGTTCCTGTTGTTACATGGCGAGGTGGGTTAAGGCGTTAGACTCATAATCTGAGGGTCGAGGTTTCGAATCCCAATCAAATATGCTTGCTCTTTCAGCCATTGGGGCGTTATAATGTGACGATCAATCTTACTATTCGTTGGTAAAAGAGTAGCCCAAGAGTTAGCGGTGGGTGGTGATGACTAGCTGCCTCCCCTCTAGTCTTACACTACTAAATTAGGGACAGCTAGTGCAGATAGCCCTCGTGTAGCTTTGCGCGAAATGGGGCCTGGCATGGCCAAGCGTGTAAGGCGTGCGACTCGTAATCCGAGGGTCGCAGGTTCGCGTCTGCGTCGCGCCAAACATGCTCGCCCTCCCAGCCGTGTATAATGTGACGGTCAATCCCACTATTCGTTGGTAAAAGAGTAGCCCAAGAGTTGGCGGTGGTTGGTGATGACTAGCTGCCTTCCCTCTAGTCTTACACTGCTAAATTAGGGACGGCTAGCACAGATAGCCCTCGAGTAGCTTTGTGCGAAATTCCAAAACAAACTTTGCGCGAAATTCCAAAAAACAAACAAACAAACAAACCTGTCGTTACTTGTAAGGTAACTTGCAAAATAAATACTTTTTTTATTATTTTTCGGAATTTGTTAATTTGTGTGACCTGTTTTAGCCTTTTAATGTTTCCTTTCTGAAGTTGCTGATTGAAGTGAAATGTCGGCCCTTATAATAATAACTAATTGATAACCAAATTGATTTACGCCAGAATATGTGCGTACAAACAAAAAGACAAGAGTCAGTTAAAAAAAGACAACATTCTTTTAAGATGTGAAGAACGAAAAGCTATCCTTATAATACAAGACAAACAAGATTAATCTGAGTGTATTAGTAAAGGCACGCTACACAAAATATATAATATTAGGGTTAGATGGTCATTGATATACAGGGCCTCGCGTAAGCTTACATTATTTAATTTTAAGAACGTGTCTTGGAATTTGAATTTATATATGCGATCAAGACCTTTTATAGTTGCTTTGTACACTGTAATTATAATCATTACACTCGGAACCGTCACCAGAAATAAATAATAAAACAAAAAACATATAATCAATGAAGAAACCACTATTTAAGAATATGCCTTCCTCAGGTAGAGTACGTCAAAAGGATAAACGAAGTAGAGTTTTGATTGGCTCAGGACGCACATACTTGCCAGTTTTTTAATATATTTTATCGACCTGGCGATTCGTGAGCCAGAGGACGTTTAAGAATCCCCTTTGTCCCACGAGATTGGTTGAGCGCAAAACTGCACAGTAGACTATCTTCGCTCTGTCAAACACGGAGATTTGAGCCCTGAATTTTTCGCGTTCTAAATCCGTACATTTATCGCCGATCTTCTTGGGGTATGTTTAACATGCAAGGTGAAATTGTTCATAAAACTGAAAAACATACTCTCTGCACGGTATGGGCACTTTGATTTTTATATCATTTCCAGCATTGTTTGAAATAGCTCACCAAATTTGATATATATATATATATATATATACTTTATTCAAAAGTTTCAAAATGTTTACGAAGTTTTCTGCAAACTTTATAACCGTGAAACAACTTCTTCGTGATATAATTAAAATTACTTGACAGGAATTTAAAATATAAATATCATAAGAAAGAGGGTTTACTCATGTCTCGAAATCACTAACAAATCAGAATAAATACGAATGTTTGATTTAGTTGATAATCACGTGATTACCAAAAACCAATGACAGAAAATTCGAATAAAAATCCAGTGATCTATTTAATAAAGCTATTTTTTTTTTAATTTCTTTTCTTTTATTCAACAACTATTTATACATTCCAAACACAATGTACCAGAGAATTGTTTCCATGTCGAACATTATAATATATTGTAGTTATAAGTATAATTTTCATACAGCAAAGCCACAGCGGGCTGTCTGCTAAGTCCACCAAGGGAAATCGAACCCTTGATTTTAGTGCTGTACCAGCGGAGGACTTTTTCGTAACATTTTCTTACCTTTCCTACTTAAAAGTACATAAATGTCTAAGGTTTAGCTCATTTAGCTTGGTGGCAAATTAATGTTAGAAAAAATACGTCGTGCTTTTCACTATTTTTGCTTTAATTTCTTTTATACTAGTTCAGTTTAATTAAACGTTTCTAAGCAAAATTTCTGAAATATTTTTTTTTTCATTTTACTATCTCGCTTTCCCCACACGACACAACGTGGAAAATAAATAATCTAAGTAGAGACTTTAGCATCCAACGGTCAAATGATTAAAACATTTTATTGAGTTTAATGAAACAGGCGGAAATTCTGATAGATATCTTAAGTGAATAAATCCCAAGATGTTGTTTGTCTACTCACGATGTTTTTTTCTCTATTCAAGATGTTGTTTGTTCTTATTATTGTTTTTGTAAGCTAGTTTAGATCATGTCACCTCATGAATTTTTTTGACACTTGGAACATTTATGATAATTCTCTACTAATTCTTGATCTCAGACAAATCGATAAAATTTTACTTTTCTAATTTTTTGTTGAGAATGTAAACGTGAAAGTAGAGAGTGACCGAAGCATATGAAAAAAAATTACTGGTTTGTAAAACACAATAGAAGAATTCGTAATGGGCGTTAGCTCTAATGGTCAATTGTGAATTATTTGTTGCTGAAGTTGTTATGAACCAACTTTTTTTCTGCGCATGTCACTGAATAATGATTTAGGTACCCAAATCTCAGGGATAAACGTCCATCACTGATATACAGATGTCAGACCTGCCACAGCGAACGTTTGTTGCATACCTGAAGATGAAAGTGGCAGTCTGGGTGAATGTGGGTGTGATAACAGCACGAAAATATGACAGTTATTTCAAGTTATAATGTTTCTGCATCCCATTGGTCACTTGAAGCTCATACGTAACAAAGTATTTTGGTGAATATGAGTTTTTTTTTTGGTTAATCTTCCTAATGATATATCCTCCAATCCAATCATTCAAAAGTGGGATCTTAAAAGTAGGAATTATGTTGAAACAATCTGATAAATAGTATATCCTATACTTTCGAAATACCTCTAAAAACCACATTCCATCTCTGGAGTTTACACCAGAGTGTTGTAACCCATGTTGTCTGACTTGTCTGACTTCATCAATCAATCTATCTATATATATACACTCGTGTGTTAATTAACATTTTCTAGTACATAATCCCCCTAACATACTCAGATGTTACACAATCATCAGACACACACATATATACCTGTATTAAAGGCGTGTATTTTCACTCAATCATCATGGCAAGCACTCTGATGTTTCTGTAGTTATAGTTGAAGTCAACTTTAAGGGGGAAATACATTTTATCACCACGAATATTCAAGGTTGTAAGAGATGAGGTCAAGGTTGTAAAAGATGAGGTTTATGTTTTCCTATCCTAGATTTTAATTGTTTTTTTTTCGTTCCATAAGATTGAACTGTACCTCATTTGTAAACTAACATAGTTTTTTATATATTAAAACACTTCTCTGTTTCTTGTTTCATAGCCCGGAGGTTAATTAATCCGCTCTGTAATTCAATGTAGCGCGTGAATTCATTTTCGCTTTTCCGCGCAGCGAGTCGATACGTGAAAACTTATTAACACGTATTGAAAAACAACCTACGTCGTGACCAGTTAGGAACTTTTGTCAGCCCATAAACAGGTTCAAGGTTAAGCCTGTCTCTTCGATGAAACTTAATGTTTTCGTATTACAAATCAGCCAAGCGAGAAGTGGAAAGTTGTTTGGTAACTGAATCGACTTGAACTTTGTGTGTTTGTATTTTTATGACAATGATACTAAAACTATCTACCACTGTTTGAGCTACTGACCAGTGTGAATGCTGTCAGTCAACAACACCCTATCACCAAATATACACGCTAAGGGATTTATTGTCATTTCTATAACGCGCTCACAGCTTAAAGTGCAGAATATAATTTTTAGTATCGAACCTAGTTAGAATGTTTCAAAATTCAACACCCTGCTGAGACAGTGGTAAGTCTTCCGATTTACAACGCTTAACTCAGGGTTATGATTCTCCTCGGTAGGCACATCTCGATGTGGCTTTGCTATAAAAACACACACACCGAAATTCAAAGCTCTACCACAAGATTAGTCAGATTGCACACTATTTTCGAGCTTCAGCACGTCGTTACGGCCAATGTCTTAGCGTCTAGTTATGCTGTTTTTGACAGACTGCATCTTGACAATAACCCTCCAGCGTAGTTTCCATTGCATATGGCTCCAGCCTAAAGATACCTTATCCAAAGCACTCCATTCATCTCCGCAGGCTTTTCACAATCCATTCTGTATGCGAGGACGACACTTTACAGCACCCGTTTGGACAGTTTCCTACCAAAGAAATTCATAGGCACTAAATCTGATGACTTTACTATTACATCTTTGCAAGGATTAGCATTAATACTCGTTTAGTTCTCCAGCTGATTGAAATATGTGAAAATAGAATGAATATGTCATACAAGCATATTGTGCGTATGTCATTTGTACAACTTTTTCACAGCGAGATACGTCTTGACTGTGTCACATACTATTGCCTTGGACACATGGATTCACTCACACCTCTCATAAGAGTTGGTGTTTTTTTAGTGTCATTGAATACAATAGATATTCCCTTTTTACAAAAATCAAAATTCCTATTGACCAAACACGTAGTATCTGAAAGGGGTGATGTATTTCCCATAGCAGTAGCAACACAATATCTATAATAACCCAAACTAGTATAACTGTCATAACTAGTTATGATACATTCCGTTCTGTCGAGAATTTAAACTGTCTGTTGTTGACACATCACTTACTGACTGACGTATTTAAAGTCTTTGTAATATAGCGAACTCAAACCCCTTTTCATAAACACTATAACTGTATTAAATGTTTATATTTTCATTATTTAAACTAACCGCCCGGCATAGCCAGGTGGTTAGGGCGCTCGAAGCGTAAGCTGAGATTCGCAGGTTCGAGTCCTCGTCACACCAAACATGCTCGTCCTTTTAACCCTAGGAACATTATAATGTGACGGTCAATCCCACTATTCGTTGGTAAAAGAGTTGGCGGTGGATGGTGATGGCTCGCTGCCTTCCTTCAAGTCTTATACTGTTAGCTTAGGGACGGCTAACGCAAAAAGCCCTCGTGGGGCTTTACGCGGAATTCAGAAACAAACAAATCAAATGTAACGTACCAATTTAATGTCCGTCACATTCGGGCCCCCCAGTGGCTCAGCGGTATGTCTGCGGACTTACACGCTAAAATCCGGGTTTCGATACCCGTGGCGGGCAGAGCACAGATAGCCCTTTGCGTAGCTTTGTGCTTAATTCAAAACAACAACAACAACCGTCACATTCGGCTATTTAGGATTGTTCAGTGAGCCACGTCATGCTTTCGTTTATTAGACTTTACAGTATCGGGTCGTATTAGCTGATTATACAATCATATTGTTTGTTTTTCAGAAAGTAAAAAGAAACATTTCTCTTACTTATATATAAAAATACATATAAGATTTCATTATATCAGCAATTATGGTCGTGCTTGAGTGATCTACTGGTTACCATATTAGATTACGAATCGGAAGATTCAAGATTCGTACCCCGATATGCAGCATCCTTAACTGGAGAAACATGATAATTGAGACAGTCCATCCTGCTATTCTGTTAAGAATGACTGTATAAGCGGCGGGTACTCTTGGCTACCTTTCATCTCTCTCTTTCTGTGTGGCTGACAGTTGTAAATGACACGTTTAGTCTCGAGGTCGCATAACGAGCAGTTCAAATAAAAAAACACCAAACACATGCATAAGAATTCTTTCTATATACCTGGCGTTCAAGTAATTATACTAATTCTTTATAGCCTTATCTATCGGTCGATCAAGACATTAATTCATCTAATTCAGGTTATAAAAAATACATTCACGGATAATATTTGACCTTGAACTTTTGGAAATTATTCAGGAAATTCCGTGCATAGTGTAATGAACTTAAAAAAAAAGTTAAATCATCACGTCTTTCAAACGCCCTGGAGTATTTGTGAGTAGGACAGTCCATTGGGAGTAAGACTGTAAACTTCATTAAAGTGATGTAAAATGTAATTGGTAACACGTGTAACAGCTTGTGCACGAACACTTTGTTCGCTCAGTTCCATGCTATCGATTTAGCCTCACGCCATCCTCGTCATTTAAATCTGTGAAAAGATGATTACTTTATTTGGATTAGTTTTAATGTGTACACATGTTTGTGTGTATGTTGTCGTTGCAGCACACTCTGCACAGATGGACGTTGTATGTTCACCTAACGAGGTGTGAAAAAATTACACCCGATCACCAAAGGCATTTTATAAATTCTTGTTCTTCAATAAGGTTGGTATCCGCAGAGGTCTGCTGACAGGGGGCGTGGTATTTAATGATTTTTATGTTGGCCAACACCTCCAGGTAGATTCCCGTCCTATGGTTCAAGACACGCACGTGTGAATTGGGCTGGGCTTCTTTGCACGGCTACAGGTGTTAATTTTCGAAGTTTCCATCGTTGCATGTTGGATACTCGTTTCTTGTCTGCGCCATGCATGTTCAACATACCTCACTAATTGATATGGAAGATGATCGATTCATTGATTGATAATATGAAAAAGGCTTTGGCACTACGCATGCGTGAGCTTGTATGGGAATTAGCGAGAGACCCTGCTGACCATTTTCTTATGCAAATTCCTGAAACAAAACATTCAATTTGAAGATCATGCTGTTAAATGAATTGAGAGTATCAAACTTAAACATAAATTGTCAAATAAGAAGACAGTTTTTTTTCCACGCCCGAGATTTTTGAACACCTAACGCGTACTTGTTATAGGGTTGTATTCACTGTAGCAATATGGCATATTTTGACAGGTCTCATGAAGAAAATTTACAGTTAGGGTGTGCCACAATTAACAGAAGGTATTTCAAAATGATTTATTAAGGGTTCAGGGTAACTAGATATTGCCAGTTTAGATAATGAAAATAATAACAAAGATGGCGAAGCAAAATCTGTAAATTGTGAAAATAAAACTATTTTCAGCTTAAACTTACAACATAGTTTGCTTGTTTGTTTAGTTTTAAGTGCGAAAACTACAGAATGGGCCGGCTATCTGTGATGTGCTCACCACGGATATCAGAACGCGGTTTTTAGTGTTTTAAGACTTCAGATTTACCCTTTAAACTACCGGGAACTTTACAGGAAAAAAAGATATATATATATTGTAAATAATATTTCTGTAAAGACACAAATCGGCTCGTTTTGTTTTGTTTATGGCTAAATAAATAAATTCACAGATCTAATTCATCGTTTTCCTACAACTGTGAGAAATTTCGTATATACAATATAGTTTTTCTTGAAACGATGTAATATTTAACATAAGTTTTCTTTGAATGGCGGTATTTCTGACATATATTACATATAAATTCTTGGGATGGATGGAAGTATGTGCGATGTGCTTTATGTTCATTTCTTGCTTGAAAATAAGCAACATATATTCAATACATCGTTAGTGATATAGCCGTTCACATGCCTAAGGTTCAACCAAGGGTATGTTGAATCAACCATAAGAAAGCTTTGCAATCAAATAAAGAACGGCGTAACGCCATAACCTACAACACGAATGAGATTAGCAACCACTGTCTGAACGAATGTAGTTCATGTGCTTACTTCCAGTTTTTCTGCGTCATTCCCCATTGGCAGGAGGGTTTCATGGTAAAAATGTCTTGCTGGTAGGCTAAGAAAATCAGATCTTAACCAGAAGATCAGTGCAGTACCACCACATCTTCATATGTGAAAAACAGAAGACGAATTTTGTTTGTTTTGCTGGTATTGTTTTTCAATTCGCTCAAAACTACACGAGGGCTATCTGCGCAAGCCGTCCCTAATTTAACAGTGTACGACTAGAGGGAAGCCAGTTAGTCATCATTACCCATCGCCAACTATTTTACTAACGAATAGTAAGATTGACAGTCACATTGTAACGCCCTCACAGCTAACAGGGATACCATCTTTGGTGTGACGGGGATTCGAATCTGCAACCCTCATACTGTGAGTCGAGCACCTTAGCCACCTGGCCATGCTCAGCTCACAAATTTTGATCGTTGAAATGTCATGGCCAAATACACTGAGTGTTGTGCGTTTCATTATACTACCTCTTCTGTCTCGAGAAGCAACTAATACCTTGCCCCCTTGTGGCATATAGGTGAAACTAGAGTATTATAACACCACAAACTCGGGTTTCAATAGCCGCGATGGGCAGAGAGCAAATAGCAAGCTCATTGTATAGCTTTGGGCTTAACAAGAAACAAACAAATACTTTAAACATAAAGATCAGTTTTGTTCTTTACATGAAGAGAACTTAGTCCGAAACGTTGCACAAACCAAACCCGAAACGTTGCACACACATAAAGCCGAAACATTGCAAAATAAACCCACATGAGTAAAAGTGTAGAAAACGTTTTTATTCTTTCTATTTTAGTTGTGTAATTTTATTAATAAATCAAAGAAAAATAATCTTTCAAATTAACATACTGTAACGCATCATTGTTTTTTTTAATATGTATCTTATGAATCACACTGAAAAAGTATTAACTCATCCTTCAGTAGTTAAGAGATGTCTTCCACTACAATTTATCGATTATTAAAAGTAAGTTCAAACCAGAAATTCTCAGAGCAGGTGGTTTTGGACATGTATTTTTGAGACAACTTTAAGACAAGTTTTCATTTGTTAATTGGTAAATTTTAAAATAAAATACAGCATCTTCTGGTTGCTATACTAATAAGTATAAAGGTTTACCCTCTGAGAGTAAATTCAGTTTATGTATCAATAAAGCTGCATTCTCAGCATCATTAAGTAATTGTCAACCTTTTATATTTTTGATTATATTTTAATGCTTACCTTTCAATTGAGATACAAACGATTTCACTTGCGATTCAGTAAGGAAGGCCAAAGCATCACGATAGCAGGAATGGGATGATGAGACAGGAACACTTTGAAAGCAGCTGCAGACATAATATTGCACTCGACTTACTATACAGTATCTCTAAAGGTGGTTCAAAACCGTTTCTCAGTACCTCTGCATATCATTTGGAGACTCTCGTGGTTCTTGTGCTTGGCCGTTAACCTAATGATGTGCTGACTTTACCGCTACCAATCAGTCTTTACATTCCTATAACTATAAAAGTGCGGGAAATGCTTCTAACCAATAAAAATGTCCATAAAATTTCAGTTCACAATAAGAAAACCCGGATTGGGTAGTTTTTAAACAAAAATGTGCCCTACTGGCCTGTGAAGGATCTGTTAAACTTGACAAGAAACTGTGGATCCAAAATGTGACATTCAAATATTTGACTTGTGACGAATTTAGATCACATCAGAAGACATAATCAGTCATACATAAAATAAAATATACGAAACATTCGAACTACATGGAAACTAGCTCGCGAACAACATCTTCCGCAACTCGTGGGTTCTTCTTTTCTAATGGAATATAGAGGGACAACAACAGCACAAGAATAGCCCCAAGAAACGAAGCACAATATTGCCAGATGGGGATGGGGGCTTAAATTCAAAATCCTGCAATGCTTCGCCACGTGACCATGCACAACTAATGGGAAGTAATATGTGTACCAGGTAAATAAATTACTGGACTGTTAGAAAAAAACTTAATTAAATTAAAAAAAACTAAAGTTATTTTTATGATATTACTAAGTTATCTTCCAAGTTTAACACTCTTATTTGAAAAATGAGAAAATAATCATAAGTCGGTAAATGATGTCTGAAATCCCACAACCTGAAAAATTCACTTACTCCTATAAAAGGAACAGTTTATTCAATAGAAGTTTTAAAGATACAATCAAGAAAAGTCTGGCCTGGTGGTTAGGGTACTAGACTCTCAATCTGTGGGTCACGGGTTCGAAAACACTCCATCAAATATGTTCCCCCCTTTCGGTCTTGGGGTGTGTCACATCATGATGGTAAATTCCACTATCCTTTGGTGAAATAGCAGAAGAAAAGATTGGCGGTTGGTGATGTTGACCATCTACCTCCATTCTAGTCTATCACTGCTAATTTGCCAAGCGTGACCAGGTGGGTTAAGGCGTTCAACTCGTTATCTGAGGGTCGCAGGTTCGAATCCCCGTCACACCAAACATGCTGGCCCTCTCAGACGTAAGGGCGTTATAATGTGACAATCATTTCTATTATTCGTTGGTAAAAGAGTAGCCCAAGAGTTGGCAGTGATGATTAACTGCCTTCTGTCTAGTCTTACACTGCTAAATTAGGGACGGCAAGCGCAGATAGCTCTCGTGTAGCTTTGCGCGAAATTCAGACATAAATAGCGTTAAATCTGTGTATCGGATTTCGACACCCGCGGTGAGTAGCTCTCTGATGTGTCACCTTGTACCTAACAACGTACAAATAACTTCTAGCCCCTAATGTCAGCATAATTCGGCCATGATTGGTTGCATTTAAAATGCAATTCTAAATTTAAAACAACTGTCTAGCCGTTATGTATTTAGTTATCAATGTTATAGAATGGTATTCATAACCGTACGGAATAACAAATAATAATCAATTATTTAATCTCTTTGCATACCATGTGTGTAATTCCGAATATTATGCGAAAAAAATTTAATTTTTATAAACAACTAATGTATTTATGAGATTAAGCAACAAGCTTATTTTGTACTCTTATTTCTTGCTCGACCGATTACACAAGTACAAAATACCATTTTTTTCTGAAGAGAAAATATTTCTTGTTTCGCTATCGATAAATTGCTGAACCCCTGTGTTTCAACACCAGGGGAGTGACTTCATGTGTGTCACACTTAATTTGTTTTTATTTGAATTTCGCACAAAGCTATTCGTTGCGCTAGTCGTCCCTAATTTAGCAATGTAAGACTATAGGGAAGGCACCTAGTTATCACTACTCACCGCCAACGTTTACCAACGAATAGTGGGATTGACCGCACATTATAACGCCCCCATGGCTGAAAGTGTGAGCATGTTTGGTGCGACCGTGATTCGAACCTGCAAACCTCGGATTACGGTCACACTTAATGACTAACTAGTCTTTCACTTCATGTTTGAAGACTTTTAGTGTCACGTATCGCGTCATCTGTTCGCCTCTCGACATGTAACTTTTGGAAATAGTAACTGATTTTATTGTGTCAAAAATATTTACCTGATTTACTCTTAAAACATCTGTTCTTCGTAAGGAAAGATTTTTAATAACATGGCTGTGAGTTGAGATCTTTAGATTCTCGGAAATTTGTTTTTATGTTTGTCGCTTAACAGAAAGCTACACAATGGGCTATCTGTTCTCTGCCCACCACAGGTATCGAAAACCGGTTTTCAGTGTTATAAATCTTCAAAAAATACCGCCGTGCCTCTAGCGGCGTTGCTGGGGAAATCATCGACGTAAGCTCTAAGCTCAACAAATGGATGAAACTGTTTTTTTTCCCCATAGTTAAGAGATTATAACAGATGTGTTTACCCTAAATCCGTTATCGTCTTACGAAACAATCGAGTAATTTTATGATATTCTTCTATTAGAAAAAAATCAACAAACCAATTAACAACAACATACCAGTCAACAACAAAAACGATACACCAATCAATATGATTTCGATTTTATTTATAATCCAAGCGTCTTATTCCACATAAGCTCAAACACAAGTTTGTTCTTTAATATTTGTAGTATTTGCCTCTTTCCGACGTCTGGGTCAGATAATGAAACCGAACTGCATCAGCGTCTTTAAACTCATAAAACAAGAACAGGAACTAGACTTCATAAAACTTAAAATTATACTAAAGTTATCATATGCGACTAGCTGGTGCCAGCATAAAAAGTAAAATGCTGAGAAACCACTTGTACCGTATCTGAATAGCTTGATGTTATCTCTAAAAAACTGCAGAGAGAAATGCTATTCTCAGAAAGGTAAGTGCCAAAAAAAGATAGTTCATAAATCTAAGAGAACCGAAATAGAAACTGATAGTCACTATGAAAGAAAAGAGCAACAAATTTAAAACCGTTAAATTTAACTCCCATAAATATTGTTACTTGAACATTCATTTATTAACAACAGTGCTTTGTGGTTTACCGATCCAAATAACATAAGAAAACGAAGGCTACAAAAACGTAATTTACACTCATAAGAACTTGTTTGAAACATGAACATAAAAAAATAGTTATTTAAAAGCTGTTGTTGTTGTTGTTTTGAATTAAGCACAAAGCTACACAATGGGCTATCTGTGCTCTGCCCACCACGGGTATCGAAACCCGGATTTTAGCGTGTAAGTCCGCAGACATACCGCTGAGCCACTGGGGGGCGTTTAAAAGCTATAAATACTGTAAATATGTCAATAAGAAGTGCTGATGTCATAAACTGAAGGGCTCGGCATGGCAAGGTGGGTTAAGGCGTTCGACTCGTAATCTGAGGATCGCGGGTTCGAATCCTGGTCGCACCAAAACATGCTCGCCCTTTCAGCCGTGGGGTTGTTATAAGTGACGGTCAATCCCACTATTCGTTGATAGAAGAGTAGTCCAAGAGTTGGCGGTGGGTGGTGATGACTAGCTGCCTTCCCTCTGGTCTTACGCTGCTAAATTAGGGACGGCTAGCACAGATAGCCCTCGAGTAGCTTTGTGCGAAATTCAAAACAAACTATCATAAACTGAATGTATTACATACTTCAACTGTTTAATGAAACTTCTGTGTTATCCCTAATGAGAAAACGTTAGCACAGCAAGTGTTAAGTGATGATAAGATGAACAATAGTGGAATGCAATTGGTATAAAAAAAATCCCATGAATATTTTGTTTACTTCATCGAAACATTTGCTCGAAACCTTTATAAAGGCAAAGCAACAACGAGATTAAGTTAACTGATTTGTTAGCAGAGGGCGCTACAAGCTGGAAACTTGAAAATTAATCAACCATTACCCCCAGTACGTAGCAAACTCTGATCAGAAGTGATTATTATTGTGCGACCAGTACGTAGATAACTCTGATCAAAAGTGATTATTATTGTGCGACCAGTACGTAGATAAATCTGATCAGAAGTTATTATTATTGTGCGATTAGTACGTAGATAACTCTGATCAGAAGTTATTATTATTGCGCGACCAGTACGCAGCTAACTCTGATCAGAAGTTATTATTATTGTGCGACCAGTACGCAGCTAACTCTGATCAGAAGTTATTATTATTGTGCGATTAGTACGTAGATAACTCTGATCAGAAGTTATCATTTTTGTGCAATTTGCTTAACGGATATTTGTTTCAATGCAGTTTTAGCGTAAGAACCCCGATCCAGAGAACGAATTGTTCTCTTTGCCTTTTTCACTATTTTTCGTAACTTTTGCCATTTCCTCTGTGTGAGAAGATGTAGAGACGTTGTTTCATTGGCCAAGTAGACGACATTAGCGTGTCTAAGACTATGAATGTACAGAAACGTTCTTTTATTGGCCAAATAGAAGACATTAGCGTGTCTAAGTCTATGAATGTACAGAAACGTTCTTTCATTGGCCAAGTAGGTGACATTAGCGTTCCTAAGACTGTGAATGTGTAGAGACGACCTTTCGTCGGCTAAGGAGGTGACATTAGCGTGGCTAAGACTATGAATGTACAGAGACATTATTTAGTTAACCAAAGAGGCGACATCAGCGTTTCTAAGACTGTGAATGCTAAGAAAGAGTGATCAGTCACGAGGATGATTCCCGTGAGTTCTAAACGTCACTTTCTTGTTCACACTACTTTGTCTTCATTGTTACTGGTGCTACAGATTTTCGTCGCCAGGGGAGAAAAGCTGAAGGACTGAATACCGATACAGCAGATGTGATCGTCCATATATCTGCACAGATATGTATACCTTTCTGTGATGCTTGCTATAAAGACTGCTGGCCCGGCATGGCCAGGTGGTTAGTGTGCTCGACTCGCAATCTGAGGGTCACAGATTTGAATCCCCGTCAACCTCAGCCACTTGGGCGTTACAATGTGACGGTCAATTTCACTATTCGTTGGTAAAAGAGTAGCCCAAGAGTTGTCTGTGGATGCCTTTCTTCTAGTCCTACACTGCTAAATTAGGGAAGGCTAAAGCAGATAGCCATCGTGTAGCCTTGCGCGAAATTCAAAAACAAAGATTCTTTACATTCTTCTCAAAACGTGCTAAATCTATTTCTTTCCCACACAAAACACAGTCGAGTTTTCAAATTCATAAAGGTTAGCAAATTTCCCGTGCAATCATGCTGTTATTCGTGGGCCCGTTCTATACTTATTAGAAAATCACTTTATCTGAGAACACTACAAGTGAATAGACAGTGGTTAATAAAAGTTTAGTTAACGCTCTTACAGAAAGAACGGATTATTCTAGACGTAGAACTGTTTACCATGAGCCACGGAAGAATTTGATGAAACGTGGATGGCTGAGGAGTAACTAAAGCACTAAAGCTCAAACTATACTGTAGCTAAAGCAGCTGAGGTTAATTGAGCATAACCTTTAGTATATGTCCCCTGTTGGGAGAGCGGTAAGTCTTCGGTTTTACAACGTTAAAATCAGAGGTTCAGTTCCCCTCTCTGGACACAGCAGATAGCTCGATATTGTTTTGCTATAAAAAAAACTCACACACATACCTTTTCTATATAGAACTGATTTATTGGCAGAGAATATTGTGAGTACCATCATCCCAAGTCAGGACAACAATTAGGGTATGATGCCAATGATGAAAGGCAACAGCTTCCTTTGTTTCCTCTGCTATTGAGCAGAATTTCACTGGATGAGATACCTGAAGAATATTGGTTTTCTTTTGCTCAAACACCAACAGTTACGACAATCACTGATATTTATGATTAACGACTGAAAAGAAGTGATACTCGTCGCTTTCCAGTCTATTAGGCTCACTATATGATGTACACACTTCACTTGTGTAATTTCAATTTGATTGTACAATTAGGATGGTTACACGACTGGAAAAATTAGAGATTGAAATAATGTTGCAACCCTTTCTTTCCAAGTCAGTAAATGAACTTTCTAAAGCAAAACATCATCCAAAGTTTCGAGACACTCACTCCCATAATTTAGACGAGTGTTACGAAGAGGCCATTCTATATTCAATAGATTTTTGACCGGATTACCACAGTAAGTGCACTGTGAAGTAGATACCTGAAAAGATAACAGGATGGAGACACAGGATTTTATCTTAGTGGTTGTAGTTGCTAAATACATGCAAGAGTAAATCTAATAACACTGCACAACAGAGTTTTTGCTCCTTGAACACTGTTGGTGTTCCTTATAGATTTTTGGCTAATAAGCACGAAAATCACATCAAATTTGCCCATCGCGTACCGTTTCATCGACATCTTCAGTTTCATCAGAACATCTCTACAACGGAAAAACGATCTCAGGACAACTGAAATCCGTCAATGCTTGCTGACTACTGTTGGACACTGCAACGTGATGCACCGGACATTGAATACAAACGAAAATCAGAAGCAAAACAATTTTAATTATGTTAAACTTAATAGCATATTAGAAACATAAACGCAATTGAATACGTTATTGCCGGTAAACAGCTAACTGTCTATTTCTCAGAGTTCCTACGCGATGAAGCAAAACCAAAACTATATTTGTGCATACCTACCAGGTATCTGTCACAACCAGCAAAAACTTTGCAGGAAGCAAATCTTTTCAAACAAATTGTTGTGCAGTGTAATTTATAATAAATATTATAAGGAAAATGCAGATACTCACTCCTTTCCATTAATACCAGAAAGATATTCAGTTTTGATATTGGAATATCCGGCAGATAGTGAATTGTTATTGAGGAGATACAAATTAGCAGGCCCCCCAGTGGCTCAGCGGTATGTCTGCGGACTTACACGCTAAAATCCGGGTTTCGATACCCGTGGTGGGCAGAGCACAGATAGCCCATTGTGTAGCTTTGTGCTTAATTCAAAACAACAACAACAACAAATTAGCAGACGAGGCTCCCTCTATAAATGAGAAAAAGAAAAAAACCCCTTGTTGTTTCTCAAAAAGTAGTGCAGAAAATATTTCATATGAATTGAGTATATGCATGATCACGTGAGGTTATCAACACTAAATGAAATTTATAGACAGTGGCTTAGATATCATATAAAATATTTATATGTAATGTACCCAGTATTTCATATGGTTATGACAGGAATAGTTCCGTTTAATAAGTGAACAGTTTCACTGAGCATTTCTTTAACATCGTGCTTTTACAAGGTTTATCAAGATGCGAGCTGTACTCGTATGGAAAGAAACCCACACGCGATGAAAACTTTGTAACTTGTATTACGAAACAAGTATGTGACGTACGAATGAACGGTAGTTTCTAAGAAAAGAAGGTAAAAACACAGACAAGGGCTAACGGACAAAGGTATAGTTGCCATTACCTGACTCGAGTCAGGTCATATGCGTAGAAACTAGCCTCAAACTCCATTCCTGGGATCTCTTTAGAAACAACAGAACAAAAGGAAGAAATTAAAGTGTTTTGTATTAATGGAAGTGCTTATTGGGTGTTACCAGTTTTTGTTAATCGGTATCGATATCTTCAGTATTTAAGAATATTTTCACGTATTTTTATGTTCAGTGTTTAAGGATATTTTCACGTATTTTTATGTTCAGTGTTTAAGGACATTTTCACGTATTTTTATGTCAGTGTTTAAGGATATTTTCACGCATTTTTATGTCACATGGTTTTTTTGTTTTACATTTTAGCTACGTTAAAGGTTTTGTTTCTAAATACTTATTGTACTCTGTATCCTTAATTAGTGAAATGTAACGTATTTATTAGAATGACGTATCTGTTTGAATTTGTTTTATCATGTCTTTTATCAACGCTAAAACTTTAATTAATCCGTTTTGTTGTAAGAGGTTATCCTGAAGGCCAGTCCTTTTAAATCTGTGTTTAATGATATATTATGTTATTTGTTAAAGGGTCGTGTTATTTAAAGGGCGTGTACATGTCCTGAGGAACAACAACATCATGAACGCCAACGTATATCTTCATTAGATCGTGAGTTTAAAACTAATTAAGTTGTAATTGTTATACATTTCTTATTTAATTTTAATTGTCGGTTTGAAGTTAAGCCTGGAAGAAAAATGGAAAGAAATGTGATAAAAAGCAATATTATGTACTCTGTGTACCTTAGACTTTAGAAACAGAAATTTGCATATGTCTCCATTCAATGTTGGTGTCAAAACACTGATCCAATGAATCAATGGAATTCTTCAATTCAGAAACATTTTGAGCTCTGTTTTCTTTTCACTCTTAGTCCAGCATGGTTTGATTGTTAGAGCGCTCGATTCGCAATATGAGGGTCGCGGGTTCGAATCTCCGTGACACCAAACATGCTCGCCCTTTCAGTCATGGGACAATATAATGAGACGGTTAATCCCACTATTCGTTGGTAAACGAGTAGTCCACGAGTTGACGGTGTGTTGAAATGACTCGCTTTATTCTCTCTAGTCTTACACTGTTAAATTGTGGACGACTAGCGCAGATAGCCCTCGAGTAACTTTGCACGAAATTCAAAACAAACAAACCACGTAGATTTCCAGATAGTCCATTGTGTAATTTTCTGTGCAACAACAGCTAAATCAAACCACAAGAAAAATACTGATCAAAATTATTTTTGGACACACTGTACATCAGCTCCATTATGTTCAAGATGGGCATTTGAAGATTGGTTATTAAAGGTGTAATGATAATAATAAGAGTAAAGAACTTTGACGACGTCACAAAATGGTGGCATATGAAAGTGTTGTTATTCTTTGGATCACTATCATTTTTAGCTTTCTTTCATTTAAGGAACATAAATACCTTTTTATTACTTCATAATAAAATACTTAACATCAAAATTAACAAGTGTATAAATATGATAATTTACATCATCTGAAAAAAATTCAAAATTGTTTTTCACTTTTAACTATAAATCGAACGTAAGAGCCAACGAGAAATTCTTTGAACAAATTATTGTTCAATTTTATCACTCGTTATTAGAATTAGTTATTACTTTCACATTATAAATTTCAAGAAAGTTCAAGCAAGAGGGACATCACCACATAACTTCACCACATTTTAAAAATATTTTATTTCACCAGTTAAATGTAGTTTGTTAATCTGGTACTTTCAGCCAATCACATGTTGTTACACGAACCACCAATTATTGTTGTTATTATAACTTTTGCCTTCCTCGTGGTCTTGCAATATACAACAGCGGTCACGACGCACTCAAACCGGTGCTTCGATACACGCGTTATAAGTGGTATATCAAATGACAGTATTATAATGTGACGGTCAATCCCACTATTCGTTTGTAAAAGAGTAGCCCAAGAGTTGGCGGTGGGTGGTGATGACTAACTGCCTTCCCTCTAGTCTTACACTGCAAAATTAGGGACGGCTAGCACAGATAGCCCTTGAGTAGCTTTGTGCGAAATTCCAAAACAAACAAACAAAGTATTATATTAGGCTATTTTTGACCCAAAACCACAGCATGGCTGAAAAAGCAATAAAAACATTAGATTTTGCAAGTTTAACTAATTCGTAATCAGAGGCATATTTGTCTTATGTAGCAACTGTAAGTATCTTTGTAAATTAATTTTCTGAGGGACATACCCCGAGAATCCACTATATTCAGCCAGCTGCTTACACTTTGAAACTACTTATGTAAAAAATTTACACGTCCAGCGAAGAACCCTCACTTTGAAACTTTTTCCTACACCACTGATAATAAATAAAGAAAAAAAGTTTAAAATAATACATAAAATAAATAGTTTGCTTGTTTATTTGAATTTCGTCGCATGATTAGACGAGGGCTATCTACGCTAACCGTCTCTAATTTAGCATTACCATCCACCGGCCAAGTCTTGGGCTACTCTTTTACCAAAGAATTTGTTTTTGTTTGTTTTTGAATTTTGCGCAAAGCTATTCGAGGGCTATTAGCGCTAGTCGTCCCTAATTTAGCAGTGTAAGACTAGAGGACAACCAGCTAGTCATCACCACTTACCGCCAACTCTTGGGCTACTCTTTTACCAACGAATAGTGGGATTGATCATCACATTATACACCCCCACGGCTGGGAGGGCGAGCATGTTTAGCGCGACGCGGGGTGTACTGACGAAACAGTTGTAAAATGACTATACGCTACAGACAAGACTCTTATAATCTATGAACCATCTGAAGAGACTTTACCATTCATTACAGACTACAGTGGAAACAAAGGAATTTAAAAATTGGGATTGATCGTCACATTATAACGCCCCCACGGCTGAAAGGGCGGGCATCTTTGGTGTGACGGGGATTCAAACCCGCGATCCTCGGATTACGAGTCGAGTTCCTTAACCATCTGGCCATGCCAGTCCGCGTCGACAATTCGTCAAGGTTATTCTGATGTCTTGATGGTGAAGCGTCGACACCTTTTATATAGGTTTTTATAACCCACAATTAACTGTTGTTGTGTTTTCACGTTATTTGTTTCTTAATTTTAAATAATGGATTCATTAATATTACTTTCATATCAGAACAAGACTGAACTAGTTTGACATTCATGTGACGGTACTAGATGTTAACATGTTTAGCGTGCATCTCCTACAGTGATCCACACAATGTGGAAACCTCACGTTATCGTGTAGTAACAATAAAGACAACACAGCATATAGCAAAATTAACAACAACAAAATCTGATCGAAAATATGATGACGTATTTAAAGATTTACATTTTACCTCGGCGTTTCGACGCCATAATGAACAAAGTTACGTGATGACATAATTGTTAAAACGTTTCATTTAGCAGTTCTTTTTCTCAAACTAAATGAAATTAAAATCTATTACTTAACAGGAAATTTCATGCGACTGCAAGTATGGTTATATATTAACTCGTGAATATTTGATCAACTTTAAATTCATGCTTGTTGTTATTGGCGGGTTGGGTTAGAGAGAAGTTCGAGGCCAAAGACCTTGCTTGACCCGTGATATTGAATAAAGTTAGTTAATCATAATTGTTATTACTTTTTCACCTTGTGCTGTCCAGTAAAATTACAATCATACCACCAGATACCATATAAAATCCAACTTTAGTTTTAGCTCATTATAATGTGTGAACTACACCAAGTAACATGACCTGGAATTGTCCAATCAAATTCTATTATTTCTTCTGTGTTATCGTATTTGGTTATTCTGATTTGTCTTGCACTACTAAATACATCTCTGATAATTTTACATCATAACTGCGTGAAATCGTATTTGTTTTTGCTTTTCAGTTGGGTTTAGTGCTGTTACTCGTTTACTCATTACCTGTCGCTAACTTAAATAAATGTATTAGCTTTGTTGCTAGTTTTATATGACATAGGTCGTGTCTTTGTTTTTTTAGTTGCACCTAACGTGAATTCCATAAAACACTTTTTACATGCGAAACAAGTGAGGTGTGTACTGCCTTAGACGCCAGTTTTTGTGCCATAAAGGACAGTGAACTAAACAGAAAATGGCATTCGTCCAGTCGTGTTTTAGCTAATATTCTGATAGCTTATAGACGGGTTAAATAGCGCAGTACATTTAATTTATGGTTTTCTTTCTCTGTGATACAACTTCACACTGGCGCCAGTTACTGACCAAAAAACTCGATTCGCAAGTCTGAAGACCCAGTTAAAGAACACGAATAATAGACATCGGAACCAAAGTTTGCTTTAAAACTTCGAGTTTCTACGGTTGTAATGAACTATATCAATTGCACACAGATAGACGCCTTAAAAGCCCCCATGACTTTGATTTAATGCAAATTATATGTTGTCGAAGTTAATTATAAGTAGTCACCCGTTTTGTAATTTTAAAACAATATCTTGTCTTATTGACTTCTGCTGTATCAATTTGAAGTGTCACTTCAGTGAGCGAACGTATAAGTAAACTCGTTTAATTGTAAAACTCCAAGAGCCAATTATACTCGCTGATCGTGCTAGTTCTGTGACGTCACCACCTCTCTCACAAGTGCAGTTAGTAACTTGTTGTATAGTTTAGAGCAGCTTCCACTAAATCCACTGATCAAGTGTGTCCCGTTTGAAGAACGTGTCACATTCGAGACTAAGTGCACGTGAGTCTTTAGAAACTTATATTGGTGCGTGCTCATTACAACCACGCTACAGCAATGGCCTTTTTGGTGGTATTAGAACTACTATCAACAAGTAAGTAACAATCTAACATTCTTGTACGTCGCGTGTTTCTTCGTGTGGTGGTTCCTGGTGAGAGCGTGTAACGTGACTAAAGACGTATGTGTTGTTAAGGGGCAGGGTGTTGTATTTGAATTGACCGCTTATACGCGAACTTTAGTTCTGTGAGCGCTTGCATACAAATAACTATTCCATCCGTACAGTTACGGACATTTTCATCAGGTTTTCTTAGGCACTTCATTATTCTAGATTTTGCGTGGAAATAGTGGTGATTTATGCATGGAGTTATTTTATTTTTAAGTAAACGAACTCATTCGTGGCGATTGACGTTGTGTAAGCACATTAGAAGAGATAACTTTACTTTTTGTTGCGGTATGCCAGAAGCCTAAAAGCTAGTAACCGTGGTTTACTACTTTGAATCAAGGTTTCGACGATCTCACCTCATTGGCAGATAGCTAGAACTTGAAATAGTATTAGCATATATTAAATCAAAATCCTTTTACTACACGTGTATACATATATATGTGTGTGTATTTATAAAGCCATACATTAGCATATTTTGGTATTCACGTACCTTTTTTTAATTGTACGTACATATCACCGATTTATTTAGTTCAACTTCTGTATAACTCTTTCTCAGACTTTGTTTTTATATTCAGGGAACACAAAACTTTGGATATTCGATATTTCCCGATATACTGACCTGCGTTTGGATATAAAAATATTTAAATATCAGGTTAAGTTTTATTGTTTTCAACAGTTCTAATTGGTGTATGCAATTCAGTCGAGGTCACCAGTAGAGACTATGTATGTGGCGGGAAAATATCCTGTGTTTGCTGGGAAGGGGTGGGTGAAGACATTCTGTCCCTGGAGGTCGCTGGTATCTCCAAAGTCGAACACATTTCTTAGTAGAAGCTATAGATATATTTCTAGAATCTGTCCGATACGCTGATTTTACATCCCGTCTTGTCTTTTCTTCAGAAAAGAATAGACAGCATTCCAAGGAATAAACCGAACACTGAAATGGCGGAAAAAAGTTCTAACTTCGTCCGATATCTCTACTTACTTTAGGATACTGCCACTGATAAGTTACCTGTAGGACTTTGCCGGATGTTGGATTTAAATTATCTTCACGTGCATAGGTGGAACATTAAAATTTCCATAATACACCATTTAGGTTTCAATATAAAGTATCCGGATATTGCAGGATATGTTATTTCCAGGGTGTTGTACCAGGTATTAAAACTCATATCTACGTGCCTTGACAAAAGAGAATCACTCGTTTGACTTGTATTTAAGCGCAAGGCCACACAATGGTTTCCATACACTGCATCCACCGCAGGAATCGAAATCCTGTTTTACAGCTTTGTAAGCCTACCACCCTGAGCCACTGAGGGAGGTAAGAAGGGGCAATTATTCACTTACAGTTTTTTAACTTGGTCTAACAATTGTTGTTTGTTGTTGTTTGGAATTAAGCACAAAGCTACACAATGGGCTATCTGTGCTCTGCCCACCACGGGTATCGAAACCTGGATTTTAGCGTGTAAGTCCGCAGACATACCGCTGAGCCATTGGGGGGCTGGTCTAACAAACATGAACATTTTATCATCATAAAATAAAGCTATGGTTCAACCATCTGATCCACCCACCACCTGTATTTCACTACTACTCTAGTCCACATGTACAGCTCGTGCCTGAGGTAGAGCCTGACCTGTGTTTAGTTCTTGGTCTGACGTTTATGTGAATGTTTATAAGCAGTTACCTACTGTTCTTGGTATGCAGTCAGTAAAACTGTAAACTGTACAAGCTGTAAGAATTTTAACTACGTTAATGCAGTTGACGACCGGAGACGTGGTCCACTGCTTATCTTTAAATGATAGGTTTTCTTTGCATCATACCGTTAAGACTTGCACGGTTTTAACAACCTAAAGGTTTGCTTAGTAACACTCACTGTACAAGTTTAAATGACAGGTAACACTTGACAATGCCGAGTTTGACTCAGCGAAGTGTTATGTGTAATATTTTGTTTTGTTTTTCAAGAAATCTGGTGTTATTTAAAGTTAAAATTATTCTACTGACCTCGAGTTCCATCATTACACCTACATTCTATTCTCCTGAATAATTATACAATTTTCTACTTCACTCTGTATTCACAAAATAAAGGATTTTTAGATTTCCAAAAGCATAAACATTGACTAATTATTCTCTCGACTCTCAATCTGAGGGACGCGGGTTCGAATCGTCGTCACACCAAGCATGCTCGCACTTTCAGTTGTAGGGAAGTTATAAAGCGACGGTCAATTCCACTGTTCGGTGGTAAAAAAAAAGTCCAAGAGTTGGCGGTGGGTGGTGATAACTAGATGCCTTCATTCTAGTCTTAAGCTGCTTAATTTATAGACGGCTAACGCAGATAGTTCTCATGTAGCTTTGCGCGAAATTCAACAAACAAACAAATTCTACTCCCCTCTCTCTTCAGCATCTTTTTCGAATCGTTTTACATTTTTAATTTTTAATCTCGCTGTACAACTTGATACGCAAGTAACGTGTTGTAGCTTCGTTTTGTGTTCTATGTTGTTTATATTTGATAATTTGTTTCCCCGACGGGGTCACCTGTTTTAACCACTTACACCACTATACAGTAGTTTGTTGTTTGCCAGTCTGTCAGTAAACATTAAAAATGGCATCAAATAAGGTTCGCTTAACGCTGCAGTCTCTATTATTGTGACGTCAGTAAAATGTGCGCATATCACGAATCACGAGGATAATTATGCATCCTGTTTGGTACAACACAGCACGACATACGAACTTCAAAAAAAAAAATTGTTACTCATAATTTTGGTTTCATTGACTCTTCAAACGGAAGTACGTACGAAACTAGTGATAATATGTTGGTTTTTCGTATTTAAACTTTTAAAATCCGTTGCTTCAAAATGTCATAACTCTTATTTGTACAGCGGTAAGTTCTCCGGATTTACAACGCTAAAATCAGGGGTTCGATTCCCTCGGTGGGCTCAGCAGATAGCCCGATGTAGCTTTGCTATAAGAAAATACACGCCCGATCGTGATATCCAATCTTAGTCGTCGGAAGCAAAAGGTATATAGAGAAGGGTCTAATCAATAGTAAATCAATATATCAAAAGTGCGCCTGCAAGTAGCAAAGTGTAGGGGCTTAGGGGTAAAGACTTCATAATTCTTTTTACAATTGGATGACAGTGTTGACCTGTTTTGATGAATTACAGTCTAAGATACGATGAAATTAAGGTTTAAAAAAGACGCTCAAGCGAGATTGGTATGAAAATAATAAGTGATATGATCTTATAATTGTCCTATCTTAATCTTATCTTTCCGACTCGTTTTATCTTTAGCTTCCAAATTCATTTTAAAATCTTTATGTGTTCATGGCAAGCCATTAATTTGGACGAAAAATTCGATTCAAGTTGGAGAAATCGTTAATCAGTCAAAATGTGTGGTGGGTCAAAGTGGGTGTTGGCCCTCTGTGTTGAAGATGAGGGGGACTTTCACCCCTGTTCTGGCGCCTGTTCAGTTTCAGTACACTATGTGTTTATTTAGTTTCAGTACACTATGTGTTTATTTAGTTTCAGTACACTACGTGTTTGTTACATAAACTATTTACTGCTCCATTAAATTCATTTCAAAATTCGTTATAAATTACTTTAACATATGTTTCTTGTTACTCATTAATATTTAAACATTTCGAACTTGTACATATCTATATATGTATATTTCTACCGAATTGATATATTCTATGAATGAAAGGTTTTCTGTTACGGATGTCATTTGTACTTCTGTATCTATAAAAATTGTCTTACATCGGTAAAAACTTAAAGCACAACTTGTCTTATTCATGTGATGGGGTAATATACAATAGCTTAAAAAATATTTTTTCTTCTCTTCGTTCCTGGAACTGGTGAGAGGTAACTAGTTTTACTACAAGGAAAATTACTTTCTAACTACTGGAACTAGTTTTTGTTGCTTTGCAAATCGTGAATGTTTCTCTCTTTTTTTTGTACTATGTCTGTGATAATATCATGATTAACTGTGGGTTTTTTTTTTCAAAGTAAGAAACGAGACAAAACTCGTCAAAACAAACATAAAAACATTATGTATCACTATGCAACTTGAAAAAGGATATTGTTTTGTAGACCGACAAAAATTAACATGCACTTTTACTTACTCAAAAGGCTCGGCATGGCCAAATAAGTTGAAGCGTGCGACTCGCGGGTTCGAATCCCCGTCACACCAAACATGCTCGCCCTTTCAGTTGTGGAGGCATTATAATGTTTCAGTCAATCCCACTATTCGTTCGTAAAAGAGTAGTCCAAAAGTTGGCGGTGGGTGGTGATGACTAGCTGCTTTTCATCTAGTCTTACACTGCTAAATTAGGGATGGTTAGCGCAGATAGCCCTCGAGTAGCTTTGCACGAAATTCAAAAAACAAACAAACTTACTCAAAAGACACGAAATTAGTGAGACAAAAAACAACAAAAGTTTGGTTCGTACAAGTTATGATTTTACTGATATCGTAAACATAGAAAACAAACGAACTGGTTTCTGTTCGTCCTTAGGTGTTTCAACTTGCAACACCTTATAAACTAAACCTGGCTGATTTTATTGGAAATAAAAACAGCATGCGTATCAAACTTTCACATTTGGGGATGCTAATTAGTTATTGGTGTTTATTTTTTTAAACATATCACAACATTTACAATTTTTAAGGTAAACCCGTATAGACAATAGTATTGTTTTTTAACTATTTGTTTCTATAGAAATATGCTATGCAACAGCTATGATAAAGATAGAAAGTTTCACACACGCGCACGTAAATATACACGTATACTGTTGATTTTTATCATTTATTTCTATGGAGATACGCTATGTGACAGCTTTAACAAAGATACAAGGTTTCACGTACAATATATATACACACACATATATATGCGAATAATGTTGTTATCCACTTTTACGAAGATACACAGCAGCTGCAGTAGAAATACAAAGTTTCGTGTAGAAGTGTATAGTTTACTTTGCTTCATCATCGTTGCTTGAGATATTTTTAATGTCTCTTCGTGATATGTATCTCATTAGTTTCCAGATGGAAGACTATCACACATATCCTCAGAAAAGTCACGAACAGACATTAGCAAGACGTGCTGAGAAATGTTCCAGAAACTTTAAGCGTATAAGAACTGAGATGCACATAATCTTGATATTACATAAGCCTTTCCCTGCCAATGGTAACAGTACCTATTAATTATGCCACTGGCTGGTATCGTTTTGGCAGGTTAGGCTATTTACTTTTATTGTGGTTATTGATTTGTGAAACGTGGACCGTAACCGAAGTCCAGGGTTTTCCTTGCATAAAAGCACTACTTCTCATTTACAGGATTAGGTTTGACCTAGAGGTCAGCGCGCCGAGTTGTTATAAGAGTTATAACACTCTTATAGTGTTATAAGAGTGAGAGTCAATGCCGTAATTCGATTCAAAGTTAGACAAAGCCCTTACGGCGGTGGGTGTAACTAACTTGCTCAGTAGCAGAAAATCAGGAACGGTTAAACAGTAGTAATCTTTAAACTTTATGATTATGTTTTATGTTAAAAGGTTCCCCTTAGGTTAAGTAAGCATCACCGTTTAGTTCACATTGTTGTTTATGAATTAAGCACAAAGCTATACAATGGGCTATCTGTGCTATGCCTACTAAGAGTGTTGAATTCCGGTTTTTAGCGTTTTGAGTCCGGTTTAGCTCATTAATTTATAAGACTTCGTTTAGTTCATACGCTCACGAGGTTTAGTTTAAGTTAAACATCACAGTTCTTAAAGTCCAATTCAAAACATTATTGTCTAGTTCACGTGTTTATAAAGTCCAATTTAGTTCCTTTGTTCATAAGGTTCTTTTGTGGTTAATCATTGCCGTGTAGTTCATGTGTTCGTAAGGTATTGCTCATGTCAATCATTATCGTTTCGTTCATATGTTCATCAGATCTTATTTCGGTGAAACACTCTGTGTCTATAGGACCAAAACTAGCGCATAAAATTAATAAAGTCTTCTAAAGAAACAAAAAAGTGGAGAATGTGGTGTAAGGGTATGAAAGAGAAGGAAAATTTCCTAAAGACTTCGAAAACAGCAGTACACTCAAATTTTACTCGCAATTCGTGTAGTACGTTGTTCTGAGACACAGTGTGTTTACATCGTCGCTCAGTGGAGGTCGCAATGAACTTTATCGAGGGTGATGGGAGTGACAAGCTGTCTGCGCTTATTCAATATTTGTTTTTGTTTTAGTTCTCGAGATGTCTGAGTGGTGCACATATTACCTTTGTTATGAACTATAACGAAATGTTTTTTGTCTTTTCAGCGCAGATCGCCCTCGAGTAGCTTTGTGCGAAATTTAAAAGAAAAGAAAAAAAGAAAATTTTGTGTTTTGTCATTTTCTTTAGAGATAATGGAGGTCACAATGACCAGACGTGGGTCATCTGGCAAAGCCGGCTGAGAAACGTTGTATTAGTCAAACAATTCGAAGATTCTGTTGTCCCTAACATTTGATTGAAACAGTGAAAATAGTGCTTGGTCACAGAATAATTTTTGTTGTTGTTTTAAATGGGTCTGCTTGATCAAGTTTTAATAAATCCGAAGGTTTATTGTTCGCTGTCCTATGTCGCAAAAATGCATTCTGAAGTTAGGGTTGTGATTTAAGGGTGACCATTAAAACCCACTATTTGGGCGGAGTAAGAAATCGTTGGCGTTGAACACTCCAATCAATCAGTTTAAAATTAGAGATGGCTATGCGCTGATAGTTTTCAGTTTGGAACAAACGTTTTAAACAAACACATTTTATTGAATTAGTTCAAAACTAAAGCTTCAGTACTCCTCTTTTCCCTTAATTAATTTAATCTAATTTAGTAAATTTAATTACTTTTGGGAATTTAAATAGTGATTTAACCATCGGAGTGTTAGTTGTATCCCAAATAGCCTGATGAGTTCTGATATTGTTCGAAAGGCTTCATTGGCACACTGGTAAAGAAGATGTGGGATCTTGGCCAGGCATGGCCAAGCGTGTTAAGGCATTCGATTCGTAATCCGAGGGTCACGGGTTCGAATCCCGGTCTACTACACATGCTCGCCCTTTCAGCCGTGAGGGCGTTATAAAGTTACGGTCAATCCTACTATTCGTTGGTAAAAAGTAGCCCAAGAGTTGGAGGTGGGTGGTGATGAATAGCTGCCTTCCCTCTAGTCTTACACTGTTAAATTATGGACAGCTAGCGCAGATAGCCCTCGAGTAGCTTTGCGCGAAATTCAACAAACAAACAAACAATGTAGTATGTTTAACATATTGTGATTATATTTTTTCTTTACCTTTTTTAGAACTGCTAGTGTGGTGGTCGTTTCCTGTTGTTACTGTGGTCGCTTGACCCGCTATTGAAACAATCTTGTTGGCTTACCAGTTCTTCTGAATGATTGGTAAAATTAATTCAAATGTGATTAAATAATTGGTATTAAATAACTATATAATATGTTGCTGCTCATTCTTACAATAATTCTAATTTCTGAGTAACATCGACTTAATTTGATTCATGTAGTTGTTATCCATGTAATTTTGATTCTATAAATTGTGTTGTCTCAACCACTTCTTTTTCAGCCGTCCCCGATGGGACAGCAGTGAATCTATAGATTTATAACGCTAAAAATCCGTGGTTCGATCCTAGCGGTGGATTCAGTATATAGCCAAATGTGGCTTTGCTCTAAAAGAACAATCAAACAGTGCTATTCATATTTTAATTATTCTGATGGGTCTTGGCATTGAATGACAGGTCTTGTCGTCATTAGATTTGTTTCTTTTTTTTAATTTCGTACAAAGCTACTCGAGGGCTGTATGTGCTAGCCGTCCCTAATTTAGCAGTGTAAGACTAGATGAGAGGCAGCTAATTATCACCACCCACCGCCAACTCTTGGGCTACTCTTTTACCAACAAATAGTGGGATTGACCGTCACATTATAATTCTCTCACGGATGAAAGGGCAAGCCTGTATGGTGCGTCCGGGATTCAAACCCGCGACCCTCAGATTACGAGTCGAACATCTTAACCCACCTGGCCATGCCAGGCCTCGTCATTACACCGAGTGTATTTTGTATACATTCGTATTTACTATTATTCATAAATCTCACGTTGTCTGCTAGCTAACGGCACTTTTTCGAGCGCTATTCAAATGGAACTAGCACGAAATATAAAAGATAATGAAACTCGGTTCGAAAAAAGAGAAACCTAGCGGGTTTTTTTTAACTGGAATTTTTAAAAAAATGCAGTATCGAGTTTCACCAGATTTTCATCTTTTCCCATTACGCCAGCTCAGTTTTGGAAGTTTTCTTCTCAGTCGTTTCCTGTGTTTGTATTCAATGACGTCTTGAGGTTCTTAATATTTTCCGTACTCTAATAAAACAAAATAACACTTGTATTGTTCAAAGCCGAGTATATTCCATCATTATCGTTGTTATAATATCTTATTAAAAATCACCTTTGCTAGAATTTAATTCACAGTTAAAAAGTGGCAATTAATTAATTTGTTGAGCTTGAACCCAATACTACACGAGGGTTATTTACGCTTGCTGTCCCTAATTTTGAAGTGACAATCTTAGGAAAGGCAGTTTATCAACATAACTCGCTATTGACTCTTGGGCTGTTCTTGTCAGACCGAAAAGCAGCACCTTACAGTAACTTTTATAATACACCAACGGTCATAGGCATACGAAGCCGAGGGGAGCGGTCCTCCAACTTGCAATATGTGTATTGTGTATTTAGAGGCCCCTGTTCAGTTCACGTGTTCACAAAGTCCCGTTCCGGACATTCGGGCACATTTTCAGTTTTCATTCAAGCAAAATTAAAAATAGAAAATGTGGTGATTCGGGTAATTTTTATCTTCATTTGGAAAACCTGGTAACATAAGTTTTTAGTCCCTACCTCATTTGGGTAAAAACTGTTTTGCCCCTTTTTGAAAATTCCACTCGTACTTTGTTTAAGCCAGTGGTTTATAATCAGGGGTGCGAGATAACGTTCCAGAGGATGCGAGATTGCATTTGTTTTGGCCACTTTCACCTTTATTCTTAAATAAATAATAACTGTGAGGGGTGCGGGGCATAAAAAAAGGTTGGAAACCACTGGTCTAAGCCTACATCGATCGATTTAGTATGAACAAAAATTGAAAATAATGAAACAAAATACAGAATCTCAGACAAAAGAAGGTTTGATTGAAGGTAAATGCCAACTTTAAAACCTTTGAAATTTCAGAGAAATAACTATTTCAAAAACCAAATTCGACATTTTAACTCTGATATTTAAATTTGTAATACTTATTAATTTAATTTTTTAATAATTACCGCACCTTTGTATATTATAGTATTCTTATTTTATTTTATCAAGAAAATTATAATCACACAAGAATTAAGGCTTAAAACTTAAGCTTCAAATATTACTTATTTGGTATTTTGTTTCAATACCAAGACATGGAAGGTGTGAGGCTTCATGTGACAACCATGAGATTTATTAAGGTTTTCACATTTTAACCGTTTTCTTTTTGATAACGCCCCCCGCTAGTACAGCAGTGTGTCTCCAGATTTACAACGCTACAATCAGGGGTTCAATTCCCCTCAGATAGCCCGATGTGACTTTGCTATAAGAAAGACATACACACACTTTTCGATACTGGTAAGAAGCCTGTGAGATTTCAATAATACTCTACTTAATGGTTTAAAGAGAAGAAAAAAAACAACTTAAAAAATAAAGTTCTGTGGCTTCAGTCAACACAAAGTTTTAAACAAAATCTTAGGACGTTCGAAAAGTGAAGTGCTGATTTTGAGATACGTTATTTACTTTCTAGAAAAAAAACTGCTTGAGAAAACACTTGTTATTCTCTATTTCTTCACAAGTATTTAAAAATTTTTAATAGATTGTTTTTTTGACAACAAAATATTTTAACTGCAAAGTCAAATCTGTTTTGTTTGGTTGTTAAATCCAATTCTGATGCCAGGAAGTTAAAATGGCGCCTGCCTGATTTTATTTCGTGACAGACTTAAAACAGATTAAGTACATGTCTTGGTCGAAATGAACGCAATACGAACAGCGTAAGTGACAGAAATTCAAAGCTGAATCACTTCAACTAAAAACAACAAACAAACGAAAAAATATAGAGCGTAGGATTTAAAAAAAAAAAAAGGAAAATCAAAAGAAAAAGGCACGGGTGTTCAGTAGGTTATATGATACGTAACCATTATAAATTAAATATGGCAAAGTGTCAACTGAGTGGTTCCACTATCCTTGTTCCTAGAATTGTCGTTTTCTTGATGCAAATTGGTAAGAAAAGATACTCCATCAGTTCGGTGTCAGACTGAAATTGACTATTAGCATTCGATTACCACCAGTTTCTCTCTACAGATCGTCAATATCAAGGATACTTCTTTTCATAGTATCTTACACACGTGTGATCATTCTGCAGGCTGCCAATTTGTAACTTCATGTTAGAAACCCAGGGATTATTAGTAATTACGGTAGTAATTAATAGTAGTAATTCTGATGAAATAAAATGGTAGCCATAAAAAACCACCTTTAAGATGTCTAAATATCAACAAATAACTGTTTCACAGTATTGACTGAACAGAACTAAAGTTTGCTGTACTTATGAATCTAGCTAAATCGCTATATACGTGTTTATGGAATGACTCAGAATTTTAATATAAGTGAAGTTTCCAGTCAAGCATACAGAGATAAAAAAGGAGAAACTTTATTGCTCTATTTCTTTTACAGAATTCCTGCGTTTATATATATACACAACGCACTTTGTACTACTTTATATATATACACAACGCACCGTGCACTACTTTATACATATAGATAACGCACTGTGATCTACTTTATACATATACACAACGCACTGTGTACTACTTTATATATATACACAACGCACTGTGATCTACTTTATATATATACACAACGCAATGTGCACTACTTTATATATATATATATATATACACAACGCAGTGTGCACTACTTTATATATATATATATATATAACACACTGTGCACTACTTTATATATACACAACGCACGGTGCACTACTTTATACATATAGATAACGCACTGTGATCTACTTTATACATATACACAACGCACTGTGTACTACTTTATATATATACACAACGCACTGTGATCTACTTTATATATATACACAACGCAGTGTGCACTACTTTATATATATATATATATACACAACGCACTGTGTACTACTTTATATATATACACAACGCACTGTGATCTACTTTATATATATACACAACGCAGTGTGCACTACTTTATATATATATATATATATATATATACACAACGCACTGTGTACTACTTTATATATATACACAACGCACTGTGATCTACTTTATATATATATACAACGCAGTGTGCACTACTTTATATATATATACAACGCACTGTGCACAATTTTGGGTATATTGTTAGATTTGAGGGTAGATTGGTTACAGAGCATGATGAGTGATAAACTCGAATCGTGTATACGTATGCTCCGTGCTTGGCATCGCTGGACAGAAAATAGAAAGCCCTACATGACCACGTGGTTAAGGCGCTCGACTCATAATCCGAGGGTCGCGGATTTGAATCCCCATCACTTCAAACATGCTTGCCCTTTATAATGTTACGGCCAATCCCGTTATTAATTGGTAAAAGAGTAGCCCAAGAGTTGGCGGTGGGTGGTGATGACTAGCTGCCTTCCCTCTAGTCTTGCACTGTTATATTAGGAACGGCTAGCGCGGATGACTTTCGTGTAGCTTTGTGCGAAATTAATAAAAACAACAACAGCACAAAATAGATATTATAAGAGAGAAACAAACAAAATGTCTCCAGATTGTATGGATACAGACTGAGAGTAATGTATACGTAACCTAACCAGCTATAGTAATATTTGACACAGATTAACACAATTACACTGATATGTTAAAGTGGGGATAATTCCTACGTAGTTTTAAGTAACTCATTTTTTTGTAATTTTAACTTTTTTCCGTGTTTTATGTAACATTAAAACTTTATATATTACCGTAGATAGCTAGGTTATGTACATATTCCTGACTGTCTTTTTACAGTGCTAAAACATTTTATTGTGCTTGTACATTATTAGGTGAAGATAATAGGAATGTTACTGCAGTTTGCAGTACATCTGTGTGCTTGATAAAGGAAAACTCCAATGGGCTAAGCCTAAATTTCGATTCCTGCGAATAAATAAAGGTAGGTTGTAGATTCCAGGGACACACTGTAAAATGGCATAACGCTCTGGCTTCTCTGTTGTGTATCCTGTAAAAATACACTCGAGTACAACTATAGGAATGCACATTAGGCTGATTAGCTTTGACAATTCACTTCTGGCTGAAAACATCTATTATTATGCAGCATCATTTATCCAGCAAACTCTCTAACTGTATTTTGATCTTTCGTAATAAAATTGTTTCCCTTGTCTGATGTCAATAACGTTTTGGGTCTAATGCGCATGCGTGACGTAAGCGAATTCTACAAATTCTCTCCTTTTTCTTCCTGTACTGCTTGTATAAATTACGTGTGTTAAGCAAGATATTTTGACTAATATTACTGCTATTATTTTATTATTACTGGAGTTTAGTATTATTTATTTTATTTAGTAAAACTGATTTTATTTATTTGTTTAATAATTTCAAAATGCACTCTTTCTTATAGCAACTTGTAAAATACGTTTTTCAGTTACGACTGCCTCACAAGCGCTATTCTATTTGTTAGTCGCCCATTTATTGTTAATTTTAAAACTTTAGAGTGTAACATTTGTATCGTGTTATCGAAGTAGTCCAAACATGGTTTTCAATTACATTCGAGAGGGTCTTTACTAAGTGCGACGCAAAAGCTCGAACGATGTTTTGATTGAGTTTGGTTTGTTTTGAATTTCGCGTAAAGTTACACGAGCGCTGTCTACGCTAGCCGCCCCTCATTTAGTAATGTGAAACAAAACGGTAGGCAATTATTCATCACCACCCAACACCAATTTTTGGGCTACTTTTTCACAAACAAATAGTGGTATTGACCGTGATATAATTACGCCTACACGACTGAAATGGTAAGCATGTTTGGTGTGACGGGGATTCGAACCTATGACCTATTAGATTGTGAGTCGAGTGCCTTAATCGCTAGGCCAAGTCTAGGGAACATTTTAGTTAGCTGACACTGGGGGTCGCAAGCTTGTTAGGAAATGCGCATTGCCAGTGCACTGATCGTTTCAAAAATTTAAACAAATAAAGTAAATACATTTTGATTTTTACAGGTTCATCACTCTTTGCTTACGTCACATGTTAAGACTTAGAAAGTTATAATATTTTAAAGTTGTTGAGCTGTAAAAAAAACATTTTATACCTTCATTAGTAATAATACAGTGGTACTGTTGCACACTTCACACGTTCTACTCTTGCACATTTCTCACAGCCAACCAGCAATTTCTCCAAAATATAAGACACAAATATTCAGTTTGCTTACGATTATTAGTCAGATCAAAGTTAACGTTGCGCAAACTCATTAAAGAAACAACATGACGCATCAGTTTTGAGCCTGTATTGTTAAAAGACGCCAGATATATACATACATATAAGGTTGTTTTTCAGTGCCAATAATATTATTATTGTTAAGAATCAACCAGTCACGTTCAGGTGAAAACAATTCTTTCATAGTTTCCAGAAAAAAAAATCTGCCACATAGAATTGTAGTGATGATGAAATTAAACTAAAACAATTTATTTTAAATTTCCAATAGCAGAAAGATAATCTAATTATATACAATAACAATAATGAAATTAAACTAGCGTTGAAAGATTTTTAAATTTTGAATAAAAAGGAAAAAAATCCGACTATATAGATTGGTAGTAGTAATAAAAGTATACAAGTAGGTTAGTTGTTACGTTTATTGTTGTTTTCGTGTGTTTTTTTTTTTTCGTAGCTACGATAATTGCTAATTTACAAACGGGTAGAACTAATTCCTGTTTATATTTAGCGCCACTATACTTTACTTCCCCGTCTTCCGCTACTCCCCCTATCTATCGAATTGCACAACGTTTTTGTACTTCCGGTAATTCTTTCTCACCATAAACTGGTTATTTCTACTCCATTTAGTGAATATTTCTTTAACCAAATCCAACTTTTAATCTCCGGAATATCTCCGGTATCTTACACTCATTACAACCATGATAAACTCGAGCAATGATCTACGGCTGTTATAACGAGTGAAATGTGTATAATGTTATATTATCCATGATATAAGATATTTGCATAGTCTTTATTGCATGAAAGTCAGACATGGCAGAAACAAATGCTTAAAGTTTCACACGTCACAAAAGAAAACACTTCCTCTAAGTTGTGTTGTCAGAAATAACACATTCTTACGTTGACGACTCAGACAGTTTTGATTACGAAACAAGAGGCACTGTTACATAATTGTACAAAATGGCGCCACCTCAAATTGTGCTGTGACAGCACAAGCAACAGAGAGAGTGACTTGGTGCAGTTTTAACAAATTAATTTCATGGTTCTTAAAATATATACGAATCAACGATGATTCTCACAGCCGTATATTAAACAATATAGTTGTGTGACCCAAGTTCAAACTCGACGTGCCATCATAGCAAATCAAAACCATTACATCTTTCTATTCAACAATTTTTAAACTGTGTTCTATATGTTGTTGACCCATGACACCAAATAAGAAGATGTTTTAAACTTACACAGACTTTCTTAAAAATTACCGTCAAGTTATTTTCTGTCTCATTAATAAATTGCCACTTCCAGGAGCCTGAAAATTTTCTGAAAACAAAACCAGCAAGTAGTTTGAAAGGAATATTCAAGATACGTTACATAAATTACTCTCAGATTTATATGGCTTTTATTTGCATTCTCCTTATTCAAAGTCCAGAAGAATATACATGTAGCATTGAAAATATTTTGCGCTGTTGGTTAAATGCAATGAAAATTAGAAATATCGTTTATATCCTCCATGGGTGCATGCAGAAAATAAACTGTCTAACAGTCGATGGGGGAGGGTAACCCACATAAGAAAGAGAAAGGAATAAAGCCCATCAGGGCGATCTGTGATTACAGAAAAAAAACGTTTTATTGCCTCTCGTGTTTATGTTTTATATAGCATTTTAATCTCTATTTGAGTGTTCTTTTAATTGAGAAAATACCCTAAGTTAAAGATTGAGTGCGGCCCAGTGGTTAGTGTGCCTACCGATACAACTGAGGGTACATGGTTCGCGTCCCATTACACCTAAAAACAAAATGTGCTCTCCACGTTTTGGGGCCATGGGTGCGTTATCAAAGTGACTGTCAAGTCCCATTATTAGGACTAGCAGGAGTAGACGAAGGGCGTTGTTGACTAACTTTGGAGTCGTGAGAGTGTTGTAAAAGTGATGGTCAAATGCCAATATTAGGATTAGCAAGTGTAGGCGGTGGGCGTTGTTTATTTACTGCCTTCCCCCTAGTCTATTGCTTCAAAATTAGGGACGGCTAGTGCCGATAACCCTCGTACAGCTTTGCGTGAATCTCAACAAACAAACAAATCCTATATATGCACGTGCACGTATTGTGCGTAAAAGGCACGACGCCCTTTCTCCCACAAATTACTCTAGTATAATGAAGTTTCAAGGTTTTGAGAATAAGCTAGTCTGTTCTACTGTGGAAGATAAACAAGAACAATTTATTCTGCAGGAACTGATGAGGTATGAATTTGAGGGGCCCAAATTAAAACAAAAAAAATGTTAAAATGTCAGTAGTGCTCCGTGGCGAATGGAGAAGTTTCACTTCTGGTGTGAGATATCGCTGTAATGGCACATGGGATCTTTAAAAAAAATCTAGGGCTAATATAACATGTGATTATGACCGGGCGTGCCTTAGAAATTAGCATGTTCAGATTGTAAAATTAAGTGTTCCTACCTTACGGCCCCTCAGCATGCGGCCCAACAAGAGTAGCCCAAGAGTGGTGGTTAGCTAGTTGCCTTCCCCCAAGATAACTTTCTGTGTAGCTTTGAGCTATTTTTCAGTTACTAGTGCCATGAGGTCTGTTTCGTATTTATTTTAATTCTAATGCATTATATAATTAAACGTTTATATTATGGCTAATTTTTAACTGAATTTGTAGTTCATTACAGACAGAGTATATGCAAGTTTTGTTTGTTTTAGAATTTCGCACGTATATGCTTAAGGGCTATCTGCACAGAGTCGTCCTTAATTCTGAACTGATAAGACATAGTGAAAGCACTTCATCAAAAGCACTCTTGGGCTACTCTTCTCCGCTCAGTGAAAGCACTTCATCAAAAGCATTCTTTGGCTACTCTTCTCTGATCGAATGACTAGTGTCACTCTTTTCGAGCATCCATAGCTCCAAAATAGGACAACTTTTTTTTTTCTGTGATAACGGGTCGCGAACTGTAGGTCCTGGGCTTCGCAATCCGGGTACTTTAACTAATAGATCATACCACAAGTATGTCTACCATTGTTTCAAATTCGCTAGCTACCTCTTATGAATGTTCAGAATGTATTCACGATTACACGTGCACATATACCAACAGGCTGGTTAATTACCAGTTGGAAGTCAGTGCATAGACAAAAACTATACATTATTGTGATAATAAAAAACATAATTAGATACAGATTTGTATAGTGATATACACACTGACTCCACCCTTGAGAATTTGATGTTATCTAAGTGCTCCATTTAGCATTATCTTTGTACTTTTCATGTAAGGAAGGCGTATTGGCTGTCTTTTTGCCTGTTATACAAAAATAAAAATAAAAACCTCTGAATATCTGGTTAACCTATTATGATCAATTGGATCTTTCTCAGTGACTACGTCAAATATTAATTTCTTACACTTGTTTTTTTTTTTTTTAAAACCAACTACAATAGTGGGAGGAGGTTTGTTCCACATTGCCCCTTAAAATGAATGACATCGTGATGGATATGAGACCGCCCCATGTCTTGTAAGATCGCTTTGATAACAGTCAGACAGCCATTCTGATGCAGAGAACCGAATCCTCCACGCTAGATTAAAGTTACTTTAGTTTCTTTATGAACACGCTCTATTTCAGGTAATAGTATCTATTTATCAGCTCGGGTTTGAGCGTGAAAACCTTAATATACGTCATACATTGTATGAACATGTGACTTTTGATGTTAAGAGAGTTGCATGTGTTTTAGATACCGGGTATAAAATATGCATCTCTTTACTGTGTTATCTTCTACTTGTATCTGCCCAGTCCAGTCGGCTAATGACGTCTTCATTTAATTGTAAACCAAGCTAAATAATTTAGGAGTGCAGCTGTTCGAGTTTGTTTTATAGGGCGAGTTATGCGTTATCGTGTCACGTGCAAGTCCCTTAGGTTTTATGACGTGGAAAAAAAAAGAGGAAGATATATGAATTAAACATCATATTTTGTCTTTTATTTTGAAGATATTCATCTGGACAGTTAATGATGCCCTTTCCGCTTGCATCGATACATGCTTTTTTCCAGAGATTTTGTTTTTAAATGTGACGTAATCACTCCAATCTGCCAACGTTAACAAACCGAATCAGTCATTGCAGCACCGTACAAAAATTTAGCAAATTTACAGTTTTGCAATTTTTGCTAATTTTCCCAGCAACTAGTTCTTTGATAAACTGTTCATTCGAAATAAAAGTGTGTTGCTGTTTTTGTTATTTTATTGCCACAACTCCAGTGATATCTCAAATTATATCACGATGAATCTTTGTGAAATGTTTGCTTATCTGCGATATTATCTCACAATTAAGAAATTAGCAAGATCAAACTCGACAGGTAGACTCGAACAAACCTGGGGAAGTGTGGGGTGTCCTTATCTGTTTGGAGTAGCCCATAACAAGCCGTGGAACATTATAGAGGTTTAGAAATAGTTTATCAGAATCTCTGAGCCCTAATGTGGCATTAAGGCTGGTGCACAAGGAAGCAGGATATAAAGAGATTTATTTTAGGGAGCGACCTCTCGCTCCTCTTGAAGTGGACATTTTATGTTAGTTATTATAGTGTTACACAGTTTTATTTCTTTGTCTGTTTGTTATCCCCTTTCACAGATTTGATCCGTGTCACACCAAAATCGGTGGTGTCCTAACGGGGTTTTATTTCTGAATTAATCTGGACGTAATGAATCTCACCCCCCCTCCCTTCTGAACTGATATCACCTACACACAGGACTGTTGATAAGAACGTTGTCACAAGCCAACAGCAAATGGCTAATTGCTAAGCATATATCTCAAATCTTATTGTACTATTTTTATCTATGAACTGATTTTCTGACAATTATTAGATAGTTGGATTCGCTTATCATCTCAGATTCGCTCAGGAAACAGGGAAAGTAATATCAGTTCGATAACTTGAAAGTTTTCGTGTGTGAGAGAGAGAGATAATGACAATTGACAGTTTTGACAAAATGAATGCAGTCCATATTACACAATAACCAAAAAAGGCACTTAATCACACGAAAAGACAGCCATTTCTATTGGACTGTGTTAGCTTCACAGCTTTACTTTTTGAGAATTGACTTCTGACGAACTAAACGCAATGACCTTAAGGTAAGCCTTTTGTCGAAGAATTCTCTACAGAACTGGACTAAGAAAGCGCATTTGAATTCAGAAATTAAATTCAGTTTATTTTTCAACAGCATCACGTCGTGACTTTCATTCTCTCACTACATTGATCGGTCATAACATTCAGACAACACCAACACGGCCAGGAAAGACTATTGCAACCACTAGTCCTTTCAACATGTCACTGTAATTTTCTCTCGAATAGAATAAACATTGTGAAGAACAAAGAAGCAAAGCAAAATAAAAAAAGACAATCTCAACGTCTTTCTGAGCTACTTGTTTACACTAATACTGTCTAAAAATAAATAAAGGATTTAAAAATAATTAGTATAACTCTATAAAGTTGTTAGATAGCATGTGATACGCTACCTGTTCATACTGTTTGAGGTTTGCTCTCACTCTAACGATTAAGTTTAACTTTAAAATTAATTTATTAACTTTTCACTCGTGACGTGGTTAAGGAGTATGTTAACTTTTATTTATTCCTAAAGATGTGTACACGTCACAAGGATGTCTCAATAATATACAACTAAATCATTTAACAACAATTTTGAATTAAACTGCAGTGATAAAACAGGACATTTGATGATATTTAAAATAAAACACAATATCAAGCTACATTATTAAAATAAAGTGAAATTCGTTAACTTTAGTATTAATTAAACATATGATAATGGATCATACAGTAAAACCTTCTTCGACTTTAATATATTAAATAAAAATAATACATTACACAATACTAAAAACACTCTTTAACAAAGAAAAGGATGTTGAACCCTTTTTACAGGTAAAAATATGCAAATACACACTTTCAATCACAAAAAATAAAACAAAAGAAGGCAATTTTTTTAAATGCCAGAACTTCACTGTTCATTTTGAGAATGAAATCTGTTCTCCTAAATGTACTCAATGAATCTGAAAGCGAGGGTCACAATGCTCTTTCTGTGCAGAGTTTTTCAACCACCTAACTATCCTTGCTTTGGTAAATACCATCCATGCTGGTTTGAAAACTACTCTTTGTATTTTCTACATCAGTCAGAGCCGACACTCGTTTTTATTTCCAGTGACTTCTTGTCTGATTTGATTAATACTTCCAAATAAGTTTCTGTAGTTTATTTTCCCTCAACATACTATTCCTGATGACTGGAGATGATGTCTTCATCCTCTAACGGCTCATCAGTTACCTTTCCAGACTCCTTAGGCAGCCACTGTACACAAAACTCATAGGCTTGAATAATTACGAGGTTAACCAGTGTCCTTGCCACTCTTGTATCTAATAGGAACTAAATCTCTTGGCTTTTTACTCTTAACAGCAAACGTCAAGTTTTATTCAACTATTCTTGGGTGCAAACTCTCTACTATGCTTCCCCAAGCCAAATGGACTCCGTCATTTTTGCAGATGTTTGAATAGTGCTAATAATCTCGGGTCTGTATATCTTACAGCTAATTTTCATATCCTTTGCTGCTTGGAAAAATGCTGGCATTGACCCTTAACTGACGTATATTAAGTTACTGGCTGAAGTCGACAGTCATGCTTTTTTTTGCTCTATGGCAAAGTATGGACAGCTCAGTTACCAGTGCACCATTAGTACACAACTGAAACAAATGCTTTACTATTTTCCTTCAGTCTGCAGGAGGTCAATCCTTCGTTGCTGATTCTCCTTCAAGCCTTGAACTTGGCCCAACACTTTGTATGAGTCTCCACTACGTAAAAGTGGTGATCCAGTGGATACATAGTTATGTTCTGGTAATTCTCTCACTCATTAAAATGTCCAGCATCACCGATTGGAAGCCATACTAGTTAAACTAAGGACCAATTACTGCACAGCTGCCACTTCCTAAGACCATCCACTCTAGACAGTCACCTGCCTGAAACATTTTATGGACCATTTTAAGCCATTGAACATTGGAGGCGGGATCCACTTGGCTTCTTACACAAAATTATGTGCACTGCATCAAAGTCTACTTTTCTCTTCTACTCCAAACATATGACAGAATAAAATGCTACTGATGGAAACTGAGACACACCAATGGTTGGTCAATTCTTGATTTAGGCATACAGAGTAATGAGTTACCTAAAGTAGCCTGTTGTACATCTCTACATGGTTCAAGGTATTATGAAATGCCATTAGTGTCACAGAGAATCTTTCCATCCTAAAAGATACCTTACACCATGGGTCATGGCTTTCACCCACAAGTTTTCATTACCTCACCTGCTGAAGATACAACTTCAACTGGCACAAATTATCCACCAATAGCACATCTACCCTCTTCCCACTAGTCACCACTGGTATAGGCTAAAGGTTGGGCTGCTGTGGGCTGACTAGCGACAACTTAGCAGTTCAGTAGAAATATCCCCTTACAGTAGTACAACTTTGACAACTTTAAGTCATCCTCACTTCCTTAATCTCTCCTTTTGGTCATGATGAATAAGCTATTTTTCAATAAAGTCATTCTTTTAAAATATTTCAACATAATAGATCAAACAAAGAAGAGTGTGCACCTTAAAAAAATAGAAAGTTTGTAATTCATTCTCCTGTGACATCACTTGTAGTCTTTTCAAATGAAACCTGATTTCATGAAAAATATTAGATAGTGAAACCCGTTAATGGCTGCAAATTTGTTCAGGAAATGGTGGACAATAAACTTAATAAGATAACTTAATCTAGTAAAGCATATTTGAATTACTGAGACTGGATAATTTTTACAAAGTTAATGCAATACTAATTAGAGAATTGAAAAAAGAAAAAAACATTTAACTATGTACTTATGCACACGAGGAAACCTTCACTTCTACTGGAATTTGATTAGTGCAAAGCTTTCCTTTTATCAGGATATACTTCTGTCAAACTAAACATGGTTACCTTAAAGTAAGTTTTAGTCAAAGAAATCCGGGTAGAACTTAGCTAAGAAATAGGTCCTGAAGGCAAACTAGTGTTTTTATCCAGTCAACATCGTCACTTCGTGACTTTTGTTTTCGTATAAAATTGGTCAGCTGTAGCAGTTAGACAACGCCAATTCGGCCAGGAAAGGATATTACAGTCATTAATCATTTCGATCTTGGAGCTATAAATTACTCCAAAATCCACTCTGGCAGAATAGACATCAACTACTATAGAAAATGAAGAAATAATGTAACTAGAAAAAATAATCTCAATGACGTTCTGGATCAGAAATCAAACTGAAACTGTATTCACACAATTTTTAATACAAACTTGCGATAAGATATTAAAGATAAAAGAAAGTATTCAAACATTTATACTCTGTGTGTGACATTTTAGCTATGCCTACTTTCTTACCTCTTTTATACTGTTGATTTACTATTCGATTAGCAAGTGTGGCTGCTAGTATTAAAAATAAAAACCAAACATTTAAATTGTTTTGAGCTAACTACAAAACTAAAAGCCGTAGAAAGTCATAGCTAAAGTAAAGTGCATGTTGCTATTCATCTGTCAATAGAGCTCTTTATCATAATATCAGTTCACATCGGTTCTCTATTGTAACCCTAGTTCAAAAACAACTCTCTGTTGTAACTAGAGTCTTTATATACAGTTCTCAGCTGTAACTCCAGCCCATATACGGTTCTCTGTTGTAACCATAGTCTATATAAAGTTCTTCGTTATGAGTCCATCCCATATATACGAGAGCTGTTCAAAATATACGCGGACTGACGTCATAAAACAAAATGTGCTTCATTTAGAAGTTACAGGTTTGGTATCCCTTCAAAGTACTCTCCTCCCCAACGCACACACTTATCCAAACGGTGTTTCCACTTGTTAAAAGAGTCCTGGTACGCTTCTTTTGTAATGTCCTCCAGCTCCTTCGTCGCATTTGCCTTAATCTCAGGAATTGTCTCAAATCTTCTTCCTTTCAAGGGTCTTTTGAGTTTGGGGAACAAGAAAAAATCGCAAGGAGCACGGTCAGGTGAGTAGGGGGTGGGAAGAACAGTGATCGAGTGTTTGGCCAAAAACTCACGAGTTCTGAGGCACAAATTTCGCAGCAACGCGGTGCATCTTCAATTTTTCGGTCAAAATCTCGTAACAAGATGCAACTGATATCCCACACTCTTCAGCAAGCTCTCTGAGAGTCAGACGTCGATTTGCTCGCACCAGGGTGTTGATTTTGTCAACGTGTGGGTCGTCAGTTAACGTGGAAGGACATCCAGGACGCTCATCATCTTCAATGGACTATCGATCATCCTTAAAACGTTCATGCCACTTGAAACATGCCGTACGCTTCAAAGCAACATCACCGTAAGCCGTGTTAAGCATAGCAAAAGTTTCAGTCGGAGATTTTCCAAGTTTAACACAAAATTTCACAGCAAGTCGTTGATCCTTCAGGTCATTCATTCTGAAATCCGCCAAACGAAAAAATCGCACTTCACTTAAAACCTCGTAGCTAATACACAAATGAAAATATCTGCAATCGGGAAATGGCGTCGTAATCAGCTGATCTGTGCAAACCTAGCGACACCAAGCGAATTCCCCTGGAATCAACTGGAGCCGCGCAATTCAGACAGTCCGCGTATTTTTTGAACAGACCTCGTATAGTTCTCTTTTGTAACCTGAATCCATTTAAAGTTATTCATTGTCACTCCAGTTCATATATAGTTTTATATTGTAACTATAATCCATATACAGTTTTCTGTCATAAGTTTAGTTCATTTTGTACAATCTACAACTTAGTGCAAGAAATTACAAATGGATATAATATGTTTATTTTAAAACACATTAATTGTCATAAAACTTGTTTAAAGTTTGTAATTCATAAACCTTAATTTTTCTTTCTAATTTTTAATAATATATAATTTTTCATAACAAGTCACAAACTTACATACTGTTTATGATATTTAAATACTTGTATTTTAAATATCTCAAATCTGACCACGCCTTTATTGACAAATCAGTAAATGTGTCTCAGTTAATGACATTTATTGTAACCGATATTATTAAACAGATTAAATCTTAACATATAACATCGCACAACGTTCTGAGATAACATTGGACCTATTGGTTTATGTCGAATATACCAAACTGAACTAAATTAACTTGGAAACACAAAAAACAAACTTAAAGCCAGGCCTTATCATTCATATAATTATCAAGCTTTACCTTAAACTTATTTTATTTATTGCCTGTACAACATCTGAAGGCAACTCATTCCAAAGGTCAATCACCCTTTACAAAAATAAAACTGTTTTAGCTAAACATAACTGCTACCCTGCTAGAATCTATATCTTTGTCCCCTAGTCCTACTTTTCTCGCCGTTAAATATATATAAACACATTAACACAATCAGTTAAATATATATAAATACATTAACACTAACAGTTTCCTTTGCAGTTTCAAAATTTACCTCAATCAGGTTCCCCCCTAAAAATTCTTTTTTCAAGATAAAACAATCTGAGAAATTTCAGCCTTTCCTAATATGGCAACAACCCCTCCATTCTGGGCATCACTGTTGGAAATCTCAATTAAACCTTTTTCAGCAATTCGATGTCTTTCCGAAAGTAAGGAGCCCAAGACTGAACATGACATTTTAAATGTGACCTGCATGACGAAATTATAACCTCTTTATATCAGTGTTCAATATTTCTGTAGATACAATCTAAAATCACATTTGCTCTACCACTAGCAACATCACACAGCTTGGATGGCTTAGTAGACTTATCAACTTTTACACCACGGTCTCTTTCTTTCATAACACTGTTCATATTATTTTTGTTCAAATTATACTTATTACTCAAATTATGAAAACTCAAATGTATTGGCTTGCATTTATTGTAATTAAAATTCATCTGCCATTTATTTGCCCAGCTCAATAACTGACTTAACTCCTTTTGTAAATCGGCAGCATTCTTTTAACAACTGTCAAAACTCAAGTAATTTATTAACCATTCCTTCATATATGCCATTGATGTAACCTGAAAAAGAACAAAGATTTTACGACTGGATCCTCAGGTATCCCATTTGTGACAATCTAGTTTGAGTGAATTCTACTTGTAAAACCTTCTGCTTTTTTTCCATCCACATAACCTCTACTAACAAAGTTTAGTCTTGTTTTCAACTTGCTCTTATCTACAACTCAGATTCAAACACCACACATGGACCACACAGTCACCACTACTAACAAAGTTTAGTCTTGTTTTCAACTTGCTCTTACCTACAACTCAGATTCAAACACCACACATGGACTACACAGTCACCACTACTAACAAAGTTTAGTCTTGTTTTCAACTTGCTCTTGTTCAGATTACTGATGAGGGATTATATTCCTCGAAACTGACCTAAATCAGTGACGAGTGACAGATCCAATAATAGACTGGGCCCCACGTTTCTTCCTCCCTGACAGTTGTTAAATTTAATATAAATAGAAACAAAACAGTTTAACTCGTAACGCTTGCTTTGCACTGACGAGTTCAAAACAATAAACTAGTTGTATTAACGCTGTAGATAGGATTGAAACAGTAGGTTTGAAAACTTTAGCGGACTGCCACTGGCTGTTAAAAGACTGTTCTATATTGAGACCTTAAGTATAGAAGCCGAAATGATGTCTTCTTTTCTTTCACCAGGCAGTTGTAGTTCGTTAAATTTTCAAACACAGTAGTATTAAAGCTACATATTATTCAAATATACTTTACTTGTTTGTTTTTGTTTTTTGAATTTCGCACAAAGCTATTCGAGGGCTATCTCTGCTAGCCGTCCCTAATTTAGCAGTTTAAGACTAAAGGGAAGGCAGATAGTCAATCACCACCCACCGCCAACTCTTGGGCTATTCTTTTACCAGCGAATAGTGGGATTGACTGTCACATTATAACGCCCTCACGGCTGAAAGGGCGAGCATATTTGACGCAACGGGGATGCGAACCCGCGACCCTCAGATTACGCGCTTGGCCATGCCGAGCCATATACTTTACTCGTGCCGAGGAATTAAATCTAGTATTGCAACATCAACTACAGATTACTATAGATTTGTTTGTTTATTTTTACTCGATGAAAATTACTAGGCTATCTGCGTTGTACCCACTGTAAATATCGATACGTTATTTCTATCAAAACAAGAAAACTAGCCTTGTTCTTTGATTTACCCTTGTTCGTAGTTATTGAGGGTTTGTTTGTTTGTTTTTGAATTTCGCGCAAAGCTACACGAGAGCTATCTCCATTAGACGTCCCTAATTTATCAGTATAAGAGTAGAGGGAAGGCAGCTAGTCATCACCACCCACCCCAAATTCTTGGGCTACTCTTTCACCAACGAATAGTGTGATTGACCATCACAATATAACACTCCCACTGCTGAAAGGGCTAGCATGTTTGGTGTGACGAGGTTTCGATGGAATTCTCCAAAAGCACTCTCGGTGTCGAGTGATGTTTTATAACAGAATGGCCTCATGTTTTATTTTTTTTGTAAATCGTATCGCATTAACCAATTTTATTTATCCATGCTTCGTCCCGGCATGGCCAAGCGCGTTTAGGCGTGTGCTTCGTAATCCGAGAGGCACGGGTTCGCGCTCGAGTCGCGCCAAACATGTTTGCCTTTTCAGCCGTGGGAGCGTTAAAATATAACGGTCAATTCCACTATTCGTTGGTAAAAGAGTAGCCCAAGAGTTGGCGGTGGGTGGTGATGAATAACTGCTTTCCATCTAGTCTTACACTGCTAAATTAAAGACAGCTAGCACAGATAGCCCTCGAGTAGCTTTGTGCGAAATTTCAAAAAACAAAGAAAATTTTAAACCTACAAGCCTCCTAGCGGCAGAGTGGTGTGTCTGCGAAATTACACCGCTAGAGTCGGGAGTTTCGATTCCCGCGAGTAGATTTGTGATTAACTGCGAACAACAATCAGAGCTATAAATATATGAATCAATTAAACCTAACAAAATCATTTTGATAATTGTTTTTAAGGCTTATAACGCAAGTAAATTAATATGTGGAATTACACACGGATGTTTCTTTACTTTAAAACACTTTTCTTTATGAACTTTCGACCCTCTCACTGCAAATAAAGTTATTTTAGCGTTGAGAGAATTCCGTGTACATAATTCTAAAAATCATTCCATCTTACGTCAGTTAAGAAACTTAGTAAAAGATAAGTTAAATGTGCAAATTGTGCTTATGAAACACGTGTGGTGCCAAGATTATTTTGCCCCTTTGGTTTGATGATGCACTCTCTGTCCACAAGACTGAGGTAGATTTTTTCTGTACTCACTGGCCTTTGACCCATTTCGTCCAGATGTTAATCGTGTATAGAACCTATTGCTTTAAGTGTGATCAACATCGTATAACCTGTCCACGATACTGGGACGAATGGATGGGGCATAATAAACTGCTATGACAATAAACTGCAAAACACCATTTTCAGTTTTGTTTTACAATGGAATAAATACACAAAGCCGCAAAAACACAGTTGGTCAAAGCTATGAAGAAGGTGCCATAAATCGATCAAAAAGCTATTGTTAAGAACCATTACAATCAACATGGTAATCACAAAAAAAAAACGCCCAAAAACGTCGCAGCTGAAGTAAATCGGTTACGAATTACCATGGGAAAGTTCATTAAGAGGAAATGGATAATTAGGTATGACTAAGTAACTTTGAAAAACTCGGGGTCAAAAAGCAAGAGCTATGGTATCAGCGGATGGTTATTTTGTCCCAAGAAACATGTGGACTGCTAAATATTCGAAACCACGAACTAGCCATAATGATGTTAATCCTGCACGTGTGTGCCAAGACAGTGTTTTTGACCTCTACATTTAATTAACTCAGAAAGAAAAAAAAATCCTAAGTTGATCGCTTAAACTGTTGGATATATATCGCGCACATGATCCGTTCATAGAGGGCGCTGAAGCTCACAGTGCTTTTAGGACTTTTATCCGCGCGAAGTTGTCTTGACCTTTAACTCTTTTCTCCAGTTTCAAAATCATTACATCATTACTGTTTCATCCTCACAATCGATGCCACACAAACGATTTTGGCACTTTGAGGCTGGAAGATCTCTATAAGAGTCGTGTTCTAATTCCATACTCGTCGGTCGTACAAGATTAATAATTGAGTATTGTTTAAATGTATACTTAATACGACTAGTATGGATGTTAGAACTTTAAGTGAAATGAATACAGGATAATATTTCGACCATCTTAGGTCATCTTCTTGTTAAATAAGTACCGTTAATTTCATAATTGTTTGTTTGTTTTGGAATTTCGCACAAAGCTACTCGAGGGCTATCTGTGCTAGCCGTCCCTAATTTAGCAGTGTAAGACTAGAGGGAAGGCAGCTAGTCATCACCACCCACCGCCAACTTTTGGGCTACTCTTTTACCAACGAATAGTGGGATTGACCGTCATATTATACGCCCTTTCAGAATTACGAACGGCTATGTACCGATAGACCTTGCATAGTTTTCGCTCAAATTTGTGAAACAAACAAACGCTCGTACAAATTATGTGTCAGAAGTATTTGTATAATATTTACATCTGGTCAGCATACAAATAACCTTCAGGAATTATCATAGTGTAACAGGCTAACCGTCTAACAGAAAAAAAAAACACGCAAAAATATTGAAAGATATACAACTGTAGCCCCTAGTGGCTCATCAGATCTTATAGCCCTAAAATTCGGGTCAAAACATAGATGGCTCTTTTTTTTTACTGATTATTTTCAAAATCAAATAAACAACAAACACAAACATTTTTTTTTTATTTTATTTTGTGTTAAATGTTCCGATACCAGTAAGAGATTGGGTGAACGTTACTGTTACTGTGTTGTTCAGCTTTACTACTGCTTTTTGTTTTGTTTTGCTCTTCTGGTGCGGCCTGGCATGGCCGAGCGCGTTAAGGCGTGCACTCGTAATCCGAGGGTCGCGGGTTCGCGCCCCCGTCGCGCTAAATATGCTCGCCCTCCCAGCCGTGGGGGTGTATAATGTGACGGTCAATCCCACTATTCGTTGGTAAAAGAGTAGCCCAAGAGTTGGCGGTGGGTGGTGATGACTAGCTGCCTTCCCTCTAGTCTTACACTGCAAAATTAGGGACGGCTAGCACAGATAGCCCTCGAGTAGCTTTGTGCGAAATTCCAAAAACAAACAAACAAACAAATGCTCTTCTGGTGAGATAACTGTTGCGACATCTGGAGGCCATTGTTTTATTTCTTCAGAGAATTTTTATGTAGTTATAACTGTTTTGTTTTTTTCTTCTATAAAACCAATATGAAAATATTTCACATGTCCATTTAGGAATAGTTTTCAATAAACTTTTGCTTATCTGCAATTAAACATAAAGCTACACGATGGGTTATTTGTGCTCTGTCCACCATAGTTATCGAGACCCGGTTTTTAGCTGAGCAAGTCCTCAGGCATACCGCTGTGCTACTAGGGGGGCTTTCTTTGTCATCAGTGCTTTTATGGGGGGAATACGAACCGAATCCTTGGTCAAGTGGTTAGGAACACTCGACTCATAATCTGAAAATTGCAGCTTCGAATTCCTGTCAGACCACATAACCTCGCCCTTTTACAATGTAACGGTCAATCCCATTATTCGTTGATAAAAGAGTAGCCCAAGAGTTGGCGGTGGGTGGTGATGACTAGCTGCCTTCCCTCTAGTCTTACACTGCTAAATTAGGGACGGCTAGCACAGATAGCCCTCGAGTAGCTTTGTGCGAAATTCCAAAACAAACAAAGTTCTTACATCTTTTTTCAGATGTCAAAAGGAACTTTGACAGTTTATTCAGGTATGTGTATCATTCTGCAAAAAACTCCTGAACCGACTCCCGGCTGTGAAACGATAGAAACAACTAGTACAAATTCTTGAAAACTGTATCACGATTAATTGACTTAAAAATGATAATTTACCGTCTTTTCAAGTGTACATTAACCTTATCGGCTGTAATCTCACGTGCAACGTTCACTTTTCTGGAGTAATCTTATTTCTGATGCTCGCTTTTCGTAGTATTTCACTTCTAAGATAATTATTATGAATCCTTACATTTATAAATATTACGTTTTTGTTTTCTACAGAAAGGCTGTATGAACCTCTAAGACGTATTGAGAAATATTGGTTTTAGGCTAAAATTACGTTATATGATAATGAATGATCGACGGTTTCATAACACGACAAAAATCATTTTTTAAACCTGAATTATTTTATCCATTTTTTTGTTTATTCAATTTTATCACGACTTTTCTTAACCGCAGGATTCATTTAAATTGCAACTTAACTACATAGTGGTGGAATATAACAACCAAAACTGAAAATGTAAAACAATTAGTCGGGAACTCAAGTAGCGTTAAGCCTATTACAGTCGTTAGTGACAAACCTACGGAAGCTACAAAGTAAGTGTTTGATTCACATTTGCTTTGTTTTCCTGCCCATCGGTCAAGGTCTTGATGCAGAGGACGTAGGTGTGTAGTGAAATGACTTTCAGATCTTCTTTCTATCTGTCTGTGCAATTAACTGACGTCTTGTGAGACGATACCCACAAATAACTTTCTAAAGTGAATAAATAAGTTGTATTAACACATGAATAAAGTGTCAGTCCTAATGCTTTCACAGAATTATCTACAACGAGCTAGAATATCAAAATAAACCTTACGGGAGACGAGAGTTGTTCACCTTTGAACTTTAGAGTTTTCTAAACCTAGCTGGTTATAATGATCTTACAAAATATGAATTTGTTCCCGACCCCGTGGAGTTCATTTAAGTGAAGCTACGAGGGAGGGGTGAGATAAGGAACCCAGTCGTAATTTTATAGGTTGTAGCCACATGAACTTTTACGCACACACTTCTTCAGGGTATTAATATTAATTACGCAAGACCTGTATTCTTATTATAAGTGGTCACGAAAATTATCACCATAAAAACTTGCTATCTGCTCCTCGTAGTTTAATATGGCGCACACGTATCTACCTGACACTCAAACGAAACAAATGTATGTTTAAGTGTAATATATTATGCATAACTCTCTAAATGCCTGAAAAATTACGTTCTTATGCTCAGTGCATCGTTAAAGTTTTGATATAGTTATATTCCAGCTGAGTGTTCAACACATACTATGATGATTTATAGTGTTTTTGTTTTTAACAAGCTTTATGACCACCTTAAATCGTATGTTCGAAGACATCGTTTTTTTCTCTGTGGTTGAAATATACTGACAACTATTTTGAACAGGTCAAAAGTAGGAGACATTGATTGGCAGATATCTGAGATTAAAATAGATGTTCAAATAACTCCATTTACAGATGATAAAATATGTTTAAATAGCTTCAGTTATGGAGACTAAAATCCAAGTGGCGCCATCAGCCACTTTAATCTCCATTCTATTCCAATTTCTATTCAAATTATCAGCCTGAAGTATGAGACAAGTGTTAATAGTTGTCGGACATAAATGTCCTCATGATAAGAAATTTAAACGTGAATTAAGTAAAAGATGTTTTATTCTCTCTCAACACAAACGGTCTCAGATTCTTTATCTTTCTTTATCCTCTACCAACCTTCATGTTTTCATTTCTCAGTGTATTCACTTTAGACTCAACCTTAGTCCAACATTTTTATTCAGGTTGTCTTAGAATTTTTTGGGTTCAAACGTAAAAATGTAAAACAGTGTACATTGTTTTGATATTCAGATAATATTTCAAAGTTTCTCTGCAGTCTACACAGTGATGATAATGAGTTAATATTTCAAAATTGTTCTGCAGTCTACACAGTTGTGATAATAAGGTAATATTACAAAGTTGTCCTGCAGTCTACACTGTTGTGATAATCACATAACATTTCAAAGTTTTCCTGTTCTCTACACTGCTGTGATAATGAGATAATATTACATAGTTTTCCTGTTCTCTACACTGCTGTGGTAATGAGATAATATTACATATTTTTCCTGTTCTCTACACTGTTGTGATAATGAAATAATATTACATAGTTTTCCTGTTCTCTACACTGCTGTGATAATCACATAACATTTCAAAGTTTTCCTGTTCTCTACACTGCTGTGATAATCACATAACATTTCAAAGTTTTCCTGTTCTCTACACTGCTGTGATAATGAGATAATATTACATAGTTTTCCTGTTCTCTACACTGCTGTGATAATGAGATAATTACATAATTTTCCTGTTCTCTACACTGTTGTGATAATGAAATAATATTACATAGTTTTCCTGTTCTCTACACTGTTGTAATAATCACATAACATTTCAAAGTTTTCCTGTTCTCTACACTGTTGTGATAATCACATAACATTTCAAAGTTTTCCTGTTCTCTACACTGTTGTGATAATCACATAACATTTCAAAGTTTTCCTGTTCTCTACACTGTTGTGATAATCACATTACATTTAAAAGTTTTCCTGTTCTCTACACTGTTGTGATAATGAAATAATATTATATAGTTTTCCTGTTCTCTACACTGCTGTGATAATGAGATCATATTACATAGTTTTCCTGTTCTATACACTGTTGTGATAATGAGATAATATTACATAATTTTCCTGTTCTCTACACTGCTGTGATAATGAGATAATATTACATAGTTTTCCTGTTCTCTACACTGCTGTGATAATCAAATAATATTACATAATTTTCCTGTTCTTTACTGTAGTGTGGTAGTGCTTCTCGTATTTTTCTATTTATTAGCGGAAAATAATCAGTATAAAAATAACATTTATCAAAATCAACGCACATGTAAAGCAAAATATTGTAATGAAAACTTCAAGAAGTATTGTATTTCTATAAAACTAAGGTTTGCTGTTATTGTTAAACTTTTGAGATGCATGTGCTTAAAACGCATAATGAACTAATTTCACAGTGATTAGATGTTTTCAGAATTATTGATTTTATCAGTGATTTAGTGATGACTGTAAAGAACCAGGAATATTGTAATGAGTAAAAGAGACACTTCTGGAAATACTGTATGTGTATGTAAAGTACTTCTTCTGTTTACCACATTTTTATACATCCTGTTTCCTTACCACGCTTTCCAGATTTATTTGCTCTCTGGAACCGGAGAAAGAATATTTTTTAGAGGCTAGAAAAATAGTGTCTTTGCATTACCGATTAATTTTATTGTCCCCCATACACTGGCAAGATTCTCAAAACAAAAGTGTAGGCGACAGGTTGGCGGTTAAGCTTGACAGGTATTTTTATTTCCCTCCCAACACCCCGTAAACTTTGCCCTTCTTATTTTGTTCTAACCTGGTCAGAGGTTCTTTGAGCTTTCACCGAGCCATTAGTAGCTTGGCTTCTCGCTAAGACTTATATTTTGTGGTTAGGAATGCCAAAGAGAAGCCAGACCAGTTTTCTTTCTGTGTGAGACCAGGTTTTAGGATAAGAGGGAACTACAAAGGAAAACTGTTTACTTTTTATTTCTTCAAGGAAAGGGAGGTTGGGTGGGGGGCAGGCTTACATGCGCCATTTATGTCTAACTGTTAAACGCAACGACAAAGAAATGTTTGGTGCTCGTCTGTTAATTGCTTCCGAGCGACACCTACGACCCGTTAAATCAATTTAAATAATCACAGGTTTGTCATAAATTAGGTACTGCAAGGTCTTTTATTACCAGTCTGAAGAGTCAAGCTGACGACACTAACCGTGACCTCAGACATTAGGTGATCTTGAGTTCTATGGCCCAGCTATATGTGAATGCATGTGTACACGTGATTTCACGTGCTAAATTTTCGTTTGTTGGGCCAACTTGTGAGGTACATGAGAGAAGAACTAATGACATAGGCTGTTCTATTCTACTCGAGACTGGTCTGTGATGAGCCACTGTAAAAACAAACAGCAAAACCGTGTCAGTGACGGAAATTCTTTGTCGTATAGTATAAATGAACGTTGTGCCTTCTTGGAAAGACGTTATTTCCAGTACCGAATTAACAAATAAAGCAGAGTGGACCGTTGTGAAGAGACCCAGTGTAGTTGTTTTTTTTAATAACCTCATAAAAGAAATTAATATTGTAGTAAAGATATTTTTAAAAGTTGGAAACTGTGGTATTTTTTTTAAAAAAACATAATGTTTAATTATAGACTGTTTTCAAAATAAAAATAGAGGGAGGTTTGTGGTGAAAGGAAGGAACACACAAGTGAAGCTGTTCGTGGATCGACATGTTGTCTTAATCCGGCTAGCCATGTTTTTGCCAATTCATTAGTTTATACAGTAACTACTGATTATTTTCACACTTTTATTAATTGGCTCATTAGTTTCTATCAATAACAACTGATCATGTTCGATACTTTAAACAAAAGATTTTTTGGGGCATCAGAAACAAAGACTTGGAAATCGTTTAATCTGTCCAACTCGAAAAGAAAAAAAAATATTGTTCATATACTTATATTAGTCTAAACTTTATTGTACGTAGTTATGTTTTTTGACATTAACCAAATAAACATTATGAAATTTAAACTGTCATAAGGATGTGTTTCAAGAGAGGCGCAACTGTTTACAAAAATACGACAATGTTTCACAAATTATGCATATATAAAAGGTATGCATTGATATTTTCCAATTTATTACAGAACAGATAGAACGCTAGGATGTCGATCGGAAGGGTTCGTGGTTTGCGTCTTGTTACAACAAACAAAAATCACCGTTCGTGCATTGGGTCTGTCGGTGCGTCATAAGGACAAAGGTCAAACTCCACAGTTTAAACCTACTGACCTAAGAGTTGACGGTGTATGCTGTTGATTAGCTACCTTCCTTCTATTATATCACTTCAAAATTAAAGCCAGTTTACGCAGATGGTCCTTGTGTAGCTTTGCAGAAATATGTGGAGCAAACTTGGACATGACATCATATAGAGACCTGTACGTCACTTCCTCCTATGTAGTTTCTAAGACAGGGCTCAAATGAAAGTTTGTCAGTTAATAAACCATGAGCAGTGTCATTTTTGCTCTGATCTTAAATTTTCTTCATAACTACACAGCAATTTTTTGCAAAATATTACACATTATCACGGCTTTTATTTAACGATAAATGTGGAAAAAAATTATAATTCAGTATTTTGCTATTAGTGTATTAGGCACGATTTTTGTTTCTTTTTGTGGGTTTTTTTCAAATGCTATATTTTGCACGATAGAATCTATATTCCTTGAAGCTGGAAATTGATCATTAGTATATTTAAAGAAATTCCCTTTTTGCAATTTGCGCATTCATATGGCCGTAGATAACGAAACTCGTTCATGAACAACTGCCATACAGAACATTAAATGGTGCCTCATTACACACTTTTCTCATGTTATTAACCCTAGAAACTAGAGAATCGTGTACATCGCTAACGTTCCGGTTGTTTTTCAACTCTAAAGTACATGCCACGATTTTTACAAAGACTTTTGAAGTTTGTAGAGATGACCATCTTTATACCTGAGATTTAAACGCTGAGTTTTGTATCACGGATCTTGTAAGTACCAATCTGATAATGCCAGTTACGTTACCGCCGTCCTTATAATAATAAATGGTGTTTTGAAATTTTGGCTTGTATATTTGCAGTTGAGAGTAGTAGATGTCAAGCTAGGTAGGAAAGACACGACCCCAGTTCTCAAGTTGCTATTATAAAAAAAACAACATTAAATTCACGGAGAACGCAGTAAGCACACAGAAACGCAATTCAAAATTCAGCAGGTTAAAGGTCATGACTTTTGCTATGCGACGGGAAATTCCAGGTAACAGCTGCATGAGGTCCTAGGCTCTGTCATCGGCATTCTTCGTGGGCTCTACCAAATTTGGTCAAACCGTTTTCTTTTTAGGTTCAGTAGAAAAATATGGTATATAAATTCCAATATATTATTATATTCCGTTTATTTTAATTTAAAGTAATTTGAAACTAGTCTATAGATTTTAAACTCCCAAGGATAACAGCTTAACTGATTAAATCTGAGGAATCCGACAAATTTATGTCAAGTTAAAAATGAATGCTACGACTCCAGTGAGCTATGAGTAACATGTATTGTTTAGACTACAACTATGGGCCAGTTAGCTATAAGTAACATGTGTTGTCTACACTAGAACTATGAGTCATTTAGCTATGATTAATATGTATTATCTAGAAATGAATTATGGGTCATTTACCTATGAGTAACATGTATTATCTAAACTGGAACTATGAGTGAGTGGATAGACAACGTGTATTGTCTAGACTTTAATTATGGGTCAGTGAGCTATGATTAACGTATATTGTCTAGACTTTAATTGTGGGTCAGTGAGCTATGATTACCGTGTATTGTCTCGACTTTAATTATGGGTCAGTAAGCTAGGATTAGCATGTATTGTCGAGACTTTAACTATGGGTCATTGAGTTATAAATAACGTGTATTGTCTAGACTTTAACTATGGGTCATTGAGTTATAAATAAGGTGTATTGTCTGAATAATTAATGTGCCATGAACTACTTGTATTTTTAGACTCAAATTGGGTCAATAAAATATTAAATGTATTTTTATGCTCGTATTATGAATCGATACGTCATCAATAACGTGTATTCATTAAATTAAATCACTTATTATCACGTGTTTGTTTGTTGTTCTTGTCTTTATTTATGTTTGTCAATCAGGTGCTAACAATGTGTATTCCTTAGACTCGAACTATGTGTCAGTCAGTTGATATTACGTGTATGTTCTTGAATTATTTTTGTTTGTTTTATTTTCTTAGCAAAGCTACACAATATGTTATCTGCGCTGAGTCCACCGCAGTGAATCAAACCCCGGGTTTTAGCGATTTAAGCAGTCAAACTTACCGCTAAGTAGCAAGGAACCCTAGAATTAAGAATACATCAACTATGAAATAATACGTTGTCATTATAAACGAACTGTGGATAAATAAGCTGCGAATAACTCCGTGTTGTAGACCAAAAAGCAACAGAGAATCTTAAATTTTTGTAATTGTAACTTTTCAGTAATTTAACGATATTATAATAATGTTATTTTTTTTCCCACACTCCTCATTTGACAATCCGTTCGTCACAAGATAAGCTAACCCCCTGCCCCCATATTTCTTTATATTAAACCATATGGTAAAACAGAGTGATGCTTATGACATGACTAAATGGTAGAAAAATAAAACATTGCTTAATTAATCAGAACATAACGGTAACAGTAGATTCGCCATCGCGTAAGTTTAAACGTTTGTCTGTCTAACGAACGTTTTTCACGTCTTTGTTAATGACTGTGATCTAGTTATGTGTCGAATTTCAGATCTCAAGGGCATACACTTAATAGCAGAGTAGCTTTTAGCAAAAAAGAAAAAAATACAGAGCGAAAAAAAAGAAGATAAATTACAGGGTTAAAAGCAACATTGACGGTTTTATCATGCGGTATATTTTCTCGTTGGATCTTCTAAAACAACCAACTTCCATATAATTCGGGGTGGGCTTGGAGAGAGTTAATTGGCTAAGCCTAATAAATGCTGTACAATTGACTACTTGGTCTTTTTTCTGTCACATTTGGAAAGACAGGAATATCTATATTGTGTAAAATGACGTTTAACTTGGTTCATTTATCATCTGAGGACAGGAAGGAAAGGCATCTACCCATCTATTTCATCGTACCTTAAACTTTTTAATTACCTAATTATCCATGCTGAAGAGTTCCACCGTAGGTAATAGCGTTTGCATCCCACTTTTATTTGCTGAACATTATGTATCCATGATTAGGCCTACCAGTGCGTACAGTGCTGGGAAAGGGCCGGTTAAATTACTGGTTATATCAACAATCTTTAAAAAGCTAAGTAACTTTTTTCTTCTTCTTGTACAAAGACTCTAATATTTCTTTTCCAGGTCAACCTGTTAACCCTAGCTGTTAGGCCGTCAAGACACATTTCATAATTTAAATGGAAAACGATGTCGGTGAAAAGGGATTTTCTTATACGTGAAAAAATTGAGGTTCGGAAACGTAACCCGGCATGCCAACAACTTAACAGTGACAGATAAGAACGAATAAATAGACAGATAGATAAATCACTGTTTACATCTATTTTAGTTTATTCATACATAAGCCATTATGAGCTTGTGAAAATAACAAAAACAAACCTTGTAATGTTTTGTTTTACACTGACAATTTTGCAATTGTGTACAGAATTACTGATTATTAAATGCTTGTAATTCCTTCAGTAAAAGTCTTAACGAGTGAAAGAGGTAGCAATTATCAGTATCGGGAAAGTAAAAGGAGTAACATTGGAAATTTCTATAATCTGTTTTACTAAAGTACGATATTTAACAGTCTTTTAGTATTTATCAACTTAAAACATAATGTTGTATAATTTACCGACCAACAGATCCGACCGACAATTAAACACAGACGAGATACATCTACTTAACAAAGGACTCAACTTCGCAATAGCACCAAGGTACATTCCAACCATAGAAATTAACACATGTTTAGAAGACCTAGCCAGGAGACTTGTGATTCTTTCTACAAAAAACAAAAAACAAGAAAACAACCAAAGATAACCAACAGAAAAAAGACAACTTAGATAATTTTATTGACATCTAACAACAACCAAACTTCCCAGGTAAAATTAAAAATTTCAAAGAATTTTCACACGAAACCATCAACATAATTTCACAAAGCAGAAAGCTAAAAAACAATCTTACAAGAAGAGACATTAATTCTATTAAAAACCTAAAGCAAGACAAAAACATAAAATTCTAAAAGCAGATAAAGGTAACGCTATAGTCATAATGAACACGAATGAATACATACAAAAAATGAATAACATCCTATCAGACACGAACAAATTTAAACCAATACACACAACTCCAACATAGACACACGAGACGCAACTAAACAAATTACTACTAAAAATGAAAAAAGCCAACACAATTTCACAAACACTTTATTCCTACCTACGTAAAACCGACTCACGCACACCACAAATACGCGGTATCCCCAAACCTCATAAACCAGATTGTCCATTACGACCAATAATGTCCACGTACTAATCGTTTAATTACAATCTTAGTAAATACATAGCATGGGCATTCTCCAAATATGTAACATCAGCCAGCTCATTCATCAAAAACTCTTTTAATTTCAAGTCTAATCTATATCAACTTAATCATAAAGCCTTAATGGTCAGTTTTGATGTTATATCCCTCTTTACAGAAGTTCCAACCACTGAAGCCTGCAAGATAGCCATAGAACTCTATATCCAGACCCTAACCCAGCTATAGACATTCCCAGCAACCAATTAGCAACCCTTATAGAATTCACCACGATAAAGACAAACTTCATGTTCAACAACCGCAACTATATACAAACACATGGCCTAAGCATGGGCAATCCAGTATCACCAGTTCTAGCCAATATTTTTATAACACAAGTCGAAACACAAGCAATTAACACAGCATTACATCCACCACTATACTGGTACAGATATGTAGATGACACGGTTGCGGAATTCAGATCTGCAGAACACACACTTAATTTTTTCAATCACATTAACTCTATACATCCCAATATTAACTTCACATGTGAACAGGAGGAAAGCAATCAAATATCATTTCTTAACCTCAAAATTATAAGAACCGACACACAATTCAAAACAGAAATCCACCGAAAAATCACCCATACTGGACTATACATTCCTTGGGACTCAGCACATGAAACAAAACAAAAACTCAACATACTAAGAAACCAAATAAACACAGCCATAAACCTATGCTCCCCAGATAAAATTAACGATGTATTAGACAAAACAAAACAATACTTCATCAACACCAATAAGTTTCCTCCACAAACCGTAGAAAACATTATCCGCACACACCTAGACAGAAAGCAAAATCAACTAACAAAAGTAAATATATCTCAGGAATCAAAAAATGATAAAACAATATACTGCTGCATACCATATATTCCCGACATCAGTAGACAAATAACTAACATTTGGCAAAAACTTGTAACAAAATATGACATTTCAGTTAATACCAAATTTATTCAAAAACCAGGCACAAAACTGAGGTCTATACTATGTAAGAACTACACTGACAAACACCACACCAACATTATTTATAAAATACAATGTGATAACTGCCACGACTTCTATATTGGAGAAACAAGTAGAAAAATGGAAACCAGATTCAAAGAACATAAAAAGTCACCTTCACACGTTTTCGAACACTGCAAGTCAAATGGACACAACATAACCATAAGAAACACTCAAATACTAAACAAAGAAACAAACATAAACAAACGCAAAATTAAAGAAGCCTCACTTATACAACAACTTAAACCCAAAATAAACCAATATAAAGGAACGCCTTTATACCTATATTAATATTATAGATAAAATTATATATTGAAACATCTAACACCGTCCCCTACATTTCGCACTCAGTTACACAACCCTTTCCAAACATGTGGTCAGCTTCCGGTCAGTTACCTCTTTCTTTGCGAACCTGACGATGACCGAAGAAGGTCGAAACGTTGTTCGCTCTTCTACGTAAAATATTTTCTCAACCCAAACGAGGCTTTTGTATACATATTTCTCGACATCACTGTATAATTAACCGTTAGAAGGCGCTACGAAACCCAAAATTGATACGCATGCTGTATTATAGTTAGAGTTTCTAACTGAAAACTGAGTTCTTATTAAGGCAAGATTGGAAGATTTTCCTGAACAGTGTGAGTGGCCACACACTCCACTATACCAGGCCCAGCAGTGCCAGGTGGTTAAGGTACTCGAGTGGTAGTCTGAGAGTCACGGGTTTGAATCCCCATCACACCAAACATGCTCGCCCTTTCAGCTGTTGGGGCATTATAATATGATGGTCAGTCCCACTATTTGTTAGTAAAAGAGTAGCCCAAGAGTTAGCGGTGGGTGGTGATAACTAGCTGCCTTGCCTTTAATCTTACACTGCTAAATAAGGGACGGCTAGTGCAGCTAGCCTTCGAGTAGTTTTGCGCGAAAATCTCAAAACAAAAATTGAAAGATGTAAAACTGGGAACCATAATATGATATTATCTTGGCAAAGTAAATACGCGGAATAACCAATTCATGCAAAGATCATATTATTGATTTGTATATATGAATATATATATATTTTTAAACTTCTGAAACTGTAAACACTGTAAAACTTAAACATAAACCATCTGTTCGACGTCCCTCGTGATCTGCACTTCCATGAGTGCAAAGTTAAAGTTGTCACGCAGATTTACATTATAATCTTTTCCGTCAGTTGTTACCTACCATAAAAAACTACATAATATGTCAAAAGCTGATGGTTTTCTTCCAACTCACAACTAACATACGAGTAAGTTTGTTGGTTATTTCAAAAGTTAAAACTGGTAATTACGTCTTAATGTAGCTACCCACGTACCAATGGCTTTTCTTTTTTAATGCCCCCCAGTTTCACAACGGGATTTCTGCGAACTAACACTGCTAAAAAACTGGTTTCAATACCCGTGGTGGGCAGGGCACAGATAACCCAGTGTGTAGCTTTGTGTTTAATTCTGAGCACATGATTCTTTTTAACTGGGGCCAGCATGGCCAGGTGGGTTAAGGCGTTCAACTCATAATGTGAGGGTCGCGGGTTCGAATCCCTGTTACACTAAACATGCTCGCCCTTACAGCCGTAGAGGCGTTATAAAGTGATGGTTAATCCAACTATTCGTTGGTAAAACGAGTGACTCAAGAGTTGGCGGTGGGTGGTGATGACTAGCTGCATTTCCTCAAGTCTTACACTGCAAAATTAGGGACGACTGGCGCAGATAGCCCTCGTGTAGCTTTGCGCAAAAGTAAAAAACAAACAAACCTTTTAAACAGTCACTTTTCCCCGACACATTTGAAAACAGTTGAGGCGCTAAGGAATTAATAAATAGTGTATTGAGTCTTTTGCCGTTGAATAAAATGCACCCTGGCGATAGGTATGACTACTAATAATATTCTGTCGTCTCAAGTTACATTATACATTATTAAAGCAATCAAAAAGCAAAGATATAGCATAAAAAATGAACTTTTGGAACGTAAATTTAATTTCTAAAGTGTAACCATTTGTCTTCCAAAGCATAAAACCGAGTTTGTACACTTTTATTTCGACATTAGAATAGCAACAAACAAACAAAAAGTTGCCGCCCACCCTCACAGATTATTAGAAACATGGTTGGTCTGACATAAAAGTTACGATTACGCCCTCTACAACAGCCAGTTTTTCGGAGATTTACCTAATCCAATCTATAAGAAAAACATAACAACATTAAACTCATATTCAAGTGGCAGTTTTTTTTATAGATTTTTTTTGTAGTGCGTCGTAAAAGTTACGATCGAGCCACACCTCCATCAAGTGCCGGTCCCTTTAAACGTGAAGTAAAAAGTTTTGTAAGTCACGCACTGAAATACTCGTAAAAGCATGTATACAATTGCGTAGTGCATCTTTTAAAAGGCCATACTTTGAACTCTAGACTATAAATACAAACGTGTGATTGCCACACTGCAAAACGAATTTAAAAAACTTTCTATATCGAAAACGTTTAACAAGAGCACACATTCAAACTTTGGAGAATCAGGAACCAACGGGCTTCTAATTCTGTTCCCGCAATTCCATTATGCAAAGCCAGCGTGCACTTGCATGTAGTGACTTGTAAACAATCGGGTCTTGCGCGAGTCTGTTGTTTATAAACGCAAAACAACACAATGTATCTCTCCTCACTACAGTGGTGAAACCCAATTTTTAGTGTCGGGAACCTGCAGGCTTAGTGCTTAGTCACTGGGGCTCAGAATTGCACGTGCGAAGAATGCCACGTTTCTTTTCTGTTTCTTTTGCAAATTACAGTCCGGACTGGTTTTCATAATGAATTGGTTATTTCAAACAAGACGGAGTGTTATTAGGGAAAATACCTTTGCGTGAAATTAAAAACAAACAAACAAACGAACAATAAATTAAAATTACGAAAGTGATTTTTAAAGCTCAAAGAACACAGAAGTTACGTTTCAAACTGCGCAAAAATTGTCCGTCTTGATTAGTGCTGCGCAAATTAAAAATCAACCAGTTACCAGTAAACAAATATATTCAATATTCTCGTAGAATTTTCCATACTTCATCATTTTAAGGCTATGTTCAAATAAAACATCACTTCTAGATAGCAGAAAAGTTCAAGGTACCTTAACAAGAACCTGGACTCACAGTGTACGGAATATCAGATTCTCTACAAGAACCTGGACTCACAGTGTACGGAATATCAGATTGTCTATAAGAATCTAGACTCACTGTGTACGGAATATCACATCGTCTACAAGAACCTGGACTCACAGTGTACGGAATATCAGATTGTCTACAAGAACCTGGACTCACAGTGTACGGAATATCAGATTGTCCACAAGAACCTAGACTCACAGTGTACGGAATATCAGATTGTCTACAAGAACCTACACTCAAAGAGTATGGGAATATCAGATTGTCTACAAGAACCTAGACTCACAGAGTACGGGAATATCAGATTGTCTACAAGAATCTAGACTCACAGTGTACGGAATATCAGATTGTCTAAAAGAATCTAGACTCACTGTGTTCGGTAATATCAGATTGTCTACAAGAACCTAGACTCACAGAGTACGGGAATATCAGATTGTCTATAAGAATCTAGACTCACTGTGTACGGAATATCACATTGTCTACAAGAACCTGGACTCACAGTGTACGGGAATATCAGATTGTCTGCAAGAATCTAGACTCATAGTGTACAGGAATATCAAATTGTCTACAAAACAAAGATATAACTGTTCACGCACTATAAAATTTAATTGCAAACGAAATAAAATGTTGTAATAATTACAAAACTCGTTAGCAGCTTTTATATGCAAAAACGGCTCGTTTGGGTTGAGAAAATATTTCAAGTAGAAGACCAAACAACGTTTCGATCTTCTTCGGGTGAACCTGACGATGACCGAGGAAGGTCGAAACGTTGTTCGCTCTTCTACTTGAAATATTTTCTCAACCCAAACGAGCCGTTTTTGCATATAAAATTCTCAACAAGTGGGTTTCTCGACATCACTGATCGTTAGCAACTTCCAAAAACACCTGGTTTCTGAGTCTTATGTGAGTACCAGTACAATTTTAACCTTTGGATTTGTTGAACCAGACAGTGAATTGTAAAAAAATAACAACAAATTAATGTTTATTATAATGTGTGTGTGTGTATATATATATATATATATATATATATATATTTGTGTTTTTATATATATACATATATATTGTGTGTGTGGTTTTAGAAGGACAGAATATTTGAGTATGAAACTGAAGTTCCTGGTTCGCGTCCCGTTGTAGCAGAAATAAATCATGCTTTGTGGATGAGTAATAAGAATGACAGTCAAATTTCACTATTCGATGAGATTAGTCCAAGAATCGGTGGTAATTGGTGTTGACAAGCTGCCTTCCCTCTTATCTTTCAAGAATTTTCTGTGAGTATAGAACTTTCTAACAGTAGAAACTCCCCTATTCAATACCTAAACTTACATCAAGGTATAAAGGACGGACATTAATCTCAACCATAATGATGTAAAAGTAATGTCAATAGCGATTAGATGTTTGACTTCGACTCGTGTCTAAAATTCAAATCTATGACGTGTTTCTCATTTTGCAAAATTCGAACTACATAAATAGTTTCACCAATATTAATTGTATATATATTCTTCTCCGGCAGGTCCATGAAAAACAAACAATATTTACACTGTATCTAGAAGTGATGTTTTTAGAATGTCGGGCTTGGCGTGGTCGTTACCGTTTGGACTATGGACCCGAGAGTTTTACTTCCCTATACAACAGTATTACACTCATCATTTGAGGGCGTTATAACAACGACACTGAAATCCGAGGTCACACAAGAGTCGTAGTCGGTTAGTGTTGTCTGATTGTATTCTAGTCTTGTCAGTTCGAACTCAGGGCCCACTAACGCAAATAACCGTTACGCAGCTATCCACAAATATCCACAACAAACAATAGATTACCAGTCACCATTCCGCTCAACCTGTAAATCGAGAGTTTGATGCTATTATAAAACTTGCCAACAATATAAAATTATGACCCAAATCTACCAGAGTATACGTGTTGGCCGTTTGAAAGGAGCTGCATGGTCAGGAAGTCAGGACTTAGCTCATCTTATATTCCAGCAACTTTTACCGCTAAACTATTTGACATGCAAGTAAAATAGTTCAGTCAGGTAAATTAGTGTCGTTTACGGGTATCCTCGAAACACCTATCAATTTTGTAGTTTAATGACTGATAAGTTGCATTAACATTTGAACCGAATGTAGTTTATTGGAACGTTTCTGATAGTCCTCCCTGTTTATCTTAATATTTTTCTATTAGAGGCAGGGACTGGGAGAGTTTCATGGAAACCCCTGTCACGTACAAATGGGCTACACACCCTAAGTAAACGCTGAACCCTAGGGACGAAAATATCCACCGTGATGTTGGGTCACAGAATCTTGACGCCCTACGTCGTGGTAAACTGTATAACTCCATTTCGCTTTATATAGTTATCATTAGAAACACCGTGTCGACCAAGTTTAAGAGCCAAGTCCTTAATTATCTTGCCCGTCGTTCGATTTGTTTGTCCACAAACAGAAAGTCGGAAAGGGATTTACCTAACAGGAATATTTTAGTCAAGGTGGTTTAAAAGACGTTTTACCGCTCTGGGTGGTAAGAGCATTCTCTTAAGCGGGAGTCTTAAATCTGTAAAAGTTCCTTGAAAAAAAAATGTTTTTATTTTTTTTTTCTGTGAACACTTGCTCTATTACATGCACTCGCCAAAGTTTATAATGCTGTATGTATACATCCGTATCACTTTATCACGTGTGATATACCGTCCTACATCTAAAGCTTAGTGGGACCTTGACGTGTGTTGAAACTCGTCGTAATAGTTTTATAACATTCCCACGCATCTCACGTAGGTACAAGCACCTTGAATGTCTAATCAAACAATCCCCGCTTGTTTGTTTGATTAGGTAACCCAGGTTCCCGTGGGCTCTGTGATAGGTTATGGGTCTGGGTTGGGTTTGCGTTGTTTTTCTTTTCCCTGTGATTTCTGTTGTGAACGAATTGATCATTTTCAAACAAGCTGTTAAAACAGACGACCATTTCTTCTTATGTGAAGATAATATCGATATGATATATGTACAACTCCCAAAACTGAACAACAAGAGTGTTTCTACATTAACAACTAGAACGCTCGGAAAACAACCTTTAAGGTTAATAATATTATTTTCCCAACATTTAAAGGATATTTCGACGTCATTCAATGTTAAGTATATCTATTAAAACTTTTGCTTCATCTCTATCATCGCCCGTGATTCAGCAATAAATATGAAGGCTTATAACGCTAAAAATCATGTTTCAATACCCGCAGTGAACACAGCATAATAAGCAGTCTATTCGTGTAGCCATGCGTTCAACAATCTTTAGTTTTACTTTTTACTCTACTTTAAAAAGCCCTTCGATAGCACAATGGTATGCTTGTGAACTTTCAACGCTAGAATTTGGGTTTAGATACCTCATGTAGGAATAACACAGATATCCCGTTGTGTTGTTTTTGCTCAATTACAAAGAAACAAAGCTTACAGAAGTAAAATTAGGGCCACAACTGTACAAACCTCGCCAATATTTTAGTTGTTATAACATAAATAAATAATTAATATGTGATCAGAACTTGACATTACTAATGTAAGCCACAATGCTAGATGTAACATTTATACGAACGAGCATCGTGCTAGAGGAAAACTTACATGATATTATTTAAATATGTCTTTTGAATATTGAAGAACCTAAATTAAAAGATCACCTAATTCTTCTAAAAATAACTCTGAAAAAACAACAACATTCCATTGTAATAAAACAAATATCTTAATTAAGTTGGCCACCTTCGTAACGTAATAAACATACGAACCAGAAGTCAAAATAAAAATCATTTTCCTTTAAAGTTATTATTAGCTGTTATTAGATATCGTGAGTACTTCGGAAGCAATAACAAATTTGCGGCTAGTGACGAGGGTTAACAGTATCTTGTACAGGATGTAACATGTCATTTCTCTCGATCGACAAAACTTTTATCGTGGAATCAGAAATTTTGTTCGTTATTATAAAATTGTTTGTCTGAACAGAAAGAATTAAAGTGCCAGTCATAAATTAAAGTGCCAGTCATAAGAACAAGATAACCCAGGAATCCTCTGGGTGATTCTTATCTTTCTTTGAAGGTGTTTCAAACACAACATTCTGTACGAAAGATACTGTTCGAGCCAGTTATCTCCCTTCTACCCAAGGTAACCACCCCACCCCCTCATTAAAAAAAAAATACATGCTGCAAACTGAGAAAGAAAGGGGAAATGAAATGTTACACCAAGAACGTATATTTTGAAGGTTTTAAGTTATAAATTGGTTCAGTCCTCCCAGTTTTGGTACCAGACAAATGTTTTGTAAGACCCTTAGAATCTACCGCTTCTGACAAAAGTTAATTTACAGCCTAAGTGTGATAAGACCGTCTTTGGCAGGTACAGCCTGATGGATGAGACTGACTACTGTTCGGTTTCAGCAGGGAACTAGCTTTCTTAGCTTCGGCTGTAGAAGCGAAAACGTTCCAAAACAGCATGATTCTGGGTGCGGTACACCCACAGGGGTGCTCATACTTGCTATCAGTAAATGTTTGCATGATGTTTTTTGTTTTGTTTTTTACATTACTGTGCCGTCTTCTTCTCAGACGTTTTTCCCAGAATGAAAAGCATTTTAACGGTTGGAACTCACGGCATCAATATTGCACGTGATGAGATTGGAAACATGAAGAGGCTGTTTTGTTTTGTTTTAATCCTGTTTGTTTGTTTTTTGGAATTTCGCACAAAACTGCTCGAGGGCTATCTGTGCTAGCCGTCTCTAGTGGGATTGACCGTCACATTATTCGCCCCCACGGCTGAGAGGGCGAGCATGTTTGGCGCGACGTGTGTGTGTGTGTATTATTATGTCAATAAACCCCCATTTTTAAAACTCTAATTAACCGCTAATTGGTGTTGATAAAAATTACGTTTCGAAAATTCAGAAAATATTTATTTTGTGTGCGTCCTTTTCAAACTGACTTCTTGTACAAGTACATGTTATTGTGATATATTGAACTGGCAATGCATTTATAAATATCCAGAGCAAACGAATCAGTTGTTCTTTTATGAACTGGTTTTGGCTGAATTATAACTAAAAATAAACCAGCAATTTTACCAAGCTCTTGTATCTCCCTCCCTCCCCAAACATAGACTTTGATTTGGAAAATTGTACACGGGCTTTGTTGTCTTCTGGTTTATACACAGATAATACAGGATGTCACGAAGCATTCAGACTCTGTATCTCTTAATTCAACAAACGGGTTGCTTTTTTAGGCCACCTGTTCAAGAACAGGTTTGTGGTTTTATCATATCTTAGTCAGACACTATGTACTGTGTTTCTGACGTGTGTGACTGACGTATTCTGTACACTGTGTACTGTGTTTCTGACGTGTGTGACTGACATATTCTGTACACTATGTACTGTGTTTCTGACGTGTGTGACTGACATATTCTGTACACTATGTACTGTGCTTCTGACGTGTGTGACTGACATATTCTGTAAACAGCTAATTCCTGTCTTCTCCAGAGGATTTGTTCAGGTGTTTATACAAAATTTTTATTAAACGACTACAAGTTAACAATAATCCGAATTTGTCGAAATGAGCTTTAGTGCTCTTTAGTCGTATAGAATAAACCTGTTATACAAGATGTTTAAAAACCCATTCTTCCTATAAACTTATGTCTAAAAGGCGACAAAGATCCTTCTTTTTCATTTCAAAATGTTCTTTTCGCATCAATGTTTGTAAAATGATAAATGTAACTGTGATAGAATGTCCTAATCTGGCCAGTTGGAAGCATCTAAGTAAAGCTACAACATCAAAACTGGACAAGTTATCCACGTATAAAACTGAACTGAATGTCTACTAAAATTTTGTTTCAATGTAAAGTTGAGTTACAATCAATATTTTTATTACTTTATAACATAGAAGTAAATATCTTCCAGTGTTGGTTACCCTTACCTATAACCATACTAAGATGTTAAATACAGAGAATATATACTGTTCACACACTGCTGTTTTGCGCAGTTTACGACTTTAGGTTAGCGTCGTAAGTAATTTAACTGGAATGGAGCTTGTTTGTATCGTTTGTTTACTGTTACCAGCAAAGCTACACACGGGTTATCTGTATTCTGCCCACCATATTGTTTTTGCAATATGGGGGCATAAATGGAACAACATTGTTGAAAATGTAATGTTTTGATCCATTCTCTGTATAAATATTTTCCAAATTTCTATTTTTATTTCAATTTACTAAATATTTTACCTGATAAAGTTCCACTTATTGTAGTTGTGTCTCATCACGACTTAATTAGACTCGTTATTTAGAAAGTAATCTGTACATAGTTTTAATATAAATACCAGAGCATTCCACATACTTTAAAAATCAAAGATAGTGAAACGACGCAGAATAGAAAAACATGAAATGAAACGACGTTTCGCCACTGTTAACTCGGCATCACGAGGTTTCTTATACGACATATTGAGTTACCCGATGAAGCCATGCTAACGGTGGCGAAACGTCCTTTTGTTACATGTTTTTCTAACCCATTTTAGCTGTCCTTAATTTTTTATAATATGTGTCGTTTTCTGCAATAAACTGTTAATCATAATAGCCACAGTTTGTAAAGAAAATGCAATACAGGTTCTGACAAGCTCTCTGGAAATACTGCATTGCGTAATTATGCTCCAAATATAACTCGAGGACAATATATTCCCCATATAATCTTATCCTAATGCAACCAATTATCTCGTTTAGCATGCTAACAATTTCCGGGCGAATATCGAAGTCTTCAAATGGTTTTTTTTTTTTTCAATGCATTCACATTACAATAGCGGAACAAACCGGAAAATGTCTTACAGTTACTCCTGGTATTGCTTAAACACATTCCAAGCTTTGAATCTTGAAAAACAAAAATCATAATACTATTAAAGTTTTCACTTCAAATAAAATATCTGTTAAGCTTGTTTAAACTGTCCAATAAACTCACAGCAGGCTAAAAGGAATGACTAAGTCATGCAATGATCAGATTGAAGCATGGATTATTAGGACCAACGTATTATCTTGTGAATCGTTATTCAAGGAAAAGTTTCTCTGATTTCAGTTATTTTTCGCTATTTTTTTCAGTAATGGTAATGGTTTTCTGTGATTCTTTCCTCTTATTTTTTCTTATTATTTGTTTAAAACGAACATTTAGTTGCATAAGTTACATATATAAAGTAGAGTTCAGTTTTCCTTCTTTATTTGTTTTCTCGTCAGGCCTAATTTAAGCAAATCCCACCAGACCACTAATTGGACTAGGTCACTGGGAGCCGCTTAAAACCCCAGCGTGGTCTAAGAGCAGAAACTGCTTGGGGGTAAAGGAACCACTTAGTTATAATAAAAAAACTAAAATATACGAGTTAAGGTATACTTACGTGAAAATAGTTTGTCATAGCGAGCGAATATTCTACCCAAAATTTTATATGCATTCTACCCAAAAATTAAAATACTGTTTAAAGTCATCAGCAAATAACACAATCTAAATACTCAGGAGGTGTTAATACACTGAACAATATCTTTAAAGTAGTCATTTCGCTATAGCAAAATGTCCCTCATAAATGCATTTTTGTTATTTGTACGCGTGAAATCAAAAGTATATACACAAATGGAACTCTGTCCTGAAACAGAGAGAAATAATAATAACGACACAGTTAGTAACCAAATTTAACAGTGTAAACAACAGATTGAGCAGTTAGTAACCGAATTTAACAGTGTAAACAACAGAGTGAGCAGATGGTAAGAAGATTTAACAGTGTAAACAACAGAGTGAACAGTTACTAAGCGAATTTAACAGTGTAAACAACAAAATGAGCAGGTAGTAACCAAATTTAATAGTGTAAAAAACAGGGTGAGCAGTTGGTAACCGAATTTCACAGTGTAAACAACAGAGTGAGCAGTTGGTAACCGAATTTAACAGTGTAAACAACAGAGTGAGCAGGTAGTAACCAAATTTAACAGTGTAAACAACAGAGTGAGCAGGTAGTAATTTAACAATGTAAACAAAAGGGTGAGCAGGTAGTAACCAAATTTAATAGTCTAAACAACAGAGTAAGCAGTTGGTAACCGAATTTAGTAGGGTAAATAAAAGAGTGAGCAGGTAGTAAGTTAACAGTGTAAACAACAGAGTGAGCAGGTAGTAACCAAATTTAATAGGGTAAACAACAGAGTGAGCAGTTGGTAACAGAATTTAGTAGGGTAAACAACAAAGTCAGCAGTTGGTAACCGAATTTAGTAGTGTAGACAACAGAGTGACCACGTAGTAATTTAACAGTGTAAACAACAGAGTGAGCAGGTAGTAACCAAATTTAACAGTGTAAACAACAGATTTAGCAGGTAGTAACCAAATATAATAGTGTAAACAACAGAGTGAGCAGGTAGTAACCAAATTTAATAGTGTAAACAACAGAGTGAGCAGGTAGTAACCAAATTTAACAGTGTAAACAACAAAGTGAGCAGGTAGTAACCAAATTTAATAGTGTAAAAAAAAAGTGAGCAGTTAGTAACCAAATTTAACAGTGTAAACAACAGAGTGAGCAGGTAGTAATTTAATAGTGTAAACAAAAAAGTGAGCAGTTAGTAACCAAATTTAACAGTGTAAACAACAGAGTGAGCAGGTAGTAATTTAATAGTGTAAACAACAGAGTGAGCAGGTAGTAACCGAATTAAATTGTGTAAAAAACAGTGTTTGCAGTTGGTAACCGAGTTTAACCGTGTAAACAACAGAGTGAGCAGGTAGTAACCAAATTTAATAGTCTAAACAACAGAGTAAACAGTTGGTAACCGAATTTAGTAGGGTAAATAAAAGAGTGAGCAGGTAGTAAGTTAACAGTGTAAACAACAGAGTGAGCATGTAGTAATTTAACAGTGTAAACAACAGAATGAGCAGGTAGTAAGCATATTTAAAAGTATAAACAACGGACTGAGCAGGTACTAAGTTAACAGTGTAAACAACAGAGTGAGCAGGTAGTAATTTAACAGTGTAAACAACAGAGTAAGCAGGTAGTAACCAAATTTAACAGTGTAAACAACGAAGTGAGCAAATAGTAACCGAATTTAACAGTGTAAACAACAGAGTGAGCAGTTGATAACCGAATTTAACAGTGTACAAAACAGAGTGAGCAGGTAGTTACCGAATTTAACAGTGTAAACAACAGAGTGAGCAGTTGGTAACCAAATTTAACAGTGTAAACAACAGAGTGAGCAGGTATTAATTTAATAGTGTAAACAACAGAGTGAGCAGGTAGTAACCGAATTTAATAGTGTAAAAAACAGTGTTTGCAGTTGGTAACCGAGTTTAACGGTGTAAACAACAGACTGAGCAGGTAGCAACGAAATTAAACAGTGTAAACAACAGAGTGAGCAGGTGGTAACCAAATTTAATAGTCTAAACAACAAAGTGAGCAGTTGGTAACCGAATTAAACAGTGTAAACAACAGAGTGAGCAGTTGGTAACCGAATTTAACAGTGTACAAAACAGAGTAAGCAGTTGGTAACCGAATTTAGTAGGGTAAATAAAAGAGTGAGCAGGTAGTAAGTTAACAGTGTAAACAACAGAATGAGCAGGTACTAAGTTAACAGTGTAAACAACAGAGTGAGCAGGTAGAAATTTAACAGTGTAAACAACAGAGTAAGCAGGTAGTAACCAAATTTAACAGTGTAAACAACGAAGTGAGCAAATAGTAACCGAATTTAACAGTGTAAACAACAGAGTGAGCAGGTAGTAACCAAATTTAATAGTGTAAACAACAGAGTAAGCAGGTAGTAACCGAATTTAACAGTGTAAACAAGAGAGTGAGCAGATAGTAATTTAACAGCGTAAACAACAGAGTGAGCAGGTAGTAACCAAATTTAATAGCGTAAACAACAGAGTGAGCAGTTGGTAACAGAATTTAGTAGGGTAAACAACAAAGTCAGCAGTTGGTAATCGAATTTAGTAGTGTAGACAACAGAGTGACCAGGTAGTAATTTAACCGTGTAAACAACAGAGTGAGCAGGTAGTAACAAAATTTAACTGTGTAAACAACAGACTGAGCAAATAGTAACGAAATTAAACAGTGTAAACAACAGAGTGAGCAGGTAGTAACCAAACTTAATAGTCTAAACAACAGAGTGAGCAGGTAGTAACCAAATTTAGTAGTGTAAACAACAGAGTGAGCAGGTAGTAATTTAATAGTGTAAACAACAGAGTGAGCAGGTAGTAACCGAATTTAATAGTGTAGACAACAGTGTTTGCAGTTGGTAACCGAATTTAACCGTGTAAACAACAGAGTGAGCAGGTAGTAACAAAATTTAACGGTGTAAACAACAGACTGAGCAGGTAGTAACGAAATTAAACAGTGTAAACAACAGAGTGAGCAGGTAGTAACCAAATTTAATAGTCTAAACAACAGAGTGAGCAGTTGGTAACCGAATTAAACAGTGTAAACAAAAGAGTGAGCAGTTGGTAACCGAATTTAACAGTGTACAAAACAGAGTGAGCAGGTAGTAACCAAATTTAATAGTGTAAACAACAGAGTGAGCAGGTAGTAACCGAATTTAACAGTGTAAACAAGAGAGTGAGCAGGTAGTAATTTAACAGTGTAAACAACAGAGTGAGCAGGTAGTAACCAAATTTAATAGTGTAAACAAAAGAGTGAGCAGGTAGTAACCAAATTTAGTAGTGTAAACAACAGAGTGAGCAGGTAGTAATTTAATAGTGTAAACAACAGAGTGAGCACGTAGTAATTTAATAGTGTAAACAACAGAGTGAGCAGGTAGTAACCGAATTTAATAGTGTAGACAACAGTGTTTGCAGTTGGTAACCGAATTTAACCGTGTAAACAACAGAGTGAGCAGGTAGTAACAAAATTTAACGGTGTAAACAACAGAATGAGCAGGTAGTAACGAAATTAAACAGTGTAAACAACAGAGTGAGCAGGTAGTAACCAAATTTCACAGTGTAAACAACAGAGTGAGCAGTTGGTAACCGAATTTAACAGTGTACACAACAGAGAGAGCAGGTAGTAACCAAATTTAATAGTGTAAACAACAAAGTGAGCAGGTAATAACCAAATTTAATAGTGTAGACAACAGTGTTTGCAGTTGGTAACCGAATTTAACCGTGTAAACAACAGAGTGAGCAGGTAGTAACAAAATTTAACGGTGTAAACAACAGAATGAGCAGGTAGTACCGAAATTAAACAGTGTAAACAACAGAGTGAGCAGGTAGTAACCAAATTTCACAGTGTAAACAACAGAGTGAGCAGTTGGTAACCGAATTTAACAGTGTACACAACAGAGAGAGCAGGTAGTAACCAAATTTAATAGTGTAAACAACAGAGTGAGCAGGGAGTAACCAAATTTAATAGTGTAAACAACAAAGTGAGCAGGTAATAACCAAATTTAATAGTGTAAACAAAAAGTGAGCAGTTAGTAACCAAATTTAACAGTGTAAACAACAGAGTGAGCAGGTAGTAATTTAATAGTGTAAACAACAGAGTGAGCAGGTAGTAACCAAATTTAATAGTCTAAACAACAGAGTGAGCAGTTGGTAACCGAATTAAACAGTGTAAACAAAAGAGTGAGCAGTTGGTAACCGAATTTAACAGTGTACAAAACAGAGTGAGCAGGTAGTAACCAAATTTAATAGTGTAAACAACAGAGTGAGCAGGTAGTAACCGAATTTAACAGTGTAAACAAGAGAGTGAGCAGGTAGTAATTTAACAGTGTAAACAACAGAGTGAGCAGGTAGTAACCAAATTTAATAGTGTAAACAAAAGAGTGAGCAGGTAGTAACCAAATTTAGTAGTGTAAACAACAGAGTGAGCAGGTAGTAATTTAATAGTGTAAACAACAGAGTGAGCAGGTAGTAACCGAATTTAATAGTGTAGACAACAGTGTTTGCAGTTGGTAACCGAATTTAACCGTGTAAACAACAGAGTGAGCAGGTAGTAACAAAATTTAACGGTGTAAACAACAGAATGAGCAGGTAGTAACGAAATTAAACAGTGTAAACAACAGAGTGAGCAGGTAGTAACCAAATTTCACAGTGTAAACAACAGAGTGAGCAGTTGGTAACCGAATTTAACAGTGTACACAACAGAGAGAGCAGGTAGTAACCAAATTTAATAGTGTAAACAACAGAGTGAGCAGGGAGTAACCAAATTTAATAGTGTAAACAACAAAGTGAGCAGGTAATAACCAAATTTAATAGTGTAGACAACAGTGTTTGCAGTTGGTAACCGAATTTAACCGTGTAAACAACAGAGTGAGCAGGTAGTAACAAAATTTAACGGTGTAAACAACAGAATGAGCAGGTAGTAACGAAATTAAACAGTGTAAACAACAGAGTGAGCAGGTAGTAACCGAATTTCACAGTGTAAACAACAGAGTGAGCAGTTGGTAACCGAATTTAACAGTGTACACAACAGAGAGAGCAGGTAGTAACCAAATTTAATAGTGTAAACAACAGAGTGAGCAGGGAGTAACCAAATTTAATAGTGTAAACAACAAAGTGAGCAGGTAATAACCAAATTTAATAGTGTAAACAAAAAGTGAGCAGTTAGTAACCAAATTTAACAGTGTAAACAACAGAGTGAGCAGGTAGTAATTTAATAGTGTAAACAACAGAGTGAGCAGGTAGTAACCGAATTTAATAGTGTAAAAAGCAGTGTTTGCAGTTGGTAACCGAGTTTAACCGTGTAAACAACAGAGTGAGGAGGTAGTAACCAAATTTAATAGTGTAAACAACAGAGTGAGCAGGTAGTAACCGAATTTAATAGTGTAAACAACAAAGTGAGCAGGTAATAACCAAATTCAATAGTGTAAACAAAAAGTGAGCAGTTAGTAACCAAATTTAACAGTGTAAACAACAGAGTGAGCAGGTAGTAATTTAATAGTGTAAACAACAGAGTGAGCAGGTAGTAACCGAATTCAATAGTGTAAAAAGCAGTGTTTGCAGTTGGTAACCGAGTTTAACCGTGTAAACAACAGAGTGAGCAGGTAGTAACCAAATTTAACAGTATAAACAACAGAGTGAGCAGTTGGTAACCGAATTTAACAGTGTACACAACAGAGAGAGCAGGTAGTAACCAAATTTAATAGTGTAAACAACAGAGTGAGCAGGGAGTAACCAAATTTAATAGTGTAAACAACAAAGTGAGCAGGTAATAACCAAATTTAATAGTGTAAACAAAAAGTGAGCAGTTAGTAACCAAATTTAACAGTGTGAACAACAGAGTGAGCAGGTAGTAATTTAATAGTGTAAACAACAGAGTGAGCAGGTAGTAACCGAATTTAATAGTGTAAAAAGCAGTGTTTGCAGTTGGTAACCGAGTTTAACCGTGTAAACAACAGAGTGAGCAGGTAGTAAGTTAACAGTGTAAACAACAGAATGAGCAGGTAGTAATTTAACAGTGTAAACAACAGAGTAAGCAGGTAGTAACCAAATTTAACAGTGTAAACAACGAAGTGAGCAAATAGTAACCGAATTTAACAGTGTAAACATCAGAGTGAGCAGTTGGTAACCGAATTTAACAGTGTACAAAACAGAGTGAGCAGGTAGTAACCAAATTTAATAGTGTAAACAACAGAGTGAGCAGGTAGTAACCGAATTTAACAGTGTAAACAAGAGAGTGAGCAGGTAGTAATTTAACAGCGTAAACAACAGAGTGAGCAGATAGTAACCAAATTTAATAGCGTAAACAACAGAGTGACCAGTTGGTAACAGAATTTAGTAGGGTAAACAACAAAGTCAGCAGTTGGTAATCGAATTTAGTAGTGTAGACAACAGAGTGACCAGGTAGTAATTTAACCGTGTAAACAACAGAGTGAGCAGGTAGTAACAAAATTTAACTGTGTAAACAACAGACTGAGCAAATAGTAACGAAATTAAACAGTGTAAACAACAGAGTGAGCAGTTGGTAACCGAATTAAACAGTGTAAACAACAGAGTGAGCAGTTGGTAACCGAATTAAACAGTGTAAACAACAGAGTGAGCAGTTGGTAACCGAATTTAACAGTGTACAAAACAGAGTGAGTAGGTATTAACCAAATTTAATAGTGTAAACAACAGAGTGAGCCGTTGGCAACCGAATTTAACAGTGTAAACTACAGAGTGAGCAGGTAGTAACCGAATTTAACAGTGTAAACAAGAGAGTGAGCAGGTAGTAACCGAATTTAATAGTGTAAACAACAGAGTGAGCAGGTAGTAACCAAATTTAATAGTGTAAACAAAAGAGTGAGCAGGTAGTAACGAAATTTAACAGTGTAAACAACAGAGTGAGCAGTTGGTAACCGAATTTAACAGTGTACACAAAAGAGAGAGCAGGTAGTAACCAAATTTAATAGTGTAAACAACAGAGTGAGCAGGTAGTAACCAAATTTAACAGTGTAAACAACAAAGTGAGCAGGTAGAAACCGAATTTAACAGTGTAAACAAAAGAGTGAGTAGGTAGTAACCAAATTTAGTAGTGTAAACAACAGAGTGAGTAGGTAGTAACCGAATTTAATAGTGTAGACAACAATGTTTGCAGTTGGTAACCAAATTTAACAGTGTAAACAACAGAGTGAGCAGGTAGTAACCAAATTTAACAGTGTAAACAACAGTGTGAGCATGTACTAATTTAACAGTGTAAACAACAAAGTGAGCAGATAATAATCAAATTTAACAGTGTAAACAACAGAGTGAGCACTTAGTAATTGAATTTAACAGTGTAAAACACAGAGCTAGGAGTTGGTAACCGAATTTAACAGTGTACAAAACAGAGTGAGCAGGTAGTGACCAACTTTAATAGTGTAAACAACAGAGTGAGCAGGTAGTAATTTAACAGTGTAAACAACAGAATGAGCAGGTAGTAACCAAATTTTATAGTGTAAACAACAGAGTGGGCAGATAGTAGCCAAATTTAATAGTGTAAACAAGAAAGTGTGGAGTTAGTAACCAAATTTAATAGTGTAAACAACAAAGTGAGCAGTTAGTAACCAAATTTAGTAGTGTGAACAACAGAGTGAGCAGGTAGTAATTTAATAGTGTAAACAACAGAGTGAGCAGGTAGTAACCAAATTTAACAGTGTAAACAACAGAGTGCGCAGGTAGTATCCAAATTGAACAGTGTAAACAACAGAGTGAGCAGGTAGTATCCCAATTTAACAGTGTAAACAACAGAGTGAGCAGGTAGTAACCAAATTTATTAGTGTAAACAACAGAGTGAGCAGGTAGTAACTGAATTGAACAGTGTAAACAACAGAGTGAGCAGGTAGTAACCAAAGTTAACAGTGTAAACGACAGAGTGAGCAGTTAGTAACCGAATTGAACAGTGTAAACAACAGAGTGAGCAGTTAGTAACCGAATTTAGTTGGGTAAAGAGCATTGAGATTTTTTAGAGTTAACGCCAATCAAACGTGCAAAACCTCCCTGATGCTTTTTAGGAAGATGTAACCAGTACATAGAAGTTTCGCCTTCCACTGTAGAAAATATAACTTTTGTTATTTTTAGCAACTTCGTTTCTGGATATCACCACATTGTTTCACTCTTTTTCTTCCACTTGTTCCACCATAGTTGATACAGTGCGTAACCTTTAAAAATCTTTTTGCTTCGTGACTCAGTTGTGTGTTCCATGCCAAACGTGCGACGTCAGGTGAGAAAAAACAATTACGCATTGGTTATGTTATCCGTGACATGTGCGTCGATCCGACGGACACTTCACATATATGTAGAGTACTGAATAGAGACATCGTGACCATTATTGTATTCCGTGCTACTTGTATTAAACACTCGTCGATGAAATCTCAGTTTAATGTCACGAGAGAACGCTGTTTACAGTGTCACAGGTTAAGGACAAGCGCATGTCTTGCGTGACATAATCAACTTCAGCATCAGAGCTTCGGCAATCGTATCTCATATTCCTTAACCTTGGTTACACAAGCTGTGTTCGAAATCGGCGACTCGTCCAGTTATACGTCTTCTCACAGATTTTGCTCGGCAAATTTTTCAGAATCTAAGATAACATTGCAAAAATTTACATTAAAATGTTACATATAATTGAAATTGTGAGCATTATCTAAAGTAAACTAGTTTATTACTTCGATAAAGTATGTGAATTATCGTATAGAGTTTTGGTAAGTAGGATTAGTAGGTTTATCCGATTGATTCATACGTAGAAATGTTCAATTTCACGCACAAACTACTTAAACGCTACTGTCCCTAATTTTGAAGTAATACACTAAAGGGAAGGCAGCTGGTCAATATTACCCACCGTCAACTGTCGAGCTACATGTTGTCTAAGAAGAGTTGAATTTACCCTAATATTTTATCGTCTTCATGACTGAAAAGGCGAGAATGTTAGATGACAGATTTGGATCCATTTGGATTGCGACTTAGAACGATTTAGCTCGCAATCCAAAGGGATCCAAACCTGTCATCTAACATTCTTGCCTTTGTAAGATCTGCAACTGAAAACTGTATAAAGTTAAACTGAAATGTCTCATAGCCGTGAAGTCTCTTTCTCTCTCTATCTATATATATATAAATATACACATATATGTTAACAAAAGGCAAAATATAGAAAACATTACAATATCTAACAACATTCTGCTTGTGTCTTCACTTATAACTGTTGAGCCTACAGACCAATCCTCAATAAACTTAGGATGTACTCTTACCCATCCCTCACGAAAGAGATACGGGAAAGGGTCCGTTGTACGAATCTGACCATTCTTTTGTCACCCCTAGGTGTCCCCTATGTCTTCCTTGTGTGTTGAAAAGGGTATATCAAATTGTAATTTTCTTGGTAGTTTAAGTATAGAAATTATGACGGTCAACGGCGTGCAATGTTTAGCATACTTGAATTCTTTGTTTTGGCCTTGTATGGTCAGGTGATTTAGGCTCTCGACTTGTAATCAGAGGGTCTTGACCTTTCAGCCGTGGAGGCGTTATAACGTAAAAGTCAATCCCACTAGTCGTTGGTAAAAGAGTAGCCCAAAAGTTGGCGGTGGATGGTGAAGACTAGCTGTCTTCCCTCCAGCCTTACACTGCTAAATTAGGGACGGCTAGCTTTGTGTAGCTTTAAGCGAAATTCAAAAACAAAAAAACAAAAAAACAACAAACATTTGTTGTTTCAGTTGTTTTTTTTTTTTATCTCGCAGTAAAATTACTTAGCATTCGTTTCAGGTGATGATTCACGCCTTACGAATTGAACAAACTGTTTGTAGAATTATTTTGTTTTATTCCAAAAGTGTAAAACTGTAGAAAACGTCCAAAGCAAGTCGATGTCCCAGTGATGACATTTTGTGACTTCAAACGAAAATGACGAAAGAGCCAACGATCGTCAGAAAGAAAACAAAAGGTAGTAACCAAATTTCACAGTGTAAACAACAGAGTGAGCAGGTATAACCAAATTTAATAGTGTAAACACAGAGTGAGCAGGTAGTAACCAAATTTAAATAGTGTAACAACAAGTGAGCAGGTAATAACCAAATTTAATAGTGTAAACAAAAGTGAGCAGTTAGTAACCAATTTAACAGTGTAACACAGAGGGAGCAGTAGTATTTTTATGTAAACAACAGAGTAAGCAGGTAGTAACCAAATTTAACAGTGTAAACAACGAAGTGAGCAAATAGTAACCGAATTTAACAGTGTAAACAACAAGGTGAGCAGTTGGTAACCAAATTTAACAGTGTACAAAACAGAGTGAGCAGGTAGTAACCAAATTTAATAGTGTAAACAACAGAGTGAGCAGGTAGTAACCGAATTTAACAGTGTAAACAAGAGAGTGAGCAGGTAGTAATTTAACAGTGTAAACAACAGAGTGAGCAGGTAGTAACCAAATTTAATAGCGTAAACAATAGAGTGAGCAGGTAGTAACCAAATTTAATAGTGTAAACAACAGATTGACCCGTTGGTAACCGAATTTAACAATGTAAACAAGAGAGTGAGCAGTTGGAAACCGAATTTAGTAGTGTAAACAACAAAGTCAGCAGTTGGTAACCGAATTTAGTAGTGTAGACAACAGAGTGAGCAGGTAGTAACCAAATTTCACAGTGTAAACAACAGAGTGAGCAGGTAGTAACGAAATTTAACAGTGTAAACAATAGAGTGAGCAGGTAGTAACCAAATTTAATAGTGTAAACAACAGAGTGAGCTGTTGGTAACCGAATTTAACAATGTAAACAAGAGAGTGAGCAGTTGGAAACCGAATTTAGTAGTGTAAACAACAGAGTAAGCAGGTAGTAACCAAATTTAACAATGTAAACAACAGAGTAAGCAGGTAGTAACCAAATTTCACAGTGTAAACAACAGAGTGAGCAGGTAGTAACGAAATTTAACAGTGTAAACAACAGAGTGAGCAGTTGGTAACCGAATTTAACAGTGTACACAAAAGAGAGAAAAGGTAGTAACAAATTTAATAGTGTAAACAACAGAGTGAGCAGGTAGCAATTTAACAGTGTAAACAAAAGAGTGAGCAGGTAGTAACCAAATTTAGTAGTGTAAACAACAGAGTGAGCAGGTAGTAATTTAATAGTGTAAACAACAGAGTGAGCAGGTAGTAACCGAATTTAATAGTGTAGACAACAGTGTTTGCAGTTGGTAACCGAATTTAACCGGGTAAACAACAGAGTGAGCAGGTAGTAACAAAATTTAACGGTGTAAACAACAGACTGAACAGGTAGTAACGAAATTAAACAGTGTAAACAACAGACTGAGCAGGTAGTAACCAAATTTAATAGTCTAAACAACAGAGTGAGCAGTAGGTAACCGAATTAAACAGTGTAAACAAAAGAGTGAGCAGTTGGTAACCGAATTTAACAGTGTACAAAACAGAGTGAGCAGTTGGTAACCGAATTTAGTAGTGTAAACAACAGAGTAAGCAGGTAGTAACCAAATTTAACAATGTAAACAACAGAGTGAGCAGGTAGTAACCAAATTTCACAGTGTAAACAACAGAGTGAGCAGGTAGTAACGAAATTTAACAGTATAAACAACAGAGTGAGCAGTTGGTAACCGAATTTAACAGTGTACACAACAGAGAGAGCACGTAGTAACCAAATTTAATAGTGTAAACAACAGAGTGAGCAGGTAGTAACCAAATTTAATAGTGTAAACAACAAAGTGAGCAGTTAGTAACCAAATTTAACAGTGTAAACAACAGAGTGAGCAGGTAGTAACCAAATTTAATAGTGTAAACAACAGAGTGAGCAGGTAGTAACCGAATTTAACAGTGTAAACAAGAGAGTGAGCAGGTAGTAATTTAACAGTGTAAACAACAGAGTGAGCAGGTAGTAACCAAATTTAATAGCGTAAACAACAGAGTGAGCAGTTGGTAACCGAATTTAGTAGTGTAGACAACAGAGTGACCAGGTAGTAATTTAACAGTGTAAACAACAGAGTGAGCAGGTAGTAACCAAATTTAACAGTGTAAACAATAGAGTGAGCAGGTAGTAACCAAATTTAACAGTGTAAACAACAGAGTGAGCAGGTAGTAACCAAATTTAATAGTGTAAACAACAGAGTGAGCCGTTGGTAACCGAATTTAACAATGTAAACAAGAGAGTGAGCAGTTGGAAACCGAATTTAATAGTGTAAACAACAAAGTGAGCAGGTAGTAACCGAATTTAACAGTGTAAACAAGAGAGTGAGCAGGTAGTAATTTAACAGTGTAAACAACAGAGTGAGCAGGTAGTAACCAAATTTAATAGTGTAAACAAAAGAGTGAGCAGGTCGTAACCAAATTTAGTAGTGTAAACAACAGAGTGAGCAGGTAGTAATTTAATAGTGTAAACAACAGAGTGAGCAGGTAGTAACCGAATTTAATAGTGTAGACAACAGTGTTTGCAGTTGGTAACCGAATTTAACCGTGTAAACAACAGAGTGAGCAGGTAGTAACAAAATTTAACGGTGTAAACAACAGACTGAGCAGGTAGTAACGAAATTAAACAGTGTAAACAACAGAGTGAGCAGGTAGTAACCAAATTTAATAGTGTAAACAACAGAGTGAGCCGTTGGTAACCGAATTTAACAATGTAAACAAGAGAGTGAGCTGTTGGAAACCGAATTTAGTAGTGTAAACAACAGAGTAAGCAGGTAGTAACCAAATTTAACAATGTAAACAAGAGAGTGAGCAGGTAGTAATTAAATTTCACAGTGTAAACAACAGAGTGAGCAGGTAGTAACCAAATTTAATAGTGTAAACAACAAAGTGAGCAGGTAATAACCGAATTTAATAGTGTAAACAAAAAAGTGAGCAGTTAGTAACCAAATTTAACAGTGTAAACAACAGAGTGAGCAGGTAGTAATTTAATAGTGTAAACAACAGAGTGAGCAGGTAGTTACCAAATTTCACAGTGTAAAAAACAGTGTTTGCAGTTGGTAACCGAGTTTAACGGTGTAAACAATAGACTGAGCAGGTAGTAACGAAATTAAACAGTGTAAACAACAGAGTGAGCAGGTGGTAACCAAATTTAATAGTCTAAACAACAAAGTGAGCAGTTGGTAACCGAATTAAACAGTGTAAACAACAGAGTGAGCAGTTGGTAACCGAATTTAACAGTGTACAAAACAGAGTAAGCAGTTGGTAACCGAATTTAGTAGGGTAAATAAAACAGTGAGCAGGTACTAAGTTAACAGTGTAAACAACAGAGTGAGCAGGTAGAAATTTAACAGTGTAAACAACAGAGTAAGCAGGTAGTAACCAAATTTAACAGTGTAAACAACGAAGTGAGCAAATAGTAACCGAATTTAACAGTGTAAACAACAGAGTGAGCAGTTGGTAACCGAATTTAACAGTGTACACAACAGAGTGAGCAGGTAGTAACCAAATTTAATAGTGTAAACAACAGAGTGAGCAGGTAGTAACCGAATTTAACAGTGTAAACAAGAGAGTGAGCAGGTAGTAATTTAACAGCGTAAACAACAGAGTGAGCAGGTAGTAACCAAATTTAATAGCGTAAACAACAGAGTGAGCAGTTGGTAACAGAATTTAGTAGGGTAAACAACAAAGTCAGCAGTTGGTAATCGAATTTAGTAGTGTAGACAACAGAGTGACCAGGTAGTAATTTAACCGTGTAAACAACAGAGTGAGCAGGTAGTAACAAAATTTAACTGTGTAAACAACAGACTGAGCAAATAGTAACGAAATTAAACAGTGTAAAGAACAAAGTGAGCAGGTAGTAACCAAACTTAATAGTCTAAACAACAGAGTGAGCAGGTAGTAACCAAATTTAGTAGTGTAAACAACAGAGTGAGCAGGTAGTAATTTAATAGTGCAAACAACAGAGTGAGCAGGTAGTAAGCGAATTTAATAGTGTAGACAACAGTGTTTGCAGTTGGTAACCGAATTTAACCGTGTAAACAACAGAGTGAGCAGGTAGTAACAAAATTTAACGGTGTAAACAACAGACTGAGCAGGTAGTAACGAAATTAAACAGTGTAAACAACAGAGTGAGCAGGTAGTAACCGAACTTAACAGTGTACAAAACAGAGTGAGCAGGTAGTAACCAAATTTAATAGTGTAAACAACAGAGTGAGCAAATAGTAACCGAATTTAACAGTGTAAACAAGAGAGTGAGCAGGTAGTAATTTAACAGTGTAAACAACAGAGTGAGCAGGTAGTAACCAAATTTAATAGTGTAAACAAAAGAGTGAGCAGGTAGTAACCAAATTTAGTAGTGTAAACAACAGAGTGAGCAGGTAGTAATTTAATAGTGTAAACAACAGAGTGAGCAGGTAGTAACCGAATTTAATAGTGTAGACAACAGTGTTTGCAGTTGGTAACCGAATTTAACCGTGTAAACAACAGAGTGAGCAGGTAGTAACAAAATTTAACGGTGTAAACAACAGACTGAGCAGGTAGTAACGAAATTAAACAGTGTAAACAACAGAGTGAGCAGGTAGTAACCAAATTTAATAGTCTAAACAACAGAGTGAGCAGTTGGTAACCGAATTAAACAGTGTAAACAAAAGAGTGAGCAGTTGGTAACCGAATTTAACAGTGTACAAAACAGAGTGAGCAGTTGGTAACCGAATTTAGTAGTGTAAACAACAGAGTAAGGAGGTAGTAACCAAATTTAACAATGTAAACAACAGAGTGAGCAGGTAGTAACCAAATTTCACAGTGTAAACAACAGAGTGAGCAGGTAGTAACGAAATTTAACAGTATAAACAACAGAGTGAGCAGTTGGTAACCGAATTTAACAGTGTACACAACAGAGAGAGCAGGTAGTAACCAAATTTAATAGTGTAAACAACAGAGTGAGCAGGGAGTAACCAAATTTAATAGTGTAAACAACAAAGTGAGCAGGTAATAACCAAATTTAATAGTGTAAACAAGAAAGTGAGGAGTTAGTAACCAAATTTAACAGTGTAAACAACAGAGTGAGCAGGTAGTAATTTAATAGTGTAAACAACAGAGTGAGCAGGTAGTAACCGAATTTAATAGTGTAAAAAGCAGTGTTTGCAGTTGGTAACCGAGTTTAACCGTGTAAACAACAGAGTGAGCAGGTAGTAACCAAATTTAATAGTGTAAACAACAGAGTGAGCAGGTAGTAACCGAATTTAACAGTGTAAACAAGAGAGTGAGCAGGTAGTAATTTAACAGTGTAAACAACAAAGTGAGCAGGTAGTAACCGAATTTAATAGTGTAAACAACAGAGTGAGCAGGTAGTAACCAATTTTATTAGTGTAAACAACAGAGTGAGCAGTTAGTAACCGAATTTAACAGTGTACACAAAAGAGAGAGCAGGTAGTAACCAAATTTAATAGCGTAAACAACAGAGTGAGCAGTTGGTAACAGAATTTAGTAGGGTAAACAACAAAGTCAGCAGTTGGTAACCGAATTTAGTAGTGTAGACAACAGAGTGACCAGGTAGTAATTTAACAGTGTAAACAACAGAGTGAGCAGGTAGTAACCAAATTGAACAGTGTAAACAACAGAGTGAGCAGGTAGTAACCAAATTTAACAGTGTAAACAACAGAGTGAGCAGGTAGTAACCAAATTTAATAGTGTAAACAACAGAGTGAGCCGTTGGTAACCGAATTTAACAATGTAAACAAGAGAGTGAGCAGTTGGAAACCGAATTTAGTAGTGTAAACAACAGAGTAAGCAGGTAGTAACCAAATTTAACAATGTAAACAACCGAGTGAGCAGGTAGTAACCAAATTTCACAGTGTAAACAACAGAGTGAGCAGGTAGTAACCAAATTTAATAGTGTAAACAACAGAGTGAGCAGGTAGTAACCAAATTTAATAGTGTAAACAACAAAGTGAGCAGGTAATAACCAAATTTAATAGTGTAAACAAAAAAGTGAGCAGTTAGTAACCAAATTTAACAGTGTAAACAACAGAGTGAGCAGGTAGTAATTTAATAGTGTAAACAACAGAGTAAGCAGGTAGTAACCAAATTTAACAGTGTAAACAACGAAGTGAGCAAATAGTAACCGAATTTAACAGTGTAAACAACAGAGTGAGCAGTTGGTAACCAAATTTAACAGTGTACAAAACAGAGTGAGCAGGTAGTAACCAAATTTAATAGTGTAAACAACAGAGTGAGCAGGTAGTAGCCAAATTTAATAGTGTAAACAACAAAGTGAGCAGTTAGTAACCAAATTTAATAGTGTAAACAACAAAGTGAGCAGTTAGTAACCAAATTTAGTAGTGTGAACAACAGAGTGAGCAGGTAGTAACCAAATTTAACAGTGTAAACAACAGAGTGCGCAGGTAGTATCCAAATTGAACAGTGTAAACAACAGAGTGAGCAGGTAGTATCCCAATTTATTAGTGTAAACAACAGAGTGAGCAGGTAGTAACTGAATTTATCAGTGTAAACAACAGAGTGAGCAGGTAGTAATTTAACAGTGTAAACAACAAAGTGAGCAGGTAGTAACCAACGTTAACAGTGTAAACGACAGAGTGAGCAGTTAGTAACCGAATTGAACAGTGTAAACAACAGAGTGAGCAGTTAGTAACCGAATTTAGTTGGGTAAAGAGCATTGAGATTTTTTAGAGTTAACGCCAATCAAACGTGCAAAACCTCCCTGATGCTTTGTAGGAAGATGTAACCAGTACATAGAAGTTTCGCCTTCCATTGTAGAAAATATAACTTTTGTTATTTTTAGCAACTTCGTTTCTGGATATCACCACATTGTTTCACTCTTTTTCTTCCACTTGTTTCACCATAGTTGATACAGTGCGTAACCTTTAAAAATCTTTTTGCTTCGTGACTCAGTTGTGTGTTCCATGCCAAACGTGCGACGTCAGGTGAGAAAAAACAATTACGCATTGGTTATGTTATCCGTGACATGTGCGTCGATCCGACGGACACTTCACATATATGTAGAGTACTGAATAGAGACATCGTGACCATTATTGTATTCCGTGCTACTTGTATTAAACACTCGTCGATGAAATCTCAGTTTAATGTCACGAGAGAACGCTGTTTACAGTGTCACAGGTTAAGGACAAGCGCATGTCTTGCGTGACATAATCAACTTCAGCATCAGAGCTTCGGCAATCGTATCTCATATTCCTTAACCTTGGTTACACAAGCTGTGTTCGAAATCGGCGACTCGTCCAGTTATACGTCTTCTCACAGATTTTGCTCGGCAAATTTTTCAGAATCTAAGATAACATTGCAAAAATTTACATTAAAATGTTACATATAATTGAAATTGTGAGCATTATCTAAAGTAAACTAGTTTATTACTTCGATAAAGTATGTGAATTATCGTATAGAGTTTTGGTAAGTAGGATTAGTAGGTTTATCCGATTGATTCATACGTAGAAATGTTCAATTTTACGCACAAACTACTTAAACGCTACTGTCCCTAATTTTGAAGTAATACACTAAAGGGAAGGCAGCTGGTCAATATTACCCACCGTCAACTGTCGAGCTACATGTTGTCTAAGAAGAGTTGAATTTATCATAATATTTTATCGTCTTCATGACTGAAAAGGCGAGAATGTTAGATGACAGATTTGGATCCATTTGGATTGCGACTTAGAACGATTTAGCTCGCAATCCAAAGGGATCCAAACCTGTCATCTAACAATCTTGCCTTTGTAAGATCTGCAACTGAAAACTGTATAAAGTTAAACTGAAATGTCTCATAGCCGTGAAGTCTCTTTCTATCTCTATCTATATATATATAAATATACACATATATGTTAACAAAAGGCAAAATATAGAAAACATTACAATATCTAACAACATTCTGCTTGTGTCTTTACTTATAACTGTTGAGCCTACAGACCAATCCTCAATAAACTTAGGATGTACTCTTAACCCATCCCTCACGAAAGAGATACGGGAAAGGGTCCGTTGTACGAATCTGACCATTCTTTTGTCACCCCTAGGTGTCTCCTATGTCTTCCTTCTGTGTTGAAAAGGGTATATCAAATTGTAATTTTCTTGGTAGTTTAAGTGTAGAAATCATGACGGTCAACGGCGTGCAATGTTTAGCATACTTGAATTCTTTGTTTCGGCCTTGTATGGTCAGGTGATTAAGGCTCTCGACTTGTAATCAGAGGGTCTTGACCTTTCAGCCGTGGGGGCGTTATAATGTTAAAGTTAATCCCACTAGTCGTTGGTAAAAGAGTAGCCCAAAAGTTGGCGGTGGATGGTGAAGACTAGCCGTCTTCCCTTCAGCCTTACACTGCTAAATTAGGAACGGCTAGCTTTGTGTAGCTTTAAGCGAAATTCAAAAACAAAAAAACAAACAAACAACAAACATTTGTTGTTTCAGTTGTTTTTTTTTATCTCGCAGTAAAATTACTTAGCATTCGTTTGAGGTGATGATTCACGCCTTACGAATTGAACAAACTGTTTGTAGAATTATTTTGTTTTATTCCAAAAGTGTAAAACTGTAGAAAACGTCAAAAGCAAGTCGATGTCCCAGTGACGACATTTTGTGACTTCAAACGAAAATGACGAAAGAGCCAACGATCGTCAGAAAGAAAACAAAATCACACACACACACAAAATACGTTTCCACCAATCTGCTGTACGTCCAGTCAACTATTATCAGGCTCTTGTTTTTAAAGCAGCTAATCAAAAGTCGTCCTTCGGTGTGAGCGCATGACCACCGTCGTTGTTGATACCTGCTAATAGCTCAAATATTACAGGTGTCAACCCATTATTGTACTTAGATGAGAATCACGTGTTACTAATAGTACAGTGTTACATGTAAATATAAGCTAGTGTTGATGTACGTACAATAGAATTTTTCTCGTGATATTTGAGGGAGGTACGTCAGTAACATGCTAATTTAAAAAAAAACAACATAACAAAAAACCAAATAATGTAAAAAGTACTAAAACTGTAAAACAACAGAAAAGTATCTTGTAAGTTACTGTGTTACTGTAACTGTATCTTAATCCAGAAAATACGTCCACGTGCTAAACTTCAAGAAAACCTATTGCACAATTATTGTGTGACGTAGAAGAACCATATAATAAATAATTTTCAGAATTCACGAGGTCATAGTAACAAATTAACAGTATTAAAAGGCCTCAACCGTTGAGTGTTAACTTAGATAAAAACCCTGTTATAGATTTATCTAAACTTTGTGATGAACCTATGATTTTCAAACTTTACGAAGATATAAGATTAGATGGCTGATAACAATGGTTAAATAATGTAAATCGATTTTCAACAGCTCGTTCTAAGTTCAAGAAACTTTGAACTGAAGTTTATTTTTTAAAACACCTCGAATAGATGAATTATTTCTTGGCAAAAGAAAAAGTTATAATGACAAATTATTATTCAAATGGTTTAATGTTTTATGGGCGTAAACAGGGATCTATTTAAAAAAAACCCACGCAGTAAATAGAGGTAATAGATACAATAGAAATTGAAACTTTTTACTATGTAAATACGATTCTCTTGATCGTTTCTTTGTCTTTGGACAAATTATTTTTATTCAATGTAATTATGGCTGTAATTCTCACAAAGAAATAATCTTTTTTTTAAATATGGTTTTATGGCACTTTGCCAGGACAAGAGAAAAATTGGTCAAGGTATTTAACCATTTCTTCGGGTGAATTAAAAACAAAACTGCAAAGTAGAAACATTCTTTTACCTAAACAACTTTGTAACTTATTTTGTGGACTTGTTTCGAATAACACTGAATTGAAGAAAGAAAAGTACTGATTTCTCCGAGTTGAAGGTACTAAGAAGTCATTTCAATATACTTGGACGATTTGGGACAGAAATGTATGCTGAGTAACTTATTCGATTGTTTTGATTGAGAACGTAATAGCTCGGTGATGAATATATACGTTAGAGTAGTGGCAATAAATGGTACTTTGTATACTAACTCAGCAAATTATAAATCTGGAAATCCTAGATGGATAATGTTAAGAACTGTAATGGATATTTAAATTGTATCTACATATACATATGGAGGTCATGATAGTAATTTTCCAGCAGTCAAATATAAATATGTGTGACAGTATTTACAGTTACAAAGAAAGCACGTGACTGCTGGATCGGCCTAATAACAATTCAGTTACATAAAAAACACTCAGCTGCGAATCTAAAAAGTAAGATTTAATTTAATTTGTAATTTTGAGAATATTTATGACCGTAATAAATTGTGAACAAGACTTGCTGAGAATGTTATAAGTACTTAAAGTTTGAAAGTGAAAGAGAACATAAACGAGCATTTCAACTACCTTAAATCTGCTATATGCAGTGTCGACGAGGCCTACGTCCATTCCTATGGGTCATCAGCTCGGCTGGGACACGAGAGAAACACGAGTGGTTAAGATATTATTATATACTTAAAATGTTCAAAAGTTTGTTTGAAGCAAGTATGAAACAAGTGTTTGTGTTGTTATTTTTTATGTTTTTCTGATCTAATTCTTACGTGGTACACTTAACGGTCCTATCACGAGCCAATGGGAGACATTTTTGTTTCATAAAAAACAAAAACTACCCAATCTATATTTTTCAAAATTTGAACTGATATTTTTATTAGTTGGAAACATTTCCTGCACTCCTTTAGTGTTAGAGATATCAAAAGCATAAAAAAACCTGGAAATTTCCAAATGACACGCAGAGGTATTCAGGAACCGTTTTGAACCACCTTGATAAATATTGTGCATCAAGTTGAGTACAATATTATGTCGGTAGCTGCTTTCAAAGTGTTCCTGTCTGCTCATCCTACTGCTGACTATCGTAATGATTCGATCTTCCTCACTGAATCACAGGTGAACTCGTTGAAAAGTAAACATGAAAAAGTGATAGCAGCACCATAAAATGTGGGTACTTATTTAATTAATGATGCTAAGAATGTGGCTTTATTGACATATAAACTGAATTTACTCTTAACAGGTAGATCTTTCTACTAAGACTTGATGATGCTGTTATTTCTTGAACATTTATCAGTTAACAAATTAAAACATGTCTCAAAGTTGTCTCGAAAAGACACATCTAAAACCACCCTCTTTGGGAGTTTTTGTGTTGAATTTTCTTTTAATATTCAGCAAGTTGTAATGCAAGGAAACTCCTTGGCCCCTGAGGACCGTGTTAAAAATAAAATGCTGTCTTCAGAGGCGGTTAATTCGTTATTACTTCTAAACGCTTTCATTTCCCGTACACTTATGGTTAACTTAATTTTTTAAACTTTCTACAGAAACTTCAGACAGGTGGTTAAGGCATTCGACTCGTAATCCGAGGGTCACGTGTTCGAATCTCTGTCACATCAAACGTGCTCGCCCTTTCAGTCGTGGGGGGCGTTATAATGTTACAGTCAATCCCGCTATTCGTTGGTAAAAGAGTAACCAAAGAGTTGGCGTTTGGTGGTGATGACTAACTTACCTTTTATCTAATCTTGCACTGCTAAATTAAGGACGGCTAGCGCAGATAGCCCTCGAGTAGCTTTGAGCGGAAATCAAAAACGAGCAAACTTTCTACAAGCACGAAACACATGATTAATGGCAGTCACCTGGTCCTTGCGTGTAATCATTCGTCAGCTGGAGATTTGTCTGATTTATCTACAAAATCAGAACTAAACAAACATGATCCATCACAATTAATATTTGTTAAAATAAACTATATAATAATATAAATATCCCTCTAAAATTTAATTTTAATGTAATTTTTTTTAACATAGCATGCTATATTCAGTTTACTGTTCCTTAATAAGATAGCATAATGTAATCTATCAAAATGAATATTTGATACCAAACAAATGAAGACTCTCGGGGTTTGAGACACAGTGTTGACGTTATTTTATCAAGCTGTTGACCCATTTTCTGAGTCCATCTCTAAAGTCCTCCAGTGGCTCAGCGGACTTACAATGCTAAAAACTAGGTTTCGATACACGTAGTGGGCAGAGCACAGATAGCCCATTGCGTAGGTTTGCGCTTAATTCAAAACAACAACAAAACATCCATGTCTGAAAGCTGTAATATTTTAGAGACTTAAAATAGGGACTTGTAGCTTGAAGAAATAATGTTAGCTCTGTATCTCAAACCTTAAGCTTTCTGTTTACATCTATCTTCGATTTTATTTTTACTTTAAGTTATTTGTCGTTTTTCTTTAATTTTTTTGAGAAAATCTATCCTCCATTTTAACATAACAAGTTTTGATAACCTTGTATAACCGACTTGTTTTTATACCATTCATTTCCCTAGGGGTATATATCTTCCATCATGCTGAGTATTTTTTGTGTTATTTGTTACAACCCACAAGATACAGTGTAAACATTTTATGTTTCTACCTGGTTTAGAGATGTAAGAATGCAAAATCTATGTATATTTTGCTCAGATTTTTATGCAGTACGAACAGGTGGTCCAAAAAGTCATTGGGAGTGCCTTATTCTTTTGTTTTATTCTAGTAGATAATGTATATTCATCTCGAGTTGATACTGCAGTAACATATTTCAGCGTTGTAAGCTTACTGATGATTCACCAGTGAACTGTAAAGTTTGCTTGTTTTGAATTTCGCGCAAAGCTACTCGAGGGCTGTTTGCGCTAGCCGTCCCTACTTTAGCAGTGTAAGACTAGATGAAAGGCAGTTAGTCATCACCACTCGCCGCCAACTCTTGGGTTACTCTTTTACCAACAAATAGTGGGATTGCCCGTAACATTATAACGCTCACACGGCTGAAAGGACAGCATAATTTGTGCGACCAGGATTCGAACCCACAACCATCAGATTACGAATTTAACGCCTTAACCCACCTGGCCATGCCAGGGCCTGAACTGCAAAGTAGAAAAAAATGTAACTAATCAAACAAAGGCAATACACACACATATATATACAAATTATAAGTTTATGATTTTTTTATAATTTAAATAAAATAGAAAGATCTTCCGACCACATATTATTAATATTACTTGATACAAGTCTTATCAATATCCACATTACCAGTGCCCTTGTTTTACACTTAGTGTTATTATCACTGCTTTTTTATCCCACTGGTACGATTATTGTCGACAACTATTTCTATAGATTTTTTTATGCAAACAGAAAGTAGTTACGTCATCATTTTCCTGCATGGAAACCTTTAAAAAAATCGTCTTTATTTCTTTTAGTACCACTGTAATGACCTCCAACAATCATGCAGGTGAACCGGGTAACTATACCCTCGGGCAGTACTGGTCCACTGGTCTTTTTATTTACGGCCGTATAGAGTGTAAAACAGTAAAATTAAAGGGGAGCTGCTAAGTGAAACACAGGCAGTTTAACATGTAAAAACGAAGTCAGTAAAACAAACACGTGCTTTATAAAGTCACATACTCATTTAGTATTTGTTTGGTTTTTATTTCATTTTTTTGTCTTTCTTCTATATACACTGATTAGTGTTTACTGGTGTAATGGATTTCGAATTTACTTTACGGAAACGTGACAATGATCTCGACTTACATCTACACGTTAACAAGTGTACTAGCCCTATAAAAATGTTTTCGTGAATAACATTTCTGAGACCAGACACACATTGTGTAAACATACAAAACTTTCTCAAACCCCCATTGATAGTTAAAAAAAATATTAAATTTCAAAATTATGCTATCTGAAATACAAATATTGTCATTAGAATACGTTTTATGTAATTGACCAATGAGCGAAAGATGTATTGTGTATTGTCAGTTTGTGGTCTATATACCAAAAACAAATATATAACTAAACTCCGTATGCTTTAGTATGATGCTACGTTTCTCTTGATTCCTAGTCTGATGGTTTTGATACCAGTGATGGGCAAAGCACAGATAGCCCTTTGTGTTTCAGATTAACTATACTTTTTACAACACTTTACAGAAGTTGAGGGTATGTGTGACCCTCACTCATGTTCAACATCCCAATTATCGACCTACTCTCGTTGTTCAAATTATTGGGCATTTTCAACCGTTTCATGTTTTTACGTTTCCTAACATTCAGTTCGACTTTTTTTCCGCAAGATACGTCGGAAATTTCGGAATATTCCGCAGAATTAATTTTAACATTATTGTCAGTGAGTTTGTTAGTTTTTGTTGTCGTTATTAGGGACCCTGAAATCAAAACGTCGTGGACCTACACTGAGGTTTGGATGCAAAGAGTTGAGAAAAATACTTTAAAAACTAAATCAGGTCATACAGATCCTCTCGTTAATTCTGTACTGACGTTTGTAGATATAAACACGATCTTCGTACGTGCAGTGACTCAACATGGCCAGGTAGTGAGAGGTGCTCGATCCGTAATCTGAGAATCAAGGATTCGAGTTCCCATCACACCAAACATTCTCGTCCTCATTTAAGCTGGGGGTGCATTAAAATGTTTCGATCAATCCCACTATTCGTTGGTAGAATAGTAACTCAAGAGTTCGCGGTGGGTGGTGATGACTAGCTGGCTAAAGTCTTATAACATTTGGCGTTAGAAACAAACAGTTGTACATAAATGTATATTTTTAACAAGAACTTCAACGTACGTTTTGTATTTTATTTTTCTTTAGTGGTAATATGTTCCGGAGCCACCTCCAGACTCTACGATGATTGCTCTACTGATCACCTGGAAACTTGCAAAGCAACAGTTCTGCAATATAGGGACGTCAGTGAAGCGGCTTTGTCACAGCTCGACATAATGAAATTATGCAAGTAAGATTTAAGTGAACCAAATAACAAACTGAATGTAATTCTATAAACTTTAAACGAAGTTTCAATATAACTTGGAAAATTACCCATGACTTCTGATGAAAAGTAAAATACCTCTGTAGATTAGAACTAAATAATAATAAAAATTTGTGAGTTTATAAGAGTTAGTTATGTATTACCAAACTGAATATAAGTTCCAGGTATTTTAAACCAAAACCAGAGGCACGGCATGACCAGGTGGTAAGAGCACTTGACTCCTAACATGGGGGTCGCAGGTTCGAATCCCTATCACATCGAACATGCTTGCCCTTTCAGTCGTGTGAGCATTATAATGTGATGGCCAATCCCACTGTTATTTTGTAAAAGAGTACATCAAGAGTTGACGATGGGTGGAGATGATTTATTGCCTTCCAACTTGTCTTACACTGATAAATTAGGGACCACTAGCGCAGATAGCCCTAGTGTAGCTTTGCGCAAAATTCAAAACAATCAAACCAAATCAATATTTAAGAAAATTAACATATTTTATGAATAGAACACAGTGATTCAGGAGGTTTTTTAATACATCGCTAGCTCCGAACCCAGTATCTCAGGAGCAGGGTTCGGGTAAGTGAGCCCTAATTCCATATAAGGCAAAATAATATTCACACGTGCAAAAAGTTGAAACAATATTCAGAACTGTTTTAAACGAAAGTAACGTTAAAAATTGTGTATGCGATTATTACAAAACACATAAAGACCAGTAGTTTGAAATGTGGAAGCCACGTAACAGTAGTAGTAAACCACAAATACCTTTATAACTCAAATATTTATAAACTATGCCCATGAAGTAAGTATAATTTGGTCATGTCATTGTACTGGAAAAGCCTCCCACGATAGGAAATCGTCATAAGAATTGTAGTTCGTACAGCTGACTTTATCTCCTCGTCACCTAATACAGACCCGGCATGGCCAGATTGTTAAGGCACTCGACTAGTAATCCGAGGGTTGCGGGTTCGAATCTCCATCACACCAAACATAATCGCCATTTCAGCCATGGAGGCGATATAATGTCTCGGTCAATCCCACTGTTCGTTGGTAAAAGAGTAGCCCAAGAGTTGGCGGTGGGTGGTTGATAACTAGCTGCCTTTTCTCTACTGCTAGCGCAGATAGCCCTTGTGTAGCTTTGTGCGAAATTCAATACAAACCAAACCTTTAGCTAATCATAAACTTACTCAAGTTTCGAAATTTGATTAACAAAGCTCCATAGATGCTTGGGTGTATGCGTGATGTTTAGTATTTGTTAATTTAACTATATATATAAAAAAGTTAAAAATAATAGTTTGTTGCAATTTTTAAAGGTGAAAATCCTTGTACGCTATTACTGTAGATGGGCTATCTGTGTTCTGTCCGCGACCGCGAATCGAGCCCCTTATTTTAACATAGTAAATCCATAAACTGACTGTCAATTCGTCAAGAGTGTGTGTCCCTTCACTCCAGTGGCTCGGCAGTAAGTTTGCAAGCTTGTAATGGGTTTCAGTACCATTGTGTAGTTTTGTTCTTAACAACAAATAAACCCATCAGAGACTTATAGAGTTAACACTGAAATAGAAGAATTTGTTCATTTACGCATGAGTACAGTAATATTTATTGTAAGAATAGATTAGATTGCAATAGAAATTAAAATTTCAAAATCTCAAACACGCTTCGAACAGCATGCAAACAGAACTTTATAAGCACTTTACACACACTGGGCCCAGCATGGCCAAGCGTGTTTAGGCGTTCTACTCGTAATCCGAAGGTCGCAGGTTCGAATCCCGGACGCACCAAACATGCTCGCCCTTTCAGCCGTGGGTGCGTTATAATGTTACGGGCAATCCCACTATTCCTTGGTAAAAGAGTAGCCCAAGAGTTGGCGGTGGGTGGTGATGACTAGCCGCCTTCCCTCTTGTCTTACACTGCTAAATTAGGGACGGCTAGCGCAGATAGACCTCGAGTAGCTTCGCGCGAAATTCAAAACAAACAAACAAACGTGCACACACTGTTGAGTAATAAACGAACCAATTACAGAGTGACAAGCTACCAACATATTTGAGAAAGTCGAAAATTAAAAGCAAAGGTTTCATAACATCACATATTTGTCACTCTGGCTAAATGAATAACGTTGTTATGAAGGTGTATCCCTCTCTTCTCCTTATGCATAACTAAATGCACATGACTAAATGGCACCACCTTGGCTAAATGCATTTATCTTAGTTGTAAATATAAACTCGGTAATAACTATTATATAATAGTAGTAACGAGTTAACAACATACTAGTAGCTATATTCTATGCTTACGAAAGCATTCTGTGAGTTCTCAAACAACCCATTCGCATATCGCATGAGGCTGCATGATTGCTTATGCACCCACTCTACGTGAACCACCTGCAGCTATATCAGATAGATAAAAAAAGTATACCATTTACAATATCTCGATCTAGATTCTAACTGTGATCTAATTTACGAAGATAAAGTTTCCAGCTTTGTATATCTGACTCCTGAACGTTAATTCACAGCTAATTTTGGGAAGCATCCACGACTTTTGATGAAAAGCAAGATAGCCCTGTGAATCAGAACTAAGAAAAAATAATTGGAACTAAGTCTTGTAGGTGACTGGGCTCTTTGCTTATCTTTCTCTTAGATTTTCTTAGCGACAGCCACACCACTTTAAAGTTGCATCGTGCCTAAAATCACTCAATGTTGTAATGTTTTCCCGCCCATTTCTACCTTGATTCCTTACTTTTGGTACTCTTGCACATTATGCATTTGTATGTAGGGGAAATCAATTTATCTGTAGGACTGGCATTGAATTAAATGGTACAAACATTTTATGAAACATGCTGCTGGACTAGATCTACTTCCACACGGTCCCACAACGTATACTGTTTCAAGAATAAATAAATGAAACCACAATTAAAAGTAAGAAATATTTGTATTTCCTACTTTTGAAGTTCATACATCATGCTGTGTTGTAGCCTACAGACTATATAAATCTCCTTGCGATTCGCGACATGCGATCGTTTTACTGACGTCGTGACAGTTCAGATTTCAACGTTAAACTTACATGACGTCTTTTTAGTGTTTACCGACTGGCGGAGAACACGCTATTGTAAAGTGGCGCGAGTGGTTAAAACAGATGACCTCTCTGGTTGGACTTTGGTCCCCTTTCGGGGAAATAAAAAACTCATTTCGGTATCTTATCAAGTATCCAGAGAGTATGTAGGGTATGCAATTTTTTGTCATTTTCTGTGAATATGCAAACGCAAGCGTCACGTGTAGTTTTGCTTGTCAATTACATACATAGCCATTAGGAAGTTTTCTTTTTTGTAATAGTAAAACTGAAGCTATGAGACTTGACATCAAATAAAGTCCATAGCTCTTTAGTGTTACTTTTTTTCTAAACATGATTATATATTTGGAGTAGTAACATCAATATATACGTTACAAACTGGACAAAATTATCTCTGAAATGCTCACACATATTGACTTTTTATGTTAGGAACGGCCTGGCATCGCCAAGCGCGTAAGGCGTACGACTCGTTATCCGAGGGTCACGGGTTCGCGCCCGCGTCGCGCTAAACGTGCTCTCCCTCCCAGCCGTGGGGGCGTATAATATGACGGTCAATACCACTATTCGTTGGTAAAAGAGTAGCCCAAGAGTTGGCGGTGGGTGGTGTTGACTAGTTGCCTTTCCTGTAGTCTTACACTGCTAAATTAGGGACGGATAGCACAGATAGCCCTCGAGTAGCTTTGTGCGAAACTCCAAAACATGTTAGGAACTGGAATAAAAACTTTTCAGTGCACTTGCATTTATGACAAAGCTACTAAATCTACCTTTCGTCCCCAATTTCATATTGCTGCCAAGAGGGTAGACAACCAGCTCGCAGTATCCAAGTTCCACGTTAAAGAATCGACTCTCACTCTTATAACGCACTCACAACTTATTAAAGTGCGAGGAGTATTTTGTGATATCGTACAAATTCGAACTTGGCTGGCCTGATCTAAAACTCAGAGTTCTACCACAAGTTTCAGGCGAATACGTTTTCATTACATATTGGGTTTAACCACCACTACTTTCCACAGTTCATGGCACCGAGAGGATGCAAGTGTTCTGAACTTCTTATGGTCTGACTCACCAGCTTCACACTGAGAAAGCGCACTTCTGTTTTTATTTTGATGCGTACCGCCAAAGATAACCAGTTCATAAGAATATGATCCGCCATCAAGATCTTTGCAAAAGTGCAAACAAAACAAACAATAATAAAAAACACATTCGTATGAAGAACTTTTTTTTACAGCGGCATATTCCAGCAGTGTTGTGTAACTTTTGGTGTAGTACGGTGCCTAACTGTGCTAAAACACTCTAAGCAACGCGCAACGCAATGCCGTGCGATCGCTATTCACTCGCGGTGATAATTTATATGTGAATGTTCTGCTCCATGGGAATTTTCACATATAAGATACATAGATTCTTTTTTTATTACTAGTATTTTTTCTCGAGCGTTAAAAGATCCGGTTACCTAAAATATAGATGTAGGGAAGATTCTAAATGAAGTTCGTGGAACTTATAAACATGTCAAATTTTAATAAACGTTACAGTCTAGGTCGCTGAACTAACGCAACTCATTGGATAAAATTAAATGGAAAAAACTTTTACGAGGATAATATATTTTACATAAAACATTAGAACCTCAAATAAATATATTGTCACCATTAGATCAAAGTGTATTGCTGTATAAATAAACTGGACTGGAAGATACAGCGCTTATTTTTTACTCTCTTTTGTTATCCACTACGCTAATATCTCTCGATTTTCTCGAGTTTTTTTTATTACGAGTCGTAAGTGGAGCGTGGTGTAATGATTAGTGTTCCCGGACTATGCACCTGCGGGTACAAACTTCACGTTTAAATCCCACTATTCAGTCAAATAAGAGTACCTCAAGAGTTGATTGTTTATCAAGTGTCCTTCCTCTGTATTCAAGTTCAAAATTGGAACAGTTACACGCAGATAGGGGCCTGGCATGGCCTAGCGCGTTAAGGCGTGCGCTTCGTAATCTGAGGGTTCGCGCCCGAGTCGCGCCAAACATGCTCGCCCTCCCAGCCGAGGGGGCGTTATAATGTTACGATCAATCCCACTATTCGTTGGTAAAAGAGTAGCCCAAGAGTTGGCGGTGGGTGGTGATGACTAGCTGCCTTCCCTCTAGTCTCACATTGCTAAATTAGGGACGGCTAGCACAGATAGCCCTCGAGTAACTTTGTGCGAAATTCCAAAACAAACAATACACGGAGATAGAGCCCGGCAAGGCCAGTTGGTTAAGGTGATGAACTCGTAATCTGAGGGTCATGGGCTCAAAACCTTGTCACACCAAAATTCTCACCCTCTCAGTCGTGGGGGCGTTATAATGTAACGGTCAATCCAACTATTGGTTGGTAAAAGAGTAGCCCAAGAGTTGGCAGGGGAGGATAACGCCTAGCTGTCTTCCCTATAGTCTTACACTGCTAATTTAGGGACGACTAGCGCAGATAGTCCTAGCATAGTTTTGCCTGAAATTGAAAAACAAACCATACGCAAATAACCTTTGTTCAACTTCGCGCGAAAGTTTTAAACAAACCGTAAGTCGTTTCTTATTGGTATTGACTTTTTTTTTCTCGTGTTCTTTCTTTATTTGATAGACATACTTTAATACTATTTGATATATGCGACATTCAGAGGAAAGAGTGTGTTGTAATTTTTTTCCGATAGAAATATTCGTACACTCGGGTCATATAGATGCGATCAGATCGGAGATCAAAATTGTCATGAGGGGAATATCCCTTGTATTTAATGACGTTGGAGAACAAAAGAATATGGATCGGTTTAGAGGACTAGAAATATCTCAGAAAGAATTCTGTCTCATCTGGGAAAGAAGTTTGCACCATCTTGTACAGGTGATAATCCACGTATTTAAAGGTAAGTGGCAAAAGCCGTTAAAAAACTCCAGGTAATATTACGTTCCATATTTAAGATGGATCACTGCTTGGAAAAGCGACACAAGCCACATGTATACAGGTCGCTTCCACAACAAATATGTTCAACCGTTACGTATTTGAAGGAGCTGGAGAAGGAAACGAGTGTTCATACTAATCTATACGAAAACATGCTGTGCCTAAGAATTTATGTTATCGGATTGTTAAAATGGACACCGTGGAATCATTTTTGTTGTAAATTTGCAGGGGCAGATTGGCCCACCAGGATACCAGGCAATTGCCTAATGGGTCAGTGCAATTGAAACATTATTAGAAATTGGTTTCAAATTTTGATTGTATAACCTGTGTGCAGCATATGGTATTGTATAGGTTGGTCTTTTAATGCCAGTCCACTTTCGTACATTAAATGGATTATGGAAAATTGGTAAGGGGGAGTGATGTGCTTTGGACATAACAGCCTCATGCAAAAAGAACAAACTACACTGCTGTTACAGTTGTCAGATAATTTTTGCATAACTTTCTTATTTTCTTACGTTACTTTAACTTTTTTATTTCGGGTAATTTAAAATAGTTTATCACAAATGTAATAATGATAGATTCTCCTAGCCTTTCATGTTTGGATTTATCTTTTGTATTTAGGTGTATTTGGGGGCTTATTGTGTTATCACTTCGTTTTTTTGCTAATGGGCCCTGCATTGCCAGGTGGTTAGGGCACTCGATTCGTAATCTGAGGGTCGCAGGTTTGAATCCCTATTTCGCCATACATGCTCGTCCTATCAGCTGTGAGGGCTTTATTTTGCGACGGCCAATCCCATTATTCATTGATAAAAGAGAAGCCCAAGAGTTGCTCTGCATCTAGTTTTACACTATTAAATTAGAGACAGCTAGCGCAAATAGCCCTCGCGTAGTTTTGCGCGAAATTCAAAACAAACAAATAAACCGTTTCTGCTGATGATGTGAAATACCATGACATTATATTTATATTGATGATCGAAATAACAGCCCATTCACTTAACCACGTTACTATAAATATAAAAGAATTATCTTGAACCGAAGTGTCACGTGCAATGTTTGTTCATTCAGGAAATCGGCTAATTTTAGATCCAATTCCCAGCGCTTTATGGGAGCTAGTGAGAAAATATATCATAATAACGCCTATTAGTATTACAGTGGGTATATATGGACATTGATAGATAAATAACTACATGAAGAGTATATTTCAATTTTATCTTTTAAATATATTTTATTAATAATAGTTCATAACAATCAAGAAATTGGAAGATCTTCGGTCAGCTTCCAGTTTTTAGTTTATTGTTGTAGAGGGCGCTTTTGAAAAATTCAAGTGTAAATGATCGTTGTCTTATTTAATTTGTTACACTTTTTTAAAAAAACAACAATGCATTTTAAATAATGCGTTATATTATGTTATTGATTTGTTTTCAAAATATTTTCTGCAGAAAATTAAGAAATAACATGAACTGTATCTTCAACTACTCCAAGATTTGTCTGGAACCCAACCAAAGGCTTCAATTAAGTGATCTAATTATGCAAACCAGAAATGATATTCATTATATTTGTGAAGGAGAAGATTCTGTTGATGGTGAGTTATAAGAAATGAGATGGAGCTAATTTGCTGTAAAGCCAAAATATCATTTGCTTATTGATAAAATCATATTAATAATGAGTTTTATGAACACTGATAAAACTGGGTGTAAATGACAAAAAGCAAATAACGAACAACAACAAATTAATTATTTGTTGTTTGTTACTTATGTTTTTATTTAAATTCATCATTATAATTTCATGTTTTATAACTTGAATGGTTAGAGATTTTATACCCGATAGATGAATTTTTAGTCATTTCAGAAACAGTTTTTTGCTTTTACTGTAAGAATTACTATACAAATTTTACATTACCTGAACATTTGTGTTCGCTGCCATTTTCGTATGATGGATTTGTAGTTCTTTTTAATGGTGAACTGAGTACAGACCATTGTGGCCAGAGATGACATTAAAAAGATTTTAGTTTACCAGGTTCATATGGTTCCCCACCAGTGGTACGGCGGTGTGTGTGCAGAGTTGTAAAGTTAGAAACCGGGTTTTAATACCCATGGTGAGCAGACCACAGATAGCCCATTAAGCAGCTTAATGCCAAACTACAAACAAACAAAACTTATATTGTTAATTTCTATGAAATTAATTTTATACAGAAATTGCTCTGTGAGAAACCAACGTACAAAATTTTAATAGAACATAACATAAAGTTTGGGAGCAACTGAACTACATGCATGTCATATAGAAATCAACTTGTGACAACTCTCCACCAATGGGAGTGTGACACACCTTCCTGACACATGTTACTCCCTCTATTCGATGGTACCAAACTATCACTTCACAATAATATCATCAAGATGTTTTTGTTTTTCTACTTCAGTTTACCTGTTTTAAGTGAAAAATTACCTTTATCGTTCTTCACTTTTTTATTTCACTGAGTCTTATGCTCCCACTCAGAAAATCTTATGATTTATTTCCATTAAAGAAGGTGCTTTCCTTGGATGATTTTGTTCATCCTTGCCACTCTGTCAGGTCTTTCTTATTGTCCCTTTCTGTATGACAAAGATTTACCTTTTCTCAGCTGCTTCCATTCCACCTGTTCATTTTTTGAATCGTTTATCCAACATTTCACTTTGTCTGTTAGTGGGGCAGGTTCTTCCTTTTTTTCTTTTTCGCTTCCTTCCATTTCTCACCTTTAATCTCATATGAATCTGGTTGGTCTAATAGGTTCGTACCTATTTTTGGTTGCTTTATTGGCTTCAATGCCCCCCAGTAGCACAGTGGTATGTCTGCGGACTTACACGCTAAAAACCGGGTTTCGATACCCGTGGTGGGCAGAGCACAGATAGCCCATTGAGTAGCTTTGTGCTTAATTCTAAACAAACAAACAAAAACAATCATTGCCTTCAAAGCATTTTACTATTGGTTCCTATTCCTTCTGTTTCATTTCCTTGCACCATTTCTTTGTTTATGGAGTTTTTTCCTTCCTCCCTTATCCTTTTGATTAGTTAGATCTCTTCTTCCTTGTCTCAATTTTCACTGTAATAATTTCCTGGTATTTTCACATTGATTAGGCACCGTCCCCTTTATCTGCATCTTACTCTTGTCATACATTGGAGGTACTTCTTCTATCGAGCACTGAAACTACATCTTATATGTTTAGTTCCCATTATTCGCTTCGAGTAGGTATTCCACCTGTCACCATCCTTTATTCTTTGGTGAACCTGTGACTGGTTATGATTCATTTTGCATACATATATCTTATTTGTCAGGGAAATGTCCCTTTTTCTTTATGAATCCTGCTATGTAGCAAGTATTGTCTGCCTATATATGTATAAACAATTCAAATCTACACTATAAGACCATGATAACTCAACAATTATAATTTCCATTGCTACTAAATGCACACTGTTGATTCTCTTTCATATCCCCACATGATGGCATGGTTTTGAGTTATAGCTGACTTACCAAAGGTATGATCTTAATGCAATCCTCGTATGGATGTTTTTTTCCCAGTGGATGGGTTATTAATATAGTTGACTTGCTGTGTATAGTCCGTCGTGCCATAGCCACTTTAAACCTAAAGGCACATGCGTTTAGCTACATTCACATTGATGTACTCTGTGGGATTAAGATTGCAATACTGTGTGGTTCAAATCCCTATCCAACCTTTGTTCTCCTTTTTTAAATGTGCTTTTCTCAATTCCCACTCATGTCTGCAACACTTATTTTCATACTCTGTGAAGAATATACCCAGTACCGAAATTCTGCAGTCTTCCATATGTGGTCATCTACTCTTTTTCAATGTCCTATGAAAGCTTTTGAGGCATGCTTCTTTCTTTCCCTTGCACCAGTCCCTCAATCTATTTAGTGTGATATTTTGTCTATTTATGAGAGAGGAGGTTATGTACCGTATCAGAAATTATAATCTTCCTATACTGAAAATATATTTCCGATGCGTATATATATCAACTTATACTTCCCACACTTCGTCAGAAGAATGTGTCGTACTCCTATTGGTAGAGGGTTATTGGATGATGATTTGCATACGAGATGCTGTTGAATCACGTTAATCATGGAGTACGTAAGAACTTGAAGATTGTGGTATGTAAAATTAAAATTGGTTATAGAGAGCAGCACCGAATGAGAATGTACTTATGTGAAAAGTGGTAAATACGTATGAAAATATATTTTCAGTGTAAGAAAATTAAAACTTATGAGTAAAAATAAAAAGAGGATATTAAAATATACTATAAGACTTGTTCTTTACAGAATATTGGACTGGAGGAGGGTGTTATGGAAGAACGTCTATTAAGAAATGTAGTGAAGACTTTGCTAAGAAGTCAGTAGACAAGAACATCAACTCTGAGGCTAATTGTGGGTAGGTACTCTAACAAGTTTACAAATGTTTTACTACAACTGAAAGTTTTATGGGTTGTATAACAGTCACTTTGATAGTTTATCGTGTTGCTGTTATGGTTATCTTTTCCATAATTGTTACATTTCCCAAAGTGTCACTGATGTAGAATATATGACTAAATTAATTATTTTTGTTTCTTATAAAAAACAACAACAACAAGAATAATTATTTATGAAAACTACTGTCTTGTATAGTCGTGGGGTTAGATTATTGTATTTTCTTTTATATAACCTAATTGGGTGCAGTTCTTATTAGAAGAGCTGTTGGTGTATTCTGTCTAATGTTCTAACATCTAGGTTTTGACTTGTGAACACAAACTGAATTATTAAGTGTTGAAAACCAATGAAATTTCAATTTATAAATGACACCACATAGTAATAGCAGCAAGATGTTAAAACTAAAGAAAACTAATGTAGTGCTTTGTAATTATCTTTTAAAATCAGACAAAATAAATTATTTCACAAATACATTAAGTTAAAATTGTATCTCTCACATGGCATATAGAATCTATAAGTTACTGTAATGGACGAATGAATATGCAGTACAGAGGAAAAAAATGTTACTCCAAGGACCGCTTGAAAATTTTTTTATGTTATTCACAAAGTGTATTAGACCTATTGTGGTATTAATCCAACTTTTATATTTTTAACATACACACATTACCATGTTTAAGTCTACATGAAAGGATCTCTTAAACTTGGAATATCGACTTCCTGTATAAAATTGCTTTACTAAACACCATTAACTATTCAGCTTTTAAGAATGAAAATTTTTGTAATTGGGCTGTAAATGGACAGAGGCAAGACAACTGAGGTATTTCTTACATAATTATATTCCAGTGAATGACACGGAAAACACACGTGGAATTCAAGGCTGTTTCTCTTCGTTTCAAGACATTTCCGAAGACGCCTCAAACTGCCTTCAAATAAACATTATTTTCCTCAGATTATGCTTAAATACTTAATAAGAAAGACAAGAATTTGACTTTTATGAGTCAGGAATAATTTTATAAAGATGATCTTTAAAAGAAAAATTGTCTTTAGTATTAGTAGCTCAGCAAAAATTCAGATGACTTAGACTGCAAATAATCAGGTTTCAGTACCAGCAGTGAAGAGAGCACAGATATTTAATTGTTTAACTTTCCACTTAAGAACAAACAAATAAACTTTAATAATTCAGAAAGGATTATATTAGAGAACAAACATGATGGAAAGCTCCTGTCTATGAAATGTTTGCCGTTTTTCTTGATACAAACTGAAAGAAAAGAGTGTCCTCTGAATATGTTAAACCTAGTATTATTCAGTGGTGATAATAAAGACAAGAGTGAACGAAATGATTGAAAAAAAGACAAAGAAAGAAGGTCACTCAAAAATAAAAACTTAAATTATAGAAAAAGATAAAAAAAATGAACCCTAAAGTTTAGGAATAATATAAAAGTAAATATATCTCACGAATAAAAAAATCACGAAACCATATACTGCTCCATACCATATATTCCTGACATCAGCAGACAAATAACCAACATTTGGCAAAAACTAGTAACAAAATACGACATTCCAGTTAATACTAAATTTATTCAAAAACCAGGCACAAAACTGAGGTCTATACTATGTAAGAACTACACTGACAAACACCACACCAACATTATTTATAAAATACAATGTGATAACTGCCACGACTTCTATATTGGAGAAACAAGTAAAAAATGGAAACAAGATTCAAAGAACATAAAAAGTCACCTTCACACGTTTTCGAACAATGCAAGTCAAATAAACACAACATAACCATAGAAAACACTGAAATACTAAATAAAGAAACAAACATAAACAAACGCAAAATTAAAGAAGCCTCACTTATACAACACCTTAAACCCAAAATAAACCAATATAAAGGAACGCCATTATACTTATATTAATATTATGGATAAAATTATATATTCAAACATCTAACACCGCCCTCTACATTGCGACACTCAGTTACACAACCCCTTTCAAACATGTGGTCAGCTTATCGTTAGTTACCTCTTTCTTTGTGAACCTGACGATGACCGAGGAGGTCGAAATGTTGTTTGCTCTTCTAGGTAAAATATTTTCTCAACCCAAACGAGCCGTTTTTGCATAAATATTTCTCTACAAATGGGTTTTCTCGACGTCACTGATTGTACTGTTTTGTTATCACATTCATGCTTAAACCATGTTATGAACTTATAATCCATAAATATGCTGTAGCTGCTAGGCTTAGCTGTTATTGCATTCATTACTCAGCCCGGCATGGGCAGGTGGTTAAGGCACTCGACTCGTAATTCGAGGGTCACAAGTTTGAATCCCCATCACACCAAACATCCTTGCCTTTTCAGCCATTGGGGCATTAAAATGCGATGGTCAATCCCACTATTCATTGGTAAAAGAGTGGCCCAAAAGTTGGCATTATGTGGTGATGACTAGCTGTTTTTTCTCTAGTATTACACTGCTAAATTAGGGTCGACTGGCACTGATAGCCTTCATGTAAATTTGCACGAAATTCAAAACAAACCAAGCTTTATTACTCTTTTATGTAGTTCTATATTACAGATGAACTTTTTTTTTTTCTTTCATTCCCTTTTTTTTTGTCACTCTTGTCTTTGTTACCGAGGTTCAGTGTCACTGTACAAGTAACACAGCAATTTGTCTGCAGACTTACAATGCTACAAACCAGGTTTTGGTACCTATGGTGTGCAGAGCACAAATAGCCCTTTGTGCAGCTTTGTACTTCAAACAAATAAACAATAGAAGTCTCTTAATAAAATATAGTTTCCAATTTTTTTTCTACTTTCTTTTCACTGTTAAACAGTGCTTTCTTAATTGCAATTATATTGTCTACTTGTTGGTTATATTTTTGGTCACTGATGGATACAGCACTGATAATATTTCTTATTAGGTGTAAATAGTACACAAAGTAATATCCATTTTCTGATAATAAATGTATTTTATATGGTTTAGTAAGTTAATATCTGAGTAACTGCTGTAAAAACAAGGGAGTCACTGTTTGTTAACTTTCATACTTTTGCAGTCTTATCACAAAATACGGGATAAAATTCTCTCGTACATTTTTTTGTTCCAGGCATTATTTGGTTTATGAAAACTGTGTGAAGAATATTGTTGTCCGTTGTAAACCTAAAGCCCGCCTGTATTTAACATCATACCTCATTGATGAAGCACAAACATTGTCTTGGATATGTTCAGATATATACCGTAAAACAAAGGATATACCCAAGACAGAAAGCTTATCTGATCAGAGAGATATAGAAGGTATTTTTTTTTGTTTCTAGATTGCAAATTTATTTTTTATATTATCATCTATAATTGTCATTTCCTGAAATATTTAAATCTAATTTCATTTTTCAATTTTTTTGTTATTATTTTTCTGACTTGCTACTAACTTCAGCACAACTTGTTAAGTATTAGTTACACCAAGAAACAGGCCCATAAAATTGATTTTATAATGTTTAATTGATTCTACTCATTTTATTAATGTTGAACACATAATTGTATGTTGAATAAACATTAAAATTAATGGCTTGACTAAAGCTTGTATTTATTATGTCCTATGCGTTTTATATATTAAATTGTTATTAGAGAACATTTATATCTCCAAATGCAAAGTGAAAGATACTATGATAAACATCTATTGTATAACATAAATATATGCTCCTAAGTATCCATCATGAGTTGTCAGAAACAAATGCTACTGAAGAGCGTTGTAAGTAAAAGGTTTTAACAAAAAAGTTTTATTTTTATTTTTTATCTCTTGATGAAGATGTTTAAAATGTGTGTGAAAGTGCAACACTTAAAAATTTGAAGTGTAGTGCATGTCCCATACTATGTCATAATGATTCATGGCTAGACACTTAAAATGCTCGTATATATGAAAAAGAAATAGCTTCTTTCATGTTGTTAAATATCCTACATTAAAAAAAGTGAAATGTTAAGCATTTCTGTGTTTTTAATACAAATGTTTTCAACATAATATTCTGTGTACGTATTATGCTTATATCGTGGAGTACATCATTAGTAAGAATAAATTTTAAACTGAATATTTTATCTTTGGTAGTAACTGGCATTATCTACCAGAATGACCTCTTTCTTGTTTTTGTTTTTTTTATAGTACAACTTTAAAATGCAATTTATTGCATAACATTTTTAAAATGCATATTTTTATCAGATATAGTATTACATTCCAAATGACTTTTAGAGTCGTAGTTTATATGAATAAAAATACTGAATGCAATGATTAGCACTGAAAAAAGTGAAAATTTATAGATTTTTTTTTTAGCTGCTTGCATTGAAACTTGTTACATAAGGTTCATAATAATTTAACTTCAGGTAACATTATTTTTTTGGTAAATGTGTATAAAATATTTGTTTAGTTTCAGATATTATCAAGGGTGTTCAGTGTATATCTAAATTAAAAGGAAAATATGACACCTGCCGAGAAGAATTCAATAAGGAAATGAGTAATGATGAAACCTATTCATCAAATACTAAGATGCAGAATTGTTGGTAAGTGGTGATTGGAAAACAACTATTGGTACATAATGGCTGATAAGAGAATTGTTGATTAGTATAACTTTGAAGAGAATGATTGATAAACACTTGATAAAAGATCTGTTTATTAATGCCTCTTACTTAAATGTTAACAAGAATAACAGCTTTAAACTGAGTCTGTTTGTTTTACATGATTAAAGATGGATGTTTTACATGATTAAAGATGGATGCCGTCGGGTGAAATGTTTCTCTTTGTTTGTTATAGAGAATTTCAAATTTATTTCTAGAATTGTTATTTATGCCTTAAAAATTAAATTATTTTAATTGGACATAATTTATTACCAAAGCTGCACGTAATTTATATTATTGGACTTTGCACTAAATATAGCACAAGTCCATAAAGTCAATGAGCTAATCCTGGTCATTTCAAAATTAATTTGAATTTTATAAAAATTTATATGAAACAGTGTGGGTCTTTCATAAAATATGAAATTTTCAATAAAATTATGTCATACTAATTGTTTTTTTTAACTCAGTCCATCAGTATGTGACTTCAGATAGAAAACAAATGGAAGTTTTCAAGGAATTGAAAATACAATAAATATTACAAAATTTCAATAAAAATTAATGTTTTTTGTTTTTCTGTGACTTCGTTTTTTAATAACAAAATGGTGCTGGTCTAACAGATGCAGTTTACAACACCATGTAACAGTTTTAATGAGGTATTTTGGGGCTTACAATGTCAAGTAAAGTTGTGGAATCAATATTCAGGATTTTCAACCAATACATGTATTTTAGCATTTATGCATAACATTAAAAGAACTAGGTTTGTGATAGTAGACTGGACTATGGATCAGAAGGTTCAAGGTTCAGTGTGTGATTTGCTGTTGAACATGCTTCATTGTTTCAGTTCTGGAAACTATACAACTGTGAAAGACAATAGTCTCCTAGATAAAAGGTGTTACCAACTAGTTGTGCTTCTTAACTGGCCAGGGAGACTAAAGTTACAAATGGCTTAGGTTAAGTTAGAATTCTTTGACTTGGCCATTCAGGTTGAAAATTACAATAAGTATACGAATATACAGATAAAATAACTTCATTATCAGAATGTTTCAAACTTTTCAGTAATGTCGGATGATACCATATGAAGTTTTTAGTTTGTACAACAAAAGATATTTATTATGGGTGATAGTCAAAACTTCTCTCACAGAGACATGACAGGAGTATTAAATTTTTTTCTCGCAACATTGTAGAACTTTATTCTCATACCTGAACTTTGATTTTACAAAAATTATTAATTTTGAATATTATTCATAAAAATATGCCAAACGTTTAACAATTAAAACTTTTACATCCATATTTTGTTTTAGAAAAATGTGTTTCAGTTTAATCAAATAATTAGTCAGTAATGGCATTAAACATTTGTTTTTACTATGTATTGTTTAGCAGATTAATAACAAAGTAACGTTTAAATCTTTGAAAGGTGAAGAGTGGAAACTAATACTGTGCACACTATAAAAATATTTTCCAGTTGTTAATGTTTTTCAGAATAAATAGAATAAGGAATTTTCAATACGTGTATCATTTAAACTTTTGTCATAAATTATTAGGTTTATTTATCTTTAATCCTTTTGCTTCTTTCTGTTATTTCAGTGCCTTTATTAAGTACGATGAATGTGTGAATACTATTGCCAAAAATAGATGTGATAAAGCTGGACAGTCAATTGCCAAAAGCATTATTGTTCAGGCAAAACTTTTGATAGGAGACAGCTGTAATAAATATGAAAATAAGAAAGAGTGTTCTACACCTGCTAGTAAGTTATCCGTGTTTACCTCATGATGTTTCAGATTTTATTTTTAATACATTCTTGTCCTTTCTCATGTGTATATATATTTATTATACAAACATTGTAATTTTCATTTTGAATTATTTTCAAGGAAGAGGGAATTGTGTGATGTTACGTCATGTGTAACAATGTTGTGATTATATGAATGTACCACAAATCAAACGACAATTCCTGTAGAGATTTCTTCAAGTTATTTTGTTGAAAAACTTAAGAAAAAGGTTAAATATTCAGTATAAATATTTTGTTTGATATACACTTTAATTTGTCCACTAGTATTCTCTTGTCCAATTAATTTTAGTGGTCATTATTTTATTCATGATAATATATAATTATAAGTATTGCCAAACAATGTTTTCACCAGTTTATTGTTCTTGTTATTAAAACTGGCATGTCAGAAACAATTTATGCTTACAGACATTTTAAAATTTCTCTTTGGGATTCTGGAACTGTTTCAAAAATATTTGAATAATTCTAATTCACATTGCATTAGAGATCTAAACATTTCATAAAGGAAATTCTGGCTATTAGTCTTGCAAAATTATGTGCAAAATACTTTGGTTCTTTTTCTCCATCTGTGCAACAGTCAAATTTCATATACATCTCATTGGTGAACTTTTTTTTTAGGACAGTATAATGCAAAGGTATAAATATTAGACTTTTTAGATTATCAGTTCACAGGAGTTTTCTTTGAGAAATATTTCTGGAAATGAAAGATTTTATTTGGTGACAGATATGGCAAAGAGCATTCTGGTGCCAAAAGTATAGTATGTGTATAAACATGGTCTAGTTGTATTCCCCAAGGTTTTTTTCATAAGTATATCTAAAATAGTGCAGTTTATTGTTTTTAGATGAAGCTTCCTCCTGCACTAAAGAAAGAAAACCCCTGTGTACGCATATTTAAATATTTATTAATGTGATTTAAAATGCCATTATAATTCTCTGAACACTGCACCAAGTTACCAAGTGTTTCATAATTTATTTATAGGGGTTAACATCTCAGACCAAGGAAGAAATCCAACCGAAGCTCCAGGTATTTCCAAATATCTTTCTAAGCAAAAGTAGAAAACGCACATCTCTCATTTGCTGCTAAACCTTATCTTCAAATAATAGAAGTTTTATGATTTATAACTGATTTATGCTAAAAATGGAACAAACACTTGACATCATTTAAGTATGAATAAGAGTTCAATATATTGTCAGACATTTTAAGGCAAAATTGCTTTTTGAACCTCAGAAGTTAGAAAAGTTGTAACTAATTCTGCTCATCTCAAAGTTGCAAGTTTTAAATCTAGAATATTACACATTTTCATCATTTTTTTTTAATTTTAAAGGGACCAAAAGGAGCTCATTAGCCTGTAAAAGATGTCCCTCTCAGTTCCCAACTATAACCACACTTTACTATTTATGTATTCATTCAATCTTTTCTTGAACTCAATTGAAATTTCTACCTTCATTAACCTTAAAGGCAGCTCATTCTAAAAGTCAACCACTCTGTTTGAAAAGTAATGCTGTCTAAACTGCAAACGACTACTACACTGCCAAAATTTGAATTTATGCCCCTTGCCCTATTGTTTTCACTACTAAACACTAAAAAGTTTGGATCTATATTATCAATACCCTTAATAATCTTAAACACTTCAATCAACTCACCTCTGAACCGTCTCCTCTCCAGAGAAACCAAGTTTAGTGATTTTAATCTCTCCTCACATGTTAATCCCAGGTATCATCCTAGTGGTTCTTTTCTGAACCTCCTCCAATGATTCAATGGTCTTGTTGAGGAAGAGAGCATAAAACTGTAAATGGTACTCTAAATTATAAGATCCAACTAAGAGCTTTTTTTAACTGCAACAACTTTAATATATACTATTGGAGCTGGAATTACCAAAGCTGCTGGAACCAGACTTACCTTCCAGTATAACCTCAGTAACTCATTCAGAACTTCCTCTTAAAGTATTAAATGTACTTTGTTATAAAATCTAGTTTTCATGTACTAAAGCCTTGTAATGTTTACTAAAGTCTACCAGTTTTTATTTTCACTTAATATGTTAGAAATTAGTAGTATGTAAACAGTAATGAGTACAAATGGTTACAACGTTGGTCATATGGACCTATGCAATGTTCGAAGGGTTAAAGGATCTAGAATGTACTTGCTCCAATTACAGGGCCTTGACAGGATTCCATATCATCACGTTTCATCACTACCTATAATTAATATAGCTCTTAGAATTTTAGCCCCCCTCCCATGGGTCTCCAGTAAGTTTATTGAATAACAATAAAATCCAAAGTGTGATTTTCCATAGTGGACAGAGTGTAAGTAGCCTATTGCATAGCTTTGGATTAAAACAACAGAAAAGTATTTTTTGTATAGTGGTCTGTTTGCATGGCTTGTAATTTTGTAGAGATTATTTTAAATCATTAGTGATTAGCTATTTGATATTCATACTTGTTAATGTTTTCTCCAGTTAATAAAGGCATTTTTGCCAAAATTTTGTACGACTTTGTTATTGTTTTTTTTACTTTATACAAATTTGGTTCATATTTAACAAGTTTATTGCTATATTCTTTTTGTCTAATTTATTCAGTAGATAAAAAGGATTTGAGAACATTTGTGATTAAAATGGAAAGTTTTGTGACTTTTTTTTAATTTTAGGCTTTACTCTCTTTTTCCTCAATATTTTTCTATATTACCAAGCCAAAAAGACTCCAAAATGAACTTTTTAATTTATTTTTAAGACTATTGCTCAGAAACTAAACAGTAAGATTTATATATATTTTCTTTTTGCATGAACATTTTATTTTTTACATTCTTGTATACTGTAATGTCCTCGTACATTTTATATACACGTGCAATGTTTGGGTAATGTTGTCTTTTAACAAACTTTAGTGAAGATGTTTTTAAGTTTGTTTTATTTTTCTGAATTTCTTAAATCTTTTTATTTTACCAATAATTTGTTTTAATAATTGCCAAACTTTTAACGAGTGCTTCATCACTCAAACACTGAATTAATTTGTACTTAGCCTTTAAGTATTCCATTGAACTTTAAGTGTTTTAAGTTCATTTAATAGTTTCAAATTGACACAAATAGTGATGAAAATTTTAAGAAATTATTGATTCTGTAATTTCCAAGTAAAGTAACCAATGAAAAGCATCGACTCAAACTTAATAGATTGAGAATTATTATTTTTGGCTGGAATCCACAGGGACTAAAGATGAGTGCCTAAGGATCATTTTCATTATTAGAAAACCCAACTTACCAGAATTAACCTTTGCTTTAATACTACAATATTTAAGGTTATGTGCTATGCTTAAGTCTCTGCATGGCATAGTGAACATAAAAGTTGAGAAAACATAGCACCGTATTATTTTATTATGCAATTATTACAGCTATACATATTTGGAAGCAATTTAAATTATTACAATAAGCTTAATGCTCTCAGTGATGTACCAATGTTTTGAATCTCTAACCAGTTTAGTTTTCTATGATAGTAAATGTTAGAGTTATATTTGTATAAATATGATTGCTTGTATGATTAATTGGTATTTAAAAATTTGCCAAGTGAAGATAATTTTTTCTACCTTCATACGAGTAATTGATTATAATGTTATTTTTTAATTGTATCACAAGTTTTGCCTACTGGTGACATTCTTGTATTATTTAATTGACTAATCAGGTTTTTCGTAACCTCAACAATGATGCCAGGTATAGAATAAACATAGTTGAAATTATTTCGGTAAATTTGAAAAAAGAAATAATTAGAACTTAAGTGTGAATCACCAATAAAAATCAGAAGTCAATAGAACCTTTGAAAGAAGTTCAAAGTCACTATGTAGTTACTAAATTTTATTAATTAAATTTTAAGTAAAATAATGAAATTTAGGCTTAAGAGGCCATGCAAATAAGTTAACAAGAAAACCAAATTTTAATTATTTTTAAAACAATAACCAGTCTTAATTATTATAAAACATGGCATCTCAGCAGTAACTGTAAATTGTTAGTTTAATTATTTATGTACGTTGAATAAATTATGTACTTTCATAATACTTTTGCAAGTCTGTAAAATTCAATACTTTTTTCAGTCAAATCATTAACTTAAAAATAATCCATTATGTAACAACATAAGTGGCCCCTGCTAGCTCATCAGTAATCTTGGAGGCTTATATGCTAGAAGTTGGTGAGCACAGAGAACTTAGATCAATATGTAGCTGAAAAATAAAGAATATGAACAAACACAGTAGTTTGGTTGTAGTGTAAGTAAAGTTTTACAGAACATACTACTTACTTGAAGTAGTTGCAGTTTAAGTTTTTAAAAACTGCAATGTCTCTTTGAGAAACCAGTACTTGGATAAAAATGTATTTTACGATACAAATCTTGCAAACTTCTATCTTATCAAAACTGTAGGAAACCTGTGTTAACCAGAGAAAGCCTTTTTTTTTCTTATCCTTACAGTTAATTTGTTTAGTAACTTCAATACACAAGAACGTTATTTTAAAAAATTGTATATAACATACCTGGAGTTGTAATAAAAGTGTTATCAGCCATAAACAAACATTATTTCTCATGGTTTAGTCAGTAATCAAAGTGCTCTGTTATACCCAATTCATGATTTGTTCTGCATGCCCATATCTTTATACATTTTTAAAAGTGTTATCGTGTGTGTGTGTGTGTGTTTTTTTTACATACTATATACATTTTTCATGTGATCTTTTAAGTTCAAACTTGATATATATGATTGCAATTTTATTTTTCATGCATCATTTCTAAAAATGTAGCTGTAGTTTGGAATTGTAGTGGTAAATCTTATAAATTTAATTTTGAAAATTTACTTTTGTTTTTATTGTCTCCAATGTAAATGTTTGAAGATGTGTGCATGTTGTGTTTTAGTTGGTGTTTAGGAACATTGGAAACAGGCTCTTTAAAGGAATTAAATTTCTTTCTGTTAACTACCAAATGCCTGCTAGAAAATCTACTTGGCTGATTATGTGCCTGTGAAACATTTTTCTGTTTGAACTACTATTTTTACTGTTAGTGATTGTACAGCACCTTGTAACGAGGTCAAGCCAGAACATATTTGATTCATATTTAGTTGTATAACTTGCACTAATTACTAGGAAGCAGTTTCATAAATTTGTTGCTAATAAATTGAGACACAATCAGAAGCAAGGAACAGTTTAAATAAAACGCTTTAGTTTGTAAAACAAAAAATTTGTATCTTTTTCAAAAGTTTTTGATAGCATTGTCTGAAACAGAAGACCCTAAAGGAATCCACAGTAATGCTTATGTAACTGTCAGCATTTGGTTCTGAGAATGCATTGGTTTGGTTTGAAATTTACACCAAACTACACAAGGGCTATCTGCGATAGCTATCCCTAATTTTGCAGTGTATGACTAAATGGAAGGCAGCTAGTCATTACCACCCACTGCCAACCTTTGGGCTACTCTTTTACCAATGAATAGTGCAATTGACTGTCACATTATAACACCTCCATGACTGAAAGGGCAAGTATGTTTGGTGTGATGGGGATTCAAACTTGCACCCCTCATATCACGAGTTGAGTGCATTAATCACTTGGACTCACTGGGCGAGAACACATTGGAAACAAATTTAACAAACTTGTATAACTTATAAATAAGAAAGCTTATGTTACAAAAGAATGGAAAATTCTTCATCCCATGCTCAAAATAATTAGTTTTAATGAAAGCTTGTAAAATTTTCATCTTACATTTTAACTTTCAATCAGTCTCACTTTCAAAGATGGGTAACTTCTTTCCCTTCCCTCCAAAGAACAAAATCCATACTCATTTACGTCACTGAATTGCAAGAAAGCATTTTGAAACACATGCAGGGGTTTTCATCGAGATGAGTTTCACAAGTATATTAAAGACTTGTTTACTAGTCTCGTGAAGTAGAAGTAAGTCTGAGATACATTTCTTTACATTAATGAGTTTTCTCCAAGTAAATCCTATATAGATGTAATAATGTTTAGGGGAATTTTCATTTGAAGTAAAATTGCTGTAATCTTTGATTTCTAAGTATGTTGTAATGCCACTGTCAACTTTTGGTGTTTTGAAATTATGATGATGGGATATAAAGTTCAGGAAAATTCTTTTAGCTGAAGATCTAAAACAGAAATGCGCATTTATGTTTTTATTAATTGAACACAAAGAGACAAAAAATGAAAAGTTAGTTTGATCTCCAAATATTAAATGGTAATTTTAGGACTAAAATGCATTGGATCTATTAATTAAAATATTGTCTGTTCATGAGCTAAATGATACTCTCTATGAAAAAGCTATCAAATGCAATATACATAATATAAAAGAATGATGATTTATCTGCAGTCATTTATCCTTATTTTAGTTAAGTATTTTTAATATGCTGCAGTTTGTACTAAAATTTCATTGTAAGAAACTAATTTTCTTGTATGAACACATGGCTGGCGATATCTAAATAGAAAACAATTATGCACGTAAGGCTTGTATTGCTTGAAAGTTAACCCATTTTGTCCTGTTGTTCTTCTTTATTTTGTTTCAAATTCTTTGGTTAATTTTTGTTGTGTAATTAAATGTTATGTCACTAAACAAATCTCAGTTTCTCATGTTTTTATATAATTCTTTTATCTTACTTATTATAGAACAAAAGTTTAGGTTTTGCTGCTTGCTTTGAGAACTCATTTTTTGGTTCTTTAAAACCTTTTTTTTTTAACCCCTTACACTGTTCCAGTGGGTTCTTCAGTCCCCAGCAAGTCCCGAAACTCCATAAAAAGTACTCAAAGACTTCCTACAACTGAAGTTGGTAGCACAAGAATTTTGTCTTTAAGCAAGCGTAAGTCATAAACATATTGACCTCTCATTTTTTAAAAACACTGAGGATGTGTTTTGCATCAAGGCAATGCATTTTCTTTATTTCCTAAATTAGAATAATTGCTACTAATTTGTCTACCATATTTCACAAGTAGATTTTTTAGACTTTGAATTGTGATAGCCAACAAGTTTGCTGTTCTCTCAGGTATTCTAAATTGTATATATTTATATATATAGAGAGAGATTCATAGTGAAAAAAAATTTAACATGACTAGTAGTAGAATCTAGAAAGTACTGTACAGTCATAAACAAAACGAAAGTTCAATTTTAGCATTCCAGAGTTTTGATTTGTGAAACAAATTAAGTAGTTTATACAGATTCAAACATATTTTCCAAGTAACTATTGAGAGATGAAACAATATGCCTTATTTCTGGAAATAAATTTGCCTTCTCAGTATTTGGGTTATTAATTAAAAAATATTGTGTTACTAATATTGTTGAAATTTTACACTTTGCTTTTAATAAATTTTATCATTTTAAAATATTTTACATTCACTGCTCAGATCTTGCAGAATGTTAGTTAAAACTACATAGTATTAGTTAATTAAGATGCTAGGTTTATATTGGCAAATAAAAAAAAAAAAGTTTGATTCTGCATTTTCAACATCTCGCGTCAAACAAGTTTAAAAACCGTTCATTAATCAAAATCAAATGCACCATAAAAATAGTTAAAGGAATAACACTGAAATAATATTAATTTATATATTTTTAAAACATGAGAAGCTGAGATGGGCATTATTAATGTACCTAAACACCAGTCCAACAGGTCATACTAGTTATTCTTGTCAGCAAGCATCCAGGAAATCTGGTTTGAGTCTTATGAGACAGAATTTTTTTCAAATTCTGGTTGGTGTATTTATTCACTGAAGTATTACTGTCATTTTAAGTGATTTTGTTTCTTTATTGAATGACATAACAAAATATGTTGCTGCAATTTTCCGAAAATCTATAGCCGATTTTCTGAGCCAAAGCTTTTGCTAGGGAGGTTTTATTTCTTGGTGTCGACTGAGTATACCAAAGGGAGCTCTGCTTCTAATCACCTCATCTGTTGGTGTGTCATGTTTTCAAAGAATCTCTCTGAAACCTGTTCTCTTCCTCGTGGAGTTAATTCTGAAGTAGGTGATTGTTGTTGTTGTTTGAGTTTGTCATTCTTCATTCTTTCTCTTTCATAGAAGATGGTTCCTGATCTTCTTTGAGGTTTGGCCCATGTTTACTGAGCTTTTATTTGTTTTTTCCAAACTGTTGAACTATCATTTGACACTTTTGTCCATATTCACTGAAGGATGATATTTATGGAATTTGTTTTGTATTTTTGTTGTTTCACCAGTTTACCAGTGTTTACTTGATTTGTCTATTTTGTATTAGTTTTATTTTTAATTACTTATATAAAAGGGTTTTCAGGGTTATGTTGTAATTCTTCAAGTAAATTTATGCTTTACTACAATTTTATATAATTGACACTTAAAACTACCGGTACTTGGTGAAACTCCATAATTACAAAACTAGGGATAAAAACAAACACCTGTACATCAATAACAACGATGGTGAAACGGTAAAGATCAAACTGTGATTGTCGTTAAAAGATGGAGCATTTGTGAAACATACAGTTTTCTTTGTTTTCATCCTCAGCTTAGTTTTTATTACTCTATGATTAAGAGTACAATGGAACCTCTCTAAAGCACCCACCTTCAAGACTAAGACAAACTGACCTGATTAGAGGGGTTCCGCTGTACATAATTAGGGTTTACATAAACAAAAAAGGGACTTTGGTTGAATAACTGCTTTCAAGGGGTAACCAAATCTGAAGGGTGACCATTTAGAGGGGTTCTACTGTGTTAGGTAAGGAATACAAAATAAGTTATTTGACCTTTCATAAGTATGTCAATCTACCCCCTCTAGTGGGAGAGAAAGAGTGTGTATGTGTGAATTTCCTTAATTTTGATATAATTTCCTGAAACTGGTTAACATTATATGAACTGAAATTTCATGCATGTATTGTTGTTTGATGTCAAATTATTTTATAGCAAATTAATAAAATGAATTTATAGTTTCTTATTGAGTATTTTTTAGAATGTGTAGATATAGATTTAAAGTCCATTAACGTTGATGTATGGCTATGATACATTTAGGTTTAGTGTAGTTTAAAAAATTTATTTCTGGTCATTCTATCAATTTCTATAAATTTTTTATTTAACTCTTTCACTGACATGAACACATGCATAGATACACTACATAATGTTTCTCATTGGCCTTGGAAAATATATTAACCACATGTAAACTTCGACTTTTTTATTGCCATGAAGAAAACGTATTCGCATTCAGATCTCTCAAAGTTTATCAATTTCACATTTCAGATGAGCAAGAAAACATAAAAATATGTATATCAGATATATACTTATCACTGGAAAACTTTATCTATGAATATGCAAGTGAAAGTGTCACCCAAATGTGCATGTGGTCAATCAACTAGACTGTACTGGAGAAGGAATGTTGACTATAATTCTTAATGTATCTACATGAACTTTGTCAAGCTTTTGGTTAAAATCTGCAAGACTGTTTTACACAAGAAAATCAGATGTCTTACAAAAATGTTGTTACTTAGAATATGTCTGTGAACTGGCAATATCAATCTAAGTCACAGCCTGACAAATTGGAATACAATTATGGTTTGCTTACTGTATTTCCTTAACCTCTGGGACATCCAGAATACGTATCTAAAGTGTTATTAATATTCTAGTGCATTTTATTTGCTTTTAATATATGTTCTATCAGGAACTGTTACTAAATCAGCACTGCAGGGTAAAATTAACAGTTTACAACTTGGACGTTGACAGTAGCTACATAATACCATTTTGAATGCCAATCTGTAAAAGGCCATGAAATGTGTGCTTTGACCCCACCCATGCACATAGGGTTAAACAGTGGTAACCATTTCTTTAATATATTTATATGCAAATATAGACCTGAACAAATTTCTGTATTTATTCACTTTACACTAGACAATGAACAAAAAAGTAACCTCTCTTTTGTAACTGCACATTCTTTTATAATCTGTTCTGTAAGACTGAAGCCTATTTACCTGATAAATGACTTTAGCTTACCAACAATTTGAGAAAGTAAAATTACGTTTTTGATTTAGTATTTCAGCAGTAATTCAGGTGACCTCACTTTTATTGTGGTCTATTAATGATTTTTTTAAACATGTCTGCAGCTCATAAATTTTTAACTTGGTTTATATTTCTCTGTAGTCATCTTTGTTTGTATTTAAGACTTCTATTTTTACTTCATTTGCAATTTTTTTTATTTTGTAGCCCCATGTACTGCTAACTAGAATTAAAGCTTAAACTCTTAGTTTTATAATGGATTAGAAAGTAGTGTTGGATTGTCTCCAGATATGTGATGTGGATTGCTTCCAGAGTAAATAAATATACTAAACTTGGATGTTGGAAATAGTTTTTTTTCATGTCAGCTAATTTGAAAATGTACGAATTTGCTATAACACAGGCATTTTTAATTTGTTTGTCTTTCATAAGTTTTAATAAGAATTTCTAAGCTACAGAAGATATAAAAAACAATAAGTCTTTTTGAAGGACAAACCATGATAGCTAAGTAAATTATCAATGTATTTGTCTTAATTTCCAAAAGTATTACAAGCTCATGATACTGAGCCAAATCAACATTTTCCAAGATGTTAATTAGCTCAAAAACAAATCAAAATCCTTCCTAAGGTATCATAGTACTGACATATTGAATTTTTAATGTGAAGGCATTATGAAATATCAAATATAGTTAAGTGTTATTAATTCATTATTACAGTCAATATCCTAAATATGCAATTAAGAATTTCTCTTTTTGGCAACAAAGTAGATAAATGAATTTGTACTTCTAGTATACATTAAAAAACAATATTACTGAATTCAATATTTAGATCAAGTAAACACAGAAATTTAAGAATGTAATTTTTTTGGACGTCATCAATTTTTCCTTAAATCTAGCTTATAGCAGAAAATCTGTAAATTTTTTTACGTACAACTTTTATTACCTTTATTAATGTCATTTTTATGCAAAAGTAACATATACAAAGAGTTTAGTCTTTTAGAAAAAGGTTAATATTGTAATTATTGTAGTGTACTACAGTGTGTAAGAAATATGTTTTTTATAAAATTAAAAAAAAAAAGTTAAATTCCTACAATGGAAAGTTGTTCATCTTTGGAAAGGTTTTATGGTACTTATGGGCTTCAGATGTACAACTGACATATGTAAGGGTCCTACACTTTGTGAAGAAGTTTCTAATATGACCCCATCTAGCAACACATTCCTATTTTATGAAACATCTGATTTCATATTTTGAATATAAAATGTTAAACTCAGGATTGTTGTTAAATAAAAATAGGAGCGATGTATTTTTACAGTAATGTAAATGTCTGTAAAATTATATTTTCTTTTATGTTTGAAGAATACAGTTTTTTTTTTTTCTCACTGATAATAATTAGCTTTACAGTCAAAGTTCTTTGATGGAAGTTTGGTCTCTGAAAATTATTTTATCATAAATTAAGTCTGCAAGTCTAGTTTGAGAGCAATTAAAACTCTAAAGTTAAAGTTATCTCAGTCCTAGATTGCCTTCTAAGCATTGCTAAAATGTTTAACTAAAAGTGCACCATTATTTATACCCTATCACTTTTGTCCCATTTCAAAACAAATGCTAATTGTATGACTACCCTACATCAATTGTGCTTGTGCAGCAAACTCTCTCTGCTATTACAGAGCAATCACCACTCTCCAAATTAGCATTCTTGTGTGAACATATATTATCTTACTCTCCATGTGACCATAAAAGTTTGAACATGCTTAATCAAAAAGTTGTATCTGTTTCAACTTCATTTTTACTTGTTTGTTCTGAAATATATATGAAAGGACTGTCTGTCATGGCCCTCATGAGATGGATTTCTCTCCATCCCTACTGATCCATGATTTCACCCACTAGAATCTTTCTGCCTTTCAAAATGGGAAATTGTGGACACTTATTGATGGCACCCTTTCTAGTGTGCCATTGTGGACACTTATTGATGGCATCCTCTTCAGTGTGCCACTGCTCCAGACTCTCCAATGTGTATTGCTTCCCTTCTCTTCTAATTGAGCATGGGAGCCCTTATCACTTCTACTTCCCAGCTGTTAGAGCTGTAGGCTGAGAATGTTTTTTTCCTGAGTGGATTTTGTCTGTCAAACAAAATCAGGCTTTATACGTCACGTGGACACATCTGCAAGAAGAATGCTACTGTAGTTTAACTTGCTGCTCCACCAAACAGTGATTACACAGTAATGTAACAGTTAAGATTCACAGTACTTCCCCACAATGTTTTTACTCAGGTGGACTGCACTTGTTTATCTAACACGTCTTATGAAATGTAAAGAAATGAATGTTTTCTGCCCAGATAAACTGCACTTGGCATAGTTCAATATATCCCAAGGTGCTGCCCAAGCAGACTGTACTTGTTTCTTTCTATATCTTATGCAAGATGCTTCCACTGGATGTTGTTTTTTTGCCCAGGCAGACTACTTTTGGCTTATTCATACAGATTTCATGTTTCTTCAATCCTAGCCATGCAGACCTATTTCTTTTGCACCATATTATGGGTCACCATCACTATGTTCAGTATTATTAACTGCTATATATGAGAATAATGTATGTCTCATGTGTTGATGTTGAGCTGGTTATGAAAATCTTTATGGTCACACTCTTGTCTGTAATTTTTCTTAATCATATGTACCCAAGGCTCTTCCCCAGAGTGTGTTTTGCCTGGGAGAACCACACTCTTTGATCTCAGTATCTAGTACAAGGCACTTCCACTGTGGATGTTTTGCCCAAATGGGCAGCACTTGATGCAACCCTTGTCACATATTTATACAGGCCTGTTGTCAGTTCCACACTAGACCTTCGATGTTTGTCAATGCTGTTTCAAGTGAGGGTTATACAGTATTCTCTTCAGGTACTGTACTTTTCTGATTACATTGGTGCCAGTTGAATTCTTCCTCCTTTTTGTTCCTGTGTTAATTAGTGGCAAAGAGCATACCTGTTTCAGAAGCTTTCTTTTTGTATTTTTGTACACTTGTTCTCTCAATGCAATCACTTTCCACTTGATTGGATATCGATGCATCTTTACTGTCTTTTCCACCTCTACAGTGTAAGATTCTGTTTGTGAAGTTAAAATTTTTCTTACACTGAAAGTATATTTCCCATAAGTACTTGCCTTCTTTCACCCATTTGCTATCCTTTCTCCCCACTGATATTCCAATGTTTCTGGTTTGTACCTCCCAATTCTCAAAAGTTAGGATTTCTCTAGAATAGTAGAGGAAAGTAGCTGCACTAGATGGTACAGTATGATTGGTGGAAGGTTGTCATATGATCGTCAAATGGTGCAAAATTGATAGAGTTAAAAAAAACACTGTGCTTTTTACAAAACATGTTAGCAGTGCTTAAAGGGTAGGGAAAGATCAAGCTAGCTTTGGGTATGAAGATGTAAGTAATTATGTTAGAAAATATTAACTTTAGTTAACCTGCAAGTATTATCTGTAAACAATGGGAGATGCTTTGTGTTAATGCATCCTGCAAGTCTGATACCTAAAGACTGAAAATATTTTGTTAATTCAGCTTGCAAATCTATCTGTTATCAGTAAAACCTGTACACTAATTCAGCCTACAAGTGTGACTCACAACCAATTAAGTGTTCTGTGTTAATTTAGCCCAAAATCTGATCTATAAACACCAAAATTTAGTTATTTTGTGTTAATTCAGTCTGCTTGGAAAGTTTAAGCACAAATTTTTAAGTTATATATAAAAATGTGTGACTTCAGGATACAAAATACAATGATTTTCCAGTAATGCTTCCAGTAATTTTAAAACTGAATCTTATCCGTTATGAAATCAGCTTGTTGACTTTCTTCCCGAGATATTCCTTCATAAAGAATACTAAAAAAACAAAAGAACTGGCTTTGTTAATACAAACTTTCAACAGGTTACCTGATGTAAAATTATGAAGAAATTATAATCTCAAAGGAATATAAAAAAACAAAAAGACTGAACTTCATAATGTTCTTTATTATACAAGTTTGGTTAATATCATTCTTCTCGTTGCTCAATGTTTAAATTCAATATATATTTTTACATGAGGAATAGTTTTAGCATTTGGACACCTTAAGTACCTTTCATGTAATAGTTAAATAGTTCTTAGGGTAATGTTACCAAGCAGTGAGATTACTTGCAAAACTATAAATTGTTATTGCCTCCCACAGTATGCAAAAAATAGTGGCATATTTGAGCAGGGAGAATTTGATATCATATTTCAGTTTCATTTTTGGAAATCCCATTTTCTTTTGGGGAAAAACAAATGAAGATTTTTATAAATTTGTTTACTTTTAAAGGTTCTTCCAAAAGTACTTATTGCTTTGTGAAAATGCAAGGAGACATAAAAACATGTCGAGAAATGTTTGAAAAAGCTACAGAGAGTAAGCAAGAAGAAAAAGGAAAAGAAACTCCAGCCCCACCCTCAACAAAAGAGCACTGCTGGTGAGTTTAACAGTTAGTGTTTTCACTTTTGAGTCTTGTACCATATTAAACATTGCACCTGTGCTTGTAAAGGATAAGAAGTCATACAAAACTGAAAGCTGTGTTTTATGTGTGTGGACACTTCTGAAATGCAGGACAGAGGTATTTGAAACATTTGCTGGTATGTCTTTCTGCATACAAAAGCGTAATTCGGTTTACTTAAATAAAACCATGAATTAAGTTTAGCTGTTACTGTGAGGTTATTTATTCAATCTTGAAGAAATAACTCATTTCCAAGTTATTGATGTTAAAGATGTGGTGGTCCCAGCAGTGTGTGTGTGTAAAATTTAAAAGGTTTTTCTCTCATGCAATTAATTACAAATGATGTACTTTCTAGTGTTCTTTTTTTTTCAAAATTTGGGTGAAAATATTCATTTTCAACGTGCATATGTAATTTTTCCAAGCTTGGCTTAGCGACTTAATATGATTAATTATGTTTCTTACTTTATAAGTATGGTAACATTAAAGTAGCTAGTTTTGTTTTAATGTAAAGTATAAAGAATGGTCTATAGCAGGGGTCAGCAACCCTTCAAATAAGAGCAATATTTTTTTTTTGTCTAAGACCAAAACATTTTGAGAATTGATATGCCCTAATCTAATTAAAAAAAAAAAAAAAAAGATTCCCCCAGAATGACAATGGCAAATCTTTGACCTTACAATGCTAAAATTAGGGGCTCAATTCTCTTCAGCAAATGCTGAGTTTAAATTGTTAACTCTCATATTGCCTGAAAATTTATGTATATTTTCACTTTAAGTACCATTAGAAAGAGTTGTCTGTGTAACAAACGTCTGTATACTTTTTTTTTCTTCCGTTTTTAGCGCTTTTCACAGATATGTAAATTGTGTGCACTCCTCAGCAAACTATCGGTGTGACAAGCTTGGAGAGCAGTATGCTGAAGCTTTTATTAAGAACATAAAAATAACAACACAAGGCTTCTGTGATGGATATAACGAAGCACACTTCTGTTCAGCGAGTAACACAAGTTCAACACCAGTTCTCCTCCTTACTTTAAGTGTTCTTTGGCTAATCTTACCTTGGAAACAGATATTCTAACTGTTTTATAAGTTATACATAGCTAACGTAGTTCATGAGAAGGTATGAAAAGATAGAAAAAAGTTATTTGGCTTTCTATCAGTAGGGTGGTTGGGTTATGTAAAGTGGAACTAGATGGTAGTTCTTCATTCAATTCTAGCAAAATTATAATTCCATACTAGTTTTCCATAACTTCAAGATTAAATATACTGTCAAAGCTAAACTTGGGGGTTTTGAAGTTGTTAAGTGAACAATCGCCACAATTCAAGTGATTGCAAATAACTATGGTGCTGAAAAGAATAGCACTTAGCTAATAATTTTCTAACAGACTTTTATTACTTAAATTTAAGATTTTTTTATTTAAAGGTATTATTGTCAACACATTTTCGACTGTTTAGTTTGTTTTCTAAATGTGCATCTTCATTTAATATCTTTTTTAAAAAGATTTGTTTTGCTTAATTGTGTGTTCACAAATAATGTTCATCTAGCAATATCCAAAAGTTTAATATCATATCTTGTATTTCACATATTCAAGTTGCTTTTACAAAAGTTGTTTTTAACAAAAAATCACACTGAAAACACGACATTAGCATCTGTTTATAATGCATAATATGTGTAATGTTTCATTATACTTACATGTAAAGAACAAACTTCTATTTTTCTTTTGTAAAATCTTTTTCATTAAACGGTAAGAGTAATTTTAAAATACTAATAAAATTCCATTTTACTTTATTATCTAAGAGGTATGAAGTATAACATGCTGAATATTAGAGGGAATGTTAAGTTTATGTTTTGTTGTGTGAATAGTGAATTATCACTATTTGCTATTTAATAGCTATTTCGTGAATACTGTATTTTCATGTGAATGTGATACTTAGAGACAATTTGTGTAATTTTGCCCTAAACTATGCAAACTATCGATATTTTTCGAAATGAGAATAGTGAATTAATTTTTAATGGTACAAGTTAATTCCAATGGCTTCCCAAAATTCATATCTTCAAGACAATCTTGAAAGAAATGGATTATTGCCAAATTTAATTCATTTCTTTGTAGGTTCTAATTAAGTAATGCATCCTTTCTCTTACTTGAAATATGGTTGCATTAGTGAGGCCCCACGGTGTGACAGCGGTGGCTGGGATGTATTTTTATGTTGAAAAAACAGCATAAGTGAGGCAGCAAGTGTTCAAGACAATCACGTTTCTTCTGAGACACTTGTAAAATATAAATGTTATAGGATCAGAACATACAACATCAACCATATGAGGCTTGTGATGGGTCATATTTTCTCTATTGGGTTTGAGTTACTGTTAAATCCTAAATAAAAATATTGTGATGTTTTTGAATAAAACTGTTCTATTTGTTTTTACCTTCTACGCCCTCACTAAAAATGAAGTAATTTTAATGAAGTTAAATCCTGGATGAGTAAATATTCTTTGTTGAGAATTAAATGTTTTTAATTTCGAAAATTATCACTTTATGTACATAATCAATTCTAAACTACACGTTTTTCTACATTTTAAATTAAAAGTTGAAATTAACCGTTCTGTTTAGATAGAGCTATGTTTAAAATTTTCTTTTGGATTTTGTCAAATGTGTACGTTTTTATGCATAACTGTGAACATTTTTTTCTGATTCCATAACACGTTATTCATTGTATGTATATATGACTGAATATTGAATAATACATTTAATTTACGTCTTAGATTGAAATATTAACGCTACTACTTATTGTTAATGTTAGGCCTTTCACTGTGTTTTGCATATCAAACGTGTTTTTGATAGGACAGAGGAACCTTCTGTCCAGAATCGAAGTTAAGGTTTTTAATTACCATAAATCTATCCCCTGGAATAGTATGTAATTAATTTAATTGTGTTTGTATCCGGGTGCTGCCACTTTGCTTATTGCAAAAGATTTACTGACACAATAATCAGTGATGACGAGAAAGCCCACTTGTAAAGAAAAATAAATTTGTAAAATCGGCTGGTTTGGGTTGAGAAAATTTTTATGTGACGATAACCGAAGAAGGTCGAAACGTTGTTCGCTCCTCAACATAAAAATTTTCTCAACCCAAACCAGCCGTTTTAACATACATATTTACTGACACAATTTTTTCTTCAGTAAGTTTGATTCTGTATTAACTTTTTTTCGTGCATTTTTTTTGACATTTGTTTATGTATAAAGTTTAAATTGTCAAATTTACAACTTTCATTCTAATTTTTACCTCTAGTTTTAAAATATTTTCTTGACGGCACTGAACCCTTTTTGCCGATTTATTTTTTGGGAGAACAGATTATATATATAAGGTTCTATTTAGTGCAAAACACTTACGTGGGGGACTATATTGTAGAAAATACCTTCTCATAATATTGGGAAGTAAAACTACCAGTAAGTTAATTTCAAACAACTTCAAAAAGAAAAAAGTAAAGACTATTTTCGGCTATAAGTCTCCAGCAGATGTCAGTTTAAATGACAGTGCATTAATGTTAGGCTTGTACTACGATTTGTGTGTCTTACGAATTAAGGGAGCAATTTGCTTTAGATTAGAGCCGGCAGATGTCGCTTGAAGAATTATTTGCTTCCCGACTCTCTTAAACATGACGTACGAGCTTATTCTTTCTAATCATAGATACAGGAAGAAAATGCTATATAAAGTGGCATATCTGTTACAACGCAATACAACCGTCACATAAACTTAGATCGATGTCTTAAATTATACATTGTGTTTTATATATTTATATATTTTACTTTCTTTTTAAACTTTGTAGGACATGGATGAATACGGTCAATAGCATACCTGATTCTTTATTTTGTTTTTCTTAATTATGCTCTTCAACTGGGAACAATTGAAATGTCTATTATCGACATATATATTTGTTTTGTATATACATGTAATGAAATGATGACCAAATTAATTCTGCTAATCGCAATTTATGTGGGAATTAAAGTTTTATTAACAATGTTAAACAGAGCAGCAATAGTTTATATATGTGCAGTTGTATACTGTTTGGTAGTGTTTGTTTACGAAAAAAGTTAATGTAAAAAGAAACAATAGTTTTATTCTTAATTCATTGTAAATGGTAGAATAAAGACGAATGATATTTTTTTGCTTTTCATAATTTTATTTTGATAATTTGATTTTTTTTTTAAATCCAGTTTACGTTACACAATTTACTCGTTACAATTTCTGACATTCTTGCAAGGTAACATAACTCCACAGGAAGCAACTTTGATTACGAAACTGTAAGCCTCATTACGAAGATAACGCTGAACATTGAAATACAAGGCTTAATTTACATACGTTTCTAGCAGCATGTAGACCTGAACTATGAACATTATCCTTTGTTCTCAAATTGAACAACCCACTAAGCCTAACGCTTAGGGTGCTGGGTTCGCAATAAGCTGTTTCAAAACCCATCAACGAGTAAGTTTGTCCCTTTTATCCGCGTGGGTAGTATAACTTAACAATCAATACCAGCTTTCTTTGATTAAAAGTAACATAAAAGTTGGTAGTAGGCGATGTTGGTTAGGTGTCTTCTCAAAATTAGAAACTGCTAGTGTGGGTAGTCTTCGAATAGCTTTGCACAAAATTAAATAAACTGGAAGTACTTTTAACAATATAAAATGGAAGATAACAGTCTTATAACATTTGAGATATTAGACTTCAACACATGAAGAGTTTTATTAGATTAGGAAAATGACTAATGATAGCAATAACTAATTTGCATAAGATACTGCATGCTGATGAAGCATACGCTCATAAGTTCCACCAATTCGGTAATTAACAAAACACTGACATAAACTTCGTTTATAATCAGCCAAAATCCATTTAATATACGTAAATATACTCACTAACTTCGTAAAACTAACAAAAATGATTTTGCAAAATTTATTGGTTCTTGTAGAAAAGTTTCCAAATAACAAATAATTATATAAAAAAATGTATACAATATGTAGAGCTTTAAATGGTTTGCAAATGCCGAGGTAACTAAAAAACAGCTATGGATATCAAGGAAAGTAACTGAAACGTCGTTTATTAATTGCCGCCAGTGAACAATTGAAACTAGGCCAAAGAGAACTTTGAAACTGAGGCAACCCGAGGTTTAGGTGTAGCCATTAAAAAAAATAATTGAAGATAGAATGATCTGCAACATGTTATTTTTTTAAACGAACCCTTATGTATTTGGTTTATTAATCTTCTTTTTTTTCATAATGTCAGCCTCTGACACTTTCGATATAAAACTTAAAAAAAAATAAATTGCCTGTTACAGTATTTTGCATAGGGATAACAAACTTAAAAAAATCATACTTTTAGTATTAAAAGAAATAATTATAGATACTCTAAGAATTTGTTTGGTTCAAATGTTGAAACTAGTATTTATTACACTGGATTATTTGGTATAGGAGACAAATTACACGTTTAGTTTAATCATTAAAACACGTTTGGAAAGAACAACTATCGTAACAGACACTATATGACTACAACACCAAGAAATACAAAATGTAATCTATCAGTTCATTAAGCCTAGATTGAAAGAGTAGCCTGTAAATGCCAAAGACGATGAAAATTTGGTTTTCCAGGAAAAAACAACTGAATTAATTCTGGATGTTACTTAATAAAGATAAACTAACACAATTTACACTTCGCCTTTTACGATTTGTAATTTAATCTGTTGGCCGTTGTCATCTTTAATATTTTTAGTTTCAAATGTAAATATTTTATAAATATGTATTAAAATCTACCAAATGAAGATGTTCTTTAAAAATCTCAGGCTACGTAGGCAGTTTTCAGACAAAATATACTACTGAGTAATGACACAGCCATCAAGAGAATCTGCGGTGAAACAGAGGTCACACCGCAAGTGTCCATGTCGAAGTCCTTACAAGCCGCCTCCATGCTTTTTACCGATTTCCCCAGTGCTTTCTTCAATAGACTAGCGTCTGGATTCTTGCATTCTTTCTCCAAGATGTCATCAACACAGTTCTCCAGCTTTTTCATTGTGCTAAAGAAATCGAAAAACAAAAAGGAAGAAGAGCTTTGGCAGAAGATGAATCAGTACAAATGAAACTCAAGCTTGCACAAGTGATAGATCAGTGATAGTAACTAAAGTGTAAAAGTCGAAACGTTAAGAGTTTGTGTAACATAAGATACTCGCACTCGGCTCTGAGGTTCAAAGACCTTCCTCGTAATTCAAGCGGTCCAATGTAGCAGTGAAACTTTTACCAGGTGGGTTAAGGCGTTCGACTCGTAATCCGAGGATCGCGGATTCGAATCCTCGTCGAAACAAACATGCTCGCCCTATGAGCCGTTGGAGCGTTATATTGTGACGGTTAATCCCACTATTAGTTGGTAAAAGAGTTGGCGGTAGGTGGTGATGACCAGCTGCCTTCCCTCTAGTCTTACACTGCTAAATTAGGGACGGCTAGCGCAGATAGCCCTCATCTAGCTTTGTGCGAAATTCAAAAACAAGCAAGTTCTTCCATTATCAGAAATAACTTGTAAAGCTACCCCAATGCGAGTTCATACTCGAAAGGAAAAAAAAAAAAAAAAAGATAAAACACTCACTCCCAGGTTGTGTTCATGTTTCTTCCCGGTAGTTTATGGGTGGGAGTATTATCAAAGTTTGAAAGTGTCACCCACGGGATCCCATGATCGACCAGGAGCACAAAATTCGATGCTATATTCGAGCTCAGCGACTTTAAAAAAAGACTCCTTTACCATTGTTGTATTAGGATGTCCCTCATGACGTGTTTTAGTTCCATTTATTAGGGGGCTTTGCCATATAAATAAGGATACACCCCAAGTTTCTCTGTCCAGTTTGGTCCTATATGTTTTAAACTGTGGGAGAAGTTCAGGGAGAAACAAACAAAATGAATTAATATAGGATTAAGAACTTCGAAGTGCTGCTACTCACCAACAAATCATACGTTGTTTTTCACTATTGGATGTTTCCTTCTCTGACGATTTAATCGAGTCGTAAGATTCTTCGGAGCATCTACTTACGTCTTTGCTAACTTTAGCTAAACATATCAAATCTACATAGTAAACAATAACAAACATTAGTCAATAAACTTCCCATATCGTAGACTTCACAAATGTTCAACAGGAAAAACTTTTCTTGGTATTCTTTGAGTTTAACATATGACCACTAAACATATTGTTTTGTATAATTTTAGACCAACTTTACTATTAACGGTATTTGCTCATTTTCAGCGATTACTGACCGAACAGCGTTGCTGCTGATTGGAAGTTCAAAGTTTGAGCTACGACTGACTGCTGATGCTCTCATCTGTGCGAGTTGTTATTCCGTGTTCAGGTCTAATATATCTGGAAAGGCGTGTTTGTGTGAATAGTGTTTTTCTTGTAGAAAAGCCACATCGGGCTAACTGCTATGTCTGCCGAGGAGAATCGAACCCCTGACTTTAGCGTTGTAAATCTGTAGACTTACAGCTGTACCAGTGGGGAACATCTCGAAGGGTCAGATACAAATGACCTTTTTCTTCCCTTGGTCGCTTTTTCATGTTAATACTACATGAAGGTCAGAGTACTCCGCATTTATCCTGACCTCTCAAAGGGCAATTTTCATATAGGTAATTACGTTTATATTCTTCTTGATAAATACATTGCAATACGAAATAAAGTGCAACAGGTTGCAATTAGTGCCTTATGTATTTTCACAAACATAAATTTTACACTAATCGAGAGCATTTACAGGAATACCCTTTTAATGCTGTTATATCAGTTTAAAGCAAACCTTAATCTGTTCAGTGCTGTAGACTAGATAACCCCTCCAAGCCGATCGATAACACGGACGAGTTAATTCGTTCTAAATAATACCTAACTTCAACGCTAGATGTCAGCACCATGCACGCATTTGACCTACTTACAAACTGTTTCACTTTCGATCCAAAATGGCGTCACAAAAAGTTACAAAATGAAGAATCTTTAGAGTTGTATTATAGCAGCTGAAATATTTGGCAGTCAACAGGTTAACGCGAGTTTTTTAGTCTACTATTAGGTGGCGTTAATTTGTTTGAATTTTGCGCAAAGTTGCACGAGGGTTATCTGCATTAGTCGTCCTTATTTTGGCGGTATAAGACTCAAGGAAAGACGGCTAGTTATCACCGCCTAACGCCAACTCTTTTTACCAACGAACACTGGAATTGAAGGTCACATTATAACGCCCCATGGCTGAAAGGGCGAGTATGTTTGGTGCGACAGGGATTCAAACCAACGACCCTCAGATTAAGAGATGAGCATCCTAACCACTAGGCCATACTGGACCGTCATTCTTAAAAGATATTAAATCATGAGAGTTACTTAAGACAATATTTATATATGTTGTAGCGGTGTAATTTTTGTCATTTTTATGCCAAGTTTTTGCGAAATAATTTAGCGAATTATGCAGGAGTCTATTGATAGTAGTTTATATATATCTGCATAACTGTGCATAAATTTTGATTAAGTGTATCTGGCTGCTTTGTGTGCAGTAGTCAGTAATGAAGTTAATATTGTTTACAGTTTACTGGTGTCTTTCCAAGTTGAGCATACGTGTTCAGTTATATGTTTTATGTATTTTAATTATGTTGTTATCTGAAATCCCGCTATTTTTTATTTCTGGCATTATTCGTACGTTGAGGTACGTTGGTTAGAATATTATTTGTGTGTTTGATCCACGTTAATGGCCTAGCACGTAATGCGTGCGACTCGTAATCCGAGGATCGCAGGTCCGCGACGCGCCAAACATGCTCGCTCTCCCAGCCGTGGTGGCGTTATAATGTTACGGTCAATCCCACTATTCGTTGGTAAAAGAGTAGCCCAAGAGTTGGCGGTGGGGGGTGATGACTAGCTGCCTTCCCTCTAGTCTTACACTGCTAAATTAGGGACGGCTAGCACAGATAGCCCTGGAGTAGCTTTGTGCGAAATTCCAAAACAAAAATCCACGTTAATTTAGAACCTTAAGTTATTTCTATGGATTTTACTGAAAAGTTGGAGAAATTGTCTATTCATACGCTCGTGTATAGGTATGTGGGTTTTCATAGTCATTTCGGGATAGGCGCGGCATAGCAAAGTCTGTTAAGGTATTCGACTCGTAATCTGAGGGTCGCGGGTTCGAATCCATGTCGCACCAAACATGCTCACCCTTTCAAGCGTGGAGGTGTTATAATGTGACGGTGAATCTCACTGTTCTTTGGTAAAAGAGTAGCCCAAGAGTTGGCGGTGGGTAGTGGTGATGACTAGCTGCTTTTCTTCTAGTCTTACACTGCTAAATTAGGGATGGCTAGCACAGATAGCTCTCGAGTAGGTTTGCGCGAAATTTAAAAAACAAAGAAACATTTCGGGGTTTCAAATTCTGTTTCAAAGCCGCGTGCACGTTTTCCCAATGCGCCAAAAGATATTTTTTTTTCGCCCACAGCTTTCTACCTCTTTCAGCCATGATACCAATAAATATGTCAGATTTGAAAGTTATAGGCAATTTGGAACCAGATTCCAAGAGTCAATATTTAATTAATTTCCGATTTTATTATTAACAAAATGATCTGGTATCAAACACGTTCAGCACGTGGAACCAATTAACTGATTTATATGCTGTGTCCGTTTCCGCCTTTTATTATTTTACGGTCATGATTTATTCTCTAAGCGTTCCCAGAAAATTAATCAATATTCATTTTCAACAGTAGTGATAACTGTCTAATTAGCAGAAGTTACCTATACGAGGGTTGACCCCTATCTTTAGTAATAACAACGAGCTTGACGACGCCAAATATTGCTTATTACTCTTGTCATGTTGACTTAATTTGACCAAACATGTTTTCATGCCCGAGAGACGAGAACTACCAGTTTTTTTGTTCATGTTATTTTGACAGCATGATGGTGAACAGCTAAAGTAACTAACTAAATTCTCTCTCTAAACAGTCACGATTATTACTCTCCGGTGCTGTGAAGCGTGCGTAAAAACACTGATCTGACGTATTTCGCTCTAAACCTCTTGAAGGAATTTGTCACGTACATAAAGTAATTAGCTTTACACCTTGTATGTGTGTGTGTGTGTATTATTCTGAAACAAAGCCACCATTAAACTCGATATTTATATGATAAGACTGAAACAGTGGTATAGAACAACAATAAACAATATATATTTGTCAACTAAATAACTCATCAAAGTAAAACTACTGGGTTCGTTGAAACTTAAGTTTTATAACAAACGATAAAATTCTCGATTTCCAGCTAAAGTGTACACTACTGACATCTAGTAACTGCGAGTGAACTATAGAAGGAACGATATGCACTTTTTAAATGGTATACTTTAGCCACGATTTAAAGTCATTAGTCTCAGATGTTTATTTCTTCTTTTATCGTGATCAATTTCAGTCTTTAACCCTTACATAAGTTCACTATTTACATATCACAGACACTAATTCCATTGTATTGTTTTATAATACCAAGAATAACAAAAATCTCTATAAAGCATGAAAATTAAATCGATAAATAATTAATTATTCAGTATCCATAATAGAAAATCGTCGTTGTCCCGAAGACTCATTTATTTACTTACAGGTTAGAAAAGTTTAGCATCGGCCAAAGCACGGGCTCTCCTCCTTCCAGTTGTAGAATCCCGTCTCAGCACGTTATCAATATTCACTCCAGATATCGTAAAAAAACTCATTCAAAATGTTTATGTTAAACTAAATTACACCTAATTTAAAATGTATGCTAACTGTATTCGGTCAGGAGTGATTGGTTTATCGCTGAATACGATTTATACTAACAGTCTGTGGCCGATATAATTAATTATAGCACTTAATCCCAATATTCGATTTAAAACCTAATACCATAGGCTGGGAGAACCAAAGTCTGGTCACCCTCCCTTTGATCAATAGTTCAACGTTAGAGATAGCTAATACTAAACTTGTACGGGTCTCTGACTGGTTTTAGTGCATGTATCAGATAAGGTACCATTTACGCATGTATCAGATAAAGTACCATTCATGTTGAGAATGTCGTGTACAAGAATAAGTATACTCTTTGCTTCTTATGCACAGGGATGGATACAAAGAGGGAATGCATTCCTCCACTGGCCATACCAAAATTGTGCAGGTTAATGGGAAAACTGAAATATAATGTACTGATCATCTCAATTAGAATATTATTTTGATTATGCAGACCACTGAGTGGGATTTCCCCAGGAACAAGGAGCTACTGTCTGACCATTAATAAACTGACCTCAGACCTGGTGACTTTATAGTACTGGCTAGATCAACCCACTAGGCTAACACTTCACTCAGAAATGTTGTGGAGTAAATGATAGTACATGTTCATATGTAATGTGGTGTTGAAGAGTTCTTGTTAATATGTTGTGTACATGACTTGATACATTGCTATAGACCTGAGTGCTGTATGTTTACTTGTAACATGTTATTTAGGAATATATGAAAGTTCATTGTCACGTGTGTGATTCAGAATAGTGCTGTGCGATTACTTGTAACTTGATATTTTAGAATAAAATCAATAAATGAGAGTTCATAGTCATATATGTTTCTTTTCTTTGTTTCTAAATTAATTCCGTGAAATATACGTTTCAGTAACAAGGAAAAGTTTACTTGGGGTCGGGTTTGAGTCACTGTTACTTAGTCGATCAAACCCCCAACCAAACAATCCTGTATCCACCCCTGCTTACGCACTCAAAAACATCCGTCATCGTGTTGACTTTGATCAGTACATGACACATACATTGTATCATTCAGCTTACAGGATATATAAACTGACATTAGAATGCTTTTTTTTCCCCTATCGCACGTGCAAGAGAGAGAGAGACAATACTGGTCATGTGCACCACGATTTTTATAACGAAGACTCATGATCGATGAACCTTCATCTGACAACGAGTGATGAAAATCTCCTTAGAAAGGCAGGTATACTCACATCTGTCAGGCTTTGGCATCACAGTCGATAAGGCTTAACGCAACTTTCAACTTCAACGAAATAAAAAAAAATAAAAAATAGTGAAACTCGTTAACGCCCCCACCTCCCCCATGCCCACAAAAGCTGCTCAATCCATTTAAACTTCTAAATAAAGAACCAGTTTAAGTGAGTTCCAATACCTAACAAAGACCAAATATTGCCAGTACGTAACAATTTGATAAAGTCAATCATACAACAAAGAAAAAAACTGGTAGACTGAGCGTGGTGAACAAGCAGGACCTGACAAATTACCGCTGTCTCAGTAAGTTAGTGTCTGGTGGTTCGGGCACTCGACTCGTAATCTGTGGATTGTTGGTTCACCGAACATACTCGCCCTTTCAATCGTCGAGACTTTATGATGTAACGGTCAATCCCCCTATTCGTTGATAAAGACTTATCCAAGAGGTAGCCAGCTGTCTTTTCTTCTAGTGTATAACTTCAAAGTCAGAGACGGCTATCACAGATATCCTTCGAGTAGCTTTCCACGAAATTCAAACAAATTCATCAAATTCTGGTATTTTCATTATCCTAATAAACCTGTGTAGCTTTTATAAGTAGAATACTTTAATGGGCGATGCAGTTACTTAGGTACTTATCTCATTATACCTAAGACCCATCAACATAAATTATAGTTCTAAACTTGTTTCGTCATCACAAAAGTTATATAGTAAACAAAAATAAGACCATTATATAAAGTTCGTTTTACCTCAACTACATTATTAAGAAAGCTAGAAATTTATTACATTTAAATAAGTGCAAACGTTTTGAAAACTTTGAACTGTTCAGTAAAGACACGAACTCATTCATGTATGCGTAAGTTAGCTACTGAAACCATTTAGACATTTGACACAAATTGAAATTATTATACCACCTTCTGTTGAGGGAGCATCCCCCATCAACTGGCGACTGTCTTTTTCATCTCTTATCTGGCTAAGTCTTGGACATTCCCAAACTAATTCTCCAACTTTGTCAAAAACAAAAACTTCTAGTAGTTGTTGAGTTTCTACAAGGCAATCCTGCAACCTTAACGAAACGCAGTTTCTGTAGTTTACGTATTTCCTGTCAACGGAAAAATAATTCATTGTTACTAAGGTTAGAGATAACGTTAAATTATGATAAACTATGTGATTTACTGCTCAATAAAATTTACTAACACGAAAGCCAGAGTAGATGGAAAGTTACATATCACACACACACTGAAACACAAATATATGCTCTGCGCCAGATATAAAAGGACCTAACTTTAAGATACTAAATCTCAACTATGTCAAATAATAAACTTGAAAGCATTTTCGTATGATCTATTTACATTCTTTGTAACAGAAGTTTATAAAGGCTGTATCTACGGCAGCTTAGAGAGTACATGTATTTATTCATCATATAGAATTTTTTTATTTGTTCGTTGTTGGATAATACGCCCTCTGGATTATTTGTAACTGCTCAATAAGAATGATACTTTGTTGGAAATTCTTAAATTTTCAGCGCTTAAGATGGCGAATATTGAAGCTTTTTAAAAGTGATTAAAATCGGCAAACAAGAAAAACCTAAAGACAAGCGCGAATTTTTATACTTGTAACTATTTATTCCCGAATAGCGCTGCCTTTATGAAACTGCTTTGTAATCCCAGAATTTAAATAAATAACTGATGTAAAGAAACATACAGTAAATTATACCTCCAACACATTTCTAACAATATCCGTTGTGCTTCTTTGTTAGATTAGTGCAAACCTAAACGAATTTTATCTGAACTAGCCGTCCCTAGTTTTGAAGCAATAGGCTATATACGGAGGAAAGACATTGGTCAACATCACCTGCTGCTAATTATTACGATATTTCAGACCGAATAATAGGGGTTGACCGCCAGTCTTGTAACATTCCCAAGGCTTCAAAGTGCGAAACACTTTTTTTTTTTTTGTATAGTAACTGGACGTAAACCATGGATCCTTAGCGCTACAGTCTCATAGATTAATCACTCGCCCACACTCGATGGTTAAATAGACATTATAGAAAAACAAGTGTTCAAATCAATATAAGGTCAGAAAATTTATGTGTTAAAACGATTATTTATATATATATATGTCTATTTATAGAAAATATGGTGGTTGAGAAAATTGTTCAACCAGAAATATTTCCATTGTAATATACTATGAATTTGTATCAAACAGGCAATTTTACCTTGAAATAAAATGCAGGTTTAAAGGTTATTTCTTTTAAACAAGTAGCATTATACTTGTCGATAACATATAGTTTATTAACGTTAGTTTTCACCAATAGCTTATGAATGTTAATTTTTCATCAACTGTTTTAATGTAATTATCATTAGGGCAAGTCTGAGCTCTTAAAAAGCCAACAATTGAATTTCGATATTCAAAATGGATAAAGCATATGTAACTTATAACGCTAAAATCATCTTGTGTACAACACAAATAGCCTAATATGTAGCTTTGTGTTTAACAGCAGATAAAACACAGATAGATTAGCATTAGTTTTCTAACACAAATAGCTCAACGTGTAGCTTTATGTTTAACTACAAAGAAACTAAATAGATTAACATTAGTTTTATTCAAAAGTAGTTTTAACGATATATTGTCATTGCTTATTCATCACTAGTTCGAGTGTTGTTGTTTTTTTTATCTTAATTTTTATTTCTACCATACTTACCCACAGGTTTCTCTCGACAAAGTTTGTTCGTTGAATAGACCTGAATCAACTAAGCAGCTTGAAAACTGAGCTTCCTGGAAGCATTGGTTCGTGGCCCATTCTAAACACGAATTCAAATTGTTTAGCTATTTTATAGTATGCACACATATATAATTATGGTTTGAAAACTGAGTCTGTGAAACACTAGTGACTTATGTATACGAATTTCACTTGAAAATAATTGCATGGTTAGCAAATAATAACAATTGGAAAAGGTTAAAAGAAAAACATTAAAAATTCTAGGGCTAGATTTTCGGGAACTTACCTTCACTTTGACGACATTTATCTTCCACATATTTTTTTGCCTTCATCAAAATATTTCGGGTTTCCTCGTTTATTTTCTTGGTTGTGCAGTTTGAAAGTTCTTTAATCAGACATGCCATGTTTTCACGTAAGCTCCTAGACAGTTAAATGCATGAAATGTAAAACAAAAACACGAGTTATTCAGATTTTCCAATTATTGTTACTAATGTTATAACAATGCTCTAACAAAGTTAAGATTACAATATCAAACAGTGATTAAAAACTGCTTCCCAAATAACGAAATCGTGATGCTTAATTGTAACCATAAAAATAATTTAGTTAATTAGAAAATGTTCACAAATTTACCATTATTATTTCTAATCGTAATTATGGTATTGACTTTCCAACCCTCCCCTTCGGGCTAGTACAGCGGTATGTCTACGGATTTGCAACGCTAAAATTATGGGTTCGATTCCCCTTGGTGGGCTCAGCAAATAGCCCGATGTGGCTTTGCTATAAGAAAAAACACACACACTCCAAAACTGGCACATCATTGCGTTTTGAAAGCTTTGTGTAAGTCAACATAATTTGCTATTAAGCATTTGTCAAGTACAACAGTTAAAATATTGGTATACTGTCAGTTAGAATCTTGAAACTGTAATAAATCTATAATCTAAAAACAGGAGAGGATAAGAAACAGAAGGAGTCATATTTTTTACCAAACATTTCCATTTTGTTTTACTTGATAAAATAAAGTAAATTTGTTTTTCTGTGTTTTTTTCATTGAAAATATTATATTTCCATGCAAGCAAATGCGAATTTTTCAATTTGTACTGGTCTAAGTTCTACGTCTCTTGTAAGCAGGATTTAGATCTAGAACTGTTAGCGCTGTAAGCGAGTGCTCTACCAACTGATCTAAAGGGTTAACTCAACAGCAGTTGATAATAAGGTACTGTTTAACCTGTTGACTGTCAAGCATTTCAGCTGCTACAATATAACTTTAATGCTTCTTCATTTGTAACTTTTTCGTGACGCCATTTTGGATCGAAAGTGAAACAGTTTGTAAGTAGGTCAAATGCATGTATGGTGCTGAAATTTAACATTTAAGTTAGGTATTATTGAGAACGAATTAACTCGTCCGTAACACTGTGTTACCGATCGGCTTGGACGAGTTATCTCGTCTACGACACTGAACAGGTTAAAAACAGAAACTATTATCTTATTGTCCTTTTAGAAAGAAGATCCGTCCTAAGACCTTATCTCAGGGTCAAAAAGCAACCATTAGTTAGACATCAATATTCCTGTGGTAATCAAGTTCTTGCATTTCTGGCATATAGAATAGAACCTCTTGTGAAGCTTTGAAATATCTGTTTGCGAGATAGATTTATTTCTGTACAACGCTTTGTCTTCAGCACTTAGACATGACCACGTGCGATAACGTATCGCTGTTAGAGACGATACGTTGTAAAGAAATAAGCAGTTAGCGTGTCCGGACTGTTAATCTAAAACTCCAGTTCGCTTCCCGTCGTCTAAAATCTCGTTTTGCACTTTACGGACTTGGATGCGCTAAAGTAATGACGTCTAAACCTCACAATTCGGTCTGTCAATTCAAAATTAGAGACGTCTTATTTGGCTTTGTACGAAATTCTAAAATGAATTCATGCAGATATAACAATTTATTTGCATTAAAACAAATTAGTTCTTCTCAAATTGGTAAAAAAGAAACGAAACTCTAGATCTGTTATTTACTACAACAAAATACTATAAAGTATTTCAAATTCAAAGAGCGTCCCTATTATAGATTTTGGTTTGAATTTCGCGCAACGCTACACGAGGGCTATCTGCGCTAGCCGTCCCTAATTTACCAGTATAAAACTAGAAGGAAGGTAGCTAGTCATTAGCACCTACGCCAACTTTTAGGCTACTCTTTTACCAACGAATAGTGGGACTCTCAGAACATTATGACGCCCCAACGGCTGAAAGGGCGAGCATGTTTGGTACGACGGGTATTCGAACCTGCAATCCTGAGATTACGAGTCGAACGCCTTAACCCACCTGGCCATGCCGGGGCACCTCTATTATAGACGTTTCCCCTTTTGTACATCACGCACCCTACAATTTTCGCAACGCTCCTGAAACGTTCCACAGAGTATAAATCGCCTGCACAAACAAAGTGTAGAGAATGTGCAAACACATCTACTTGTACTAATATTTTCCGTAAATACATGTATAGTGGTTGATCTGCGGAACTTCGAGCTAAAACGACGTTGTACTCTTCTATCGACAAATAGCTGGCACACACTATGGTGAATTTTTAGTTGAAAACAAATAACAGACAAAGAATGATTGTAGTCTCTATCTTGTTAGGCGACCCATATCGATGTAACAAAGAAGAAAATAACGAGTACCTGGAAAGACGTCTGTTTATTACAATGACTAAAGACAACGATTTTGGATGTTTAATGCCCGTTAAAAACCTAAATATTTATTCGTCACTGTCTTTGATTGCTTAGTCATTTTCATTAGTATCAAGACAAAACTTCCTAACAAAATTGTAGAGTAGCGTTAGGTTTCAAACCATTTAGCGGCGAGTTATTTTATCATATTTTTTGCGCATGTGCGAATGTGTTTGTACAGAGATAAAGTATGTAAAGTTTATTCACTTTCTTTGACCACATAGTGTAGCTCAGACGCCACAAGATGTTAAATTAGAGCTTTATAAGGCCCATGACAGTTAACTTGATAAACTGGTCTAATTTGTGGTCTTACACACGCTCACATAAAGTCAAAACATCTCGTATGTCTGGCGCAGGAAAGAAAACTAGAGGTCTTCTGGTTGAAAGCTTTGTTGGAGAGCATTTAGTCACTAATCGTAGCTTATTTATGTAACAAGAACAGAATATCCACTTATTTATTTTTTTTATGGAAGTTTGCACTTGGCATCCGTAATTTAGTCTCGTGACAAGTGCGTTGATGGTAAAGGATGAATTTTTCTATGGTGTACTTGTGACAGAAATAGCTCGAGACCGATGCCAAATGAGTGCGTTTACGTAAGAAAATACCAGATGGTAAAAAACTTGCAAGTCATGTTTAGTTTTGTATTTATACATAATATGGACATAGCGAGTAAGATATCCGAAACGTTTGCCTGTCAGACGTAAACCAGATAAATTAATTTATTGCAAAAAATCGGTATTAATAGACCGTATTAAGTTGTTCAAATCACGAGCATAAAAGATATATTTATTTCCCCGAAAGGAGGCCGAAGGCCGACTGGAAGCACCACCTGTTTCAACTACGCACATTACAGCAGTGTGTCGTCTGTCAGTCAGTAGACACTAAAATGGCGTTGCATAAGGGATGCTTAACGTTGCAGTTTGTTCTGTTGTAACGACAATAAAACGTGCGCACGCTATGAATAACGAGAAGAAATATGCACTCTGTCGGCTACAACACATCATGGCATATAAATACCAAAAGTAAGAAATAGACGTTTGTTAAATATAATTTTAGTTTTAAATACTTTTAAAAAAGAACATTTTCAGGGGACATTTAATCTTTCGTAATTCGTGCATTGCTATACAGCCAACAATATAAAAAAGACACAGAATAAAGCAATGTATTCTCACTGTCAATAGTTTATCATCTGTTTCGGTAACGCAAAGTGGATAAAATGGATTAATCTCTCTTATTTGATTAAGAAATCATCTAGGCCCGTTAAAATGAAAAATTAAGGCGAATGAGGGCGTTTTCTAACAGCAAAACCACATCGCGCTATTTGCTTAGTTCATTGAGGGGAATCGAACACTGTAGAAATTAAAGGAAATACGTTTTTACTCATAGCTCCATCAACAACGTTTCAAATAAAACAGACAATTTAAAATACTTTTAAAGCTTGACACCAGAGTGCCTCACCACTAAAAGATACATAAATTGAGGACTGGTGTTAAAATGAATTCTAAATGGTACTAGCCATATTAACTTCAAGCGTGTTCGTATTTGTTTTATTTTGAAATTTCGCCAAAAATACATGTCTAGCAGCTAGACATTACCACTCAGCGTCAACTTTTGAGTTACTCTTTTACCAACGAATAATGGGATTGACCGAACTTATAACGCCCGCACCAACTGGTCGTGCGAGGCCACTTATCAAAGTAATGAATTATTCAAATAATTAATTATTTGTTTCAAAATAAGCACAGAGCTATTTGTGCGCTACCCACCAAGATTATCGCAACCACATTTTTTGCGGTACGAGGTCACAGACATGCCGCTGTGTTATTGGTAGGCTTTACTCAAATAAAAATAAATAAAATAGTTTGTTTGTTTGTTTTGAATTAAGCACAAAGCTACACAATGGGCTATCTGTGCTCTGCCCACCACGGGTATCGAAACCCGGATTTTAGCGTGTAAGTCCGCAGACATACCGCTGAGCCACTGGGGGGCAAAATAAAATAGAAAAAATGATGTTTGACGACGCCATCTAGAATATATAATAATACATATTAATTACACTTTATATATACGTTTCCCTCGTATTATTTTCCTCCATCTTGTTTATTCTTTATTTTACTAGTTTCACACAGCAAGGACTAAGAGTAATTTTTTATTTGCTTTATCACAGAAACACGTTTACGAAATAAAAATATTAATTTTGTTTCATAATTATAGGTATAAATAAGGTATTTTTTATTCAGTTAAATGGTAGTGTCATTTTCAAAGGTTTAATGATGTTGCTGTCGAAGTAAAGTGTTAAATTTTAGCAAAATATATTTAACAGAGGACGCCAATCACTATAAAACTTATAAATGGTACAAATGTGTAGTAAAAGGTAAAGACATTTGTTCAATGTTTTATTAGAGTTTATTATTATTATTACTACACAATAGAATTATTTAACATACCTGCAATGTTCGTGAAGGGCAGTTTTAGGAAAATCTCTGCTGTCTTTTCCAATTTTTTCTAAGACTCCGGTTTGACACTCACTGGCTTTCGTACCATCACATTTATGTCCTCTAGAATGTACACTGGCTGGAGGAAAAGTTAAAACAACATTGGTCGAAAGAAAGCATCAGTAGAAAGAATATTTTTAAATATAATTTTTGAAACATTAGCTGTGCATATAAGAACTACAAGCTAATCAAACTCACTTTATAACTAATTTACAAGAAGTGCGCGACGTTTCAAATTAAAATGTAAGAACGGGAAATGCTTGTATTTGTTTGTTCCTACAACGTTATAGTTCAACCATTGAGAAAATTTGCTTGCACTATAACAGTTGTTGTACGAAATGATTTACATAAGTATTGTTCCGACCACTGTTTAGTTTGTGGTATCTCAGCCAGTTAAAACGCTAAAATCAGGGGCTCGATTCCTCTTGGTGGACTGAGCAGGTATTTTTTTGTGGCTTTGCTATACGAAAAACACACACATCTCAGCCAGTTTGAAATTCTTCTTCTAAATACATCTCCGATTTAAATCCGCAAAGTACTACATAATAATAATGATAACGAACACACACACACCGGCGGATAACTTGTTTTTATTACAAATTTGAGATCTATTAATTTTCGAATGTGTTGTTATTTTCTCCTAACTTGCGAATTCTGGTATTGAACGAACAACTTTTTTTGGTAGTTACTTATTGGAGGTTCGGTATGGCCAAATGGTTAAGGCACTCGAATCGTAATCTGAGGATCGTAGGTTCGAATCCTCGTCGTATCAAACATGTTCAGCCGTGGGGGCGTTATAATTCGTTGGTAAAAGAGTAGCCCAAGAGTTGGCGGTGGGTGGTGATGACTAGCTGCCTTCCCTCTAGTCTTACACTGCTAAATTAGGGACGGCTAACACAGATAGCCCTCGAGTAGCTTTGTGCGAAATTCCAAAAAAAAACAAACAAACCAAAACAAACAAACAAACGTCAAATATTTATATTATTGGAGCAGTTTCTACAAAGAATGCGATTAAAATTAGTTAAATTACTTTCGAGACTAAAATTTCATTAAGATCTTACGTTTGGCTGTTTATTGACCTGGCCGTAATTATATATAATCTCATGAATTGGTTAAATGCATTTATTTCAGTATTAACATTTCTTCCCTTCGTAATTATAATAACGAAGATACACAACTAATGATTCGGTGCGTTCTCACTTTTACTTCTTTTAATGTTCCTCAATATTAAGACATTCGATTAGAATAAATTACAGTAATGTGAGTGTTGTGGTGGAACACGGCTTACCAACTCGAATTTCACATTATCATAACAAAATATATTTATTGATTATATTAATACTTACGTTTATCAGATGATAAAAATGTCGATTATTAAAATGAAACAACATATTTCAAACCAGCAGCAAATAATGGATAATACCGTCTAAATCATACAATAACACACAACGTTTTCAGTAAAATCTTTTAAGTCAACAATTTACACCTACCAAATAAACTTACAATATAATTAAAGCTTGAAATTTGATAACAAGGAACCCTACTTTTTAGAGAATATAGTTTGTAGACGGCTTCACTGTTAGTAAAAGAAATATTATTACAAATGTACAACGTTTCGCCGAACTTTACAGCATCCACAACATTCGAAGGCAACCAATTCCGTAGGCCAAACGCCTCATTTGAAAACTGAAAGTGCCTTAGCCAAAAACGCTCATTCTATACCTAAACCTATTGGGCCCGGCATGGCCTAGCGCTTCGTAATCTAAGGGTCGCGGGTTCGCCGTCCCACCCGTGAGGGCGTTATAATGTGACGGCCAATCCCACTTTTCGTTGGTAAAAGAGTAGCCCAAGAGTTGGCGGTGATGACTAGTCTACTTTCCCTCTAGTCTTACACTGCTAAATTAGTGACGGGTAGCATTGTTTTTTTAAATTTCGCACAAAGCTACTCGAGGGCTATCTGTGCTAGCCGTCCCTCATTTAGTAGTGTGAAGACTAGAGGGAAGGCAGCTAGTCATCACCACCCACCGCCAACTTTTGGGCTACTCTTTTACCAACGAATAGTGGGATTGACCGTCACATTATACACCCCCACGGCTGGGAGGGCGAGCATGTTTAGCGCGAACCCGCGACCCTCGGATTACGAGTCGCACGCCTTAACGCGCTCGGCCATGTCGGGCCTCAATATTTGACGTACTGCTGATATGATTATTATAAAAAATTCAAACACTTCAGGTTTGTTATTAATTTCGAATACTTTAATTAAAATAATCTATGACTGTAACAGATTTACTGATCTATATTTATTTTAATAACAATATTTGTTTTAGTTAAATATATATTTAGAAATGCATGTAACTTATAGTGCTAAATATGTGTTGCGAAATTCCCTCCTACTCTCTAAATCTGTAGAAGATTCTTGAGTCTAAGAATCAACAATGTACTATGCGTGTAAGGCCTGGCATGGCCAAGCGCGTAAGGCGTGCGACTCGTAATCCGAGGGTCGCGAGTTCGAATCCCAGTCGCACCAAACATGCTCGCCCTTTCAGCCGTGGGGCGTTATAATTTGACGGTCAATCCCACTATTCGTTCATAAAAGAGTAGCCCAAGAGTTGGCGATGGGTGGTGATGACTAGCTGCCTTCCCTCTAGTCTTACACTGCTAAATTAGGGACGGCTAGCACAGATAGCCATCGAGTAATTTTGTGCGAAATTCAAAAACAAACAAACTATGCGTGTAAGTAAAATACTGTTGCCAACTGTGTTTTTAATAACCTCTCCTAAATTTTATAAATCGAAGCTCCGAGAGACAGTTCTAATATTGTTGATTTGCTACAGTTAGTATACTATAAACCTCGGAAACTAAAACTATGCTAAACGCTTATTAATGGGAAGATTAGATATTTGGCCAGGACGTTTGTTCATTTGAAACATTACAAACCGTATAAAATACAATTAACTAACTACAGACATTAGTATTTCGACGAGGACATTAGATATTCTTGTCGGGAAAAAGCTTACACGTGAAGTAGCTGGCTAGCTTCAAGCAAGTATATCTGTGTATAAAACATAAAATTAATCCTCTCATCGTGAAACGTCGATAAAATATTCAATTCCAAACCAAATAGAAGACTCAATACTGTTTCTAAGTTTGTAAAACTTTTGTATACAAATCATTATTTGTAATAACCGTTTTAATAAATTGTATTATTGCTTGTATATTGGTTGAAGAAAGAACATTTTGTGCATCAACTGTGTTGGCAAATATCATAACTTTGATACACATCAACATTAAATTAACTTTTAAATTTAGATTGAAATTTTAGGCTATATGAAATCGTAATATATTAACACAATAAATTATAATACATAACTAATTTGCCTTGCTATTTTTTTAGGTTGTTAAAATTTATGTTTCATGTTCTTAAACTGCAGCTCTATTTGAAATAAATTTTAAAACACGCAGGTCAGAAACCAAGAAAAGGAAAGAGTAAACCATTGATAACGAACTTATATTTAGGCTAAGAATTATTTTACATCTTATTGTTAAAATCTCATTCCGCGTGAACTTACTTTCGTAGTTTCATCGAATTGAATGATTTTTTTTTCAAAGCTGCTTGTGCAAAAAGTACACCAATAACGCTATGGCTAACTCAAAACAAATTATTTTATTCCGAACTACCATAAGAGAGAAGTCTCTCTCAAAAGACTGGAGGCGCCTTTCCATTTACGTCAGCACCAATCGTGATGAGAAGCGAATAATAGAGGTTCAGTAGAGAGAAAGTACACAACGGTGCCAGAGAGTCGGGGCAGTCCTTAGATGAGAGAAAACCGAAGATCACAGTTTTCCTGACCAATTTGATTGCCCTCTAGTGGCACGATGGTATGTCTGCGTTTTATACCGCAAGAATCCAGGTTTTGATCCTCGTAGTGGGCGGAGCACAGATAATTCTTTGTGATTAATAACAACCGGTAACAACAACCAACTTGATTACTGTTGGAAATTCAGACAAAGTCAAGTGGCCAGCATGGTTAGTTTCGTAATTAAGGAAAACAGAATGCAGCTTTCCAATGTTTCCTTATTGTTCAACCACTTGCGCAGAATGTGGACACGTGTCTCACTAATTGCGAGTGGTGATTGTACAGAAGAATAAACCAAACAAGTCTTGGTGTAAAATAATAAAATAATAATAACAGAAGCTTCAGTCTCGTAGTTCATTCGGTCCTAAATATTATTAACTTAATGTTTGATAAGGTGTTTTGCTTTTTATTTTACATTTTACGTTCAGGAAGAATAAATATTTCGTTGCAAATAAAACATCGTTAAATGTATACCGATCGTTATGAAGACACTCTGAACAATTGTTTTTTTATTTTCTGAACTGGGTAGAAACTAAGAGACAATTTGCTAAATGACAATACGAGTTACAAACTTCAAAGAGCTGCGACAATAAAGTAAAATTGCTTACGTTTGTACAAGAGAGATTCTGGAATCAAACAATCTGTACTTGATCGATATTAAATCAATTTATTGATCTCATTCGTCTCCAGTCGAAAAACAACAGACTAGTTCGTTCTGTAGTGAGACCATAAAATTTAATACCAAAGAAAAAGCAATCGAAACTAGCTGACTAGTTTAGAAACGTTTCCAGAAGAGGGCGTAACTTAATTTCACAGTGGGTGTGTGTATGTGTGTTTTCTTACAGCAAAGTCACATCGGGCTATCTGCTGAGTCCACCGAAGGGAATCGAACCGCTGATTTTAGCGTTGTAAATCCGGAGACATACCGCTGCACTAGCGAGGGGCCCCACAGTTGGTAGTAAGTTATTTTTATTTTGCATTTAATCTTAATTTAATCTGTAGGAAGAATAAATATGTCGCTACGAGTAATATTTATATCATTAAATTTTTACCGGTTCTTACGAACTGTTATGTCGGTAAGTACGTTTCGCACATTTAGTTATGAAAAGTGACAACCAGTTTCATAATTCAGTGTCCAGCATGGCCAGGTGGGTTAAGGCGTTTGACTCGTAATCTGAGGGTCGCGGGTTCGAATCCCAGTCGCACCAAACATGCTCGCCCTTTCAACCGTGGGGGCGTTATAATTTGACGGTCCATCCCACTATTCGTTGGTAAAAGAGTAGCCCAAGAGTTGGCGGTGGGTGGTGATGACTACCTGACTTCCCTCTACTCTTACACTGCTAAATTAAGGACGCTTAGCGCAGATAGCCCTTGTGTAGCTTTGCGCGAAATTCCAAAGCAAAAAAAACAACAAAATTCAGTTGATAAAAGCTGAGTAAAAATATTACGGTAGCAGATTGGTTGTCTTTCAATAACTCGAAACGAGAGACATTTAGGCCCGAGCCCTAATTGTCTTTCACCTGGCCTTAATCTACATAACACATTATGTGCCATTCATGTTGAAAATTCCAATTTCAGTCTTTGAAACTTAGCTACGAAATGTAATATTATTTCAAATATCGAACACGTTTAAGATTTCATTAGCTTTGGAGAGCTTAACTCGAAGCACTTAGTAGGACGAAATGAAAAGCACATGAACATCCGGGTTATAAACATTTTGATTTGAATGTGTTATACAGTAATAATGTTTTCGCGACTTCTAATTTTGCCCTCTTTCATAAAACAGAAACAGACCGCGACTCACAAATCCTTCCATTCGTAGTCCAAGTACGCTAACCACTATGCCACGCCCGATCAAATCGTCAAGTATAAGAAAACTATGACAACTGCATACCCATGATGGTTTATGTTAGGTTTTATTTGTTGAACTATGAATACCGAAGAGATTACCATTACACGCGAACTGTCTTATTCTAGGAGCATAAAACCGATTAGTAACAGTTCATGCGTTAGCCATTTCACTAAGATTAGCGCCGGCCTTCCTGTCTGTGTTGTCGTGACTCCAAAACAGTTACATTACAATTATCGGGCTTTACCCTTTAATGGAATCGATTTTCTCCAACGTTCAGAATGCGAATGACGAACCTTTAAGCTTTTTCATAATCTGAATATTTAGAGTATCTAATACAAACATAACTTGCACTTACGACTTGAAACTTAAGTTCATAAGCGCTACGAAAGGTAATGTAAGATTTAATAGATTTTTTTTATTTATATTTTAAATCATTTGAACGATGTGGATGTTTCGTAATTTAAATATCCTGTCACAAGGGTATGAAGACAGAGCCGTTGTATGGAAACTGAAGATATTAAATGATATAAGACTGTGGCTATATTTTAAATATTATAAAGTTGCTTTAGCTATGTTTAGAGCAATTTCTTCAGTTTGTTTCTTGGATTTTGCACAAAGTCACTCCAGAGTTATCTGCATTAACTGTCCCTAAACTTGATTAGATAAAACTAAATAATGCAGCTAGACAACACCGATAATCAACAACTAGTGCTATTGTTTTTAACCAACAAATGAAGGCCCGACATGATTAAGCGTGTTAAGACGTGCGACTCGTAATCTGAGGGTCGCGTCAAACATGCTTGCCCTTTCAGCCGAGGGGGCGTTATAATGTTACGGTCAATCCCACTATTCGTTATTTAAAAAGTAGCCCAAGAGTTGGGGGTAGGTGGTGATGACTAGCTGCCTTCCCTCTAGTCTTACACTGTTAAATTAGGGACGGCTAGCACAGATAGCCCTCGAGTAGTTTTGTGCGAAATTCCAAAACCAACAAATAAATGAGATGGAACGTCACATTATAACGTCCCTATGACTGAATGGAAGGGCGAACCTTAACCGTCAAACTAAAAAGTTCTTATTACGAGCAAACAAAGTTTTTTTTATTATGTCGATAAAAGTTTTTATTTTTTCATGATATAATTACATTTAAATGAAGTTAACTAAGTAAACAAAATCACGAGGAAGGACTGCGTTAACAAATAATTATTATTAGTTAAAAATAAGGTAATTCAAGAGCATCGCACTACTTGATGCGGATGTACACCTTGAGCTGCATATAAAAGCATGATGTTCACACTGAACTTGGTATAGTGATACGGTTCAATGTCGTGTTAATTAGTGCCTCTACCATACTGGGGGCAGGATTGATAACTTCAGGAGGTAAGTTTTAACTTACTTACCCCCAAATGGTAGTACCTTATTTTTTATTTTATTTATTTTTTATATTTTTATGTTTACATTTTTCCTATTTTAACTTGGGAGAAAAGTCAGGCCCAGCATGGCCAGGTGGTTTAGGCACTCGACTCGTAATCCGAATGTCGCGAGTTCGAACCCCCGTTACACCAAATACGCTCGTTCTTTCAACCATGGGGGTGTTATTATGTAATGGTCAATCCCAATTCGTTGGTAAAAGAGTAGCACCCCAAGAATTAGGGATGAGCGGTGATGATTATCTGCATTCCCTCTACTTTTACACTGCTAAATAATTATAACGACTAGCGTAGATAGTCCTCGAGTAGCCTTGCGCGAAATTCATAAACAGTCACCATCCAACAACTGTCTGCAAGCAGTGAAGGGCGATATAGATGTGGGATATTGTGGGCTTGAGCACCCACATCTCGCTCTCCTAATTTCTGTTTGGAGGTTAAGAATGATAGACGGTGTATCCCCACCGCAATGTGGATCCTACTTTTTTCATTCACCTCCGAAACCTAGGATACATTTTATAATCCCACGTTGTTGCTTGTAGCCTAGAATCTTTTTCTAAAATATGTAGTGTATTTAGTTTAATTTTAATGTATTTTGTTTATGGCTTAAAAATTTATGGTTATAAGATATATAATCAGTATTTTTGTTGTTACATCTTATCCCATTTTAGAGGAAATGAAACTTACGTGTAACACGATATCTCCGGCATACAATCCTAGATACTCTGAAAACATCTGGAATCGGTGGGATTACATACTGCACCAACATAATATTGATATAAACATAACTTGATTTGCTTTTAACATTTGTTTTTTATAAAAGCGCACCCCCCAGTGGAACAGTGGTATCTCTAGATTTATACCGCTAGAAACCGGGTTTCGATACCCATGGTGGGCAGAACACAGATGGCCCTTTGTGTAGCTTTGTGCTTAACTTCAAACAATGAGCACAATATCTGTCTCCAGGGTTGGGGTAAGGAACAAGAAACTGAAAATGATTGATACCAGTAACAAACTGAACACATCCCACGTGGTATGGCTTGTGGCCATTTAAAGTCAGTTTCTGCTGAGTCCTCATGTGATTACTAAGTAACTTGACCCATTATACTGTTACCAATAAACGTTTAATGAAGAAACAGTGAAGACGTGTCCTTCTCACCTATATAAATTATGCCTATATATCCACCCTCATATAAGTAATTGTTCATGTCTGATTTTATTTGTTTATATTACCAAAGTGCTGGTAACACGTAAAACTTTGTAACATATTGTGTTAAAAGTTGGTAAGCAGAGAAATTACTTGTTTTAATTATTTGAATACGTTTGCTAAAACCTAATTAGTAACGTCTCGACTATTTTCAAAGGTACTGTTACACCAGACGTATAGACACACACTCACTAGCTTATTGTACAGTTACACCAGATGTATAGACACACACTCTCTAGCTTATTGTACAGTTACACCAGATGTATAGACACACACTCACTAGTTTATTGTACTGCTACACCAGATGTATAGACACACACTCACTAGCTTATTGTACAGTTACACCAGATGTATAGACACACACTCACTAGTTTATTGTACTGCTACACCAGATGTATAGACACACACTCACTAGTTTATTGTACTGTTACACCATACGTATAGACACACACTTACTAGCTTATTGTACTGTTACACCATACGTATAGACACACACTCACTAGCTTATTGTACTGTTACACCAGAGGTATAGACACACACTCACTAGCTTATTGTACTGCTACACCAGACGTATAGACACACACTCACTAGCTTATTGTACTGTTACACCAGACGTATAGACACACACTCACTAGCTTATTGTACTGCTACACCAGACGTATAGACACACACTCACTAGCTTATTGTACTGTTACACCAGACGTATAGACACACACTCACTAGCTTATTGTACTGTTACACCAGACGTATAGACACACACTCACTAGCTTATTGTACAGTTACACCAGATGTATAGACACACACTCACTAGCTTATTGTACAGTTACACCAGATGTATAGACACACACTCACTAGCTTATTGTACTGTTACACCAGATGTATAGACACACACTCACTAGTTTATTGTACTGCTACACCAGACGTATAGACACACACTCACTAGCTTATTGTACTGTTACACCATACGTATAGACACACACTCACTAGCTTATTGTACAGTTACACCAGATGTATAGACACACACTCTCTAGCTTATTGTACTGTTACACCAGACGTATAGACACACACTCACTAGCTTATTGTACTGTTACACCAGACGTATAGACACACACTCACTAGCTTATTGTACTGTTACACCAGACGTATAGAAACACACTCACTAGCTTATTGTACAGTTACACCAGACGTATAGACACACACTCACTAGCTTATTGTACTGTTACACCAGACGTATAGAAACACACTCACTGGCTTATTGTACAGTTACACCAGACGTATAGACACACACTCACTAGCTTATTGTACTGTTACACCAGACGTATAGACACACACTCACTAGCTTATTGTACAGTTACACCAGATGTATAGACACACACTTACTAGTTTATTGTACTGCTACACTAGACGTATAGACACACACTCGCGAGCTTATTACTATTAAAATGATGAACGTAACAAGATTTTTTGCTCGTAAGTATTCATTTTAGATTTGTTACGTATCAGTTAAATGAATTTTATCGATTTTAATGTACAAAAAATGAGTAATTTCTCTAACATTCGTGTGGCAAACAAAATACCATCAAATATGGCACCTTATAAAGCGTATTTAATGCACGATACGAGCAACCACTTAACTCGGCAATATCACATCTCACTGGATAAACTTAAATAATGACATTTTTATTGGTAATTACATGCGATAGTACTGATTCGGTGCGTCATTATCAACCCAAAGTTATTTTCATAGGTCTACACTGTCGCGTATTCGCTGTGGTATTGCTGATGTAAAATGATGGTTGTTTCAGATATCTCTGAATCCAAACTTTCATTAATATAGCTCCTACTCCAAATGTTTACAGATCTTCATCATTCGATGTCTTGGAATCTGCTATTGTTGCAATAACTTATTTTATTATCATGGATGTTAGTGAGCTCTTGTTTGGTAAAATATAACGTTTGTCTTTGGCATTTTCAAAAAGAAGTGACATATTCATATACAGTTTACTTGATGTAGCAGTAAGTTAAAATAATGTTTGTTACATGCAGAAGGTGGTCATGTGGCATCATCATTGATGCTTGTAATTAGAAAGTTAGTGGGCAGAATCTAGAAGGTTTCAAGAGACATTCACAAAAAGACGGCTTACATCTTTGAAACAAGATCAGTCCAGCTAACATGTCGTTAGACCTGACGAGAGGGAAGGTCATGGGGAGCTACAGTTCTGAAGAAATATGGGTTAAAGAATAACGTATTCTAATTTTCATGATAAACTTAAAGAAAATTCGCAATATGCGATAAATCGCTTTGTCTCAAAAAATGTAAATTCTCAACATTTCTCCCACTAGAGAAATTATTCATACGCCCATGAATGTACTATGAATTTATGAAGACTTCGAAAAGTAGCCCCTGCATGAAGGTTAATCTCGCTGACCATTCATCAAGTTCAAGTGTTTTTAATGCTCTATACCTCTGTGTGAAGAAGTTACAGCTGAAACGTTTTACTACTGATGAACTCACATACAGGTTTATTAAGCTTTTTAAGAAGTTATTTGACATATTTAACTTAAGGAATCTTTTGGCTCGCAGCTAGAAGGTAGCTATGAAGTCTACCAGCAAGAAAACTATGATGCTATTATTTAATGAAAATTATCAGTGTACGCAGTAACAGTGAATGATTAAAGGTTAAGTTCGTCACCACTGCAACATGCTAGGCAGCCATCATAAATCAAAGCTTTTTGTGAACAATAAAACCAGATGCATAGTAAATCACGTATTTGTTGTACTGCATGTTAAGTCAAAATCGTCTTGAGCTGTTCCTTCTTGCTCTCAGGTTATCAAATGGTTTTTAACAATAGCCAAACCGTACGCCAACTCATCGCATCATGAAGGAGAATGCTGTTTTAGCATGATGTGGAAGGAGCTAATGAAAGCTACATCCTGAAGGATACGACAAAAGTCCAAACAATTAAATTGCTATTAGATGCAGTGCCAAACAAGTCTCAAGATACCTTAGTTTCTAAACACTAAGACACCTTGCTGTCGACTGACGAATCTGGTGCTGACTCTGATGTTGTCCAAACCATCTATATCCTGTCATTTTACAAGAAGGCTACTGTGGACCACATTGCTGGAATTGTGGTTTATGTGGTCAACAAGATGAGTAAGTATCTTCAGTGTCACGTAGCGCTGACAGAAGCTGAGTGAAGAACCGATGAACCACATCAAACTCTCAAGCAAAGCGTCATCAAGGTTCGTGGAGTCACGGAAAGGTGTCTCCATGAACTGTTGGTTTTAGATTCAGATTTTGCCCCGAGACATGGAATATCATCTTTTTATAACCCACGCATTTCTAGCAAAGGTGCATACTCCACTGAGGTAACTTACTCCACCACATGTTTGATTCCGAGCCTCATGGCAGTTATATAATTTGCCTTCAAAAAACTTCTGTCCCTGTAGTTCACAGGACCAGTTGACGCTCATAAGTTGGTTAGCACACAAAACTTGGTAAGTTAATAATATTTAAACGTCAGTAGAATTTTATTGACAATTACGTGTAATTGTACTGACTCAGAACCTAATTATTTACACAAAAAGCAATTTAGAGTTTTTTTTTATGGTACACTGTTACATGCTTGCCATGTCTTTGTAAAATATATCAGTGTGAAATACTTTGTTTCTTTTCACAATTAGTTAATTTGTTTGAATGTTTTCTAACAAAGCAATATTTGATTACCTCCTGTGTAATTCACTAGGAATAGAACCCCAGATTTTAGAATTGTAAGTGCATAGACTTCTTTTGTTTTTGAATTTCACACAAACCTTTTTGAGGGCCATCCCTAAGTTAGAAGTGTAAGACTAGAGGGAAGGCAGCTAGTCATCGCCACCCATCGCCGACTCTCGGGCTACTCTCTTTTACCAACGAATGATGGAATTGGTCGTGGCATTATGATGCCCCATAGCTAAAAGGGACAAACACGTTTGGTATGACGGAGATACAAACTCACGACCTTAAAATTACGAGTCGAGCACCTTAACCATCTTTTTCGTCTCTTCTGTCTAAATTATTCTATTTATGTTATGTTTAATGTAACATTTCAGACGTAGCGAATAACTTCTGTCAGGATAATGTTTAGAATCAGATGACTCGTACCCTTTAACCAGCTATCTATATACTATTTACTAATTCATTCCATGTTGTACTTGTCATAGCACATTAAAATGCTGTCTATTTTGTTATGGATTAAGTAGGAAACAAGTGTGAAGAAGAAAACATTGATTATTTTTAATGCCCATTGTTTATTTTTTAAAGAAATGCTCCATTTCTTCTTGACCCGAATTTAGTCCGGCATGGCCAGGTGGGTTAAGGCATTCGACTCGTAATCTGAGGGTCACGGGCTCGAATTCCTGTAACAACAAATATGCTTGCCCTTTCAGCTGCGGGGGCATTATAATGTGACGGTAAATCCCACTATTCGTTTGTAAAAGAGTATTCCAAGCGTTTGCGGTGGGTGGTGATGACTAGCTGCCTTCCCTCTAGTTTTACACTACTAAATAAGGGACGGCTAACGCAGATAGCCCTCGAGTAACTTTGCGCAAAATTAAAAAAGAACAAACAAACAAACAATGGCCCGAATTTAATTAACCCTATTCTTATTCTCACACTTCTAAGTTTCAACCCTGAATATTCCTCTCCATACCTCTCAAATTTTGCATATGTATTACCATGTATGTCTTCTAGCTTATGTCAGTTCAAAGTAATATGTATAAAAGCTTTCAAAAACGAGTATTTTATTGGAATGAAAAGAAAAATCAACTCGGAGGACACTTAACTGTAAACTCCACACTAATGGTGTTTATATCAACGAAACAGTGAGATAAAAATAGAAAATGGAACATTTTTTAAAACTCTTACCTTGAAGTAGTAGTAATAGAAACATGGGTAACTTCCACATCTCAAACGTCTTCTCTCAACAGGGGAAAAAAACAAACCTGAACTTGGCAACCGTTAACTCTGAAGTTTTGCGTTGTAATCTACTTCATGTGTTTATATATTGCACACTGGAATAGCCTACTGACAACAAAAGGGAGTACAGTTTTCCGCAGCGATTCAAAGAGGAAAATTCGGTTAAAACCGTTGGAACTCTTCTCTGAAATTTATTCCTTACTTTATATTTTGTTCTTTTTATTTATACATTTGTTTATTTTTTTAGGTTTCACGGACATTTTCTTGCTTTATTACAATTTTCTAACGATTGCATTATTATTTATTAGTTACTTGGGCTCGGCATGGCCAAGCGTTTTGAGGCATTCGACTCGTAATCCGAGAGTCGTGGGTTCGAATCACAGTCGCACCAAACATTCTCGCCCTCCCAGGCGTGAGGGCGTTATAATATTACGGTCAATCTCACTATTCGATGGTAAAAGAGTAGCCCAAGAGTTGGCGGTGGGTGGTGATGACTAGTTGCCTTCTCTCTAGTCTTACACTGCTAAATTAGGGACGGCTAGCGCAGATAGCCCTCGTGTAGCTTTGCGCGAAATTCAAACAAACAAACAAATAAATCTTAGTTATTTTAAAATCAGATATTTTCTGTCAGAAAATTTCGAATTATTAGTTTGCTTGTAGTTAAGCGTAAAGTGGGCAATCTGCACTGTGCCCATCACGGGTATCAAAGCCCAAATGTTAGCGTTATAGGTATTCAGATTTACCTAATTATGAAAAGGATCAGAAACAGAAAAAAACATAAGAAAAAAATATTATTACCACAAACTTCGTGTTTATTTTGTAATTGTAACTGAAGATAAAATGTCTCTGTGGGATATACGTATATCTGTTTTTGGCTTTTTCTTTAGCTCCGCGCAAGGCTATAGTCGGGCAATCTGCTCTAGCTGTTCCTAATTTAGCAGTGAAAGATCGGAGGGTGGACAGATAGCCATCACCACCCACCGCTAGTTCTTGGGCTACACTTTTACCAATGAAAAGTGGAACTGATTGTAACATTATAACGCTATCACGGCTGAAAGGGCCAGCTTACTTGATTGGACGGGGATTCGAATCCGCGACCCCGAGACTGCGAGTCAAGCGCCCTAACCATGTATACGTATGTAAAAAAAAATATTTCCAGATAACAATAGAATTCGAAGTTTCTTTCTTGCAGCGGACGTAGCTTTATGAGGAAACAACTGAGTTAGCAAAACAAAACGCAAAAGTAATTCGTTTCTGTTCATGTAATCCGTACAGAATGTTATAAGCACATTTCACGAGTAATCTATTTAAAAAATTAGTGACTGCATGTGCGAACTCACAACAATATTTCGTTTTAATTACGATGAAAAAATGGTTTGCTGGCGAAACTTCTGTATTTGTTTAAAAAATGCTTAAGCCAAGAGTTACGATCATGGTTACAATGTTCAGTACTGTTTGTTTGTTTGTTTTGGAATTTCGCACAAAGCTACTCGAGGGCTATCTGTGCTAGCCGTCCCTAATTTAGCAGTGTAAAACTAGAGGGGAGGCAGCTAGTCATCACCACCCACCGCCAACTCTTGGGCTACTCTTTTACCAACGAACAGTGGGATTGACCGTCACATTATACACCCCCACGGCTGGGAGGGCGAGCATGTTTGGCGCGACTCGGGCGCGAACCCGCGACCCTCAGATCACAAAGCGCACGCCTTAACGCGCTAGGCCATGCCAGGCCTATACTGTTTGTTAATGTTAATGATCACAATGTTCGTTGTTGTTCCAGAGTCTATTTGTAGTTGCACTATAAATAAAGAATGACTAAGAATAGAGTCGATAGATGGATTAAGGCATCCGACTCGTAAACTGAGCGTTACGGGTTCGAATCCCCGTCGCACCAAACATGCTCGCCCTTTCAGCCATCGAGACGTTAAAGTATGACGGTCAATTTCACTACTCGTTGGTAAAAGAGTAAAGAGTTGGCGGTGGGTGGTGATGACTAGCTGCCTTCCCTGAAACATCTTAAAGGTTAGTTATTGAAGTCAGTCTCTGCGTTGTTTAACAAACGTATCTAAACAGAGAACTTTCAAACAGTAATTCAAATCTGTTGGAAAGCTTGAAATGCTCCTCAGTGACAGCCGTATGTCTGCGGACTTACGACGTTATAATCCAGGTTTTGATGCCGGCGGTGGTCAGAGAACAGATGACCCATTGTGTTGCTTTGTGCTTAAATTTAAACAAAAGGATTGAAATAACGTATTTAAAATATACTTATGAATAAAGTAAGAAGTTAGAAACATTTCTCTTGTTTATAAAAGTTCATATTGTTTTGCTGAAAATATTGGTGGGTCCAGCATGGCTCGGTGGTTAGGGCGCTAGTTCGAATCCCCATTGTATCAAATATACTTGCCCTTTAGCTGTGGGTCGTTATAATATTACGGTCAATCCCACTATTCGTTGGTAAAATACTAACCAAAGAGTGGACAGTAGGCAGTGATAAGGAATCGCAGTGCCACCAATGGATCGATTTTTAAAGTGGGCAAATTATTCTTAGGGTTTCATTTTGAAGAAATTTCAACGTAGAACTAAATTCAAAGAAACATTTCAATTAAAAAAAAGAAACATATAACAAATTTTCATTTGATATCAGCGTTACTAAGAGTAAAACAGACTACAAAGACCGATTTTTCTTAGTACAATGAAAGGAAAATACTTATTATTTGTTACAGCCGACAAGTTACCATGATTAGGGTTACTGGCCCTGGTGATGGATGGTAATTGTGTTACCGAAACTGACCGACTGGAACTAATAATAATGATTTTCCTTTTATTGTACTGAAAAAACGTCGGTTTTTGCGCTTTTTACTTTTAATATAGTTGGACAGTTGTGTCTGAAAGTAAACTATCAACCGTGTTTGAGTTTTGATGTCTTGTTCTTCACTCGCTACTGTGACACATACTTTTTTTACGTGCTTCTTTTCTTTAAGAAGCACAGACGATTTGTGAATTCAGCACATCTAGTCTGTTGCAGAGAAAGTGGCGAATCTAAAAATAGATTAGGCCTCTAAGTTATCTTTTTTTTTTTTAAACTGAAATCCGTGTTTTGGTGAGTAAAGTTTTGGTTTGGATTCCGCGCAAAAGTCAGAGTCAAGAAATTTATTTATGATAACATTACTAAAGTATCTCTTTTCCTTTATGTTGTTATGGTCGTTGTACCGACCAGAATTATCATTATTCTATGATTAATGTACCTCCTATTTATTGTCCTTCTGCAATCGTCGTGTTAGTAGATATTATCAGTATTTGATTAATTATCATGGTACTTTGTATTTTGCTGTTGCCTTGGGGCCCCCCAGTGGCTCAACGGTATGTCTGCGGACTTACAACGCTAAAATCCGGGTTTCGATACCCGTGGTGGGCAGAGCACAGATAGCCCATTGTGCTGCTTTGTGCTTAATTCAAAACAACAACAATAGATGTCGCTTTTATCGTTGTGTTCTATAAGTATTTAATTATTATTTTCGTTGTATTTTAATAACCGTTTTCCAATCTAGTATTGTAAATCTATTAACTATTAAACACATTTTTTATCATGATTACACAGCAGTCTATTTGATCACGACAGGTTATTAATTTGTTATTGCGCATATATGCGCCATTTCAGTCTTAGTCAGTGGTAACAATGGGAAGGTTTGGTAACTTACGTAATACGATATTTTCTAGTGCTTGTAGAATGACTTGTTATTTCGTTTCTAAGGCTTAGCCCATCTTAGACAAAGAAACCCTGCAGTGGTGAAACTGAGGTCATGTATATGTGTCTTATCTGAATGCTGCACGCATTCTTACATTCGCCTGCATGCTGGCTTCTTTACAAAAGATTTTTTTTCCCAATAGTAAACGATGTGACATTCTTTAGCAATGCGGAGAAACAAGAGATTCGCATTGTTTGTTTTTTAATTAAGTAGATAAAAGACAAAAGGTTGATATCAAACTAAATAAAACACGAATAATTCAAACGGTGTTGTGAAAAGCCCTTATTATGTATATGAATATTTAACATTTTCCCACTGCTTTGATTTTACTTCTATGCTCTACTCTCTAAGGACAGTTGTGAAACATGACAAGCGCCATGGATTCAATTTCTGAAAGCTTGTTTGTGTTTAACCAACGAATTCTCAACTCGTTGAGAAAATAATTTAAGATGGTCTAACTGATACCAACAAGCCCTCTGCTAGTTCAGTGGTAAGTCTACGAATTTAGAACGCTAAAATCAGGGGTTCGATTCCTCTCGGTGGGCTTAGCAGCTAGCTTGATGTGGCTTTGCTGTAAAATCACACACACACAAACACTTAACCTCTAGAGTTTAATGATTTAAGTTTGTTTGAGAGCGAAATCTACACTAAAGGCTAGCTGCAATGTGTACTCCATGAAGAATGGAACTCCAGATTTCGGCATTGTGACTCCGCAAGCTCACCTCTGACAATACCAACGAAAATAAATAATAATAATATTTAATATTAGAAAATAAATAATAATACTATTTAATATTAAATAAAGAATACTGAGATAACTATCATCCTTACTCCAATTCTGAACTGAATGTAAGCTACATAAAATTACTTTTTACCAACTTAATTCAGCTCCCACTATAAGAGCGGTTGTTTGATAATATAAAATGGCGCCTGAATTAATCCTGTATTTATTGTATCCCAGTTATCCGGGAGAGACTTAATATCAAACGAAAGGCCTCGGCACACTTGCAGTGCCATGTGTAGTGTGCTTGGCATAATGTTATATTTTTTGTTCTTGTTTTTGTTTTTTACTTTCGCTCTTTAGTTATTAAAGATATTGTTATTTTAATTACCATTTGTGACTGGTTGTGTAACAATATCCCCAAAATATTCAAACCAATAAGTTTTATTGTTGTTTGAAATGAAATTACACGACGACAACCAGCAACAATACAGCGTGTATTTTCCCCTCAAAAAGAAAAGAAAAATAAATAAACAAAATAGAAATTTGATCTTTGGCGATTTTAGACTGTTGGAGTTGTCATTCGAAGCCCATCCCAGACCACGCCCCTGGTGTTGGAATCACAAGTACAAACAGAACGCTGATTGAAGAGTTCAATATAGTTCAATCTAGAAATTAACGACTGGGTTCCTAACGGTAGAAATCACGTATTGCATCGTACTGAATAACTTCATACGTTTGAGTGTAACGTTCGGTCCGGTATGGTCAGATGGTTAAAGTACTCGACTCGTAATTCGAGAGTCACGGGTTCGAATCCTTGTCACACCAAACATACTCTCCCTTTCAGGGGTGGGGACATTATAATGTGATGATTAATCACACTATTAGTTGGTAAAAGAGTAGCCAAAGAATTGGCGGTGAGCGGTAATGACTAGCTGCCTTTCCTCCAGTCTTACACTACTAAATTAGGGACGGCTAGCACAGATAGCCCTCGTGTAGCTTTGCGCGAAATTCAGAAACAAATAAACTCTTATGTTACGATGCTCAGCGTAAAGAGTTGACAAGAAAAAGAAACCCGTTTGTTTTGGAATTTCGCACAAAGCTACTCGAGGGCTATCTGTGCTAGCCGTCTCTAATTTAGCAGTGTAAGACTAGAGGGAAGGCAGCTAGTCATCACCACCCACCGCCAACTCTTGGGCTACTCTTTTACCAACGAATAGTGGGATTGACCTTCACATTATAACGCCCCCACGGCTAGGCGGGCGAACGCGCGACCCTCAGATTACGAAGCGCACGCCTTAACGCGCTAGGCCATGCCGGCCCCAAAAAGAAACCCAAGTCATTCATTTTCTCTACATACTATAAACAAAATCCAGCAAAAGTTAATAGTATTAACTACATTATTGATAATATAATGCTTGTTTTGTTTGTTTGTATGTGTGGCCTGTGTATTATTGGTAACATCCTGAATGAACAAATTCAAGGTCCATCAAATTATTTAGCGCATAAGTTTGTAAAAATATACAGTTTGAATACAAACAAACCTTAAGAATTCTGTAAGCAATTCTAGAGTAAACATAATAATCCCAAAATATATAATATATAGTACTTCGTCTGCATAGATCGGAGACATGTTCTTTTACTGTCAATGAACAAAACAAAATAAACAAAAACAACAAATATTAACATTTTAACATGTTGTTAGAGTAAAATGAAATTCTTAGTTGTACCACAATATAAATGATTCCTAAGGTACCGACGTCTTACATATTGGCCATGGGCTATCTGTATTATGCCCACTGTGGATACCGAAACCATATTTTTAACGTTATAAGCGTTTACGCTTACCGCTTAGCCACCGAGGGGCTAATAAAATACCATTTCCTTTTCTTTTAATAACTTCCGGAAAACGGTAGTGGTTAAGGCAAGCATGCGCAGATTAAAATTCTTTTACTAATGATCCGTGACGCTATAACTGCTGGTCGAGATAACTGTCGCCATCTTTACCCGAGGAAGAATATTGTTGGCTTCCACTCGTGAAAACTTATCATAATTAACTCCTAATTTCGTAACGTTTACAAATTTTATTTACTCATCGGGAATTATACTAATTAAATAAACTATTATATTTTGTTGTAAATTATTTTCTTCAAGCTAGTTTTTCATTTTTATTTTCATGTTCTTGGTGTTGATGCTGTTGTTGTTTTGAATTAAGCACAAAGCTACACAATGGGCTATCTGTGCTCTGCCCACCACGGGTATCGAAACCCGGATTTTAGCGTGTAAGTCCGCAGACATACCGCTGAGTTCTTGGTGCAAAAAATAAACAACATCCATCATATAATTTAATAAATGTGCTTTTCATAATTTTGTTGGTGAAAGAAGAGTTCAAGAGTTGGCGGTGCGTGGTTGTGACTAGTTGCCTTTTCTCAAGTTTTCACTGATAAATTAGGGACGGCTAACGCTACGTTAGCTCTCGTGTAGCTAGTTTTGCGCGAGTGTATATGTGTGTATTTTCTTATAGAAAAGCCACATTGGGCAATCTGCCGACTCCACAGAGGAGAATCGAACCCCTGATTTTATCGTTGTAAATACATAGACTTACCGCTGTTATTTGCAGGGGGGAGTTTTGCACCAAATTCAAAACAAACAAACAAACACATAATTTTTTATTCCAGGCAAAGGTGTGAGGTGTCTTTTTATACCATGACATGTACCATAAAGTATGAGACATTTAGCTTTTCAAGTAAGTAATTAGATCAGACCTAGAAGGATATCTCCTTTGTAAATGATGTACAATATACATCACACTACTTTAATTTAGTTTAAAAAATATTATTACATTTATCTTGCAAGTGTCTGAACAAAACGCTGTTGCAACTAGGGGCAAATAAAAAATACCTCATTAAAATACAGCTACAGAAATCCCAAATGAAACTTTCACGTAACTTGAATATAAATTTTATCACCTTCAAAAAGAGTTACTAAACCTGTACCTGCCAAGGATTAGGTATATATAAATGTTAACAAACAATACAATATAAATTTTAATATTGTGAATGTTATTAAGTATGGAAATAATTAGGCAGTGACATCGTTAAATATATTCTTTTTTTTAATGAGGACTAAAGTCCATAGGTGGAGGAATATTTGGCGTTTCGCTATGATATCGATCATGCTTTTTTTTAATCAGATTTTTTAAGATATCAACTGGGTATTCAGGTCACGGTCCCTGTGTGCTCGTGCCTAACGACGACTTTCGAAGTAGGAAAAACAGCCAGAATAATAAAACAAACTGTTACACCAGATAATAATATAATGTTTTGAAATTAATTTGTTTCTTAATGTCAGAAACAAAAATTAGTAACAATTATTTTACCTATATCTCGTGATCGTTTTTAAGATCGAGAAAAACTTTTTATTTAGTGATTAGACCATGAGATTAAATCTCATGTGGTTAGTTATTACTTTGTTATTGTTATTTTGAATTAAGCACAAAGCTACACAATGGGCTATCTGTACTCTGCCCACCACGGGTATCGAAACCCGGATTTTAGTGTGTAAGTCCGCAGACATACCGCTGAGCCACTGGGGGGCTAGTTATTACTAGAGAGCTACATAGTATTTCACAATATTAAATTTGTTTCTGAATTTCGCGCAAAGTTACATGAGGGCTATCTGCGCTAGCCGTCCCTAATTTAGCAATGTAAGACGAGAAGAAAGGCAGCTAGTCACTACCACCTACCGCCTTTTCTTGAGATATTCTTTTACCAAAGAATAGTAGGATTGACCGTTACATTATAGTGTCCCCACGGTTGAAAGGTCGAGCATATTTGGTGCGACGGGGATTCGAACCCGCGACCCTCAGAATTGTTGACAATTCTAACGTTAACATTACCATTTAACAAGTAGAGCATTAAAAGTGCTCAAACAAGCAATAATAGTAATAATGTATTTTAACAGTGGTACTTTGCGTGGAAATGAACGCAATAATTTTCGAAATTGACAGCACTTTAAGGGGTAAAACTTTATTAGATTTTTTTTCGTTGTCATTCTTTTGCTGGATATTTCGTCTTTTAATGACATGGAATGTAATATTTTTAATAACGTCTTGCCATATGGCATTAGGTTGGTGTATCATTTTCATAGAAGTAATATATCTTTATGTACATGAAAATTGCAAGAGTGACATTTCTTAATTTATTGGACAGGATCATTTTAACTATTGGTCGATGTAGGATGTTTGCCACTGAACTGTTAAATCTGCTCTTCAGAATAAAATTTAACCTGTTAAATTTTGTGACACTAGTTATATTTATTTTAATTTTTGCACCCAAAATCATATATTAATAAAATAGAATAGAATTGAAAAGGACTAAAGAAACAATAACTCAAAAAATTCGAGTAGAAACATTTTGTAAGGTGTCTTGTGTACATAATAATGTAAATAAAAAAAGACATTTTATATGAATAAGTTCTAAACTTGTTTGATTAATGATTATGAAAGTTGTGTTGTGTACATCAATAAATTAAAATTTTGATAATAGCTGACCGGTGACATTTAAGTATAATATACACACTCATAAGTTTATTCTTATAAAATATTCTGATTGTTTTTTTTTTCTTTTTTGAAGGCTGTATGTAAAATACTGTCAACGTAGTTATATATAATGTATATATTATGAAATATAATATGAAAGTGTGAGGTAAGAAAAATATACAAAATTACATTTCTCCTTTTTAAGTCTGCATCACCAAGCGCCACATGTGTTGGTGGAGGTCGCTCTCCAAAAGCTATGTCACTTCGGTCATCAGGAGGTTCTACAGTTAAGCAAAGGTAAGAAACTGAATTAATTTACATTATTAAAATTATTTAGCATTAAGAAGGTAACATTTGCTATAATTTATGAATTACATCCTATCACTAAATTTTGTTAATCGGTAATTCTTTATCAATCTATTAATGTAGTCCTCCGAGTTATTTGTTTATTAACTAAAACACTTTTTTTATAATATTAACGAAACATAGTGGAACTTGAAGTGTCAGTTTATAGTAAATTTGCCACTTGTGGATTTGTACTTCCCAATGTATTATACTCTGTTATTTTATAAAGAACTGCAGATCTGTGACCGAGAAATTTTGAAAGAGGGAATTAGAAGCCATGTAGAGTAAAAATCATTTTAATAAAAATAGTTTTAGGGAATATATTGAACAATTAGTGTTTATAGTAACAAACCAAACCAGTATAGAGGTCATTCATCTCTAGAATTACCAGCATCCTTTTTGTTCTTTCATTGATTGAAAATAGAGTACTTGTACTTTCTTTAGAAAAACCGTTTCTGGTGATGCTGGAGAGGGACGAACCAGGGGATTCACTACTGCCGGTACTGGTGGAATGTGGAGGTTTTACACTGATGACTCGCCTGGCATTAAAGTGTAAGCAATGTCTTAGTCGTATAAGAGAAAAAGACACAATAAAATACATTAACAGTATTTGTGACATAAGGAGGAAGTGTGAAAGACTTGATATTTATCATGACCTTTTAATCGCATCCAAACGTAGCAGTCCACAAAATCTGTACAAAAATTGAACAGCTTGTATGTGGATTAGTTGCAAGAAGTAGCAATGAACTTGAACAAACACGTGGTAAACTTGCTAACAGGACATCCAGGAATGCAAGTTTAGAGTAGGGGGTTAGGTGGCTGCAGTAAATTATGAATCTTCCAGCATAATGTTATTCAAAAAACATTGTCTTATGATCAGGCCAATAAGGTATATTTGGCAAGGTGGTAAAATATGAAAATTGAAGTATTTTATTTGGGTTCATTAAAAAAAAAAAAAGAAGCAAACCCTAGACTTGGTTAAAATTACTGTTTAATTCAAAGACAGTTTTGTCATTTATAACAAAGGCAGACTGCCATAAGAAATAACTTTTAATAAAATGTTATGTTTTAGTGGGATGATTAGATTTGTTTGATTAGTATTCAATAAATTCCACCAGTAAATAGTTGTATACTTAATAGCTTTGTCAAAACTTATAACTGTAAGGTTAATAACATTGGTTTACAAAAAATATTTTTTGTCTGAGGCAAGAATGTGAATAGGTGTTTTTTACTAATTTGGGTGTACTGAATTCAAATTTATAAACAGTTTTGCTCTATCACCTCTAGTTTTCTGGCTTTTAAATAGTCTCATTTTAGTATATACAGAGTATATACGTGCATATTTCAACAGCTGCAGCAGCTTATTACAGATAAAACAAGATAGATAAAGAACATTAACGGAATAAATATACTTGGATGACACAATGTACACAATTCATAGTACCGCAGACAGTTAGAAGTGTGTTTTCTTAGATGATCTGGTGTATTTTGCCTCCGGGATATCACGCAAGAACATCCAGCAGAAGTCTCCCATAATGCTAGGGTTCCACTTGCCTTGGTAGTTGCTCTCCATCTTCGTAATATCTTGGTGGAATCTTTCTCCATGCTCATCACTCACTGCTCCAAGGTTTGGAGGGAAGAAGTTGAGGTGGGATTGGAGAAAATGAATTTTGAGTGACATTCGGCATCCCATATCCTCATAAGTCTTCAGCAACTTCTCAATACAGCCTTGGTAATTTGGTACGCGTGTGTTACCAAGGAAGCCACTACAGACTGACTTAAATGCTTCCCATGCTCTCAGTTCCTTTAAGGTAAGAACCTCCTCAAAATCAGTATCCTTCAACACTTCTCGGATTTGAGGTCCGACAAAGATGCCCTCTATGAGCTTAGCAGCACTGAGACCTGGGAACACAGTAGACAAGTGTTGGAAGGCAGCATCATTTTTGTCCATGGCCTTCACGAAATTCTTCATCAAACCAAGCTTGATGTGAAGAGGAGGAAGAAGCACCTTCATGTCAACCAGAGGATTCTCCTTGACGCTGTGTTCGCCAGGAACGAAAGTGCTTCTAGGCCCCCAGTCTTTCTGCTTGTAATGCTGGGATACAGCTCGACTATCCCAGAGACAGAGAAAGCAACAGTACTTTGTAAAGCCCGCTTGCATACCCATAAGAAGACCAATAACCTTGAGGTCCCCACACAGACTCCACTGGTACTGGTTGTACTTAACAACTTCTAAAAGAAGCTCCATATTGTCATAGGACTCCTTTAGATGGACAGAGTGTGCAGTGGGAATGCTGGGATATTTATTCCCGTTGTGCAGAAGCACAGCCTTGAGACTTCGCTTGGAAGAGTCTATGAAAAGACGCCAGTCTGAAGGATTATGTGGCAAACCAAGGAAAGTGAAAAGCCAGATACATTTGTGCAGTAGCACAACTTGTTTTCCATGTCGAAAAATGAAGCAAGGTCTTTGTTCCGATTCCTGAAACTGGTGATCCTTACATCTTCCTGGACTAGGTTCTACTGTTTAAGCCGAGAGGCCAAGAGCTTGACTGCTGTTTTGACAGATACAAATCACGAGCAAGGTCATTCAGGTCTTCTTGCGTGATCCAGTGTGGCTCGTTGCCACTTGTTCCTGAATAAGAAGAGTCAATATCTTCGGAAGAGATTGACTTGGCAGAATCTTCCCTTGGAGGCATTTCTTCATCTGATTTATTTGCATTTATTGCATAATAACTAAAAAAGAAGACATAAGTCACACAATATTAGAAATTAACCCTGAATGCATATACGCCTTTATGTACAGTATGTGTACAAAATGTACAGCATGCATATCTAAAAAACTAGAGGTGATGAATAAAAACGAATTTCAAATCTGAATTCAGCACCCCCAAATTAGGTTAAAACAGCTACTTTTGTGCTTGCCTCAATTTCTTTGTAAACCAGTGTAATCCTTGCAATAATTTGAGTTAAAAAGATTTAGAAATTGTAATAATGTATAATGAAGTTGAAAATTATGATTGACAGGATACAATATGCAAGTATCTTTTCATATTTACGAACTTGAAAAGAATATATATTTTCAATAACTGATTTATTTATGCTATAAAACAGTAAATTTACCAATAATCACCCGAGCTTTTTTCTTGAAATTGTCATAAAAAGCATGTGTAATAAAGGTGACAACTAGAGTTCAGTTCTCCCGACCAACGATTTCATTTCACTCATTTCCTTCTTATTTTTCAGTATTATATTCATTCACAATACCCAAAACATTGTTCGCTTGTCCTAAATGCATTGATTTAAGATGTTTGTACTGCTTCTGTTTGCACATTAACCAAGTTATTGTTCGTGTCTGACTAATGTGTTAAATGTGTATTTTTAGAGGACCCGTGCCAGTCTTGGTGATGAGCCTGTTTTCATTGCTTCACATTTGGGGCAAGTACACCAGAAGCTAAAAGCTGTCAAAAAACAACAAAACCTGTTAAAAAAAAATTTAATTTGGTTATTGGGACCATATTGAAAGAAGAATATCCACAACATATTGACACCAAAGCTCCATCATGTCCAGTTTTTGTATATGTATGTCACGCACAGGTTATAATTGAAAAAAAAGTTTTCATTGGACTTTGGGTGTTTTTCTCAGTGATCTCACTGTTGTGTGTAAAGAAAACTAATAAAACGTTATATATGAGTATATTTAAGTGAGCAGTTTCTTGTCTCTGGAAGAAAGTTTGAAATGTTATGGCTAAAACTGGAGTTTTCAAGAAACAGATTACACCAAGAAGACGTTTGAAAAGTTTGCTCTCCTGTACTTGTAACCATTCCAAGTTTCATCTGTAATAAAGTATATATTATTACTGAAATCATTGTAATACTTGTTTTTTATCATTTCCCAATATTGTCTCAACCTTGTATTTTTCTCTGCACATTTTCAAAACCAAAATACTTTCATTTAGACAACTTTCAAATGAAGAAATATTCACATCATGACAATTTATATACCCTTTAGGATACGTACAACTTTATCCTTATGTTTTCAAGCAAATATGTAACTTAAGAGCCTTAAGTTTCCATGAAAGTATTTAATGATTCCATACAAGAATCACTCTTACAAAATTCCTTCCAGTTTGTTTAAGGGAAAATTTTGTTGCCCTCATTCTCTTCAAAGCTAATTTAATTAGACCTTAAAGAAAAATAATGAGAAATAGCAGGTTAACCTTTAGATGTTTAACCCTGTGTACAAATATTGCTTCAAGAAGAAAAAGCTCTCAAAACAGTGTACGTTAGTAGCTGAGTCCATCAAGGGGAATCAAACCCCTGAATTTAGTGTTGTAAATCTGTAGACTTTCTGCTGTACTAGCAGGGGGCTCTCAAAATAATGACAGAACAAAAGTGAAGTACCTTTTACATAATTGTACTTGTCTTTATCTTTCAACTATGAGGAAAGGAGTCTTAATTAAAAATACACCACTTGCAAAGGGTATCAAAGTTATAAGAATGTATTATAAGCATTATAAATATGAATGTAACATGTTATTAACGAGTTAATATTTAGTTATGTAGTTATCTTGCCAAAAATTGATGGTCAATGTTCATTGGCCTGGCATGGGCAAGCGTGTTAAGGCGTTCGACTCGTAATCCGAGGGTTGTGGGTTTGAATCGCAGTCTCAAACATGCTTGCCCTTTCAGGCATGGGGGAAATTATGTGATGGTCAATCCCACTATTCATTGGTGAAAGAGTTGGCAGTGGGTGGTGATGACTAGCTCCCTTCTCTCTAGTCTTACACTGCTAAATTAGGGATGGCCAGCACAGATAGCCCTCGAGTAGCTTTGCACAAAATTCAAAACAATGTTTATCATGTACGGTATTTCCAAAAGTTTCTACTTTTACAAGTTAAGATCACTTTTTTCTTTTATGAAAAGCTTAAGAGTTTTTTAAAGCACTAATGTGCTTGCAGTGACTTGAAAAATTGACAAGAGTTTGTAGTGATGTATTTAGACATGCACATATTGTTATTACATGTTTCCAAGTCTTTGCTACTGATCCAGCTTATGGCATACACTAATTTTAGCTGGTGTAAAAAAGAAAAGTTGATTTCAAAAAAATCTTTTGGTGAAAAGAACTAAATAACAATTCTGGTTTCCAAACTATTATATTTATAGAAGTAATTGTTATCATATTGTAACAATTCACGACTTTATAAAGTAAATATGGTAACTTTAAAGTTTCACACGTCACTTGTCATTTTCATAACTCATTTCAATAACTCAAGTTAAGAAAATATTCATTTCCAACTGTTTATGATCATTTATTATTACGATGAAAAATCAGCTTAATTCACCCTCACTTAGAGCTACGTTGTGCATTTAACACCTCCTTAAGCCTACTCTCTTCATAGCTCAGTGTGCTAGAAGCCTGAAAGTTTCATATTTCAAATGTTATATTCTGAGTTAAATACGATATCAGAGTTGAAGTAGTGTTCTAGTGGTATATATGGTTCACTTAAAGATTCCCATATAGTTTTTTCATCACTTCTTTAAGAGCATTATAGGTTAAGGGTACATGAAATTTTAGAATGTGGTAAGAGAAAAGTAATTTTGACAGTTTTTATTACTTAACATTTAAGAATTCCCAAAATTGCTAAGAACAGAATTCTAAACACTGAAATGTTAGAAAAGATTTTCAGCATAAGCAAACAGACAAAAGTACACAAAATCAAAGTTTAGCAGCTGCATAACAATACATTCCAATAGCTTATAACTATTCAAAAAATATATTCAATTGGTAGTTTTCATCATTCAAAAAGATTTCTTAATATATAACTTTCTGACAGTCTACTGATGAAGTTTCTAGTATTTGATATGTGAAACAGTTTTAAGTATTCAAATCATAAAACAGCCTCGAGTGTATACATCAAAATGAAATTAAACTGAAAAATGTCATATTTTGATAAGCATTGAGTTCGACAAAAGAATAATAATAAATACGAGAAACGGCAATCACTCACCAACAGAAAAGGCGTAATGTTTGTCACGTATATTGACAGCTGGTAGTTAGTAGGTTCTGAGAAAAGCTTTTTCAACTCGGCTTGCAATGAAGAATATTAATTGTCAGTAAAATTTGAAACTGCTCGAGTTGATATAAAGCTTGGTCTCTCATTACTTTTTAGCATAATTATAAAAAAAGTGCTTTATTTTTTATAACTTACTTTCAGTAGAGATCTCTGCCAAATTTATCACTTGTATCAAAAGCATTTTGTTCCTTGTCATACAGAAACTTGTTTTTATTAACCAATGGTTAAGTTAATGAACTATTTTCATTACAGATGGTACTGTTGAAAAACATTATGTTAATACCTTCTTTTATCTTTAGAAATACTCAATGGTGCAGTGTTTCATCATGGTCTAATATGTTTAGAAAAAAAAAGGACAATTTCTCTTAGATGCAGAAAACAAGTTTTACAGGACAGAACTATCCATAGATTAACAATACAGGTTCTTTTCATTCTTTATCCACAAATATTCACTACAGGATAAGACAATACTACACTGAAAATCTGGAACTTCTAGTTAAGACTTAAAATATTGCCAAATTTGCTAAAATTATCACCTCGCGTTTGGTAAATTAACATAAGCTTAAAGCTGCTAACATCCGTTACTTGTGTGGGTTATATCAGTCAAGTTCCATTTGATGATACTAAGAAAGAGAGATTGTATGAAAGAAAAGCAGAATGAAAGTGAATACTGGTTACTGACACACAAGTGCTGGAAAAAACTGAATTTGATTATCAAGTTTAACTGGAACTTAAACTCTGGTGAGAGAAATTATAAACATACAGAATAAATTTCCTTAAGCAAGTGATCTGATAATATGTATAGACTATCTTAGAATGAAATCTGCATCACCAACTAGTTGAAAATTCATAGCTTTGAAATATATATTTTCCAAGATTTTGAAGAAAAAATGAGGCAGACCACATGTTTAGTTTTCTTTTGTTGTTAATGAAGATAGAAATTCAGTAACATCGTTTCTAAAATAGTCTATAGTAGGAATTTGGTACGTAGATACTATACTATAAATAAATTATTTAAAAACTGTAAATTCAAGAAACACAAGTCTATATATATTCAAGTAATGAAATATTTGTACATCTTACTAGTAAATATACTGTTGTAACTAAAAAATTTTTTAACCACTTTCTGATATTACACTGCAGACTAGTTCTCTAAATAGTTGTTTCAAAAGCTTGGACGATTCATGTACTACCATATAAAATAAGCAAGAATCTGTTCTTAAATAACTAATGAACATTGCAAGATTTGAAAATTATTCTGAACAGCTATCAATGTAGACATACATCTAAGGATTACACAAATTTTATGATTCCACTTTGAGCTACATCTAATTAATTTTATACACCCCCCTCTCAGTACAAGAGTGAAAATTCATCATTTTGACAGATATAAACAAAAAATCCAAACTCTGACGTTACGTTAAACGGGTGATGATTTAATAATGTCCGTTTCTAACAAAAATCGTACCCCAAATTCCACGTGACTATTTTACTCACATACATTCCAAACTAGTGACTAAATCTTTTCTCATGATCTCTTTTTATTAAATCCATTCACAAACATAATTATCAAGGTACTAGATCATTCAAGAGCCTCACTTTCAATGCATAAAACTATTTTAAAATAAAACTGTTTTTTTAGATTTTACAGTTCAAAATCACAGCAAAACTATAAACATACGTAAAACACAAGTGAGTGTTGGAGTAAAGCATATGTTACACATTATAAAACATGTAATTTCCTCACACACAAGAAAAACCATTCGGCCAGTTTATACTATCTGTATTTCATTGAAAATAATTCATTAGCTGTCTGTTGTCGGTCTCCAAGGGAATTTTTTACATATATATATACAGTTGTTACAACCATATTTATGTCATGTACTGTCATCAGTTATTAAATTTGTATGTTTTCAAGTTATGAATGAATATCAACTGTATTTCTCGCAAGTATCAGCCGTTTTCCTCATGTGTGTATAAACAACATATATATATACTGTAACCTCATAGTTTAAGAGATATAAAACAAAAAATGAGCAGACAGAAAAGAATTAGTGTGCTGTCAAAATCTGTCAACTTCTTTTTAGGAAGTTTAAAACACACCCATACACAAATAAAACAATGACATTCATAAAATAGTTTTAAATAACTCTATAACATCATATCTTCTGAACCACTTTCACTGCTGCTTTGTTTCTGAGATGATGGTAAGGAAGAAGACAGTTGGGGTATTGTGGACGATGTCTGAAAGCAAAAATGTATTACAATTATTTTCTGGGTTTTAGATATATTTCACCTGCCACTAAAACATTAAATATTCAATTTAAATAGAAGACTATGTTTAATTATTTGGAAAGCTGAGTGTTTCTTTCAAAATTACCTAAACACAAACATGAATATAGAAGAGGAAAAACATTTAAGTCAGTATTCCATTAAAAAAACAAAAAGAAAGTACAATGTATTTTTAACATAAAATTTTAACTAAATATTTTAGGACAGACATGCAAATACACATCTACCCATACAAAAATACTTTTTAACCTGTTAACTGCAACGTATTTCAGCTGCTACAGCAGTTCCTAAGCTGGGTTTTTTTCAGCAAAATTGAGTAATTTTTAAAACAAAGGAAATAAGCAACAAATACTATTTTTTTCTCTAAGCTAAACTTATTGTAGTACACAAAATGAAGAAATACATACAAAACATGAAACAATAACTCGTCCATGGCACTGTGTTATCTGCGTTACTGATCGGCTTGGACAATTTATCTTGTCTGCGGCACTGAAGCAGGCTAATCTCTTTTATTTTGGTACAGAATAAACACATGTATTCTCATAAAAATAAAACCTTTTTTCTTATTCTACAGTTACAATGAAATGTCTTAAAAATGGTAAAATTGAATATTATAATTCATCTCGTAACACTTGTCAGTCTTCATTAGCCCATTTCAAAGCTAATTCTAGAAAACTTCAGTGAGTCTTCACAAAGGACATTGAATTAAAAATACATGTGCCTTTTTGTCTATTAGGTCCTGCATCAACAAATTACAATTCTGTTCTCAAATAGGTAGTTCAAACTTTAAAATGTTTAACGTGAGATACTTCGTTTTTATATTGTCATCAACATACTCAAAACCAATGTTGCTTGAAGTCTAATTTAACATTTACCCCACTAAGAGAGAGATTAACAACAATACACTGAGAAAACTAAAAATTGTGCCTGTCAATAATTATAACATTACATTGCTTTAGTTTAATCTTATAAATATTCTTTGTTGGCTACAACCACATTTAAGAGAAAAGTGCAACATTGTTAGTATTGTTTCATAAACAAACATGTTTTTATATCCTTCATCACAAGGTTATTCATGATGTCAGAAAACATACAAGTTCAAACCATAATATAAAACAATAAAAACCTCACAACCCTCACAGAGTTATGTTTTTACCATTTGAAAGTGAAAGATACATATTTAAAAATATTTTTAAAACACATATCCCTTTCCTGATTTTAAATTTAATATACACTACACTCCTCTCTAATTTATATTAGGTAAAAGATACACAAATCTTTCAACATATAAAAGTTTTAAAATGTTTATTTAACTATTTCTAAGTACTTAAAAAATGGAAACACATCCTGTATTCAAATAAATAATAAATATTTTTTAAATACACTTCAGGCAACTTTTTATTTCATCAAAAATATTTGTTATTCTATTTCAATCTTTTAAGCAAATCCCTACTGAGATGCTAAATACTTTCCTAACCTAATGTGCTACAGTGTCAACAGTAGAGGCTATCATTAAATAGATAATCCCAGTTTTGTATGGTTAATAGTAACTTCTCAAAGGCAAAATACTGTAAAACTGAACATATGTGCACCACACTATTAACATCATGGTACTGGTACGTACAAGAAATCTAATTTCTAAAAACAGTACCTTACGGTAGTTAACAGTGTGGTAGGCATTGTTTTAAAAAATGCAGGTTTACCTCAAATAATGGCCTTCTAACAGGAGATGATGGGAGACTATTAGAGCAAGTGTACATGAACCTTGATGGAGATACTGAGCTAGGAGAACTACAAGAATATCCATTGACAGTTTGAGGGAAGACTCCTCCCTCTTGTTGGGGGTGTTGTGGTGAGGCTGAAATGTGAATATACATAAAAATATACATTACAGTTCAAGACAAAGATAAACTGGTTTAATGCAAGATACATAGATTTCTACCGGTAAACTACATGGTGTAACAATTAATATATATTAAAAGCTTGTTACTCAAACAATTAGCAAGAACATCAGATAACGAAAACATACTGTATATGATTAAAAGCAACTGTAAAAACCTGAAATTGAATGAGTGAAAATATGTTTTCCTACAAGGAGTAAAACTTTATTAAATGTTCCAAAAATTAAACATTAATATACTGCTGTCACTAGATAATTACACAGTATCTCTATATGAATAATTGTAAACAAAAACAACTGAAATTAGTAATGGATAGACAACCAAATTAACCCTATTTTAGACTTTAAATTTACGTACCTTTCAACAGATTACAAATTTGTTTTTATAAAGGAATTTCAAACAACAGCATTATTAAATTGTTAAAACTGGCCAAGCAGTTCAACCACCTTGGAACATCAATTAGTGTAACAACTTATAAAAATAAACAACTAATAAAAATGCTACCATTATGAAATCTTTAAACAAAAAACAAACAAACTTATGGCAAGTAAATATTTTCTGAGACTTGTTCACTCACAATACTATTGATTTTTGAGTAACTTGCCGATTTAACTGTGTTTGTCAGCAATTACTAAACATGGAACAATAACATTCTAACAACATGTAACGATATCAAGTCATTAGTCTAATTTCACAAATAGGACTCCTGTTTAACTTCAAATAACTATTTAAATAGGACAGCACTGCAAACAAGAAACAAAAGCATGTCTATAAGCATGTGTCCCTTAAACCCCACCTAGTACAATATAATTGTGTGTTTGATTTATTGATTTCTCAGCATGTTTCTACTGTTTCTTCTAGCCTTATGAACATCTTTCTAAACTCAATCTGTATCAACTTGTCTAAAACCTTACTGGTTTTTTTTCCATCAAGTTTTTAATTTTTGTAGGTTTGTCAAAATAATTTCGAAACTACAAAGATAGCTCAAAATTTCTGAAATTAAACATTATTTTCCATATTATTGTGACTTTGGTACTTATAACAATTTGGTTTCCATCTTTTGAATCACTAATTTTTTGCATAGTGATATAGTGACATTACCAGGACTAATGTCAAAAGTTGTACTTTGTTTTTTAAGATGGGCACGGACTTGTTTTTATAGAATTATAAGTTATCTAAAACAGATTATCATGACAATGTTTACTAGTTTCATTATATGAAGTCTAAAGACAATTATTTTCAATGTAGGATTAATTTATTTAGTTTTAGTTGAATAACCCATGGAACTGTATCAATTACACTTTCAAACTATTACTGGTTTTATACTATGTTACATACATTATACATTTTTATCTACAATAGTTTAAGATTCAAAAAGTAAATTAATGTTTAATTCTGTTGAACTAAAAGACATCTATCATATTAAATACCACAAACTTTGTACTAATAGAAATAACATGAAAAATATTCCTGTTTTATTTTAAAATATAACGGTCTTAGTTCATTACAGAAAATTTAAACTCCTGATAAAGGTGGAAAGCTGAAACACTGAACAAAAAACAAAAAAAAACCTTCAAACAATTCTTTGGAATTCACAGTTGTTTCATTTATTCATAACAAAAGTAATTCAATAAAATTACACACTTCATTATATATTTCTGTTTTTTAGGGCCAAAGGATATCTTAATATTCATTCAAAAATATATGCTGACTGTTATATACACTAATGTGACATAATACACTTAAATTTTATGTAAGTTTAAGCTACACCTCAGAGCCTTTATTTCTCTTGCTCTGTATCTCAGAAACTGTTATATTAATGACTCTTCCATAAGACTAATGTGTGTAACTTGAGGCTACATTTAGCCATATCTTTATCTTAGAAACAATATTAACACAACTGAATCTTACATAAAACTATGTTTATCAGTCTTTTACAAAGAAGTTGAGAGAGGGAAAAAAACCCCTATAAAACTAACAAGCTTGTGCATGGGAACTTCATCACAACCTTAGCTATTATGAAATAATTAACTGTTCCAGAAAGTTACATGAAGGATGGCAACTCCTTCTAATAGTTGTTTACCAATTTATTAATACAAAACAATGAAAAGCTTTAACTGATCAGACAAACTTATGGACACATACCGCTGAATTGATACTTCCTTTCAGTTGTTGCAAAAGGATTAGTGGGAATAGGGGCACTGCGTGGAGGTTGACCTAGTTGGTGAAAAGCATCCATTTGTTGAGTTACACCGAGAAGTCCGCCTTCTGCCACTGTGACTATTACCCAAATTACTTCTGTGAAGAAAAGAGTAAAACTGACTATAGCAAATATTTCTTAAAGCAAGGTTATTTTTAAGTGCTAAGCTTTAAACACAAGTAAAAGTGCAACCCTTTCCTGAACAAATTTTAAAGTGCTTAACGAGAGGTGTTTTTACTTGTTACACAAAATAAACATTTTGCAGGCTTAACACTATTCACAGAATGAATTCCTATATTTAAAAGCTGTATAAAGATGCTACACATAAAGATCTGAAACTGACAATAACATCTCAATACTGAGCAAATTAATGAGTGATCAGAAGTTCTGGTAGACTAAAACATGGATATTTAAGTTTATTTGAAATAAATTAGTTTTAATGTGTTCATTCTCATGTAGGAAACAAGTAATTATTTATTGTATCATAAAACCAACTAAAATAAAACAATTTTTAAGATGAAAACTAAACAAAAAAACACCTCCCTAAAAGTATGCAGTATGACAAACATTACTCCAATATTATGTAATAGGAATCTTGAATAAATTAAAAGAAATCCATGAGGAAAACATAGCATTAGTAAGTTGTTTACATAAATTGCACTATGCAACAAAATTTTTACTTTTTCTTGTTCCTGAGTAGAAAGAAATATTTCCCAATTGCTTGTTCCTAAAGTAAATTAAAAAGACCTATTTTTCTCTTCAAACTTCACTTTTGTGACCTGGAAGCGTATAACAAAAGCATGATGGGAGACTATATTTGGGGGCTAATATGTGAAAGTGATTTACATTATAGTCGCAAATCTCGAAAATCTAATCACTTCTAAAAAATTTTTGTATAACTTTAGTGCAAATACATGTAAATCTTGATTCATATGTTGTTTAGTTCAGACCTTATGTATAAGAAAACGAGCAAATTTGCCCATTTTTACATAGAAAATAGGTTAATTTCTAAATTTTATTATCCAGGTCACAAAAGCAAAGTTTGAAGGGAATAATGGTCATTTTCTGTACTTTTACAATATAAGCAATTAATAAATAACACAAACTATCCAGGAACAAAATTTGTGCATCATGATAAGAAGCTGTTACATAATAATATTCTAACTGTATTAAAATACAATTTTTTTCACTATTTAAAAATATATATAAAAAATCTAATTTTGTCTGCTTGTTTGTTTTGAAAAATATTATCTCAAATCATGTGTAGGTATGTTAAAAGAAATAACTTAAGCATGCATGACATTAATTTCTTGTGCTCTAAACAGCACATGAAAAGAACATGAACTCAAACAAACATGAGAATATTTTTATGTTACTCTGGAGTTTCTGAGGCTTCTCATTTTATATAGTTAGCAAAGTAATTCAAATTATAATAATAAGTGATAAACAATATTTAAAAACACACAGAATCAACAAAAAAAATGATCAGAAAAGAAATGTAATAACCTGTGTACTTTTAGACATAAGTGGCATTTTTATCTATTTAACCACTTTAAAGTTTTATCCCTAAGATGCCAGTTTTTGGTTTTCACTGATATGGACGTTCACACTTACTTACTAGCTACTTGCATCATGTATTCCATGGTCGTACACTCCATCAAACTATGCCATATCAATAAAGCTAGATTAATTTAATTTTTGTACACTTGAAAATTGTTAAAATATTGGATTTTGTTTTTTTTAATATAGTACTGCAAATACCATAATACACATTTTTCTAATTACACACTATTGGTAAACATTTTTAACTCATCTGACATGCCAGACTTCATAAACAGAACATAATATTTAGTTATTGGTCACTAAAACCCAGTTGTACTAAAATGTGCTAGAGGTTTTGTTACAGAAAACTGAAGCAACTTACAGCAGCATGTATTGTTAAGGGAAAAAATCATACCTTATAGTTTCAACAAATTTAAGTAGGGAACAGTGAGCGTTGTTTTGAAGACAATGTATTAAAATAGGGAACAGTAAGTGTTTTGAAAATAATGTATTAAAACAATGCCATGATCACATTTTATAAAAGGGTAAAAAAAATCCCTAACTCTAGAGATAAAAACTAGTACTAATGCCTTTATATACTATCCAATTATAAATTAGCATACACCTCTTAATTTCTTGTAAAATAATGTACATTCCTTCGGTTTCTGTAAAGATAAAATAATCATTGGATATGATTTCTATAAAACACCATACCATTTCCATTGTCATTGAATCAGAGTTTGCTTGTTAAAAAAAACTTTAAGTAATAGATGTATTTGATAAGGTCATGCTTACGTATTAATATTAGTTATTTAAAAATTACAGGTTAAAAGTCTACACATACTCGACTAGCAACAAAACATTTCTGAAAACGCAAGTCTAGCAAACTACATACAACATTACGAGAAGTCACATGTGAAAATAATGGAAATGCAAAATAAATTTCTAAAAATTAGACCAATTATGAATAAAATAATAATCACAGCTTACCTCCAAAGTACTGTCCAGTTGCTGTACTCATCCTCCATTGGCCTTGGTAGATACCTGGCCGGTCTGGACTTAGCATCTCTATAGAAACATCAGCTGCTTCTTTAGGCTTCAGTGGTTCAACTAAAACTCGATCTTCACAACCAAGACGATGACCATTAGTAAACTTCAGACAACAGCCTGGAGGCCACTGGTCATCTCCTGACAAAACCAAAATGACATTTATCAGGTAATGTTGGTTACCTAATATCAGAAGATACACTGCATGTCAGATTTGACTTTTGAAAAGAATAAATTTATGTTTTTGTTGTAGACAAAGACAAAAAGGATAAAGTTAACATGAAATTACAATTTTGTGCAGTGTCGTTTTCATGTTGCAGAACTTAAATAATAATTTAACAATCAATGGTATCAGTTTCTATATCAATGAAACACATACATGCATTTGACCTACTTACAAATTGTTTCACTTTCGATCCAAAATGGCATCACGAAAAAAGTTACAAAATGAAGAAGCATTAGAGTTGTATTTTGAACTTGGTTCGGAGTTGCCATAGCAGCAGGAATACTTGGCAGTCAATGGGTTAAAGAAACTTACAGTGGTCTTTTGTTTTTCACAAATCTTGTAAGTCGGAAATTAATAATACTTTCATTCAAATTGTCTTTCCCTCATATTAAAGACCAGTGACCTTAACCTGCATAATACAAAGCTCTATGTAATACTACAAGGTGTGCAAAGACTAATTACTAGCTTTAACAATTCTCATAACATTTCATGCAGATTCTGCATACGTGTATCACAAATAAACTTTGTTAACAGGATGAACAATTTTCTTCAATATTTTAACACATTTTCATGCTTTATGAGATATTCATTGTAGTGGTGAAATTCTCCTTAAACAAATACAGGAATTGGTCTGACAGTATATTTTATACGCAAATAAATTTAAATTTCTATTGGTAATATAAACATCTGTACATGCAAAAGTGTGTGTTACCTGGGTTTTGGATTCTCCAAGTTTTCACAAATCTAGTATTGGGTGGTACAGCTTCTCCTTCCCCTATTGTTACATCTTTCACAAATGACATAGAAGGAAGCTTATCTAGAGGTGCTTCAAAGTCAAAGTAAGAACACACAGCTGCCTGCAGGTTCCTACAAAATTAGATTTTATTTCACATATCTTTACAAGGCTCATTCTCTATAGAATGCTAGATCATAAAAATATATATAGAAAATAAAGCTGCTTATCAAGGTAAGTATCAAAGCAACAGTAGTTCATTTTTTGAGTAAAGTATGAAAAACGTGAACTTACTCATGACTTCAAACAAAAAGCAACCTATATATTTTCAAAGCAGTTTGGCAGTTTTAAATTTAAAATGCACTTGTCAGAAACTTTGTTGTATTTTCTCCATACCAAATTTACATTTTTTAAATAAGGATAAAGGAAAACTTTGACTCATGGTGATACAATGTTTCATTATAAGATTTAAAAATACCAATAAAGATTTACCAAGTTTAATGAATTTAACTTTTTATTCTATAATAAATACTTTCAAAAACTTCTGCTTATGACATAAACATCTAATACAGACAAGTTTCGTCCTTGCACACCAACCCTTTATTTTTCAGAAAATCATTGATTTTTTCCACTTAAAATGTAAATTGCTGCTGACAGCAAGTTTATAATCCAATCAACTTGTTCAAAAATAAAACTTTTAACTGGATCCTGGCCCATCTTTTTCAAAACTTAACCTTGTCTCCTCTTGTCTTTAGAACACAGCACAAATAAATAGACCTTTACCCTATTAATCTTATAGATAACCTTAAAACTTGTATATAATCACTTCTTATCCTTCTTTTTGCAAGAGAAAACTAGCTGAGAACTTAATCTATCCCTGGGCAATAGTTCTTTTACCCCCAAAATCATACCAATGGGCCCTTCTACTAATTTCAGTAAAATAATTATTAAATCTGAAGAATTCTTTGTTACGTAATAAAGATACATTTTAGAGATAATGGTAATTATTTTAGTTACGTTTAACAGAAATGTCTAAAAAAAACAACCCTCAAGTTTGTATGTCAAGAATGATAATATCCCAGCAGATCTACTAATAACCTTTTCCAATAATTATTCTTTCTTAAACAAAACCAAAACCATACATTTATTCAAAGTGAGGCTTAACTAGAACTTTATACCGAAAAATAACTTCTATTATTGACTTGTAATCATCATTGTCTATAAATAAACCATCAAGGTCTATTAGCCATATTAGTAGCAACACAGCTCTATCCCAATAGCTTGAAAAACATACCTACCACGTTTACAACATCCTATTCTCCAGTCATCCGACTGAGTGGGACTACCATGTATATTAAACAAATACCATAGTCCAAGACATGATAAACCACATTCATTACCTTACTTACTACCACTAAGGGTCATTTGTCCAGTACTTTTCTAACTTACAAGTGATTCAGGGCATTGCACACTATTTTTAAATTCTCAATACAGGTAGAGATACCTAACAGTTTAATAGTATCGAAAAACTATTACTTTACTAATATCATTAATGTACATAAAACAAGGGCCAAAGCACTGACTGCTGAGACACTCCACAAGTAACAAGAGTATAGTTTCAATGGGTTTTATTAACAATATTCTTTTCTTGTTTCTCATACAATCACCCTACAACTTAATTAGCTAATCTTTCCCAGTACCTTCTAATGCAAACTTCTCAGTTAACTTCCTATGTGGCACTTCATCAAAAGCTTTGCAACTAAGCATGCCAAATCCACATACTTTCAAACATCCAGATAAGCACAACTTTTCAAAAGTTAAAGATCTCTCTTCAGTGAATCCAAGCTGGCTTCTTCTTGCAATTTCATATTTCAGTAAATTATTTTGCAAAGCTTTTTACATCAGATTTTTGAGAATATTTTTAGTATAAAAAAAGCTTAACTGGCTCATAATTTTTGGCTTGGCAACTCTTATTGACCACTTTAAAAAACAAGCATCAACCTAATGCATCTAATATCAAAGAGACTCACATATCTCCTCTGTCCTTTTCTTTAAAGTGAGGAAAAATGTTGTTGCTAGTGCTTTAACTATTTTTAATATCTCACTATTATACTAATGAATTCATATTACTTGATTTAGGTCAATTTCACACAATCTAGCTCAGAACTTCAAATGCAATATCTTATTTCTCCACCAACATTTTTGCTGATCTAATTTATCAGTAAAATTTGCCACTGTACGTGTGACAAACATGTCACTAAACCACTGAAAGTTACTCAGTAAAACTTACCACTGTACATGTGACAAACATGTGTCACTAAACCACTAAAAGTTGCTCAGTAAAACTTACCACTGTACTTGTGACAAACATGTGTCACTAAACCACTAAAAGTTGCTCAGTAAAACTTACCACTGTACTTGTGACAAACATGTGTCACTAAACCACTAAAAGTTGCTCAGTAAAATTTGCCACTGTACGTGTGACAAACATGCATCACTAAACCACTAAAAGTTGCTCAGTAAAATTTGCCACTGTACGTGTGACAAACATGTGTCACTAAACCACTAAAAGTTGCTCAGTAAAATTTGCCACTGTACGTGTGACAAACATGTGTCACTAAACCACTGAAAGTTACTCAGTAAAATTTGCCACTGTACATGTGACAAACGTGTCACTAAACCACTGAAAGTTACACCAGTTATTTTTATTTTTTTACTTTTAATGTTGTTAATTCCCTTAACTGATGTCCTGTCATTGAATTAATCACAACTTAATTTTATTTTTACATTAATACATTACTGCTTTCACGATCGTGGTCTACTGCAAAAATGTACCAATGGCAACTCATTCAGCTTGTCAAATCAGTTGTAACAGTTATCATAACTGACCAATAAGTCTTTCTTTTATAAAAAATAGCACTGCATGATCAAGGAGCATGAGACGTTAGTTCTTTCACAAATAACTAATGAAATAATGAGTTTCATTACCTGGAAATTATAAATACAAAATGACAGAAATGAAGATCAAGGTCTCTGTTTTGGACAGTTAAATAGTAATATGAACAGACTTGTTACACTGTTAATTGAAACAAATCAGTAAATATTTTGATGTACATAACGGACTTTCCTCAGCTGCTGACTATTTGCATGTTATGTTTGGATCACACTCTAGCTTTTGCCATCTACCTCCCCCCAATCTGTGGCTATAAATTAAAAATAAGCACTAGACTAAACAAAGAAAGTGGAAGATTTATTAAACTCAGTGCATTAAAAATGGGGGGAAAATGTTATTGGATATTTCTGTTTATATTAAAATATCAACACTACTTTTCTGTAGCTCAGCATGAAATGACATCCACAACATACTGCACCAATCACAGAGATCTTTTAAATCAGCTTCTACATAAAAAATGAAATGTTTCTTAATCATACCTTATTCAGTAAGTCTTAGAGAGTTTTTTGTAAATAATTTACACATATGATACATCTAAATACTGAACAAACAGCTTACACATCCCATAAAACATGGAAAAAAGCAAATAACAAGAAATATGAAGATACTAATGTACAAACAGCAAATATACTTTTTAATGTACATGTAGTTAAGCATTTATCTATAATATTTTTTAAATCTTTAGTACAACTTAAGTAAACATAATTCCACCAGAATAACCAAGCTATTCACTTTGATCATACCAAATAATGTTTATTATTCACTGACAACAAGATAAAACATTTGGAAGACTTGTATGAAATACTACAACAATAATCTTGTAATATAAGGAGCAATTTTATTTGTACCACAATAACCATTTAATTAACAAATTAAAAATAATTTTTGTGCATTTCCTTATATTCTTCCAATCAGATATCAACTGGAACTATACTTGTAGAGCAGAACAATTAACTCAATTGGTCAACATAATCTATTTGTGCCACAACAAATAATCAGCCAATTCAAATTATGACCACACCGATTATCATCAAGAAAACCAACTGATCACAGTGTTTCCAATATTACTATTTTCAATTAATCCAACAATTCATGGTTAATGAGTCACATGATTAAACAATTAGCAAATTCCAATCATCACTCAGCTCTGTATATATGTAGCCTTGTTCTGTCAATCTAAAGTACTTATGGCACATAGAAATTAATTAATAATAGTGTTAAATAGATCATGTTGATGGCTTTAGTAGTGTGAATAAAAAAAATAACAAAAAAATTAAAAAGTATAAAGCAATGCACATAGGCAAATAAAAATAGTGGTCCATAACTGAAATCATAATATGATGTAAACAAAATAAATTTGTTTGACTATATGCAGTCTTTATTCTGCACTTCTGGGACAGATAATACTGGTTGTGTGTAACTGCCCTTTTACATAATTCACATTCCAAGCAAAATCAAGGCAGAATTGGCCACCTTACTTTCCTTTAGAGTTAAATGAACAAGAGTTAAGCGACACTAAAAGAACAGTTATTATTATTATTAATTATTAAGTACCAGTAATGAGTTGAGAGGCTAATCCACTACTCCCCAAAACACTGAAAAGCATAAATAATTGGGCAAATTGGTTATTGTGCAAATAACATGAGGATTTTATGAATGTACCAATATTTTTAATTGTACACTGTCTTAACACTTGCTTCTTTTCTTTCTTCTTCACAGCCTTACCACAACTCTTGTCTGTTTGGGTTTTCATATTTGCAATATAGCAAACTTCCTAGCATTCTAACTAAATTATAAAAAATATTTGACAATAATCAAAGGACCAACATATCTGATATACAGTTTATATGTTCTGTAAATTTATTCACTGTTGAATTTTTCTACAAACTTGTATACATAACAATATTTATTCCTTATTTTAAACAAAGCCATTATTTTTTGTTGCTTTAAAACTGTTGATTATTTCTCATTGAATTTTAACTCACTACTGGCTGTTAAGAAAGAAATTCAACCACTTGGTTGGTTCTTAAAATTTATATTTTTTTAAATTAAGGTTACCGACTCACAATAACAATGTGCAAACATTGTCACGGCAGAGGTGTGACGTAGCACTTGTTCATTGAGTAGATGTGAGTAAATGTTTCTCAAGCCAAAGCTGGTTACGAACGGAATTCATTCAAACTGAATTAATGACACAAAGTGGAGTACCTTGAGGCTCACTGTAATGACTTTTATTCTTTTTGACTTACATTAATGACAGATGAAGTAACTATCAATAAATTGTTCAGATTTGATGATAAACATTTTTGGCTTTACCAGATGTGATGAGGACGCTTTATTTTATAAAATGATTTAGGTCATTTTGTAAGTTGGAGAAATAAACTGCAGAGGACTTTTCATTATAATAAACAAGTTATTTCATGTAGATCTTCATTATTCAAACTACGAATACACTTTTGATAGGAATAACTTCAGTGACATTTTAGTTGATGTATCTTAAGCTAACCAGATGATCCATTAAGCCTATAAAAATTGTAAGTCAAACAGAATTCTAAGTTGCATTTACAAAATACTGAACTTATGTCTACCAAAGTTATAATTTCATTGCACAAGCCACTGGTTACATCTCACTCGGAGTGTTGTGTTCAGTCTGTGGTTATCTTACAAAAAAGGTTCATGGGAAGTCTGTTAGAATGATAATTGTGATAAAAAATTGCTAAATAAAGACAAGATAAAATCTCTGAAACTTTCTCTTAACATGCTGGCTCCAACATGACCCACCAGTGAGTCATGTTCTATTTTCTTATTAAAGAGCTACTTGTTAGATGGGACACGATGGCTAAACATACACTCTTCTTAAAAAAAAAATATTGTAAAATGACCAGTGGGACCCTCAAAAGTATCAACAAAATTGACATGGGAGCCAACGTGTGAAAGAAATCAAAAAAGATCTGACTAGAGTGTTTAAGATTGTTCAGAAAATTGATAGTGTTGATGAATAATCTTCACACAGCGAAAATGGTTCAACTGTGGTTCACACATATTTTGATGTGTGTATGAGCCATCTATAGTTATGACAGCTTAATTTATTTAAAAGAATGGTTGACATTTGGGACAGATTGCCTTCATATGTGATAGATGCAATTAATTTATGAGAGTTTAAGGAAATGCTTATTAAATATTATAATGATAAGGGATGGCTACAAGTATTTCATCTTCACTTTAATGTTTAGGCTAGTGGATTGGACAGCCGAGCTGGACTGACAGATTCTGCATGTTCTTAAATTATATGCATCATAACGCAAATGGGCAAATACTTGGACTTTATTTTTGTTGTTGTTGTGTTAAAATGTTATTGTAGTGAACTAATTAAAGCTGGGTTAAAAAATATTACCTGTTATTCTCAAATAAACTGACAATATATTACAATGAAGAAAGTTAATAAGCTGTCTATGCCAAAACAAATACACATGTGAGAGTGTTTGTAAAATTCAATCATCCCAGTTACTGAAACACATTTTATCAGTAAAAATGTAACTATTCAATGCCACTGTAACAGAGACGCTCAATGATGACAAAATTTTCTAACAAAAAGATAACCAATATAAACTCTTGAACCAATTAAAAGAAAAATTAAGTATGTTAACAGACATGCCACCACTGGCAACAAAAACCATAATTATTTCATGAATAAAATAAGAGACAATACAACTTATTTCTGTTTCAGTTTATTTTACTCAAGAAAGAGGACCCGCTGCGTACAGCACTCATCTTCGAGACTGATGAACGACATTTGAACTACAAAAAATACTAGACATTTTTTCCTGAACATTCTGAGCAAGAATCGCAATACATTTATGAGACTGACAATCAAGTTCTGCTATTTGTGATATAGTCCAAGAGTTGCTTATGGGTGCTGCCTGACATTTAGTCAGTAGTGCTAAATAAGATATGGTAGTTAATAGACAAAGTGGTTTTTGCAATAACAATAAATAAATTAACGAGAACAAAAAAATGTTCACCATTTTTGACCAGAAATAAAAGAAACCAATTCATTTAAAACAAAGGAGAAGTGCTTCCTCACTCAGAGATTCAAATGGCTTCATAAAAATGCAAAGCTACACTAAAATGGTAGCTATTAAGGAAAACAGCAAATATGAGTCATCCAACAGAAAATATTTTTAGAAAGTTTCTCCTTCAAAAGGTTTTTGAAAAGTAACTAAAGGTGTTAGAGAGGAAAAAAATATCCCAAACTGAAAAACTGTAATTATTCCACTAGAGGTGTTCTGTGAATATAATTTTTCAAACACAAAAAATGCATTCAAACTGTTTTTCCTGTACAATTTACAGATATCGACACAAGTGTTAATGAAAGAAGGGGACTGTTTCCTTGGTAATAATATGTATGCAATCATTTCTTAATTAGTGGTTAGTTTTTGGAATGGATTACCTCCAGATATAGTAGATGAAATAGATTTGCAGGAGGCTTAATAAGCTGAAGAAATAAAATTGTTTTTGTGAAGAAATATGTTTTTATCTTCTGTTTAATTTTTAACATTAATTAACATATTATCATATATTAGGTGTTATATCTATTTCCCTTGTAAATCAACAAACACACAATATTTTCTGAATATCCTTCTATGTTTATTGAATATTACACCCTTTCTAGACAATTTTTACTTTATCACAACTAACCTCACTTCTGTGCTTTTTAGAAAATAATCCATCTTCTAGCATTTATTCAAATTAATGTTTTAATACAATACTGCTTTTTTAATTAGCCTAAATTTTTACACTAACATTAACAGTGTAATAAGTCACAGTGATACTGTTAGGTCTCTAATTTTCATTCTTACAAACAAATTCTATTAATAGCGCTCAAGTTAATAATAGCTTCAATTTTACTCCACATATAGAAAATCTGCCCTACGAAATAATTTTTGTAGTTGTTGTTGTATTTTCAAAACGTACAATTCACGAAGAGTCGCCACTATAATCCTTGACTATATTTTCAATGGCAGAAAACCATAGAAATAATGAAAATATCATATCTGCTTACCAATTATTCATATCCAAGAAGAAAGCACACCCTGCAGGATTTAGCTGATTTCCTAACAATTTTTGAAGCTGAGAAATCAAAATATCTCGGTCAGTTGTACCCATGCAACTGAACTGTTGCAATAAATTTGCATCTAAATCACTGTCAATGTCCATAACGCTTCTTTTTTTAGCTCTGACTGTACTACAAACACAATGAGAATCACTCAAAATCACACACTTTAAAATTAAAGCTGTATTTATAAATCTACTGTTAACTTCGCTTCAATAACATTAACACGATTTTCCTCCATTTTCGAGCGTCTGCTCTGTAGATGATGTCATACGTGTCTTTCGTACAGAATGATGGGTAAAATAATGCGCAATTTTTATAGTCACACAAAAACAAAGTTGCTTCATTTTTCAGTAAATATAATCACATGATATATTAAAAATAGCTTCGTCTTATTATCAGGAATATGAATTCGATAATTTATATACAACTGATTCAAATAACTTTACACAAAATCATTACAGAATTATATAACTAAGTCAAATTGAAAAGAACTTTGGAACAGTCCTCTTCAAAATGGCGGGTCTGTTTGAAAGACGAAATGAAAAAAATTGGTTACGAAATTCTTGAAGTCAGGGGTAAATTTTAGTCTTGAAAACTTAAAACAGAATTATTTTTTAGTAAAAAAAACAGTTTGTTCGAACTGAACTATGAAAGACAAATATTCGTATCAGAGTTGCTTGTGTTACTTTTGTTTGTTTTTTGAGCCAAGCATTTGTTCAATGCCGTGATGTCTTTCATTTTGTGTAATGTCCGTTCGAATTTCTTTTATCGACACTAGCTGAAAATTCTATTATTGAATTACATTTAATAATCTAGGAAATGCTGGAAAATCAAAATTATTATAAACAAAGTGCTATATTATAAATTACAATTGCTATAACATATTATATTAGGGAGTTACGTTGAAGGTAAATTCACTATGTATGTTTTCAGAGAGCAAAGCCACATCGGGCTATCTGCTGAGTCTACAGAAAGGAATCGAATCCTTGATTTTAGGCCCCCAGTGGCTCAGCGGTATGTCTGCGGACTTACACGTTAAAATCCGGGTTTCGATACCCGTGATGGGCAGAGCACAGATAGCCCATTGTGTAGCTTTGTGCTTCATTCAGAACAACAAAACAACCTTGATTTTAGCATTGTAAATTCGTCATCTTACCGCTGCCCCAGTGATACTAGAGAAAAATGAATAAGAAAATATGGCTTTTACGAATTACTTCAAAATCAGAAAAAAATTAATTTGGAAAAACGTAGGATGGTGTTTTCTTATAGCAAAGCCTCATTGGGCTACCTGTTGAGTCCACCGAGAGGAGACAAAAAAGGTAAGAAGTGATGCTATAAATAAGAATATCTAAAATGTTTCAAAATATTGATATTTGACATATTAGCCACAGTGATAAAAAAGAAGAAGAAAATTACAAAATAACTTCATGAATTAATATTATCAGGGTATATATATGTGTGTAAAATCTATTTTTTATAAACCATAAACGTTTCATTCTTTAAAATATAATGTTCTAACCATTAGTACATATGTCAGTAACATTCAAGAAGCTTGTCGAGTGTGATTTAGCAGCGCCAGATGACGGATAAAAAGATGCTTGGTTCGAGCCATAACGTTACTGAATACTTTCTGAACGTATTGCGAAATTGTTGTTGTTCTTTTGAAGTTAGGCACAAAGCTACACAATGGGCTATCTGGATTATAGAGTTGTAAGTCCGCAGACATGTTACTGTGCCGCTGGGGTCGTAGTGCTATGAGCTTTTCGTTTCAGAGTAGGAAGCGAGTCAACAGTTCAAAGTTCTCGACAGTTAAGTGACGAATAAGGTGTTGCTCAGATTCACAATTACAACTCTAAATCGGGACAAGTGTGTATTTTCTCAGATTTGTTAAGCATGTTATGGGTATCTATGGTATCCCACTCTAACAACATGAAAGAGTTGAAATTAGCTGAAAGAAATAAGTAATCTATAAATCTCTAGTTAAAAACAACAATAACGAAAAACTCACACACACACACAAAAGGATATAAAACTACATCGTAAACTTTATGATGGTAGGTGAAAACTAAACCTAAAAATAATTGCATAGCCAGGTGGTTAGGGCGTTCGACTCATAATCTAAGGGTTGCGGATTCGAATCCCCATCACACCAAACATGATTGCCCTTTCAGCCATGAGAGCGTCATGTAACGGTCATCCCACTATTTGTAAATGAAAGAGTAGCCCAAAAGCTGGCGGTGGGTGATGATGACTAGTTGTCTTCCCTCTAGTCTTATACTGTCAAATTAGGGACGGCTAGTGCAGATAGCTTTCGTGTAGCTTTGCGCGAAATCGAAAACAAACGCATAGCTTTAAAATATATGATGTGTAACCATTTAATTACAAGTTGTTGTTTTTTTCTCTCAATGTAAATACTTTGGAGAGAAATACATATATAGATACATGGATTTATGTAGTACACTGCAGAATTGTTCTGGACTTTGATATCATAAGTTCTTAAAACCACGTGTCAATCAATATCTGCAGTTTGGTAAGAGTTGTCCTCTTCATCAATTTGACTACGATTCTATAATATATTCAATAAAGTCCTCCAATAGACTCAGCGCTAAGTTAGAAAATTCACAACGCTAAAAAAACATGGTTTCTCTATCTGTGGTGAGCACAGCAAAGGTAGCCCATTGTGTGGCTTTGCTCTTAACAACAAATAAGGTACCACAATAATTTACATTTCAAAGTTGCTAAGAAATGGATAATTTTAAAGGCTGCGAATTTTCTAGTTGCCTAGTCACATTCCCCTAATTTATAACTTTGTGTTATTCTTTGCGGTCAAGCAATAAACGCGTTCGTTTATAGTTTTCATGCTGGTAAATTGAACCTTCTGGTAGCTCAAACTTGGCAAAACGTTTGTAATTGTCGTCATACCACAGAAGACTATGTAACTCCTGTCAGAAATGTTAAACTCAAAATAGTCATTAAATGACTTTTCCTTTACAACACGGAATAATAAAATCATCATTACATTAGCACAAACCATTGATCACACTTCATGAAGCTTGTGTTCTTTTTTTTGTTGAAATCTTTCTGAAAAAAAAAAGGTTTTCTTTAATAATATTTTAACACAGACAATGACTTGCTATCTGAGTGTTCGACCTCAAAATCCTTCTCAAACTTTGCTCATTACGTCACAAGTAGAGAGAAAAAACTGCGCAAATTAAGAAAACAAAACCTCGATGGACACAGCAGATAGCCCAACGTGGCCTTGCTATAAGAAAACACACACATACACGCAGACAAAGACAAATAGGTTTATTTGAAGGTAAGCACAAAGCTACACGATGGCGTATCTGTGCTCTATCTAGTTCTTAGCGTTTTAAGTCTGCAGACATACCACTAAAATACGAAAAAATAAAACAAGAGACACAACTGACCTTACTGACCTTTATTTCTGTCGTGAGATGTCATTTGATGAATGGCACACATCGAGACAAGAATAGTTTTGAGCGTTTTGTTCGTAAAATATATTGTTTTACAAAATATTTGTGGCTGTGTAGCTTTCTTTTCCTTTCCTAACGATTAAAACTGACTGAATGGTAAATTTGTGCTTTTGTTTTAATAATACATCTCTTAAATATTCTATTTTAATGTATCGATTCATTACAACGTTAAGCCTTAAAATGTTAGTTTTTCTTGTGACTTTCAACAGTCTTTTATGGTATTGCAACTTGTTATATTCAATATAACAGCACTGTATCTTTTTAAGATGCTTCCTTGCTTTCTGGAATAAAGACAAAGAACGAAAAAATAACCTTCTCAACAATCAGTAATGTCGAGAAACCCACTTGTTGAGAATTTTATATGCAAAAACGGCTCGTTTGGGTTGAGAAAATATTTTAAATAGAAGAGCGAACAACGTTTCGACCTTCTTCGGTCATCGTCAGGTTCACAAAGAAAGAGGTAACTGACCCGAAGCTGACCACATGTTTGGAAGGGGTTGTGTAACTGAGTGTCGCAATGTAGAGGGCGGGGTTAAATGTTTGAATATATAATTTTATCTATAATATTAATATAGGTATAATGGCGTTCCTTTATATTGGTTTATTTTGGGTTTAAGTTGTTGTATAAGTAAGGCTTCTTTAATTTTGCGTTTGTTTATGTTTGTTTCTTTATTTAGTATTTTAGTGTTTTCTATGGTTATGTTGTGTCCATTTGACTTGCAGTGTTCGAAAACGTGTGAAGGTGACTTTTTATGTTCTTTGAATCTAGTTTCCATTTTTCTACTTGTTTCTCCAATATATAAGTCGTGGCAGTTATCACATTGTATTTTATAAATAATGTTGGTGTGGTGTTTGTCAGTGTAGTTCCTACATATTATAGACCTTAGTTTTGTGCCTGGTTTTTGAATAAATTTAGTATTAACTGGAATGTTATATTTTGTTACTAGTTTTTGCCAAATGTTGGTTATTTGTTTGCTGATGTCAGGAATATATGGTGTACAGCAGTATATGGTTTCGTGATTTTTTGATTCGTGAGATATATTTACTTTTGTTGGTTGATTTTACTTTCAGTCTAGGTGTGTGCGTATAATGTTTTCTACGGTTTGTGGAGGAAACTTATTGATGTTGATGAAGTATTGTTTTATTTTGTCTAATTCATCGTTAATTTTATCTGGTGAGCATAGTTTTATGGTTGTGTTTATCTGGTTTCTTAGTATGTTGAGTTTTTGTTTTGTTTCATGTGCTGAGTCCGAAGGAATGTATAGTCCAGTATGGGTGATTTTTCGGTGGATTTCTGTTTTGAATTGTGTGTCGGTTCTTATAATTTTGAGGTTAAGAAATGATATTTGATTGCTTTCTTCCTGTTCACATGTGAAGTTAATGTTGGGATGTATAGAGTTAATGTGAGTGAAAAAATTAAGTATGTGTTCTGTAGATTTGAATCCCGCAACCGTGTCATCTACATATCTGTACCAGTATAGTGGTGGATGTAATGCTGTATTAATTGCTTGTGTTTCAATTTGTGTCATAAAAATATTGGCTAGAACTGGTGATACTGGGTTGCCCATGCTTAGGCCATTTGTTTATATGTAGTTTTGGTTGTTGAACATGAAGTTTGTCTTTATTGTGGTGAATTCTATGAGGGTTGCTAACTGGTTACTGGGAATGTCTATAATTGGGTTAGGGTCTCGGATATAGAGTTCTAAGGCTATCTTGCAGGCTTCTGTTGTTGGAACTTCTGTAAAGAGGGATATAACATCGAAACTGGCCATTAAGGCTTTATGATTAAGTTGATTTAGATTAGACTTGAAATTAAAAGAGTCTTTGATGAATGAGCTGGCTGATGTTGCATATTTGGAGAATGCCCATGCTATGTATTTACCAAGATTGTAATTAAACGATTCATATGTTGACATTATTGGTCGTAATGGACAATCTGGTTTATGAGGTTTGGGGATGCTGTATATTTGTGGTGTGCGTGAGTCGGTTTTACGTAAGTAGAAATAAAGTGTTTGTGAAATTGTGTTGGCTTTTTTCATTTGTAGTAGTAATTTGTTCAGTTGCGTCTCATGTGTCTTTGTTGGATTTGTGTGTATTGGTTTAAATTTGTTCGTGTCTGATAGGATGTTATTCATTTTTTGTATGTATTGATTCGTGTTCATTATTACTTTTGCGTTACCTTTATCTGCTTTTAGAATTTTTATGTTTCTATCTTGTTTTAGGTTTTTAATGGAATTAATGTCTCTTTTTGTAAGGTTGTTTTTTAGTTTTCTGTTTTGTGAAATTATGTTGATGGTTTTGTAAGAAAATTCTTTGAAAAAATCGTTTAAGATGTTGTTTTTAGGTGTTTCAGGAAAATATAAAATTGTAATTTTACCTGGGAGGTTGGGCTGTTGGATGTCAATAAAATTATCTAAGTTGTCTTCTTTCTGTTTGTTGTTTTTGTTTTCTGCAGAAAGTATCACAAGTCTCCTGGCTAGATCTTCTAAACATGTTTTGATTTCTATGGTTGGAATGTACCTTGGTGCTATTGCGAAGTTGAGTCCTTTGTTAAGTAGATGTATCTCATCTGTGTTTAATTGTCGGTCGGATCTGTTAATTATGAGGTTGGTCAACGGTTTGTCATGTTGATGTCTTTTCTGTTGTTTACATCTTAGTTTTTCAAGTTTTTTGTTGTGGCAGATCTTTTTGTCTCTGTCGTTCTTAGTATTGATTTGGTTTATGTTTCGTTGTATAAGTCCGTAATTCTCTGGTTTAATGCAGCATGCTAGTTGATGGTCTAGGCTCAATTTTTGTTTTTGTAAGTCATGTAGTTCTTTGTATTTTGTGTTCAACATGTCTTTAAGTAGTTTTTTCTGTAAATGAATTAGACAAAATAAAACAATACTTCATCAACATCAATAAGTTTCCTCCACAAACCTAGAAAACATTATACGCACACACCTAGACAGAAAGCAAACTCAACCAACAAAAGTAAATATATCTCACGAATCAAAAAATCACGAAACCATATACTGCTGTATACCATATATTCCTGACATCAGCAAACAAATAACCAACATTTGGCAAAAACTAGTAACAAAATATAACATTCCAGTTAATACTAAATTTATTCAAAAACCAGGCACAAAACTGAGGTCTATACTATGTAAAAACTACACTGACAAACACCACACCAACATTATTTATAAAATACAATGTGATAACTGCCACGACTTCTATATTGGAGAAACAAGTAGAAACATGGAAACCAGATTCAAAGAACATAAAAAGTCACCTTCACACGTTTTCGAACACTGCAAGTCAAATGAACACAACATAACCATAGAAAACACTAAAATACTAAACAAAGAAACAAACATAAACAAACGCAAAATTAAAGAAGCCTTACTTATACAACAACTTAAACCCAAAATAAACCAATATAAAGGAACGCCATTATACCTATATTAATATTATAGATAAAATTATATATTCAAACATTTAACCCCGCCCTCTACATTGCGACACTCAGTTACACAACCCCTTCCAAACATGTGGTCAGCTTCGGGTCAGTTACCTCTTTCTTTGTGAACCTGACGATGACCGAAGAAGGTTGAAACGTTGTTCGCTCTTCTATTTAAAATATTTTCTCAACCCAAACGAGCCGTTTTTGCATATAAAAAACCTTCTCAACAGCATTAACATTACCAATATTGGATAAGTTAAAAACTAGGTTTTGACTGCATTAATTTTTAGAAGCATCTTTGCGCAAATTCTACGTTAGAAAAACTACTCATTTTCCACTGTAACTCATCTTTATGAAATATGTTGCTTTCTCTTGTTTATGAGCCTGTCCTGGCTGAATTGTGGAGATATAAAAACAATTAATTTTTAAATTCAACCTACAGATGGAAGCACTATAACGCGTGACTTTAAATCTTAGTTATGATTTATTTTTTACCGTCACAGTATCCCATTTAGCTATTTCTGAATGTGCTCTCGATTTGCAATCTGAAAGTCGCAGGTTCGAATACACGTTATGTTCTCTTCTTCACTATTCATTTGTAAAAGAATAGCCCAAGGGTTGGTGGTGATGACTAGCTGCCTTCTTTTGCTGCTTTTTTGGGAATGAATAGTGCAAATAGTCTTTGTGAGCCTGGCATGGCCAGGTGGGTTAAGGCGTTCGACTCGTAATCTGAGGGCCGCGGGTTCGAATCCCAGTCGCACCAAATATACCCGACCTTTCAGCCATTGTGATGTTATAATGTGATGGCCAATCTCACTATTTGTTGATAAAAGAGTAACCCAAGTATTGGCGGTGGGTGGTGATGACCAGCTGCCTTCCCTCTGGTCTTACACTGCTAAATTAGGGACGGCTAGCACAGGTAGTCCTGGAGTAGCTTTGTGCGAAATTCGAAAACAAACAAACAATAGTCTTTTTGCAGTTTTGCGCGAAATTCAAACCAACTGAATTCAAGGGTTAACCCAACAATGGCTCTCAGTAGCATCACGTTTTGTTAACATCTCAACCTAGAACACATCAAGAACCAGTCAAACCATTTTACACTCGGGAAAAAACGCACAAAAAACGTGTAACGGTTTGTGTATTTTCTTGCTTCTTTCCTGTTTGACAAGCCCCCCAGTGGCTCAGCGGTATGTCTGCGGACTTACACGCTAAAATCCGGGTTTCGATACCCGTGGTGGGCAGAGCACAGATAACCCATTGTGTAGCTTTGTGCTTAATTCAAAACAAACAAACAAACAAAACCTGCTTGACAAATATCTTAATATAGCTTCCTTGAATACAAAAAAAGGAAACACATTTTATCTGACTGTTTTTCTACAGAAGAAATTTTAAAATGTCATGAGAAATGGAGGTAAAATATGACATTATGCAATGACCAAAGGAAGACGTGAAATGACATTACAACTAGGCCAAATGAATTATAAAATTATAAGTAATCTAACTCAAACTTTTTCTCGCACTTGTGTTTACATTTTCCTTTTTACACTGCTAACAGTATTGGTTTAATCTACTATTCGTGTTTTTTTCCTGAGCTTGAACTGGTTGATGAGTGTCACAAAGAGAATATTGATCTTTGGTGAAGAAAAACGTGTGAGTTTATTTTATACACCACAATGAACACATGTATTTTAAAAACAGCATAGATGGAAAGCGACTTTGCAAACTGTTAGTTAGTTGAACTATTAAAACACAATATATACACAGAGAATCGATCCAGTATGTTATATTAAAACAATTGTAATACGTTGATCACAGTTAATGTGACATCCATAACCAATATGAAGCCAAGGTGGTACGGTATGTATAAGAACTACATTTGTCACTGTTTGGTATTTCTGTAGTTGGTGTGAAACCACCGAGAGGCTATGACTTTTGAGAGGGTATATAACATATCTTTTTTGGCGCAAAATATTTATAAACTAAGCTTGTAAAAAGATATGTTAAGATTGGGGATATACCTTTTACTTAGTGGCATTGGAAAAAAAATGATATACGAGGTCCATGTCCTCATTTACTAATTGGTTTATAAGTAGCATGTAGAAAAGTAAACTGTGCTTCGGACATGACAACTTTACAGGAGAGTTCTTTGCAACAGAAATTACGTTGCGGTGCTACTGTCAAGATTCACAAGCGTCATACAGAACATGACTAAAAGTTGGAATGTTGATCGTAACAAGATGTTGAGATTTCGATGTCATTTTAATATAACGTATTCAACCCTAGTATAATATGCTCACAATACAAAGAGTAAAGAGAAAAACTAAGCTTTGCTTAATTTTAGTTTTTACTTATACCAAAGTTTCCCCTTGTAGTACTTGAATAGAAACATTAATAATAAAAATGAAAATCAGTGATGTCGAGAAACCCAATAAGTTTCCTCCACAAACCGTAAAAAACATTATACGCACACACCTATACAGAAAGCAAAATCAACCAACAAAAGTAAATATATCTCACGAATCAAAAAATCACGAAACCATATACTGCTGTATACCATACATTCCTGACATCAGCAAACAAATAACCAACATTTGGCAAAAACTAGTAACAAAATATAACATTCCAGTTAATACCAAATTTATTCAAAAACCAGGCACAAAACTGAGGTCTATACTATGTAAGAACTACACTGACAAACACCACACCAACATTATTTATAAAATACGATGTGATAACTGCCACGACTTCTATATTGGAGAAACAAGTAGAAAAATGGAAACCAGATTCAAAGAACATAAAAAGTCACCTTCACACGTTTTCGAACACTGCAAGTCAAATGAACACAACATAACCATAGAAAACACTAAAATACTAAATAAAGAAACAAACATAAACAAATGCAAAATTAAAGAAGCCTTACTTATACAACAACTTAAACCCAAAATAAACCAATATAAAGGAACGCCTTTATACCCATATTAAATATAATATAATAAAATCGTATATTCAAACATCTAACCCCGCCCTCTACATTGCGACACTCAGTTACACAACCCCTTCCAAACATGTGGTCAGCTTCCGGTCAGTTACCTCTTTCTTTGTGAACCTGACGATGACCGAAGAAGGTCGAAACGTTGTTCGCTCTTCTATTTAAAATATTTTCTCAACCCAAACGAGCCGTTTTTGCTTATAAAATAAAAATGAAAGAAAGCATTCAAAGAGGAAATTCATTTTTCCTTAACGAATCATCAATGAAACAATAATTATTATGAAATAATACAACTGTCTGATATTCTGATGTATTTTTTCTTTTTTTACTAATAACTACAAAATACGAGTGCTACAGAATGTCATACCGCATTATTCACTATAGAGGCCTAACTAACCACCGGTTAATAGACGACCTTTTCTCTCCTCACAAACAAGAAAGTGGTAACATGTTTTTATTAATCGTTTGTATATTACAAAACACAATCGATAATTGTTTCTTTAATTACATTCACGTTCCAAAGTACAACCGTAATTCAATAAATTTACCCCCCAGTGGCTCAGCGGTATGCCTGCGGACTTATAAGCTAAAATCCGAGTTTCGATACCTGCGGTAAGCAGAGCATAGACAGCCCATTGTGTAGCTTTGTGCTTAATTCACAACAACAACAACAATTCAATAAATTTTAGTACATGATGGGAGCAATTTAAAGTATTAAAATTACACACCCGAGTAAGGAAGTAAAATATCCATTATAATTTTTATAAGAACGTGAGATCACAAAATATAAGAAAGAAACAAAAGAAAATCATTAAACATGAACGCTTTTCGAAAGTTTCCTTAACTGTTTCGAATATTCGTACGAAACTAAACAAGGCCTACCTGCGTTTGCTGTCCTAGTTTCGTAGTATTGCATTACAACTTTAAAAATAACGTAAGATTACAAAATAAATGATAACAAAAAAAAAACAACAGAAAATCACTAATCATTCACGCTTTTGGAAAGTTTCCTTAAATATTTCAGATACTCGCGCAAAACTACATAAGGCCTAACTCCGTTTGGTGTCCTAATCTTGCACTTATTAACGTACACACGGAAAGGTAGGCAGTCAATAGCGGCCTCTGTCAATTCTCAAATCGAGTATCAGGATTTAATTGTTTCTCTAACGACATACGGCCTTAAAATTTGAAGCGCAATTTTGAAGTCATTGGATGCAAACTCTGAACGTTTGGTTTAACAGATTCGCAAGCTAATAATTAATATACATATATGTACTTTCTTTGTTCAGCGCTAAATGATAATTATAAAACTATTATTTAGCAAATGATAATAAATTTAAAATGATAAATACGTTATCAATTGTGAGAATCATCCAAGAAAAAATATTTTATAAACGATGAGATGAAATAGATTATATATATTCTCTTCAAAACAAGATACGCAAAAGGGATATTTTTGTTATTTTAAAGAGATATATATGTAATAACGTTACAAGCTCAAAATATGTAATGTTACACGTGTTAAGGCACTGATTGTCAGGCCAAAATGACAACAAAAGTTGTGCACTTTGAAAACGGAGGAAAACATTGAATTTTTCACCAAAACGCATTGGTGTACAATATATTTATTTGAGAGATCTGCATGTTTTGTAAGTGCAACATGTGAAAATCCCTATAAAATTAACGGGTTCTCGATTTCCATAGCTCAATATTAAGCCACCGACACGCAATACAGTTACGCCAAGACTGACTGAAGCACAACGCAACAACGCCATTGCTCTCTTGGAAGCAGGCGAATCTCAATCAGATGTTGTCAGAGCTATGAATGTCCACCCAAGCACCATCACAAGGCTATGGAATCGTCACGAACAACATGGATCAACTCGTGACCGTCCATGATCCAGCAGACCTCGTGTGACCACGCCCGCACAAGATCCCTACATCCGATTACGTCATCTTCGGGATAGGGCCACCACTGCGACGTCGACTGCCTCAACCATACAAGGGCTAAGTAGGATTTTCGATAAGACCGTACGCAACCATCGACGAGATTCTTAGGCCCCATGTGCAGCCCATCATGGTGAACGTCAACGACGTTTTTCAACATGACAACGCCCGTCCTCACACAGCCCAACTCACCACTGTCTTCTTGAGACACCACAACATCTAGATTACCAGATTTAAACCACATCGAACATCTTTGGGACGAGTTGGACCGACGTCTGCGACGGCGACAACCTCAACCGCAGATTCTCACTCAGCTTGCAGCAGCTTTGCAGGCTGAGTGGACAGCCATTCCACAGGATGTGATTCGTCATCTCATCGCTTCCATGGGCAGGAGATGCCAAGCAGTTATTGATGCTTACGAGGGGCATACTCGTTATTGACGTTGAGTGACGTAAAACTTCAACTAGTGAGCGTGGACTTCACCTTTGCAGAATTTGGATGTTCAGCAGTGAATGTGCAAAGTTTCACACATGTCATACAGAACTACCCGGAATAAACTTGTTAACAATATGTCTCAAATTTTGCCTTTTGCGTTTCTTTTTTTGAATTGTATATATATATATATATTAGATTTATGCACGATAATGTTATGTTATATGCTTTAAGGTTTTTATTGGTGTCGCTGAGGTCATCCTAATGTTAAACGTTAGTATATAAAGTTAAAAAAATATGTTTATAATTCGGTGCTATATTTTTAGTAAGAGACATAAATTCTGTGTAATAACAAGAGCAAATCTGCCACCCCAAATGAGAAAATTAAAATAATTCAAGAATCAAATACCTCTTTTTCGCTTTTGCTATGCGTGTTGTAAAACTACATAAGAATACAATGTTAGGCTACATACACTTGAGAAAAATTCAAGAGCTGTAACCTCTTAACCTCCGTAAGAATTTGTCTCCCCCCCCTAATTAAATCTCAGTTGGCGTTGCTGATACCAAATACCACTTATATGGTGAAAAACTTTGGTTCTGTGTACGACTGAGCGAGATTTTTATTAAACCTTTTTGTGAGAATCTTAAGAGCAGTTTGCGTTGATTAGGTGTCCTTCGTAACCATGGAAAGAAAGAAAGCAAGCACGTTCAACTTTTTGAAGAGCACAGGCTTTTATTGGGACCTCCTTTTTTTCCCTCCTTGATATAACACGATATCATATTAAAGCATATTATAATTTGTAAATTTTACCTTAATTATTGATAACATTATTTAGAAAACTGACCAAGGTCATTGACCTTGTTTTCTTAAGTTTTAAAAACAAAAACACTGAAAATAAACTACGTTCAGCGTATATAAATATAAATCCTATACATATTTAACGACAATGCTCTTTAATTAACGTTTACTTTAGTAAAAATAGCTGTTAATTATAATTACGAATTTAACTTGTGTTGCTGTTAAATTTTTATTATTACTTAATGAGTTCAATTAAATACCTCCTATAGGATCCCATGTTTAACCCCACCATAGTTGAAAATGATGGCATCCCTCCTTCCCTGAATGGGATGCCAATCCATCCCAGGTGGTCCGGCATGACTAAGTGCGTTAAGGCGTTCGTCTGGTAATCCGAGGGTCGCGAGTTCGAATCCCGGTCGCACCAAACATGCTCGCCCTTTCAGCCGTGGGTGCGTTATAATGTGACGGTCAATCCCACTATTCGTTGGTAAAAGAGTAGCCCGAGAGTTGGCAGTGGGTGGTGATGACTAGCTGCTTTCCCTCTAATCTTACACCGCTAAATTAGGGACGGCTAGCGCAGATAGCTCTCGAATAGCTTTGCGCGAAATTCAAAATAACAAATAACAATATCCATCCCAGATTAATCTACCTGCAATTGTGTATGTACACAAAAACAAAAACTATGAGTTCAAAGCCACTGAAGACACTGACTCACTATGTTATCAATAAATATTTAGTGAGAAAGGACATCTTATCTGTCTCATGTTGAAATTCTTAACTAAATTACACGCATTACTATACATTATACAGTAGACTTTTTAAAATAAAAAATAACACCTACCTATCCCGCATGCTTGTACAGCGGATTTACAACGTTAAAATCAGCGGTTCGATTCCCCTCGGTGGACTCAGCATATAGCCTGATGTGGCTTTGCTATAAGAAAACTACACACATAAAATTTACCTTAGTTCAATTATTGCATGTAGTTGTTTCGGAAATAATATGGATTGTTTGAAATTTTGCGCAAAGCTACTTAATAATTTAACAGTGAAAGACTAGAGGGAAAACAACTAGTCAACACTACCCACTACCAATTCTTGGGGTACTCTGTTACCAACACATAATTGGATTTACTGTGACATTATAACAATCTCAAATCCCCCCGCTAGTACAGAGGTATGTCTCCGGATTTACAACGCTAAAATTAGGGGTTCGATTTCCCTCGGTTGGCTCAGCAAATAGCCCGATGTGACTTTGCTACAAGAAAAACACACACACACAAACAAACAATCTCAAGGCCTAAAAGGGCAAAGTACGTTGGACGAGGGGATTCGAAGCAGTGCCCTAAAAATTGTGAGTTGAGCATTCTGGCCACCAGGTCATGCCAGACAGACACAGAACCGAGTTTTGTCAAGTATATATTGTATGCTCTGAATACAAAAGCATAAAGACCAAGGTAAGGATACTGTCTCTGCCCCATTACTATTGTCAGACTAATGAAATTCTCCCGTCTCTGTCACCTCACCCCCAGGGGCATAGCAGTATGTCTGCGAATGCTAGAAACCAGGCTCCGATATCCGTGGTGGGCACACCACAGATAGCCTATTGTGCAGCTTTGTGCTAAATCACAAACAAATAAACAAAGCAAACCAGGAAACCTTAGATCCACAGCCTGAGAAACTAATCACTGAGCAGTGTTTGGTGCACGAGATGTAAAATAAAGTGTTTCTTTCTTAAACAGAGACGAATGCCCTCACTACACGGAGTTGTTTATTTTAGACGAGCCATTTTCTACAGTAGAGGTTAGAATGAAGTTGAACAGACGACACAGTTTGTAAAAAATAAACAACTAAGATGGCGTTCCATCAATAAACCAATACTTTTTCTCCTTTTTATAATTAAATTCACTGCTAGTGCAGTGCATATGTTGATTTGTGCTTTACAGTGGCTCAGCAGTAAGTCTGAGAATTTTCGTTTTGTTAAAAATCCGGTTTCGACATCCGTGGTGGGCACACCACAGATAGCCCATTGTGTAGCTTTACGCTTAACAACGAACAAACGAACTGTTAATTTGTAACGACTTGCAATAAGCAAAAAATGCTTGCATTCGACGCATAATTAAAGATAGTAAGAATTAATTTCCTGTGTTTTAACATTTTAGTGAATATTTTCAGTGAAGAAATAAGAGAGTCAAATAAATCAATTACTCATGTTGTAAAGGAAAATCATTAAATAACGTATTGTTTTCTTCTAAGACCATCGGCTCCAACCATTCTGTTTCGCTGTGACTATTATTAAACCAGTTCAGCCTATTGCACGTATCTACGTAGCTGCTATTCGATCGTTTTTTATTATTCCAATTAATATTTTATGACCCTCTCTGAACTTAATAAAGATTTAAATGTTTCTTTTTCAATCTATTTCTGTTTCTTCCTTTGTTTTGTGAAAATGACGTAGAATAAATAAAAAAACGGGATCAGAAATCAAAAGGGTTTCAATATCCGTCTAAAGTCAGAGGGAAGACATAAAGACATGTCTGTATATATCCGTCTAAAGTCAGAGGGAAGACATAAAGACATGTCTGTATATATCCGTCTAAAGTCAGAGGAAAGACATAAAGACATGGCTATAAATATCCCTCTAAAGTTAAAGGGAAGACATAAAGACATGGCTATAAATATCCGTCTAAAGTCAGAGGGAAGTCATAAAGACATGGCTATAAATATCCGTCTAAAGTCAAAGAGAAGACATAAAGACAGGGCTATAAATATCCGTCTAAAGTAAGAGAGAAGACATAAAGACATGGCTATAAATATCCGTCTAAAGTTAGAGGGAAGACATAAACACATGGCTATAAATATCCGTCTAAAGTTAGAGGGAAGACATAAACACATGGCTATAAATATCCGTCTAAAGTCAGAGAGAAGACCTAAAAACATGGCTAAAGTCAGAGAGAAGACATAAAGACATGGCTAAAGTCAGAGAGAAGACATTAAGACATGGCTAAAGTTAAATGGAAGACATAAAGACATGGCTTAAGTTAAATGGAAGACATAAAGACATGGCTAAAGTTAAATGGAAGACATAAAGACCTGGCTTAAGTTAAAGGGAAGACTTAAAGACCTGGCTTAAGCTAAAGGGAAGACTCAATAATCCTTCGCTTTTCTTTTTTTTTCTGTTATAAGAGATAAAATAAGTAAGGTGTACGTGTCGATGAAAAAAAAACAACCATAGCAGAATATTCTTCACAGGCTTGTTTATAGTTAAGCACAAAGCTAGACAACGAGCTATATGTGCTGTGCACAAAGCTAGACAACGGGCTATATGTGCTGTGCTCACCACAGATTTCGATATCTAGTTTCTAAAGTCATCAGTCCTTCGGTTTGCGGTTGTGTCACTGAGCTCTCTTTATAACTCGTATAAACTTTAAGGTTATTTCAAACTGGGATCACAACTAAAGTAATATTATTTTTTATTCCAGAATAATAATGTATTGAAAATGAAATAAATAAGCCTGTCGTTTTAAATGTAATTATGGATCAATATCAAATGTATGCACGTATTTTTTAAGGTTTAAATTTAAAAATACATGTTCATAGCTACATTCTATTACTTTATACTGGCAACAATATGTGATGAGTATAAATTAAAATTATAAGCTGATAACTTAGCCATGGTCTCTCAGTAAAATAAACGGATGATAAAATATAACTAGAGCTATGTCGACGAATATTAGGCCTGGTGTGGGTAGATGGTTAGGGCGCTCGACTCGTAATCTGAAAGTCGCGTTTTTGAATCCGCGTCATCACTCAACATATTTGTCCTTTCTGCCGTGGAGGCGTTATAATGTTACGTTAAATCCCACCATTCGTTGGTAAAAGAGTAGCCCAAGAATGGACGATGGGTGATGACTAGCTGCCTTCCCTCTAGTCTTACACTGATAGATTAGGGACAGCTATTGCAGATAGCCTTCGTGTAGCTTTGCACAAAAATTAAAACAAAACTGATTTAGATTTAATCTTAGAAACAACACTGAAATATTAATAAAAAACAAGATTTTAAACATACAAAGAGAGTGAAAACGTTTCCATAAATACCAGTTATACACATTTAGATTGTTTCATAAAATCTCAGTGGATTGTAGATTGGTTTTGAAAAGTTTTGAAAAACAATTCCAAAGTGTAATGTAAACATAACTGAATTCTTAATACATTCTTATCATTATGCGTTCTTGAGGTAATGTGATTGGAATCATAGTTAGATCTTACTAAAAAATCTCTGTACAAAATGAATTCCAAAGAAAAAGGCACATCTTTTCAGAACACTTACAACATCAAATAAAAAGTAACAAACTAAAGGAAACGCGTTTCTATCTGTAAAGTAAATTTGTTGGACTGTGTGTGTGTGTGTGTATTTGTGTTCAGTTTAAAACAAATACATAATTGTATATTTGCTATGTCCACTTTCTGGAATGAATATAAAGAAAAAAACAACTACTACCCTTCAAAGTCACTTCGTGGAACTGAACTTAATGTGATCTATCAAAGAAAGAAACAGCTACCATTTAAAGTCACTTCATGAAAATGAATTTAATGTGACCTACCAGAGGAAAAAAAAATCATTTGAAGTCATTTCGTGGAACTGGAGATAAAAGTGACCTACTAAAATAAAACAGTCACTTTATGGAATTGAAATGCAGCATGACAAACCAAAGAATAAAAATAAACAAACACTTGTTGAATGCATTAATAGCTTTTATCATATCGGCCTTTTACAAACAAAAAATAATTAACTTTTATTACTGCTTGTATGTTTGTTTGTTTTTTAATTTCGCACAAAACTACTCGAGGGCTAACTTTTACCAACGAATAGTGTGATTGATAGTAATATTATAACGCCCCCACGGCTGAAAGAGCGAGCATGTTCAGCGTGACAGGTATGCGAACCCGCGCCCCTCAAATTATGAGTCGCACACCTTAACACTGCTTGGCCATGCCGGGCCCGTGCTTTTATGTCATAGCACCATAAACGTAAAAAAGAATAAAAAAGAAAAAGTTAATTTGTCTGTAGTTACGCACAAAACTATAAAATGGGCTATCTGTGCTAGGTCCCGGATTTTAGATATATCGTTGTGCCACCAGGTGGCAAACGAAGAGGAAAAAACAACACTGAGACAAATTAATTTGTTGGACCTCGTGTAAAGAGCCCCCTGCTGTTCAAATTAGCTTTCTATAACAAATATTTAATTTCTTTAATAATTTTAGTTCATCCAACCAAAAAGGATTATACACATAACAATGTTTCTACCTCGCATACATGATGTATTGAAACTAAAAGCTGCACGAGAGTTAACTATGCTAGATGTATTTCATTTTTAAACAAACTGTAAAACCGAATGGTTGGATTTAGCTGTCACTCTTGTGACGTACTCTCAGCGAACCACGGAACCCAAGCTCCACAATCCGTCATGCTATCTTTTAGTCAGTGCTCGGTCCGTGAGACATTGAAAGCTGTTAAAATTCATGGACTACCTGGATATAGCACGCTACTTTTTAACAGTAATTGTGTTAAATTATGAAGAAATCCACAGTATTTGGATTTTACACCTTACGAACAAAAGTTTTAAATTGTTAGGTTGGATTCAGAATCAACTCTTATCATCGTGGATTCTCTCCCAGATGGCCTAGCATGGCCTGGTGTTTACGGCGCTTGAATCGAAATCCAAAGATCATGAATTCGAAACCCCGTCTCACCAAACATTCTTGACCATTCAACTGTGGGGTCGGTATAATGTGCCGTCAATGTCATTTATTCGTTGGTAAAAAACAGCCTAAGAGTTGGCGGTTGATGGTGATGACCAGCTGCCTTCCATTTAGTCTAGGTCCGGTATGGCCAGGTGGGTTAAGGCGTTAGGCTGGTAATATGAGGGTCGCGGGTTCGAATCCCAGTCGCACCAAACATGCTAGCCCTTTCAGCCATGAAGGTGTTATAATGAGGCGGTCAATCCCACTATTCGTTGGTAAAAGAGTAATCCAAGAGTTGGCGGTGGGTGGTGATGACTAGCTGCTGTCCCTATAGTATTATACTGCAAAATTAGGGACGACTAGCGCAGATAGGTCCTCGAGTAGCTTTGCGCGAAATTCAAAAGAAACAAACAAAACAAACCATTTAGTATTTTACTTTTATACTAGGGAAGGCTAGCGTAGATAGTTATAGAATAACTTCACGTGAATTTCGTAACAAACCACATTCTCCCAGAATGACGTCATCGCAGTACTGTTTTTAAGCTACTTTAAGAAATCAAAGAAAAAAATAAATGAAGTTGCGTAAAGGATCATTAATCCTATGACATCTGGAGAACTGTCATCTTGTTTGATACTCTTTAAGGCGCAACTCAAGAATTTCTCAGTTTTATGACTGTGTCCACAAATCTTATGTTTAAAAATACCAAAATATATTGATTATTAATTAATTCATGTCTCTTGTAATGCTGAAAAGACTTAGAGGATTTCTTTTGTCAATTGGAGTGAGCTAGCAATAAAGAAAGACTGAATGAAGCTTTGTTTTTGATGTTTTGGTAACACTCCCCCTAGTATCGAAAATATTTATTAATATTTTATCTTTTTTAATTTTGGTTAAAGGTACTAGAGGATTATCTTAAATTTTGCAATGTGAGACTATAGGGAAGGCAGCTAGTTATCACCACCCACCGCCAACTCTTGGGCTACTCTTTTACTAACGAATAGTGGGACTGACTGTCACGTTACAACACCCCACGGCTGAAAGAGTATGTTTGGTACAACCGGGATTCAAACCCGCAAACATGAGATTACGAGTCGAATGCTTTAATCCATCTGACCATACTGGGCCTATTATTTTATTTTATTTTGTTTTGTTTAAGAGTAAATCTGCTTTATATGTTTTTCTGTCTTGGGTCTACCGAAAGTATCGAATCATGATTTTTAGTGTTTTAAGTTTCCAAGCACCCTGTGGTGCCACCTGGAAGTTGTGTCAAACAATAATCTTATTTGAAGTAGAGAAAAATAAAGAAAATAGTACTGACAGTTCCGTTTTCTTAACACCTTTGTAGCCTCTGTGACTGACGACAGATAGGGAAGGTAATAGACTAAGAGAAGAAATTGATAAATAAATCATTTTCGCTTTTTACTTGAAGCTATGAAATGATTGGTTTATTTGATTCCAGAATAACGTAATTTATGTTATATCAAAACAATCACGTTACTAGGATACGAATGTTCGGGAAGAGCCAAATTAACAAACATCTTCTTGGTTTGTTTTGAAATTCGCACTAAGCTACACGAGGGCTGTCTGCACTAGTCGTCTTTAATTTTGCGGTGTGAGACTGGAGGGAAGGCAGTTGGTCATAACCACCTACCGCCAACTCATGGTCTACTTTTTTACAAACGAATAGTGGGATTGGCTGTCACATTATGACGCCCCCACTGGTGAAAGGCCGAGCTAGTTTGGTGTAATGGGGATTCGAACCCGCGACCCTTAAACATCTCTAAGATATTAATTCAACATTTCATATTAAAAATGCGTGAGCAAAGAAAGCCATGATTAATAAAGGGCTATGAGAAATAAGAAAATGTTTGCCATTTCATTCCATTTAGTTTTAGGTTTTATTGAATTTGACCGAATAACGGAATATAATCTAACTCTTGCCCCGGCATGGCCAGGTTGTTAAGGCAGGTCGCAGGTTCGAATCCCCATCACATCATACATACCCGTCCTTTCAGCCGTGGGCGCCTTATAATGTATGGTGAATTCCATTATTTGTCGGTAAAAAAGTAACCCAAGAGTTGGCGGTAGGTGATGATGATTAGTTACCTTTCCTTTTTTCTTACATTGCAAAATTAGGAACGGCTAGTCCAGATGTCATTATTGTTTACTTAATTCTATGCCAATATTGTGTACTTAGTTCTATGTCACTATTGTTTACTTCATTCTATGTCATTACTGTAAAATCAGTTCTATATCATTATTGTGTTTATAGTTCTATTCCATTGTTGTGTACTTCGTTCTATGTCACTATTGTGTTTATAGTTCTATTCCGTTATTGTTTACTTAGCTCTTTGTCATTATTGTGTTTATAGTTCTATTCCGTTATTGTTTACTTAGTTCTATGTCATTATTGTGTACTTTGTTCTATGCCATTGTTGTGTACTTAAGTTCCATTAACCCACAATTACTGAACTTTGTTTTATAACATTGTCTGCACATGTATATTTATTTTTTAATGTTCTACGAGGCTATAAACTAGGAAGTGAGGCTGCAGCTGTTATTTTAGTTTTAATAAGTTATTCCTTGTTATCGTTTGCTTCACTTCCATCTTCTAAACTCGTGGTTATGGAGGTCAATCCACGAACATTTGATGTCCAGAAGTGGAAACAAACTAGACGTAGTTTGGAACTCCCACTACGAGCCAAGATTTTACACAAGTCGTTAGACAGCCGCCCTGCTGCTAATCTTCCAAGCACTAATTGGTCGTTAGTTGTAACCACTTTAATAAAATCAAATCTTAATTACTGCATAATAAAATAAATACGAGTTATTACATGTTGTGATAACGCACTCATGAGTATGCTTAAATACCATTATGAGTTGAGTTATATATTTGTTAGTTATATCCACACACTTACATACGTGTATATTCGTCCATGCATTTGTCTGTCTGTCCATTTATTCAGGCCTCTACTGTGGCACAGTGGTATGTCTCAAGACTTACCGCGAGGTCACGGGTTTCGATACTCGTTGTGTGCAAAGCACAGATAACCCTTTGTGTGGCTTTGGGCTTAATAAGAAAGCAAACCATTAATTCAGTATGTCAACTGTTCTCTATGTATACCTGTTCATATAAATTGTATAGTGTTCATTTTTTGGTTTTGTCGAATTTTCACCGATATCTTATTGTTTTAAACAATGAACTGTTTACAAACATTGTATCAATGTATGAAGTCAAAAGGTGATAATAACGCAGTGCTTCACGTGAGACATAAAATGTTCCATTAGAAACTAGTAATAGCTTACATTATTATTTTCATGCAAACTAAACAAACAATAACTAAGTGGCTTGTATTTCTAACACAAGTTACTAGACTGTCTTAGATGGTAATAAAGATATATATACACGTCTTAACTGATAATAAAGATGTATGGACGTTTTAACTGGTAATGAATATATATACATGTCTTAACTGGTAATAAATATATATACACATTTTAATATATATATATTATACACATAAATAAATAAATACACATAATAAATATATATATTCATACACGTCTTAACTGGTAATAAATATGTTTACACGTCTTAACTGGTGATAAAGATGTATATATGTCTTAACTGGTAATGATGTTGTTTTGAATTGAGCACAAAGCTACACATTGGGCTATCTGTGCTCTGCCCACCACGGGTATCGAAACCCGGATTTTAGCGTGCAAGTCCGCAGACATACCGCTGAGCCACTGGGGGGCAACTGGTAATGAAGGTAGATACTCTGTATTATACGTCTCGATTGTTTGTTGATGTTTATTGTGTATCTTTTTGTTTCTTTGTAACTCAACACAAAAGTAAGCTATAAGGTATCTGTATTCCGTCCACTACGGGTATCGAAAACCGATTTTTTTTGAGGCGTAAGTATGCAGACGTACCACTGTGCCACTGAGAGGCGTTTTTATCACATTGTTAACACAACGTGTTATCTGTGGCATATTTACCGCGAGTATCGAGCTCCGATTCTTAGCGTTAAAAGCCATCCAGTTTACCAGTGGTGAAGTTATCAGGCTATGAGTGCGTAATAAGAGTGGCAGTAGAGTTTTAATACGCGTCTTGCAATATAGGCTACAACTTCAAAATTAGGGACGGTATCGCAGGTAGTAGTGCTTGTTAAGTTTTGGACGAACAAACAAACAGATCTAATAGTAAAACGTAATTTTAGTCAATGTTATGTTGTTTAAGTATTACTTCTTCAGAATGATTGATTCATTGCTTTTTTGGAATCAAGCAGAAAGCTACACAAAGTGCTATCCGTGCTATACTCACCACGGGTTCTGAAACCCGGTTTCTAGAGGTGCGAGTCCGCATGCATATCGCTTTGCCACTGGTGGGGGATAGAGGAATGAAAGTATAGGAAATGTTGTGTCAGAATCACATCAAATTTATTATTGATATTTTGCTGAGTAATGTAGTATCAAAATCATATCAAATTTATTATTGATATTTTGCTAGGCAATGTAGTGTCAGAATAATATCAAATTTATTATTGATATGTTGTGAGTTCGCCCTTCATTAGTACAGTGGTATGTCTCCGGATTTACAACGCTAAAATTAGGGGTACGATTACCCTCGGTGGGCTGAGCAGATGGCCCTTTGTGGCTTTGCTATTAGAAAAACACACACACGAAACACACATTTTGCGAGTTAAACTATACAAGTTCGAAATAATAATAATACAGAAATAAATGGGAATAGTACAGGGTGGTCGCTAGAAAAGCGGAAAATTTGTCAAACAGCTATTTATTTTTACAAAGAATAACTTTTACAAAGTTTTTTAAAGGCACATGTTATATTACACTTATAGATGCTCAAAATGGATTTTATGATATTAAAATCATGCATTTTATTCATGATGTAAAGAAATCAAAATAGAAATGAGTAAGCACGCATTTTTTTTATTCATGATCTCATCTGACCCTCAAATTTTCCGCTTTTCTAGCGACCACCCTGTATTTTACGTGTGAAAATATAAGAAAATAAACTATGTTTTCTTAACCAAGACTGGACCAACCTATCTCAGGTTTTGTGACCTTTGTTGTAATTTTTCAGTATAAAAATCACCTTGTGGTAATCCTGTAAGAACCCACAAACATATGGAATTTTAAAATACGTACCCAACACACAAATTCAAAATTCATTGTAACAATGAAATTACACATATATATAAGGGTTACAAAATTTATTTTTGTTTCTATTGGCATTTTTGGTTATTAACAATGTGTAATTTTTGTGAAAAATAAATTATTTTTGTATCTTCTTTGACGCGAGTAATATTTCATGTATATAATGATAAAATTTACTTACCGATTAAATTTCCGTAAAATAGTCAAAAGCTTCTAACTAAACTATTGTATGATATTGTATTCTCAAGAATTATGTTATACGAACAGAAACACACTGTGGTAAAACTAGAGACCCTCTTTTTTAGTATCTGTCCTTCATAATCCCTTTTGAGTCAGCGATAAGTTTAGTAAGCATTAAAATCCAGTGTTTGATCTCCTGCGATAGGCAGAGTGCAAATACCCCGTTGTGTAAATTTGTCCTTGTTACGTTTTTTTATGTGGACTGAATGCAACAGAAATACACAGATAACAGCTTATATAATTTATTACAATAAACTATTATATATGTGACAGATATGAAATAAATTATATGATAACAATGACAGATATTCAGTTTCAACCTTCAAAATTAATTACAATACAAAATGGTACTGGCCTGTGTCCAATAGTATGATCCAGAATAAAAGTCCAAAAATCCAGATCAGAAATCCAAAATTCCAGTCTAGGGTGTGAATTTGGTACCACGAAGAAATTCCGAAGTTTAAATGGAGAAGTCCAGAAACAATTCACAGTCCAATAAATTTGACGAAGTTCTTTTTACGATGTTTTTGATGAATGTCTCAAATTTGTCGTTTTCCAACTTGCACCGGTCTCCCCAAAACAGTCCTGTACGTGTTGACCTTCAGTATAACCAGTAATTCGACTGAATCGTAAAGATTGACGAAATAAAATCACAGCTTCTGTAGATCTAGCTCCAGTCAGAAATCCAAGTTGAATAAATACACAGCAAACGTTGAAAAATTTTCAAACGAAGACAACATCTCTTGAATCGAATGAAAACGAATGACTGACTGACTCTCCTCGCATCACCGTCTGTTTATATACTAGTAGGCCTACTGTATTCTCGAACAATGACGTAACTTCTACAGAATTCCAGAGTAATCTGGATTTGTCTCGTACAGACACCAGGCCAAAATACATATTATTTATAGACAAATGATCGATCAACCTAATTCTAGAAATTTCTACATGAATAACAACATATTTTATTGATTTGAACTTCGAAACAATAATATAAACAACAAGAACAAAAAAATCTCGACCGATAGATATGGAAATCCAAACACAACACGACATGGCATTCCAAACGCTTTATACATAACAGTCCTAAGAAACAGTATCTATCTTTCATTCTAATAATAATAATATATATAATATATATTTGGTAAAACAAAAACAAAATCTTGGATTTAATAAATGTGCTACAGATTTAGCTCTATTTCTTTAACCACTTTACATAAAATGATAATTGTTTGTGTAAGTAATATAATATGCTCGTAGAAACACGCAAAATATTTGCAATCAAATTAATACCTTTATTGCAACAAGTCTTCTTTAAATACAGTATTTCTAGAACAATACAAATTAATTCTGATAACAGATATCGAAATCTATGAGTCAACTTGTCTGAGGCCTAACGTTAGTTTAGCCTTTACGAAGCACTGTCTATATTCTTGTGAAACCTTTAGTTTAATTAACAATAAATACTAATAATAAATAAATTATAATGCTATTCGACAAGCTAAAGTTAGACCTGTTAATTGTAATATTGATGTACAAACTGTTTACTAAAGAATATTTACATCCTTTGAAATGAAGTGCGCGTTGCACACGCATTTTAAGGACAGATATTAACTGAGTATTATATATATATATGCGATGAACACTTTTTTTAGTTCGAAGATAACTTCAAAATATACGATTCTTCTGAGACGTGTATGGTTAAAACTGTATTCAAAATACAGTGTTTCGTCTAATTTATCAGGCGAATTCTTTATTTTTTCCGCATCTCTTCAAGTTGAGATCCAGAATTTGTTTTGGATATATATATATATATAAATTGTATTTAAACGGAGAAAACGATGATAAAATTTAAGATAGTTTCAGTTGCAAAATAAAATGATTAGTGACTATCGTATTCAAATACGTTCCTTCACAAAATGCCCCACACAAAATAGTATTTTTAGTAATGCAAAGACTGTTATCACCCGTAAACAGGGATGTAGTACCATATATGTTTTTAGAATAAAATATTGTATTTTGTTTCTCATTTTATTTTATTATCTACATAGATAAAGTAAGGAACGTTCATATTTAGTCAAAATTTTATCTTTAGCATAAAATACAATCAAATATTCCTATAAGTATTTCGATGAAAAAGTATCAATGTCCGTTTGTTCTCAAAGACAAACGTAATATATTGTACAAAAGTTGGATGTTTATAACATATAATGAAAAAAGCGAAATAAAAAAAACTTTCAGAAATCCATATCTTATTCATTTCCGGTATTTTGTGTAACTTGAGTGTCAGGAAATGGTCAGGACTCCTCTGATATTGCTTTAACGTCTTGAATAACCGAGATAAATAGAATACAACCCAATTTTCAAAAACAAACTTTATCAATAAAGTGAATGATATTTTCTATTAAAGAATGGTCAGCTGTTCACGAAACTCGATTCGCAATATGAGAATCACAGGTTCGAATTCCCGTCTCACCAAACATGCTCGCTCTTTTAACCATGAAGAGTTATAATGTGCCGGTCAACCCCTCCATTTGTAGCAATAGAGGTGATGATCCGAAAACTTACAGCTGTCCCAAGGGGAACAACATTAATTAACCAATCTTCGAGGAATATTCTTTAATAATTATTGAAGAAGACCAAAATTTCAGGTGGATCGTTTAATAAAATGGATTTCTAATGAAAAACCCATTGGAATGGTTCCTGGTAAACATTAATAATTTACGTGCCTTAAAAGATCCACGAAAGTGAAATAAACATCATCCACAGGAAGAAAAACTTCCAGCAAGTTCTCCAGTTTAATATTTTTATTTTCGATTGAAGTTTTATTGACTTCAAGTTTGGCTTTAGATCATTTTATTTGTCTACGGTAAACGATTTTGCTTCCTTGTTAAAGATTTCGTCTTTACTTACACCAAACCGACATCAGGATATCTACTGTGTCCTCTGAGGGAAATCAAACCACTGAATTTAGCGTTGTAAACCTGAAGACGAACCGCTTCCCAACAGGAGGGCCCTTATAAAAAAAAGAAACAGAGATTTATTATTAAAAATTATCAGTTGCTGTTTTTTAACTTTAATTGGAGATTAATTTTTTGTATTGCAAAACGATTTGTTTTCTTAAAAATGGAACTAAAAGTCCACTCAGTCCGGCATGGCCAGGTGGGTTAAGGCATTCGACTCGTAATCTGAGAATCGAGGATTCGAATCTCCGTCGCACCAAACATGCTTGCTCTTTCAGCCGTGGGGGCGTTATAATGTGACAGTCAATTCCACAATTCGTTGGTAAAAAAGTAGCCCAAGAGTTGGCGGTGAGTGGTGATGACTAGTTGCCTTCCCTCTAGTCTTACACTGCTAAATTAGAAACGGCTAGCCCAGATAGCCCTCCAGCAGCTTTGTGTGAAATTCCAAAACAAACAAACTACTCTTAAAAATTGAAGTTTGTATATTTCCTTTCTTACTTCCAGTTTAATGATTGCAAAAACATGTTGATTACACGTGTGCTTTTTATTCCCAAGAGAAGAAAAAAACATTCATTCTTTTTGAAAGCTTTTCTTATTTATTTAACAATTTGATTCACAGAGAATTTTATTTGTACATTGTAGAATGATGTCGGTTCTTTTTGACCAAGCTAAAAATTTACGATTTATAAAATGTTTATAAATACAGTTGTTGAAGAAAAATGCTCGTTTTTTTACATCTTCTAGTGGCTATGAGCCGTTAAACAAGTCAATAACTTTAGATATATTTCTTGTTATCGCACCCGCATAGCTGCACTCTTAAATATACTCTATTTAATATATCTGGAATATAACTCGACTTACGTTGAAAGTCATGAAACATTTGCATTTAAAATGCCATCAGATAGTTTAAACAGTATTGTCTCTCGTTACTACAAAAGACATCAAGATATTTAAGAATGAACATTAGTAAAGTTTTAACTAGAAAAGAGTTTTATCCCCGAAACTATTTGGTTTTGTTTTTAACAGAGATTTATTCATGGGATGGTTTGTTTCAGAAATTTCACGAAAAACTACTACACAGAGGCTGTGTGATTATGCTGCCACTTACTTTGAACTGAAAGATTACAAGAAAAACAGCTTCCTCCTCCAGCTATTAAATAGTTTTAATCAAACGGAATGGTACTTACTGTCACTCTTATATTACACCCAACAGCGAAAAAGCGCAGCAATGGACTTTGAACCACACCATTCACAATCCAAGGACGCTAACGAATAGACTACAACCGACTTATGTAGAAGAGTAAAATCTTTTGTTGTTTTTAAAAACCAATAACATCATTTTGATTTATTAATTTGTCTTATGTGTGTGCGTGTGTTGTCTTACAGTAAAGCCACATCGGGCTATCTGCTAAGCCTACCAAAGGGAATCGAACCCTTGATTTTAGCGTTGTAAATCCGTAGACTTACCGCTGTATTAGAGGGGGGCATTTGTTTATACAACTGTTGTAAATCAACGTCAGGAATAAAACAAAGTTATTTATCATCGTTGAATGAGACCACTTTGATTCTAGGTTTCTTCAAGCATTCTTTTCACACAAATAACCATTGATTTTTTTACCATGCTAGGAGTTATTTTTAGATCTATCGCAATTGTTTATTGGGGGACCGGAAGGTTCTATTTTGTGACACAGCTTCGAATTTACAGAAAAGGTTTTTGTTCTGTTTAGGTCGGATTGTTACCTTAGATTTTGTTGCTGTTTTAAATACCCTCTTTGTTGTTTAAATGGTTCTTTCATTTGGACTGTTGTGAACTTGCAACTATATCTATTAACAGTTTTGCGGTACAAGTTTTGTTCCTCTAAAATGGCTGTGACATAATCCTCCAGTCAGAAGTCTTCTTTGGTGTTGTATTGCACTGTCGAATTGCAATAAACTCTCCTTGAACCAAATATGTACGTGTGCTGTGGCTTGCAACTGCGGCTACATGTCATTTTTTCATATATATTAATAATTCGCGGTATTTTATAATTAATTACAGAATTGCCTGCACATTTTTAAGATTTTTCTTTCGCATAAAGCTAACCGTTCCTAATTTAGCAGTGTAAGATTAGAGGGAAGGCAGCTAGACATCACCACTCACCACCATCTCTTGGGGTACTCTTTTACAAACGAATAGTGAGATTGACTGTCACATTATAATGCTCCCACGGATGAAAGGGCAAGCATGTATGGTGCGACCAGGATTCAAACCCGCGACCCTCAGATTACAAGTCGAACGTCTTAACCACCTGGCCATGCCGGGCCCATTTTTAAGAAGGTCAGATATAACGTATTATGTTAGTTTAAGTAATAAAGTTGTTTATTCTTTGCCAGCATTTCTGAAGGAAATGTGCAACTTTCAAAAATATTAGTTTGTTTGATTTGAAGCGAAGCACAAAGTTGCCCAATGAGATATGTGTGCTTTACCCACCAGAGTATCGAAACCCGATTTCTAGTATTATAAGTCCACAAACTTGTTGCTGTGGCACTGCGGGGGCCGAAAATATTAGAACAAAAGTGGATGCTAATAAAATATTAAACTAATATATAAATAAGCACGTGTTGAACATGCGCACAAGTTTCACCAAAAATTACCGAAGAAGAAAGTACCTTATTTCTAGATCTATCCATCTATCAAAAATATGCACAAATGCATGTATTTAAATGTTATTTACAAATATTTCATCTAAATGATTAGGCTATGTCGTGACTATGTATTTTGTTTAACGCTTTCACCCAAAACCTACACATAAAATATATGCTCATATCCGTCTTTGATTTTGAACTCGGGTTTAGTGGTTAGCATACAGCATCACCTACAAGAGTTGCAATATTTTAAAACGAGACTCAAAACTCGAATGCTTTCGAATAGTTGACTATTCTTCTGTTTCAAGAAAAATAATCAGCTATTCGAAAGCATTTGAGTTTTGGATCTCGTTTTGAAAAGATTTGATTTTGAACTGATAGTCCAGAGGGAATACACCTAGTTAACAGCACTCACCGCCAACTCTTGGCTACTGTAATCGAATAGTGGGATTTCACTCATATGCTAATAGAATACGAATGATTCTAAAGCCTGTTTTCGAGGGGATGAGAACCCTGAACCCTTGATTTTAAAGTCCTCACACAACAACCACTTGGCCACATCTTGATAGTTTATTCAAGCTATTAGGAGACTAAATTATGTTAAGTCACAATATGTTTGTGCTTGCTACAACTAAAAACCTAACTATGTGTTGTAATGTTTTTATAGCGTCGATTTGAAGACTTAAAGTGACTATAATAGTTTCGCAAGCTTCTTTATCAAAGAACACTTTTTGCAGGTAATTTTGAAAATTAACAATATCATAACGCAGGAAGGTTGTGTTGCAGTTTAAAAACTACTATAAGAGACGAATACACACTCGCTGTGTTGCACTGAATTGGTGCCCTGCTGGTACAGCGATTAATTAGTCTACGGATTTTTAACGCTAAAATCAGGGGTTTGATTTCCCTCGGTGGACACAGCAGATAGCTCGATGTGGGTTTGCTATAAGGAAATCACATATACACTGGATGGCGATCGTAAAATCTCCAGGAAAGAATTCTTAGTCGTATCTGGGTTCTGTTTCAAACCAATTGCCTGGAAAACAAATGGTTCTGTAAATGTTCATTACCAGAACATTTTGTAAACATCCAACCATACTCCTTATATCAGAAATGTGAAACATGTTATACTTGATGTCAGTTTACTGACGTCATATATTAGTTTGATCTGTCGTACTGTTTGTAAATAGTTAAACACTTACCTAATGTTGGATCTGAGGTTCCTGTGTTCGTATCTCGTACCATGTTAGCCAAAATCAAATTTCGCTCACTTACTACCATCAGGAGAAAGTTTTTATGGCAAAAGCCATCAATGTTTGAATGTCCAATCTGGCACATTAACCAGTAGATCCAGTTTTGCTGTAATATATTCAACATTCAATGTTCAAAACAACCAGTGATTTAAAAAGTAAAAAGCGTTGGTAAAACGAAGGGTAATTTCTAATATGACAAGAAGTAAAAACCTGAAGCCAACAAAGTTGAACAGCGTTGCTATGTACCACAAGTCAATGAAAAACGTTCCAAACACCAATCTTGGAGTTTCTATGAAGCACATAAGACCTTACCCATGAGCTCGGGCATAATTAAGTAGGCTTTTTTAGCAAAACTTCTGGCTAGTAAATCCTCATTTTGTATATAAAGTCAAGAATGTTCAGTGTTTCACGAGATGGCTATCACTGCAAATCTGATAAAGATACACTTCGTGATGAAACCCACTTGAAGTAAAAACTTATCTCAGGGCGGCTGGTATTGGTATTAACACTTTTACTAAAAAATCAAAAACAACGTTTTGACCTTAACCTGAAGATGACCTGGGAAGGTCGAATCATTGTTCTCTACTTTATTAGTAAGTTCATAACCACACCAACCGCCCTGAGATATATTGATAAAGATACAGCTGTTATCTCAGCTTGTATATCTTAAAAATAATCAAGTAATCACTATTTTATTATAGTTTCATTAATAACCTGCCTAACTCTTCCATTAAGATAAGAAAAATACGTTAACGAAGCATTCTAAAAGTGATCTTTTTTTTGCAATATCCAGAAGCAAAAGAGAGCAACGTTTTTAGCTGGCGCAAATAAAGGCAAGTGACAGTAGCTGCAACACTTTCTTTCTTCATTTGTTCTCAAAAGTCATTAATTTTCATTATGTTAATTCATTTGGACAATGGAGGAGATGGTTTGAAATTTGCTGTGCCGACGTCTCTGTAAGAGCTACAGAAACGTAAAATTCGAGCTTATTGGGTACCCCATCTTTATTAGACATTCTACTCTGAATATTTTCCCTAGTTAATTACTGATGCTATTAATGAACAAATAATGGACCAATCAGGAGTAAGTTGGTTATTCCTTAACGTTTGACGGTCTGAGTAGAGTTCCATTTTGAGCAAACAACGAACTGCCTGTTAATTTTTTTCCTTAAAAAAAGGCGACTTCCGTGAAATGAATGCACAAAAAAACCGATTTGTTTTCCTTCCTCCACACAGTTAACGAATAATCAAATAGAATTTCTCTGTGGCTTTGCAACTGTTTAATAACTTATGTGTAGTATTTCAGTGATGACGTACTATATGTTCTTCTGAGTTATACACCAAACAGTACTAGTTGTGAATAAATATAAACGTTGAAGGTATCCCACACTCTACAAACACTAAAATTCAAAAGAAGTTGGACTGACGTAAGTCTATACCATTTTAGTTGTTTTTGAGTTTTTAACTACCTGAAGGTGTTGGACTAAATTGTTCTAAATCTGGATCTGCGACTTAGTAAAAAAAATGGTATCCTTTTCGTCGCTTAGCAATCGGTACTTTGGGCGGTTAACATAACGAAATATGAAATCAAGAATAACAGGATTGAATAACACTTTCAGCTATGGGCACGTTATAAAAGTGTCATCTGTTTTTCCATTTAGTTTAAAGTATCCTTGTAGCGTTGGGTGCTCTTAGCTAACTACCCTCCTTCCGGTAAAATAGTTCATAATACTGGACTTCTATACCTGACACCAAGAGTTTCTGACCTAGCCGGTTAATCTACGCGGTTCCCACGTAAAAAAAAAACAAAAAACAAAAAAAAACAGTTCTCCAGAGTGCCAATTCAAGTGAATGAAACAATTCAAAAGGACAATAAAATAAACGACACCATGACTGTGGCCACCTAAGTGCTCCACTTAACAGCCCAATAAACTGCTTTACAGGGAATTTTATTATATTCTTACGCTGAGCTATTTTTTTAAGTGACCTTTAATTGTTTGGAATGTGGTGATACGAATGTTTATCATTATAAACGAGCCAACGACTACATTATAAAAATAGCAACCAAGCAAACAGACATTTCATATATTAATTTAAAAGCTAAAATAAAACGTAATTTGTTGGTTTCATAACAAAGCCAGAGCATGCTATCTACTTACTTTAATCGCGGGAAAATCGAACTTCGGATTTTAACGTTTTAAGTTTATGAACTTTCCGTTGTCCAATGGGGAAGGGGGGACGGAGTAAGTAGCACGAGCTATGATATTTAGACATAAACAATAAAACTAGTCTCGCTATGGATAATTGTGTTTCTGTGTTTTAAACATACTCCACTTACAGTGTTGTTAGAGTACAAATACACTTTCGGCCTTTTATTAATCTAATATATATGATTACGTTTTATACGTTAATATTTAGGCGCGGCTTAGCGGCTCATAGAATGAATCTGAGTTATTATTTTTCAAGAAGAGACTTTTAGTTCGTAGCTACATCATTCCTTGATCGATATGAGTTCTAATAACAGTTTTACACTCAGGAGGTCAAATCCTTTCGATTGGTGCATTTGATCAAACCAAATATTTCATAAATTAAATTACTCAAAGTTCGACATGGTCAGGTGGGTTAAGACGTTCGACTCGTAATCTGAGGGTTGCGGGATCGAATCCTCTTCATACCAAACATGCTTGCTCTTTTCAGCCGTAAGGACTTTATAATGTGTATGTCAGTCCCACTGTTCGTTGGTAAAAGAGTAGCCCAATAGTTGACGTTGGGTGGTGTTGACTAGCTTTGTTCCCTCTAGTCTTACACTGCTAAATTAGGGATGGATAGTGTAAGAAGCTCTCGAGTTGCTTTGAGCGAAATTCCAAAACAAACAAACAATTTAGTCTAACTCCTCCTGAAATAATTTCAAGTGTTGCGGTTATTGGAACGTCTCTTGTTATTTATTCGTCTTTCATTCAGTATTATTACGTGAATTACACTTCGTTGTACTGCGCATAATATTGTTACATAAGAAAAAGTGTTTTTTTTTATTTCGCGCAAAGTTACATTAGAGCTATCTGCGCTAGCCGTCTCTAATTTAGCAGTGTAAGACTAGAGAGAAGGCAGCTTGTCATCACCCCTTACACTCTTGGGCTACGCTTTTACCAACGAATAGTGGCATTGTCCCTTCCATTATAACGTTCCTACGGATGAAAGGGCGAACAGTTTAGTGCGACTGGGATTCAAACCCGCGACCCTCAGATTACGAGTCGAGCGCTCTAACCATCTGGCCATGCCGGGCTGCATTTTGAATGAAAATTGAATATAAGTTTGTTTGTTTGTTTCGGAATTTCGCACAAAGCTACTCGAGGGCTATCTGTGCTAGCCGTCCCTAATTTAGCAGTGTAAGACTAGAGGGAAGGCAACTAGTCATCACCACCCACCGCCAACTCTTGTGCTACATTTTTACTAACGAATAGTGGGATTGACTGTCGCATTATAACGCCCCCACGGCTGAAAGTTCGAGTATGTTTGGTGCGAAAGGGATGCAAACCCGTAATCCTCGGATTACGAGTCGAACGTCTTAACCCACCTGGCCAAGTCAACAAAACCTGAATGAAACCCAGACTATAGTTCTATTAACGTAAATGAAATAGAATTTGATTTCATGTAGATCGTGATCTTAATATATTTTATTATTAGCCATTAATAGTTCTCATACTGTTTATTATTTTATTTACATTGTACAATAAATTAAAGTAAAATAACAATATTATTGTTTATCTATGATGAGTTTGACATGCAACAGCCTGACGATTTGATGTGGATGGCTTTTTACGTCTTTAGAAAAATCATGCGAATAAAAATACTATATATCTCAAGCATTTTGAGAATGAAACAAGTATTCACGCTGCTTTATATGAATCATACAGGTCAAGTCACCGTGCGCAGCGCCCATATATTTCCGTGCAATGGGATCGTTGAAACCTTCCTTCTAGTACTGTGGGTGGCTCATAGAAAGTTTACAGATAACAGTTGTGTGCTTTGGGCATGACAAACTTTGGCAATGTGAAATGGCAAAAACTTGGCGATAGAGACTGTAACGACAAGACGAGGTTTTAAAATCGTTTTCATATAACGTACTCCACTTCTTTTCTTTAACTGATTGTGTAATTCACGTTTGGTATGTGTTATATTTAGCCTTTGTCAAATTCATTCGTGCTAACTTTTATGTCTTCAGTGACAGCTTTTCAAACGTGTTTACCTGTTGATTGTCCTAGACTTGTAACTTACACTGAAGGTGTATCTAAGAACGTTAGTACCTTTTTAACAAGTGAAAGGTGGTAAGAAATACATAAATCAAGTATTATACACATAGCAGTAATGCGTATACATGTATATAACCTACATAACTGGCAATACCGATGAAAGTTATAATAATAAATAACCCATTGAAGTAATATAGATTTGCTACTACATTTGTCAGTAGAAATTAGAGTTAAGATACCTAAAATTAGGTGCTCAGTAAATGCTAATATTTAGATTTAACGACTTGTCAATGTTAAACGGTAAAAGGCTTAGACCATTTTACGATCTATGATCTAACTTATTCAAATAATAACATATATATCTCTCTGTAAATAAATATATAGATATGTATCTCATTATATATCTACGATCTCTCTCTCTCTGTGTTTTAAAATTGATATAGGGAAATATTTTGCAGAAAGTGCAGAAGGCTTGTGTAGTGCCCTAGAGGGCACTGTAGGGGAGATGTTCCAAACACTCAAAGTACATAGCTCAGTGCAACAGATGCGGATAGAAGTTATTGATAAAATCAGATACTCCAAGTTAACTCCATTAAAATTATCTTAAAATAAGTTCATTTGTATACAATTTTACTCTGTCGTTCCGGTAAAAAGAAAAGTTGCTAAAACATCCTGATTTAAAGTGATAATGAGGCATTCTTTTCTCAAATTATTTACAAACACTGGAAGATTAAAAACACATTAAAGATAAAGATGGACTTACCAAATCAGTTGTAGTTGAGGTAAAACGTACGTAGGACATTCAAGAAGGAAACTAAAAGTGAGATTGAAAGAACACCAGAATGACGTAGAATACGATAACATAATGTCGTCTGTAGTAATTAGATATTTATGTAATTATGATTGGAGAAATATAAAAATATTTAAAAAAAACTGAAACAAATATCACATGATTAAAAGCAGACCTGTGTGTATGAATAGATACAATTGGCTAATCGACGTGTTATGTTGCAATAATTATTTGTCTTAATCTATTTCCTTATTTAATATTTTAACTTCCCTCCTGTCCTTGATTTTATTAACGAATGCACCCATTAATATTCGAAGTTTACTGTAGGCTAAGCTAACATTTTAGTCACAAGCCCTTACTATAGTAACTGTGTTGCTGAAACTAGTTGGTTAAACAGCTAATGAAAATCGTTGTCTTTCATTACGCCAAAAAATAGAAAAAAACAAGTTGGTTTTTGTTTCTGCTCACTCTTAATGTACAGTGCCCGGCTTGGCCAGGTGGTTAGGGCACTTAACTCGTAATTGGAGGGTTGCAGTTTCGAATTCTAGTCTCACCAAATATCCTCGCCCTTTCAGCCATGAAGGGTTTATAATGTGATGGTTAATCTAACTATTCGTTGGTAAAAGAGTATCCCAAGAGCTGGCGGCGGGTGATGATGACTAGCTGCCTTCACTCTAGTCTTACGCTAACTAAGAACGGCTAGCGCAGATAGTCCTCGAGTAGCTTTACGCGAAAATTCAAAACAAACAGACTTGAAAGAGACTATTTTGATTTGTTTGTTTGTCTTCACAAAAAGTATGCAAGGCTTAATGAATACACTTGAAGCTTCAGCAAAGAATTTAACCAGTAGTTCTGAGTGATATCTTTAGGAACGACGCGATAACCAAAACAACATATTGACTGCTTATAATTACAAAACTGTAAGTTTTTTCCACTGTAGCTTTTGGTTACTAATGGTAATTACAAGACATCGCTCAGCAAAATTGCTTCGAAGAAGATTCTTCAAACCAAAGACAACAGATCACGACAACATTTTTTTTTTTTAGTGCTATGTCTTCGCTCCAAAGTTCTGGCCTGTAATCAATGTTTCTCGGAGGTATCTGAGCGTCAAACCTGATTGCGGTTGTGATGACTGGTTCTTTCCTTTGCTTCCATGATCGATGGACTCAAGGAAACGCCCCTTCTTCAGAATATTCTGTCCTTAAGCTTGTGGGCTACAAGAAGTCAAAAGGTTATCTCAGTACAATAAAACCACTATATGAAAAAACATATGTAGAACAATACGTGGTTAACAAATATAAAACGATGGTTTCTGAATATTAGCAGTATAAGAACTTAAGTATTCCCATATTGAATTCTACTAAGTATTTTTTAAACATTTTTTGATATTCAATACGAGTTTTGAAAGGGAAACAAATAAATATATCAAACGGTCTTAACATCACACTTAATTAGATTTATAGACTCCACATACATGTGATTACTGTTTCGTTTCCCGATTAAACAGCGGTAAGTCTAAGGATTTACAAAGCTGAAATTAGGGATTTGCTACAAAACAACACACACTACTGTATCACTGACATTTTGGACGACTGAGCTTGGAACTGCAAAACTAAAAGAGTTCAGATGGCAGAGAAAGCTTTGCTGTATTTATGTAAGAAAAACAAGCAGAGTCGTTAGTAATCGATAATATATGATAGAAAAAGATATATGTGTATTTCAGTGACTTTATTAGAATAATTAGTGCAACTTATAGAACAAAATGTCCCCCACTGGTACAACGGAAAGTCTAAGGATTTACAACGCTAAAACCAGAGGTTCGATTACCCTCGGTGAACACAACAGATAGCTCGATGTGGTTTTGCTATAAAAAACATACACATACAAACATACAGAACAAACAACAAGCATGTATAAAACATCAAAGAAACATCAATGAAACATTTTAAAACAGACAAATAAAACGTTGTGTCAAACACATCACTGAATCGTTTGACAACGGACAAATAAAACGTTGTATAAAACACATCACTGAAACGTGTTACGACAGACAAATGAAATGTTGTGGGAAGCACATCACTGAAACGTTTTCAAAACAAATAAAACATTGTATAAAGACATCACTAAAGTCCCCCAGTGGCTCAGCGGTATGTCTGCGGACTTACACGCTAAAATCCGGATTTCGATACCCGTGGTGGGCAGAGCACAGAGAGCCCATTGTGTAGCTTTGTGCTTAATTCAAAACAAAAACAAACAAAAGACATCACTAAAACGTTTTAAAAGTGTTTCTCGTACTCATTATTTTTAAAGATCCATTTGGTTTGAGAAATAAAGTTTTCATGTCAATGTGCTCAGCATGTGGACACGGCATGTCCACATGATTAAGGCATTCGACTCATAATTTGAGGGTCGCGGATTCGAATCCAGTCGCACCAAACATGATCGCCCCTTTCAGCGGTGGGGGCGTTAAAATGTTACAGTCAATCCCACTATTCGTTGGTAAAAGAGTAGCCTAAGAGTTGGCGGTGGTTGGTGATGACTAGCTGCCTTTCCTCTAGCCTTGCAGTACTAAATTAGGGACGTCTAGCGCAGATAACCTTCGAGTAGCTTTGCGCAAAAGACAAAAACAATACAAACAATGCTCAGCGTGCCTGAGAACTTAAAACAGACTGCTGTTATTATGTTTTTCTTCTTTTTTTTCTTTCAGAAAATGTTGAAAAGAAAAGTTGCTAAGGTTTTTTGGTCGTGGTCATAAAACATTCAGTAACGGTATCTTCCTATACTCTGAAAGTCGACAGCTGTGTTTTTTTTTCTCGCTGTCTTTATCAACTTTTAGAGCTTAAGCTTCTATTTATCAATACATTTTCTAATATTATAGGGTCAAACGAGTCTCTGATTTTTATCCCTCCTCAGGTTATACCCACCAAAATCCCTGTAAGCCTTTCCTCAGATCTATAAACCCAAAGTAATGCATCTTTTGTTTATTTCTTACGTATTGTCTTTCTGTCTTAGCGCATTTCAGTTTCTAAAACCTTTCTTTGTTTCAGCAAACAGGATTCACGCTTATTCTTTTTACAGTAGGACTAACCACATATAACATTTTATTGTTTAGTGACCTTTATAGCTCTACACTCACAATCCTTTGAAAGTGTAGAATGCTGTTGTTGTTGTTTTGCTTCCAACACTGGTGTTACTTTCCTTTAAATTTGTAAATTACATGTATATGTTCCTATTCTTATCCTGTTACTCTGATGTGTGTCTGGTACATTCCTAAGATAGTGCATATCACCATTGTCTTAGGTTTGTTAAGTGTTAGTGTAGGTCCACAGTTTTTCCGTCGGTAAATATCATAAGAAAAACACGCAGATAAACGTAAAAGCATAACAACATTTACCTTACGTATTTTCCAATTAATTGTTCACATTATTTGAATTTAAAACATCTTCCAAAAAAGACAGAGATGTTTATTAAACGCTGATCTTGGGTTTAAACGTTATAACGTATTTAAAGTTATGTAACTGGAATTTGAACACGCACATGGATCGGGAAAAAACCTTGTTAGAAACCCACAGATTTCTGGTACCATACTCTCTAATTTCGAATTACTGGCTAGAGACAGGGCTGCCAAAAGCATCCACTGACACAAGGGTTAAGTTAAGCTCCTTCAGGCTAACAAGGATATTCCATTGAAATTAAAAACACAGAGTGTATGCATTGGGCCAGGGCTCGAACTATAGGTCATACAGTCTACAAATCAACATTTCCACCAAAAACAGATTCCCGTTTTTATAATCAATCAATATAAACTTCTCTAACGTCAGTGTTTTCAGATTTATATATGTTATACACTAGATAATAATAAGCTGTTAAATTGATAACATTGACCATAAAAGTAAGTAGAATATTTTATTTGCCACTAAACACCAGCTTCCCGTTAGTATAGAGGTAAGTCTATGGATTTACAACACTAAAATCAGGGGTTCGATTTCCCTCGGTGGGCTCAGCAGATAGACCGATGAGGCTTTGCAATAAGAAAAAACACAAGAACACAAAATGTAAGGCTCACGTTTTACTAATTACAGGTATCTAACTCCAAATTTAAAGTTTATAAGCCCTCACACTCTTATCAAAGACCACGTACTTTTACTGTAAAAATTTTAATTATTTTCGGATTAATTTGATTTACAAAGGAAACTGAGAAACAGAAAATCATCGTAGGGAGTTATTATTAATTAAAGTTTGGTATCAATATAACTTATAACAACACACAGAGATTATAGAACTGTTAAAGAGACAGTTAAATGGTCAGTTGAATGGATCATGTCGTTACAAACACTGCTAGTACCAAGCAGGGATGGTGGTAAGAAGGTTTTCTGGGACTAAAGACACCCCAAAATGTGCCTCTTCTGTAGCCCCCACACCCAAGAAACAATCCTCGATTAATTGTTAAATAATTCTTACTTGATGTAAACTGGTGATTCCAAAACTCATTTAGTCTGAGTTTCTCCAGAATCATGGTGAAACCAATAACATCTCTTTTGGACATATTATATTTAAACAATTCAACATGATTTTTATCCACTCATTTCTTTACCTCAAAATTACAAGGATTAGACAATTTAAAACAGAAATCCACTGAAAAATCACCCATATTGAATTATACATTCCTTGGGACTCAGCACATGAAACAAAACAAAAACTCAACACACTAAGAAACCAGATAAACACAGCCATAAAACTATGTTCACCAGATAAAATTAACGATGAATTAGACAAAATACAACAATACTTCATCAACATCAATAAGTTTCCTCTACAAACCGTAGAAAACATTATACGCAGACACCTAGACAAAAAGCAAAATCAATTAACAAAGGTATACAATTTAAAAATTCACAAAACCATATACTGTTGTATACCATATATTCCTGACATCAGAAGAAAAATAACAAACATTTGTCAAAAACTAGTAACAAAATATGACATTCCAGTTAACACTAACTTTATTCAAAAACCAGGCACAAAACTGAGGTCTATACTATGTAAAAACTACACTGACAAACACAACACCAACATTATTTATAAAATACAATGTGATAATTGCCACGACTTCTATATTGGAGAAACAAGTAAAAAATGGAAACCAGATTCAAAGAACATAAAAAGTCACCTTCACACGTTTTCAAACACTAAAAGTCAAATAAACACAACATAACCATTGAAAACACCCAAATACTAAATAAACAAACAAAAACAAACGCAAAATTCAAGAAGCCTCACTTATACAACAACTTAAACCCAAAATAAACCAATATAAAGGAACGCCATAATATCTATATTAATAAATATAATACAACATCTTAGCACGCCCTCTACATTGCGACACTCAGTTACACAACCATTTTGAAACATCTTATAAGCTTCTGGTCAGTTACATATTTCTTTCTTTGTGAACCTGATAATGATCGAAGAAGGTCGAAACGTTGTTTGCTCCTCTACGTAGTTCTTTCTCTTCCCATACCAGCCGTTTATACGTACATATTCTTGTCTACAAGTGAGTTTTCTCGTCATCACGGAAAATACATAACCGTTTTGTAAACTATACATATTTATTATTTTGATTCAGATGTTGCTAGAAGGTGCAAAACATTAGCCAGAAAGTTCATTAAGATCAAAAATCAAGCAATTTTGTGTGGTATGTAGAAATATGCGTACGATAGAAATGGAAAATAAGTAATGAATGTGTTATTAAGTTCAATGTAAGCAGCTAGTTATATTTGTAATTTTACGCCCAAATACAATAAGTGTCGGAACTTCTGATTTTGTTTGTTTGTTTTTAATTTCGAGGAAAGCTACCCGAGGGCTATCTGCGTTATTCATCTCTAAATGACCAGTGTAAGACTAGAGGGAAGGCAGCTAGTCATCACTACCCACCGCCAACTCATGGGCTACTCTTTTACCAACGAATTGTGGAATTGACCGTCACATTATAACGATCTCATGGCTGAAACGGCGAATAAGTTTGGTGTGACGGAGATTTGAACCCGCGACCCTCAGATTACGAGTCGCACACCTTAACTACCTGACCATGTCGGGCCTCGGAACTTTTAATCGAACGTTGTTTGTGAATTTAGATCTACAAGGGACATAGTCCATATCACAATAATCGCTCTTAAAGAGGCAGATCAATCAGTTATGTTTAGGTGAGCTGGACTTTGCAATGTTTTACCAAATTATCCAAAGAGCCCATCTAATGACAGAACACGTTAGAACTATACTGTTCTCAGCAGAATGAGTGCATTAACACCAGACCGTGAAACACTTAATCAGATAAACTAGCCTGAATATTCAGGCTATTGCTTTCATATAGCTTAATCGTGCGTCTTAACTGCTTTCATTAACATACCAAAACAGAAAGGCCAAGACAGTTTCTGGTATTTGTATAATAGTACATGAACCACTGTCAATGTAACTGAAATTACTCAGTTACACTGCTGGCCAAAATCTTAAGGCCAATGAACATAAAGATAAAATATGCATTTTGCGTTGTTAGACTCAACCACTAATTTGAGTAGAGCTTCGAAAGATGAAAATAAGAAAAGAGAAAATAAAAAAACTGTTTTAGAATTTAATAGGGAAAATGTGAACATCATGAAATTAGCTTAAATACTACAGGGTGGTTGCTATAAAAGCGGAAAATTTGTCAAACAGCTATTTATTTTATATTATATTACACTCATAGATGTTCAAAATGATATTAAAATCATGCACTTTATTCATGATGTAAAGAAATCAAAATAGAAATGAGTAAGCACGCATTTTATTCATGATCTCATCTGACCCTCAAATTTTCCGCTTTTCTAGCGACCACCCTGTAGCTTGTCAAAAGTTCAAGACCATACCAAATTGAAGTCCTAAACAGGTTACGAAATGCCCAAAAAGAGGTCTCAGTAGTGAGCTGCACGGCCGTCATTACGAATAGCTGCAAACATTCACTTTGGCATGGTCGATATAAGCGTTTGCAGAAGGTTGGCTGGAATGTTATTCCAATGGTGAAGATGGCTTCACGAAGATCATGAACTATCTGGAATTGACGTCCATTCGTATAGACTTCCCTTACCATCCCCCTCAAACATTTTCAATGGGGCTCAGTTCGGTCGAACACGCTGGATGGTCCAAAAGAATCACGTTATTTGCCATGAAAAAGTCCTTTGTCCTGCGGGGATTGTGGATTGCAGCGTTGTCCTGCTGAAAGATCCAGTTATTTCCACACAAGCGAAGGCCTTCAGTCAATAAGGATGCTCTTTCCAACATGCTAATGTAGCCAGCTGCTGTCTGACGCTTCTGTATAGCCTGAAGCTCCATTGTTCCATGGAAGGAGAAAGCATCCCAGATTATGATGGAATCTCCTCCACTGTGTCGTGTGGAAAATGTCTCCGGTGAGATATCCTTATCGTGCCAATAACGTTGGAAGCCATCTGAACCAACCAGGTTAAGTTTTTTCTCATCAGAGAACAAAACCTTCTTCCACTTTTCTACGTCCCACGTTTGGTGCTTCTCAGAAAAGTTTAACCGAGCTGTTTTATGGTTGTGGAAGGAGGCGTGGCCTTTGAAAACGTTTACGGTTTTTAAAGCCCTTCTCCCGTAGATGCCGTCTTATTGTTCTTGAGCTGCATTCTGCGTTTGTAAGGCCCTTAAACTGGTTCGATGATCTGTTAGTGTCCTGCCAGACAATCCGTCGAATCATTCTGCTCAACGCCGGCGAAATTTCTTGGGCCGACCTCTTAAAATTCTCGTTCCGTATCCCTCAGGGTCTTTTAAGAAATTTGCAACAGCAGTTTTACTACCCCAATCTCACCAGCGATGGCACGTTGAGAAACACCTTAGCTTTGCAGCATGACAATTCTGCCACGTTCAAACTCTGTCAACTTTTTAGCCTTTGCTATGTTTTAACCCAATGTAACACTAGAGATGTCAGTGGCAGATGTTGACAACGCTAATGCTTGAACTCAAATGACTAAATTTCGTTACGTGTTTATTGATTAACGCTTCGTTTCAGTATGGTTTTAAACTTTTGACCAGCTTGTACTTGACCAGTAGACTAATTTCATAGTTTCCACATTTTCCCTATTAAATACCAAAAAGGTTTATGAGTTTTATTTTCCCTTTTCTTATTTTCATCTTTCGGAGCTCTCTCTATTCAAATAATTCGTTGAGTCTAACAACACAAAATGCATATTTTGTCTTTATGTACATTGATCTTAAAATTTTGGCCAGCAGTGTAGCAGTTTGCATTATAGTCTTCACAGCAGAAAATTCAATATTTATTTCGAAATATTTACGTGTTTCATAACATGGTATTCCGTTACTTGTATGTAAAGACCACATGTTATCACTTATTTACTAATAAAGAATCCTAACTTTCATGTTTAATTTCTTAAATTTTCCTCAACCATATGAACTAGGTTTGAGTAAGTCACATGTTTTTGTTCACGTTTCAAGTTGAACAAGGATTGTTGTGAAGCATTGTTAAACAACACATCTATAGTTTCTTGTCAAAGACACAACGGTCCGGCATGGCCAGTAGTCAGGGCGCTTGACTTGTAATATGAGGGTTCCGGGTTCGAACCCCCATTCACACCAAAAATTCCCACCCTTTCCGCGGAGCATTATAATATGATTATCAATCCCACTATTCGTTGAGAAACACCTTAGTTTCTCAAGTAAAAGTAGTCCAAAGGCTGGCGGTGGGTGATGATGACTAGCTGCCTTCTCTCTTGTCTTACACTGCTAAATTGCGCGAAATTAAACCAAACAAACAATGGCACAAATTAAAGTCCAATCAAAGAGTGTCCGATATTCACGTGATACCAAAAATGTATAGAATAACGCTACCAGCTTAAAAATCTATATTAAACAAAGTGTTATTTATTAGGTAAGATTAGATACTTAAATTTCAAGTTTCCTCTTAAACACTTACATACGAAACGAATAAGAAATAAATAAAAGACAAACTGAGCTACTTGGCAATAGAAAGTGTCGCGAGGTGGAGACCGACTGCAATGTTCAAACTTGCAAGTCAATGTGGTGTTATGAAAAGACGGCTCCTTCGCTTTGAAGAAATCATTTTTATGCATGGTAAGGTACAAGATGGAAGGATTTACGTAGCATATTAAAATATTAGACATAGGAGCCAAACAACCCTAATAATGTGGCGTAAATAACTGAACTGGAAGTTTCTCTTCTGACTATTCCAAAAGAAGTAATCTCTTAAGTATTTCATTACACCTCACGTATAAATTTTAAATTGCATTGTTCATTTCACATTAAAGTGACGGATGAAAAAAAACAACCGATCTTTGAAATAAACTTAAAAGTTAGTCTATGAAAATATAATGTGCACGTGCATAAAATGTTGTTATTAAAAAAAGCACGTTTTGTAATTTTTTTATACGAAAATTTACATGAATTATACGAAGGAACATCACTGTACCGCCTACAGGTTAAAACATTAACTACATGATATATGTGACTGTATTGAAATTAAAACATCAAAAATACAAAATATATGACTATGTTGTAACCGTACAGGCTACTCCGCATAGTTTATGAAGTTTTCTAACAAGACGAAAATATATATGTAGTCACTAATATCCAACCCACTAATTTTAGTAAGCTTGTTATTGGCTGCACCATGAGACTGGATAAATACGTGTTTTTTTTAATATTCCTAGACAGTTAGAATTTATGAACCATAAATAATTCAATAATTCCAGAACAAAAATAATTATAAAACTCAGTTTACATAGTCATGCAAAGTATATTTCTTGTATAGTAAGCCATTTAAAAAAAAAAGTCTTTTTTCCTTGAGTTTACATTCACGTAAGTAACTTTTACGACTTTTTCACCAACAACCAGCTCTTTCTTACAGAAAAAGAATCTGCGAGATATAAGATATGTCTGTTCTGATTGACGTCATAAGGTTTATAAGTCTTAAGATATGTTAACTTACCACATATCCTTCGATTATAGTAACTTGAACAATTCGTTTTTCTTGACACACGAGAAGTTACAAAGTTTACACTTTAATTCGGCATAAGCACACTATAGAGAATGTCTCTACTTTTATTCGATAGTTTCACACATGTGTGAAAAGTCTGTGAAGTTATCTTCAGTGAACGCAGACTTCAAATTGTGTTATTTTTTTCATTTTAACTGAAAAACTTTACAATTCAGCCTATCCTATTTGGCATTTGGTCAAATCTTTTTACTTAAAATGAAAAAATCCAGACAAAATTTCACACCACACTGTTGAAACGGCAAAAGAAAGGAAAAAAGAAAAAAAAAATTTGGGGAAATTTTGCGCGAAGCTACACGAGGGCTATCTGCACTAGCCGTCCCTAAATTAGTAGTGTAAAACTAGAGGGAAGGCAGCTAATCATCACCACTCACCGTCAACTCTTGAGCTACTCTTTTATTAACGAAAAGTGGGACTGACCGTCACATTATAACGTCCTCACGGCTGAAAGAGCGAGTGTATTTGGTACGACGTGATTCGAACCCGCGACCTTCAGATTACGAGGCGAACGTCTTAACCCACCTGGCCATGCCGAGACCTAAAAAAGTGATGAGCAAATGAAAAAATTTCAACTTTTTGGTTAATATCTGGTCATCGTCAGTCACAAAGTATAAAACAAATAATTACATCTCTGATTATTACAGTTTAACTTTCCATCGTTAGGGTAATTGCAAATCAGCAAAAATCACTTTAATTAACTTTCCATCATTAAACACAAACTAATCGGCGTAAGTAATGACGATTTGTTTCCGATGATATGTTAATTCTCCAAAACATAATTTGTATCTATCAACGCCTCCCGTTTTCTGGCGTTTTAACTCTGTCGAGTGCGTTAAATAATAATTTCTTCAACCATAACCAAAGAAATTTTGCATTGATTATTGCAATGGCAGGTGTTCTCTTTTATTAGAATGAAGAGCAGTTGTCTGTGACATAGCGTTAAAGAAAACTTTATTTCCTGCAATCAGAGATTAACAGGGGTCTCAAACTTGAATAGTTGAAAGTGTGTTTATAATATTTGTAATACCACAAGAAAAAAAAATATTTGTTTCAACTACTTGTGAGCACAAAGTAGAACAAAAATTCGAATACATAAATTTTATTTTAGTCAAATGTACTTACTGCACAGACACGCCCCCTCCCCCGGGTCATTTGTAAATTTATGGAGATACAATACTAAAATTTAGTCTTCGATTCTCTGTGGTGGATAGATCGTGTTTTGCTGATTGTGAGGCTTTGTGCTAAAAACAACAACAATTTACAATAAAAGTGAAAAAGTAATACAGCAGAACTAATTGAGAACATTAAAATATTTTAAAGTTTCCTACAGATATATTTCTACGTGTTTTTCCATTGAGCTTTATAAATTCAAACAACCTGGAAAGCATACTATGAAAGTTTTTTGTCTCTTGATGGCATTGAATGACAGTATTTTAAATGTAGTCATTCTATTTACTATCCGTAATCTGGCAAGATCTAGCGGTAATAAGATTGACCACAAGTTTACGGATTGAGGGATCGAAACCCGTAGCCAAACATGCTCGGCATCCTGGTTGCAAGGGTGTTTTATGTACATATGAGAGTCAATCCAACTAATCGTTGGTAAAACGGAAGCTGAACAGGTAGCGATGTGGGTTTTGACTTGCCGCTTTCTAACCTCGTCTGTCATTTCAAAATTAGAGACGGATAGCGTTTTGAAGATCCTTCTATAACCCTGGGCGGATATCAGACACGAAATAAAACAAATATTCTTACGTTACTGTTTCAAAATTGTGTGATTGGTTCATCAAATTTCTAAAGTTTAAAAAATAAACTGTATTCAGAGTGAATTTTATTTGCTGATTGTATTCACAGTGGCAGCTTATTTAGTATTAAGTTTGTTAAATTATTTGGTTAGACGTCTACCACAGACAGTCTTGAAGTAGATGTGTTCAAAAATTGAACGAGAATCTAATATTGTTTCATACATTTTAAAGGCATCACGAGGCATTATCCCAAAGTTTGTGTTTTTGTGTATTTTTTACCACTTATTTCTATAGGACACTCGAAACTATAGGCTTTAATGAAGCCCTTTGGTTGTGTTCTAATACTTCTTGACATAAGAAAAAAACAGTTTACTTGCCTTCACACAAACTAAGAAAGATATTTGGTAGACATATTAATAATTAGTGCAGTCAGCGTCATTGATTTACTGGCCATTACTTTCATATTAGGATCAAGAGACAAGGACAATTGTTAAGGTTTAAAACATTTATGAAAAGCAAAAATAAAAGGCCATTGAGGGAGTTCAAGCCTAGTGGACGAAATTCATGCAAAAAAGTGTTATGATGAGGTCGGTCTATTTAAATAGAGGGGAGGGACAGCGATTACGGAAGATGAATGATTGCTTCAAAATTCGATAAATTGTTACTTTACGGACGAAGACATAATTAGAACACAAAATTCATTTGTATCATTTATATGACGTAATCAATCTCATAATGTCCTTCATTAATCATACGAATACAGTCTTCTTTGTTGTTGACTGAACTATTACAATGATCACTTAGCTTGCTTAGAAAGAGTAATTATTCTGATACGTGGAGAAATAAGAAAAGGATAGCTGACTTTAAGAGCTCTCATCACGCAAATGGGCAAACAATAACTTCTTTGTATAAACTTTTTACATCCCCATGCATTATTGATAGGCTTTACCACAAAAACATTTTTCTTCTTTTCCGAGAATTGTGCCAAAACTTTACGAAGCAAATTCTTAAAATTTGCAGTTTAATAAGTTGCAGAAGATCCACTTGAAGCTGAGAACAGATTCCTATTTGGTTTTCATTTCTACTCAGCGTCAGCCCATTTTATAAAGCACGGTTTTTTTACGTGTTTATTGTTAAGTGATGCAAAGTCCCTTCGATGTTCAATCGAGTCATCTTTGCCTGTGGGTCAAAAGCAGGAACTACTAATTGTCGGCACCTACTTTTCTAATTAAATGTTTAACTTGTGACTGGAGACGTTGCACAAAAATCACGTCTCAGAATTCTGTGATTCAAATAAGTTTACTTGTCTCTTAAGAAACCATCAATAACAATGCCAAAACGTTCGAATTGGTCTCGTGGTTTTGTTTTTTAAAGATATATCCGTTGTAATAAAACTCGAAGAAATCCGAATAAAGAAAAAAATGCAGGCGCTGGTTAACGACAAAAGGGAAACAGAAACCTATAGTACAAAAACAGCGTTCGGCATTGAACGAATGAGCTGGCTAAAATCCTCCTTTTGTTATCTATCTATAGGTAACAATAGTCTATAGATACTACTTTGATGTCTGTACGCTTAATAAGAAACCATAACTGTAATCGCAGAAAGAAACCGTATTATCTGCCATGGATAGAAGATCAAACAATATGAATAGTTAGTTTCTTTTGCAGCTGTTCTGGTAAAACTGGTTAGAGTATGGAACACTGTAAGTATTTATCAGAAAAATATTAAGATAAAATGCTCTTTTCCTCACCCAAGTGTTTGTTATATGCGCGTTCATAACAGTGTTTGAAGTTTTATATAAGTAAATAACTTCCTAAACGTGAAGTCTCAAATCAGGGTTTCAGTTGTATCGAAATACAAACAAGAAAGATGAATGGAAAGAGACGCTGGTGGAAATCACGGTTGTAATTATATAAATGATAAAGTAGCAATATTAAGTTGTTTTATACGAACTGACTTAGCTTGTATAAATGTTTATATATGTTACAAACAAGGTTGTCTCGAATACCTGCTTGTAGATATACAACCTATAATCACCAATATGTCTCATAAACACCTGGAGATATACAACCTATAATAACCAATATGTCTCATAAACACCTGGAGATATACAACCTATAATCACCAATATGTCTCATAAACACCTGGAGATATACAACCTATAATAACCAATATGTCTCATAAACACCTGGAGATATACAACCTATAATCACCAATATGTCTCATAAACACCTGGAGATATACAACTATAATCACCAATATGTCTCATAAACACCTGGAGATATACAACCTATAATCACCAATATGTCTCATAAACACCTGGAGATATACAACCTATAATCACCAATATGTCTCATAAACACCTGGAGATATACAACCTATAATTACTAATATATCTCATAAACACCTGGAGATATACAATGTATAATCACTAATACGTCTCATAAATACCTGGAGATAAACAACCTGTAATTACCAATATGTCTCATAAACACCTGGAGATATACAACCTATAATCACCAATATGTCTCATAAACACCTGGAGATATACAACCTATAATCACCAATATGTCTCATAAACACCTGGAGATATACAACCTATAATCACCAATATGTCTCATAAACACCTGGAGATATACAACCTATAATCACCAATATGTCTCATAAACACCTGGAGATATACAACCTATAATCACCAATATGTCTCATAAACACCTGGAGATATACAACCTATAATCACCAATATGTCTCATAAACACCTGGAGATATACAACCTATAATCACCAATATGTCTCATAAACACCTGGAGATATACAACCTATAATCACCAATATGTCTCATAAACACCTGGAGATATACAACCTATAATTACTAATATATCTCATAAACACCTGGAGATATACAACCTATAATCACCAATATGTCTCATAAACACCTGGAGATATACAACCTATAATCACCAATATGTCTCATAAACACCTGGAGATATACAACCTATAATCACCAATATGTCTCATAAACACCTGGAGATATACAACCTATAATCACCAATATGTCTCATAAACACCTGGAGATATACAACCTATAATCACCAATATGTCTCATAAACACCTGGAGATATACAACCTACAATTACTAATATATCTCATAAACACCTGGAGATATACAACCTATAATCACCAATATGTCTCATAAACACCTGGAGATATACAACCTATAATAACCAATATGTCTCATAAACACCTGGAGATATACAACCTATAATTACTAATATGTCTCATAAACACCTGGAGATATACAACCTATAATAACCAATATGTCTCATAAACACCTGGAGATATACAACCTATAATCACCAATATGTCTCATAAACACCTGGAGATATACAATGTATAATCACCAATATGTCTCATAAACACCTGGAGATAAACAACCTGTAATTACCAATGTGTCTCATAAACACCTGTTGATATACAACCTATAATTAACAGTGTCATATAAACATGTTTAGCTATACAGTCTGTTATCCTCGAAGTCTCTCATAAAAAGTTACACGATACAAACCTACCATCATCAACATATCTCATAAGCACCTTTACCTTTCCTCTCTCCCTGTAGCTCACTGTTAAGTTTTCTGGCTTATAATGCTAAAATTGGGTTTCGATACCCACGATAGAATTTATATAGAATCACCAGTAAACACTTTCACTGGTGAGTTTACTGTCACCAATAAATGCTTTTATTTGTGATACACATCTTCGGTTCAGATAAACGTTGTTTACAATGGCGCTACTATTGGAAAAACAATAATTATAACACTGGGTCGTAAAGTTTACTCTTATCTACAGAAGAATCGTAAATCTATTGTATGTCTTCAAATGACATTTTGGTTCCGCTGCTGGATGACTCTGACTGTTGATACTCTAACGCACAGATAGCCCTCGAGTAGCTTTGTGCGAAATTCCAAAAAACAAAGATACTCTAACATCAGATTCATTATTGTTTAACATATTTGAGTTCACTGCTCAGTCTAACCTAATAATAGTTACTTCCTCCAAAAAGAAATATTATTGGTAAACAAAACAAAAAATAATATTAAATTTCATTTTGTTTCTATTTAACTAAATAGCATAAACATCTTATAGGTTTTAAACACAATTTGTTGTACACTTCGAAACAATTTATGTGCTTTTTATAACTACTATTGAGAGACAGTTTGCACAGGCGTGTGGGAACTGATTTGATTTAGAGAAGACATATTTTCAATTTCAACTTAGCTCCAACATACAGTAAAATAAAAACAACTTCTGATTACATACTCGAACTTCTAAGAAACTTTATTATTGAGTTAAGGTTACGTTCACTAAAAGTTCATCAGATTTAGTGGATATGTAATATAAAAAAACATATCTACTAAATAAAACAAAACCTAAACATCTCTGTAACACTAAACTGTAAATCATTGACTTAAGATCAAATATGCATCATATTTCTTAATTAGCTCACCACTTTAAACAAGTTTTAGTATTCGCACCATTAAATTTGTTTCCAGCTAAAACCTGAAATATATTCAAGAAATACGACAAAAAATTTCGGATAACTGTTGTTTTACTCTATGCGACGTTTCAATTTACTCCTTTTTCGAGGATTTTTCAACATTCAGACTACATCCTGTGACGTTCCAAGATCCTCGTGAAAAGGCGTAAACCGATGTTTGTTTGTTTTTTGAATTTGCACAAAGCTACTCGAGAGCTATCTGTGCTAACCGTCCCTAATTTAGCAGTATAAGACTAGATGGAAGGCAGCTAGTCATCACCACCCACCGCCAACTCTTGGGCTACTCTTTTACCAACGAATAGTGGAACTGACCTTCACATTATAACGCTCCCACGGCTGGGAGGGCGAGCATGTTTGGCGCGACGGGGATGCGAACCCGCAACCCTCAGATTATGAGTCGCACGCCTTAACGCGCTTGGCTACACCGGGCAGCATAAACCGAAATGTCGACTAGACTAAAAAAAAACAACAAAAGACAATTATCTGAATTTCATTGTCGTGTTCCTTTCGAATAACTTCTGTGTTTCAGTCAGTACTGAAAACATAAAAATGTGGAATGTTAACAACACTTTCATTAATGTTTACTCTTTTTAATACCAGGTGAACAGTGACGAATTCCTTGTGTAATTTATTTTTGTTTGCAGCTATTTAAGTTTTAGTAAAATAGAAGTTTTTAATATGAAATACGTTACATGAATCGAATCCTCCTGTTAATTACGTTTTCCTCTATCCTTGGGTATACTTTATTCGCTGAACAAAAACACTGTATGTGTGCGAAACAATAGTCTCGTGTTTCACAAAACGATACCAAGTGGTTTATTTCTTATTCGATGAAGATAATTATTCCGTTCCTGTCCGGGATGTTTTATGTGAACAATAATAGATTTGGAACACTGAAACGTAGTAATTTCTTTTTGCTGAAGAGTCGATATTCTAATTGTAAATTACACTTAGAAAATGAAATTTCAATTTCTTTGCCGTATTTTTCAACCTCATCAGTTTGGTCCTTGTGTAGCAACGATAACCATCTTACGAGCTCCATGAACGGAAAGGCAAACTTAGAAATGAAATAAGATTTTTATTTTTATATCAAATTAAATTTTCACCGTTTCATGAACAGACAAGTAACTGCACGTGTTACACCAATAAAAGTATTTTTTAAACTAGATACAGGATTTTGAGCATGGTTTCTTTGCTGTTTTTTAATTTCGCGCAAAGCTAATCGAGGGCTACCTGCGCTAGCCGTCCCTAATTTAGCAGTATAAGACTAGAGGGAAGACAGCTAGTTATCACCATCCGCTGCCAACTCTTGTACTACTCTCTTACCAACGACTAGTGGAATTGATCGTAACATTATAACGCTCTCACTGTTGAAAGGGCAAACATTTTTGGCGCAACTGGGATTCAAACCCGCAGCTCTCGGATTACGAGTCGAACGCCTTAACCCACCTGGCCATGCCGGGCTTTTGAGAATAAAAATCTTTAAGTTTCATTCAAAGCTTTGATGGCGAAAGCCTTCTTTAAACAAGAAACTAGGTTTTGTAGATGACAACTTTTAAATGGCATTCAGACTCTTGGAGTAGAAGTTCTTTAAATAGTATGTGAGGCCTTACAGGTAAAAAAGTCTCCTTTAAATGAAATACAGAATCTTGAGACGGAAAGCCTTCTCTATAATGACGACATACAAGTCTAAAGAATATAAAGTTTCTTTAAACAAGATACAAATTCTTAAGTATGGAAGTTTTCTTTCTGAGATAAAGGGTATTAGATATGAAAACTTTCTTTAAAATAACAGAGCGTCTTGAAGATGAAAAGACTTATTTAAACGAGATGCAGGCCTTTAAATGACTTACAATAACTTATAGCTGAAGAATGCTCCTTATGTCTATGATATCAATCGAGCAGAGTAAAGTAGAAACCTTGCGTTATTATCTTTTATCATTCATTTAAATGGGGTTATATGTGTTTCTTGTTTCTAAGTGAATTATTCTCTCGGCCCAGCATGGTCAAATGGTTAAGATACTCGACTCTTAATTCGAGGGGCGCGGGTTCAAATCCCCCGTCACACCAACCCTGCTCGCCCTTTCAGCCGTGGGGGCGTTATAATGTGATGCTCAATCCGTAAAAGAATTGGTAAAAGAACAGCCCAATAGTTGGCGGTGAGTGGTGATGACTAGCTGCCTTCCTGCTAGCGCAGATAGCACTCGTGTCGCTTTGCGCTTATTTCAAAACAAATAAAACTGTCTTTTATACTGAAAACGTGTTCTGCTTTTAAAATCATACCTAAGGTCATGATATAAGACAGATTTTTACGCCTCTGTTCTCTTGTAATAACACGAATTACTACACAGCTACAATCTTCATCACACAACAGAATACCATACAGATAATTAATGTTATTTATACACATTGGTCAGTTTGTTTTCAGAATATAAAAATTTGTAAGAACATCATGTTCTGTGAAAGAAAAAAATAAAACTCAATATCGCTAGCCTTTAACACTCCGATAAGATTTGTAATATTATATTATTTTTCAGATAAATAAATGTGTAATTGGACAATCTCAACATTTCTAGAGCGAATAAAAAGAAAGAAGGCGCAGTTTTGAAGTCATCACTGCTTTCAAATTTGAAATTACAATGGTAATATATCATCTGTAGAACACAAACTGTTAAATTTGTATGAGTTTTATGAAGTTTATTAAGTTGATTTTGGAACTATAGGACCACCCAGAAAGTATTGTAATGTTTACTTTCAATGAATTTATTTTTACTTTTTTCAAAGGAATTAACTGGCAAATGTTTTCCATATCAAAATTTTACAGATGTCGCTGTGATAATTATTTTATGTTTAAAGATTTTGTACGTGGCTAGTCCAAGAAGTTTTTTTATAACAGCCTCCTAGTTAATCAAAACAAGTAACTTTTGTCATGTTTGAGGTTCAGTTTATTTGTTTAATTTTATCTTTCTTTTATATATATATATATATATGATATGCATTCGTCTAACGTAACATCTGAATAACAATACAGAGCTACGAAAATTTTAAAACTGGCTTTATCAGGAGCTGGCTGGAGAGCAAAGTGTCGATTCAAGGCAGCTCATAGATGTCTAAGTGGGTGTGATAAATGACCACTGTAGGCGATGGCTGTCAACAAAACTTACATACTCATAAGTAACTATAATTTTTGTTCCTGGATACGACATAACGACCTAAGTCGCCCCTAATATTTTCATCAGTAGCCCTAAATTAGGGTGGAATTTGGGGTGAGGACGACGTTAAGATTACTGGGCGTAGCTTCATCTGTCACGTGTAGGTCGCGTGGTTTATCTATATGCTCGCATACTTACTGGAAGTCTGACAAAGACGCTTAAAATATACATAGATAAACACACACATTTATAAATATATATACATGTAATATTGTTATTATATGAAACAAAATCTTAAATATAAAACCCGATTTCTGACAAACAGATTTACCACGTGCGAAACACCTGCTGCACACGTGTTGACCTTTTTACTCTTGTTACACCGTTTTTATAATAAAAAATATAAGATTATATACTATATATAACACTACTCTACCTTAGCATTTTTTTCTACGTTTGTATAGGTGGCGTTACACAACCATCTCAAATAACACCTAAAACACTTGACCTTTCTACTTTTGCTACACCATTTTTGTAATAAGATGAGATTATATAGTATATATTCATTTCTCTACTTTAGCATTTTTCTCTAAGTTTGTATAGGTGGCGTTACACAACCATCTTTAATAACACCTAAAACACCAGAAGTAGACACGACTTAACCATAACCTCATCTTACAACGATATGTCTGCAAACTTACAACGCTAGAAACCGGGTTGGTAACCGTGGTGAGCAGAGCACAAACAATCCATTGTGTAGCTTTGTGCTTAACTTAAAAGAAACAAACTATAACTTTACATCAACATTACTTTGGAAAATACAAAGAATAGCTGGTTTAACTACGCTCATATCACTAATTACATTATTCATAACAATACACCAGACATACCAAAATAATACGTAATCACTAATTACATTATTCATAACAATACACCAGACATATCAAAGTAATACATAATCAGTGATTACACTATTCATAACAATACACCGGACATATCAAATAATACGCTATCACTAATTATATTATTCATAACAATACACCAGACATACCAAAATAATACGTAAGGTAATTTCACTGTACACGGGATTGCGAGACTACACTGCGAAACGTATCAGCGGAAATTCATAAAACAAATATATAAATTCGATTACTGAAATAAAGTCTAATAATTTTGTGGTTCTTTATTCCCGTCAGTGGCCAGTGAATCTTTGTTTTTTGGACTGCCAGCAAGCAATTAGCGTACACTGACCAAGTGTGTTAAACCGATGCCTCGATCAGCCCACACTTTTCATACCCACATATGACCAGTTTGGGTTTGTTTCGTGACCCAAGTCGTAACGTCAAACAAAAAAACAACAACTTAATAACGAATATACAAGAACTTTCACTTATCTAAATTAAGTCGTGAAGATAATAAGAAGCATGGGAACAGTGTTCTCTATATTTCTAGTTTCATCCAGAATATTTTCATTCGTATTTATCTTCTCGTACCGTGCAAATAAGACGGATATCTTTATCTAACACGCCACTATAAAGTAGAAACATTATTACAAGAGGGAATACGCTAAATCGCAAAGCAAGTCTGTCCGTATTCGTACGTGACAAGAAACACAGTTCAAAATATTTTTACCGGTTGTTAATATATCTCCATGTAAAATGTATTTACTAAAAACATAATTGCGTGTTTTGAAAAAACCTAAAAGCTGAACTACAAAGAAATCTATTTGCTCTTCTTGGAAAAACAACAAAACACTACGTATATGTCTTGGAGAAACCTAGATTCATAGCTTTAAAAATAGCCTAGCTACTTCTCTCTAAGATATTTACTTGTCTGTTTTGGAGAAATTTGTAAACCTATAATTTTATCTTGAAGAAACTTGGCTCTTTGTCTTGGAGTAACCTAAAACCTACTTGATTTTTTTAAAACAAAACTGTATTCAAAGGCCCATAAAATGGCCAGATAAAGTGTAAGCAAAAACAAACAAACACACAGACTATCTTAGACCGAGTTCAGTCTAAACCAGTATATGCTGAGCTGTAGTTAAAATGGTATCTTCCTGAACAGGCCGTCGGAATTAAAAACTTGTTTATTACCTTAACTGTTTGTTTATTTTAATGTTATTCACACCAGATGTCTCAAGTCAGATTTAACACGAGAACAAATTCGCAACGTTATTCACGCATGCATACTCAAGTCAGATTTAACACGAGAACAAATTCGCAACGCTATTCACACCAGATTACTCAACTCAGATTTACGTCTTTCTTTCAACTGGAGAACACTAAATTTTTTTCTGGGTCATCACCTTTTTTTATATCATGTTCTCCGAAATCTTGAGACACGAGTACGAACGACACCACTTGATAAAAACTTCTAATAAACCGATAAAAGCAAAATAAGAAGGCGTTTCTGGAAACAGGTCAGACAGTGTCTACTCTTTGTTTCATAATCTAAGATGTCATACTGTTACTGGATTTGATTTTATACTAAACTTTAGTTTCCTGGTAAATCTTCGGATCTGGAACGCTAAAACCAGAAGTTCGATTCCTCTCAGAAGACACTACAGGTAGGCCGATGTGGCTTTCATCCGTGATGACGAGAAAACCCACCTGTAAAGAAAAATATATATGTAAAAACAGCTGGTATAGTTTGAGAAATTTTTTTGTATAGAGGAGCGAACAACGTTTCGACCTTCTTCGGTCATCGTCAAGTTCGATGTGGCTTTACTATAACATAGCACCCACGTATATACCTAATTTTAATCAAAGCTGACGTAGCGGGAAGAAATAACAGCAAACTAGTAATTACATGAACAAAAACACACTAAATCCTTTATCTTTCTTACTATTGGTAAAACATATTTGCAACACGCAACTTAGAGATTTCACTTAAATAAACCATAATGAATTACTGTCTATTCTGGAACTTCATCGGTATCATAGTTTGTTTTTCACCGTTATAAGACTTCAGGAAAGAGGCGGAAGAAACACAAATAGATATTGTTAATCAGTAGCACAGAGTTACCTTTAAATCAGAGTATAAGTTCTCGGTGACTGAATTACGGCCGAAAATGCCAGTAACAACAAAGATGCTGTAACGTGGATTCGATATATTCAAATCGCTAAAGGTCAATTGACTTTCATATAAAATTATATATTTCTAGCCAGTTTGTTCCGTGGAATTTGTTTCTCTTGTTTGATTGTTTTGAATTTCGCGCAGAGCTACTCGAGGGCTATCTGCGCTAGCCGTCCCAAATTTTGCAGTGGGAAGGCAGCTAGTCATTACAACCCACCCCCAACGCTTGGACTCCTCTTTTACGAACGAATAGCGAGATTGACCGTCACATTATAACGCCCCTGCAGCTGAAATGGCAAGCATGTTTGTTGTTACAGTGATTCGAGCCCGCGACCCTCAGATTACAAGTCGAATGCCTTAACCCACCTGGCCATGCCGGACTAAATTCGGGTCAAAAAGAAATGGATGCATTTCTTTAAAAATAAACATAGGGCATTAAAAATAATCAATGTTTCCTTCTTCACACTTGTTTCCTACTTAATCCATAAGAAAATAGACAGCATTTTAATGTGCTATGACAAGTACAACATGGAATGAATTTGTAAATAGTATATAGATAGCTGGTTAAAGGGTACGAGTCATCTGATTCTAAACATTATCCTTACAGAAGTTATTCGCTACGTCTGAAATGTTACATTAAGCATAACATAAATAGAATAATTTAGACAGAAGAGACGAAAAAGATGGTTAAGGTGCTCGATTCTCAACTTTAAGGTTGTGGGTTCGAATCTCCGTCACACCAAACGTGTTTGTCCCTTTTAGCTATGGGGCATCATTCGTTGGTAAAAGAGAGTAGTCCAAGAATCGGCGATGGGTGGTGATGACTAGCTGTCTTCCCTCTAGCATTACACTGCTAAACTACGGACGGCTAGCGCAGATAGCCCTCATGTAGCTTTGCGCGAAATTCGAAACAAACCCATTAGTTTAAAGGGTGTTTTAAGTCTGTATTATAATTCATAAACAGATAAGACAAAGGACACTGTGGCGACATTTTTTTCTATGGAAGAATTACTTCCACTTTCTGAGTGAAGGGGTTATTCATTTAGACGTATTTAGAGCAACTTAAATAAATAAAATAAAAGAGAATTAGCCATATAATTTAATTTAAATTTATCAGCGAGATTGTAACATTTATAAGTAAAATTTTTACTAATTTTTCACACAAGAGAGAAAACAGCTAGTCATCACTACCCACCGCCAACTCTTGGGCTACTAATTTACCAACGAATAGTGGGATTCGCCGTTACAATACAAGTCATCACTGAAAGGGCAAGCATGTTTGGTGCAACCGGAATTCGAACCTACGACTCTCAGAGTCGAACGCCTTAACACGCATGGCCATACCAGCCCCGAATTGGTCTCTCTATCGTGTAAGTTAACTCTTCAAAGTGTATTTATAATTACTTGTTTAAAAAAAAATTACACTGTAACTCATTTCCTAGGTATCTTTACAGTGACGTGTTGCTTTGGTATTTAAGTTGACGTGAAAAAAAAACGATCAAAGGGGCGAAACGTCGAAGAATTGGCTATATTCTTCTATCTTCCCCCCCTTTGATTCTGTTTTTATTGCACGACAGATTAAATATCAAAGCTGCACACCACTGTTGCCCATACATAATTATTCATGTATTCAAACCAAGGAAAAGATTTAAAGGAAATGCATGATGTTAAAGTGTTGTTGTGGAAAATCAAAACATTTACCGCGCGAAATGCTGAGTGCATTAGTCTTATTGTACTTACAGTATAGCTGAGTAGAGGGCTTTACTTAGAAAATGTGCAAAAAACAAGCTTGTGTCCCTGTTTGAAAATATGCTAAATAACGTCCACAGAACCTCCTGGCGTTGTCAATTATTCTCAGATATCCGCGATTCACGAGTAAACATGAAGCTGTATTCGGTCACTACATGTCCTGTAACAATTCCTCCGGCAGCTCATAAGCAATTATTTAGCAGCTTAAAATAAATCCCGTAAAATATCATAATAAATTATTAATATTGTAATTATTGTAACAAGTTTAAAAAATCCTATAATTGTGTAAGCAAGTCTCTAACAGCTTAGAAAAATGTTTGTTTTTGTTTTTTGAATTTCGTGCAAAGCTACACGAGCTCTACCTTTTCTAGTTGTCCCTAATTTAGCAGTGTAAGACTAAAGGGAAGGCAGCTAGTCATCACCACCTAGTGCCAACTCTTGGACTACTCTTTTACCAACGAATAGTGGTATTGATAGTAACATTATAACGCACCCACGGCTGAAAGGGAGAGCATGTTTGGCACGACGGGGATTCAAACCCGCGAGTCGAACGCCTAAATCCACCTGGCCATTCCTGGTCTACTTACATAGAACACCGTAATAATTTAAAATGAATGATTTAACAGTTTATAATAAATCGTGTAACATCTTACAATGAATTTGATAATAACTTACAATTCAGTCTGTAGTAGCTAACAAGGAATCCTCTAATTTGTGACAGAGAATCGTGTAACAGTTTACAAGGGATCCTATAATGATTTATACTTACACCAATTTAAACAATTTCTGTAACAAGTTCAACAACACCTGTTAAATAAAAATGAATATTTGTAAATATTTTTGTCGTACTTGTAGGATGTCTGTTAAGTTGTAAGGAAACAAACGAAGTACCTGGAAGGAACAATGAAACAAAATCATATTTATTATCATTTATTTAACCTTAATAAAATGCCTAATTTGATGTAAAATATCAGACTATAAATTTCAAAGATATCAAAGCTTTTATCGTTTAATCTCGAAAGAGCAGACTCTGCTGTTCAAAGTTCTTCTGGTCCTCTTTATGTTTCTAGGACTATTTATTGCAAAGTACTTTTAGACTGCTAACAGCCTCTCTGCTGATTCTATAGCATGTACTGTATTTCCAAGTAAGAGATACCAACGTGAAACTGTTATATCTCTTTTTAATTAATTTGTTTTCGTTTTCAATGGTGATAAGGGAACTTAACGTGAAAGTAGCTACGTTGTTTATCACGACATAATTAGAGTGGGGTCCGGCATGGTCACCACTATTCGTTAGTAAAAAAAATAGCTAAAGAGTTGGCGGCTGGTGGTGATAACTAATCTGCCTTCCTTCTAGCTTTACACTGCATCAATTAGGGACGGCTAGCGCAGATAGCCCTCGAGTGACTTTGCACAAAATTCGAAACAAACCAAACAGGCATTGCCAGGTGGTTAAGGCATTCGACTCGTAATCCGAGGATCGCGGGTTCGAATCCCCGTCGCACCAAACATGCTCGCCATTTTAGCCGTAGGGATGTTACAACGTTACGGTCAGTCCCACTATTCGTTGGAAAAAAAAGGGTATCAAAGGTTGGCGGTGGGCGGTGATGACTAACTGCCTTCTTATATTCTCACACTGCTAAACTAGGGATGGCTAACGCAGATAGCCCTTGAGTAGCTTTGCGCGAAATTCAACAAAACCAAACAAAACTAGTGAAGGCGTTTAGGTTTAGCCAAGTAAATTTTTATTCATCAAAGCTTCTTGTTGAAACGAGGTAAGTTTGTTTGCTTCAGAAATTCGCCCAAAGCTATATAATAAGAATTGGCGCTAGATGGCGCTAATTTTTAATTAACAGACCAGAGAAAAAGGCATTTAATCAATAATACTCATTTAAACTACTATGATTGAATATTGGGAATTATTTTTTACTCTTATAACACATCCATCGCCCTAAGGTGCGAAATGCTTTTTTGTTTGCAGAAGCTGGACTCAAACCACGATCCTAATATCTAAAGTTCTGAGTGCTAACTTGAAAGTATGTTAGAAGTTGTATGTTAGTCATATAATAAGAAAACGTCATCAATATTTGTTAAAACAATTTTCACGAGCATTTCTCTGACAAAGAACGAAATTTTGTTTTAATTATTGATTCACCAGTTTCTGTTTTGATTATTGCGAGACAGATTGATTTAGCAAAATTTTGTACATTAACCTACTTTGAGAAAAGGTGAATGTTATAAGAATCTTATGAAGAAGTGAAGAATATGACGAATAAATATGTTTCAAAATTATGCTCTTAGATTTATTTGTTTCTTTAACCTGTTGACTGCCAAGTATTTCAGCTGCTACAATACAACTCTAACGCTTCTTCGTTTTGTAACTTTTTCGTGATACCATTTTGGATCGAAAGTGAAAGAGTTTATAAGTAGGTCGAAATGCATGACTGGTGCTGACATCTAGCGTAGAAGTAAGGTATTATTGAAAACGAATTAACTCGTCTGTGGCACTGTGTCACCGATCGGCTTAGACGAGTTATCTCGTCTACGGCACTGAACAGGTTAAGGCCATCCCAGCGTCGAATTGCAGCGCTGAGGTCGTTACCCTCAAAGAATATAAACAAAAATCGTTCTTTACACTTTGGATGTGTTAAAAGAGTGAAAATGAAACCCTATTATTCGATCTCACAGAAACTGGTGGTGAGTGTTTTTAACTAGTTTTCAAACTCTCTCGCCTAACATGGAAATCAGGAAAGGATACCCATAGACAGCCGCAGCTTTGACCGAAATCTTACGAACCAAAGAAACAATGATTGGAAGAGCATGTACTTTGGTTTGTTGTAATACACATCTTCAACAAAACAAAATTCGGGATCAATTAAACCAATGAGGAATTGAATACACTTCTATTTCTTGAATCATAATGCGCACTAACCCCTTGCTGCGAAGGCAAATAACGTTTTTTTTTCCTTTTAGAACAGTGGTTCCCAAACTTTTTCAGCTTGTTACCCAATTTAACATGCCACATTAAGCATGCTGACCCCTTTCACAAAATGTTTTCAACATTGATATATATGGCTAAATTAAACTAGAGATATATTGCACTCTATTTATTTACAATTTATTTATATAATTTATTTACACCGAATTACACTTTTAATTATTGTATTTGATCATTGTGCATTTCTAATGAATATTGCCAAAGATGTCAAGAACATCAGTGGGATGGATGGAATTGCATACTTGAAGCTAGTTTGGGAATTCTTGGCTTTGTGGTTGAAAGTGCTAGCCTGGCATCGTTTGCAACATTCAAGCGAGTCCTCTTTTTTATTTTCATCCCCAGCACGGTTGAGAACCCCTTCTCGCACAGATACGTAGTTGAGAATGATACTAACAACTTCAAGGCTCTCTTGGACAGAGTTGGCGAGTCAGCTAGTTGTGAAATCCAAAAGGAATCTGCATTTTGGTTTTGGAATTTGACTTTCAAGGCTTCATTTGCTCGCATTGTGATCCACCCCTCCTTTGCAGGGAAATCATCATCATGAATGGCCTCATCAGGTACAGAAAAGAAATGAATGATCCACTGACTCTGGCTGTTTTTAGGTCACTCTTTGGAAAGTAGTGCTGCATGCTTGTTTCAAGCCCCTTCAAATGGTCGTTCATCTCTTTGTTGATGGTCTGTAAAAGTGATCCAGTATCATAACTATTCTCCTCAACAAACTGGTCTAGGGTGGGAAACTGAGCGATCAGTTTTCCCAGAAATGCAGTCACAGTGTGATGGGCATCAATGACAGTCGTGTTTTGGCCCTGGAGTTGCATATTATCACTGTTCAGCTCCGCAAATATGTCAGTCAAGTAATAAAGTCGAGCAAGTCACTCCTTATAAGTGAATTTAGTAGCAAAAGGAGATTCTTCTTGTTTCAGAAATTCCTGAAGAGCCGTTCGGAGCTCAATGACTCGACGTACAACCTTGCCTCGTGACAACCAGCGAACATCGGTGTGGTAGAGCAGAACTTGATACTGCTCTCCCATTCCCTTGCACAGCTCCCTGAATATGTGCGAATTCACATTCCTGGACTTGTTGAAATTTACGATTTTCAACACATCTTCAAACACTAATTTCAGATTACCAGGCAGTCTTTTTGATCCAAGAGAGTACCGATGAATGATGCAATGATCTACAGAAATTTCTGGATTCACAGCTTGTATGAGGCCCCGTAATCCACGATTACGACCCATCATCGACGGAGACCAAGATTAAAAAAGAAAAACTATTATAGATTGCGTCAGTTAGTCATTCTTACTTATCTTTTGCGTTATGATTATTTGGTTTTAATTTAATTTAATTTAATTTGGTACTTTAATATTTCAGTACGACAGGCACGATACTTTTTTGTGAATTATGTATAAAATATTAGCTACACTACAGCTACTTGTACAATAAATCAAACTATATGACTATATGCCATGTAATTCATTGTATTTATACTAATCTAGACTTTATATAAACATCTCTCCCTACCTGTTGAACGCTGTTCCAATCCAATCCATTTGTGGTAAAGAAACTGTTGATGATATTGAAGATATCTTCTCCCTTCGTGGTTGTCAGCAGATCTTTCGCATAATAGGAACTCTTCTTTGATCTTGTCCTAGTGGACGTAACGAACGAACCCAAGGAGAACAGCACAACTGGCTACGTCACACGATTCATCAAATTGCAAGGAGAATTTGCTATATGAGCTTTCCTTGATCTCTGTTGTAACTTGGGGCTGAATATCTGATGCCATGTCATCGACTCGTCGGCGGATTGTGTTGTTTGATAGAGATATTACACTCAGTTTCTTCGCTTGATCCTCCCCACATACCTTGCTTACCATCTCGTATGCACAAGGCATAATCAGATTCTCTGCAATGGTCTGGCATTTTTGTTGTTCGGCAACTTTATATGCAACAAAGTAAGATGCTTCGACCTCAGCTTGAAGCTTTTGAGCTTGAATTCCAGATGAAATGAACTGGATATTCTTCAGTGCTACAGCCCGGCACTGAAAATAAGCCTGATCCTCATTTTGAAGATTTGGATGGCACTTCTGGAGGTGAGCTGAGAGTTTTGATGGCTTGAGGCTTTCATTTGCCAACACTTTGGGACATACTACACATTGTGGCCGATCCTCTCCACCAGAAGGTAAATTCACAAAGCCACAGCGAAGAAAGGCGTCAGAGTAGGTACGCTTTTTAGACATTTTATTGTTTAATATGCAGAAAAAGCAAAACTGCATAAAAAGTGTGAACAATGTGAACTTATTATTTATTTTTCATGGCATTCTAGATAGCATTAAAAGAGCTTATTCAGCATAGGAATAATGTAATAGTAGGTAAATACTAACTATACTGCACAGGGCAGTACACACACATACCAGGTTTTGTCTACCTCGGCTGATGCTCACATAGAAACTGACAGTGTGAAATAGAGGCAACCTCAGGCAGTGAGTGACGCGTACTGGACACGTCGATGAGTCATCAGGGTTACTGAGTGACTTGTGTTCTGAAGCATACTTGTCAAAATACTTTTAGGTTACCACACACTTAGATACATATTTTTTTCTTTTCTACTACTGTATATTAGTTTTTGATGTTTATTGTAATTTGGTTTAACTTTGTTACATGCTTAAAATAGGTATAATTTTCAACTTTACATACTAAGCCTAAGTCAACATTAATCCTAATACCAACTATCTCAATGTTTTCTTGATTTTCAGAATTTTAATTTTTTTTCTGTCACCCCTCCATTACCCCCGATAAATTGTTAAATTACCCCCAGTTTGGGAACCACTGTTTTAGAAGAACAACTTGCTGATACAGTTTTACTTCCAAAACAGGTCCGGCATGGCTATGTGGGAAAAGTGGTTCGACTCGAAATCCGAGGGTCGCAAGTTCGAATCTCGGTGGCAACACACGTGCTCGCCCGTTAACCCTTTGGGGCATTATAATGTCTTGATCAATCCCACTATTCATTGGTAAAAAAGTAGCCCAAGAGTTTGCGGTGGGTGGTGATGTCTAGCTGCCTTCCTTCTAGTCTCACACTTCTAAATTAGGGACGGCTAGCGCAGATAGCTCTCGAGTAGCTTTGGGGGAAATTAAACAAAAAGCTTCCAAAACAAAATATTATATACATATGCATGAACTTTGTCACAACTTAGAATTAAACTATAGTAATTTATAAATGTCCATGATCATTTTTCTATTGTTGCCTGGATGCACATGCCAGATATTACTGGCATTATGGTCGAAAACATCAATAACAGTAAAGGTATCTAAATGATTAATCGATGCACTCCACTAGTTTCACGCTTCTATTTTAAGCCATTGTGTGGTACAAGTTAGACCACTATATTAAATGAGTTACATGAATTATTTCGTTATGTTTTAGTTTTGAGGTATGTAAGTAATTTGTACCAATAACATTTAAGCTCTGTGCATTGAATCATTTCAGCGTATGAGAAAAGAGCTCACTTGGAACTCTTTTTTCCGTGCAGTACTCTCAGAAACACCCCCAGTGGCACAACATGTCTTGCGGACTCAAACCGCAAGAGAATGGATTTTGATACCTGTGGTAGGCAGAATACAGAGAACCCATCGTGTAGCCTTATGCCTAACTTACAAACAAGCTTCCTAGGAAAAAAACTTCATTTTAGAAAATGTTCGCTTTTCTAAATTTCTCTCTCTATATATATAAAATTGCAGCATTCCATATACATATAAACTTAAATATACACAAAAACTGAAGTAAGGCAGAGTTAAAGTACAAGAGACAAACGCCTCCTGTTAACTTGATTTTAAAGAATATTAAATAAAATTCTCTATACGTACCCATGTTCTTATTATTTATTTTTATCATGTATTTTATCTTATTATTATAAATTATTATTGTTATTGTTGTTCGTAAGTGTAGCTGGACATTTTGAATTGTTTATTGTTCCATTTATATTTTGTATTTTACAAAATTATTTAATACATTGTTTCAGTAGCGGCACGTACACGGCATGGCCAGGTGGTTAATGCACTCGACTCGTAACCTGAGGGTTGCGAGTTCGATTTCCCGTCACACCAAACATGCTCGCCCTTTCAGCCGTGGGGACGATAAAACGTTCGGCAAATCCCACTATTCGTTAGTAAAAGAGTACCCCATGAGTTGGCGGTAGGTGATGTTGACTAGTTGCCTTCCATCTAGTCTTACACTGCTAAATTAGGAACGGCTAGCGCAAATAGCCCTCGTGTAGCTTTGCGCGAATTTCAAAAACAAACAATTTATGCCATCGTTTCAAACACCCAATATTCGTTTCCTGCTATTGACTTTGAGCTTCTTGGGTTCTACTTTGTTTTTTCTTAAATAAACTAACAGTCACAAAATTTTTGTTGATTTAAGCTTCTTCCAATTACGTTAGGTTTCGTCATCGAGAGCTCCCAACACTGTAAGTTCATAGACATACAGTGAGTAACAGTCACGAAAAGCATCTTGTAAGAACAAAAGAAAATAAATATATGTAATAACAATTACAATGTTGTCGTCGGTGTTACAGAAATTTTTATATATGCTTAGATGCCCTTTGATATCGCAATTTAAAAAAAAATCAAATTTTTTACATGCAAAGGGATCTCTTGAAATCTGTTTAAAATTCTGCTTTAAGCCACATGTCCAATCCCTCTATTACTATTTTTACTCATATAGCAACATTTGTATTGATCTGTCAATCAGTTACACAATTATCTGGTCATTTTGTCCCAAACTTCTTTTCAATTTGTTTGCTCCTATATGTAGTTCATTCATTCTCTGCTCAATCAAAACTGACTTTTTGACCGTTCTGTAAACTTTGTTATTACCTATACTTCCTACTTCCATTCCCTACCATTCCTACATCCATTCTCTACTCTTCTTACATCCATTCCCTACTCTTCCTACCTCCATTACCTGTTCTTCCTACTTCCATTCCCTACCATTCCTACATCCATTCTCTACTCTTCCTACCTCCATTCCCTTTCCATCTCTGCTCTTCGCCTGTTGTATGCGTGGTCTTTACTTCTGTTTAGTTTCATAGTCATCTTATTCCCTTAGCTATCAGTTACTCTGTTTTTGATTGTATATTATTTTAAGTGACCATAGTCACCATTAGTTTTGTTTTTTTCATTTTGTAGCTATTTCATCTTCTTTCCCTCTCCCGCTACCGGCGATTCAGATTTATTATGCCATACAGTTATTGTTTCTTTATGTCCTACATTCATTAAATTCTAAATATACAAAAACACTAGAATTAATCTTTTATTTCCTTATCGGTCCTCAGAGCTTTAAACCTTATACGTTTAGTAGTCTCAGGTTGAATTAGTAAAGAAAAAAGGTATCGCACGTAATGCGTATTGGATTGAAGTTAAAGATCAACAAGAGACAAATGCAATGTCATGTTATGTCGCTTATTACAAAGATGGCGCCTTTTATGGTGCTTTATCACATGGGATTTCAGTCAGCAGTCTTCTGGATCCAACATCCACAGCAATAACAATAGTCATAAAATAGTTTATCTGAGAAACTCTTGCATGTCTTTTTTCCCCCTCTAATGTGTCCTCATTGGGACCCAGTTTATGATGTGGCAACATTTTCAATCTATCTGATGCATTAAAATCAGTTTTTCTTCAAAACTACTTTTGAGGTTATTTAGTTAAACACATGTATTATGATTATCACCGTAACTTATCCCACCTTGGTTAATCACAAGGAATTTCATCAACATCTAAATATGAGAAACTAGATTGTTATGACAAGTAACATCTGTCTGACTGTTCATAACATACCACAACTTGAAACATCTAAAACTACACCGACAGATCTTATGCTAAAAACATTTTCAAAGATAACAAGACAGCAAGAGAAAATAAATAAGTCGATTAATTCATGGATACGTCAGCTATCCTTTCAATACATTAACTGTAAACGAAACGATAGTTATTTAACAAATGAGGAGAGATTTGGTAATACCAGTAGATATCAAGGCAAGACAAGTTAGATTCAAAACACTCACACCAAATGACTTTTCCTCTGTAAATTTGCAGTATTTACCACGTGACATGAAGAATAGATAAATAATAAACTTGGATGATGCTCAGTCACTGGGGCTACACTACGTTTAAACTGCAAAGTTATATTCTTTTACCCCGGATTTCATTTTATGCAAATTACAAAGAACGTTGTATATGTTTGGATACTTCAGGCTTTACATTAAACTACGCTTGTTTTATACTGGTTTAAAGAAACGTGGCTAAACTTCACTTGTTAACCAAGATTCGATGAAATTTTATTATAAAATGAAGCTTTCCATGATGTGTATTGTGTGTCCCAAGGTTTATAATTACTGATTTATTATTTTTATGTTTTATTTCAATTAAAAGTCGTACTAAGGATGGTCTGGACTGTGCTCACCATAACAATTAAGCTCAAAATTATGACTTTCTAAAACTTTGCACCTGAGCAACAACTGGTTTGGGATGGCTTCTGATTTTTTTTATTCAGTTTCAGGCCCGCTATAGTCAGGTGGTTAGGATGCCCGACTCGTAATCTGTGGGTAACAGGTTTTAATCCCTGTCACACCAAACTTTCTCGCTCTTTCAGCCGTAGGAGCGTTATATGAGGTGCTCAATCCAGCTCTTCGTTGGTAAAAAAGTAATCCAAGAGTTGGCGGTGGGTGGTGATGACTAGATGCATTTCATCTAAATTAGAAACGGCTTGTGCAGTTAGCCCTCGTGTAGCTTTGCACGAAAACAAAGAAAGTTGTTCCGTGGAATTTTGCGCAGAGCTACTCGAGGGCTATCTGCGCTAGCCGTCCCTAATTTAGCAGTGTAAGACTTGAGGAAAGGCAGCTAGTCATCACCGCCCACCGCCAACTCTTGGGCTACTCTTTTACCAACGAATAGTGGGATTGAACGTCACATTATAGCTCCCCTACGGCTGAAAGGGCGAGCATGTTTGGTGCAACCGGGATTCAAACCTGCGATCTTCGGATTACGAGTCGAACGCCTTGAACGGCCATGCCGAGCCCTTTCCAAAGGTAGGGCAGGGAAATCAACCAGTAGCGCTTGCCATCTTCACAGCAATTCTTCACAGGAAATCTATGACGTTTCGTTTACATTGAAATAACACAAAAAACGAAGTAAAATCTGTATTACTAGTTACAACCGCCTACTTTTAGTAACAAAGTTAACAATGACGAAAGTAATTGTGTTTCTAAAACTAATCGAATGTAACTAATAATAAAGATCTTACTGTGATAATAAACGTCTTTTTGTGTGGTTATTTTACTCTTGATACAACTATAACATATATGATGCGCCCACATCCAGAAATTCTGTATAAATAAATTTTTAGAATTATTTTTATTTACTTAACATCTTTTCCAAGAACGTTTTCCTATACACAGCGTTAGAAAGGCATAAAACTGTGACGACTAACCACTAACCAACTAAATCTGTTTCGTGTGAAACAGATATTAAAGTCCAGTCACTTGATCTAACGACCTTATATATGTTTCATGTTACATACTCTAATAATAATAAACTTCCATATTATTATTCTTTTGTTACTTTAGAATATTCATACAAAGCCCCACAAGCGTCATCTGCCTTACCTCTTCCTTGTTTAGAAATGATGCATTACAGAGCAGAGATTCTCAAACCAGGATCCTTGAAACTCTAAAATTTCTCAACAGACATTCAATGGAATTCTAGAGCCCCACATATTCTAATACACAAAAATGTATTAGTTGTATAATTTCAATCACACTGGACCAAATATCGTTGACAATGTTTAATAAGGTTTAACAATGACACAACATAACAACAAGTCACTGCATTGTTTTAAGTTAGTGAGAGAAACTAGGTAAAAACAGCTGCTTGTGAAGCTCTGATGTGTTTTTATTTGTAATGAACTCTGTGATTGATCCAATGGCACAAGAGCCGCGTGAATTCTAAAAGGTTAAGAACCGCTACTATAGAGGAAAGATAGATAGTCAAAAATCTTACCGTCAAATTTAAGGCCACTCTAATATAATAATGAGTTTTGACTGTTACTCTTGTTACGTACTCATGGCTCCAAACTGCGGAGCACGATCTTTAGGCAATGGTAGAACTCTCTGGCTATCTGATGGAAACTAACTTAATTACATTCATAGCCAAGCGCGTAAGGCGTGCAACTCGTAATCCGAAGGTCGCGGGTTCGCGCCCGCGTCGTGCTAAACATGCGCGCCCTCCCAGCCGTAGGGGCGTATAATGTGACGGTCAATCCCACTATTTGTTGGTAAAAGAGTAGCCCAAGAGTTGGCGGTGGGTGGTGATGACTAGCTGCCTTCCCTCTGGTCTTACACTGCTAAATTAGGGACGGCTAGCACAGATAGCCCTCGAGTAGCTTTGTGCGAAATTCTAAAACAAACAAACAAACAAATTACATTCAAGAGCTAACGAAAGAAACAGTTGAAAATTTATGTCCTGTTAGAATAACTTGATACATTGTGTCCACGTGTTTTATATATTGACAAATAAAAGTCTGAAAAAACTTAGGATCTCGTGTTTTTTCTTGTATTTCTCAGAGAAGCCTCCAGAAATGGAACAGAAGTAAGTCTACAAACCTAGAAAGTTATAAAATGGTGTCAGGTTCCTCGTCGTGGACGAAGGAAATGACCAAATATGGCTTTACTGTGGCTCAGCGCTAATGATTAGGACTTATAACACTAAAAATCGAGTTTTGATACCAGTGATAGCCACAACAAAGATAGTCCATTTTGTAGCTTTATGCTTAATAACGAAGAAAATCCTTTAAAGGATTCTATGAGGCTCAGTCTCAGAAAAATCGATTGATGAGTTCCAAAATATCTAGAGAGTAAGTCTTACTTCTTTGTTTGTATCTTGATTTTGGCGCGAAGCAACACAAGAGGTATTTATGAAAGCTGTCCCTAATTTATCAGCTAGTTATCATTACCCACTGCCAACTCTTAGGCTACTATTTTACCAAGGATTAAGGGAATTAGGAGTCACTGTAAGGACTGAATGGTAGCGTACGCGATCCTCAGATTGCGAGTTGGACCCCTCAATTACTGAGGCACATCAGACCTATCTTTTGATGAAAAATATAATATGTTGAGACACGAAAAGATATAATAATTGAAGTAAACAGATTCAATGAACATAATAGTCTAAAATATTCGTAGATTTGATCAAAAGTTTAGAAGGAACATCCATTATGACTTTAAACCACAAATCTTACCTCCGGCGGATGTTGCTATTTACAAATTTATTGAGTCCAAACGTCAGTTCTTTGAGTTACTGCATTTTAATGGAAATGAACTATCACCAGCTATTTGTTCTTGGGTTCATTCTCTTCCTCAAAAATGTAAGTGGGATGGTGACACTCCTGAGTTTTTCTGAAGAAAAAAGAAAGTGCTTATAGCACTTAACATCACAATCCCACATTTAGGTTCACTAAACACAAATAACAAATCATGGATACAGTACAGAGATGTCAGGTTAGTTAGAAAAAATAAGAAAATCGCTGAACAAGAAGAGATATAAGGTAGCCCAAATTATTCTTTTCGTTCTAAATATGCTATATAACAACAGGTTAGAGAGTTTGCTGCCTGTTTAGCAATAGTCTATCTGTGCTACACCCACCACGGGTATCAAAACTAAGTTTTTAACGTTCTCCTCAGATATAACGTTAAGCCACCGCGGGACTCCATTAGCGAGTGTTAAATACTAAACTTATCCACATGTTTACACAATAAACTTTTTATTTTACAAATAACTTAATTTTATCGTGTTCTCCACAGCACTTAAACAAAACCAATCTCTTCTCTGTAATTTTATTCAAAAATGTATAAATGCTTATAAACTGAAGAAGTGTTTCAGTTGTTCCTTCACTATTTAAATACGAATCAACCTGTAGAGCCTAGACTCATGTTTGTTATTCTCAGCTCTTGTTTCTATGGCAACAATTTCGTTTGTGCAAGAACGTCTTAGCACGCACCCGGAAATTGAAATATCCTTCATGTAAATAATTGCATGCTTGCTCTAAATGCAGTGTTATAATTCATTCGTGTGTTATGAAATTATTATTTTTAAATTAAAACAAAAGCGACTTTCAGCTAGAACTGGAACTTTATCGGCGGTTTTATTATTTTTATGTTAGGAAAGAACTTAAACAATAATGTATTCAGCAGATTTTGGAAACGTTCTTCGAAACCATTCATGAAGAAATAATTGACAACTCTGTATTTAAACCAAGTAATAGAAAAACGATATTGCACAATCTGTTCTCTGAAGAGTAACAGGCGTAAAAAGTACACGGATGATAAAGGTCTGTCTGTTTTGAATTTCGCACAAAGCTGCACGAGGGCTATCTGTGCTAACCGTCCCTAATTTAGCAGTGTAAGACTAGAGGGAAGGCAGCTAGTCATCACCACCCACCGCCAACTCTTGGGCTACTTTTTTACCAACGAATAATGAGATTGACTGCCACATTATAGCGCTTCCATGGCTCAAAGGGAGAGCACGTTTAGTGTGACGGAGATTCGAACCCGCGCCTCTTACATTACGAATTGAGTACCTTAACCCACCTAGTCACGCCGGACCGGATGATAGTGGTTGATTTAATTTTTTTTAAATAATAGCTTTAGTTTAGTTTAGAGGTTAGGAGCAGCGCAATGGACCAATAGATCTCATGTTGTCACGAGTCATTTGACTTCGGTTGTTTAACTATTTTTGAACTGTTTCTAATCGATAGATTTCTACGTGTTACAAGTTTTAAATGTTTTCTTTCTGTTTCTTTTGCGAGTTTTATTTTGTAACACAGAAGAACAAAAAGTTTATTGCTCTAACAGTATTATAGAAAGTTGAGAAATACGTTATTGTTTATAACTACATTATAAAATTCTTTAAAAATATAAAGTCAGTTTGTAGCTGATTAAGATAATTTTGTGTTTCTTCTTTACATTATTTTTCTGAGTCGCACAATTTTTTTTCCTGGCTATAGTAATCACAGTAACATGAAAATTTCTATGTTATCCTTCCTTGTCGTCATAATCTCAGCAATGGATCTATGTTTAATGACTTCTGTTTTTTTTTCCTCTTTGCCGTAATAATTGCAGCAACATGAATCTTTGCCTGAGGATTTCTATGTTATCCTTCCTTGTCGTCATAATCTCAGCAATGGATCTTTGTCTTATGACTTCTGTTTTTTTCCTCTTTGCCGTAATAATTACATTAACATGAATCTTTGCCTGAGGATTTCTATGTTATCCTTCGTTGTCATCATAACCACAGCAATGGATCTTTGTCTTGTGACCTCTGTTTTTTCCTCTTTGCCGTAATAATTACAACAACATGAATCTTTGCCTGAGGATTTCTATGTTATCCTTCCTTGTCGTCATAATCTCAGCAATGGATCTTTGTCTTATGACTTCTGTTTTTTTCCTCTTTGCCGTAATAATTACATTAACATGAATCTTTGCCTGAGGATTTCTATGTTGTCCTTCGTTGTCATCATAACCACAGCAATGGATCTTTGTCTTATGACCTCTGTTTTTTCCTCTTTGCCGTAATAATTACAACAACATGAATCTTTGACTGAGGATTTCTGTGTTATCCTTTGTTGTCATCATAACCTCAGCAATGGATCTTTGTGTTATGATTTTTACCTTTCTTACAATTAATATATTTACCAGTTGGGACTGTAGCTTACACAGAATACAGTACACTATCGTAAGGATATGAGTGTAAGAATATTTATGTCTCGAGCTGTCCTGGTGTTCAACGTGCGCGCGAGTGTTTTTGACCATAAATAGTTATTTGTATAAATATATATTTGCTTTTTTGTGTGCGATAGCTTGCACGTATGACTAAAAACTTATACTTAACTAATGCAGACTGGAGTAAAGGCAAAACGGTTTTGACACACACCGCGTCGAGTTCATTAATATGGAGCAAAATTTAACGTGATGCCACGAACTGCTCAACTGTTATTCTAAATATTCATTTTAAGTTGCGAGGTAAAAAAGAAACAAGATACACACATATGAAATGTGAAAAACACCTGTTAAACAAGTAATGAAACCCTCAGTTTCATACTCCTGAGTTCATACGCATGAGCGAATTTAAGATAGCATTTTTAGATTTTTAATACTCAACATTCTACAATTTTTAAATAAGTAATAAATGCATTTATACTATTTTATAAATATCAGGTGCTCCCCAGTGGCATAGCAGTCTGTTTACGGCCTTACAACGCTAAAAACAGGGTTTTAATACCCGTGGTTGACAGAGCTATATTGTGTAGCTTTGTGCTTAATTCTAAACAACAACATAAATAGCAAGAAATGGCTTGCCAACTACCTTTACATATTTTCTTGGTTATAATAATACCTAAAAAAATTATTTTAAGAAATTTTCGAAGTATAATATCCGATTTATTTTAATAGTTTATTAGATGTACTCCAAAAGCGTTCTGCTTCAAGATTATTTAACATCAAAAGTAAAAAGTAACAAAAGTTTCTACTTCTTGTTTTCGAAAGTTAGATATCATGTTGTGTTGTAGCCTACAGAGTTCATGATACTTCTCGTGATTCATAACATGCGCACTCTTTGCTTAAGCCATGGTTGTACAACTTTTAATTTTAAGCGTCCCTTAGACATTTTAGTGTCTACTTACTAACAGACAGACAGACAATACATCCATATTGTATAAGTGGTATAAGTAGTTAAATCAAGTGACCCCTTTAAGCAGCATTTCCCTTTCGGGAAATTATTCAATTTATAAACAAAATTTCGTTTAGCCTTGAAAGTTATGACATCTTGTTGGTGTGTTTGGTTGTTTTAGAATTTCGTGCAAAGCTACACGAGGGCTATTTCCGCTAACACTCTCTAATTTAGCAGTATAGTTATCATCACCCAGCGCCGATTCTTGAACTATAGTTTTATCAATGAATATTGGGATTGACCGAAATGTTGTAACACCCTCACGGCTGAAAGTGCGAGCAAGTTTGATGTGAAGGGGATTCGAACCCGCGACTCTCAGATTGCGAGTCGAACGCCCTCTAGCCATGCCTATTCTCGGTTTGAAATCGTGAACTGTTGTTACCGAACTTTCAGTCTGGAAAATTATGTCAACCTATGCCAAGATATGACGTAATAAGTATCAATATGTGAGGTATAATATTTTGACATAAGCTATACCAAAATGTGGATATGTAAGTATAGCAGGTGCATTACCGTCACTTCCGGAATGTTAGAGTGAAGTAAACATTGCAAAAAGAAAAGAAACTTTCGGATCTTGTAACTTTATTAGGGACGAATAAAAGTTTCGGATCGTTTTACATTTGTTACCATAGTGACATATGACTCAGAAAGAAGTGTGCATTTCTTGTTTAATCTATTCATTTACATGCTTGTGTGTGTGTTTAATTTTTTAAGTTGCATATTCAAGGAAAATCTCCATTCGGACCAGTACTTTAATAACAGTAATCTTTTCTTTTGGCCGTTGTGACTTGACACCTTGTCCATGTGGTTAAACATAGGACTGAGGAACATTCAGCTCTAGAATTGAGGTTATTAAAAAAAAGACACGAACATCTAGATAGAACGCGAGTTACTTAAATCAAATCAAATGAATTGTTTTACGTATATAACCTGCCATTCTTAAACACGATAAACCTGACACTATTAGATACTCCTTCTCAATTATGGAAATTGCTCCAAGCAGGCTTATTCGAATCCCACAGGAAGTAGTGACCGGACTAGATGGTGACGTCACAGAGAAGTGAAGTCAAGCAGCGCGTGGCGTTCATGTTTGTACTGCTTGTGGCCCGAGCAGCAGTTTGCACGCATCCTATTGTTGGCGGCAGCAGATTCTGTTTGTTTATTATTTTTTTTGTCATAGCTTATGATTGTCCAATGATATTAAATCTACACAACAAACTGAAGATTTCGGTTCCCTCCTGTAACGTGAGAAATGTATAGCCAGCCAAAAAACGTAATAACGCGACTTCGGTATGCAAAAACAATGTTGCATTTCCTGTGACGTCTTAAAAGTGATACGACACATCTCTTCCTCTCACTCTCGGCCACGTAAAAGCCGCTGAATCAAATTGTTTTCTGACGTCGCACAAATAACACGGGTCACAAGCTCCGAAACTCCCGATAGATCCTGAACTGTCGAAGTTTCACTGTGGTTAATCATGAGATATACTCAGCAGGTAGACCAATGGACGTGGTGGGTCCAAGTCGCACTGCTTTCTAACAGCAAAGGGTCCATCTCTACACTCTTGATGAAGGTGGTAGCTCTCTTACTCTTCGTCGGAATTGCGTCCGGAGATTCCAAACTTCCCGCAGGAAGAATAAACGACACGGAAGCTTGCCCGAAGCAATGTATCTGCATAAAAGCTATAACCCAGATAAAAGTTGATTGTTCTAACCTAAATCTGACGTCAGTTCCTTCAGCCATCAATCCAAAAGTTGCTTCATTGTAAGTAACTCTTATGTATTTCCTTCCCTCTCTTATCAATCTTTCTAGTTTAGTGTATGTATTGATAGCGTTAATTTTATTATAACCCGTCATATATGTGAGAATTTCTAGTAATTAAACTGACGTTTATCGTTTAGTGTTGCCTACACAAACACACTCAAAACACTTTTATAATTTGTGTATTTTTATTTTACATACCACGATACTAATGATTGAAAGAAAGGTGTCATATTGGTTATGTATAACAATAATAAGGTGCTGTTTTTTTTCGCGACAAGGGTGTAAAATTCTCATTAACGCCCCTCAAGTTTTAACTACGATATCAGTTGTCATTTTTAAACGGCTAAATGTATCAAATGAGTTAACACGAGAGGTCAGTATACCTAAGAACGACCATCTTGGATTGATTACAGTATCAGTGACCGCTGAAAAACAAGAAAGTTCACTCCTCTCAATCGAATGTGATGAAACTACGAGCAAAATAATCAGTTTATTAAACTTATAGTCTACGGGTATTCAGTTCCGTGTGAACGTGTTATGAAGTTCTGAAAACGACAATACACGTTTGACCGTTATTGATGGCTGCGCAACAGGGACACGTGATTGAAAGTTGTTTCTGAGTTGACCTCAAGTTACTGCTGACTTTGTTCATTAAAGATGATGTTTTAGACCTAGCATGTATCGAATTAAATTATCACTGAGAAATATCATAACTGAATATATACAATTCAAATTATTTCATAAATTTATGCACTGAAATTCAGAATATTCCATAATATTTAACTCTAACCTTATATTTCCCTATGGCTTTTAACATTCACACTCAGAACTACCCTGCGATCTTTCGCATTCACACTCAGAACTACCCTGCGATCTTTAGCATTCACACTCAGAACTACCTTGCGATCTTTAACATTCACACTCAGAACTACCCTGCGATCTTTAGCATTCACACTCAGAACCACCCTGCGATCTTTCGCATTCACACTCAGAACTACCTTCGATCTTTAACATTCACACTCAGAACTACCCTGCGATCTTTAGCATTCACACTCAGAACTACCCTGCGATCTTTAACATTCACACTCAGAACTACCCTGCGATCTTTAACATAACATACGGAAAGGTTCCGTAAAGAAAACGAACGGATAATTATCTCGTCGTGTAAGGTTTAGCCCAAACTGTAAAAGTACAACGTTTGCTTTCTTCGGTCTTATTTGTAAGTTCCGAATTTCTTTTGAAAGAATTTGCAAAGCAGTACTTACTTTGTATGCACGGGTTCACATATAACAGTTTTTAACGATTTGACATTACGTTACAGTATCGCTTGTTTTCTGTAGTTGGTGAAACCAGAAACACTAACATCTTTAACAAGTATGTGATCATCGTGTTTTAAGCACAATTTTAAAATCGAGCTGTTATAGGTATTTTTACTCTTTGTTTGTTCCTTTGCTAAATTTCGCACGAGACGCTCGAGGGTTATCTGCTCTAGCCGTCGCTAGTTTACGAGTGATAGACTAGAAGGAGAGCAACTAGACAACAATGCTCTCGACTCGCAAACTACCGTTGTGGGTTCGTAAACGGAGATGCCAGTCTTTTCACCCGTGGAAGCGTTATTATGTGACAGCCAACTCCACACTTTTCGATGGTAAAAGAGTAGCCCAAGAATTAGCGGTGGATGGTTTTGCATAGCTGTCTTACCTCTAATCTCCCACTGCTAAGTTAAGGAATGCTGACACAGATGTGCCCTCGTGTAGCTTTGCGCGACATTAAAAATAAACCAAATCAAATCGTCTATAAACAAGTCAGTTACTTATATAGAGATTTCTAACGTTGTTGAAATATAGCGTAAGGTTATTATAAACTCTTGAATGAATAGCAAAATAAGAAATCTGATAGCCCATACACGTTTGGTTATGAAAGTAGACCGTTCTATTTTAAAACCTAAAGAAAAGGGTCTATCTTTCGAAAGCGCTTGAATTTATCAGGTTTCTTATTTTGAGAAGAAAAGCCTTCCTCCAGAAATCGCTTAGGTTATCGAATTCCTTATTTCATAACAAAGCAAGTTTGAAACTCTGAGCGAAACTCTATCAATTTAACTTGGTAATCAGTATAGCTAATTAAAGACGCGTTTCTTACATCTGACTTATGGTAGATGTAGACCACCCCATTAGGGTTTGTTACTAAAAAAACAATCTTACAAAAGGCGCTTGGTTTATCGGATTTATTTTTTGTAATTAGCTGATTTTTTGTCTAGTTTACTTATTTTAGCTTTGAGCTACACATTGATGTGTCTACTACAGCGAATCTAACCCCAGACTTCGATGTCTTAAGTCTACGAAGTTTGTTTCTTTGGTTTCTTTTGAATTTCGCTCAAAGCTATACGAGAACTATTTGCGCTAGTCGTCCCAATTTTTGCCTTGTAAGGCTAGAGAAAAGGCAACTAGTGATCACCACGCACCGCCAACTCTTAGGATACTCTTTTACCAACGAACAGTGGGATTGACCGTAACTTTATAGAACTTTCATGGTTGAAAGAGGGAGCATATTTAGAGTGATGGGGATTCGAACTCGCGACCCTCAGATTACGAGTCGAACACCTTAACCCACCTGGTCAAGCCGGGCCCGTCTATGAAATTATCGCTTAATAACCACCTAATTCTAAAGTATGGTTATGCCATGGTTATTAATTTTCTAAGACATTGTACCTTATTATGAGATACAATATTGTAATGTAGTAATTACTAAATATTTTTAATGGGGAAAAGCAACTAACACATTCAAGAAGTTAAACAACATTCAGAGTATATTTGATTTTGGAAAATGACCAGAATTTATAACATTTATAACTCTGAAATAAATAAATAAAATAATATAATCATTCAAATACCTTCATATACGTTTTGAGAAGCTCCATTTAGAAATATGTTGGTCCTACCTTCAATATTCTACGATTATACTTTCAAAGTATTCATTTCGAACCAAATACTAATGCAGAAGAATCACCACAGGACGAACATATCGACAGTGATAACATTTGATATCTCTCACACACATCTATAATACGTACATGATAATTGTTTATGTATACCTGTGTGTGTACATATGTATGCATTTCTTGAATTTTTCACTTGAAAAATAATAATTATTATTCCACAAAGTTCCTAGACGTCTCAGTTAAACAAAACGTATCATAAGTGTTTGATTGTCATAAAACTTATCACAAAGTTACACAAAGTACACCCACGCTAGGCGTCCCTAATTTGAAACTGATTGACGAAAAGAAATTCAGCTAGGCAAAAGCATCTACTGCCAGCTCTTGGGACCCGAACCGAATAGTGGGATATGACTCTCACTCTTATAACGCACCCAATTCTCCAAAGTGCTGAGTTCGATTTTGCAATAACGGGAAAAGAGTTATTAACCATCGGATTCAGAGATTGGCATGTTAACAAATGGGCCACGCTCGGCCCAAAAAGGTAATAAGTCTTCCGCTTTCTCTGCTTTAGAACCCAGGTGGTTAGGGTATTCGACTCATAATCTGAGGGTCCCCGGTTCGAGTCTCCACCACACCAAACATGCATTTTAGCCATGAAGGCTTCATAATGTGACGTTCAATCCCACTATTCGTTGGTAAAAGAGTATTCCAAAAGTTGGCGGTGGGCGGTAATGACTACGCGCCTTCCCTCTTCTCTTACACTGCTATATTACGGACGGCTAGCGCAGATAGCCGTCGTGTAGCTTTGTGCGAAATTCAAAGACAAGCGCACAAACTGCTTTTGTAGTGTAAGTTTTAATTTCGATTTCCACATTCATTAGCATTCCGCAGAAACCATTAGACGACCTTAGCGGTATGTTTTCAAATTAAATATTACAAAATAATCGTATCATTTTCCAACTGCATGATGATATATTTGACGGTTGTCCTGATATGTTGTGGAAGTAACTTATGTATATGTGACGTGCATTACATTACCAGATGGTGGTCCTTTTTGATAAAGTTATATTCTGTTTTCTAATACATATGGATGTCTTTTACCACCGACATCTGTAATTCTTGGATTTTTTCCTGCTACAAAACACCGAATTCTGCAAACTATGGTGTGAGTACGAGTTGTTGCAAATATCTTTTAAGATCATCTCGAGATCCTAAATGATCCATTTTCTTTATTTTCCAAAGCCATTCAGTAGAGGGACATCTCTGTCTTGGAAATTGTAAATTACCGATCTGATTTCACCTTTATGGTCTGATTATATGAAAATTTGGCATATGAAAGGATTTTTACAAATATGTTCCCCAACATGATCAGTTTTTGGTGGCATTGTAGTATCTGTACGTACAACACCGTACTGTGGTTGTGATACATTCCGTACTACCATTACAATATCTTCATTATGGTTGTCATGTGACTTGATGACTGAAATAATCAAAATCGTTTTAATATGTCATATTCAACTATTTATGATAATCTTCTACCACTTCGATATGTACATTAATAAACTAATCTTATAGTTTAGATTTACATTGTATGAAAATCAAAATCCGTTATCCAACCAAACGTATCGTCACTTATTCTGATATGGAACTGTATTTGTTGAACATATAAGGTTTAATAATCGCGTTTTCATGCTGAGTTGTTTTAGTATTTTTTTTGTTCAATGGTTTTGGTTTTCATAAAATGTTAAGTATTGTTAAATTTTACGATTGTACATATCATGAGAACCAGAACCTGTGTTCATCAAATGCCCGGCATGTCCATGTGATTAGAGCTCTCAAGTAGCAATCTAAGAGTTGCGAGTTTGAATCCTCATCACACCAAACATCCTCGTCCTTTCAGCCGTGGGGGCGTTATAATGTGCGGTCAATCCCACTATTCGTTGGTAAAAGAGTAGCCCAAGAGTTGGCGGTGGGAGGTGATGACTAGCTGCCTTCCCTGTAGTCTTACACTGCTAAATTAGGGACGGCTAACACAGGTAGCCCTCGAGTAGCTCTGTGCAAAATTACAAACCAAACCAATAACACGACATCGTACCCGAAACAAAACATCGTATAATCAGCATCAATGAAATTGCGCTTCGTGTATATCAACATAATTCTTGAATAAATTATAACTACAACTTTGTTAACTACGTCTTATGTTTCTCAAATGTACAGTAGTAGACTTTTACTATTAACTCTTCCTCAAGTCAAAGGGTAAGTAAAATATAATTCCTAAAACAGATTAATGAGGAAAAGTTTCAAATCATCTCTCTCTAACTGTATGATTATTTGTCTGATTGCAGGCCATTCTTCTGTCCAGTCTACTAATTTCTTTATCCCATTCCTTGTACATACATATATATTTATCTAGCTATCAGAATGTTGCAACAGCAATGTTCCTTTTCGAACTTAAAAGTTTTTTTTTTCATTTTTATTCAAACCTTTTTTTTTTCTACTTTTCGTTAAATTATTTCTTTCTTCTGTTACCTTTATTTTTTATAATTTTGTTTTCGTCATTTCTTCAATAAGTATAACACATTTTGTTTTCTTTATTTTCTAAATAAGTATAACACATTTTCTGTTTCATTTCTCAATAAGTATAACACATTTAGTATTTCATTTCCTCAATACGTGTAATACATTTAGTTTTCTTCATTTCCTTAATAAGTAAGTATAGGTTGGTTTGTTCTGAACTTCACGCAAGGCTATACGAGAGCTATCTGCGCTATCTGTCCCTAATTTAGCAGTGTAAGACTAGATCGAAGGCAGCTAGTCGTCATCATCCACAGCCAATTCTTAAACTACTCTTTTACCAACAAATAGTGGGATTGACCTTCATGTTATAACGCCCCTACGGCTGAAATGGCGGTGATTCGAACCTGGGATTCTCAGACTCCGAGTTCAGCGCCTTAATTCCCTGGCCATGTCGGGACTCCTCAGTAAGTGCGATACGCTTTTTTTTCTTCACTTTACCAAGAAAAAAATGTTTCTCGCTGTACACCAGAAAGCCCTGAGAGCAACAAAGATAAAAGGATACTGCTTATATTAAGTCAGTAGAGGGCCTTTAAGCGATGACTAAACATGCTTTTGATCTCTTATTCATGTGCAGGACATCATCCCAAAACTATATTTTTTTTTGTAGGATTGGGGAACGCATACAAATTTTTCCATAGTAAGCCTTATGGCTCTCAGTGGTCCTATGTGTGAGCTAACGTTATTTTATATATAAACAAAATTTGAATTTGAAAATTGTGTCCGTCCCGTTTAATAAACTAATCCTATCCGTCTGTAAGACCACGTTTGGAAAATATAGAAATAACGACCCTTGAGAATCTTTCACTTTTTCCCTCTCTTCAGAATTTGTTCGCAAAAAAATATGTTAATGTTTCGACAGTTGCCCTCTAATGGCTCAACGATAAGTCTTAAACTCACAACCCTAAAAATCGAGTTTCGATATCTACCGTAGGCAGAGAACAGATAGATCCTTATGTAGGTTTGCACTTAGCAAAAAAGATAAAAAAATAACTTTACATTAGTTCGCTGAAATAAAATTCACGCTGTTTTTTTATGAAGACAAATATATTGTTTAAAAAAAACAAAGAAAAGGAGTTTTCTTGTAAAAAACGATTTTTTTTTCTGATAGACTTCGTCTAAATGTAAAAAGATATCCCGATATGAATATAAATGTCAAGCCTAAAACATAGTTTTAAAATATCTTTCCAAAGCTTTGTTGTCGTTTTTTTTTCATTTTTATCTGTCATACATCAACTTTAAATTTTTGTATATTTTCCCAGCTGCAAGTCTTTGTTCAGAAATATAAGAAAATACTCGAAACCCTATCACACACAGATCGTTTATACGAATAGTTTTGTATGTAAAGTTACAAACTCTAGTTTAGAATTTAATAAGAATCTACTTCTCAGTCTTACAACACAGTTTTTGTTATGCTATGTTTTATTCAAAATATCCTCAGACGTTTCTACTTGTATATGCTGTAAAACATGATACCGTTTTTTCATTTGTTGAATTTCGAGTAGAGCTAATATGAAAGAGATATCTGAGATAGTCGCCTTTAATTTTAAAATTTGTTTGTTTTTGAATTTTGCGTAAAGCTACTCGAGAGCTATCTGCGCTAGCCGTCCCAAATTTAGCAGTTTGAGACTAGAGGGAAAGCAGCTAGTCATCACCACCCACCGCCAACTCTTGGGCTACGTACGCTTTTACTGATGAATAGTGGGATTGGCCGTCAAATTATAACGCCTTCACAGCTGGCAGGGCGAGAATGTGGGGTGCGATCGAGATTCAAACCCACGACCCTCGAATTACGAGTCGAACGCATTAACACGCTTGGCCATGCTGGGCCGTAATTTTAAATTGATAGACTAGAAGGAAGACATTTAGTCAATAGGTCGAATGAATAACAACAGTGAAACATTTGAGTAATACATCTTGGAAAACTGCTCACAAAAAATATCTCAGATCTTTCTTCCACCTTGGCAATTACCGTTTATCTCAACTCCATTTGTTCATTTTTGGACAGTCTGCTTAAATCATCCATAAAACATTAGTTACGAATTCTTTGGCGATGACAAGGAGCAAACCACGAAATCACAGAAATTCTCATATTCACTTATCGGCCCTCTAAGCACCCAGCCACACCCGGTTCGATCCTGCGCCCATTAGAGTCAGAGGTTATATTTTACTATTGTGACAACAGACTTGAAATGAATAAATATATAATTACTTACACTTAAACAGTACTCTGGTGTTAACGTAAAACTATCCATCGAGCAAAAGTAACCATTTATGCACTCTATTTTTTTAAGCGCAAAGCTAAACTGCGCTCTATCTGCTCTCTCTCTCTGGTATTTGGGAATATATATATTTGTATACCCAGGAGTGTCAGGTACAATATACCTCTTCCTTCTATTTGCGCTGTTCCCACCGCTGTGAGTGGTTTGAATTCCGTGCAAACTTACATGAGGGTTATCTGCGCTCGTTGTTCGTTATTTAGCAGTGTAAGACAACAGGAAAGAAAGCTAGTCCTCACCATCCACCGCCAACTCTTTGGCTACTCTTTTAGCAACGAATAATGGGATTAACCGTGACATTACAACGCCCCACGGCTGAAAGGGCAAGCGTCTTTGGTGTGACGGGAATCGAACCCGCGACCCTCAAGTTACGAGTCGAGTATCTTAACCATCTGGCCATGACGGGCTCTCATACCTATGATCAAAAATCGATTTTTAACGTTGTAGGCCTTCAAACATACAGCTGAGCCACCTATAGTTTGGTGTTGAGACTCTTGGTGTTTATATCGCCAGCAACGCCTCAGGGCCGCAGATGAGGTAATCCGTCCAAGCCGATCGCTAACACAGTGTTACGGACGAGTTAATTCGTTCTCAATAATACCTAACTTCGACGCTAGATTTCAGCACCATACATACATTTGACCTACTTACAAATTGTTTCACTTTCGATCCAAAATGTAGTCACAAAATAGTTGCAAAATAAAGAAGCATAAAAGTTGTATTTTAGCATCTGAAATACTTGGCAGTCAACAGGTCAAGTGTCTTTTATTGTGAAGTCGTTTGATGTTAAGACTTCGGATGTCACAGAACATCAAAGTTTTACTGCCTGAAAGTAGGATAGGAAGTTAATTTACTATCACATTAAAAATATCTGATAAATATTGTGGTCCATATTATAAATGGGATAAACCTTTTTCGCTCACATACTTATTTAATTTGATTTTATTTGCACGTCATCAGTGTTGAAGTCAATCTCATTCATTCACACCTGTTGACTTATATTGATTGATGCCTTATGATACAGTTTTGAATAAGCCTTATAGCGACCACAATAATATTTTACTAAGATGTGTTAATTACTTGTGAAAACTGCAAAATTTCCAACCCTATGCGCTCCCAGGTGGTAAAGAACAGTACAATTTCCTCTGGTTTGCAGTACCGCTCCCAACACTAAAAGTTAATTCAAGTACAATAAATTGTTTGTTTATTTTTTAATTTCGCGCAAAGAGCTACAAGAGGGCTATCTGCGCCCAATTTAGCAGTGTAAGACTAGAAAGAAGGCAACTAGCCAATTATTGGGGAACCCTTTTACGAACGACTAGTGGGATTAACCGCACGTTATAGCGTCCCCACGACTGAAATGGCGGACATGTTTGATGTGACTGGGATTCGAACCCAGAACCCTTAGATGATGAGTCAAGCACCCCAACCACCTGGATATGCCGGGCCTATCAAGTGAAATAAATAATTATCATAAATATCTGACGTTGAAAACTAATAATACTGTTTTATTGATGATTACCCTAATTCTGGTGTGTAAATGCCTCGTATAGAATTGATAAAAGATGTATTTCAACAATTTAATCTACCCATACTAAAACAATTGTTGTTAACGGTCTGATAACCAGCGGAATATATGAAAACCAGTATATCTAAAAATTACTCTTAGAATAGTTATTAATGTTCATTCCCTTTAACAATATAAATTGCTTTTCAACCGCAATTTTGCCTGTTACGTCACAGCCGGCTTGACGAGTCATGGTATTATACGAAAGGCTTCGTCAGCAATGGATGTAGCAGATATAATAAGGTTGAAATAATGCAATACATTATTCTTTGTTTCCATTCATAAGTTCTCATAAACTGAAGGTGTTCTAAAGCAGGTCGATTACCTCTGGTTTGACGTGACGGCGTTCCCACTGTTGGCAGCATGACCTTTGTTGACATCTTAGTGGTAAATCATGCACAACTCTAAAGTTCTCGTGAGTCCGACAAGTCCCAAGCTTAATAGTTTTTACAGCGTTCCTCGTCTAAACATATTTATATAATTAGAGAAGCAAAAAATACCCAGTTTACAGGCGTCGGAGAACTTTAAACAAAGATGATTTGAAAACGTTTTAAAAAAAAAAAACTTTTACAAAGCCAACTCAGTTACTTCATAAAAAAAACCCATCCTAGTGAGTTATTAACAGGCCCGGCACGGCCAAGCGCGTAAGGCATGCGACTCGTAATCCGAGGGTCACGGGTTCGCGCCCACGTCGCGCCAAACATGCTCGCCCTCCCAGCCGTGGGGGCGTTATAATGTGACGGTCGATCCCACTTTACGTTGGTAAAAAAGTAGCCCAGAGTTGGCGGTGGGTGGTGATGACTAGCTGCCTTCCCTCTAGTCTTACGCCGCTAAATTAGGGACGGCTAGCACAGATAGCCCTCGAGTAGCTTTGTGCGAAATTCCAAAAACCAAACCAAACCGAGTTATTAACACCCCCTACAGATCAAATTAAGTGAAAGACAAAGAATGTATGTAAAAGCCTGTTTTGTACAAATTTCTGTGATTAGGTTTATTGATATACACATAATAATAAGTTTTAATAAACAACTATTGAGATAAATTCAGTGAAAATATCCTAATTTAGGCTGCCTACAAATCATCGGTGTTTGTAAAAGCACTTTCTTCATTCAGCTCTCAAGATGGTAATTTTAACTATCTAGATTTCCTGTGTAAGGAAGCATGCTACACAACGATTTTTTTAAACATCGTTTAAAATCTCGTAAAACATCGCTTCTTTTCAATTTTGCGCAAAGCCGCACGAGAGCTATCTGCGCTAGTCATTCTTAATTTAGTAGTGTAAGGCTAGAGGAAAGGCAGCTAGTCATCACCACCCACCGCCAACTCCTGGGTTACTCTTTTACCAACAGATAGGGGGATTGATAGAAATATTATAACGTCCCCACGACTAAATGGGCGAGCACCCTAACCACCTAACCGTGCGGGACCAAAAATGTTAATACATTCCGCATGTTTCAACAGAGCATTGGTCTGGCTTCTTTTGTTATTTTGAGTTCGAATCCCCGTCACCGGAGATGCTCGTTTTTTCAGCCGCTCGGACGTCATAAGTGACGGTCAATCCCACTATTAGTTGTCAAAATAGCGCCCTAAGAGTTGGCGGATTTAGTGATAGTTAGCTGCCTTTCTTTCAGTCTGTCATTGCTAAATTAGAAACGGTTAGCACAGACAACCATTGAGTAGTTTTGTTCGAAATAAAAAACACACAAAGAAATAGAAATTAAGGGGGGAAAAGATCAAGCTGATCCTTATCCCCCCTGGTTCAAAAGATGAATCGAATCCATATGAAGTAGAAGGGAATGAAACGAAGTACATTTATAAACTTTATTTTATTGCGCTATCTTTTTCTATTCTTTTCACCCAACATTGTTAATACATTTCACCAAGTTTAGATTATCTGTTGTGAATTCAATATTAATGTTCTGTCTAAAGCGCCCCGGTGGCTCAGCGGTATGTCTGCGGACTAACAACACTAAAAACCAGGTTTCGATACCCGTGGTGGGCAGAGCACAGATAACCCATTGTGTGTGGCTTGTGATTAATTCAAAATCACAATAACTGTTTAAAGCATCTCCTTTCTTGTTCAAACCATAAGCAGCTGATAGTGTGCACGAAGCTCACTAATACGTACGTAATTATGTTAATAACTTATTATAGGCTGTGTAAAACAGTGGTTGTTGTCTATTACTTCCTATACCTTCTGTTACAATTCTGTATTATATTCCGTAAACATGGTGGGCTTGATTCGAATTATGACTTGTTAGAAATATTGAATAAAACTCGTTACATAGAAATATAGCACTTGGCCTGTGCTGTTGAAAAGTGCAAAGTGAATCACTTAATATATTGTGTGCTTAAATAATTCGTTTAGAGTGCAAGTGTTTGGAGAAACCATTTATATAGACGAAAGCTTCAGGAAAAAATCACCGGATTTCTTCCTTTATTGTGTAAAATTAAGACATCAAGCACTTCACAGTAAAGGTGTCACTTTCAAGAGGGATCTTTTTAAAAATTCATGGGATGAAATTCGACGGGCGATGGAGTATACGTTGGTCAGGGAAGGAGGTGAACCCGAGGTTGTTATATTAATCTTTTAACAGGAGAGAAATGGTGTTTTTTTCTTATCACAGCGATAACTATAGTGAATAAAATTATAAATGATTTATCCAGAGTTCTATGAAAGAAATTTGATAACTACAGGACACAGTGAGGTTCTTAATTACAAGAAAACTTTACGGTGTGGATCTGGCATCGTTACCTCCTGGCATACATACAGTTTATGTCCGAGTCCGGAAGAGGTCGCCACGGTGTGATTTGTATAGCATCCACACACTCATACTTCAGTTGTATGTGATATCAACAACTAATTCCACAAACAAACCATAAATTAGATATACGTTTTTAATAAGAATGCGCTATATTCTGCTCGAATGAATACATAAAAACGAGTTCCACTCATCCACCATCAAATAAAAATATTAGTGATACTCATATTAGGAAGAATTCTGAGAAAACCCAACTGATGAGAAGACGTTTTCAAATTACAAAATTCAATAACAGTATTATTTTTGATGTTATTCACTTGACCAGCTGCTGTTAAGAAGGCAAATTAATGCTCGCCTGCTGACCTCCTACCCCCTACCCTCCCAACAGCTGCTTAATTTAACACTTAAATCGAAAGAGTTGTATAATATATCTTTCTATGAAGTCCTTGTATGACGCGACCTCATTAACCTGACCTCCTCGCATATTACATAATATTTTAGTGCCACGTGAGCAGAGAAATAAAGCAAAGTTGGGATTGTAGCGTAACATTAAAAACTCAAAATTCTCCGCAAGTCATTATAACCATTATTTTAATATCCTTTATTTAGGGTTAGTCAGAACACGTTACCCTAACGACTGATAAAAATAAAACTATGCTAAGTAAGTTTTCTACTTAATTTGGTTCATGCTGTACATGAAAGACGGCCCAGGACTGAGACCTTCGCTTCTTCTTTTTTCTACTCTAAGTAACAAACAAATGATCGTTTGTTTCTTGAGTTCTCGCGCCAAGCTACTCGAGGACTATCTGCGTTAGTCCTAATTTGAAGTGTTAAATTGGAGGGCAGGCAGCTAGTCAACATTGCTCGTCGCCAGCAGCTCTTGAAACACTCTTTACTAACGAATAATGAAATTAGTCGTAACATTATAATACCTTCACGGTTAAAAGCGCGAGCGTGTTCGGCGACTGGTTTTGATCCCTAGACCCGAAGATTGCGAGTGTTCCGAGTTTCATAGTTCTCGTTTGTAGAGAATACAAACGGGAGCCCAATGTAACGCAGAAGAAGAAGGCAGACGTTTGTTTTGTGTGACACCATATGTTAGCTGTACTATAAAGACAGTTTAGAGGTTATATCGTTAGCTATACTATAGAGACAGTACAGGCGTTAGGCCGATATTGGCATCAATGTCGTCTCATGAAGACGTGTATTCAGGAGATTTCACTTTCCGTTTCTATCAAATGCCTGTAAATACTTTGCCTGTAAAAATAGGGTCCAGCATGACAAGATCGTTAGGTTGAAGGTTTGAATCCCTGTTACACCAACCATGTTCGCCCTTTCAACCGTGGAAGCGTTACAAGATGATGGTCAATCCCATTATTCGTTGGTAAAAGAGTTGGCAGTGGATGGTAATGACTATCCCTTCCCTCTAATCTTACACTGCTAAATTAGGTTTGGTTTGTTTCGAATTTCGCACAAAGCTACTCAAGAGTTAATTGCCCTAGCCGTCCCTAATTTAGCAGTGTAAAACTAGAAGGAAGGGAGCTAGTCATCATCACTCACCGCTAACTATTGAACTGCTCGTTTACCAACAAATAGTGGGATTGACCGTCACTTTATAACGCCCTCACGGCTGAAAGGGCAAACATCTTTGGTATGATAGGGATTCGAACCCACGACCCTTGGATTATGAGTCGAGTTCCTTAACCACCTGGCCATTCCGGACCACGCTAAATTAGGAACGGGTAGCACAGATAACTCTCGTACAGCATTACGCGAAATTCAAAAAAACAAACAAAACTGAATTTTTAATAACCCCCTGAATTGTGAAAATAAGAAATATAGAACTACTCACATCACACATTTAATTCAGATAAAATGATTATAGTTCATGGTAAGTAACGATATCAAATTGTTCCTTAATAACACTGATCAAAAATAAGAGAGAAAAGTTAAAAAATATACAAACAAACAAGACCGTCATTACAAAATCGATGACGTATAGAACATCCATAAATTTACATCAGAAAACCAGTTAAACGTAAGGTTATCAGGTTAAACTGCGAAAGCATAAAAGAAATAGAAACGATCGGAAACGAAATCATATTTCAATTCCCGTGAATATTTACGAAGTCTCCAGTCTCTCTGGTGTTTGGGTATATTTATTTGTATACCCAGGAAGGTCAGGTGCACTCGACCTCTTCCTTCTTCCATGACTTTGTTAGTGTGGCCAGATTAATAAATATTTCGATTTAAATACAGAATGGCTGGAGTGATACAATAAATTTAGTCTGGTCCTTTTCAGGGCAATGTCCATTTATATTCTTCTTGTTTTTTATTATTATTATTTAATAAGTCCAGATCGTAGGTGGCCTGTTTTAATTTAATCTATATTCTTATACTACTATTATTATTTTAAATTATTTTGCCTTAAAGATGTAACGTGTAGATAGAACGGGGAAAGGTGTTTAGGTCTCTCTTCATCATATATGCAATACCTGTCTAGTTCGCATAACAACTCATTTTTCGCCAATTTTTATCAAAATATTTTATTGTACTCTCTAGAAGTCTGTCTGGTATTGTTTGTGTATTTGAGTAATTGTGCATGAACTTTGATGAAGTGGTTTTAGGTAATCTGTATGCTGATGTAATTATTGTATTCTGTTATGTTTGGAGTTTGGTTTGAATTCGATTTACACTTACACTGATCCATGTTGGAGCTGCATAGTCTATTACAGACCTAATGTATGTCTTGTGTATTTTAATGATGTTTTCTGGTGTTTTTCCGTAGTTTTTACCAGTTAGACTCCTAGCATAGTTTATTCTTCGCCAAATATTACTTTTTATGTTATTTTCATGTTTTATCCATGTAAGTTTCGAATCATATGTTAATCCTAAAAATTTTGCAGATGTAGCAGTCTGGAGGCGTTCCTCATTCATATAGATTTGGGGTTGAACTTTTGATATTTCGTAGATTTTGAAAATATAACTAGTTGCGTCTTCGCTGCATTTATTTTGATTCTGTATTTTTCACAGTATTCACATAATCTATTTAGTTGTGGTTGTAAGTTAGCGGCTGCTATTTCTGGTGTTATTTACAAAGTATTTCACCGTTTTCTGTTTTCAAATTTCGCGCAAAGCTACACGATAGCTATCTGCGCTAGACGTCCTAAATTTGGAGGTGTAAGACTAGAGGAAAGACACCTAATTATCACCGCCAACCCTTAGGCTACTCTTTTACCAACTAATAGTGGGATTGAGTGTAACATTATAAAGCATTTACTACTAGAAGGGCGAGCATGTTTGGTGCGACAGGGATTCGAGCCCGAAATCCTCGGATTACGAGTCGAACGCCTTAACCAACTTGGCCATGTCGGGCCCTTCACCGTTTTTATAATCACATTTTATAGACAGTGAATGTGGTATATTTCTTTGTCTATAGAAAACTGTTCTATCTTACACCACAGACTCATACAATACACTGGCTGTAGATATTCAGTCCTACTGTTTCCTCCGTGAAATGCAGAACTTCACAAAACGATGAAAACCGACCTACTGAAGGGAAGTACGTAATCGGTGAAATCCTGCATGAGTTCTTCCCGCGAACAGTAATCATCCCGGTCTTTCATATCTTTTCATTTTCTGTCCACTATCATTTATTTCAACTACACCGAGAAGAAAAGAGAGCATATTTATATGTGTGTATGTATTTATGTAAATAAATAAACTGAAATCTAAAAATGCTGTTTCCGTGATACAATTGTCCATCCCAGTGAACACAGTGGGGTTTGAAACATTAACAAAGAAATTGTATCATATTGTTCGTTCGCTCGTTAGTTTGTTGGGAGTGAAGATCCTAATTATATGAGAGTCAAACAAAAACAAATGTAAATAAGAAATACTATCGATGTTGCAATTAATTACACTGGTTATTGTTGAGATCCCCCTGTTGTTTTACAGAGCGAATTTAGCCAAATTTGTCCAGTCCTTTCTTTATACCCAATATTATGGAAGTCATATATGTATAATTACTAATATAATATATTTAGTGAACTCTAGCGATAGTTAAAGTTATACAAAACAAGTCTGTAATTTGAGGACTGGAGATGAGGGTAAAGTTAAAAGTGATACGTTGTTAGGGTGTATGGCCACGAAACGTGGTATAGTAATTAGTACTTTACTATCTCTTCATATATATATATATATCTGTAAGTATAACCAAAACACCAACACGATTCACTTGTGGATACGAATAATAAAACATTTGAATATTAGACTCTTTGACTGAGTTTTTCTCTTTATTATTTTCTGTAACCGGTTTCGCGACTTCAATGGTCACTCTTTTCGGATATCATTTTTCTAAGAATCCATACTCGCAACGTTTTGAGCTAAATATAACTAAACTAAATTTATTATGTATATTTTCCAAACGTACAAGCACATAATACATTCTACGTATAAATTACTTGCATTACAAACGTTCAAAAATAAAATTAGTAAAAGTGTATCTAATATATACTTTAAATTAAAACCTTATTTTAATTATACTTTCTCTTGATGTTATAGAAATACAAATTATTTATTCCCTAATCTCACGCTTGTTATTTAATGTACTAACTTTTTTGTAAGCCTTAGTAATAGTTTTTGAGGATGAAACTTTGTAAAATGTACGGCAACTGCCTGTTGTGGATGTTTGTTTGTTTGTTTTTGAATTTCGCACAAAGCTACTCGAGGGCTATCTGTGCTAGCCGTCCCTAATTTAGTAGTGTAAGACAAGAGGGAAGGCAGCTAGTCATCACCACCCACCGCCAACTTTTGAGCTACTCTTTTACCAATAGTGGGATTGACCGTAACATTATAACGCCCTCACGGCTGAAAAGGGCGAGCATGTTTGGTGTGATGGGGATACGAACCCGCTACCCTCAGATTACAAATCGCACACCTTAACACGTTCCGGGCCACCTGTTGTGGAGACACAAGTGTGTCGTCCTCTACACTTGTGTCTCCACAACAAACAGTTGTCGTTCATTCTGCAAAGTTTCATCATGAATACATTACCCAAACAATCCATCAAAGAATAGTTTTCACAGTTTCATAATTCTTACTAATATTACACTTACTTACTTCTTACTTACTTACTTAACCACTTACTTCTGTTTATTTAAAGTAGTGAAAACAGTTATAATATAGTTTTTTTTAAACATAGTCTTTATATCTTACATACACCCTGTCCTTAATTTAAGAGACAAGAGGAAAGTTGAGACTTGAAATTTGTCGATCTAAAACATTTATTATTATGCACATATATCTTTTTCGATTTCGGAAAGAGTCCATCAAAAAAAAAAAGTTTATCCTGTGGTGACATTCCATGAACAACACAGGATAATAGAACGGGCGTTTGGTAATCGATGGTGACCTTCCAAGATAATACAGTTATTGTTTGTGGACGTTTGCATAGTTTTTCTCTTGTCCAAACTTGAACGCGACTGCTGTATTCTAACTTCTCTTTGTGAATTAGTTACATAAAATAAGACCACAAGACCTCTTTCTTTTTTTGTAATGCACCTAGCTGGAGTTGTTTCTTTCTTTGAAGTTAAGCTCAAAGCTATACAATGGGTTATTTGTAGTCTGCCCATCATGGGTATCGTAACCCGATTTCTAGTGTTGTAAGACTTCAGATGTATTCCTGCTGTGCCACTGAGAGACGCCGAGTTGGATCACAGAGTTGTAAAAATGTATTTCACAAGGGCTGTTATGAGTATTAACAACCTTTCAACCTTCCTAGGTCATCTTCAGGTTAAGAGAGAGTAAACTTAAACTGAAGATGACCTAGAAAGGATAAAAGGTTGTTCTCTCGTTATCAGTAACAGTGTTAATATCCATAACAGCTCTTCAAAAATACATTTTTACTTAAAATTGGTTTCTCGTCATCAAGATAGTTGTAAACAGCGAAAGGGTTAGGTTCTGCTACGTAAAGTGTTTCATTTTTCTCAGTCTACGTTGGTCGTTTATTTGACACCTAACTCATTGACTTGACCAAACGGAGGGCATGAGATTCAAGTTCATATACCGAAGAATTCGTCAAGTACAATAAGAACGTTTTAATTGTTTTTTTTAAATGAAACTAAAACAAAAATAGGGAAATCCTTAAAAAAATAAAGGAATAAAGGAAATTACGATTAAGTTAATTTATATTTTCTTGTATACCTTAAACGAGGCCCTCTGTTGAGAAATTCTAAATTGAAATTCAAATTAGCCCTCAAATGACAATGGAGGGTTTGTAAAGGGTTTTGATACCTTTGGTGAATAGAACTCAGATTGCCCATCGTGTAACATTGTGCATAGTTCTAAAAATAAAATTCAAATTATTCTATTCTCCCCAGAATAAATTTTAAAGTTGGAAAACACGTCATAACAATTAATTTTAATTTTACTAAAGTAATTTTTATATATCTCATGTGTAATGGAAATTAAAAAAAAACCTTTAAATATTATTAATTCAAATTTTAGTATATATTCCTCTTAAACCCGTCGAGCTTTGTGATTATTCAAACTATAAAACGTTATTATTTTCAAACTTCTAATGTATGAACACGCGTGGTTGGAAAAGCACGTGTAGCTTTGCGGTTAATAACAACCGACCAACGTATAAATTTTTGTGTTGGAAGAAAGTTTGTTTTGTGATGAATTTACCCAACAAAAAACTCTGAGAAAGTCTGTATCGAAAATAAAGCATAAGAAAAGACTAACAAAATACGAGCTGATCAAAGTGTTTCAACTGTTGAACTCTAGGAGTGCGACTAACAGCACATAACCCTATTTTTGAACACTTGCACTTAATGGGGTTTCTTGTTTTGTAAGGTTATTTCCTACTACCTCTTGCGTTGAAACAAGAAAACGTTCTCAAGAACACTCGCTTGTGCTAGTTACTAATAGGAAAAAGGGCATAACATGTTACTTGTGAGTAATTAGACTTTTGGGTTAGTTTTGATTAAGAATTCAGTAAAAAGAAATATTTCATCTCATTTTACTTCTGCAGAATGTTGAGCGTCTCTGATCGTTTCATCATACTTTTAACATTCTTAACTCCGAATTCTGAGCCTAGTCTTACTAACACTGACGTATTTAGAAGATTCCTTCAATACAACATACTTTTAAGTGAGAAAAAAAAAGAAAATATTTTTCCCTTCTGCGGATTTATGAGGACTATTAGTACAAACTTTTACACTGTTAGTCCTAATAAAGCCACAATGGCGAAACGTTGACAGAATTATTTTTTATTATGTGGTGCTGTTTATATTATTTTTGGCCCGGCATTGCCAGGTAGTTAAGACACTCGACTCGTATTCCAAGGGTTGCGGGTTCGACTTCCCGTCAAGCCAAAACATGCTCGTCCTTTCAGCCATGGGGGTGTCATAATGTTACGGTCAGTACCACTATTCGTTGGTAAGAGAGCAGCCCAAGAGTTGGCGGTGGGTGGCGATGACTAGCTGCCTTCCTTCTAGTCTTACACTGCTAAATTAGGGACGGCTAGCGCAGATAGCCCTCGTGTGGGTTTGCGTGAAATTCAACAAACATACAAATATTATATCATTTTCGATTTACATGTGGTGTTGTTGACATGATTCTCCATTTGAATATACCATCGGTATCACAACTTCGACATCGCGAATTTTTAACGTAACTTATTATGTCACTGGTATGGCTTTTGTTAACGTCGCTTCAACACGTGTGTTGCCTTTGCTTGAAAACGCTGTTTCAATAAAATTTCAACTAGAAAGTGACGCTATTGTTACGTTTGCGTAATATGACATATAAACTTTGGTAGGACTGATGACATCAGTTACCTGAACTAGATCGTTGAACCTTAAATCGACAGCGTTTTTTATTAGTTCGTGCACTGCATCTTTCTTATCACGTGACATCTTGGAGTGGCAGTTTTATCGTGACCTCAAAGCTTGACAACAGAATGAAAGCTTGATCTATCAATTCTGGTCGTTGTGAATAATAACGTGAATCTAAGCATATATCACGTTAATTAACGCATTTATTTTATGCTCTTTGTAACCGAGGCACATGAAAATGAAAATCAAAACACTCTCGCGTCAAAAAACTATCGTGTATTACGTGCCACAAGTGAGATGTACGAGCCATATAAAATTTAAGTATAGAATTCATATAGAACCGTGGGTTTGTCCTTTCTGGTGAAATATGAGTTAATTACAAGACCTTTCGCTGCTAAGAAAGGTATGGATTATCGCGGACAATTTTGTGTGCAAGCACATACACGTATGTCATTTTTTTTAATAATGCATTTTTGTTGCATTGTGCGGACATAATCTGTTTTGAGCTTCGCGCAAAACTACTCGAGGGCTACCTGCGCTAGCCGTCCCTAATTTAGCAGTGCAAGACTAGAGGGAAGGTAGCTAGTCATCACCACCCACCGTCAACTCTTGGGCTACTCTTTTATCAACGAATAGTGGGATTGACCGTAACATTCTGACGCTCCCACGGTTGGGAGGGCGAGCATGTGTGGTGCGACTGGGATTCGAACCCGCGACCCTCGGTTTACGAATCCAACGCCTTGACACGCTTGGCCATGTCGGGCCGTGGTGACATAAAGGTAAAGTTTGAGAATCTTTCATTTTAGTGTTTAAAAGTTAGAGAATTTGATGTAAAGCAGTCGATAGTAAAGAATATTTTTAATTCGGTGATATAAACAGTATAGACGTATAAATGAGTACCTGTCTGTTCGTGTTGTAACTTGGTTATGTAGATACAGACAGGTGATCGTTTCATTCTTATCATCTTATCTCTTGAGTTTATAAAAATCCAGGGTAATTAAAATTGTTTATGATGAGTTTATTGTGGTTAGTATCTGGTTTTAGGGATAATTAAAGTGAGAACAATTTGTTTGCTTTAAGCATTTAGCCTGAGTATTTTTTATAATACGCGTATTGCAGAATTGGTAGGGCGTAGATACTTGGTTAGCCCAACGGGCTACGAATTGCAGGGTCCATGTTCTACGTGCCGTTGATGAAAAGTCGCGCGCTGTTTGTACATTGTTGACTGCTGATGCGTTATAAGAATGACAGTAAAATTTGTCTGGGATCCCTCAAACGCTGGCGAAGGATGCTGTAAACTAGCTGTCTTCTCTCCAGTTTATGAGTTCAAAAATTTGGAACAGTTAACACAGTTAGTACACAAGTAGTCTTGTGAAAATATTTAATAAAGTATTCAGACGGGGAGTGCTGCCCGTCATAGCTTTTGATTATTCGTTTCTCTTGTTTGATGGAATTGTGGAATTTCAAACTCACTCTTATAGCTGAGTGCGTTACTATAGAAACGGGAAGCAGTCCCAAAATGTCATAGGAATATTAATATTTCAAATACACAAATTCCATCAAGTTGTGCGAACGTTGAGATTCTAAACATAATCAAGCCATAGCTTTTTGATAACGTTAAAGTTATAATATTAATAAAGCTTTAACGCTGCAGTGACGTTAAAGTTTCAATCCTATTAAAGGGAGCCACAGCATTGCAAACATTAATATTTTAATACCATGATATTAAAACGTTATAATGACTTAAATGTTTCATCGTGCACGATGTCTTTTCCCCCATTTACCTATATTTTAATAAATAAATAAATATCTCATTAGCGTAAATTAACCGAATAGCTGTCAACGAAGAATGAACAAGCTAATAAGAAAATCATTCTGTCTTAGAACAGGGACTTTAAACTGAAAACTATCTAATTATCACAAATATTGTGAAGTTTAGTATTCTGAAAAAAAAAAGAAGAGACCAACGTTAGAACATAAAGTTTGAAGAGCAATGTTCAGCATACACCGAAAAATAGAAATAAAACGTAGCTCTGCGGACGAGAATTTTCCATCAAGCCTTCCTCTTCAGAAATGTACAAAAGGACAGACCATCAATCATGACGGACCTGTAGAGATCACCGGCACCATCGCTTTCAACCAAGAGGGAGGCGCGAGTCGGTTACTATTCTTTATTTCCACAGGTTTAGAGAACTTGAGGTTATCAGAAATTTGACACCAGGGGAAGCTGAGAAGAAGTTGAAATCAAATTTCAATCAAAGCATCAGTTGAGTACGTGTACTCATGGTTTTCAATGCTGTCTCTAATCATTCGAATGAAAAAAATGAACTTCTCTTTTGGTCGCTTAAAGAACTATAACTTAAAATAGTTTAAGGGACAGTGATAAAAACAGAATAATAAATTTCATCTACTCATAAATAGAATAGTGTGAATTATTCTTACCTATAGAAAAATCAAAATGATTTCTTGAGCTTCAACACACAGTATCCTTTGTGAATTCTGTCTGTTTTGGATTTCGCGCACAGCTGCACGAGAACTATCTGCGATAGTCGTCCCTAATTTAGCAGAATAAGACTAGAGTAAAGGCAGTTAGTTATCACCACCCACCACCAATTCTTGGGCTACTCGTTTTCTAATGAATAGTGGTATTGATCGTCCCATTATAACGCCACCACGGCTGAAAAGTCGAGCATGTTTGGTGTGACGGGATTCGGACCCGCGACCCCCAGATTACGAGTCGAACGCATTAACCACCGGGCCATGCTGGGCCCAATATTAATAATAAATGAAAATAAAGGCGCACGTCACTCAAATGACCAAAACTCACGGAAAGAAATATATAACAAGTAATGTATCCAAGAACTTTGTTGAGCCTTGAAAAACCATATATCACTTTAATACAGGTACATACTGACATGACTTTTTATCCATACTTTTGATTTGGATAATGTGAAAAAATCTCTTTCACTGTGTTATTATTCTTATCTAGATGCGATATACAAACCAAAGCTTGTTTATCGATTTGATGGGGCAATGTGATATAAAAACCCATTTAAAGTAAACCTTAGTTTGAGGTTAACGCTCTTCTCAAACATTGCTGCCATCCCCCACTTCCCGAAGTCACGTGTAGGCGCTTCAAAGAAATACAGTGATGTATTAAGTTACCCCCAAAAAAACAGTTTTGACAGGCATGGTTATGAAATCAGCAAGCTAAGAGTGGACACTTAGCTCGCTGTGGTCCGTTTGCAATTTGAATCTCGTGGGTCTGTGGAGACAAACGGGTAAAGATGCGATAGTAAGGACGTCTCTTTGATGTCGCCAATGTCGAATGTGAAGTTTGATATTTTAAAGTAACTTTACAGTATCGACTGATTTAACCGTGCACTCGCTTTTGATACAACGGATTCTCACTGTTGATAATTAAACATTGGATGTATTTTCATGTGGTTTAATGTACACATACAGAAACAAATTCAATTACTTTACGTGGTGTCTTTTCAGTAATATCTGTTTGAAAAACTTTACAATGTCTTCTAGTTCGTGTGTAAAAAACATTGGAAAGTTTTGAAAGTAAGAAAAGAAAAGGTTTTTTTTGGCAACACATTACTACGTTCATTCAAGTTTACAACCTAAGATATAAAGTGGTTCTTAAAACACTGGTTTCGTGATCCAGGTGTCACTACTTCTTGGCTTTCTTTCTTTGGATTTATTTGTTTAGGTGCCACCAAGTGTGGATTTCACTGAGATTTTTTTAAATTCATACCTCATGAGTAGAGTCTCTCACTGTGTTTCTTGATCCAGGTGTCATCAGTTTAGACATTCGCTGGATTTCTTGATCCAGGTGTCACCAGTTTAGACATTTGCTGGATTTCTTGATCCAGGTGTCACCAGTTTAGACATTCGCTGGATTTTTTGATCCAGGTGTCACCAGTTTAGACATTCACTGGATTTCTTGATCCAGGTGTCACCAGTTTAGACATTCGCTGGATTTCTTGATCCAGGTGTCACCAGTTTAGACATTTGCTGGATTTCTTGATCCAGGTGTCACCAGTTTAGACAATTGTTGGATTTATTGATCCAGGTGTCACCAGCTTAGAGATTCGCTGGATTTCTTGATTCAGGTGTCACCAGTTTAGACATTTGCTGGATTTCTTGATCCAGGTGTCACCAGTTTAGACATTCGCTGGATTTCTTGATCCAGGTGTCACCAGTTTAGACATTTGCTGGATTTCTTGATCCAGGTGTCACCAGTTTAGACATTTGCTGGATTTCTTGATCCAGGTGTCACCAGTTTAGACAATTGTTGGATTTATTGATCCAGGTGTCACCAGTTTATACATGCGCTGGATTTCTTGATCCAGATGTTACCAGTTTAGACATTTGCTGGATTTCTTGATCTAGGTTTATCAATCTATATTTTCAATGGGTTTCTTGATCCTGGTGTCACCAGTTCAGACTCTTACTGGAATTTTTTATCCACGTGTCACCAGTCTAGAAAGTTGAAGGAACCTGGAAGTGTTTTGTAACAGTTTGTATCTTTGTAAATATATTCTATATGAAACATTCGTATCAGATTTTGATAACTAAACTTGTTATAATTACCACAAAAAGTAATAATATTCCTAAACGATACATCAAAACAGGATAAGAAAAAGAACAATGAACAAGCCAATGGTGTCAAACATAACAAACGTGTGAACATCATATTTAACCAGTTTTGCGGTAAACCTAATAGCGCGCTCTTTTACCGATTATTGGATTAATCATTTCAACAGAATATCATAGCCTGTTCAAAACTATTAGGTAAACACCTATTAACTATTTTGTAAGATAATAAACTTCGTTGATACGGAGATTATCATTACCAGATTTATCATTCGTTTGATTAAGCTTTTGCTACGGTTAATGCAAGCTGTAAAACAGTTACGTTAACTACAGACGTTTGTAGTTTACGTGATTGTTTATCACAAATTTTAGGATAGACGTTTCGTCTAAAATTTGTGATAAAAAATCGCGTTACCCACAAACACTTTTCTTTTCTTACATTCCCCTTCTTTTGTCAATTGTAGGTTAATTTACCATTTCCTTATTATGTTAGTTCCTGTTAAATATAATTCAATTGGTATATTTCTTTGCTTAAGACGTATTAATCCTGCGATATTTCTCGTTCTCAGTAGGCCCGGCATGGCCAGGTGGTCGAGGCACTCGACTCGTAATCTGACGGTCGCGGATTCGAATCCCCGTCGCACGAAACATGCTCGCCCTTTCAGTCGTGGCGGCGTTATGTTAGATCGATCCCACCATTCGTTGGCCAAGAAGTTGGCGGTGGGTGGTGGTAACTACCTGCCTTCCTTCTAATCTTACACTACAAAATTACGGACGATTAGCGCAGATAACCCTCGTGTAGCTTTGCGCGAAATTTATAACAAAACAAAGTGACCGACCCTCATGAAATATTATTGGGATTATGGCCGAAAACTTCGCTAACAGTGAGGATATCCACCTAATGAACCAATGCATGCTAATCATTACAAGCAAAAACGATGTATTAAATTAGATGCATTCCTTAAAGCGTTAGTCATTACATGTAAATCACTTTGACCAGAAATTAATAATGATACAGGACTGAAGCGAATGTTATTATCATGAATTTTCTATATATTCTACAGTAATTCCGTTTGATGAATGGAAAATGACACCTAATTTTCTCTGTCCCGTATAGGTTACCCACAAAATATCATATGTACTTTTACATAAGTGAATCATTTTAACTCAAATCGGGTCAGATTTTGTTATGCTTAAAATGTCGACAACTACTGGAAAGAAACCGGATTTCGATAGTGGTGATGATCAGAGGAAAAATAGCTCATTGTATAACTTTGTGCTTAGTTCCAAACAAACAAGCAAACAACTGGTTATACATTTCTCTAGACCAGTCTGAGAGTCTTTTTGTTTGTTTGTTTTAAGTTTCGCGCAAAGGTACTCGAGGGCTATCTGTGCTAACCGGTCTCTAATTTAGCAGTGTGAGACTAGAAAAAAGGCAGCTAGTCATCAGCACCCACCGCCAACTCTTGGGATTTTTGATCAGTAAATAGTGAGATTGACCGTAACATTATAATGTTCCCACGAATGAAATGGCGAACATGTTTGGTGTGACGGACATTCGAACCCGCGACCTTCAGATTACGATTCGAGTGCCCAAACGATGTGGCCATGCCGGGTCGTGTGAGAGTCTTATAAATTGTTCTATAATACAAGTATGATAATGAAAAATTATCAAATGAAGATGATTATTTTCTTCCATATTTGTAAAAAAAATCATTACGTAATAGAAGAAAATTAATATTATTTTCGAAATCTACGTATCTGATCTATGGTCAACCCGTTATAAAAACCCAAATAACTTTTATGAAGTTTAAATTTACAGGTCTGTGTAATCAAACCATAACATTGCGATAATGAAACCACAAAAAGGAAAATCCCTCAAGGAGACCATCTGATTATACGCGTTAACAACTATATAAAAAGGGAGCATGATACGTAAAAATTATGGGGACTTAATTATAGTTTAATATGAAACAACTCTAATGCTTAAAGTTAGCTTTTAAGTACTACAAAAACAAAATACGCTTAATGGTTTTCAAAAAATTCGAAGATGTAAAAACACAACATAAAAAATATCCTTCCAAACTTCCCAATTCTATCTCTAAAGATGCTGTCACGTAATGGTAACACGTGCCTTTAGATATTTCTCTCCTACTCTCTCTTTTTAAATATATCAAGCCTTTTTTTATTATCAGAGACTAAAATACGTTTCGAGACAGGACCTTAATATATGTTTACGAAATTAAGTTTGTTTTGTTTGTTTTGGAATTTCGCACAAAGCTACTCGAGGGCTATCTGTGCTAGCCGTCCCTAATTTAGCAGTATAAGACTAGATGGAAGGCAGCTAGTCATCACCACCCACCGCCAACTCTTGAGCTACTCTTTTACCAACGAATAGTGGAACTGACCTTCACATTATAACGCCCCCACGGCTGGGAGGGCGAGCATGTTTGGCGCGACGGGGATGCGAACCCGCAACCCTCAAATTACGAGTCGCACGCCTTAACGCACTTGGCCATGCCGAGTCCTACAAAATTAAGATTTATGGAAACATTACTTAAGTTTTAAATTCTTCCTCTAAATTATATTTGTGTGAATTTCATTGTTTTTAAAATGAAAAATAATTTTATCAAATAATTAGGTCTTCAAACATTTTATTGAGTTATCATCGAAATGTGCCTACGCTAAAGTGATAAAAGACCCGCACCTAGACAAGTTCATGCTTTATATTCTACACTTACAAAAACTAAAGTGATGAAAGGCCCACATCCTGACAAGTTCATGCTTTATATTCTCCACTTACAAACACTAAAGTAATGAAAGGCTCACACCCAGACAAGTTCATGCTTTATATTCTCCACTTACAAACACTAAAGTGATAAAAGGCTCACACCCAGTCAAATTTATGCTTTATAGTTTCTGTTGCAGAACACTAAAGTTGATTCCACAATCTATCTTCTCCTCCAGAATGTCATTATTTTTTTATAAGTGACGAAATATATCGTGGGGGTTTTATAATGTAACGGTCAATCCCATTATTCATTGGTAAAAGAGTAGCCCAAGAATTGGCAGTGGGTGGCAATGACTAGCTGCCTTTCCTCTAGTCTTACACTGTTAAATTAGGGACGGCTAGCGCAGATAGCCCTTATGTAGCTTTGCGCGAAATTCAAAACAAACAAACAATATTCACAATAAACTTCATAAACGACACTTGAAATAAAACATTAAAAAAATTACATCATTTGTTAACAAAGTTCATCAAGTGTGACATAAAAAGGTGCTGTTATAGCACCCCAGAGCAACGGTGGAGATATTTCTTCTACCAGACATAAAGGGAAATTAATAACAACATCACTGTCACGGTAAATGCGTTATGGACTAGAAATTGAGCGCTTAAATCCACAATTCAGCGGTTTTCTAGGCGCCCCTAAAAGGTTTATGATTTCAAAAGTAACATCGTAGTAGATTTTTTTTTTTTGTTTATTTGTAAGTACAAAGCTACAGAAATGGCTGTCTGTGCCCTGCCCACCACGGGAATCAAAACCTGATTTTCAGCATACTGTGCCACTGGGGGGCTTTTTTTTTTGGCAAATAATCGTCCTTAACTCCCATCCTTGTTATACATGAACCTAGCGGCAAAAATATTTCTCTCAATGCTTTTGGGTACTATGAAAATAGATATTTGAGTGCTTGTTTGTTTTTGAATTTCGAGCAAAGCTACGCGTGGGCTATCTACGCTAACCGCCCCTAATCTAGCAGTGTAAGACTAGAGGGAAGGTAGCTAATTATTACCACCCGACACTAACGCTTTAGCTACTCTTTTACCAACGAACAGGGGGGATAATCGTCACATTATAACGCCCTTACGGCTGAAAGAGTAAACATGTTTGGTGCGACAGGAATTCAAACCAGTGACCCCCCAGATTACGCGTCGAGCATCTTAACTGCCTGGCAATGTCGGGCCCTATTTGAGTGCTATGACCACATATATTTTTCTTTATATATTAAACCTTCTATTATCAAATGGTGTAAGTTTAAACACTCCACTTCAGTCATTATACATAAAAACTACAAATTTAAAATTTATTGTTAAGTGTTGATTTGTTTTAGTCTGACACCAAACATTTTGGGTTTTGGTGTTACACAATCATTCATCATTGTTATATGGTGCTGATTTTATCACATAAATACAATAATATGAGACTTATTTCACATATCTGTATATTATCTCCCATATTAAGTTTTTTTTCTTAAAGGACGAGAAAATGGTTGGGTTGTCTTGAGAGCACGTGCTATAGATACTGACAACGACAAATTTCAAAGTCTGACAACCACACTTAGAAACGAAAGACTTATCACACATCTCTTGAGATTCGATTCAGTCACGCTTGAAGAGTGTTCTTCTGTCACTAAAAACAGAAATTTTCGGTCTGTCTGGTCAGGTCGTGTTGTACTCTATAGTATCTAAACCGAGAAAAAATTTGACTTTGTTCACTCCGGATTCTCGGTGAAAATCGTTCAATTTCTCTTTGTAACTTACGATTTTCACACTTTCAGTTTGTTGTTTTATTGTGTTATTTAAATAGTATCTTCTTTTTTTTTTTGCCTTCATGGGTCAGGGATAAAGTATTTTAGATACATTTAAATAAATTGTAATGTGATTATTGTTCCTAGAATAAACTTTAAACTGTTACAAGAGTATCAAGTGTGCAAAGGGACAGAACATTGGGAGGGGGAAACTTTAGCATTTATCTCCTAGCCTTAACCCGCTAATAAAGGGCTTCTTTGAATGGGGAATAAAGATTTATATGTAACTATCACGGAAACCATTGTTTTAATTATGAAACCAATATAACATACATAACATAACGGTTAACATAACAGATAAGGCACCTCCAATTATCGGTGCCCCTATCCCCTCACGAAAAACTCGCACGTATATATTGTAGATTTTGCTGAATTGTAGTATACTTTCCACCAAGTAATTCATTGGGTGATCTCGGATATTTGAATACAAATAAGCTCATGGATAAAGATATACCTATTACAATTATGTGTGGACTCAGCATGCGAAACACTGGTTAATTTATGTTGTGGCTGTACGAATACGTCATAGATAATTATACACTTCAAATATTCATGAAAGCAATGGCTTTCATTACATTGTTATGTCACAGGGTCCTTAAAGCTAATGTTAACACTGTCTTAACTACTGTTGAACTAATTTAATTAAGATATAAAAGAGTACCTTACGAAAATAAGGCTTAGATTATACTTTGTTAAGAATTAGAGGGGTTTATAAGAATAGTATTTCAACTACGCTACTTATGGTTTGGGTATGACAAATATAGCGTACTTTAAATACTCTAATTGTACACTATTGTAATTCTCAAAATTATCGGTCCCCCGAGTAGATTAAGATGTTGTTGTTGTTTTGAAATAAGCACAAAGCTACACAATGGGCTATCTGTGCTCTGCTCACCACGAGTATCGAAACCCGGTTTTAGCGTTGTAAGTCCGCAGAAATACCGCTGAGCCAATGGGGGGGGGGCGTAGATTAAGAATGTATTTAAAAATGTACTCGGCCCAACACTCATGTAATACGATAAGCATATTTCTAATCATTTTTCATCAGTTTGTGAAAAACCTACACGCTAATAATTATTAGTAGCCCGGCATGGCCAGGTGGGTTAAGGTGTGCGACTCATAATCTAAGGGTCGCGAGTTCACATCTCCGTCGCACCAAACATGCTCGCCTTTTAAGTCGTGGATGCGTTATAACGTGACGGTCAATTCCACTATTTGTTGCTAAAAGAGTAGCCCAAGAATTGGCAGTGGGTGGTGATGACTAGCTGCCTTCCCTCTAGTCGTACACTGCAAAATTAGGGACAGCTAACGCAGATAGCCTCGAGTAGCTTTGCGCGAAATTCAGAAACAAACAAACAGTAATTATTAGTTATATAAAATTATATAAAAGTAAAAAGGTTGTTTTCAATAGACGTATCAAAGTAATGGAACAAATAAGAGAAAGAAAGACAGGATACGCGTAACACAACAACAATTTTTTTAAATACACACTAAAAACAAAAACAACACAATTAAACTATTAATATTTTAAATGAGCTGTGAATATTTGCAAGTTTTGGACGTTTTATTTGATATTAATAAGTTCTTAAAACCAATTTCTGGTTATACGAGAAATACATAACTTGTATAAACCTGACACAAAAAATTATAAGGATATTTGCAGAGATTACATGTTTATAGTTTACAGCTGAGGGAGACAAATTTGTAGCTCTAAACTATTTTTTTTTCAAAAACTATGTTTAAATCGTATCTTTATTTTCAGTTAGAGATCTGTCTTAACCTGGACGCTAGAGAAGCCAACCACTATTTTAATTCAAGTGACAGAAAGACATCTGAAGTCTTAAATATTTTGAATGTATGTCTCCACTGAATTCGTATCAATCCTTTACACAATTTAAACGGGATGGTATGGCATATATGATTAGCGTTTTGGGCTGCGGATTAGGGGTTTGGTGGTTTCAGGCTAATTATGCTCCACTGTTTCAACTGTGACCTCATTATAAAACTAATAATCAATCTTGTTTTAATTTTTATCTTTGTTTAAAGATACTCACAAAGCCCATTTGGCGGTATGTGCTGCTGGCCAATTGCCTTCCTTTTAGTTCGAGAATTAATCACGGCGATCAAGGTCTCTGATTTAGATGCAGAGCCTATCTGAACATCACATGTCGTTCTGGTTGAAAATTCCAACTCTCCATTTTAAATAATTATTTATATTAGAAAAACATTGAGGTTGTTTTTTACCAATTTGGTGACATGTTAACAGTATATATTAAAAATTCTTTTATTTTAAGAAAGTACATTACGTCTATAGCTTTTACTTCAGAATTTCACGAGAATTAGTGGGCTTCATAACGTCTGTAACTACATCTTTGAGAAGAAACAGTTATCAGTTCACAGAGGGCAAAATAGGTCAGATAATAGCCAGAAGCTTTGAAAGAAGCATAATTGTAGCGCTAACGCGCTGTCAATATCACATTTCTGGTTAAGCAAGGGTCCTAGTGCTGTATCCCACAATCCTAGTTTACTTCCGTCAGTGATTATTCTTACAATACATTCAATGAGAGATTAATTCGTAGCTCACACTAATATGTATAAGCAACCTCCACATCACCTATCACCTAGGGTGTGGATCGTAAATAAGTGAATGAATACTGTGGCATGTGACCTGGCAGTGAGGCTATGATTCCAACAAGGACCACCTGCATCTTGTTTATTAAAATGTGACTAAACTCAGTGCCCTTGCTGTTTTAGTTATAGAAAGTTAAAATCTAGAAGTTTTCAACCATCATTCCATATTATATATAATCAACAGTAGAAAGATCTTGATACAAAGAAAGATAATTAAAACTTACCATTCTTCGTTCTGATAAATGAGTATGCGTCCAGAGTTTAAATGGTCAGTATAGCGTAACAAAATAGCCATAGCTTTTGTTATATTAGTTCAGAAAGACATTAGTTCCAGCACTACTGCAGGCACTAACACCAGTATGGTGTTAAAACATCCATAACTAACTAGTGACGATAGTCCGTTTATATGTATCATAAATGGCTAAAATATAACACTCAAAATTTTAAGTAGGACAAATTATCAGTGTGTGAGGCTGAATAGTTAGTTACTCGATACAACCGTCTAGTTCTGAACATACACGTCTCCAAGAGAAAACTTAATAATAGGCCCGTCTAGTTTTAAACATACACATCTCCAAGCGAGAATATAGTAATAGGTTCGTCTTGTTTCAAACATACACATCTCTAAGCGAGATAATAACATAATAATAGGTCCGTATAGTTTTAAACACACACATCTCCAAGAAATAACATAATAATAGTTCCTTCTGGTTTTAAACATACACATCTCCAAGCGAGAACATAGTAATAGGTCCGTCTACTTTCAAACATATACATCTCCAGGAGAGAACATAATAATAGGTTCGTCTAGTTTTAAACATACACATCTTCAAGCGAGAACATAGTTATAGGACCGTTTAGTTTCAAACATACACATCTCCAGGAGACAACATAATAACGTTCGTCTAGTTTTAAACATACACATCTTCAAGCGAGAACATAGTTATAGGACCGTTTAGTTTCAAACATACACATCTCCAGGAGACAACATAATAACGTTCGTCTAGTTTCAAGCATACACATCTCCAAGCGAGAACATAATAATAGGTCCGTCTAGTTTCAAACATACACATCTCCAAGAGAGAACATAATAATAGATCCGTCAATTTTAAACATACACATCTCCAATAGAGAACATAATAATAGTTTCGTCTGGTTTTAAACATACACATCTCCAAGTGAGAACATTGCAACAGGTCCGTCTAGTTTTAAACATACACATCTCCATGCGAGAAAATGTAATAGGTCCGTATAGTTTCAAACATACACATCTCCAAGCGAGAACATAGTTATAGGTCCGTTTAGTTTTAAACATACACATCTCCAAGAGAGAACATAATAATATCCATCTAGTATTAAACATACACATCTCCTAGAGAAAACATAATAATTTTCGTCTACTTTTAAACATACACATCTCCAAATGAAAATATAATTATAGGTACGTCTAGTTTTAAATATACACATCCCCAAGCGAGAACATAGTAATAGGTCCGTCTAGTTTCAAACATACACATCTCCAGGAGAGAACATAATAATAGGTCCGTCTAGTTTTAAACATACACATCTGCAAGCGAGAACACAGTTATAGGATCCTTTACTTTCAAACATGCACATCTCCAGGAGACAACATAATAACGTTCATAATAATAGTTCCGTCTAGTTTTAAACATATATATCTCCAAGAGAGAACATATTAATAGTTTCGTCTAGTTTTAAGCATACACATCTGCAAGAGGGAACATAATAATAGTTTCATCTGGTTTTAAACATACACTTCTCCATGCGAGAAAATGTAATAGGTCCGTCTAGTTTCAAACATACACATCTCCAAGAGAGAACATAATAATAGTTTCGTCTAGTTTTAAACATACACATCTCCAAGAGAGAACATAATAATAGTTTCGTCTAGTTTTAAACATACACATCTCCAAGCGAGAACATAATAATAGGTCCGTCTAGTTTTAAACATACACATCTCCAAGAGAGAACATAATAATAGTTTCGTCTAGTTTTAAACATACACATCTCCAAGAGAGAACATAATAATAGTTTCGTCTAGTTTTAAACATACACATCTCCAAGAGAGAACATAATAATAGTTCCGTCTAGTTTTATACATACACATCTCCAAGAGAGAACATAATAATAGTTCCGTCTAGTTTTATACATACAAATCTCCAAGAGAGAACATAATGATAGTTCCTTCTAGATTTAAACATATACATCTCCAAGAGAGAACATAATAATAGTTCCTTCTAGATTTAAACATATACATCTCCAAGAGAGAACATAATAATTGTTCCTTCTAGATTTAAACATATACATCTCCAAGAGAGAACATAATAATAGTTCCTTCTAGATTTAAACATATACATCTCCAAGAGAGAACATAATAATAGTTCCTTCTAGATTTAAACATATACATCTCCAAGAGAGAATATAACAATAGGTATTAGCATCAATTAAATAGCTGCTACAATTATTATGCTTTCCCCGTCACTAGGGCTCAGTGGTACACTTAAAAACTCATAAAGTTAAAATTCAAGTTTCTATTCCCGCGTCTGTTGTACAGCTTTACTCCGAATAATAGAGGTTTTTTTAAAGTCTTACATCTATATTTGTTTTTTGGCAATGTTTACGCTTTTTTTATTGTAGGATCACTAGCTCGGCTCAGTAAACTTTCTACTTAAGTAACTGATAGAACAAAAGGCACTTCTTTTCTAATGTCGCTAAAAAACACAAAAAACCAAAATTCCGCAAAATACACGTGATACTGTAACCTGTAAATTGAATAATCAGATTTTCTTCAGCAGAACCTTCTGATATACCAAGTGCTGCTTGTTTATTAAGATGCTAAAATAGAAATATAAAAATACTTAAACAAACATGAGTGGAAACAAATCTGTTATTAGTCCCATGTGAAATTCACTTTGAGATACTACAACAGTAAGTTCTCGTCCGTAGTTTTCAAGTAAATTACTTCACATAAATTTGCATTCTGTAAAACGCATCGAGGCCCACGACTCGACCAGAAATTTCAAAATATGTTCATTGTTGTTCCACATTCTCTGTTTATGGTTTGGTTTATTTTGAATTTCGCGTAAAGCTACACGAGGGCTGTCTGCGCTTGGCATCCCTAATTTAGCAGTGTAAGACTAGAGGAAAGGCAGCTAGTCATCACCACCCACCGCCAACTCTTAGGCTACTCTTTTACCAACGAATAATGGGCTTGACTGTAACATCATAACTCCCACACGGCTGAAAGAGCAAATGAGTTTGGTGTGACAGGGATTCGAATCTCTGTTTTATCCATAAATGAAAGTGGTGGTGGTGGGATCTGTGGTTCGTAGTCATTATGTCTTATTCATGGTTACTCTTCCAAATCTTTGTCAGCTGAAAGTTACAATTAATTGCAATCAGGAAGTTACGTTATAAGGCACGTAGTTTGAAACTATTGTAATCAATACTCGTGATGTAGTTATGAGAAACTATTGTAATCAATACTCGTGATGTAGTTATGAGAAACTATTGTAATCAATATTCGTGATGTAGTTATGACGTGTCCTTCTTTTTTACTTGGAAACTGCCCCATTGGTTTTATACCCTGGACACGATATTCAGAAAATTGTTATATCGATTTTTTTAAAAAAAAGATCCCGGAGTTTAAACAATATCAGAAAAAAATATAAAATGAGAAAATTAATCGGAGACAGCTGACGATTGTTAGGTGTTTTACCACAACAATATAATAATTACAGATCCTCTGAAACCTCATGGTAGAACTGGTAGGTGGATTACGTGATTCAATCTCCACAACAATGCAATCATGTTAGATCTTTGGAAACCTCGCATTAGAATTGATGAGTAGGTTACGCCTTTCAACTTCAATAAGATGTTGTTTTTTAGCTTAGAATATATTTTTTTCCTTCCTAGAAATAACAGTTTTTTCCACTGTCCTTGTAAAATTAGCGTTTTGTCATGATATTTTTGTGACTTATGAGTTGTCTAGAAGACCTCGTATGTTTGAAACAAAAGTACTTTAAATGTAATTGTCCAACTTCGGAGAGTGCAAGCTATTAGCTGTTTTATGCGATGTCGTAACAATATTTCCTCTTGCTTCCGCTAGTCATTATGGAAAACAGGTTTTGTTTGAGTTAAGGCTAGAGTATTTATTCTATAGATGCCTTTGTTTTAAACCTGAAGAAGAACGTTTTGGTATTGGTAATTGTTCTGCTGCTTCTTTTATCATTTGACTGAGCTAACGTAAATACTAATCATTTTAATGGGAATGGCTTATGGTTTATGAGAATGGCTTATGGTTTGGAACCAAAAGTATAAGGTGTTTTCAGTTGAAATACATATAGTCACTAAAAATCAAATATGGCGGTTTCAAGAGTGATAAATCTTTTGGACGTATTTTATTACGCGAAACAAACAGAGTAGACTGGAAGTTTGGTGTACTCATATGAGGGAATAACTATTTTACTCTATTTTAACGTTTCAGGTATCAATATATGACAGTAGGTGACGCTTAACTGTTTTATGTTACAACCTACATAAAAAGGATGGTGTAAGATATTCATGCTAAAGCCAGTCTTTCAGCCTCATACGTCTTTGACGGTCGATATTCCTCGACTCTGCTGTTTGTAGAGAAGCTTTGAACTTGTTTAAATCCTCATGTTGACTAGAGAGGGTGGAGATAAAACTCTCGTCCAAAACAGTTTTCACTAAGTTCAGGCTATGCACTATCTGTTACCAAACAACTGGGTCTGACAAGTCATTAAGAATTGTAAGCACATATGTTAAGAGAATAAATTCATGTTTAATAGCCATTAAAACTCCGATGGATAAATAGATAGATTGGGTGAAATAAGAGAAGAATTACGACAGAGGTAAAGACAGAAAACATGAAATCAAATGTCTGATATATAAAAAAAACTGCAGTGACAAAAAGGCAGAATGACAGAATATAGAGGGGAGAAGACAGATGTGTTAAGAGAAACATCAAGAATGAAAATAATAGCATTCATCGATAAACAATGAAATGTAACAAAATTTAACGTTTAACAATAAAATATAATATTATTTAACATTCAACAATAAAATGTAATATGATTTAACATTCAACAATAAAATGTAATAAGATTTAACGTTTAACAATAAAATGTGATAAGATTTAACGTTTAACAATAAAATGTGATAAGATTTAACGTTTAACAATAAAATATGATAAGATTTCACGTTTAACAATAAAATGTAATAAGATTTAACGTTTAACAATAAAATGTGATAAGATTTAACGTTTAACAATAAAATGTGATAAGATTTAACGTTTAACAATAAAATATGATAAGATTTAACGTTTTACAATAAAATGTGATAAGATTTAACGTTTAAGAATAAAATGTAAAAAGATTTAACGTTTAACAATAAAATATAATATGACCTAATGTTTAATAATAAAATATAATATGATATAACATTAAAAAATAAAATGTAATAAGATTTAATGAATAAAAAAACAGAAGGAAAGAATGAAAAATACTGGAAGAAACGAGAAAGAAGATAACAAAACAAAACAAAACTGTAAAATAGTGATATGAAAAGTAGATTAGATGGCTTAAAAATGTATTTCAAATATCTTGGTGTTTACAAGATGCTAAACTTAACATTCAACAAACGCTACAATTTAACTAAAATTTTGTATTGTTTTATTAATATTATAACTTTATTATGCCAATACACACTACAAAACAATGTTTTGATTGTGTTCGTGTTATTATTATGTTTGCTAGTTCATTTATAAAGATTTAGTCATCTTTGTGTGGGACGTGAAAACTATTTTAAACAGTTTGTCTTCAAAAATTGGAAAAGCACAAAATTTGTTTGTTTAGAATACTCGTGAAAAGTTTAACCTCGTGTCAAACTGAAAAATATAATTTGAATGTTACACGTATGTAATATACAAACAGCCAGAAAGTGAGGAGTGTGTTTTTGGTATCAATAAGACGCGAAAACCCACTTTCACGGGTGGTTAAAGCACTCGAGTTGTAATTCGAGGGTTGGGGGTTCGAATTCTGTCACATCAAACATGCTCGTGGAGGCGTTATAATGTTACAGTCACTCCCACTATTCGTTAGTAAAAGAGTAGCTCAAGAGTTGGCAGTTGGTGATGACGAATAGCTGTCTTCATTCTAGTCTTACACTGCTAAATTAGGGACGGCTAGTGCAGATAGCCCTCGTGTAGCTTTGCACGAAATTCAAAACAAACCAAACCCATTTTCACACTCTGAGCATAGTCACTACAAAAAAACAACAAAAAACAATTCGCAGAAACCCTTGATAAGAAATTATTCAATTTAAATCTACTTTAGAAAAAAGAATTACGTTACTATCCATCCCTTCTCCACAATGTTTAGCCAGCAGTATATATTACGACAGAATACAGATAGCCCATTGTGCATCTTTGTACTAAGATAACAAAATGAATTTCTTACGTTATTATTCTTTATTAGAGCAATTTTTTTTATATTATTGAATAATTTTTGATTGACACATACAGAAAAAAATTTGTATTTTCTTTTGCTGGCTCGCAAACGCCAACCAGTATAGACGAATGTTGTGTTTTATTTCTTGAGTTCCTTAACCTATTCACTAAGTAAACGAGAAGCATAAATTCAATACGTACGTTACAAAATTCCTGATGAAGCTAAAATAAAACATAATAATTTTTATTAAAATGTTTCTTCCTGATTTTAAACACATGGATATTTACCAGTTTTACTGGTTGGTTCTCACTTCAAACAAATGGGTTTTTATCAGTTTTACTGCTTGGTTCTCACTTCAAACAAATGGATATTTACTAGTTTCACTGGTTGGTTTTCACTTCAAACAAATGGATATTTACCAGTTTCACTGGTTGGTTCTCACTTCAAACAAATAGGTTTTTACCAGTTTTACTGGTTGGTTCTCACTTCAAACAAATGGGTATTTATCAGTTTTACTTAGCCTGTCTCTGATTTAATTTTTTTTTCAAATTATCTTGTTTACTTCACGATTTGACTTTTTTGGCTTGTTTGATTGTTTGTTCGTGGTTAGGCACAAAGCTATCTGCGCTCTGCCTACCACGGCTATCGAAAATCGTTTTTTAACATAAGACTGCTATGTTACTTGGAGTGACTTTCGTAGAGACCCTATCTCCTTCACTGTTCCAGTTCCTGTAGTTCCTATCTCCTGATATTCTTAGAAGATTAATCTCCTTCACTGTTCCAGTTCCTGTAGTTACTATCTCCTGATATTCTTAGAAGATTAATCTCCTTCACTGTTCCAGTTCCTGTAGTTACTATCTCCTGATCTTAAATTAAATGATATTGAATGTCTAAGCGATGCTTTGATGAAATGTCGTCATGTGGATTGAAATTCTGTCATGGACAATTTATTTCATTCTTACAATGAGTTGAAATACGCGCATAAAATAATGTGACACTACTTTATTTCACTATTAGATTCTAGAGACATTTCGATGACGTTCTTCACTTGTATTGAGCATGACAACACCGTATAGAATTATTGTTCCATTTCAATATTAAATTCTAGAGACATTTCGATGACGTTCCTAACTTGTATTGAGCATGACAACACCGTATAGAATTATTGTTCCGTTTCAGTATTAAATTCTGGAGACATTTCGATGACGTTCTTCACTTGTATTGAGCATGATAACACCGTATAGAATTATTGTTCCATTTCAATATTAAATTCTAGAGACATTTCGATGACGTTCCTAACTTGTATTGAGCATGACAACACCGTATAGAATTATTGTTCCGTTTCAGTATTAAATTCTGGAGACATTTCGATGACGTTCCTAACTTGTATTGAGCATGACAACACCGTATAGAATTATTGTTCCGTTTCAGTATTAAATTCTGGAGACATTTCGATGACGTTCCTAACTTGTATTGAGCATGGCATGACAACACCGTATAGAATTATTGTTCCGTTTCAGTATTAAATTCTGGAGACATTTCGATGACGTTCCTAACTTGTATTGAGCATGACAACACCGTATAGAATTATTGTTCCGTTTCAGTATTAAATTCTGGAGACATTTCGATGACGTTCCTAACTTGTATTGAGCATGACAACACCGTATAGAATTATTGTTCCGTTTCAGTATTAAATTCTGGAGACATTTCGATGACGTTCCTCATTTGTATTGAGCATGACAACACCGTTTTCAACGATGATTGTATTTGCAATAAATTATTCGATTTTGTTTTCTTCTTTCCTTTTTCACTTGTTTAAATAATTACAACTTCGATGTTTTTAAGTTGAAGTTATTAATTATAAACACGGTAAATTTTATTATCTGTGACATATCGGTTACATAATAAATGTTTATCCCCATTTAAAAGTCTTTCAAACATTCCTTTTGTTTATCTTACAGCTCTTTTACAATTTGATTACGTTGTGAGTTCAGTATTAGATTTAAATGTCTTCCTTATACTTTAAGTGTTGCATAAAACATTCAGAAAAGCAGTATATACCTTAGTTTATAGATCCTAAGCCTCAGGTCTGCCCATTGACTATTATTTTTAATTCACATCCGAGCAGACTTTAAAATTATTACTCATTTCACACGTGGCACGCAGCAAGCGAATCGCACATGCTTAGACGCGAAATCTCATAAAAACATTTTCATCACTATGTATGTTTTCGTTCAACGAAATACAGTGCTTCTTTATAATTGTTTCTTTTAGCCTATTTCCTTATCAGACACTTAACTTTAAAGCTCCTAGAAAATTACCTTATATTCACTACACTTTACAACTTGGCACAACTAAGGCACCAAAGGTGTCATAATAATACAATAACGGTTATGCGTTTCAAAGACGTAACAGTAACATTTTGGTTGCTTGGCAAGCCGTTTGGTTCATATTTATTACTAATTTACGGCCGAGTTATGGATTAGAGAATTTAGTCCAGAAAGAAATATGTCCAGATCGTGAAACGCGTTTATTGTAATCATAAAAATCGCTCTCAAGATTCTATTGTTATAATAAGTGTTTAAAACCCGACTTTTTCAAACGTTTAAACATTTTAAAAATCCACAAAAACGTATGTGTATTTGTAGAATATAAAACTATATAGACATAAGTGTCCATGTCAAGACTAACTCGGCGTGGCCATGTGGTCAAGGCGCTCGACTCGTAATCTGAGGATCACGGGTTTGAATCCCCGTAACACCAAACATCTTTGCCATTCCAGCCATGGGAGAGTTATGTGATAGTCAATCCCACTATTCGTTGGTAAAAGAGTAGCCTAAGAGTTGGCGGTGGGTGGTGATGACTAGCTAGCGCAGATAGCTCTCGTGTAGCTTCGCGTGAAATGCAAAAACAAACATTCAGGTCAAGACTGAAGAAAAGCGATTGCTTGAAACGTGGTCATTAAATAGAATGTTTGTTTTTGTTCTTTTTGTTTCTATACATGAATTAAAAAAAATACTCCATTTGTTTTTGAATTCTCAGCTTTACTTTGTTTACCTCAAGTAATCTTCCATTAAGCAGATACGTTTAATATGATTTTTTTTTCATTCTAAAACATGCTACTAATTTGTTTGTTTTGAATTTCGCGCAAAGCTACACAAGCGCTATTTGGTGCTAGTCGTCCCTAATTTGGCAGTGTGAGACTAAAAGGAAGGTAGCCTAGTCATCACCACCCACCGCCAACTTTTGGATTACTCTTTTATCAACGAATAGTGGGATTGATCGTTACATGGTAACGCTCCCGCGGCTGAAAGGGCGAGCATGTTTGTTGCGACTGGGGATTTGAAACCCGCGACCCTCAGATTACGAGTCGAATGCCTTAACCCACCTGGCCATGTCGAGCCCGTTACTAGTTTATATTTAAATTGCACAAGTTTAGAACTTTTATTTCCTAAAACGTTATCCAGAATAATAATTAGATCATGAGGCTGAAACTGCAAAACTTTTCTCACAGTTACTGAATTTGGGTCACATTTAATGTAATTATGTTTCAGATTTAGTCTTAAGTTCAGTAGACTGTTGAATGTTTTACCTGAATTTGAAATTTCTCTTCAGAGTACTACAATAAATTAACCAGACTGGTTGCCATAACATTAAGATGAATGACGTAGTTATAACCTAGTCCGTGATGAAAACAACTAATAATATTTTAAAGTGAAATATTATTTTAAATACCATATACGTTGTCTTCAGCAGATAGCTCAGTGCAGTTTTGCTCAAAAACAAATTAACAAATACAAAATTTTAGCCTGAACTATCGAGGTTTAGACTAGTTTGAGAGAAATCAAAACTTTACTGTATCGATACTGTTTCCAGTTAACAATGTAGAGATTTGTGAAGTGGTCTTTCTTTGGGAAAAAAAAGTTTATTTAAACTAAATATATAAGGAACTGGACCTAAGACACAAATAAATGAAAACACTCATTTTTCTAACTACTGTAGCACATTCTGATTAGCCTTTTATAGCTTTAAGTTCCCTACATTGCTTTAAGTACACTTATTTCTGTCCTGGAAAATCACGATTTAATGTGGTACCACAGTGTACATCTTTCATAAGGTGTTCTCCTGTATGTAACTGATTCCCTACTGGCGCGTGAGGATAATGATTTATGGGAAACATCAACCTGTTGTACTCCTTTGATTTGCACACACAATTTATCGTCATAACACTAAATATGGCGACTTCTCAACTTTACGAAGGGAAAATTTTAACTCTGCTTATTCGTATTGTACAATATTTCAAGCTTAAGAGTTCGTAAACATTTCTCCGGGTCAGCTTCTACGACTAATACATCTGAGGGTTTAGTTTGGTTTGTTTTTAATTTCGTGCAAAGCTACACGAGGGCTATCTGAGCTAGCCGTCCTTAATTTACCAGTGTAAGACTAGAAAGAAGGTAGCTAGTCATCACCACCCACCGCCAACACTTGGGCTACTCTTTTACCAACGAATAATGGTATTTACCGTAACATTATAAGGCCCCCACGGCTGAAAGGGTGAGCATGTTTTTTGCGACGGTGATTCGAACCCCTGACCTGTAAGAACTAACGAGGGTTACTAGTAATGGTCTATGGGATACAATGTTGCACAAAGAACGTGTTGAAACATTAAACTGAGCTGGGTAATTTACGAAAATTATTTTTATGAAAATGTGTTAGCAAACATGGAATGCACTCTTTAATTTTTAACACCTTTGTTAAATGCTCATCGTTTATTTTGATAATTTACTTCTTGTTGTTTTTCTCACACATTTTGTTGAGTGCATTAAAGTTGCTTTTTTGGCATCCACTGAACATTTTTGTACATAATTAATAAACAATAAAGAGACAAGTACTGGTGATAAAATCTTTGTTTTGAATTTCGCGCAAAGTTACTCGAGGGGTATCTGCGCTAGCCGTCCCTAATTTAGCAGTGTAAAACTAGAAGGAAGGTAGCTAGTCATCACCACCCACCGCCAACTCTTGGGCTACTCTTTTAGCAACGAATAGTGGGATTGAACGTCACATTATAACGTCCCTACGGCTGAAAGGGCGAGCATGTTTGGTGCAACCGGGATTTGAACCCGCGATCCTCGGATGACGAGTCAAACCCCTTAACACGCTTGGCCACGTCGGACAAACTGTACTTGTTCTATCATCTAACACTGGTTTTAATAGGCCAAGTGGTTCTGTTTCAGTAGATTAAATCATCTTTATAAAATTATTAATTCAGAGTTCAATAATTAAACGTGTTGTAAGTTCGTAAACACACTACTGTGTCGCTGGGGGTGGAGGTGGGGGTGAATTATTTTTCACCAGAGGGTGAACCCCTTTTGGAAAGGATTTTTACATGTTTTAAATTATACTCCCATTGTGATGTTTTTTTCAATACAACTCGTATATTTTGCCCTTTCCCAGTGATTCATCAATATGTCTGCGGACTTATAACGCTAGAAAGGGGTTTCGTTACCCGTTGGAGACAAAGAACTGAGAGCAGATTGTTTGGCTTCGTGCTGAACTATAAACAAATCTATATATCTTCTTTAGCAATTGATGTCATTCATTGATGTAACTGTAAAACTGATAGTCACTCTCTCAATTATCAGCACAAATCAAATGATTCTGATTGATACAATTATACATCGGCATATCACGTGATACCTTTGTCACAAAACCTTCAATCTCCAATAGACTCTGTTAACGTGAAAGTCTTCAAACTCTATCAAAGGTTCCATTAACACAAAAGTTTTCACAATCTAACATAGACTATTGATGTGTAAACCGTCATACTCCAAAAAGACTACAAACGTAAAAGTCCTCAACTCAAACAAAGGTTCCATCAACAACAAAAACTTTCACAATCAAACAGAGACTCTATCTTTGGAAGAACAACACGAAATGAAGCCATTACATGACATGTGATCGAGTAATTAAAAAAAAATATGTTTTTAATGCACAACCCAGTATCGGGATGAACCACGTGAATAGTGCTACCGTAAATCAGTTCCTACACGCTTTAATGAATATATTCAGGAAGTATATAAAGAAAATAATAAACCTGTGGGAAATTGACACGAAATAATTAATTTCATATCTGACCATCGATCGTTCGCTTGGCTCTATCCACCATATTATAACGTTTATGATTAAACGTCCATCTTGAAACATAACTGATACAGAACAGCTTATATTATTCCGTAATCTCAAAAGATACATTCCGTCGTAATCAAAACATATTAATAACTCGAGCAGCTTCAACAAAACACGCTGTAGTCCGTATGTGACCGTGACTGATAGGTGTTATTAAACTTATCCAAAATAGTCAGTGACAACTCGTGTCACGTGATCCAAAATAGCTGGTGGATATAAGAGGTTAGGTCCTTACTGGAAGAATTATTAAGCCTTGAATATAGGTCCTCCTTGGTTTACTCTAATAATAATAATAATAATAAAAACATGGATGTTTGTAAAATAACAAATGTCGAATCTGGAGATTTCTATTTTTTCTTTACAAAAAGGAATTTTAGTAATAACCATGTGATATGTTGCTAGACATCATTGGATTTATGATATAACTGTGTGCCAGGAAGCAATCAAAATAATACTTGTATTCGTACTATTTCGGATAAAATTAGAGCTTCGCTGAAATGCTCAAAACTGCATTGTTTTAACGACCCTAGTATTGTCTAAAAACAGCTTTAAAAAGTTATAGATAAATAAAAATATTTACAATGTAATAATAATCAGAAGAGACATATTTCGAAAGAATTTAGAGAAGCGTTATGTTATTGGTTAGCTCCTCTGAATGTTTAACAAAAAGTTTTCTTTTAAGTAAATAAACTTGTAAAGTCAGCATTTTACCAGTGTCATTTAGCACACGTTTTGATGCAGTGATTCTGAAAGCTTATTACATTAAAAACTGGGATTCAATATCTGTGGTGGGCACAACACAGATAGCCTATTACGAAGCCAATTGAAGCCCTTGCAAGGTGCTTTTATGCTTTTTACTCTTTATGACTTACTAGCCTAGATACACCTGTTTGTTACTCTTACGCATAACTGATGAACTCTTCATAAACAAATTAAAATGTAATATTCATTTCGATGGTTATTCGGTATTTATTCCACTAGGGCTATTTGCCACAGTCCGTATTAATCAGCAGTACTTTAACAGTTATCATCCACGTCAACGTATTTACTGCTACTCTTGTAATACATTCGCAGCTTGAAAATGGAGGGCTTTTCTTCTTTTGCACAGTAAGGACTCAAACGTGCTAGATAACTTTAAGACACAGCACGCAGTCACACAGTCAATCCGGGCCTCTTTTCAATCCCTATCACTCACATTAGGTTACGCGCTTTTCAAGACTGTTTCCATTGAAATGTTTTCAGGGTTGTTCATTCAAAAAAGTACTTGCAATATAAAAAAGGAAGTTATAAAAACTTAAGCACAGTTATAAACGTAACTTAAAGACTAGTACAGTTGAAAGATATATACTTTTTCTGATGATATTATGGTCGTAAACAACTGATAATTGTAATCCGCTTCGTCTAACTGATTAGACATTCCAAATTCATATTTTCTGGTTGGTTTTATAGAACTTCAGTCTGAGACCAGATTCTTGTTTTAAAATTTTCTTCATACGTAGCACGTTGTACATTCTCTGCCAGTTTATCTTGAAAAGCGAATCGATTTTCTATGTGAGTTGATGGAACGGTTTGGTTTATCTATATTTCCAAATTTCTTTCATTTTTATACTTTCTCAATATAGGATTTTATCAGCATGTGGGGTTAAAAAATCAATGTCCATATTTCACTAGGATTTAATAAGGCTTTAAATGTCCCGGTTAGATTCAAGTTAAGAAAGACGTGGTTGAAGAGATTCTCAGCCTTTACACAGTTTATAGGGAAAATAAAAAGATAAATGCAGAACAAAACAAGTTGAAAGCAGATATTTGTCAAGTTACGTACAATTGTACCGAACTCGTGAATCACGTCGCTAGAAAATATAGCTTTAGACAGCGTGAAAACAGTACAGATATAAAAAAGACCTTTAAAATATTTTTTTTTAAATTAAGCACAAAGCTACACAATGAGCTATCAGTGCTTTGCCCACCAAGGGTATTTAAACCCGGATTTTAGCGTTGTAAGTCCGCAGACATACCGCTGAGCCAGTGAGAGGGGGTCCCTTTAGAATATCAGTGGAAAAAGAGTTTATTTGTATCTCTATCAGCAATGTGTAGATTATCATCAGAAAGAAAGTTTATTTTGTACCTCTATCAGCAATGTGTAGAGTATTATCAGAAAGAAAGTTTATTTTGTACCTCTATCAGCTGTTACGTATTTTTTAATGTTTTAAGTTCTTCGTGGACTAAACGCAACAGAAAAACACAGATAACAGCTTGTATAATTTATTACATTAAAATATTAACAAATATAACAGATATAACACAAATTATATATAATAACAGAGACAGATATTAAGTTACAACATTCGAAATTAATTACAAAACAAAATAATACTAGTTTCAAACTTCAAAATTAATCACAATACAAAATGGTACTGGCCTGTATCTAATATAATGATCTAAAATGAAAGTCTCAAATTCCAGTCTAGGGTGTGAATTTGGTCCCACGAAGAAATTCCGAAGCTTAAATGAAGAAGTTCAGGAACAGTTCACAGTTCAATAAATTCGCCGACTCTCAGCACAAGCAGTAATTCAGATGATTCGTAGAGATTGACGAAATAAATCAAAGCTTCCGTTGATCTAACTTTAGTCACAAATCCAAGTTGAATAATCACAGCAAACACTTAATCTTTCTCAAATAACTGACTCTCTTCTTTTGAAATAAAACTGATGTCTCAATCTCACTCCTGTCTCTCGCATCTTCGTCTGTTTATATATTGTAGGCCTAAACTCCCCGAAAGACCGCGAAAATTCTACTGGTCTCCAGAGCAATCCACGCATGTCCGTTCTTGCACGAGACTCACGTAGTCATCAGCACTTCATTTACAAACATATGATTGGTCTACTTAATTCAAGAAAATTCTAAATGTTACCCTAAATGAATAACAAAATATTACTTTAAACTTTGAAACAATAATATAAATATGGAAAAATGAATAACAGAAATGAAAATTTAAACACAACACGACATGTTGTCGCTTACAAAATATTTACATGTTTACATAACACAGCAATGTGTAGAGTATCATCAGAAAGAGTTTATTTTGTACCTCTGTCAGCAATGTGTAGAGTATCATCAGGAAGAAAGTTTATTTTGTACCTCTATCAGCAATGTGTAGAGTATCATCAGGAAGAAAGTTTATTTTGTACCTCTATCAGCAATGTGTAGAGTATCATCAGGAAGAAAGTTTATTTTGTACCTCTATCAGTAGTGTGTAGAGTATCATCAGAAATATAGTTATTTTCTACTTCTATCATTAATGTGTAGAGAATAAGTGAAATGGAAATTGTTTGTATTTTTATCAAATTAAGAAATAGTTCGTGAGTTTTAGATCGACTTATTTTATTTATCGTCTGTTAAAAAGCTGTTAAAAATTATAGTAACTTTTTCGAATAATAATTTGATAATACATATTCAAAAAGGAGAAATGTTTATTTAACTTTTTTTGAACAATTTTACTCTCATAAACTTTTACACGTAAACTCAGATATTTGTTATCGCGGTTTATATTGTAAGGTTTAGTTTTAGAAAAGAATGGCACGTTTCTTTCCACTTCACAATATTCCTGGCATTGTATTTTTCAAAAACTAAACTTATTCCTTTCCTAATGCCCTCTAGTGGGACAATGATATATCATTAGTCCTGTACTGCTAGAAACTGAGTTTTGATACCCGTTGTGGGCACAGTACAGATAGCCCTTTATGTAGCTTTGGGCTTTATATCAAACAATGTCCTTCGTTTGGTAATGAGGATATAGAAAGTTGTTAAAAGTAGCCCTGTTCGAGGTTAATGTGAGATACTAAAATATCAACAACTGAATTCAGTTTGAATGTTATTTGTGACGCTTTGCAAAATGCAAAGTCAGAGAGTCGTCATCGACTTGGTTTCCCCCACCTTAAATAAAATCAGATTATGTAATCCACACTGGTTCTGAGAACCCGAGAAAGGATTAACTGAAATATAATATTTCATCATACTGGCCGATAAAATTTTCTGCAGTATGCACATGTTACAGTTGAGTAAATGATCGTGGAATAAAATCTTTCTTTACATTACTTACTTTCACTCCAATAACGTATATTTAGCAACTTATCTTTACTCTACTAACGTGACTACTGCAAACTTACCTTCATTCTAATAACGTGAGTATTGTAAGCTTATCTACACTGTAACAACGTGAATATTGTACACTGACTTTCCTAATAATGTTAAGTTTTGTAAACTAACCTTCACTATAATAACACGACTATTGTACACTGGTCTTCCTAATAACGTTAAGTATTGTAAACTGACCTTCACCCTTATAGCTTGAGTATTTTAATCTGACTTGAAAGTGAAGCCTCATCAAATAGATTAACGTAAAAGAATAAATAAAAAAGCGACAGTTTAGGATTCGGTTTTGAAGTTCGTGTTAATAATTTTATCTTTTGTCCTTAATAGGCTTAGTTCTTTATGTATAGTTTCCATTGTATTGACTGTAAAATTCTGCGTGCAGGAAAAATTTCAAGTAATTTTACCGATTCAAAAATGCACGTACTCGACGATAGCGCCTTTTTTTAATTTAGGGAAACCAAAAAGGGTCTGACGGCCAGCAAGTTATGTACGGATTTAGAGTAAATGTCGATTTATCCAATCAATTTTCAGCGAGTCTCAAACTAAATGATGTAATATGTAAGCAGTGACTGAAAATGTTCTGATATTATTTTTGCTTAATTTTGAGCATAACGTAGCACAATGGGTCACTTTTGTTACTTCCATCGCAGGAATCGAACCAAAATTTTGACACAATAATCATTTAAACTTGAGCATCCACGGACTACTAACCATATTAATGTGATAACTCTTTTCAAGATTCCCGTGAATAAGTTTTGCTTTGTTTGAATTTCGCACAAAGCTACACGAGGGCTATCTGTGCTAGCCGTCCCTAATGTAACAGTGTAAGACTAGAGGGAAGGCAGCTAGTCATCACCACCCACCGTCAACTCTTGGGCTACTCTTTTACCAACGAATAGTGATTGACCGTAACATTATAACGCCCTCACGGCTGAAAGGGCGAGCATGTTTGGCGCGACCCTCGGATTACGAGTCGCACGCCTTAACGCGCTTGGCCATACCGGGCCCACCCGTGAATAAGAAACTCTCGTTGGTTTGGTCTTTCACGTTTTTGTGACAAATTCCGTTTTTCTTTTGCGTTTCAGGGATCTAAGCGACAACAAAATAAGCCAGCTGTCAGACTTCGCATTTTCTCATCTACCACAACTGGAAGAACTGTAAATACCAGTTGTTATGTTTTTTTACCTCAGACAACACTATACACGCCAGAAAACCAAACATACTAGTGCTTCTCCTATCAATTACAGAAAATTCACTTATACACTCGGTTAGCTTTGTTTAGAGATTTCATTTCGCGTCGGTTTTTAATTTGATTTCACAGTTAAAAAGCCGATAATAACGTACTCAGAACTTTATTTTTGTTTTTCTTGTATTTAAAGTTAACTACTACTTACAACCACAAAAGCAAATCGCGTAAATAAACAATGTTTTGTGATAGTAAAGACAGAGTAGAAGTGGCTATTCGAACTGATTCGAAGTTTAACAACTCAAGAAAAAAACTCTTTTGACATATATGGCAGAAAATCTATGCTTAAATTACACAGTGTTATTATATCTGTGTTCAGACCTTCTGTTAAAAAATAATGGTGAGAACCTTCTAACCCCTGTGGATAGCAACGTTTTCGTAACGAACTGTCGTGAATGATATTAAAACTTTAACAATAGATATTTTTTTAAAAAGTTCATGTTGTATAAATTCGTACAGCATCGGTGAATGCAGTATTAATCATAATACACATAAATGCTCTATTTTACATAACTTTACCAGTTAGTTTTATGTTTTTATCATTGCTACTTTTGAACCACATCCATTTCTTGTTTGGAATAATTTCGTGACAATTTGTAATTGATGTATTTCTTGTTTAAAATAACAAGAACGTTCACGTGTTTCTACTTTCGTAATAAAAAGTAAATAACGTTTGTTTCGAATCCAAAACCTTCATATTCCTTGCCGCGGCGAGTTAGTCTGAAAGTTATTTTTTTTTGGAAGATCAGTTCCATTATTTCGTAAGTAGGAAGATTATTTATAATTATCGGTGGCGCTAGTGCATTAAATCAGTGTGTTACGTTTCATGATGTCATATTTACAGCCTGATAATGGAAAAAAATAAAGTTATCCGTGACCACTATTGCAAATCTACATGCACACAGGATAAAAATTTCGCGTAGTTGAGAGTTGCACGTCGTGTAATAAAAAGGTTTTTCCAGTATCATATAAGTAAAAGTTCCATTATATTATGATGTCATAAGAGTTTGTACTTGATCTTTTTCTTGTTGCTGTTTATTCAGCATATTTATTGTATTTGTACTTGTGTCAATGAGTGTTACGATTTATTTAAACCTATTTATTATATCTTCTTGATTTGTAACTCAAAGTTTTGTGGATTAACAATGAAAGGCTGTATGGAAAATCTTAATGTTTAAACTTTTTGAACATTTCTAGAAACTTAGCGAGTAACAGTTTGATGCAGCTCTCACGAAATGTGTTCAGTGGACTCCACAAGCTGAAAGTTTTGTAAGTAGAAAGATAAGTTTGGATTAAACAACGTTTAAAATGATGATAAAACCACAGACTTTTTTAACATTTCGTGGTCATTTAAAATTATGTATTTCTCTATTTATAGGTTCATTACATTCATTCAGTGCAATTTTAATCAATACTTTACCCCTCCTAGCGGCACAGCCGTAAATCTCTGGACTCATAGAACTAAAATCTGGGTTTCGAAACCACTGGTGAACACACCACTGATAGCCTATTGTAACATTTTGGAGAATAGGGTATGTTATAAGAGTGATGTTGACATACCACTATTTTATAGTGCTAAGACAGCAGTAAATCTTTGCATTTACAACACTAAAATTAGAGGTTCGATTCCTTTCGGGGGGCGCAGCTTTGCGCGAAAGTAAAAAAGAAACGTAAATTCCTTTTATTCGGCTGATTTTGTGTTCACGGAATATAAATTAAATTGTTTTCTTTTATATTATGACATGTTAATATATATGCGGCCTATTTAACTTACAATAAATCTTTTTTTCTATATGTACAAACTTGCATGCTTGTTAGATTTAAGCTCATTTTGATTGTGTTTTTGCGCTTAGCAGCTCACAGGATAAGGCACTGGTCTAATAAGCTATAGGATTTACAATTCCACCAAAATGCTTGCTATTTCATTCACGGAAAGATAATAACGTATCAGTAAATCCCACTACGTGTGGCTCGAAACGGATGTTGTGTACTGTTAAATGGTTACATTTCCTCTGGTTAACAGTCCAGTAATGGACAGTAGCAATAAATCAGGTAGCCTTCATGTACTTCGTCACAAACAAATTCAAGTTTGTGCTATATAATATTATATAAGTTGTGTTGTGTTTAAAACCATTACTTTACTTTCTACAAAGACTATCTGGATGCTTCTAACTTTGTTCAGCACGAGAATAAAGTGTAAGTGTTTGTAGTTCGTGAGCATGGTTTGTCCCCTGGGTTCCGGTGTTGTCATAAGACACATATCCTTGTTTATAGTTTGGTGCGCTGGAAGCTTAAAGCTTTTAAGAAACATATAAATATACACGTGCATACGTGCAGTGGTCGCATTAGTCTAAAGTAACTAGGGCCACAAATAGAATGTTCTGGAATTTTATGCACGTTTAAATATTAGTTGTATATTAGAATCTCCTTATTCAAAGCCTCTGTAACCCTTGTTTAGAACACAGAGATACGATTCTTTTTATCTTTATCTTCGTATTCACATTTTTTTTAAATATCACTCCCGTCTCTGTCTCTTCTGCTCTTGTTTATACCTTAAATTTTCACTTTCCTCGTTTAATAAATGAGTTTTACCATTACGTCGTTTCACGCTGTATTAAGCCCGACAATCTAGTGATTTAGAATATTTGAATGCACTCCAAGACTTCTTTTTTTAAATTCTATTTTCTTTTGAATTTGGTTTTAATTTGTTTGTATTTTTTAATATCGTTATCATTTAGATATATGTCTTATTTCATTTAGTTTTTTTTTCTAGCACTCAAATCTTTCTTGAAGTAAAGTATTAGTTATTAAACGGCTATAAGAATCAGTTTAACTTCTTTAAAGTAAAATGTTTTTTTTTTTAATTTCGCACAAAGCTACTCGAGGGCTATCTGCGCTAGCCGTTCCTAATTTAGCAGTGTAAGACTGTAGGGAAGGCAGCTAGTCATCACCACCCACCGTCAACTCTTGGGCTACTCTTTTACCAACGAATAGTGTGATTGATCGTCACATTATAACGCCTCCACGGCTGAAAGGGCAAGCATGTTTGGCGCGACAGGGATTCGAACCCGCGACCCTCGTATTACAAGTCGAACGCCTTAACACGCTTGGCCATGTCATAATAAAACCTTTTCTTTGTTACATTCCTACGTAGATTAATTTAACTCTATTCAGTGCCAATAAATATAAATATAAACTCTGCTATTTCTGAGCTTTTATCTCCCCCCCTCCCGTGGCTCGGCGATAACTGTGAAGACACATAAGGCTAAAAATCGAGTTTCGATACTGCAGTGGCCAATCACACACAAAGCCCTTTGTATGGCTTTGTGTTTAAACAACAAACAAATAGTATATATACCTTTATATAAGACAAAAACAAAACTGTATAGTTCAATTTTTACGAAATACAAGAATAATTAGTAATTTCCATATGTTTTCTACGTACTTTGAAAATATATATTGTGTATTTTTAGTAATAACACGGGAATAGTTCTCTCATTATATGAAAATCGTCCACATTTGATTTTGTTTTAGAGCTATTTCTACTTTTCTAAACAATGTCATTACTGTTACAACTTCAATAATTCTTTATCCGTCTATCGTATTATTTAATTTCTTTGTTTAAACCTACTAATGTTTTTTTATTGTATTTGATGAACAGATCTCTTCAAGACAACAAACTAGAGCATGTGCCAAAAGAAGCGTTTCGTTCCCTACCAACCCTGGAGACGCTGTGAGTTAAATCCTAAGTGTTGTTTAATCTTGTAACTGCAAGTTAAAAACACTGTTTCTTCTCGTTTAGTCTCAGATTTACACCTGTATTTCACTCTTTTTTAATACTTTGTTCTTATGTATCTCAATGTTTAGCTCGAGGACTTATTGCGCTAGAATCCTTAGTTTGATTCCTCGTAATGGGTAAAGCTCAAATAGCCTATTCTCTAGTTTTGTGATTCAAATAAAATGAGCGATAGCACCTCTAGAAAACTTAGATTTTGCTAAAGCTACATTTATTAATGATCATAATTAAATTTGAAAATTAATAGCAATTGTCAAAATGTTCTTAAGCCTTCATATATATATATATAGTATTAGCTTGCTGTATATACATATATATATATAGTTTTAGCTTACTGTATGTATATATATAGTATTATTTTATTATACGATCAGTGTTATTTACGAATAATTTGTTATCGTTGCTTACCATGAACTTGTTTCACTTTATCTGAAATATTTATGTGATGTCGGTAGTTCTACGTTTCTTATTTTCATAATTCAGAGGCTGTTAAAAATTCAGTTGTGTTGGTTTGTTTGTTTTTTTAATTTCGCGCAATGCTACACGAGGGTTATTTGCGCTAGCCGTCCCTAATCCAGTAATGTAAGACTAGAGGGAAGGCAAATAGTCATCACCACTCACCGCTAACTCTTGGTCTACTCTTTTACCAACGAATAGTGGGATTCACCGTAATTTTATAACGCCACCACGGCTAAAAGGGGCAAGCACGTTTAGTATGACAAGGATTCGAATCCGCGACCCTCAGATTACGAGTTGAGCGCCCTAACTACCTGAGTATGGCGGGCCGGTTCAGTTTTTTGTTTCACATAAGACCTTCGTACGAGCAAGTATATGTGTATGTGGTTCCATTCATAATTTGGAAGGTTGATCACATCAGTAGTTAACATAACAGTTGATGTCCTTGTGGATGGATGGATGGACTTACGATCTCTTTTTAATATGGGAAAATATTCATTTGAGCAGTTTACTTCTTCTCTAAATAGATCAATCTAGTGAGTTTCCTATTCAAAATATTGTTATTGAAGAATTAAATAACATTATTGTTACTACCTATGGTTATTGAGACAATGACGAGATATTGTATTATATATTGCGATCCTAAGCTCAAATATTTCTTTGTAATATTTTGGCTTTTTTTATATTTGTTGAGCACGCCCTCATGTTACGTGATTAGTTTTGATTGGTGAAAACATTTGAGGTGAAGGATTTATCCAATAAAACGGAAGAATTTTAATTGAGCTTAAAATTTTTAGCTCAGCATTATTACATCACCTTTTTGCTTTTAAATTCAAGTGGTAACATAATATTTTTACGTTTTTAATTAGCGACTTCAGGTAAATATACGATTAATAATAAATTAGTAATTAAATTATTTTAAAATCCTCGTGTGACGTTAGAAATGAAACGATAAATTTTATCTTGGCTTTTCCAGTTATATTAATGCAAACAAAATCGCACGTGTTCCAAGGAAAAGCCTGTCAAATCAAAAACACTTGCAAAGATTATGGCTAGATGTCAACTTTCTAACTGAAGTACCATTGAACGTTCTTACCGAACTACCAAACCTGCAAGCATTGTGAGTTAATGTACTTATTATCATTTGTTTGTGATTAAGACACTTTGAAAATTTAAATAAATTTTAGAACTTACAGCGTGACACTAGGAAACAGATTTATATTTTAAAAATTAGATATTTTTGTTTTTCCACATGTAACTGTTTGATGTATATCACTGCCTGGAAAATAGGCTATAAAATGTATTGAATTTAAGGTAGAATTTCCTTATTTGGTATCTTAACAGTGAACTTAATTAAAAACTAAAATAGCGAATTCCCGTCCCAGCTAAACCACAAATCTCTATTTCTTATTCAAAGGGACATTTTGCTACCGGCCTAGAAATGGGGGTATGTACCATAATCCCACTGTTCACTGTTTAATATACTTTTGAGAAACACGCTGTTTGACTGGTTTAAACAAAGAGCGAATCTTTTTAACTCAGAAACTCAAGAAACGTCATAGCGTGTTAATTTTTTCTTCGTATTTAAATTATATACAGTCTACGTCATTGGCCTAACATAACCAGGTGGTTAGAGCACTCGACTTATAATCTGAGGGTAGTAGGTTTCAATCCTCATCACACCAAATATGCTTTTCTTTTTATCCGTGGAGTGCGTTTATAATGTGACGTTAAATCCCACTATTCGTTGGTAAAAGCGTGGCCCAAGAGTTGGCGGTGGGTGGTGATGACTAGCTGCCTTCCCCCTAGTCTTACACTGCTAAATTAGGGATGGCTATCGCATATAGTCCTCGTGTAGCTTTGCGCGAAATAAAAAAAAACAGTCTACATCACTAGTATTCATCAGTTAGGGATGTTTTATTGTATTATGCTGAACTCTTAAGGATTTTATTGTTTGCTGTTACATCTCAAATCTGTTTTCTTTCAAAGCAATATTTTACTAGGGATGTTATTGTTTGCTGTCATACTTTAACGTTTCTTTGATAACAATATTTTACAAGGGATGTTATTGTTTGCTGTCATACTTTAACCGTTTCTTTGATAACAATATTTTACAAGGTATGTTATTGTTTGCTGTCATACTTTAACCGTTTTTTATAACAATATTTTACAAGGTATGTTATTATGTGCTGTCATACTTTAACCGTTTCTTTGATAACAATATTTAAGGTTTGCCGAAACTTCACTGCACACATTATTTTAATGTTTGAACTTCTGTTAAATATCCATTATTTACTTTTCACAGAAACCTAGCTGCGAATAAAATTCAAATAGTTCCAGAATTTGCTTTCATGAATCAGACAAAACTTCTTATACTGTAAGTACCTTTTTATTTTGTGCATTTCGTAAATGTTTTTAACGATACATTAGTAACCAACGATGCCGTTTTGTTTGTACAAAGTTACACAACAGACTATTTATATTCTCTCCACTGCGGGGAACCAAACTCTTGATCTAAAAGTTGTATATTGCTCACTCATTGGAGACCACTAATCGAATTTCTATAGTACTCTTGTATTTCTGTCTAAACGTATTTCGAAATATTTAGAGATAGTTACAAATAGTGTAAATATACACAATAATATGCACCCTTCTTAAATATTCATTTCCTACTATTTATATTTTATAAAGTATTTACATCTAATATTATTGTCATTCCGCTCTGCTTAGCATAAAGTTCGAGAACTTATGACGCTAATATTCGAAGCCTCTCCCTTCCGGTTCGAGCAGCACAGCAAGTGCATTAAGCTGTTTTAGTTACAGAAAAACAAACAATTTTACGAGATTTATCTCTCGAGGCCACGTTCTTAATCCTAGCAGTAACTGAAGTTCTTTAGTAATGAAACAGAGCAAACCTAACATGACGTTCTGTAATATTAATGTAAAATTAGGTTTGAGTATCTAGACGCAAGAAGATTGAATTTTACAGCTAATTTCGGATTTCAAGATCGTAAATTGAAAGATGACCAAACGTCCGATTAAAGTTTAATGGAATATTTTCTCCATTTGTGAAAGATATGATGATTTTGCAACTGTGATAATATAAGTACTCGAGATTACCTTGCTGTAACTTTGAAAAATGTTTGGTACGCTAGCATCACAAAGATAACATACGTTGCAAGAGTACAACAATGACAAAATGTACATTGCTTGGGTATAACAATATTAAAATAAAGGTTGCATAAACACGGGAATACAATAATTAGAGACAAGCGTTGCATAAGTTCAACTGTTAAAAAAGGTTTGTTGCATGCGTACAACAATGACAAAATTTTTTTTTATTAACTTTAACAATAAACTAGCCTCCTAGTGGCTCAGCGGTGTGTCTGCGGACTTACAACGCTAAAAACCGGGTTTCGATACCCGTGGTGGGCAGAGCACAGATAACTCATTGTGTAGCTTTGTCTTAGTGTTAAGTAAAAATGCATTTTATCACGCGAGTAGAGCTCTATAGCAGTTTTTATGAATTTGTTCTGTTTTCTGTTTCTAGAGTTCTTCAGAAGAACAGTATAGAAGTAATCCAAAACATGGCTTTCACGGGTCTAAGTTCCCTCAGAGTTTTGTAAGTAGAAAACAATGGATTTTCTTAGTACTAAATATGACCATTTAGCTTAAAATAAGTTTTAAAAAATTCGACTATCTACGTATAATCGCGGATGTCTGATGTGGAAGAAAAATTTTCTCGAAAGAAATTATTATTAACTCTATAAAATTCCAATCAGCTATCCTTGCATTAATATATAAACATTAGGCCTATTATAATATTAAAACTGCATCTTTTATTCAGTTCTTTAGGACGTTTTTCAAAGATAATCACAATTTATAATAGTATTTCAATCAGACGACGTCTGACGTATCCACATCTTGGCAATCGATACGATTGGTTGAAATACTCTACACTATTCTTTGTAAAACCCACGAAAAACTGAATAAAAGTTGTAATTGTTAAAAATATAATAGGTCCTGCCGAATAATACAGTGTATTAAAAATTCATTGTCACAGCAGTGCTTGAGTAAGAAAGCAATTGGGCTAATACAACAATAGGTGGACAAACAATTATCTGTAAACATAAGGAAGAGTTTCATTTATGGTGGAACATACTTCATGTTTCGACAAAACGTTGGTCTGTCTTCTTTAGATACTTCATTGTAACAGTAAATAAACCTTTTATGGCATAATACTGATCATATCTGAAGACAAACCAATGTTTGTAGAAACATGTCGTGTGTTCTACGATCAATAAAAATTTTCCCAAGGTTGATAAATCGTAATTTGCCAAGCTATTTTGTGACAATTGTATTTAAGTAAAAGGTAAAACAAGGCTGTAAGTTGTAAAATCTGATGAATGGCATTGAACACAATATAAAAACAATTTCGCTATTGTTTCTACCTATTACCTCTGATGTAACTTACGTATTACTGTGCACAACATTGTTTGAAGGGAACAATACTGAAAGCATTAAAGAACAACAATTAACAATACTTGATTATTACAGTATAAATTTAATAAAGAGATCTGTGGTAGTGAACACGTGAAAATATTTAATAGTACTTATCATAGTAGAAGGCTTAATACAAAGATCGGTGGTGGTAAAAGTGTAGAGGTGTATAATTCCATACTAGTGTCCGATTACCCGCATCAAAAGGCTTAGCTATAGAAGAAATTGCGTGGAAAGTAGCTTCAAAATCTATAAAAAGTTGAGTTTCTGTAAAAATCTCGTAACGTAGACGCATCTATCTTCCTGGTTGATTAGACCAAAACACGAGAGTTGCTGCGTGTGAAATCTGTGTGACTAAGCTTACTTCCTAAGAGCATGAAAATAAATATACGGGAGTGAATTATGGTGGGTATCACATTATAGGAGGAAGGAGGCTCAAATCTTAGTTAAAATTAAGTAACAAATGTATGCAGAACTTAAAAACCAGAACATTTTATTACGATAACCAACGATGTTATTTTCGATTTATGTTAATAGTCCGGCGGGCCACCCATCTATTAGAACTGTCTGACCGTCCGTCCCGTTAATTACACCGACAACTGTTATGGTCAGTCTCTCCTTGGAAACCCCCCCAAGGCTCAGCAGTATGTCTGCGGGCTTACAACGCTAAAATCCGTGTTTCGATACCCGTAGTGGGCAGAGCACAGATCGCCCATTGTGTAGCTTTGTGCTTAATTAAAAAAACACTGTATCGATGAGTTAGATAAAGCGATAATTTGTTTTTATAATCTATGAACAAACAGTTTACTTGAATTATATGCTGGCCTGGCATGGCCGAGCGCGTTAAGGCGTGCGCTCGTAATTCGCGGGTTCGCGCCCGCGTCGCGCTAAACATGCTCGCCCTCCCAGCTGTGGGGGTGTATAATGTGACGGTTAATCCCACTATTCGTTGGTAAAAGAGTAGCCCAAGAGTTGGCGGTGGGTGGTGATGACTAGCTGCCTTTCCTCTAGTCTTACACTGCTAAATTAGGGACGGCTAGCACAGATAGCCCTCGAGTAGCTTTGTGCGAAATTTCAAAACAAACAAACTTGAATTATGTAAAATAAAATTATACGCAATTTTAAAATACAATAATTTTAAACTTGAGTTGTATGAGTCGTAAATAACTTCTAATATATAAGTTTCTCCATCACGGTTTTTTAATAAACATCGAAATGCATGTTGTTGTTTCGCTTTTAACAAATCATTTTTAATATTTTTTACAGAGAAATAAACAGCAACAAACTCAAAACTCTACCAGAAGCACTAAGCAGTCTTCCTATGTTACGAGACTTGTAAGTTTTCCCATCAATCTTTCTTTTCTACTAGACCCAAATTTCTTATCTTGGTTTTGGCCAAAGTGTTTTGCATCCTGGCAGCCAGTTCTACCAGTGACCCTCCTCAGTCATTCGGGCTGAGTACCGCCATAATCCGTGATGACGAGAAAACCCACCTATAGAGAAAAATATATATGTAAAAACGGCTGGTATGGCTCCTCCACGTAAAAATTTTTCTCAACCAATACCAGTCGTTTTTACATCCATATTTTAGTACCGTCATGTTCATTTGGAATAAATACTGGAATAAAAATGTTTTCAGGATGGCTCGTATGGGTATTAACACTATTAAGAAAGAGTAAACTTAACCTGAAGATGAATTAGGAAGGTCGAAACGTTGTTGTCTTCTTATCAATAAAAGTGTTAATACACAGACCAGCCGTTGTGAAATACATTTGTATTTCGAGTGGGTTTCTCGTCATCAAGAAATACTAGAGTAATTTAACGCATATACTGTTAAATGAGGCCCAGCATGGCCAAGCGTATTAAGGCGTGCGACTTGTAATCTGAGGGTCGCGGGTTCGCATCCCCGTCGCGCCAAATATGCTCGCACTTTCAGCCGTGGGGGCGTTATAATGTGCCGTCAATACCACTATTCGTTGGTAAAATATTAGCCAAAGAGTTGGCGGTGGGTGGTGATGACTAGCTGCCTTCCCTCTAGTCTTACACTGCTAAATTAGGGACGGCTAGCGCAAATAGCCATCGAGTACCTTTGCGCGAAATTCAAAACAAAACAAACAAATACTGTTAAATGAAAAAGAAGATCTGGCAGAAAGTGGAGTTTTGATAAGAAGTGCTGCCTTTAGGCTTAGGTTATGCATGTTTTAAGCGTTAATTTTCTTCCTCCATTTATAACAGTAACAACTAAAAATTATTTTGCTGAGACATTTCTCAAAATGTTTGTTATCACTTGCACATAAATCAATAATTCTCTGAGTTAATAACCCAACGTTTACCCATGGTGTCCATTAAGGAGCCCGTCAACCTTTTAAATACACTTTTTCTAAACCATTTGTACATCATATTAAAACGTTTCGGAACCTTTAACAACACACAAATTAAGCAAAGATAACATCAATATAACAGTTAAAATTTCACTAACTGCATTTGGAGTTATCTACGTAACTTGCATGGAAAATTAATGGTTTTGTTTATATATTTTTGGCCCGGTATGGCCAGATGGTTAGGGCACTCGACTCGTAATCCAAGGGTCGCTCGTTCGAGTACCCGTCACACCAAACATGCTCGCCCTTTCAGCGTTGGGGCATTATAAAGTGACGATCAATCCCACTATTTGTTTGTGAAACCCAAGAGTTGGCAGTGGGTGGTAATGACTAGCTGCCTTCCCTCTAGTCGTACACTACTAAATTAGGGACGGCAAGCATAGATAGCCCTCGAGTAGCTTTGTGCAAAATTTAAAAAAACAAAACAGAAACCTTACGCTGAGTTATGTAATACGCAAAAACCTAAAATTACAAAATCCGATGTAATATACAGATATCACCGGTAATAAGCAGTATGTAAATCAGTACGTAAGCTTGAAGGTCAAAATAAGTAAACCTTACGTTAACTTCACGTTACGTATCACAACCACTTCATTTCCTTTGTTTTAATAATACTCTCGTAATATACTCACTACTGAACTGTCACACAAGAAAGGTGTCCATAGTTATATAAACGAGTAGAGTGTAAAAATTTCGTTTTTGTGCGTAACAGAACCGTGCTTAGGACTACCTCTCATAAAGTCTACGTTTTATTTTACATTTTCCATATAAGAACATTTGCGGATAACCAGATTTCGTACGTACCTGACAACGCCTTTCAAAACAACCCACAGCTGACCCTGTTAGAAATGGGAGGAAACCCCATTGTGGACGTAGGAAGACATGCCTTCTCGTACCTTCCGGACTTGAAAGAATTGTAAGAAACTAACTGTTCGTGTAATATATATATATATATTTACCAGTATATATACACTTGTCATAAGTTTGAGATATAAATAGCGAATTAATGAGGTTTCGTTGCGCTGATTGGTAGTTAAACACTGGTGGTTGTTGTGTCCGAAATTTTAGGTAACTGTTCATGTGAAAATAAGAAGTGTTAAAAAGAGACAAGCTAATACAAATATGGTATTTTGTGCAAATTTAGAGTTGTTAAAATATGATGTCAGATTTCAGTCTTGTTTTCTTAACGTTGTGTAATGACTACCGGTGTAATAACTTTCTTTAAAGTGATGTTACTATAAACGACGAAACAGTCCCTTTTTAACCATTTATAAACGTATTCTGTTGTTCCACATTGAAATGTTTTAAAGAACAATACTTCTTGTTCGGTCACATGACAAGAATAGCTGTTATTAGTTCTATTATTGTCAACTGGCACTGTTACAACTAGAGTTGTCAGAAAATTCATGGCAAACAAGCTATGAATCTTCCAAAGAGCACGTGTGTTGCACTGATCGTTACGTCAACCGACGCTGCGGTGTCTGCAAAGCCAGTGTTGCCAGATAAAAAAGAAACAAACACTTTAACAATACGTCTGTTTGTATACTGAACGTTAACGACAAGGCAAGTGGCATTTGGTTTGGAAGAAATTCACAGTAGTAATGTGTCAGATCCCTTTAAAAAAAATTTGATTTGAAATGAATTTATGAATATTTTAATTTTCAACTGTGTCGAAGACGACAGAGAACTGTATTATTGATACGTTTATTATTATTTTAACTTAGAAATTGTATCTAAATTTTAGTTTTGAAAACTTTTTTTGGTATTTAGTTCACCAAATTATTATTTACGAGTATGTAAAGTTTGAAATAGTTTATACCTTTTACATAACAGGCCCGGCATGGCTAAGCGCGTAAGGCGCGCGACTCGTAATCCGAGGGTCGCGGGGTTCGCGCCCGCCAAACATGCTCGCCCTCCCAGCCGTGGGGTCGTTATAATGTGACGGTCAATCCCACTATTCGTTGGTAAAAGAGTAGCCCAAGAGTTGGCGGTGAGTGGTGATGACTAGCTGCCTTCCCTCTAGTCTCACACTGCTAAATTAGGGACGGCTAGCACAGATAGTCCTCGAGTAGCTTTGTGCAAAATTCAAAAACAAACAAACAAATAATTTTACAAAATAAAATAAGAGTTAATATACAATAGAATCCTAAACACACACGTGTATCATGAAATCACTGTATATAAGAAAAGCGCTTGTTGAGAGCCACACACATAATCTAGAAACAATACAGACTGTGGCAATGATTTGCATTAATAGCCCAGCAGCCCAGCTTGATAGTTACCATAGATTCAAATAACACAGAGAAGCTGCACTATAATGAAGTTTACACTAATGATGTCTGGTGAGCATATTGGTATCATACAACATTATGGTTTATCTGCCTTACTTCCGTGTACACTTCGACGAGCACAGGTTCAATCAGTTAATATTGTGCATAACATATCAAGAGAAAAATAAACAGTTTTATCCATTACTATGTCAGAGTTTCACTATGTTAATGAGCTAGGTAATGACTTATAATTAATTTTAGGTACATATAACAACTAATGTCATTAACGTCATCAGTGCTTTGTTCCGTCTGTTGTTTACATTTGGCAGAACTAAATAACAACCGTTATTACATTCTATACAATTCAACATTAATATTACCCTTCCGTAAACCTCCCAATGGCACAACGGTGTGTCTGCGGACTTATACTGTTAGAAACCGAGTTCTGATACCCGTGGTGGGAAGAACACAGACAGCCCTTTATATACATACGTACTTAATAACAATCACTTTCGTAAAAGCATCATGAAAAATGATAAAAAATTATTAGATATTTAGATGGATTTCGTATGAAAAGTTTTGTCTGACTGAAGTATTAGAGTAAACGAATGTGGATATGCAACACAATGTAACACAAATTTTGTTCCTGGATAGTTTGTGTTATTTCTTAATTGCTTATCTTGTAAAAGTACAGAAAATGGCCATTATTCCCTTCAAACTTTGCTTTTGTGACCTGGATAATGAAATTTAGAAATTAACCTATTTTCTGTATAAAAACAGGCAAATTTGCACATTTTCATTCACATAAGGTCTGAATAAAACAACATATGAATCAAGATTTACATGTATTTATACTAAAGTTAGAAGTGAGTATTTTTTCCAGATTTGCGACTGTAATGTAAATCACTTTCACATATCAGCCCCCAAAATATAGTCTCCCATCATGTTTTCGTTATACGCTCCCAGGTCACAAAAGCGAAGTTTGAAGAGAAAAATAGGTCTTTTCCATTTACTTTAGGCATAAGCAATTGGGAAATAACACTTTCTGTCCAGGAAAAAGAAAAAGTAAAAATGTTGTTACATAGTGTTGTTAATACAACTACTAGTATTCCTCTTAATTTGTTTTTCTAAATCTTTCTATCATTTGAAACGAAAGAGAGTCAGTTATACGTTTTAACGTTTCACTAAATTTGTTCTACTTATATAAAAAATAAACTAATCTCAGTATTTAATTGTTGTTCTCCAAGGAAATACGAAACAATAACGTGGTTTAAGAAACCACTTGCATCGAAGGATATTTTTATAATTGGTGTTAAAGTGGTTATTTTCGTAAAACAAGTTCTGTAAAAAAATATCTTTATTGAACTCCACATGTATTATCCTACATTACGTTCAGCTACTTACAATTAATCATTGTCATTGTTAATGGCCGAATCTATTATCAAAGTTTTATTACTACTAATTCATTAATTTTAATTACTAGATACTAATAATCAGTTAGTTTATATGCTACATATGCTAATCTGCTTCTGTCTTAAAAAAAAATCGAGGCTTGCCTCGCAATCTGAGGGTCTCAGGTTTGAATCCCCCTCACACCAAATATGTTCGCTCTGTTAACCATGGGGGCGTTTTAATAATTATAATCTATCAGTCAATCCAACTATTTGTTAGTAAAAAGAGGAGCAAAAAAAATAACGGTGGGTGTTGATAAGTAGCTGCCCCCCTTTGGAACGGTGGGTGTTGATAACTAGCTGCCCTCCTTTGTAACGGTGGGTATTGATAACTAGCTGCCCTCCTTTGTAACGGTGGGTGTTGATAACTAGCTGCCCTCCTTTGTAACGGTGGGTGTTGATAACTAGCTCCCCCCTTTGTAACGATGGGTGTTGATAACTAGCTGCCTCCCTTTGTAACGGTGGGTGTTGATAACTAGCTGCCCTCCTTGTAACGGTGGGTATTGATAACTAGCTGCCCTCCTTTGTAACGGTGGGTGTTGATAACTAGCTGCCCTCCTTTGTAACGGTGGGTGTTGATAACTAGCTGCCCTCCTTTGTAACGATGGGTGTTGATAACTAGCTGCCCCCTTTGTAACGGGGTGTTGATAACTAGCTGCCCCCTTTGTAACGGTGGGTATTGATAACTAGCTGCCCTCCTTTGTAACGGTGGGTGTTGATAACTAGCTGCCCTCCTTTGTAACGGTGGGTGTTGATAACTAGCTGTCCCCCCTTTGTAACGGTGGGTGTTGATAACTAGCTGTCCCCCCTTTGTAACGGTTGGTGTTGATAACTAGCTCCCCCCCTTTGTAACGATGGGTGTTGATAACTAGCTGCCTCCCTTTGTAACGGTGGGTGTTGATAACTAGCTGCCCCCTTTGTAACGGTGGGTGTTGATAACTAGCTGCCTCCCCTTTGTAACAGTGGGCGTTGATAACTAGCTGCCTCCCCTTTGATCTTTAACTGATAAATTAGGGATGGCTAACGCAGACACCCACTGTGTAGCTTTTCGCAAATTCAAAAACAAACAATCGGAGAAGTCCAGAGGACTATGTTCTTAATCTAGATGAGTACACTAGTACTTCTAGCTAGTTGATCTAAGTGATCGATTACTTTACGGCAACTAATCACGAGAACGGTATATATTTATGTAAATGATAACCATAAACTTGTCCTAACTACCTTAAAATTAAACATTAAAATTATTGACAATACATTTGTTGAACTTGACGTGATCTTCTTTTACAGATATCTCAGAGAAGTCCACAATTTGAAGGTGTTTCCTGACTTAAGCGGTACCACAGCGTTAGAACATCTTCTGTTAAACAGAGGTCTTCTGCAAGATGTACCGTCGGGGTTTTGCACCCAGACACCACACCTGAAAAGCCTGTAAGACATCAGGAAGAATAGAAAATGATATTCAATTTATATTTCTTTTAAGCTTCCATAAATCACCATGATTCATCTAATAATGTCAGTTATAATCCGCAGTTTAATTTATTATCATTTATCAAACCCGATTAAAAAGAAAAGAAAAACCAATATTGAAACACTACATGTACAGAGATATATGAAGAAACACACTTTCCACGTACTCAGATGGAATGGCATTTGCTTTATCCTATCTACGATGTCGCTCGATATTTTACCATAAATTCTTAATCTGAATACCTTCCACCGATACCTCAGTTAAGAAGTCTGGTAAAACTAACCTACTCCTCTTTTCGACGCATTTACACAATGATTAACTTTTAGGCTTACAGGCTTTAAAAGCCAAGATACTGGGGCTTAACCCTTGAGGTAGGCACAGTGCAGGTAGCTCATTATGTAATTCTGCACTTATAGGAAACAAGAAACCTCTGTTTATTTATTTTTTCTTTCTCTAATACTGGACTTATGAAGAGTTTCTAATTAGTTGAAAGGCTTAAAAATATTTGCTTAAATGCGTTTAAGCAGGCGACTCATAAGTAAATTAAGCATGCAATTATTTCGTATTTTGTATTTTCTAGTTGCTCTGAGATGTAACGAAGCGAGTTAATGCAGATATATGTATACATCTTCTTTCAGCGATCTGAAATCTAACCGACTTTCAAAACTTCCGGAACTGCTAAACTGTACAAAACTTCGTCTTTTGTAAGTGCGAATCTCATTTTCTGTGTTCTAAAGTTTTAGGTTTAAAGAATAATAAACTAACGGGCCAGTTTCTGTGATGTTCGAATTCTTATTGAATTCTTTCTTTATTCAAATATTTGTTATCTTTAAATTTTAACGTCCGTATAAATAATTCTTCACTCCAACTTATTGAGAACTCTTTACAAAGATTCTCTGATAATAAACAGCAGCACAGTGGCTCTGTATCTCACGACTTACCACTTCAAAATTTAAGTTTCTATACCCGAGATGAGTAGAGCAATGAGCCACTTGTGGTACTTTGTGCTTATTAACAAAAAATAAACAAGACTGATAAGTAAGACAAATATAATCGTGTAGCCAACACTATTTGCTGCACTTGATCGAACTTAGTTTAAATACATTAACAATGGATTGTTCCTCATACTTTTCACATTTTTATCATCGTATATGTGGTCAAATTTTACAGTTTGGATTTGTGGATCTAAATAACCATCATAACGGATGAATGGATGATCGCTTAGAGAAAACTGTAATCGAACGAAATAACTTGCTGTTGTTTTTGTAATTGGGCGGTTGATAAGCGAACACTTCTTTCTCTTGTGGTTGATAAGTAAAAACTTTTCTCCTGTCCTTTAGAGATCTCAGTTATAATCATCTTCAGTCCTTAGAAGATTCACCGTTCAGAAGCCAGACAAAACTAATCGATCTTTTCCTTGGAAACAACTTCGTTGAACGTATTTACAACTCTTCTTTTTTAGGCTTAAAGGATTTGCAAGTGATGTAAGTATTAGGAGTTTTGTAATTTGGTTTGTGGTTGCGTTTTTTGGAAACCAGTTCTTGCATATGTCATGTCTAGACTTGTAGAATTATGAGTGGAATTTGCCACCTGACCTAAAACGTGCCCCACTTACCCCAAATTCGTTCAAACGTAATATTATTATCTTAAAAGGAAATGTTTCTTTTGAATGAGGGTACTAGAGTAGACTGGCAGCTATCTGTTGTAAAGAGATAAGGTTTTGTGACATATCAGGAAGGAAGACGTTCCAAAGGGTGTCCTCTACGCTTGTGTTTTTTACAACAAACAGGAGTCGTTCATTCTAGTATGCTGATCGTGAATACATTGCCTAAATAATCTATCAAAAATACTTCTTTTGTTTAATTAATTGAAATACTTTTTTCTAGCCCTGTAGGTCAAATAAAACACGAACTTTACTTAAGTTTGTTTGTTTATGAATTTCGCGCAAAACCACACGAGGCCTATTTGCGCAAGCCAAATTTAGCATTGTAAGACCAAAGAGGAAGGCAGCTAGTTATAACCACCTACCGCAAATTCTTTAGCTACTTGTTTATAAACAGATAGTGAGATTGACCGCAAGATTATAACACCTCCACGGCTGAAAGGGCTAGCATGTTTGGTGTGACTGGGATTCGAACCTGCGATCCTCGGACTACGAGTCGAGCGCCTTAATCGCCTAGGCCATACGGAGCCTTTTATTCATAAGTATTGTGTGAAAGATAAGTTGCTGTTTTGTAAATAACTTTGGACGAAAATATTTATTGTACGTTTTTAGAATGTTTTGTTTTGCTCGCTTCATGAGTTGACAACAGAAACTGGTTAAAAGAATATTACATTCCGCAGCTGTCACATACCATTTCCAAAATTGAACATTTTTACCTTGTAGCATCACTCTACTTGCGTCAAAACGTATCGCTTGTTACATTCAGTTCCACAGCAACTCCATGTCTGCTGCGGTGCTACTTGGCTTGTTGATTTGCTTATTCAAAATCATTTTAATTTAATTTATTCGAGTGTCTGCATATATTGTATATGGTATAACACTATACCCCATTCAGTACGCTCTTGATGTAGACTGTGATAAAGTGACAGACTTCTTCCTAACTTGGAAAAACAAACAAAGTCTCTCGGTACGTCGCCAATTAAATAAACGAAAAATATATTAAAGTCAATTATCTTCAAAATTCTAAGTTACTCAGTTTTCATAGCCTAGTATGTCTATAAGTTGAACTTTCACACTAATAATGTGTTCTCGGTACACATTAAACTTGTGGCCTGCAGCTATTGTATTATCCAACCGTTTTCGGCAGCCTACAGAAGAGTTTCTTCAGCTTCGTTTGACGCTCAAATATTTAGTATGTAATGAGATATGTGTTAATTAATTAATAGCATTCAATAACACGAAAATGTTACTTTGAATAATCTCCAGTCATGACCATTTAGTTCACTACAGAAGACGCCCGGCATAGCTAGTTGGTTAAGGCACGCGACTCGTAATCCGAGGATCGGGGATTCGAATCCCCGTCACACCAAACATGCTCGCTCTTTCAATTCCACTTTTCGTTGGTAATAGAGTAGCGTAAAGAGTTGGCGGTGGGTATTGATGAATAGCTGCCTTCCCTTTAGTCTTACACCGCTAAATTAGGGACGGCTAGCGCAGATAGCCCTCATGTAGGCTTTGCGCAAAATTCAAAAGCAAAACAACAATGAAGAAAGATATCTACTATTCGAAAAATGTTATCAGGTTTTGTTACTGCGATATGTCTCTTTTTATACATCAGGTTTGATATGTTAGTAAGCGTGCATGCTCTTAGTATGAATCTTATGATTTGTGGTTTGCAGCCTGTTCCCGCAAGAATGCAGGCTGCACTTTAGAGCCGTGAGTACACTTCTAGAATGAAAATAAATTCTAAAATTCTATTAAACAAGAGAAGCTCAAGAGTTAGCGATAGATTCTATTAACTAGTTACGCTTTCTCTATTTATATAGATTTGCTTTAAGATTCTGAAACAAAGAACAAAACAAGGGTTTAAATACATCTATCCTGAAATAACGGCAATTTGTCCACAGTGAAACCCATAACTTTAATATCTGCCAGATTTTCTAAATGACGCGAAAAACTGTAGTGTTTTTTTTATGTTTGACGTCCATGTTTTTTTTTTTTGGTCCATATACTTAACTTCTTTCAGGGACTTGAAGAACAACCGAATTACGTACATCGACACTCACGCCTTTGCTCAAGTCCCACAGCTAAGAGATCTGTAAGTTACTGTTTTACTCTGTATTGTTTTGTAAATTACCTGACATATCGTGTGACTTCAAGTAAACGGAACCAAAAAACGGAGTAATCTAAATTTTGGTATTTTAAAATAATTTTAACTAAAATTCGTGTGGCTGAAAACGAAGACTTCATTAAAATCAGTCCCCACGGTATGTCTGTGGACTTACAACGCTAGAAGCTGGGTTTTGATACCTGTGGTGGGCAAAGCACAGATAGCCCACTATGTTGCCCACAATCGTTTGAATTACACCTCCAAATTACTTTCGAGAAATGTGTGAACTTCAGTAAAACAATAATTTTTGGCACCATATAAGTTATATGTCTGAATTGTCTGTGATTCATAACAATCGACTGTGAAATGACATTACAATAAGTCAGACTCTGATTCTCCAGACAACATGGTTGAAATAGTCACCACCACCCGCAGTTGTTTCATCATAGTTATCATAATGATAGGTTACACTTCTGTAAATATATGTCTGTTTGAAATGAAACAGTCATGCTGTGCTTTATGAATGGCCCGTCATGTCCAACTGTGTTAAGGCGTTCGACTCGTAATCCGAGAATCCTGGTCGCACCAAACATGCTCACCCTTTCAGCCGTGGGGCGTTATAATGTGACGGTCAATTCTACTATTCGTCGGTAAAAGAGTAGCCCAAGAGTTGGCGGTGGGTGGTGATGACTAGCTTCCTTCCCTCTAGTCTTACACTGCAAAATTAGGGACGGCTAGCGCAGATAGCCCTCGTGTAGCTTTGTGCGGAATTCCAAAACAAACAAACAAAAACAATATTTGTGAATGTTTTTACTGCACTGGTAAACACTGGTTTATGTATTGAAACTGTCTCCAGGTGTAAGGTATGTGAATAACCACATGAAATATAACGCTTTGATACCATATGTCAGTGTCGTTTTATCTCTTCGTGTATATATATATATATATATTAGAATATCCTTATAAAAGTATCGCGTAGAAGAAGAAAATAAATTGTTTATAAGTGTTATCTTAATTGTATGTATAAAACAGTTGCTATACGAGCGTTAACTTAATTGTATGTATAAAACAGTTGCTATACAAGCGTTAACTTATTGTGTGTATAAAACAGTTGCTATACAGATGGTGAGTCATAAAAAAGATTCATTCGAAGGTTCAGCGGTAATGTTAAAGGTATTATAAAGGAAACATCAGGGTTCAATACCCAGACACAGCGAAGATAGATCATTATGTAGTTTTGCACTTAAAGACATACAAGGTTTTGATCAACCTTTTGGTTCAGCTTTAACATTTGGGGGAAGAGCTTATATCGAAGACATGATAATTTGATTCTGATGGTGGAAAGAACTCAGGTGAGACCTTGTGGGGTTTGGACTTAAACATAATCAAAAATGACTGATTTATACCACCTTTTTTGATGAAGAATTATCTTCAGTCTTTGTTTTGTAAAGGAACCTGGGAAACAACCTCTTTTCTACGCTTCCCACCCAAGGTCTGCAAAACTTGAGACAGCTTAAAACGTTCAACAATCCTAAACTGAAGGAGTTTCCGTCCCCAGAGTTTTTTCCCCAGGCCCACACCTTAGCTCTATCGTATGCTTATCACTGCTGCGCTTTCCTTCCAGTGACTCAGAAAGCAACTCCAAAACCTTCCTCCCTTCAAGAAACAATCGTTTGGCTATCTAAGGATGACGTGGACACCAGCTTCTGGAAGACCAATCTTACGGATGTTTGGCCCAATTACGGTAAGAGAGAAATTTTCGAATTTCTACTTGAGTTGAGAAGAAAACAAAAAAATTATGCATTTTGTTGTTGTTGTTAAGAATCCACCATTGACATACAAGTAAAACTAAAAGAACAAAACACTTTAACAGATCTTTAAACGATAATTTGTACTCCTGTGGGACAGCGGAACTCTTCAGATTTACTACGATAAAATAAAGTGTTCGATCCTTTCTCGGTGAACATATAGCAGATAGTCCGATGTAGTTTTAACTGTAAGAAAACGCACACGCATTAACTTAAATTATCAATAAAAATTATAACTATATTTCAGAATTTATATAAAACTACCATAAGAACAGATACTTCTGTCCATCTCTCTTGATTTATATGCATATAAAAGTTCCGTTTTAAAAACTATACTATATAAAAAAGTATATAATGTTTCTATGAAGCTGAGTGAAGGCCAACGAATATCTTTGTTTATCTGTTTATATGTTCATCCACGTTTCTTATAGAACAGTTAAATCAAATTCAGCGTATGTATTTAATTTGTTCGTGGGAATATATACTCAACAATCGAGGTGTTGTATTTTGTTCTCTCTTCACATTTTCACACAGGAGAATGTAGTGGATGTTTTCTTTTATTAGGTTCCTCGGTAAATGTGAGGGCTTATAATGCTAAAAATAAAACTGTCAATAATATGGTGGATACAAAAGAAATAATTCATTGTTTAGCTTTCTGTTCAATAGCAAAACAAAAAAATGATTGTTGGGCCTTCTAGTGGCTGATTTGCGAACAGTAGAGCTAACACCTATAACGCCACTGTTTTTGCCTATTACTGTTTAAACTAATGTTATTTCTACACTCGGTTTTTCAACGTTGCCCTTTGTTCTCAGGAAGAATTTCACCTTAGGATGTTAGGATCTCTTGTTAACAAGCTAAGAAACCAGATTTTAGCCAGAAGACGAGGCTGTTACCACAACATCTTCAGTTATGAAAATGTAAAGAGAACAGAACCTAGCATTTCTACTTATCAATGTGATATCCTTCAAACAAACATATAAATTTAAAACTAAAGAAAAAAATGTATTAGTTAAAGGTCTATCAACATTTCTTTCTCCACAGGAAATTTCTCTTCTAATTTCGAAGAGTTTGAAAACTTATGGAAAACGGGAGGTCGAGATTACAGCATCCCTGATGACGTAGTTCTGGATGCTGAAGAGTATTTAGAAGACTACAAGTCCGTGTATAACAGCGAGGAAGCGCTTCTCTCTCGTTATCCAATCAAGTGTATACCTCAGCCTGGTGTGTTGTTCATTATTACTTTATCCCCTGTACTTATATATTTTTGTTACTCAATCTAATATAACCCTCATCCTATTATGTGCATTCCTAATACTCAATCAGGATTGTTTTATCTACGTTTTTTATTACTGTTGACACTGTAATTAACACCGTATTTAATTATGGTTACTTCATCTATCAGCGTTCTGCACCTGAGTCTGTTGTGCGTTACAGTGTGCTAAATGCTGTTAATAAGTACCGTCTCCTCTGTTTTGTTGCCACCATAACTGCCGTTACAAAACTACAACTACACCAGACAAAACGTATAAGGGTACAACACCTGAAGATGAAAATATTTCATCTGAAAGTGTATTTGTCATAAGAAAAAAAAAACATACTAAAGCGACAGTTTGATTTGTTTTGAATTTTTGGCAAAGCTACTCGAGGGCTATCTGCGCTAGCCGTCCCTAATTTAGCAGTGTAAGGCAGGCAACTAGTCATCACCACCCACCGCCAACTGTTAGGCTACTCTTTTACCAAAGAATAGTGGGATTGACCGTCACATTATAATGCCGCACAGCTGAAAGGGCATGTTTGGTGGGACTGGAATTTGAACTCGCAGATTACGAGTCCAACGCCTTAACACACTTGATCATGACGGGCCCAGCAGTTTGATAGAATTAGTTGTTTAATCAGTTGGAGCTGGGTTTTCGTCAACATCGAATGTCTAAATAATTTCAAGACAAATAAATTTATTTTATCACAAATCTATTCGAGGAACTCTTTAATGTCATTTTAAAGTAATATTGTCATCTAACACTACAGCGGTAAGTCTACAAATTTATAACGCTAAAATCAAGGGTTCGATTCCCCTCGGTGGGCTCAACAGTGTAGCTTTGCTATATGAAAATAACACATCTAACACTGAACTAAATCTTGAGGTTTTTTAACAAAAAGAAAATATTTATGTGTCCTAATCCAAACCTAAAACTTCTTTTCTTTTTACTTAGACAAAATCATTCATTTGGCATCACGCACACTTAATCACAACGTCGCAAGATTTCAGCTTCTGAGTAATCTATATTGAACAAAATATCTGAAGTTTAATATCCGGGTTCTTTTCTTTCAAGACCCTTTCATGCCGTGTGAAGATTTATTTGGTTGGTGGACGTTGCGATGTGGCGTCTGGATCGTGTTTCTTCTCGCCATGTTGGGTAATGGTGTCGTTGTCATTGTACTACTGTTTGGTCACAGCAAAATGGACGTTCCTAGGTTCCTGGTTTGCAATCTGGCCGTAGCAGACTTCTTCATGGGTATTTACCTGGGATTCCTCGCAGTTGTAGATGCTTCAACACTAGGAGAATTCCGGGTGAGTCTATTTCTCTCGTTAAGTGTTTGTGCATCTCGTATTAAGGTTAAAACACTTTAAAAATATATATATTCTTTCCATTTCGGAAACATGCTAAGCTTGTTCAAATGTAATATTATTGTAGTATTATAGCCCAGTTTTCTTAAGTAGGTAGAGCTCACGTTTGTTTGCCGTATTTCGCGCAAAGCAAATCGTTCCTTATTTTATAGTGAAAGGCTTTGATGCTCTTTACGAACGAATAATGGAGTTAGCTGTCGCATTGTAACGTCTCACAATTGAAAGATGGGGCAGAACTGATGAACACACCTAATAAATTAAAACTAGCTTTAATTCCTAGTTCTGAACAAAATACTTTGGTTTTGAATTTCGCGCAAAGCTACACGAGGACTATCTGCGATAGCTGTCTCTAATTTAGTAGCGTAACACTAGAGAGAAGGCGACGAGCCCTCACCACTCATCGCCAACTCTTGGGCTACTCTTTTACCAATGAATAGTGGGATTGACTGTCACATTATAACGTCCCCACAGCTGAAATGGCAAGCATATTTGGTGTGATTGGGATTCGAACCCGCGATTATCATATTACATATTGAGCACCTTAACCACCTGGCCATGCCAGGCCTGAACAAAACAAAATTTTAATAAAATCTTTTTCACTTCAATTACTATTTTACAAAGAAAAATGTATGTTGCGATAAAATATGAAACTTAGAAGGTTATTCTTTTTTCTGCTCTAATTCAAACACTTTAATATACTTTTTAAAAACTACAAGAATAACATTCAATTTGAATGAAACCAAGCCTGTGTTTCGTAAACACAATTTGTTGGATAAAACCTTTAAATCTAAGTAGTTTTTAGCTGGATAAATAATTTAATTTACGCCCTGTCACTCTAAGCATTTAAAATAAGCGAACAATTTTATCTCAACGCTCAATTCAATAACCATATTAAAAAGTAAACTTTAGTTTCATTAAAAATGAGAGTTACATTATCCTACAAACATTTAAATACTAGGAAATTACGTATATGACTCCATGAAGAAAATGCATTATTTCAAGTTAAACAGATAAGACTGCAATCAGAGTTTAAAGAAAATAAGCATGTGGATCAGAATATCCGTGGTACGCATCCCGTTGCTTCAAAAACAAAAGAAACAGCTGTCAACATTGGATATCCACTTGATGTGTTATATGAGTGACTGTTAAATTCCTTTTTTCGATTAGAGTAGCCCAAGAGTTGACGGTGGGTGCTGGTTCCCAGCTGCCTTTCCTCTAAATTATCACTTCAAAACTATGTGTGGTTAGCACATCTAGCTTCTCTGTAGCTGTGCTCGAATATCCGAGACAAAAAGGCCTCGTATGGCCAAGCGTGTTAAGACGTGCGACTCATAATTTGAGGGTCGCGGGTTCGCATCCCCGTCGTGCAAAATATGCTCGCCCTTTCAGCCGTGGGGGCGTTATAAGTGACGGTCAATCCCACTATTCGTTGGTAAAAGAATAGCCCAAGAGTTGACGATGGGTGGTGATGACTAGATGCCTTTCCTCAAGTTTTACACTGCTAAATAAGGGACGGCTAGCACAGATAGCCCTCGAGTAGCTTTGTGCGAAATTCAAAAAACAAACAAACAAACAAACCGAGACGAACAAATTGGAAGATGATTATTTAATTGTGGCTTTTTTGATAAACGTTGTTTCTACTGGAAGTGTTAAGAATTTTATAAATAATATGTGTATGTACTTCGTTTTAAATCTTGTATCAAATTTACATTTAAAAACCCATTTCTTTACTAACGAGAGCTTATAATACTGGTGTTTGGAATAAAATCACGTGATGTCAGCCGTAAGTAACCTATCAACAAAGAGACTAAAAATGTGGTTGAAAACACTGATATTAAGAAAACGTATGGTCAGCTTTTCGGCCAAACAACCATCCTTCATATCCTTCTGTCATGAGTGTGCTGCTTACTGATATCGAGAATAAAAACAATCACTCTAGCATCAATAGTTCTGCTCTGAGAGTAACAGATAACTACGAATTATAAAAACAATCATTTCAGTCGGCTGGAATAATGTACTGTTATAAAGATTCCGGTATTACGTTTAGTCGCTACTGTCTAGCGTGTCTTTATTTTTTACAGGTCTTCGCTATCGCCTGGCAAACCTCGGCTGGCTGCCAGGTTGCTGGATTCTTGGGAGTTTTGAGCAGCGAACTATCAGTATACACCTTGTCCGTGATTACGCTCGAAAGAAATTACGCAATCACTCATGCGATGCACCTCAACAAGCGTCTGTCTCTGAAACACGCTGGATACGTCATGATCTGCGGGTGGGTGTTTGCCCTCATCATGGCTTTAATGCCTTTGTTCGGGGTAAGTGACTACAGGAAGTTTGCCGTCTGTTTACCTTTTGAGACTGAACCTACGGTATCTCTGTGCTACGTCGTGTTTCTGATTCTTGTTAACGGCGTCGCATTTCTCATCTTGATGGGATGCTATTTGAAGATGTACTGTGCCATCAGAGGCTCCCATGCTTGGAACTCCAATGATTCGCGTATTGCTAAGAGAATGGCTCTTCTCGTCTTTACCGACTTTATCTGTTGGGCGCCAATCGCATTTTTCTCCCTCTCTGCTGTGTCGGGCTTGAATCTGATATCTCTGGAGGAAGCCAAAGTGTTCACCATATTTGTTCTACCATTCAACAGCTGTGCCAATCCGTTTCTGTATGCCATCTTTACTAAGCAGTTTAAGAAGGACTGTGTATTAATCTGCAAGAGAATAGAGGAATCTCGGGTAACACGTGGAATTGGCCGATGTCGTCACAGCTCCAACTTCTCAAACAGACAAACACCAGCCAATACAAACTCCGCAATTGAAAGAAAGAGTGGCGGAACTGATCTTCCCCCTTGCCACTGTGGTGCTCTTAAAGTTACTGATGGAGCCACCCTGTTGGGGAGACGAAGACGGTGGAAGCGGGTGGCTATGAGGTATCTTACGTGTCAAGACCAACCAGAAGAATCTGAAAACAATGACTACACATATGCTATCGCACAAATCCAGAAAAACTTGGAACGTGGAACAAAACGGGCAACAAGCATCTCCAGCGAGAACTTCTCCTCACGATCGGACAGTTGGAGACAAGGCAACATCCCACTGCGACTTCTAGAACGGGGTGGACGCCCCAATCTCAATAGGAAATTTTCCCAAGATTCCAACATGTCTTGCAGTAGACAAGATTCCTCGACATCCACCTTCCGAATATCTCGTTCCAGCGTTAGTAGTGACTCCTCCAACCATCGACAAGGGCTGCTCAATTTTCGAGACCGTCAGGGACCTATAGAATCCGGTCAGCTTGGGCGACATCTAGGAGGTGTTAGAGAAAAGATGTCTATTGATGGAGAATCTATGTCTTGTCTAATGCGTGATGTGGTGAGCATATCCCATGATAAACCACGACTTTGCCGCCAGGTGGCAGTAGACGATACGTATAGTCACAAACAAATCGTCAGAGGATCCGATACGAGACTTCTCCAAAAATCTCCACAATTTCTGCCATTACGACAAGGTGTTTTATGTCCAAATTGTTCCAGGAAAAATCGAAGTCCACCATTATATTTCAAAAGTAAACAAATGGAAGAGAAATTTAACTGTTTCTATAACAGGTTAGCTGAAAACAGTCATGAAGACAGCAGCGACATCTCTACGTATAAAGATGAACATGTTATTGTTTCTAGTGACCATTCCACAGGAGATCATAAGGTTGATTCATCAAACACTAACGAAACATCCATTCCTGATTCGTCCACTCAGGAGGATCAAGAGAAAGACGCTTCATTTCGTCCTCAGATCACTATAAAAAAACATTCTGCAAACGACTATGTTGGAGATAACGAGACAAATGTTTGCAAATGGCTACACGAAAATACCAACGAAAATTTGCAACAAAGTAAAGCAACTATTCGTGGAAGCACTGACAGTGTCCACAATCCTTCTCATCTCTACGTCAATACTGATAATGTTTCCAACAGCAAATCTAAGAGCATGACTAGTATCGGATGGATTAACAAATTGACTTCTAGCCGTAAAGTAGCATCCGATAATTCCCTGAAAAAGCATTCGCTGAAAAGCCTTCCGGCTTTATTGCGGTCTCTATCTAGTCAAAGCACTAGAAAATTTGAAAAACTGAAGGTAAGAAGTCAGTGTCACTTGAAAGCAGGTCCTGCAAAAAACTTGCCGTGTTCTAGAAGTGAAATTATAATTCATCAACATTCCCCTGACTATTCCCCAGAGTGGAGTCCGTCATTTCCAAGGCTGCTTCGTGAAGCAGACGAAGGAAGTAATCCCGAGTCCGACTTGGATGAAATTTACATTAACCTGGACTGTAAATCATACGAAAAACCAAATACTCAAGCGAATGCAGCCGAATCTTTGGAAAGTTTCAAACAGGAAACTAATATTCCGGATAAAAACCATTCAGGAACAGCGGTTGCTAAGGAAAGGGAACCTCTAACTGACAAAGAAGGGTCGAGACAAGAATGACACGATGTCCTTCTGATGACACGATGTCCTTCTGAATGGACACTGGAAAGAATACTGTGACAAATGTAAAATGTTGATTTTACTGTTTCTTCTGATTTAGGAAAAAAAAAAGGATAATTTCCTTTAATTAAATGAAATATCACGAGTTTTATAAACCCCCAACAAAAACAATCCAATTTCGATAATGAAAAGATCAATCTAAGAAATGGATCGGTTGGTAGAAGACATTGACTTTAGAAAATCATATTCAATTTATCTCGCTTTGAGAACGTTTCGATAAAGGAATTTGAATCGCATAAAGGTTTGACTTCTCTTCAAATACGTAGGACAGCTAGAGGATAGATTTAGACCTAATTATGATACGATACAATAATGGGAATTTCTAGATTCTTTGTTCATTTACCACGTGACAAATACCACGTGATTGATTTAAGTACGTAGGTAAAATGGTAGAGGTGGTGGAAATGGTATACTCATAAATTGCACTTATATATATCAACATATCTAACAGATGTAGAAACAACCCCAAGTACCATCAAAATTCATTTTTTTTTCAATGAAAATTACAATAATCGTCCGAGTAACTATGTTTCTCGGACCGTATGACTTGACTGTCGCATTTTATAGATTTTTGCCCACGCTGTTATAATATATAGGCTGATATAAGCATCTCTTGTTTCTATATTATATAGTGAACTATAACGTTTTTTTTCTGTTCACATGACTTTCTACAACGACTTTTACATTTAACCTTTATGAGGTTCCAGTGATGGCGCTTCTGATTTCACCTTTTCTCAAGATTAGCTTCGAAACTTTCCCAGAAGCGTATTTGTTTGGGCTTTTTTAACATTTCATCTCAATATAAAAACATGTTTTTCACAAACGTTACTACACATTTGTGCTGAGTGTACGAAAACGGTTACTCGCTTTCCTTCCTCCTCCCCCCAAAAAGTAAAAATTAGTGCAAAACTCTTTAATTAAAAGTGTGGACTAGTCATTAGATGTAAAGCATAAGGAGCGAATAAAGAGCAGCTATGAACATAGGTGACTGAACTTCGTTATGTGAACGTAGTAATACGGATTTAGCTAAGCACGTATGGCTAATAAGTAGCAGTGCTTGCCAAATAAGTGTCGTATATAGCAATACCTTTGGCAAGAAATAGTTCTGCAGAGATATGTGGTAGCAACGCATCTTACAAAGTCGTTTCGTTAACTTCAACTTAACTACACAAACGAGAAACACATATACCAGTGGTACTTGCTTAACTACACGAACGAGAAACACATATACCAGTGGTACTTGCTTTATTACACGAACGAGAAACACATAACAGTGGTACTTGCTTTATTACACGAACGAGAAACACATATACCAGTGGTACTTGCTTTACTACACGTACGAGAAACACATATACCAGTGGTACTTGCTTAACTACACGAACGAGAAACACATATAACAGTGGTACTTGCTTTACTACACGAACGAGAAACACATATAACAGTGGTACTTGCTTAACTACACGAACGAGAAACACATATACCAGTGGTACTTGCTTAACTACACGAACGAGAAACACATATACCAGTGGTACTTGCTTTACTACACGAACGAGAAACACATATAACAGTGGTACTTGCTTTACTACACGTACGAGAAACACATATACCAGTGGTATTTGCTTTACTACACGTACGAGAAACACATATACCAGTGGTATTTGCTTTACTACACGTACGAGAAACACATATACCAGTGGTACTTGCTTTACTACACGAACGAGAAACACATGTAACAGTGGTACTTGCTTAACTACACGAACGATAAACACATATAACAGTGGTACTTGCTTAACTACACGAACGAGAAACACATATACCAGTGGTACTTGCTTTACTACACGAACGAGAAACACATATAACAGTGGTACTTGCTTAACTACACGAACGAGAAACACATATACCAGTGGTACTTGCTTTACTACACGAACGAGAAACACATATAACAGTGGTACTTGCTTTATTACACGAACGAGAAACACATATAACAGTGGTACTTGATTTACTACACGTACGAGAAACACATATACCAGTGGTACTTGCTTTACTACACGAACGAGAAACACATATACCAGTGGTACTTGCTTAACTACACGAACGAGAAACACATATAACAGTGGTACTTGCTTAACTACACGAACGAGAAACACATATAACAGTGGTACTTGCTTTACTACACGTACGAGAAACACATATAACAGTGGTACTTGCTGCGCAGTAATAGTGCAGCATCTTTGGCAAGGGCTTTTTACTTTAACATGCAAAGATACTTCACCAGGATTTCTTTACTACCACGAAGACACTTTTTGTATTTAAAACTGTCTTGTTCGTTCTCTTTAGACATAAAAAATAACCATGACTTCATACAAAAATGTTTTCAGAATTTAAAAATAATATTTCATTCATAACCAGACCCCTCAATAATGAGGACCGAGCGTAAAAAAAATACAAACTGGTTATGCCGCAAGGCACCTTTTATATCTTCATTTAATCGTAAAAAATCATATATTTTTTTACCTTTCTTTGCAGGTAAACACTTGATAATATTTAAATACGATTGAAATAATAATTTGATTAATAATTAATATACATTTTGAATTTATATATTTAATAAATTGTTGTTGTTACTTTACTAACGTTTTTACACTTAACCAGTGAGTAAAAACCTTTGATACTGTGATTTTTACCTTGTTTATTAGAACATTGCTATTCTAATTAGGGATTTTCTTTTTAATAACTTATTTAAAATGTTCAAAAAGAGAGTGGAAGGGGGACCTGGTGAGGGGGTTTGTCCTGGGGACTTGTGCTAACTCTCCCCACTCTTGTTCACAACGTTACTTCTTTTTACTGAAACTAGGAACTTGACTGGACGTATTTATTGTTTCTATAATTTATGTGGTTCCACAGTTTCCTGGTAACGCTTGTCGTCTCTTTTTACCAGTCGCTATTACTATGATTGAAAACCTTCACATTTCCATACGGTTACGACACTTCTTTTTTAAAAGAACAGCAGCACGAGCTCGTATATTCTAACAATCCGTTGCTGAGGAAACAACTTGTGCTACTAGTTTATTGGCCAGTCTCGGATTCGCACTTCTCCAATCAGAAAGATTTTATTAAGAAATATTTGATACTGATAACTGAATTGTTTACCACCGTGTATCAAGATATAACTCAGTCAACATCCATTCTGGCTCGTGATGTTTTCTCTTTATTATCTTATTTTCTATTTTTGTAACGAGATTTCGGTTTACACTACCGAGGCATTTGATGTTTCGTAACGCGTACTAAACTGTATCCTTCGTTTTTGTGCCTTTGGATTACTCATGGTTTAATTATTGATCGTTTAGTTATTTATTGAGATAATGACCAAAGTGAAAAAATCCTTTGAAAACATTCATTGTAATGTTTCAAGCATACCGTGTGTTTGAAGTTCGTAACAAATTGGACCATTATATTACTTTAGGATATTCTTTCTATTTCTACATAATTTTATTCAGCGGTTTAACTTCCTATCTCGTGCGAAACAACGTGCGAAGATACTTTGCAACTTGATCTAAATAAGAAAAGAACTGTTTTTCTTTAGCTTACCATTGAGCTAACATAAAATATAACTTTTAATAAATTAACTACTTATTCGCGAATTTCTGAATGTTCGTTTAACTCCCCATGTGTGTACGTGCTGTGCATTGTATAGATACTTATAGTGATATGTGTTCTTCTAAACATTACATGTTCTTGTAACATCCTAATATAGACTTTGTAATTCAAATTATATTCTCCCATTGCCTGTTTCTACGTCTTTTTCTTACATCATTCTTGACCATTTGAAATTTTCTTCGAAATCGAGATAGTTATCTATAGAAAGTGAAAAACAAAGGATTTTTTTAAAAATATGTGTTTTTTTAAAATTATTGTTGTTCGTAACACGAATAAGCGTCTTTGGACTTAGTGGAATATATTAAACTTTTAAAACTCCTTTGAATCAAACAAATTACTTTGGGGCAGTATTTCAATGTTCTTGTGATACTGGTTGATGAATCTATTCCACTCTAATGCTTGAACGTTATCTGCATCTCTCTTCTAATTTTACGCTATACGCTTGTAGTTACGTCAAAGTTGAATGGATAAAAACCAACAAGCCTTTATAAGGGTTTCACTGCATGGCAGGTCTGTCCTGCTAGAACATTCCTGTAACGAACTGGTATATAACTTATTGTTTGTTCATTGTTCAAGTATATATCTGTGTTGATAATCAGAACTTATAAATAACGTGTTATTTTATACAAATTTGTTTACTGTTTCCGTACACACAAAATATAAATGTTATCTTACTGCCTGGTTACTGTATTATATGCTGTAGTATAAGGGCATGTTTTCTTATAGCAAAGCCACATTAAGCTATCTGCTGTGTTCACCGAGGGGAATCGAACCTTTGATTTTAGCGTTGTTATCAGGGAAACTGTTGTATGGGAAAGTCATAAATAGAGGTAGGATGAATGTGTTGTTATAAAGGTGCATTGTTACTTAGAGACGTAACATTTCGTTTAAAAGACGAGAGAGGGCATTACTCTCTCAAATTACAAAATATTGTGACAATTTTTCAAAAATCCCAAAAGTCGGTGAAAAATAGCATAAGAAAAGCAAATAAAGATCACACTTGATTCTTAAAAAAATCAGGAGAAAGAACATATTGAAATCACGCACAGACGTAGTTTTCTGGTGTTTATTTTAGGCGAAAAGCTACACAATAAACTATCTGCGCTCTGCCTACCACGGGATTTAAACCCCATATTTTAACGTTGTAAGTCAGTAAAGCTACCGCCAATTCACTGGAAAATGCATGAGACTTATTTTTAAAAAATATCGTGAAAACGTAGCAACATGTTCCGTGAACGTTTTAAAAGTTTGTTTAATTGATTGAAAACTTACGTTCAGGAACATCATTGAGTTTGATTCCCCCCTCCCCCTCAAGAAAGCCTTAGCGACTATTTATTGAATTATTAAAGAGCTGCAGAGCAGACTTATTCAAGGAAAGCAGCAGCGGTATGTCTCCTGATTTTATATATATATATATATATATAATATATTAAGTCAGTAACTACTGATAGAGAAAGCTGTGACTCTATGGGGGGAAAAAAGTGTACAGAAGGTAATGGTCGACATGTCACTCTCTTCCTGCTGGTTGGGTGATAAATCTAGATGTAAGCAGAAATGTGATAGAACCAAGACTTCACTAAAATAGATTTCTTGTCTATCTATACTATATTACGTGATTTTGTTAACGTAAACAATAATGTGAAAAATAGCTAAATATGTCTTTAAAAATATTGGATGTGGGATTTTTTGAAACTTTTCTGATATATATGGAACTAAAACAGTGACAAATAATTAATCAGACAGTTTTGTTTGTTTGTTTAGGAATTTCGCACAAAGCTACTCGAGGGCTATCTGTGCTACCCGTCCCTAATTTAGCAGTGTAAGACTAGAGGGAAGGCAGCTAGTCATCACCACCCACCGCCAACTCTTGGGCTACTCTTTTACCAACGAATAGTGGGATTGACCGTCACATTATACACCCCCACGGCTGGGAAGGCGAGCATGTTTAGCGCGACAGGGGCGCGAACCTCAGATTACGAGTCGCACGCCTTACGCGCTTGGCCATGCCAGGCCTTAATCAGACAGACAGATGTCCATATGCCAACAGCTCGTTTCATGAATTTTAAATTATTTATATGTTCTGATTGATTAATTGTAAATTTTTTACTAGTTGTTGTTTATTTGGAAAATAACAGTGTACGTGGTTTTGTATTCTGGAAAGTTGTGCATAAATTGTTGATAAAATTTTCGTTTTTACATCGATGTTGGTTCGGCTTTTGAACAGAAGTACATTTAACTTTTCACTCTTAACGCGTCCACTGCTGGTACAGTGATAAGTCTACGGATTTACAACGCTAAAACCAGCGGTTCGATTCCCCTCAGTAGACTCAGCAGACAGCCTGATGTGGCTTTACTATAAGAAAACATAGATTATTAATATTCCGAATAATGTTCTTTCATTTGAAACCCGTACGCAATAAAGTATTGTATCAAACAAAGAGAATCGAAACGAAAAATGCCTTTTATGACACGTTGAGCGAATTTTACTTTTAACCAATTTCCCCCTTTCTTCCCCGATCAACAAGTTCTATGGTAACAAAATAAGTCTTTTCACAGTAACCAGTTTTATACCTTGAAAAAAAAAAGTCATCCTTTATAACTTTACCGTGTTATAAAACGTTTATTTCTTGTCGGGTTTAAATTCCAGGCTGGTTTACCCTGTTTGTCAACTTCCTTGATGTTAGTAAGAACGTGACTGGTTTAACAGTTAGAGTGAAGACGGTTGTTAGTGTTATACTTCGGAATGGGATGGGAGTTATCGGATCTCCAGTGAAAGCTCAATGTTCGTATATCAAGTAACAGATTGCTCTAGTCGAACGCTACGACTACACTTTCAACACCCCTCACCACTCAGAACTTCCAAGACCCGTCGCTACATTCGTTATTAGGTTAAACAGCTTCTCAGCTCCTAAAGGAGATACCACCGTATAATGGGCGGCAGGAGTCGCTGAGATTACTTCAAATCGATAACTAGTAGTCCATGCGTTTCTTGTGAGAGAAGGAAACGTTGCTACTTATTCTAAAGATACATATATAAAGAAAGGGGAAATAATTCTAGTAGAACATTGTCTTAGAAAAAAAAATCTAGATATATAAACCTTACTTTTATATAAAAAAGTAATATAAAATAATAGGATTTTCCCTTGCTTTACTGGTAATAACCTAGTTAAATGTAATAAATTCTTCTAACTCGTATACCAAAGATCACATATTTAACGAAGAAAATTCATATATATATCTTCTCCGTACATTAAGCGGAGGAATATATTAAACCAGGTATAACTACGCTGCAGAAGAAGAAATCCTTTCAATGAGGCAGTCTCTATTTTGAAAGATCAAATATTTATTCAATTTGGTTCAAATTTAACTGTTTTGAAAATCTCGTTTGAATTATCATACACATAGGCATTAAACTAAGTTATTAGAATGTGTTAAGTATCCAACCTCACGAAACAAAAATACGTAAATTCTGTTTCTGATATCGATATTTACGAGTAGCCCAATAAAATGAACCGTACAATAATCGTGCAAAAAAAGAAAATTCATTTCATACCGTGCGATTTGACCCGGAAGTAAATTTAGAATAATGATGAAACACTAGTAAAGCAAATCATTTAATAATATGGAATCGTTTAATCAAATTAAGATTTTATAAAATTTATGACGCACGTTTCTAAACACTAAAAAAAAAAAGCTTAATAAAACAACAGTTACGTTGGTAAAATTAAAACCGAGATTTGTCTCGGTTCTTTGAATTTTAAAACATCTGATAGCATTAACGTTAAACTTAAAAACACACTTGTGCTTATTTTTGTTTTAATGAAAGCAAGACTCATGGTGATACTTAAACAACACAATGATCTTTCCACTTGATCCTAAGTGAATAAAACATTTAACTATACCACCGGGAGGTACTAATAGGCCATTAACCCTACAGTTTCCTTATTTAATCGACATGTGGCAAAAAACGTCAAACATGTTTTCTTTAGATTGCATGGTATTTTTCATGGAATACTTTCTTTCTTTTTTTCAAACAAAGGCTATCTTATTTAAAGTTATAACTTTCAAACACGATGTCAACCTACCTCGCTAAACCACAAGATGGAATTTTATGTAAATCGCAACGACGAGTATTCTTTGTTGCTTCAGCGTACGACTGCATGAAACAAGCAAATGTTTTTACAGTTTCGTTTTGAAGTTACAACTTCTACAGTAAGAAAGAATATTTTTTAAAACAAGCTACGTTTTTGCTATTACTGGTGGGATAATTCTCAAATACACAAATGTTTTCATGTTTAAAGTTTCTTTACCGTTAAAACTAGTGCACTCGAAAATGATCGTACCACTGATCGAAAAGTCGAGCCTGTTCTAAAATTGATCTTTCTTACTGTGAAAGTTATACCTTGGAATAAAACGCGTGAATTTGTCTGATAAAAATGTTAAAATACTGGTGTTGTTACTAAGATTGTTTATTATGTATTTTATTAGTTTCTTTGCTCATAATATTACTGTTTTATTAAAATAAATCAATTTATTATTGATTGCCAGTTACGATGAATTAAGGGTGACATCTGTGGTTTTCAAAACTTTATGAAATAGTATTTAAAAAAACTATTTAAATCCGCAAGTATTAGTCACTATTTTTTTTTTCGTATTGAATTTGAAACTTGAAATTTAGGTTAAAAGTGAAAGAATTTCATTTGTTTAACTCACAAGGAATCTAGTTAAATTAACGCCTTCCATCCCAGGGTGGTTTGGTAGTAAGTTTATGGTTTATAATGCTACACATAGGTGGTCGATATCTGTAGTAGTGGGTGGATGAAGAGTAGATGGCCCTTGTGTTACTTTGCGCTCAAACAATAATAAACAAGAAATATAATGTTTAATTTCTTGCACAAAACCTTACAGCGCCATTTTTTGATATGGAAATATTATAATTTTTCTTAGATTATTTAGGGTTATAATGGAACCAAAAGTAGGTTTTATTTGGTCAATATGAATAGTGTTACATTTTTAACATAAACCTTGTCACAGTACTGTGACAGGTTTAAAACATGCAACAGGATACACTGCTGCAATGAGACGTAAAACTAAAACATTACGTGAAATTGTCTCTGAATAATAATGAATTCGTATCCTTGCGGATAATCTACGAAATTTAAATATACGTCAGTCAGACAACAAATCTGTCTTACACGCTGAAGAAGATTTATTTGAAAAATTGTGTAACTCGTGTTTGTTTTTATTTGCGTTCGTGGTCGGACGAAAGTGACAAAAAAATGTTTCCAGGAACTGAAGGTTCGAAAAGAAAGTCAGTTTCTTTGTTCACTGTGTTACTTTATTTGATTTAAAGTTTAAACCACTTGGAATTTCGCCGCACATTTCTGCTTAGTGCATATTATTTATTGTACTGCTAACTTGTTTGTATTTTGAACGTGTCATTCCATATTTCTATAAATGCAATAAATACACTAACAGACCTCTCACGAAAAGTTTCACTTCTTTAGTTCTTAACGTAAATTGAAACAATACGAACGTGTGTTTTTTGTTTGTTTCAACTGTCACTAAATCCTTTTTCATCTCAGAAATGGGTAAAAAAGACAAGGCGCAGTAGTCTGTATGAACAAGTATCTTTTAAAGTGAAACAAAAAATATCTCCATGTTATGAGCAGAGAAGTTACTGTAAACTAACAGGAGAATTGAAACTAAATATCGTAATAATGCCTTGATTTTGCTGAAAAACAAATATATTCAAAACAACACAGGCGACGAAAATAACAAAATTAAATAACAGGTTGTTCACCACCAAGTTTTTAATATTTTTTATTATAAAAAAGATGGCGTTTGGAGCCAGCACTCTCCTTGTAGCAGTTGATGGTACAGACTTTTCTTGCAACCTGTCGGAAGCTCGAAACGTCATCTTTTTTAAATAAAAACCTTTCGATTGTTCAACCTATTATTATTCAGATGTTATTGAAACAATCGAGGAAAGAATATCGTACTTTTAACCTGCTCATTCCACAGCTAAAGGCCCGGCATGGCCAAGTGCGTTAAGGCGTGCGACTCGTAATCCGAGGGTCGCGGGTTCGCGCACTCGTCGCGCGAAACATGCTCGCCCTCCTAGACGTAAGGGCGTTATAATGTGACGGTCAATCCCACTATTTGTTGGTAAAAGAGTAGCCCAAGAGTTGGCGGTGGGTGGTGATGACTAGCTTCCTTCTCTCTAGTCTTACACTACTAAATTAGGGACGGCTCGGTGCAGTGGGCTAACAACTTACTCACTTAAAAACCTGTTGAAGAATCCGCAAGTGATTGTGGATGTTCCTTGATTGAATCGAGTGGTGAATGAATGACTTCCACAGCTAAGACAAATTAACTCAAGTTATAGTAGACACATCATATTAACTCGTCCTGTTGATGGGTGGATTTGTTTGGTTGTTTTTTGAATTTGGCGCAAAGCTTCTCAAGGTCTATCTACGCTAGCCATCCCTAATTTAGCAGTGTAAGACTAGAGGGAAGCATGTTAGTCTTCATTACCCATTACCAACTATTAGGCTACTCTTTTACCAACGAATAATGGGATTAATCGTCACATTATAACTCCCCTACGGCTGAAGGGGATGACGAGTCAGACGCCTTAGCCACCTGGCCTTAATAAAACAGATCACAGGTCTATGGTTGAAACAACTCCTGTTAACATCCCTTCTTTACAGTTGAAATAAGTCACATTAATTTCTCTTGTACAGCTCAAGTACTATTCCCGTTACTTCTGAAGTTAACATACACTTGGAACAAATCACATCAACTCCTCTTATAGGACTGGAACAAATCATATTAGCATTCTCTTTCCGTTATTCAGACGAACCATACCAGTCTTCTATTTATTTACACAAAGCAGATAATTTTGACCTTATGTTTTTTTTGCAATTGAGACAAGCCATAGCACATGTATCTTTCGATGGTTGAAACAAATTATACTAGCCCTAATTGTTGTATAGTTCCTCTTAATCTACTAACTTTTTATAAAATTGAAACAAAACTTGGACCTTCTCATTCTGGAGTTGAAAGAAATCATACCAAGTCTCTCTACAGATAAAACAAATTATACTAGCAGAAATACTTTCCTATTAAGGAATATATAGCATGTAAAGAATAATGGAATTGATGTATCCTCACTGAGTAAGATGAGACAGATGTATCCTCACTGAATAAGATAAGGCATAGATGTATCCTCACTGAGTAAGATAAGACATCAATGTATTTTCACTGAGAAATACATGACAAGTACATCCTTACTGAGAAATATATTTGACCATACCAACATATTTTATCACTTATATTAAGTGTAAAACAAAAGTTATGTTGAAGTGTCTGGAAAACAATAATGCACAATGAGACTGCTTGTAAATATTCTTTTACAATATCTTGAAAACACGGATTCAGTGGCAGACACTGTATTATCACTAAATGGAACATAATAGACCAGGATGAAGTGACAATGCACTGTCTTTCAACCCTTTCACTGCCATGGTTTTAAGTGAACAAACCTATACCTGGGGTTCTTTTTAGCTAGTTATTTGAAAACATCAGAAAAACGAATATCTAAATATTTTATTAATTATCAGAAATTTGAAACTGGTAAACTTTGAAGAGACCAAATGGGAAATACCCTTACTTCATATTAGTGCAAAACTGATTATGTGGTTAACATCATAGTAAAATAGTGGTGAAGGAACCTGGGAAGTACCAATACTTAATGTATGTTACAGATTGTTCCATTTGAAGTATAAAAACACATATGCACTTTACACCTTTGTCCTCCAAACAGAGGTCAAATTAATAACACAATCAGTGGTCACATTAGTACCTGGTGACAACACAAACAGTGGTCATGTTAATATCTGTTAATGATACAAATAAACCATAACAAATTAGCACTATAATAGTTGTGTGAAAGTACACACTTAACTCTCCTATAATGTATGTCTCATGTCATCTGAACTAACATTTTTCTAAGCTCTTAACTTGAATTTCCTACATACCTCTGAGATTACATCTGGTCAAAGAATTTGGATACTGTTGTATGCAATAATTGTATTCTATCCATCTTTACAATGTGTGAAGAGTGCTTTGTGATAGTCACACAAAGAAGCTCCTGGATCATTGTGATCCAGTTTCTTGATTGATCAACTATAGGGAGAAGAAAGCTTAACTGAAATTTCAGTGCTTTCAAACCAGATGCTATTTGATCTTTAAGGAGAATAAATTCTTTCCAGTCCTGATGGAGCTAGAAAATGCTGTAAAAATTATGTCTTTGTTTTACAATATTATTTAACCTGCTGTTCTTATATACACACACTTTTAGTACATTATTTAGTTTATTTTCATTTGCTTTCATCTAAATACAGCTTTTTTATTTGTTCACCAGTTATTTCACTTTCAAAGCTTGATATTGCAAAACAACTCCTACAACATTATCTTCAATAAATCAGCAATGTGCTTTTAATCCAAGTTTACCATCAAGCTGCCAGCTAAGTCTAATTATTACTTTTTTGTTTACTATATACTGTATGTGTGTGTGTGTGTGTTTTCTGTTACAGCAAAGACACACTGGACTACCCAACAGTAATATTGAAAGTTCCCACTTGTGAACTACTATATACTAATTAGTCCTTACACTTAAGCTACTAATCTGTCATCCTGGAAATAAAGAAATTGGTATATTCAACCCAAACAAAATGTGTGGCACATGGGCTGAATACTTAAACCAAGAGGTCCAAGACTTTGCAATTTTAATTTAGAACTGTTGACTAGAGGAAAGGCAACATAAACAGTATATAAACTTACCTAGAGCTCCAAATGCATAGATTATTCATTAGCAAATAGTTGGTTTGAGCCTTGGACCATCCCATCCACATATTTTATTTGTTTTAAAGCAAAGCTACACTGGGATATTTGCTGCCTCCAGGAAAGAGAATCAACATATTCCAAAGACAGTATTAGCAGTAAAAAATATAGTGCTTAAAACTAAATTGTAATAACGATTTTAAGTTTTAAAAGAAATAAACATTTAACAGAGAGTGAGGATGGATGAGCAAAAAAACAAGAACCTAATACAAATGTGACAGCAAACTCATAACTAAAGACATTATACTAATATAACTGTCATAACAACTATTGGAAAAGTTTGCCCTATGGAGTTGCTATGTTTAGCATAAGAAATTAGCCAAATGCAAGACAGCTTACAACTCTTTGTGACATATATCATAGAAAAATAGCCAATTAATAGCTAACTTACAAATCCCAAGTGACATAAATTATTATCAACTAGCCAAACATGGGATTAGCTTACAATCATTTGTGTTGTGTATCACAGACAACTAACTAATTACTAGATGCCTTATAAACCTCAAGTCACAAGAATTATAAGCAACCAGCCAAATGCCAGGTAGCTTACAACATGTGAAAGTCAATGGAAGCAACTGGTCAAATACCAGTTACACAGTAACATTTTCTTCAAATATAGTCTGCTTTATTATTTCAACATTAAATACAAACTGAATGAATATTTGTTGAATAAAAACAGAGGTCGCAATATGTGATTTCACAATAGTAATTTCAATAATTTTTATTCATAACTAAACAATATGCAATGTTTTCAAACCCTACTGATATTTATATAACGGAAGATTTCAGGTAGTGTCATGCATTGTTAAAGACTCCAGTACAACAATTAAAAGCTTGTTTTAATAACCACGTTAATGTTATTCCAAAGCAATTTATTTATTTCTCATTTGGTATGTTGTAATGCAGGTTATTAGAACCCAGAAACATATGAACTGTGCAATCTTGGATAGACTGTTTTGGCAGAGTATTCATGATGAAACTTTGTAGAATTGACAGCAACTGCTTGTTGTGGAGACACAAGTCTGGAGAACCACGTTTAGAAAGTCTTCAGCCTTTTGTCTTCAGCTCCACAACAGGCAGTTGCCGTCTATTCTCCAAAGTTTCATTAGAATTGTGGTTGATTATATGTCTTGATGAAAAGTTATGTAAAAACTCCACATTTACAAAAAAATTGCATATACTCTAAGATTATTCTTTAATAGTAACAAATAAAACACAACTTTATATTCTATATTCATGTTCAAATGTAGTCACTGTTATTATAACTTTACATTTTGTAATCTTACTAAATAGTTCTTATATTTAGTCTGATTAACGAAATTATAGCTTTTACTCAAATGAATTTAAATCAAATTACATTTAAACATTTACTGAAACTCATTTACACTTACTTCTGTGCTGGCTTTATGCACAAACTTGGTTCAAACAGTCTGTTCAAATTCAATTAATGTATTGATTTATGTGGGTATGTAATATATTAATATCAAATTGTGGCTAACTTGCATAACTGGAAATATTTTCTGATATGACAATATCAAACAGTGGGTAAAGCTTTTAATAACATCAAGTAATACATTAATAAACCTCTTTCTTACAATCATCTAAAAACCATATTGTAGTAACCATATAATAAAATGATAAAAGGAACAAATCACATTCTGAAGTAAAAGTTATTCTGTATTATTCACCAGTTTACAACAGTCCAAACAAGTCAGTAATACTTTATAAACATCTACTATTATTATTAAAGAAATAGAAAATGCTAATATCAGTTATTTTTGCTAACTTGTAATTTACCATAGTTTGCTACCAAGCAAGTAACACTTATAGTAAGCAGTTAAAAATGTTAATATAACTAAAAACTGTAATTTGTTAATAATATCACATTTAACCTACACTCGTGTTAATACAGGTTCTAATCATTCATAAATATCCTTGATACTAATACTGACTTAGTGAACATTAGTCAGTCACAAAGTAATGTGCCATAAACACAGTTTGTCTTAACATGGATTGCAGACAGTTACAGAGGTCCATGTGTTATTAATACAAGCTTACGCAGTCATTAAGAATCATAAATATATGTAAGTTCAATCAATCATGAAGGTCCTCATATTAGTATATGTTATAATCAGCTAAGATACATATACACACAAGAACCATATAATGTACAAAAACATTCATTTTTTTTACTAACACTAATTAAAACATGTAGCTAATTCCAACAAAAAATGTTACACAAAAAACAATATTTCTCAACACAGAGAAAGATTTCAAATTATGTATGATCATCTCCACCTATAAAGGATACAAGTTTTAATAACAGAGCTTTCAACCAACTATTAGATTTTTATCCTTTGCTCACAATAGCTGCAATTTCTTTTCTTGCTAATCTTAAAATTGATAATGTGTATTGTCAACACTAACAGTACTTTCTTGTTTAGTAACACAATATTCACAATAATTAAAGCTACAGGAATGTAATACCATAAATAATGGTACACAGATATTTATTTCCACACATGTTCATAAAAATTGACTTTTAATTCCAAAATAAAAATAGTTTGGACAAAACTTCCATTTTGTTTTTCTTCTATGTAAAATAATGCATAGTTCGACAAAACCTAAATATATTTATTCAGTTCATGACCCAGCAAACCTGAATTTTCTTACATTCTTGGACGATTTCATTAAGAACAGTTAAACATTTTTGTAATCATCCATCAGAAAACTAATATATTTCTCTATCTTCAGACGTGTACACTTTACAAAGCACACTCTAGAATAATCTCATTTGGCTCATCAAACAGTTTAGATACATAGGAAAACAGTAAAAGCCTCTGAGCCAAAATACAAAATAAAATAAAAATCATTATTCAATAATTTCATATAACCTAAAGACAAATATGCATGAGGAGATGTACAATAATCAAATTATTTTGTGTAGAGTTCAGTGTAGTTTCTTCTTAAAATTATAATACCCAAGTGGTTTGAATTTGTTAACCAACCCTAATTCTGAAGTAACAAATCTAAACACTGCCAACTCTTGGGCTACTCTTTAGCAATGCATAGTGGGATTGGCTGTTACACTATAACACCCCTCTCTCCATAGCTGAAAGAGAAAGCACACTGTTAGCAATGTCATTTGATCCCACAGACTGCAAGTGTAGCACCCTAACCATAAGGCAGAGCCAACTGTGAGTTGGAAATACATATAAGGCATTTTACTTCAGGTTACTCCAATTTTAAATTCATATACCCTAGAGAAACAAAACTTTTAGCTAGGTTACAAAACAAAGATCCAAATCAAAAATTGATATTTTGATTTTAAAAATGTCAATTACCTTCAGACTTATATAAAGTTAATGAAAATCAAAATTAACATTACATGAATCTTAATTTCAGAAAAGTTGAAATTGATATTAGGAATTTATGACCATGAATACCCAAGGTAAAGACAAAAATGCACCAGTCAATAACCAGTTAAAATACATGTCTATATCCTCACAACATATTTTCCAAAATATTTTGATTTCATATTCTATGCTGTTCACTGTACGATATCCTAAATCATGAATTAAAGACCTACAGTTTTGTAAGTTCATTGTCTTCACATACTGCATGTGAAAAACATCTGACCATTTCTGAAGAATTTTCTGTTACTTCATTGTTAAACTTATATTAACTAGCCATTTTGTCATCTTTGAAGGTTATGATTATATTCTGCACAAGTTTTCAAAGTTTCACTGGAGTTTGCCAAGGTTTTGACTTTAATTTCTGTTAAGTGTGAAGTGCCGTTCTTTATTAGCTTGGGATCAAAAGTCTCGTACTTCCACTTACCAATGTTTGATACAAAAGCTACTTTGTTTTTTCCATACTGTTCATCCCTCTCAGTAAATGACTGATACATGTTATCCGAAGAATCAGTACAATCTGACTTCAAACAAAATGTTTTTTTATTCTTCTCAGAATTTGTATTTCTATGCTGACAATTGCAAGCATCAGATTCTAAGGGCACAGCAGAGTCTCCTGTTATCTTTACTTGCTGGTTTTGGTCTGCAGCAAGTGATAATCCAATAGGTCTTCCTTTGATCTTGCTGTCATCCACTAACCCTAGATGGAAAACTGCTACAAGTGCAGCTGCCTGTTCTGCATTCTTTTTGTTCTTTTCTCTAAATGTATGAAAAACAAAAACGAAAGGGAACACCTGTCTACATTAAAAAATATCCACAAATTGAGGAATAACTTTGAAATTTTTGAAAGTCAACAGATAAGGCTTGTAAAAAGTGACAATTGATATTTGAAAAATAATGAAAACACTGTTTTATTTAAAAGATACTTTGCCAGGATAAAACAGTTAACTACAGACACTGTACACATTAGCCAATTCTTAGAATTTGCATAACTAAAAGAATATACTTATTATGTAGAATAATAAAATTAAACTACTTTTCATGCATATGACTTAATTTTCAATGTCTTAGGCCTTTAGTGTGTGATAGCACTACAATGAATAAAACAGTTTATTTAGTAATCAAATAACTAGACTATGTTTCAATTAAAACAGGAGAAAAATTCATTTCATCTTTATTTTCTACAGTTCCAAAGAAATACCAACGGTTACAGTAAGTCAAAAAAATTGCTGCTCTATGAAAATAGTCTTCAAGTCACTGACATGAGTTGCTCAAATGATTAAAAAACCAATCCAACCAGTTAAGTGGAGGAAATTCAACTTTAAAACAGATCATATTACTAGTAGAGTTCACTGTAATGGATAAACAGGATGAGAAAACAGTTATTTACTCCTCAATGGATAATATTTTATACATATAAAACATAAGATAGTTGAAACATTTCAAAATAAAGTAATTAAGTGTATTATAAGTTTCTAGTGGAAACTGAAATGCTATAACATATATACATTAAAAGATAGTGTTGAATTATGAGGAAGTAACCATGAAAAGGCCTTTCATTAAATTTGTTGACTTGCATTTTAAATTTTATTGAACTATTAATATAAAAATTTATGTCAATAAGTTTGGAATCAAACTGTAGATAATTCAAATTTTTATATTATACATTATTCAATTTTGTAATTTAAAAGTAAATGTTAAACAAACACACCTGAACATTGATTTTTGTGTGTCACGTGGTATGTTGAATACAACACTGTTTCAAATAAATGTTTATGATGTCAAAATACAAAGTGCATAGTTTTGTAGGAAGTAGAAACAAATTATTGGTACTGACAAGCTACAACATAAAATAAAAACCTTTTATCTTTTGCATTTGCTAATTTATCATGAAATTAAGTAAATGGTCTCTTATATACACTTACTCCTACATATGATAAGTGAATAGCCAATCAGAAGCTCAGAATACCCCTTAATGATTTTCTAAGTCATTTTCAAATAGAACATCATCCATTCTTCCTTTTTAAACATTTAGTTTGTTTTTTTAAATTCAACTTAGTTATTGGACTTGATAATTTATAATGGAATTTTATGCTGTCAATTAAATACAAAAGTCATAATTAGAAGAAATAATTGTTTCCATTATTTACAGTGCTACGTTTTAAGAAAAACAAGTTTAGGAAGTTGTTTGTAAAGAGTAGTAATTTGTATACAGTTTATAACTGAAATGTGACTGCATTTTACCAAACTAAAACAGAGCCAAGATGGATCATTTTGTAAAAAACTAAAAGTCAGTTTTATACTACTGAATGTGGTAACATGAATGTTTGCATGCAACATTATTGTAACTTCTATATTGTTAGCCAGTTAGAGCCTAAAAGGTCATTATAATAAATCTATATTATTGTATATGTTATTATATTTAAGGTATTTAGTCATAATATATTTATATTTTCCTTTTATTATTTGTGGTACATTCTAAAACAAAAGACAATTTATATTCATTTTCCTAATTTTATGTGATGGTTAGAGATTCATTAATAAATATAACAGATAAGATATGAACATTTTATGAGGTTTGATAACTATCTGATGCATAAAAGTATTTTTAATCTTAAAATGAAAATTACTTTGCATGTTAAATAGGCAGCATGCAAAATAAAAACATTGCTTAACAAACCTCAAGACTTAATAGAAAAAAATATTGATATTTTGCATATGAGAGCCTCATAACCTTTACTGCTCTCCCAAATTTTGTGAACATATGCTTAATAATTTAAAAGTACTAGTATGAAAACTGCAACAAACACAAAATGGTTACAAGGTCAGTTCCACAAACCCAGCCCAAACTAAAAGAGTTAATGATGTTGTAACTCACTGTAAAAGGACTGTATTTTCAGTAGTCCATTGTAATACACATTTTATCTCATAAAGATAAATTGAACAGTAAAAGAAATATTTTAGAAGTTGGTTGTTTTTTTAGGTTATGAATGCATAACCACCTGGTCTCTTTACAACTATTATAGTCATAAAGGAACTACCATATTTGACACTTTTTAAGATGCACTTTTTTATTTAGAAATACCTTGAAAAATTCACATGCATCTTCCAAGACAAAAGTGATGGGTTAGAGCAAGAGGTTAGCTCAAAGTCTACTCAAAATAGCCTCTCAACCAGATTGTAATCTCATTATTTACCAATTACAAGTATTTTCAACAGCATAAAACATTCAATTTAACTGATACTGTTGATACATTGTGAAGAATACAAAATCTTTGACTGTATTTACTCAGTAGGTTAAAAAAATTCAAGGTTGTGTCAAGGTGTTGGTTGTTGAATCAAAATATATTTTTCTTCTTTCTAAAATTAGGGTGTGTCTTCTATAATGTAGCATCTTACAAGGCATAAAATACAATAATGTCAGTAAAACCCACAATGAAATGACCGAGCATTTATTGTTAACTTCCAAAATTAGTTGTCTTTACTACAAATTACCATAATTTTTAAAAAATACTATTTTTTTACTCAATAAGGAATTTGGAACATATATTAACTTACAAGTGAGTGCTTGAGTATTTCTTTCCATTGACACTAACTATTGCCTTGAAACTTTTTTCAATCTGCTCCTATCAGAACAAAAATGAAATCAGGTTTGTGCCTGAAAGTGAACAAAGAACAATAACAACCAAAACTACTTTTTGATGTTACTTCCTCCATAACTGCATGGCACTGGTTGCAATCTTATGGAGAAAAAACAAAAAACTAAACACTTAAAAACTGCATTTAATCAATTGTGAAGAATACATGAAATTAATCACAAGTAAACAAGTACACCAGAACAATTAAACTTGAAAAGTACTGCTTCAGCCATCACCATGATTTAAATTGTCAGTTCAAACAATTTTTAAAGTAACAATTATTGGATATTCTGTAGAATTGACTCAAAAATTCCTTTCAAGAAGCTGCATAAGTTTTGAGTTCAGGAAAGTAAGGAGATGTTTAATTAGTGCAAGTGACCCCAACAGAATGGCTGGAAAAAATTCACATGTGACCCAAATAACGAAACACTGCCAAAGATTAGATCAGTATCTCTAACAGTGTCTGATTTACAGCCCTGTAAAATTTAATTCACTTTTGTTTATTTTTGGCAAATTCATTTTTGGGCAACTTTGGCTGCTTAAAGCTGCAAGAGTAATGGTGGTAGAATGCTGAAATTTGCCACACTGACTGAATTAATCTCACATAATTCAAAAATAGTCTCAAACCAAGTTTATCTCTCTTAGGATTTTCATAGTGAGACTATAAAATCACCTGAAAACCCAAAATCTTAAAAAAACATTGGTTTATTTAATAAGCCATAGTTCTAAGACTTAATATGACACAAAGCTGAAGTGTGTTTTCAAATATTCTCTAACATATCAGTTGATAAATCAACAATTGTTGTAACTAAAAGTCTATTAGATCTTCTGTAAAAAAATGTGGTTGCATGCAACTTTTTATGAATTAGCTAAAAATAGCCCTACTTCAGGCCACAGTTTGACCATGTCACCAGTTATTCAGTCTTTCAGATTTTTACCATATATTCTTACATTTCTGAATATGATCTACAAAAAAAATCAGGATGGTGTTCAACCTACTTTTTGAGTTATAAAATAAAACAAAATTACTTAAATTTTACAGGGCTGTAAATCAAAAACTATTAGAGATATTGATCTAACCTTTGGGAAGTTTTCATTATATGGGTAGATAAGTATATGTGAATTTTTTCAAGGCATTCTGAGGAGGTCACCTGGAAAATTTTCCAAAATCTGGATGATTCGACAAGAAATGACCATTTGTTACAAATACTGTGTTACAGTTGTAATAACCTGAAGTCTTTGAGAAATCCTAACTAATACAGTTTGATTGATAGGATTTGATTTTAAAAAATGAATTTCTAATTTGATGGATACACTGTACAAAAAACACTACAACATACTTATTTCTAAGCAACAAAATTTAACCATATAACTGAAATTACTTTGTGTAAATTACTTTTTGACCTATCTAGAAGTTGGTGTCTGTTAAAAACCAATTGAGTAGCACAAATCCAAGCTTCAGGTAAACACAGAAACAGGGCAGACATAAATGATGTCACTGATTCAAATAGTTGTATAAATAATGAAATGAGTGATTTCAATGTTATTAATACACAAATTGAGCTGGAAAGAACATGATACATAAAAAGCAGACACTGTTCTTACAAACTCCTGTAGAACATTTCGTCTTGAGCAAAAATTAGACACTATTACTGTCATCACAAAACCAACAAGAATGGATGATTTACCATTAATACAAGTTAGAGTTGAACCCTCAGTATGAAAAATGTTTATCATCTGAACATTAATATAAATATTTTGTCTGAGTTGATAAAATATGCAAAAGTCAAACTAAGCACCTTTAATAAACAGATTAAATTCTTAATGATGAGAAACCCACTTGAAATAAAAATATATCTCAAAATGGCTGGTATGGTGACATTCTTAGGTCATTTTGAGGTTAAGAAAGAGAGAGTTAGGTCAAAACATTGTTCTCTACTTATCAATAAAAGTGTTAACATCCACACCACCCATTTTGAGATACATAAACAGATTAAATGTTTAAAGTGTAATTAACATGTGAAACAGATTATGCGTATTCAAAATTTTTGTTACTGTTTGATTCTCTTTCAGACACTTGTGCTAACCTATTAGTCAAGTGTAGACATCAATACAAACACCACAGATCTCAAGTAGCAACAATAATGATGATGGTTGCTTTCTACAATTCCAAAGATTAAACTTTTGTTTAGACATAAATAACTGAATACAGTTCTATTTTGTGCAACTACTTACAGTAGTATAACATGGTACATCACAACCATTTCTTCTTGTCCAGTCAAGCAAAAGACTCTTCGGTAAGTCACTGAGGTCAAACATGTTCCTAAAAATATTTTTTCAATAAAATATTTCACTATAGATCTTTAATATTATTTCTTGGTAAATCTATTACAAGAGCTGAATGATTAATGACTTATTTAAGAGATACTATACAGTTTCCATGTCCAACCTCTCCTCCCCACTACCACCACCAAATAAAAGGGCAATGTGTTTTCAAAACTGATAAAGTAAGGAATCAATAAACACAGTTAATTTTTCTTTTAAATTAACCTAGTGAGTAAAACAAATTAAGACTTTGAAGTACATTTTCAGAATCTTATGCTGAATAAAACTTCCCATTGCTTTAAATTAATTTTTCATGAATAAAACATGCATAAAAACAGTATTTCAGAATTACTGCCTGCTCTGATGAATCAATACTTTTACTTTAAGTCAGGGGTCACTAATCTTTCAGCACAGGGGCCGGAGACCATGTCTGTGAATTGATGGAGGACCACGTTTAAGTTACAAACTTGAATTCTCTGCGTTTTTTAAGACTCCCATGGGTCGAGTGAAAGTGGTGATATTTCAATTGGAGACTTAAAACTGGATGATTTCAGCTGGCAGGCCACATTCAGCCCACAGGCCATATGTTGCCAACCCCTGTTCTAAATATTATAGAAGTACTTGCTTATTGTAAATACAGTCCTTTAGAGGACTTTTCTACCACCCACAGCAGTGATTTGTGCCTGAAATTCTGTTTAAACACATTTCTGATTAGAAATCAATAAAATCCACAAAGTACTGATAACAAAAATGTTAACAAGAAAAAAAATGAAATGTTTCATCTTTAGTTTAATAGCCACAATATTTCATTGATTGATTGATTGATTAAGTGTTTTATGGCACAAAGCAATGAGGCTATCTGCGCCAGACATCCGGTAAAAAAGTAAAATAAAAAAAAATCTAGTAAGACATAAATGGAAATGAAGGTAAAACAAAAAAGTAGAAAACCAATGTTGACACCTAGTCTACAACATTAAGATAGAAGGCAGAGTATAAGAAGTTGTAAGGTATTCACTCTAGTAAAAAGGTAATGATCATAACCCACCAGGAAGACTAACAGGTAAGTTCAAGACTCATCGTCAGTCACCTGAAGTTGGTCTTTCCAGTCCTGGTTCCGGGTTATGTGTCATAGCAACCAATATCAAAATGTAAAAGAATAGAAGTGTTAAAAGACACATAGCAAAATCGCAACAATGAGTAGCCAAATGTCCAGTAAAAAGAGAAAAGTCAAGTAAATGGGGTAAAATTTGTAAAAGTAAATGAAGGTAAAAACAAAACAGCAATTAAAACAGAAAATGGTGTAAAAACCAATGGTGACATTCAGTCTTCAAAGTTATAAACTATTTACTCTAGCAAAATGGTAATGATCATAACCTGCCAGGAAGACTAACAGGTCAGTTCAAGAACCTCTTTCAATCACCTGAAGTTGGCCTTTCCAGTCCTGGTTCTGGGTTATGTCATAGCAGCTATTATCAAAATGTAAGAAGATAAAAGTTTTAAAAGACACTCGGCAAAATTGTAATAATGAGTAGCCAAATGTTCAGTAAAAAGATAAAAGTCAAGTAAATGGAGTAAAATTTGTAAAAGTAATTGAAGATAAAAGAAAACAGCAATTAAAACAGAAAATGGTGCAAAAACCAATGTTGACATCCAGTCAACAAAGATGTAAAAAAACTACCTGTAGCAGAATGGTAATGATCATAACCCGCCAGGAAGACTAACAGGTAAGAATAAAAACTACCGTCAGTCACCTGAAGTTGGTCTTTCCAGTCCTGGTTCCAGGTTCTAAGTCAATATGGCCAGTACTGAAAAGTAAAGGAGTAAAACTGTGAAACAATATGCAGCAAAAGTATAATAACAACTCGCCAGGACGACTAACGAGTAGTTCAAATGGATAGTTCAAACAGTAGCGTTAGTCACCTGAAGTTGGCCTTTCCAGTCCTGGTGTCGAGTTATTTATTGTTCTGACCATTGTCCAATGTCAAATTGAATGAGAGAGATTAAAACTGTACAAAAGGAGTCACAATTAAAAAGGTGTAATGAATAAATATGCAACCCTTAAATGAGATGAAAAAGATTAGTGGCCATTAAAAAATTAAAAACGTTATCAAGGTGGACAAAGTCACCATCACCAATAACTGTCCAATGTTACAGACTGACCCTGGGAAAAAATATGTTTAAAGTATTGCCGTCATTGAGAATTGTAACTATGGCAAGAAAGTAAAATATGGCTGATAGTGATTTGAGTGTTACACAAACTACACATTGGTGCATCAGTTCCAGATAAAAGAAAATGATGAGTTAAAAAACTGTGACCAATGCCTAGTGAGAACAACTTCCTCCTTCCGAACTTTATGGAAGCTGGATGGCCAAACTCCAATTTTGGGTTTGATTTGAAAAAGTTTGTTGTTGCGTTGCTCACTCCAAGTGGACTGCCAGCTGGCATGGAGCTGAGCCTTGAAGACAACACCATAGTCCATGTACAGAATAGGCATAGGGGTGACAGTGCTGAAGCAGACATATTTAGCTGCCGTCTGCAAGCTTGTTCCCGCGAATACCAACATGGCCTGGTATCCAGAAAAACTGGATTGAAGTAGCTGCTAATGAGAAATGGGCCAGTCAGTTTCGAATATCAGCAAGAATAGGATGTGAGCTAACGTGTAGCGATTCCAAGGCAAGTATAGAACTAAGCGAATCAGTATAAATAGTGCAGTTGGAGTACTGCTCAGCTGCAATATGATCCAGGGCAAGAGATATGGCATACAGTTCAGCAGTGAACAAAGAAGCTGTAGAGGGGATTCTGCACGCAACTACTGACCCATAGCAAACCATAGCCTGATAGATGTTTCAAGATGAATTAGGTGGTCTGTGGTAGAGTGCTGTAGACGGAACCCACACTGGGTGGGTGAGAGGAGGTTGTTTGATTCAAGGAACCAAACAAGATGAGCATTAACCATCCTTTCTAACGTCTTACAGAGACAGCTCGTCAAAGCAATTGGATGATAGTTTGAAGGAATCTTCGGATCTTTCCCTGGTTTAGAGAAAGGTAAAATAATAGCCTTGTGCCAGGCATCAGGAAAAGCATTCTCCGGCCAAATATGGTTGAGGACAATCAGAAAGACATCAAGAGAAGCAGGAGATAGATGGTGCAGCATGTCATAATGAATATCATCAGGTCCAACAGACGTACTGGCAGACCAATGAAGGGCCATTTTTAGTTCCACCAGGGTAAAGGGACAATTATAGTCAAAGAAACAGTCAGTTTGAAAGGAAAGAGGTGATCACTCTGCCCGAGTCTTGATGGACAGAAAGGTGGAGGAACAAGCAGAAGTGCTAGATACCTGACAAAAGATTTCACCTAGAGTGTTGGCAATGTTCCAGACATCAGTCACCTCCTAACCATCAGAGAATAAGATCGAGAGGGGGACAGAATTGTAGTGCCCATTAACCTTTCGAATTCTGTCCCACATGATCTTGGAACTGGTGGTAGAAGATATGCTGGTTGTGAACTTAATCCAAGATTCCTTCTAGCTTTGACGTCTTACCCACCTAGCATGTGCACGGGCCCGTTGGAAAGCAACCCGGTTTGAAAGTGTGGGATATCTACGAAAAGTACCCCAGGCCCGTTTTTGAGCCTTCCGTGCTAAGTGGCAAGCAGGATTTTACCATGGACAAGGATATCGTGGAAAACATGTCGAGGTTTTAGGAATACACTGAGCAGCTGCATGTATAATACAGTCAGTTACCGCTGTTACACAGTCGTCTATTGATGGATGATTTACGATGGCAGGATCAAGTTCTGCGAGAGCAGTGAAAGTGGACCAGTCTGCCTGATCCAGCTTCCACCGAGGCACCTGGGTAGGGTGGCATCGACCACGGCCATTCTACCTCAAAACGATCGGAAAATGATCACTGCCTAGTGGATTACTGTCAACCCTCCATGAAAAATGGGAGAATAATGAAGGGGAGCAAACTGAGAGATCAATAGCAATGAAGGACTGACTTGGTGCATGAAAGTAAGTGGAAGAACCAGTATTAAAAAGAGAAAGATTGTGATCAGAGAGCATCTGCTCTACAGATCGACCCCTCCCATCAATAATAGCACTTAACCAGAGGGGATGGTGTCCATTAAAATCTCCCAGGATAAGAAATGGAGATTGCAACTGTTAAACGAGAGCATCCAGGTCTGATTGATCGTATGTCTCTCCAGGGGACAGATACAGAGAACAACAGTGATGGTATGACCCAAGGAAACACGGATGGCTGTGGCCTCCAAGGGTGTGTTGAGTGACAAAGACAGGGTAGGCACATGTTGATCAACCAACAGTGCCACCCCTCCATGTACTCAACCATCACACAACCTGTCATTTCTGTACAAAGAAAACTGCCGAATGGAGACTGTATCAGCAGATTTGAAAAATGTTTCTTGTAAAGAAAGACAAACAGGATGGTAGGAAGCAATCAGCATTTTGATATCATCCAGATTAGAACGTAAACCTCAACAGTTCCATTGTATCAAGGTGGCCATTTTCAAGAACGGGTAGGTGAAGTGGCTGGAGAACCCTTCGGTTTACGACCACGTCTTTTTTCTTTACTGTCTTTAATCGGAGGAGGTCTTATCAACCTCCATGGATCCTGCTCTGGGTCGAGTGGGCAGGTTTTTGTTATTGGAAGAGGAATCCAGTGACTGAAGGCACGAACAAATAATTGTTTTGTCTCTTATGGTTGGAGAAAATGATGTATCAGAAAAAATGCCTGTATTTGAAACTGATAGACGTGGATCTTGAGGTTTATTGGAAGGTATGGGAGGAATAGAGATAGGAGTGGAAGTCGATACATCAACTTTTTTAACCATGGAGGTCAGAAGGCTTTTCATTTGTTTTGAAAACGATTCTTTTGGAGGCACAGAGAGATCTGTCTGCACTCCTTTGTGGAATGAAGTGCAGCAGCATATGACTGAGATGGAGTTGTAGACAGCAATTTCCGAGCCTCAGGATAACTAATGTTATGTGTCGTTTTCAAACGCTGCACCTCTTTTTTCCTCCAACCATTTTGGGCAAGAATGAAAGTAAGAGGGGTGAGAACCATTGCAGTTTACACAATGCTGGTTCAAGTCACAGTCATAGGCATCGTGGTCCTTGCCTCCACAATGAGCACATGTCAGGGAACCACGACAAGAAGTCTTTGAGTGGCCGAATCTCTGACATTGAAAACATCGAAGAAGGTTTGGAATGTATGGCCGAACCCTGCAAATGAGATAACCTGCCTTGATGGTGGCAGGTGCACGTGGTGAAGTAAATGTTAAAACAAGGGTATTTGTTGGCAGTGTAACTCCATCTTTGCGAGTAGAGATGCACTTCACTGCAGAAACTCCTTGAGTGGAGAGACCAGCAAGAATCTCTGACTCGGGAACGTTCTTCAAATCCCTTTCAACAATAACTCCTCGTGAAGAATTCAAAGTAGCATGGGGTGTAACCTCAGTAGGTATATCCCCAATTGCCTTTGAATTCAAGAGGAGTTCACTGTGTTGGGATGTGGATGTTTCAACCAATATGTCACCAGATCGAAGCTTCTTCACTGACTTTGGAGAGCCAGCAAGTCCCTCTAGTCCCTTTTGAATAAAAAAAGGGGACATTTGCCCTAAAGGTTTTTCCGAAAGAGAATGCAATATAAGAAAATGAGGTACGTGTGTTACTGATGTTGAAGATTGTTGTTCTGAGTATTCAAGACGTGGTCGCTTACCCGTTGACTGTTTTTTTACAATTTTATTTAAATTTTTTGGGGGATCCATAGGAAAGAGGAAAAGTTTTGGTACCCACTGACCCCACCCACCATGGAGCCCTACAAGGGGATGCACTACAAAGTCATGCAAGGACAATGCAGCAACGCCAGGGTTTCGTGAGCACTATACTCTAACACCAGCATCAGGCACAATGTCCACAACACCCGATGAGAACTTGCAACAATGATACTTGGTTGGCTCTAGCCCAGGTGGACCAGCCGATTGACCCAAGGGGGGCCACCAAAGGGCCGCCCGTCTACAGGAATTCAAGGCAGGCCAAAGTGGTGTGTTAGGGTTGGACCCCTCAACCATCAGGATCCTCTCCTCCCCTTCACGGGTCACCATGCACGGCAAACACGTAGGTGGATGTTTAGATCCCAGAGAAGGTAACCAGACAGAACAGAACCACAATATTTCATCAACAGGCCTTCTACATCACCAGTTACAAAAATATACAAAAATCAAGTTTAAATATTTCTCATAATAAAATTTTTACATGGATATCATAATATGTGAAATTAAACATAAGTGAATGAATGTTATTGAAAGAAATAAAATACACAAGTTCTTAGTTTCATACTTAACACAACAATTACATTTTTCATTTAATTGTAATGAAATCAAGCCATAAAAAAATCATAATGGTGTTCTCAATTATAGTTTTAATTGTTAATATACTTTAAATCAATTTCAGTATTATCTTCTATATATATACTAAGACTTGATACCTGATAAATCTAGCCTCAAGCTCCCAAACTTCATCCTCACCAATTTTCCTCCTTTTGAGGGTTAGTGAGGAATCATCTTCTCTGGCATGAAGCTTTCGTAACTTTTCTGTTCGATGCTCAAATTCTTTTTGTTTGGTCTGAAGATATCCTTTCATACCCCATAAATCACTAGAAAAAAATTAAATTTTATTTAACATACACAGTTTTAATCTATTTTATTGTCTGTTTGTTTGTTTTGAATTTTGTGCAAAGCTACACAAAGGCCATCTGCACTAGCTGTCCCTAATTTAGCAGTGTAAGACAAGAGGAAAGGTAGCTAGTCACCGCTACCTACCGCCAACTGTTGGGCTACTCTTTAACCAATGAATAGTGGGATTGACTGTCACATTATAACACCCTCATGGCTGAAAAGGTGAGCGTGTTTGGTGTGATGGAGATTTAAACCTATGGCCCTCATATTATGACTTGAGTGCCTTAACCATCTGGCCATGCAGAGACTTTCTTGTTTGATTCTTAATACTTCAACATTAAAATAACAAATAAATTTCAAGAGAAAACTACACATTGTATGTATGTATGTATAACATTCTAATACAATTTTGCCACTCTCAATCAGTACAAATGTTTCATTCATAAAACATGAAGAGCAATGGGAAACACATGTCCCAGTGGCAGCATGAGGAGGTTGGAGCAATGGAAAACACACATTCCAGTGGCAGCATGAGGAGGTTGAAGAAATGGGAAACACGTGTCCTAGTGGCAGCATGAGGAGGTTGGAGCAATGGGAAACACATGCCTTAGTGGCAGCATAAGGAGGTTGGAGCAAAAGGAAACATGTTCCAGTGGCAGAATGAGAAGGTTGGAGCAATAGGAAACATGTTCCAGTGGCAGAATGAGAAGGTTGGAGCAATGGGAAACATGTCCCAGTGGCAGAATGAGAAGGTTGGAGCAATAGGAAACATGTTCCAGTGGCAGAATGAGAAGGTTGGAGCAATGGGAAACATGTCCCAGTGGCAGAATGAGGAGGTTGGAGCAATGGGAAACACCTGTCTTAGTGGAAGCATGAGGAGGTTGGAGCAATGGAAAACACGTGTCCCAGTGGCAGTATGAGAAGGTTGAAACAATGAGAAACACATATCCCAGTGGCAGAATGAGAAGGTTGGAGCAATGGGAAACATGTCCCAGTGGCAGTGTGAGGAGGTTGGAGCAATGGGAAACATATGTCCCAGTTGCAGCATGAGGAGGTTGGAGCAATGAGAAATGCATGTCCCAGTGGCAGCATGAGAAGGTTGGAGCAATGAGAAACACACATCCTAGTGGCAGAATGAGAAGGTTGGAGCAATAGGTAACATGTCCCAGTGGCAGAATGAGAAGGTTGGAGTAATGGGAAACACACATCCCAGTGGCAGCATGAGGAGGTCGTAGAAATGGGAAACACGTGTCCTAGTGGCAGCATGAGGAGGTTGGAGCAATGGGAAACACTTGCCCTAGTGGCAGCATGAGGAGGTTGGAGCAATGGGAAACACACATCCCAGTGGCAGTGTGAGGAGGTTGAAATACAATAGAAAACATGTCCCAGTGGCAGAATGAGAAGGTTGGAGCAATGGGAAACACATGTTCCAGTGACAGTGTAAGAAGGTTGTAGCATTGGAAAGTACACAGAAATAGAGTTCTTTATATCAATTCCACAAGAACAGGTCAATATAAACAAAACAATGGTGGACCTTTTATCCACAGAGGATACACTGCTGTTTACAAAGAATTAATCATATAAAAATACAATAATTATAAGTTTATTGTTATGTTTAAAAGAACTACACATTCAAATACTGCATCTAAACATAGACTTCATACTCTCTCAAATTTTCCCAAATCTGAAAATTCACTAAATAAGTGTTTTAATGTAAACTTATTGTCTTTACTTGGTAACATTTGTATTAAAGTTTAATTTTACTCTAAATTTCAAAAATGTGTTTATTACAACTAACAGAGACTAATTAGATAAATTTCAAACAATAATTATAATTTTAGAATTAACAACATAACCCAGTGGTTCCCAAACTGGGGGTAATTTAACAATTTATCGGGGGTAATGGATGGGTGACAGAAAAAAATTCTGAAAATCAAGAAAATATTGAGGTAGCTGGTATTAGGATTAATGTTAACTTAGTCTTAGTATGTAAAGTTGTAAATTAAACCTATTTTAAGTATGTAATGAAGTTACACCAAATAACAATAAACATCAAAAACTAATATACAGTGGTAGAAAAGAAAAAATATGTATCTAAGTGTGTGGTAACCTAAAAGTACTTTGACAAGTATGCTTCAGAACACAAGTCACTCAGTAACCCTGATGACTCATCGACGTGTCCAGTACGCGTCACTCACTGCCTGAGGTTGCCTCTATTTCACACTGCCAGTTTCTATGTGAGCATCAGCCGAGGTAGACAAAACCTGGTATGTATGTGTACTGCCCTGTGCAGTATAGTTAGTATTTACCTACTATTACATCATTCCTATGCTGAATAAGCTCTTTTAATGCTATCTAGAATGCCATGAAAAAATAAATAATAAGTTCACATTGTTCACTTTTTATGCAGTTTTGCTTTTTCTGCAGGTTAAACAATAAAATGTCTAAAAAGCGCACCTACTCTGACATCTTTCTTCGCTGTGGCTTTGTGAATTTACCTTCTGGTGGAGAGGATCGGCCACAATGTGTAGTATCTCACAAAGTGTTGACAAATGAAAGCCTCAAGCCATCAAAACTCTCAGCTCACCTCCAGAAGTGCCATCCAAATTTTCAAAATGAGGATCAGGCTTATTTTTAACGCCGGGCTGTAGCACTGAAAAATATCCAGTTCGGTTCATCTGGAATTCAAGCCCAAAAGCTTCAAGCTGCAGTCGAAGCATCTTACTTTGTTGCATATAAAGTTGCCGAACAACAAAAATGCCACACCATTGCAGAGAATCTGATTATGCCTTGTGCATACGAGATGGTAAGCAAGGTATGTGGGGAGGATCAAGCGAAGAAACTGAGTGTAATATCTCTATCAAACAACACAATCCGCTGACGAGTCGATAACATGGCATCAGATATTCTGTCCCAAGTTACAACAGAGATCAAGGAAAGCTCATATAGCAAATTCTCCTTGCAATTTGATGAATCGTGTGACGTAGCCAGTTGTGCTGTTCTCCTTGGGTTCATTCGTTACATCCACCAGGACAAGATCAAAGAAGAGTTCCTATTATGCGAAGATCTGCTGACAACCACAAAGGGAGAAGATATCTTCAATATCATCAACAGTTTCTTTACCACAAATGGATTGGATTGGAACAGCATTCAGCAGGTAGGGAGAGATGTTTATATAAAGTCTAGATTAGTATAAATACAATGAATTACATGGCATATAGTCATATAGTTTTATTTATTGTACAAGTAGCTGTAGTGTAGCTAATATTTTATACATAATTCACAAAAAAGTATCGTGCCTGTCGTACTAAAGTACCAAAATAAATTAAAACCAAATAATCATAACGCAAAAGATAAGTAAGAATGATTAACTGACGCAATCTATAATAGTTTTTCTTTTTTAATCTTGGTCTCCGGCAATGATGGGTCGTAATCATGGATTATGGGGCCACATACAAGCTGTGAATCCAGAAATTTCTGTAGATCATTGCATCATTCATCGGTACTCTCTTGGATCAAAAAGCCTGCCTGGTAATCTGAAATTAGTGTTTGAAGATGTGTTGAAAATCATCAATTTCAACAAGTCCAGGGATGTGTATTCGCACATATTCAGGGAGCTGTGCAGGGAAATGGGAGAGCAGTATCAAGTTCTGCTCTACCACACCGATGTTCGCTGGTTGTCATGAGGCAAGGTTGTACGTCGAGTCATTGAGCTCCGAACGGCTCTTCAGAAATTTCTTAAACAAGAAGAATCTCCTTTTGCTACCAAGTTCACTGATAAGGAGTGGCTTGCTTGACTTTGTTACTTGGCTGACATATTTGCGGAGCAGAACAGTGATAATCTGCAACTCCAGGGCCAAAACATGACTGTCATTGATGCCCAACACACTGTGACTGCATTTCCGGGAAAACTGAGACTCTGGATTCGACGCTTGGAGAAAGGAGTGATCGCTCAGTTTCCCACCCTAGACCAGTTGGTTGAGAAGAATAGTTATGATACTGGATCACTTTTACAGACCATCAACAAAGAGATGAACGACTATTTGAAGGGGCTTGAAACAAGCATGCAGCACTACTTTCCAAAGAGTGACCAAAAACAGCCAGTCTTCAGTGGATCATTCATCCCTTTTCTGTACCTGATGAGGCCATTCATGATGATGATTTCCCTGCAAAAGAGGAGTGGATCACAATGCGAGCAAATGAAGCCTTGAAAGTCAAATTCCAAAACCAAAATGCAGATTCCTTTTGGATTTCACAACTAGCTGACTTGCCAACTCTGTCCAAGAGAGCCTTGAAGTTGTTGGTATCATTCTCAACAACATATCTGTGCGAGAAGGGGGTTCTCAACCCTGCTGGGGATGAAAACAAAAAAGAGGACTCGCTTGAATGTTGCAAACGATGCCAGGCTAGCACTTTCAACCACAAAGCCAAGAATTCCTAAACTAGCTTCAAGTATGCAACTCCATTCATTCCACTGATGTTCTTGACATCTTTGGCAATATTCATTAGAAATGCACATTGGTCAAATACAACAATTAAAAGTGTAATTCAGTGTAAATAAATTGTTAATAAATAAAGTGCAATATATCTCTAGTTTAATTTAGCCATATACATCAATGTTGAAAACATTTTGTGAAAGGGGTAACATGCTCAATGTGGCATGTTAAATTGGGTAACATGTTGAAAAAGTTTGGGAACCACTGACATAACCAATAGAATTTTAAGGACGCTAACCATATATCATACAGCTTAGTCACAATATCTAAGGCTTTATAAAACTTGTGCAGTTGAATTTAATTTGCTAGTCTCTAACCCTACCATATTTCGTGTATTTGCTGTGCGTTTAGGAACGCTTTCCCCCTCGCAGTTTCTTGCAGTGAGCCTAGCATTTGTTGAATACAGTATTTGGTGTTCATCACATTGTTGTCATAGTCTATGGCCTAAAATAGACACAACTTAGACACATACTAAAGCAAAACATTTCATGAGAAACAGACACATCATTTGTCCCTTATATTTAATTTTAATAAAATTTGAACAATTTAGAATTTACATCAAATTCCATCACAAAAATATATGAATGAAATATTCTTCAAATTTTTACATAAAAACACAAGTTTATTTCATTTATTTTACCATAAAGTTAACTGTCACTTTAAAACACATAGTAACTATTTTTCTGATAAATTCCTGTAGACAAAAATCACAATAATTAATTTATTTTTAATTTCAAAGCCAGATTTTAGGTTTAACTTACATAGCTAGATATTTTTTAGGCATTATTATTTAATTAGTTAGTTTCAAATTGTTTCAGTGGTTTCTCAGGATTAACTATATTTCAAACAGAAGTAACTGATTGTCATAAATCAGTTGAAAGGATGTAAAACTTATTCGGAGTGATTACTATAAGCTACACTAACCTAAAAATAAACACACACATTTACATTGGAAGCCTGTTTCATATATTCTTTTTCTTTCCCGTGTCCACCTTTTACAATAAACTGATTATATTTTTCATTTATTATTTGGGGTAAGTAGTAAAGAACACTAACAGGTTATTAATCTGCTCAATATCAGCTAATTGGTCAAGGAAAAGGAGATATTTCAACAAGCCCCTCACAAACCAGTAGGGAGCATTCTTGTTGAAAAAACAACAAACTACCCAATCTGGTTTATCTTAATTTTTACTGAAATTCTTCAGACATGCTTATTAGCTAAAAAAAAAAAGACATTTTCCACACTTTTTTTGTTATATCACGGCTACAAAAAGTCATTGGAAGTGGTAAGGTAACTGAAATCCCTTGGTACATCAAATCTTAATAGTCACACACAAGAAAACTGGAAGTCTCCATATGAAAGGCAGAATTATTCTGGAACCATTTAGAACCACCTCAGTAAATATTCTGCAAAAGTCAAGTGAAATATTATGTCTGCAGCTGCTTTCAAAGTGTTTCTGTCTGCTCATCCCACTGCTGACTATCGTGATGCTTCGACCTTCCCTAACAAATCACAGGTGAAATCGTTCACATTTCAGTTGAAAGGTAAACATAAAACTGTGATAGCAAAAGTATAAAAGGTTGACAATTACTTAATGATGCTGAGAATGCAGCTTTATTGATACATAAACTGAATTTACTCCCAGTGGGTAAACCTTTATACTTATTAGTATAGCAACCAGAAGATGCTGTATTTTACTTTAAAATTTATCAATTAAGAAACGAAAATTTTTCTTAAAGTTGTCTCAAAAATACATGTCCAAAATCACCTGCTCTGAGAATTTCTGGTTTGAACTTACTTTTAATAATCAACAAATTGTAGTGGGAAGACATCTCTTAACTACTGAGGGGTGAGTTAATATTTTTTGTGTGGCTGATAAGCTACAAATTAATAAAACAATGATGTGTTACATATACAGCTCATTAGGATTAAGAAAATATTTTACATAGAGGAACAAACAACAATGACCAAAGAAGGTCAAAACGTGTTTCGTTCCTTTACTTAAAATATTTACTCAACCCAAACTAGCCATTTTTACACATATATTTCTCTACAAGTGGGTTTTCTCAACATCACTGAATGATGTTTTACAGTCTGTTAATTTGAACAGACCTTTTTTTTTGTTTTATTTATGAAATTTCACAATGAAAATAGATTAAGAATGTTTTCTACACTCTTACTAAGTGGGTTTATTTTGCAATGTTTTGGCTTTAGGTATGTGCAATGTTTCAGACTAAGGTCCACTTCAGGTAAAGAACAAAACTGACCTGTGTGTTTAGTGTTTATTTGTTTGTTGTTAAGCCCTAAACTACACAGTGAACTAACTATTGAAACCCGAGTTTTTAGTGTTATAATACTCTTGTTTTATCCCAGAGTCACAAAGGGACAAGGCATTAGTTGCTTCTCATAATTAATATATGAAAACTTGTCTTGAGTTTGCCTGGAAAACACACATCTAAAACCAACATCTTTGAGAGTTTTGATACTGAAATTATGTTTAATATCTGACACACTGTAGCATAAAGACACCCCTTGATTCCTGAGAGATGTGTTAACTTGTCAGTTTTACATATTTATTTGGCCAAGAGAGAGTTACCACAATGACCTTCAATATCTAGTTTAAGCTGATATTTTTTGTATAACAATATGGCAGACTAAATCTAGTCTTTCATTACACTGTGATCAAATTTACCTATAAAGCAATCTTTGACTTATGTAGTCATTAGTAGGGCCTCAGTTAACTTTTACACACCAAGATAGACAAAATTTCATCAGCGTATCAAAATTATGTTATCAAATAAACTTATAAATATTATTGCAAACTTAAAAAAAGAACTTCAGAGATGAAATTTATCTAAGAAAACAAAGGTTTTTATCTTATCAATTTATAGACACGAGTTTTTAACCCTATCATAGCACAATTAATTTTTAGACTTGTTCCCAAAAGCTGTCAATTAACCACCAAAAAATTAAAGTATTAATTTGACCAATTGTATTACTTTTCCAGTATTGAAAGATGTATATTCTACATAACAGTAACACTCTTTGAAAACTATATTCAACAGTGAAAAATATCGATTTAAACAAAAATTAGAAGAAAATCATTCTCCAGTGAATAGTAGAATTATAGCTAAACTAAGTTAGTAAAGGACCAAAATCATTACAAAAGATAAAATATTATTTAAATAACAATATACAGAATACACAGAAGCTGCCTTTATATAGGTTCTATATGTGTTTCTGCAAAATTGGGCAGAAAAAATACAAGTTTTATGGCACAGAACATAGATGGCAGCACACAAGCAGGTTTACTGACTGTTCCAAGTACAGAGGGACATTCGCACACCCTGCAGTGTGGGGAAACTTTTTTGGGGGAACTATGCAGTAAATCCCAACTTCACAGTCAGTGAGTATATATGTTTATTCAAATATACCCAAACTATGCAGTAAAAAGGGTAAAACTCTCAAACTTTGATTAGGGGTTGATTAAAGAAAGCTTCCAATGAAATAATTAGTGTTTGTAAAATGCCTAATTTTTTTTCTATTGAGCCCCACAGGGGCCAATTATAAAACCTTTAAACAAAGTTTAAATAAAAGTTTAGTTTAATAAACTTTTAGCTAATATCCGTGTCCCAACCTCGGTTGTCAAAGTGTCATGTAAATGCCTTTATCTCAGTTTCAAAGCTACAGAATAAAACTCTTAAATATGTATAATAAAAGCTGTTGGTACATTTGGTTTAGCACAGACTTGCAGAGAGACTGGGACCAATTAATTAGCTTCAAAATACATTGCTAGAAAGAAATTTGTGCACGTGTGCACGCGTGCAAGAACAGCTACTACTGCAACTACACTCCTGATGTTCTGTTTTACATGTTGGTTTATGATTGTGTACTTCATTTGAATTATGATGTAGTGTGGTACGATAAGAAATGTTTTTTTTGTGTGAAAGAGATGGCATATACTTAGTTGAATCATTCTGCATTTAATCACATCAAATTTAATTTCACCAACAAGCCTATTGTGGTAGGCCTTGTTTCCATCAGGCTTTATGACCTCAGTAAGTGAATGGAAAAAGAAAACCACTGAAATAAAATAAAAACACACACACACACACTCACACACACATATATATAAAATGTTAAAAACTTGTTGCATACTTTAAACAAAAACTTCTGGTTGACAATTTCAAAAAGTTGGCTCATTTATAATTTTGGTATGGTTAAGAAAATCTACTTTTATAAAATGCCAGTGACTGTAAGCACAATCCAACTATGTGCTTTGTTCTTCACACAATAATAAATTTATAGGGAAGTTTTAAAAAAAATAATTAAAACCTCAAACAAAGGTAAACAGTGAAATATTTTCAAAACTCGAAGTTGCATATTCATAGAATTATCATATATAAAAAAAAGGTATTTAATTTTCTGGAGCTAAATAATCATCAAAAGTAATTCTGAAACTTCAATTTATATACAGTTGATACAATAGATGATTGCAACAGCACGGATTTCGTAAAGTTAATGGAATTTCTGTATAAAAATCTCCATATAAACAAACTTGTTTTATATCTTCAGGCTTTGAAGTGTATCAAAGTGTAGAAGTGTATCAAAGTGTAGAAGTGTATCAAAGTGTAGAAGTGTATCATTTAATTGTTTTATATAAACCAAACTTAATCGTGTTAAATTATTTTCCTGAACACATCTATTGTAACTAATGTAAAAATTGTCCTAATACAGTATTTAAATGTTCTGTTTAGTGAGTTAAGCCTTGTGAGACTTTTGGGTTTTGTAACACAATGTAGGTGAGCAGTACATTCTATCACAACGTAACACGAAAATTTTTTATCACATATGAAACATAAAAATTACTAGAAATATGCAAGTAGTCAACACAACTGTATTTTACAATGTTAACTATTTATAGATTACATAACTTACATATTTTAAATACGCTATAATGATTTCATCAAGAGGGAGTTTGCCCTCAGGACGAAAGATTGAACAATTCCACTCAGCCTGTCGAGCAATCGCAACCGAAGAAGCATTAGTTGCCAATCGGAACTTTTCTATATCTGAGTAGCAAGAAATTTCTCCAGAACCACCACTACAGAGCATGAAAAAAAATAATAATAAAACTCCAAACAACACAGATTTTCATAATTAATTTTTTCAATAAAATATTTTCTGCAAGGTTATGCACAAAATATAACTGTTGTAGCATTAAATAGTCCTTCTAAAATACAGTACCCAATCAAAAACTTGCAGAAGTAAAGGCAGTCAAGATAGAGCATATAAATAAAGAATAATTTAAGACTTCACAGTCTTGTAAATAAATATATAAACTGTAAAGCAATTTTAAATATATTTATATAATATCTAAACAGAAAACTGGCAAAATGGGCTGAAACAACTGGTAAATAAAAGTACAACTAAGCAAGCTTTAAAGTAAAACGTAGAAGCAGTATATATTTTCATTTAATTTCTTTCACAAAATATTTAACTGATTGGTAAAGTGCAAATGATTAGACTATTTCAAACTTTTCCTTTATCCAAATACTTACTTAGCTATTACTGGTATGGATAATACTGTAGCAACGGCCTTAATTATATGAGTTCTGTTTTGATGCTGTGGTCTCTCTTCTTTAGTTCTACCATGTATCGTTAGTCCTGCTACACCAGTGCTTTCAATAAGTTTAGCTAGAGATACTGTATCCTCCAGCTAGATAACATCAAATTCATTCAATTCACACAGAAATACCAGATTAAAGAGATAACACTAAGTTATAAGTGCAGAAACCATTTACGAAATTTGTAACAACTCCCTAGCATAACAGATTTAATAGAAAGAAAATCCCAGTCTAGAGATTTAACACAACAAATAGCCATATTACTGATCCCAAGGAAATGTAAAATCAAACACAAATGTATAATTCATAAAAAGTGAGAAAAATGGAAAACATCAACTCTAATTCAAAAGATACAAAAACTACTAGCTTTGCTGCAACTGCTAAATATAGCTACAAACACAGTAATACAAAATTTAATCAGAAACATGAAACTTAAAGTTCAAGGTTCCTGAATCTAAAGAGCAAAGACAAATCTATCAGTAAAGAACACCCAAGTATACTCTTCAAAACAAGAAATGCAAAAGGGATATTTTTTTTTAAAGAGAAATATATGTATTAACGTTACAAGCTTAGAGTATGTGATGTTACACGTGTTAAGGCACTGATTGTCAGACCAAAATGATAATAAAAGTTGTGCACTTTGAAAACGGAGGAAAACATTTAATTTTTCGCCAAAACGCATTCGTGTCCAGTAAATTTGTTTGAGAGATCTGCATGTTCTGCACTTGCAAGATGTGCAAAATCCCTATAAAAGTGACGGGTTCTTGATTTCCATAGCTCAATATTAAGCCACCGACACGCAATACAGTTACGCCAAGACTGACTGAAGCACAACGCAACAACGCCACTGGTCTCTTGGAAGCAGACGAATCTCAATCAGATGTTGTCAGAGCTATGAATGTCCACCCAAGCACCATCACAGGGGCTATAGAATCCTCACCAACAACATGGATCAACTCTTGACCGTCCATGATCTGGCAGACCTCGTGTGACCACACCTGCACAAGATCACTACATCTGATTACGTCACCTTCGGGATAGGACCACCACTGCAACGTCTACTGCCTTAACCATACCAGGGCTAAGTAGGATTTCTAATCAGACTGTACACAACCATCTACGAGATGCTGAATCCGACCTCAACGTCCAATCACAGGCGTCATCCTCACCCAGCAACATCGTCAAGCACGGCTACAGTGGACTTGGGCACATTGAGTATGGCCTCATCGATGATGGAGGCATGTTTGGTTCAGCGATGAATCATATTTTATGCTTCATAGGCAGGATGGAAGGACCCGTGTTTCCCGTCACCAAGATGAACATTTTGCAGCAAACTGTGTGCAGGAAGTTGACAGATTTGGTGGTGGCAGCATCATTATGTGGACTGCCTTTTGCATTTCTTTTTTTGAAGAGTTTATTTAATTTATTTTTTTTCACTTTTCAATTTTTATAATTGTCTATCTTTATAATACATACGTACCTCTGATAACACCCTCATTTTACATGTGACAGGACAAGAAACTTCCCTGACTAGTGTTGACAATATATTATAAACCTTATCTGGCTGTTTCAACAGAGCTGCTCCCATGCCCCCCTATGAGAACAAAACCAAAGTTAAAGATATTCTTGTCGTGTTTTAATAACATTATCGATTTCACCTGACACTCACTATCTTTGATTCGTTACAACTGATTTTTACATTTCTCGGGTTAATATAGTTTGTTTTTTTTTACACTGTTATTACAGTATCACTAGTTTCTGTGAATGTATCAATAAATATGTTAAAAAGTAAAATTTATAGCTATTACGACAATACTGACCCTTTTACAAAGGTCTTGGTATAAAATACAGAAATTTGTACACACATTTGCACACATTAGGCATTTATACTGTAACATTTAATGCAGTGTGTGTATCTTCAAAACTTTGGTAGTCCTTTAACAAACATTAGAAGCCTTGCGTACACAAAATATATATTTTAATGAATTATTTTTATTAAAGGTTTGTATGTAAATATCTTGAGTCTATTTCGTTATTAGTAAGATTGAAAAGTGATTTTCATGTTATGATTAAAAACTATTCATTGTCCAAAAGATCACAAATATAACTACAAATTATAATATGAAAACACAAATATTTGGTCTAAGTAACTTAAATCTCAAGAAATTACACATTTATAGACAAATATTTATTATATTAACCTTTTCTGCTGTGGCTGGCTAACATTTCAGAAATTGCAATGACACTGTACATGCACACTCATGTTACTATAACCAAATATATAAAATTGACTTTTATAAACTGACCTATCTTGGCTGTATTTAGTGGACTAGTATTTTGTAAAACACAGGCACATTTCAGTTATAATGCATTATACATGCCGTACATATACATTATTACTATTTACAAATAAGTCTGTCTTGTTTTTTAACACAACACAGTAATTAAAAAAGTACATAAAACTGTCGGTTCTAGTTATGAACTTTGTATTAATTTTCTGCTTGCCGTAGGTTGTTAAGCCTTATCATATTTTCCACATAGAGAATGTGAAACAAATTTTTTTTTTTTAGGTTTTATGTGTGATTCAAAATTACCAAAAATTATAAATTGCTATAGCATATTGATAGAATTCCACCATAATTTATCAAGCTCAGTAACTGAGCTGCATTGGGTTGAAAAAAATACAAAACTTTAAATCCACTAAACTCATACCTGTATATTGGTATATTTTTAAAAGGCTCAGAAAACCACTAAAGAAACATTCTGAGGTTTTGATTTGTTATTCACATCAAATACAGAAGCAGGTATGCACAAGTGTTTCCAAAAATGGAAAGTGGACATAACCACTGCATTTGAGTCAGTAAATATAACAGTATCTCAGTAAATATAGATGATTGCAGGCATTTATTTTATATGCTACCTTGTCAGTGCTGGTAATTTGGGTTTCTAATTTGTAAGATACTATAGACTTTGCACTTGGACATAACAAACATCTAACCTGAAACAACTCCTACATTCAACACACCATGTGACATACAAAAAAAGATATTTTAGGTGTATGCTCTTAATATTTAATTTTAAATTAAAAAAATCAATTAAAATATAATAATAAAATTTGCATTATAAACTTTAATCTGATAACAAACTTGCTGACATAAATTCATAAAGTAATATTTGAATAAACTTTTCTATGCACATCAACAAACAATGACATGGCCTTTGAACCATGACCCATTTCAATAGGCTTATGAACATGTTAAAAAGTCAAAGTTTAGGCTATTATGATGATATTAATAGTTTTTAAAAATGTATCAAACCTGAGTTGTGAAAACAGTAAATTTGAAATTGCCAAAATAATTTACTAAAAGACCAAGGTAATCCAATTGTTTAAACCAATCAAATATGTTAGTATCTTACTTTTATGGAAAATTCTTTTGGGCATCCCATGTTAACATCTATTCCAGCTACATCTTTTTCTCTATAATAATAAAATATGCACATACTTACATTTAAACTATAAGAACAATAACAAATAATAATTCATGTAAAGATGAATTAAAAGTTAAAACTTAAACAAGTTCAGCTTATAAAATTATGAAAAATGAACAAAAATGTTGACAGAACAAAGTAAATTGGTAAAAGATCCACACTTTTTTGTGTTTGCATGAATAACAAATGATTTTTGATGTAAAGACCAAGAAACAATACAGCATGAAAAAAACTAACAATGGTCATTTGAAATATCATCTGTATTATTGTGGAATAATTATCTGACAAACACAATTTTAGCTGGAAATCAATCAGTGAAAAAATTACTTGGCCAAATATTAATTTTTATTATTATCAGTACAATAAACTTCAGTGCTTGTGTGTGCCATGTGACCTTTCTTTCAATGCTGCTTCCCCAACTTCTAAATGGTACTGACTGAATCATTTCAGTTCCACACTATGCTCAAAGACAAAACTTCCCTCCAACCACTCAGGGAACCTGGGTATTTCAAGAAAATACTTTTACAGAAATTTCCCAAAAGCAGACCCCAAATTTGGCATTGATTTACATTAGAGCATCCAAATATAGTAGTTCAAGCATTAAATACACATCACAGCAGCTCAGTGATGTGGGCCATAAGCAAGTTTGCTAAATAGTGCCAAATAAACCATTTCAGCCCCAATGTTTGCACATTGTAAAACGTTTGATCCTTTGTAGTTTAAGTATTAAATGTGCATTATAGCAGCATTATAAATATGGGTCATAGGTTTATGAGTTTCCTAAATAGTGCCAATTATATCTTAGTATAACATTTTGGAGCAACATGGGATCCATTGGTCCATCTTGACTGTTCCACACTCTAAACTATGTTAAATTATAAAAATAAAAACAATAAAGGCAGCCCTTATTGCTGCTACAAACATCCAATGTCAACCACCTTATTGAAAAAAACTGTCTTAGCAGAAAATGACTTTTACCTGCTAAAATTTATACCTGTGTACCCTGGTCCTACTATTCTCACTGTTAAATATGACAAAAAACACTACCAGTTCCTTTTACAATCTCAAACACCTCAACCAGACACCCATACTTCATCTTTTTCAAAAGAAAACAATTTTTTTAGACTTTTTAGCCTCTCCTTGTATGACAATCCCTCCATTCTTTCATCATTCTAGTAACAGTTCTCTGAACCCTTTTCAACAGTGTTCATCCAAAGATAAGGAGCCCAAAAATGAATAAAATATTTCAAATATGGCCTAACCAGTGACTTGTATAACCTATTTAAAGTTGTATTTAATATTTTTTTAGATACAGTCTAAAATCCTATTTGCCCTTGCCACTAGCAACAGCACACTGCTTGAATGGCTTAAGAGACTGACCAATCATTACACAGATCCCTTTCTTTGATTACACTCTTAAGGTTGTTTCCATTTAGATTATACTTATAGTTCAAATTGTAATGATCCACATGCTTTATCTTGCATTTATTATAATTAAATCCATCTGCCATTTGCTTGTCCAACTCACTATATGACCTAAATCCTCCGTAAATCAGCAGTATCCTCTTCACAGCTAGAAGATAATTTAAGTAATTTATTGCTTCACCAATGTCATTGATGTAAATCCAAAACAGCAAAGATCTTAAGACTGAGCCCTGAAGCACCTCACTCGTGACATTAATCCAGCATGACTGAACTCCATTTATGACAACCTTCTGCTTTCTTCCATCTAGCCACTCTTCTATCCAATTTGCTAACTTATCATCCACACCAATAGAGACAATTTGTTTCACAAGCCTTTTATGTGGCACCTTGTCAAATGCTTTCTGAAAATCCAGATATACCAAATATACACCATTACCCTCATTTACATAAGCAATAACCTTTTCAAATAATGTCAAAAGATTTGTAAGGCAATATTTTCCCTTAGTGAAACCATTTTGACCATCCAATAAAATTTTCAACTTCATTAAATGACTTTTCAAAGCATCTATTAACAGACTTTCCAAAACTTTTCCCACAACTGATGTAAAACTTATGTTCATTCTCCTCCCTTAAAAAGCAGAGTTACATTCGCTAACTTCAAATCCTCTGGTACCTGTTCACTTTTCAAGTACTGACAAAAACCTTTAACCTCATTCAAAACTCTTGGGGAAATATTAATTGGCCAAGGAGCCTTATCATTTCATAAACTTATAGCTCAGAATTAGGGAATCATTTTGTTTCTATTCATCAACTGTTTAAAATGTGGATCATTGCTTAAGTATTTGTCAGTAAAAAGAAAACGAAAAAGAAAATTTAATAACTCATACATTACATGCTAACATTCCTTTAATATCCCTCAAGGGTTCTATATTTCCATTCTAACATTCTGTCTTTAATGTATTTAGAGAAATCCTTACTATTAATTTGTATATTTTCAGCCAACCTTTCCTCATACATCCTTTTTGATGTCCTTAGTTCCTGTTTCATGAATTTCCTTGATAATACATAGTCTTCTAAGTCTCCTGTCATACCATTCAACTTAAATTTCTTAAACTTGATTTTTTATATATCTCAAAATGGCTGATATCTTCAGGTTAAGAAGATAACCTTAACCCGAAGATGACCTAGAAAGGTCAAAACATTGTTCTCTCCTTATCAATAAAAGTGTTAATACCTATACCAGCCATTCTGAGATACATTTTTATTTCAAGTGGGTTTCTCATCATCAAGAATTGACTTTTTTTATTTTTAAAATGCTTTGTAATCCAACCTAGTTTTTTTGTACTTGCAGCTGCTTAGTTTTCTTTCTATAAGGAATATGTTTTATATTGAACGATGAGAAACCCACTTGAAATAAACATACATCTCAGAATGGCTGGTATGGGTATTAACACTATTAGTGTTAAAGCAGAGAACAACATTTCAGCCCAGGATTTAATTTTATTTATATCTTGATTATTTAAAACTTTTAAAATTTATCACCTTTGATCAGTGTCTCAGCACTAATGTTTTCACCCAACTTCCTTACAAAACTTATGGTATTTTGTGAAAAATATTTGCAGAGAATCCTTAAAAGTGGACCCAAAGCGTGGACGTGATTTATATGATAGCTCACAAATAAGTAGGCCTCCTAAATAATTTATACAACATAGTTAAAAAAAAATTAAACTTGTATTCCTGTGAATGTGCTCTATAGGCCCACAGGTTTGCTAGTTGTATATTATTTATATGGCCCTAAATGTAGAAGTAAACATTGTACTGAATTCTGTGAATAACAAAGATTCAAGAAAAGTCTACAAAAAACATTTACAAAAAAAGAGAAGTAAAACAACAAAATATTCTCCATTCAGAATAATAAGAGTATATGCATAATTCACTTACACCAGTTTTGCAACAGCCAATGCTCTTCCAGGATCACATGTTCCCTAATTTAAAAAATTGCATTCACTATACTGTGCATTTCATAAAACTGAGAATGAATCTAAACAGCTTGTTTTAACTGATTATCTGTATATTGACTTGAAGATTCTAAATTAAAAGTATACTGTACAAATTCATACAGTTTTAATTTATAACACAAATCTGGCTATTACTACATTAATGAAAATAAAATATTCTATGTATAAAGAAAATGCACATGAAAGTACTGTTTTATAAATTTTATTATTAACAAAAATATTACTAAATTATTAACAAAATAATCTTCCAAAATAAAAATAAATTTATTCAAATCATTTTCACATGATTTTGTATCCAGAAAAAAATTAATTTAATGTATGTAAAATTTAGACCGGAAGTATTAGCTTTACTTGGTCGAATAAAATGAGAACACAAGCTGAAAAAAAAATTGAATAAAAATAACATTGACCTTAGCATAAGAAGAAACTACAAATTTAAATTATAGCAGCAAGTAGCACTCATATCTAGATGAAACAGGTCTATTCAAACCAGAATGAGCCACAACAGATTATTAAAATAAAAAGAAACAGCATGAGTCTTAATTTTTTGGAGGAGCTACAAGTTTGTTGCAGATCACATTTAGAGCCAGATAAAAATAATTTAAGTGAAAATGAAGCATAAAAGCTGATAAAAATTTTAAAAGAAAAAAATAAACATCTGTCTTAGCCTTTTGAGAAGCTACATATGTTCAGTAAACTTCCTCAAGTAGCTTTTAAACTATGTTTTAGTCAAAACATTGAGTCATAATAAATGTGATAAATAAAAACTCAAACATCTTTTTGAAAACTTCCTGCACAAACAACCGACTTTTTCCAGGAACTGTTCACATTTAAAGGAAAGTGTAAAACATGTTAAGGTATCCATACTGAAAAGAACAGTAGTATTCTAAAATATTCCTATGGGAATTATACCAAGGGATACCTCAAAGTTGAAAGGATTCTAAGCTGAAGAAACAGAGCAATGACAAAAAACAACAAAATTCTTTATGGAAGTGAATAAGTTTCTGAGCTGCTTGGTGACAATCATGTTCTTCCACTATTCAAAACACAATGCAACATGTTAACCTTATCCTACAGAACAGTTTCTGTAGAATTACATGAATTAGACTGAATAAAATGTAAAGCAAATATTAAATAAAACATGGTTATCAACGATGGACATAATTCGATTTACATGACTATGTTAATATTTCTACTACGGTTCTAATTTGGTTTTAAGATGAAATTTTATGCTTCCTATTGAAAGAAAAGATCAAAATATTGTTTAAAACAACAACTGAAAGCAGCTACAGGAATCTATAATAATGTTAACATTGATGGCTTTGATTTGTACTTCATTAGGAATATAGTTATCATAAATATAGATAATTTCCAAGCATGAAACCATACTTTAATATACCAAAAAATAACAAGACTGCAAGGAAAAACAGCTTCGTAACAAGGTAAGACTATTTTTAAAAAATGTAACATAGAACATAAAACTTAGGACTGTAACATACAGCATCACATTCATTACCTGTACTTTCTGCTCATCTCTCCAAGTGTTTTTCTTTGAAATTAATGAGTAAAAATTATAACTTGTATGAAATTTATAGTGTAGCTAATTAATATTAAATATTATAAGATAATAAATACGGGCATTTTTTCTTAATGCTATTTTATACATGTAGCTAAAAAGAACTGAAATGTTAAAAAAAACACAATATACAAATTTTATAAATTTGGCTCCAAAAACAATTCAGAGTAATTAATTTCCATGTATACAACCTAAAGATACCGGTGTTGATAAGTGTATAAAAATGATACTTGCAATTATAAAAACATTAGAAATGTGAATTTAGAATCTGATTAACTTGATAATATATAGTCAATAAAAATGTTGAAAATTATTGTTTTTGTGGCAGTAGAACGTTTTACTGCCTTTGTTTTGCAGTTTTTTTGAAAGAGATATATACTCTTACAATATACTCATTGAAGTATATGTTGAGTATACATATAACGTACATGCAAATTTACTCATACATATCTTATGTATATTGTATACACATAACTTGTATGTATTTTCAGATACAAATCATTGTATCTATGTTACAATACTAACATAGTAAATAAAATTATTTACTAAAAAATTTCTAAACACCAAAGAACTTAACAGGGGTTAAGTAATTTATCTCTATTGTTCATTTACATTTTTATTGCTTGAAAATTAAATTCTAGTTACGTTATGTTACTCTATGTATTACTATTTGTCCACTTTGTATCAAATTCGTACAATCAGCTTGTAATTAGTAACTGAAAATAAAATGCTTTTTCCATTTGTACCTTTAAACTCATTTCCATGTTAATTTTAATAATTATTAATCAGAAAAAAACAGTGAAAAAAAAGTTTTCAACCAAGATAACGAAAATACGAGGATCAACGACTGTATAAGTCATAAAAAATTTTCACATGAAAACATATTTTTTTAAATTTCAATACTCTTTATAAACCTATTGACATTTTCTTATAAATGTAATCTTTTCTTACCATTTGTAAAACAACTTTACTTCTTTCTTTACTACAGGTTCTAAAAACAACATTTTCATCATCATCTATGTAATCTATAGTTCCAAGAACCTCTGAAATATAAGAATCCAGTAACACAAAGTAAAACAATTTGTATATTTTCATACACAAAAAGAATTTATTCTATTTTTACATACACTTTCATTTTCCATTACATACAAATACCAATTTTTAATTTGTTTAGTCTAAATGATTTAATGTTGTACTTTATCAATACTTTACCTATTTAGTTCCTTATTATTCACCAGTATGAAGCACCATATGTCACTCAACACACCAGTGTCAGTACTGGTAGCAGCTAATTGATAAATACAGATTAATAATGTCATGTAGTACATTTACTTATGTAAAAACATATTCACAGACTTGAGTTTTATCAGAAAATTTTCACCAAAAAGTTAAATCAGTAAGATTATCTTTGCAGTTACCTTACATGAACATATTATTATGCAAGCCAACACTCAGTTTACTTTGCCATAACTGTTGATATTAATAAGATAATGACCACAACAGAGGATATTATACTCTGGATTACGGTAATGGTAGATTTGCAATATATAATAATAAAGCACTTTAGTTACATTTACATTTTTCTTCCATGAAACTAGGAAAGGTCTAACATAAAGAGGATATGAAGTAATCATAACATGTTGTGTAAGTGTTGTTATTCCTACCAAATCTTTCAGTTAAACTTGAAGTTTTAAAGTTTGCAATGTAACAATCTTATTCGGTTAAACTTGAAGTTTTAAAGTTTGCAAAGTAATAATCTTAAATCTTGATGCTTTTATTATAAAATTATGCAGCTCATTACTCAATTATATCCAACTGATTATTATTACAAACCTTGCTAATAAGTGGAAAACTAATTTAAATAATTTAATATATTCAAGAATCATGACACTCTTGATAATAATTAAAAATTATAATGATAATACTTTAATTACCTGGACAGTTAGAATGACAGAAAACAATCATAACTACAAACACAAATTCTGATTAATTCATTATTTTAATGACTAATTAATTTAACTGTAATTTTATTATTTTACACGACTAATTTGTGCTCATATGTAATTGATTACATTTGCTAATCAAGTTAATCCTTCAGTTCTATAGCCAATCACATTTTTCTGAAATCCTTAAAAGTTATAAAAGCAATAATGGCATTTAAAAAGGACTTACTATTAATAAATCTTTGACACTTCAATAATCGATAATCTATAAGTTCCTGAAACAAAAAGAGATCCAAGCTGTAGTTAACAAGTACATACAGATATCACTAAATCTTAACTTAAACAAATACCTTAGACACTGTCATACTCAAAATATCGTTTCACCAATTCTTTTTTATGCACTAAACCAGAACCTGGAAACCATTTTTCCCTATATGGTATCTTGATGGACCCCAAAGTCAGGAACTTTCATCATTAAGGATATATAAATTGAAATCCCTACACAATGCATGTCAGAATAGCCTGGAGGTAAAAGATGAGGGTGTTTTGATGTTTCGTTTAGAAATCTGAAACTAATCTTCAATTAATATTGTAGATATTATGATAATATACAAAACTTATTCTGTCAAATAAAATACTTTCCATTTATTGCAGACCACAGTTCAATAATTTTACTTAGTTCTTACTAAATACAATCAAAAACCACCAACAAAAGTAAACAGACCGTTGGTTCAAAAGCTATTATTAATGAGTATATAAAATTAAAATAACTATATATTGTACATTTCTCATACACAATAGTTCCTGTAACTTGTGATACATCATACAAATCTCACCAAAGCCAGGAGGACACATAAAAAAGTGATTATAATAAATAGTAAAAAATATATAGAAAGCCAGTTAAAAAAATTATTCAAATAATGAGGTATTTAACTTACAGTATAATACGAAAAGTTAGTAAAAATCCAAAACGTTAAATAACAATTCTCATTCGCCAACTACTAGTACCCTAGTAGTAGTAAATAGTCAATAACTAATGAATTATGCTCCTTAATCAATATTGCACGCCCCCCAGTGGCTTAGCGGTATGTCTGCGGACTTACACGCTAAAATTCGGGTTTCGATACCCGTGGTGGGCAGAGCACAGATAGCCCATTGTGTAGCTTTGTGCTTAATTCAAAACAACAACAACAATATTGCACAGATTTCGTTTTTTTAATGAATTAGGAAATCTTAAAGGCCGAGTAAAGATAAAATGCACTGTGGCATCCTATTGTTAATCTTATCTAAACTAGAACAAATCATAAAAATAAATATTAACCCTTACCTCAGTGAACACAATATCTGCACCAAAATCAAGAGCTAGTAACCTCATTGGAAGAGTACCAACTCTAACCATCGGGGCAAGTATTATTTTATTATTAAAATTAAGGCGCAGTGAAATTTGTTGTTCCATATTTGTGACAGTTTATATCTATGAAATAGCAACAGAACAATAAAATATTTAATTAATTAATAATATCACTGCTCAAATGTACATCTCTATCTTATAAACTAAATCTATGTGTGGCAGAAATTGCAATGCCCCCTCTGGTATTTACTAAAAATTAAAATACGGGCGAAATAATAAACAAAGTTTAGTGAATTATATGGATCGTGTAAATAAGTGTATATAACTCTACGTTTTTTTAGTAATACATTAAATAAACGTTTATCCACGTTCATCTTGATTCAATGATTTATCTCTCCAGGAACTAGTTGCTCCATTTAAAAAAACATATTGGTTTTTAAGATAATTAATAACATAGTACAAAACTATAGTACTAGAATATACTGCTCTCGTTAATTTATTTTTTTTGTTTATTGAATCTAAATAGTATTGTGAAACACTTATAAAGCTTGTGTTTTCTTATATGTCAATGTCACATAATATCGTAGTTATACACTTCTTAACAGCTTTTTTCTGATTGATAACGCACATACCGTTATTTGTTTTTCTGTTCCAATCATTGCGCTCTTTTACCATTCCAAGGAGTAATAGAGAATGTATAGCTTTCGATCTTAGTATAATATATGTATTTAGCCAATTTAAGAACAACAAGGAACTTGTTGGTCCATATAAACCATCCCATCTACTAAGATAAATTTTAAAATAAAAATAACACACAAAGCCAGAATAAACCATTCAAATTTTATATGCAAACAAGTGGGTTTCTCGACATCACTGATTGTTAAACCATTCAAATATTTATCAAGCCTTTTCTAAACTCTTAAACTTTCTCAAATAAATTGCTTTCACCACATGTAAAATCAATCCATTTCAAAGGCCAACTACCCTGTAAGAAAAATAAAGCTGTCTTAGCTTGAAATTTCCCTGTTTTAAATGATTTTGGTTTCTAAGTTTTCAAAGGCTTAAACGTGTTTTAGTCTCCTGAATCTTCGATGATCTAGTCTTATAAGTGAGACTTAACATCAATCAAACATCACACTGATTTTAATTTATGCACTATATAAATACCGTGCGTTATACGTACATCGAGTTTTATTTCTTATATCATTGTCTTGTACATCTTTACTCTACCTAAAATGGTTTACTAAAACAAAGCAACAAATAATATTCACTTTTTCATGATTCTTTTCTGATTTTTCCGTTAGAAACTTTGTTGTTCGTAGTTTTAACTCAAGAGTAGTTATTTAAATTGTGACCTTGAAAATGAATTAAATTAGGGTAGCTCGTCTAGTATCTGATATATATACGTATGTATAGAATAAACAGGATGTATCATAATTATATGTCTTCGTCCGAAGTATTGTTCAGTTTGGATTATATTTAGTTATGTTACGTTTTGAAGCTGTAAATGTGTTATAAAACTAATAGTCGAGTTCCAGTATTTGTCAGACAAAAGTTGGTAGAGGATACAGTTTGCAGGCTGCCTTTTCCCTCATCTGTCAGTTAACAATTGAGGACAGCGAGAACAGGCAGGCCTTTATTGTATATATAAGACTGTTTGGCTTAACAGTTATTGTTTAGTGAATTATCATTTGATGAATATTTAATATGACACTGGCCAAGAATTGCCTCGCTCCTGGTGTTGGTTTCTTTTGGTATTGGGCTGGCCTGAGATATGATCAAATTTGTCAAAAAATATATGGAAGAAAATCTAAAGTATAGCAAATTTTAAGTTAAATTGCTATGCATACATTATTTCTTTTCTGATCTGATCAAACGTGTGTGAGTGTGTTTTCTTATAGCAAAGTCACATTAGGCTATCTGCTGAGCTCACCGAGGGGAATCGAACCCCTCATTTTAGCGTTGTAAATCCGTACCTGATCAAATGACGATTAAACTTAACAAATGTAAATCATCGGCACTGAAAATGGTTATAAATAGTAGGCTAGCAAGGTTACACATAAGAAAATATACATTTAGTGCTGATACAACATAAATTCTGAAAGTACTGATGAGTCACATTTGATAATTCTGAACGTTAGCTTCAGGTCGCATATACAGCGTGTATAAAACAACAAATATTGCCAATCAATGCACATTATACATTTTTAAGATGCATTCAGAGCCATTCAGCAAGCCACTCCTTTTTTAACGAGATTTAGGCGTCTTATCATTTTGCATTTTGTTTTTATACCAAAAACGTTCCTCTCCTGAGAGCAGCCCATACTTCATATTTCACTCCCATGGCTCGAACGCCTATTGATGATTTTATGATAATTACTTTTTGCAAGATTCTTGACCTTCTCCTTCTAACATTCTGGTGTCAAAACATCATGTTCAATCAATATCATACAGAATTTTTGATCAAGTACTGCTAAGAAGAGATAAATGGGATCAGCAGTTTCTTGTGTTGATCCCTTCACGAGGCCCGGCATGGCCAAGCATGTTAAAGCGTTCGACTCGTAATCCGAAAGTCACGGGATCGAATCCCGGTCGCACCAAATATGCCCCTTTTTCAGCCGTGAGAGCGTTATGATGTTACGGTTAATCCTACTATTCGTCGGTAAAAGAGTAGCCCAAGAGTTGGCGGTGGGTGGTAATAACTGCCTTCCCTCTAGTCTTACCCTGCTAAATTCGGAACGGTTAGCGCAGATAGTCCTCGAGTAGCTTTGCGCGAAATTCAAAACAAAGAATTTCAAACAAACTCAAACGCAAGTCCCTGACAGATGTCGATAATAAAATGCGCCCTTTATTTGACTTTGAAAATATTTTCTGAATATGGGCATTCTATCTGTTACAGATTTTTAAACTTCTGTATAGATTTAGGTTCAGTGTGGAGAGAAAGAGAAAACTCAAAATATTGAACACATAAAAAGAAGAAATAAGGGTATATTGCTCGTGCTTGTATTTATATAATTGTTTATGTAGCAAACCCAACAAACAGAATAGTATTTCAGTCGAGTAAAAAATTATTATTTGTCCTGTATAAATATATTTTTGTAAATTATGCAACTTGCACATCGAATGAATTAGCAATAATGTTTTAAACGCAGCTTAAAAGGTTGTTGTTGTTGTTGTTTTGGAATTGAGCACAAAGCTACACAATGGGCTATCTGTGCTCTGCCCACCACGGATATCGAAACCCGGATTTTAGCGTGTAAGTTCGCAGACATACCGCTGAGCCACTGGGGGGCACTTAAAAGGCAGTTCATTAAGTGTTCTTTACCGCAACATGCACACAGTGTGAGAAAGGATACACAAACGTATGATATATCTAAGAGAATTTGCTAACACTGTCTATAACGGACTGGAATCAGACAACAGACGCCTCAAGTAATATATAAAGTCAGCTTGTGTTTAGTCAAACAGTCACCATAAGAAGGATATGAAAACCTGTTTCTTGACCCGTGACCTTTCGAAGTCTGTTCCTAAGCAGCTCTAGCAGTAATAACCGTCAATTATCTAAATACTGTGGAAGGTCATTCAAAATTTTATTCAACTATTATTTTATGAATTTATTGCAATAAATTTGGTATCAAACTGTATATTATAATTCAAATTTTAGTATCATACATTGTTTAATTTCGTACTTTAAAATTACATATTAACAAAACTCGGTTAAACATTGATTCTCATGTGCCACTTGGTATGTTGAATTCAGCTCTGTTTTAAATAAGGTATTTGTGATGCCAAAATGCTAAGTCTGTAGCTTCGTACGAATTAGAAAGGCAAATTAATGATATTGATAAGCTAGAATATCAAATAAGAATGTCATATCTCTTGTCAGATATCGCTTATGTACTGGATGAAACCTTGTGGTCCCGCTTACCTCTTTCCACGCTTAGAAACGGTCCCTCATATATACATAGTAAAACACATGGCATGTGAAGAACCAATCAAAAATCAGGATGACTCCCTAACGGGTTTTCCCAAACTTTACAAGGCCATATCGTTCTTTCGAATCAAGATTTCAAGGGGGTAAGCAGTGTTTTTACTTTATTCGAAATTGTAAATATATATTTTTGGATCAAAATACAGTTTAGTTAATATGATTAATGGATTATAATGGATTTTGTATCAATACCGTAATTTATGATGTTTTTGGTTATTCAACTGTATTTAAGTATAAAAACCTGAAGAAGTGATTTCATTCAATGACCTCCAAATGCGAAATTTTGAAATGCTTAACAACCAAATACATTAATCGTAACTAGAAGAAATAATTGTTTGCATCTTTATTTACTGTTCTGTGTCTTGATAACATTGCTTTAATAATTTGTTCATAAATATTAATGATCTTATACACATATAATGTATAAAAACTGAAATGGGTCACATTGTAAAGACTAAAGGCTAGTTTTATGTCCTAGGATACGACAACACCAATGCATTGTATCCTTTATAATGAGCTAGGATAGTCCGAAAGGTTAAAACAATAAATATAAATAAACGTTATGAGGTTTAAGTTATTCAGTCTAAACATTTGTGTTTTCTTGTTATAATTCTAGGACCCCCAGTGGCTCAGCGGTATGTCTGTGGACTTACACGCTAAAATCCGGGTTTCGATACCCGTGGTGGGCAGAGCACAGATAGCCCATTGTGTAGCTTTGTGCTTGATTCAAAACAACAACTAACACTAATTGGGTTGATGTATTTATCTCATTATAATGGTGTAACGGTGTTCTTTTTTTGGTGACTACCAGTAGCACAGTGGCATGTCTGCGGACTTACACGCTAAAATCCGGGTTTCGATACCCGTGGTGGGCAGAGCACAGATAGCCCATAATGTAGCTTTGTGCTTAATTCAAAACAACAACAATGTAATTCTAGATTAAAAGAAGCATAACTTTTATTTATTTCATAATCGGTTGAGATCGGTCAAAGCTACCAAACCAGTATAGAGATTCATTAGTAAAAACGACAGATCAAATATATAGTTTTTAAAAATAAACATTTGATAACTGAGTATATTTACTGAGTTAAAAGTTATAGCATGAAACCTATTAGAAACATAAATCTCCCCGTCATACCAATCATGCTCGCCCTTGCACCCGTGAGGGCGTTATTTAGCAACGGTCAATCCCATTATTTGTTGGCAAATGAGTAGCCCAAGAATTGACGGTGGGTGGTGATGACTAGCTGCTTTTCCTCTAGTCTTGCACTTTTAAATTAGAGACGGCTAGAGCTTGGCGCGAAATTCAAAAACAAACAAACAAACATATATGTATCTATGTACCTGTACAAGGTGTAATGAAAACACCTTTTTAACTAATATTTAGCCATTAATAGTATGTACATATTGTCTGAATATTGTAAGCGTACTTAACAAAAACACCTTGAAATTGTGCACAGAACGATTAAAGTCAGAACATAACTTACATTTGTTTAAAAATTCTGAAAAAGTAATGTTTTAGTATTTATAACAGTTTTTGTTGTTGTTTTCAGATAAATCCAGCTCGACTAAAGTCACGGTCAACTATAATATTACTACTTCATATTATCTGAAACATTTGTAACGATGTCTATTCCTATCGTGGACGTTCAAGCCATAGGCAAGTTTCTATTTTTTTTTAAATCCTTTGGTTGATATAGTCAGGCAATACTAATTTGATATCTAAATATATGCTCAGCGGTATTCTGAGCAAGTTAGTCTGAAATTAGTTGAAATACAATACATAAAAAATACATTTAATCAATGTTCTGCCCACCGTTATAAGTCTCTTTTCAAAGGTACCACACCCGTATTAGTTAAAACCCTAATATTATAAGAAGGTGTGTGTTTTCTTACAGCAAAGCCACATTTGGTTATCTGCTGAGTCCACCGACGTCTAGATAAATATTGTAAACTCGTAAAAAAATGTTTCGGCATGGCGAGGTGGATATGACACTCGACTCAGATTCAAATCCCAGTCACACCAAGCACACTCGCTCCATCAGCCATGAGGACATTATATATGATGGTCAATCCCACTATTCATTGGTAAAATAGTAGCTCAAGAATGGACGGTGACTGGTGATAACTAGTTGGGTTTCCTCTAGTATCACACTCTTAAATAAGTTAAGGACAGCTAGCGCAGAGAGATTGTTTGTTTGTTTGTTTTGAATTTCGCGCAAAGCTGCTAATTTAGCAGTGTAAGACTAGAGGGAAAGCAGTTAGTCATCACCACCCACTGCCAACTCTTGACCTACTCTTTTATCACTTAGGAGTATACAATATGATTGAGTGATAGTTTGGAATTAAGCACAAAGAACTATATGTGTTCTCTCCACCAAAGATATCGAAACCCGCTTGCCAAAGTCTTAAGTCTAAAGACAGTGCTTCTAAACAGTAGTGAGGGGACGTATCGTTGGAAATTTGTAGAATTGCTATAAGAAATATTCAAAGCAAAAGAAATGATACAGTGAAAAGTGAGCAAACGAGTAAAGTGGTACATTTTGAACAGATTTTAAAATGATTTCCGATTTCGACTTTAGTTAAGAAATGTACACTGTTTCATTTAGCTATGCGGATCCCAGTGAAAACCAAAGTAAGAATGGAAAATCTTTTTAAAATCTATAGAACGCAAGGACTATTTACGCTAGCTGTCCCTTATCTTCAGTGTAGGACTTGAGGAAAGGCAACTAGTCATCTCTACCAACCACCCACTCTTGAGCTACTCTTTTACTAACAAATAGTGGGATTGACCTTCAGAAGTAAAGCTTCTTTAATACACAACAACTCAAGCCCAAAATAAACCAATACAAAGGAACACATTTATACCTATATTAAAAATAATATAATAAATGATAATGATAAAATAAACAATATAAAATTATATATTCAAACATCTAAGCACGACCTCTACATTCCGACACTCAATTACACAACCCCTTTCAAACATTTGGTCAGCTTCCGGTCAGTTACCTCTTTGTTTTCTTTGTGAACCTGATGATGACCGAGAAGGTCGAAACGTTCTCAACCCAAACGAGCCATTTTTACATATATATTTTTCTCTACAAGTGGGTTTTCTCGACATCACTGATTACTTTGGCACAAACTTCTGGGTTTTTTTGGTGGCGTTAGAATAATTTAATTCTACCGCCCCTAGTGGGAAACTCGAAATATTTAAATTATTTTTATAAGTGAAAATTGTTAATACTTTGTTTTGCGATAGAGTTCGGATCGTTTAATATGTACGAAAAAGCTAAAGAAAACAATATATTCAACTACAGTGCATACGAAATATATAGAAAATAAAGCCCAATAAACAGTTATTTTTCACAGGTCTCTCAGAAACCGGTGAGCCAAGTAAAGAATCAATTCGTCACGTTGCCTCTCAAGTTCATCAGGCATTCTCTGACATTGGTTTTGCATACGTGATAAATCATGGATTTCCCAAGGAACAGGTAGCTTGTTTTATATTTTATCACTTAAAGTTACAATAGCTATTAAGAATGTGTGTGTATTGTGTCAGTAACAAACCATAAACAATATCCCATTGCAGAAAACTGCTGTTTCCAAATGGTAATGTATGCAAGGGTATAACAGAAACACTTGTGATTTGTGGCTGTTTTCAGATATTCAGCAATAATTACAAAAAGACCCGGATTTAAGTTAACACGTGAATAGAAGTCATAGGTAATGTTAAAGGTTAGTTTGAGTAATATCTATAATAGTCACAATAACGATGCAGTAAGAAACATCTTGCGAGCTCCTGAATAAATAACATATAAACCCCTCCACGTGGTATTTACAAGAACAGTGTAAAGGTAGAGCTTCAAGGAAACGTAGAAAACATCAGTAAAGATATAAAAATATTTTTTCAAAGCTCAGGAAACTTAATATCATTTTCGTCAAAACTACTAATAATATCACGTTACTCGGTTTTTAAACAGCTTTCAACATTAGTGTCCACGTAGGCTGCTTAATTACTTGCAAACATGTAAAGGATAAAGAAATAACAAACTTGCCAAATGATTTTCATATCAGATATTTTTGTTTAAAGATAAGCTGAATACATAAAAGCAATAACTAATTTCTAGGTTTTTGGTTTTGTATTTTGCAAACTTTTTTGACCAACAAACTAAACATGTGGCTTCTTGTTAATTACAGTAATTTTTTGTCTTTTTTTACATTTTAGGTCCTAGCAATACATCAAAAATCTCTGGAGTTTTTCAAACTTCCACTCAATGTGAAGGAGAAATACAAAAGGTCACTACCTTTTGGTCTTGAAGGGTACCTTAGCTCTGATAAAGAAATGTAAGCACAGCTGTCACTAATTTATGGAAATTGATGTTTTTTGTATCGCTCATATATTTAAAGCGAGAATCAGTTTCTGATAGACTTTTCAGCAGCTCACTATCACAATTTATACTGATGGTTCTCAGACTGGGAAGCCCCATGGGAACGTATCCTTGAAAACACATGGAAAAGTCAGAAAGCAAAAAGTAATTATCGAAACATTATTAATTGAAACGAATAATGTCGCTATACTGAAGAAACAATGCAGTCAACACTGGTATATCCGACCAAAAAACTTTCTGACTAAAATGGTGACTAAACACGTGTGAAGTATATATCTTTATTTCATTTTTGTCACCCTAAACGTTTGCCTGTCTTCAACTGTCTACTATACGTTAAATATATGGTGGATGTATGGAACACAAGAAAAAGGCCGATAATCTAAACTGTTGTGGAACCACTGATGTCTACCATGACTAAACTCCTTAAACCACGCTGTGAAAAACCTTCATCGTAAATTAGAGTTTTTTTACTTGTTTAACAAATTACCATGTCTTTCGATATAGAGTTACTGATTAACTAACCACTTCGTAACTTGTCCTTGCACGTGTTTCATCAGTTGTTTATATTCAAGAAACTTGATGGAAAAAATATATGTATATTCCCGTGGAAAAATTACGGAATATACCGGCCTGAGTAATTATTGTAACGCGAACTTTAATATGCAAATAAACTGGTGAAGTAATAATCACAGTAAATATGAAATCACGGTGGAAGGTATTGTTTACATGCACGAGATAAATGTTGAACAATGACGGATGAGGTAGATTATCATCGGACAATCATGTACCAATTGTTATTTTAGTTTGTATAATTCGTTTTGAACATTTGTTCGTTAAAGTATACATACACATCAGTTTTGTATAAATGGGTGTGATTTTGATATAATCTTTCTCGAAACATCTCATCAATTTGTTCAGACAGCTTCCCTGTACTTGATGTTGAGACAGCAATGTGTCTCTAGATTTATTACGCCAAAATACAGGGTTCTATTCTCTACATTACACGCAGGAGATAGCCTAATTTGACTTTGCTCAAGAAATACACTGCTGATGAAATAAGCAAAAGATGAAACAAAGTTTTACACATGTTAATACGTTAATAATTTCAAATTTGTGAAAATGCTATTTCAAAAAAACGGTTTATAACGACTATCATTAAAATTATATAGTGTATTTATACTTACAATACTGATGTGTATGTGTATATATGTAGATATATATAAACCTGAATTCCATAACTTGGAGTTTATGGTGTTACTGTAAGCTTCAATGCTTCCTTTGAGACAACACAATGTAACACAAACATTGTTCCTGTCTAGAATGTATTATATGGTGTTACTGTAAGCTTCAATGCTTCCTTTGAGACAACACAATGTAACACAATCATTGTTCCTGTCTAGAATGTATTATTTCTTAATTGCTTATGTTGTAAAAGTACAGAAAGCGGCCATTATTTTCTTCAAACTTTGCTTTTGTGACCTGGATAATGAAATTAAAAAAATAACTTTTTTCTATCTAAAAACGGGCAAATTTTCTAATTTTCATTTACATAATGTCTGAATAAAATTACATGAATCAAGATTTACATGTAGTTATTCAAGAAGTGATTAGTTTGTTCAAGATTTGCGACTGTAATGTAAATCACTTTCACGTGTCAGTCCCCAAATTTAGTTTCTCATCATGTTTTCGTTGTGCGTGGGCCCGGCATGGCCTAGCAAGTTAAGGCGTGCGCTTCGAAATCTGAGGGTCGCGGGCTCACGCCCGAGTCGCGCCAAACATGCTCGCCTTCCCAGCCATGGGATCGTTATAATGTTACGGTCAACCCCACTATTCGTTGGTAAAAGAGTAGCCCAAGAGTTGGCGGTGGGTGGTAATAACTAGCTGCCTTCCCTCCAGTCTTACACTGCTAAATTAGGGACGGCTAGCACAGATAGCCCTCGAGTAGCTTTGTGCGAAATTCCAAAACAAACAAACAAAAGTCGTTGTACGCTCCTTGGTAGCGGCGTTCAAAGTCCAGTATATCTTGGTGAAAGCGCTCATTTTGCTTTTCTGAGTATGCTTCAATGTTTTCTTTGAATTTATGACGATGAGCGTCAAGGACATGGACTTTCAGGAACATCCTGAAATCCATTTTGCCGTAGTTCTCACGAGAGCCTCAACCAGTTCCACATAGTTTTCGGCCTTGTGATTACCAAAAAAAGCCCCGAGCCACTGCGACAAAGCTATCCCAAGCTTTTGTTTCTTCTTACTGAGCTACTTGGAGAATTCAGTGCACTCCAGTATCTTTTTCATTTGTAGTCCAACGAAGACATCTGCTTTGACCTTTGATTCAGACAGCTTAGGGAAGAAGTCTCGAAGGTACTTGAAAGCTGCAGACTCCTTATCAAGAGTTGTAAAAATTGTTTCATAACACACAATTTTATGTGCAGTGGTGGGAACAACACCTTCTGGAGCTACACCAGCGACTCATTCTTGACATTGTGCCTCCCCACAGAGAACTCGGTCCGTTGTGGCCAGTGCTTCCTGTTGTAGTGTGCTGCGGTGTCCCTGCTGTCCCAAAGGCAAAGATAACAGGGAAACTTGATAAATCCTGCTTGGAGACCCAGCAGGAATATCACCATTTTGAAATCTCCGATAACCTCCCAGTTATACTCATCACTCGTCAAGGCTTCTAACAAGGTCTTGACGCTGTTGTATTCCTCTTTGAGGTGCACCAAATGTTAAATTTTAAGTTTAACATAAGGAATTTAATAACTTCGATAAATATTTTTACTTTTCTTTAGATGAGTGTATCTAGTCCTGATTGTATACAAATAATTATTTGTTGTTAGGAATAAAGCAACACAATGGGCTATATGACCTGTTACTCCACGGGTAGCCTCTGACTTACCAATGAGCCACTAGGGAGGGGGTATATCTATCGGAATAAAACTGACGTTACAATGTCCTAGAATAAAATGTTTTCCGCCTTTCGTGAAAAGTTCTTCGTTGTAGAGCTCAAGCCATTCACGTGATACAGATTTAGTAATCAAGCAAACACTTGCTGGATTATTCCCAATACATTCCGTTATTACATTATATTCCCAGAATATTACATTAGTGAAGAATTGCCCCTTTTCAGTGATGTCGAGAAACCCACTTAATGAGAATTTTATATGCAAAAACGGCTCGTTTGGGTTGAGAAAATATTTCACTCTTCTATTTGAAATATGTTCTCAACCCAAACGAGCCGTTTTTGCATATAAAATTGCCCCTTTTGCTAGCCTAGAGAATGAGTATGTTTTTCTCATGGCAAAGTTACATCGAGCTATCTGTTGAGTCCAACGAAGGGAATCGAATCTCTGATCTTAGGGTTGTAAGTCCGTATACTTATCGCTGTACTAGCGGGGGCCATTACACAACGACCTGATAGCAAAATGTAACATTTTAACGAGCTTAAAAAAAGGTACAAAAAACCGCATAAAAACGTAGACACATTTCTATCAAAACATAGTTTACTACATGAGAGGTAGTGGGTAGATAGTCTCAAACGCCCATGTGAGAAATAAATGCTTGACGAGAGCTTTCATTGAAAACAATGCTTTTGATTAAGATTATAAACTAAATTAAAATTTCCGAATAACACCTGTTTTCACCACAGCCCACGTTATAAGAATTTATTTTTTCTTTTGTTATTTAGTCTTCAGCCAGGTGTACTACAAGAAATGAAGGAAATGTATGAGGTGATCAAAATTGACACTGCATTTCCGGTTGAGGAAGATGTCCCTGGGTTTAAGCAAGCCTGTGTAGATTTCCTGGACTCCTCCAGAGCCCTCTCTCGTCGTTTCTTAAGAGTTCTTGCAGTTGCTTTAGGTAGGTTTTTACAGTGTATCGCTCCATGTTTAAGATTGGCCCGGCATGGTTAAGTAGTTAGGGCTCTCGACTCGCAATCTGAGGATCGTGGGTTCGAATCTCCGTTACACCAAATATACTCGCCCTTTCAGCCGTGCGGCGTTATAGGGTAACGGTCAATCCCACTAGTTGTTGGTAAAAGAAGAGTAACCCAAGAGCTAGCGATGAGTGGTGATGATTAGCCACCTTCCCTCAAGTCTTACACTGCTAAATTTGGGACATCTAGCGAAGATAGCTTTCGTGTAGCTTTGGGTGAAATTCAGTAACAACCAAGCAATTTTTACATAGTATGGTATCTTCTATAGGATTAGCATAGTTAAGTACGAAGATTGTTTGTTTGGTTTTTGAATTTCACGCAAAGCTATCCGAGGGCTGTCTGCGCTGGTCATCCCTAATTTAGTAGTGTAAGACTAGAAGGAAGGCAGCTTGTCATCACCACCCACCGCCAAATCTTGGGCTGCTCTTTTACCACCGAATAATGAGATTGACCGTCTCATTTTAACGCCCCCACGGCTAAAAGAGCGAGCATGTTTGGTGCGATGGGGATTCGAACCTGCGATAAATACGGAAAATCGGTTCACATAAATAAATACACGCCACTAAAACATTTCGGTAAACTGAAAAGACGTAATGTTTTATTCAATGATTTTTTGTTATAGGTCAAGAGGACGACATTTTTCTGAAAAACCACAGCTTCAACACGAAATACAACACCCTAACGACAATGCGAATGCTTCATTATCCACCTGTTGAAGGAATATTAAAACCTAATGCAGTTCGATGTGGCGAACATTCAGATTATGGAACAATGACGTTTTTATTCCAGGATAATGTCGGTGGCCTGGAGGTAAGGAATGTGTAAAGCATTAATCGAATTCAAAGTACAAACTGTTGATTGAAACATATACAGACTGTGTCAAAATAGTAAAATTGATGTAAAACGTTTTTTATTGAGATGCAAAATTTACTTTTAACTTCTGTTTGTTTGCTTTTTGAATTTCGCGCAAAGCTACTCGAGAGCTATCTGCGCTAGCCGTCACTAATTTAGCAGTGTAAGACTAAAGGGAAGGCAGCTAGTCAGCAACACCCACCGCCAACTCTCGGGCTACTCTCTTACCAACGAATAGTAAGATTGACCGTCACATAATAACGCCTCCACGGCTGAACGAGCAAACATATTCGGTGCGACTGGGATTCGAATCCGTGACCCTGGGATTTCGAGTCGAACGTCTAACCCACCTCTCCATGCCGGACCGTCTTTTAACTTCTCACCAGTAACTAAAACAAAAGGAACACGTCATATTACTCGGTAATTCCTTGACTTAGAACACACCCTAGCACAGATAGCCCTCGAGTAGCTTTGTGCGAAATTCCAAAAACAAACAAACAGAACACACCCTGTAAAATGACTCAGTGAATCGCGCAAGTTGTAATATGATAAGATATTCATAAATTACTGGATGCAGGTTTTTTTTTTATCACATTAACCACTGACAAACAAATGTGGAGAAAGTATGACAGTTTCTAACAGCACCAGGAAGAGTAATTCTGAGTTGAATGTTCTCGATAAGTACATACGTGGGGGTTTACAAAATGTTTTACATTTGTAGAAATCCCAAGTATCAAGCAGGCATGTTGCCAAATATGTTTCTATAGATAACAATAAATGTCTCTTTCTTCCCGGACCGGTTGAAATGGATAGAATATAACCTTTTGAAATGTTTAACGAGATCTGAGGTTGACCTAGTGGTATGCGTACTCAGACTGTAAGCCAGGGACTTTATGTCTTGTGTCCTCTAGTCGCTAAAACATGCGCTCCACACTTTAGTGAAGCACGTGCTTTATTGCAGAGACAACCAAATGTTTAAAGAGCGAGCCTTAAAAGTTTGCAGTAGGTACTTATGACTACCTGCCTTTTCTCTAAATTGTCAGTTTACAGTTTTCTACTCTTCGAAATTATTTCAACAGTTTGAGTTTCCATCTTAAGACGATAATATTTATTAAAAACTAAGTCATACTTTAAAACAAAATATGGCCGGTTAAACTACCAAAGGAAGAATTTTAGGACAATCCGCTTTCAGAGGGAAAACATCTTCATCAGAGACTGAAGTGTCGCTTAGCCAAACCAAATGGCATTAGTCAAGTCCCACTATTCGATCTCAGAAGAATTTTCCAAGAGCTGACGGTGGATGTTTGACTAGCTGACCACATTTTAGTTTAAAACTAGAGGCAGCTAGCGTAAACAGCCCTCGTGTAGTTTTGTGTGAAATCAAACAAACAAACAATCCATTCATCCCTAAAATTGAATTACGATATGTTCAAGGTTGTCTTGTATCACAAATTTAAAAGTTTAGAACGTATCAGAGAAAACTAATTAGTTGGCGCATGAGTTATTACTGCTACTTTTATTCACTGAAAGTAATCCTTAAATCTATTTTTTTTTAGTTGAAATTAAGAACAGGAGAGTGGATCTCAGCAACTCCTCTGGAGGATTCTATTTTAGTCAACATTGGGGACATGATGACCATATGGACTGATGGGTTATACAAAGCAACGGTAATTCGCTAACTTCTATTACGTATTATAAAATATTCATTGGGTAATTAACATCATTATTAAGTTTGGTACATAAAAGTAGACGTACTTAAACCACATTGCTTGTTTTAGACCACTGTTAAAATATTTTGCTCACGTGGTTTTATTTCCTTTCTTGAATCGCATCCTTTAGCGTCATCGAGTTTCGGTGCCAAAAGAAAAAGCTGAAAGACGACGCTCAAGAAGTTCTATTGCCTTCTTTGTCAGTCCGGATGATGATGTTGTAGTAGAACCAATTAATGGGTCAAAAAAGTTTCCTAGTGTGAAATTTAAAGATTATTTAAATGATAAATTTAAGAACACATTGCAGTACTGATGATCAAGAATACATAGAAAGTTATTACATATTTTTGTGGTATTTTTGTTTTTGTGGGTGTATGTAAAGCTATACTTGGACTACCTGAGTTTTATCCATTACGGGGAATAGAACACCAGATTTTATCAAGAGTCTCTGATATTTTTGAACTAGTTTGTAAAAAGAGTTTAAAGATAAAAACATAACTACACCGATATTTAATGTATTGCAATAATCTGTGTGATTCATTTTACTTTTCTAGAAGGCTCGTAATCTGAGGGTCACATTTCGAATCCCTGACACACCAAACATGCTCGCCCTTTCAGCCGTGGGAGCATTATAATATGACGGTCAATCCCATTATTCGTTGGTAAAAGAGCAGCCCAAGAGTTGGCGTTGGGTGGTGATGATTAGGTGCTTTCTCTTTAATCTTACTCACCTAAATTTGGGAAGGCTAGCACAGACAGCCCTCTTGTAATTTTGCGCCAAATTCGAAAACAAATACCTTTCTAGAAAGTATAAGCTCGATTAAATTTCAAAAACTAATAATACATTCAGTTTAAAACCTGGCTGACCCAGTATGGCCAGGTGGTTAAAGCATTCGACTCGTAACTTGAAGCTCGAAAGTTTAAATCTCCATCACACCAAACATGTTTGCTCTTTCAGACATGGGCGCATTTTAATGTGACGATCACTATTAGGTAAAAAGTGTAGTCCAAGAGATGACGGTAGGTGGTGGTGATTACGTGCCTCACCTCTTGTCTTAAACTACTAAATTAGGGACGGCTGGCGCAGAGAGTCCTCGTGTAGCTCTGCGCAAAATTAACAAAAAACAATCAATAAACGTGCAGTATGGCATAATTTAACTGTGTGTGTGCTTTCTTATAGCAAAGCCACTTCGGGCTATCTGCTGAGACACCGAGGGGAATAAAACCCTGATTTTTGAATGATGCAACTTCTGAAGCCTTTAATTTTAATAGTATATCAACAGCTACAACTTTTGTCTTAGCGTATCTTTTGTCAAAAAAAATGAGTTTTTGTTAAATCTTGAAATTGATTTTATTTAATAATTTAATAACCTTAATATTTTTTGGTAATACACAAGATTAAGTCTGCCATTATTTTTATAATCGGTCTCACGGTTCTCGTGCTGAAATTGAATTCCATTGGGTTCCAGCCTACCCAAACAGCATGCACACTGGTAAGTTATCCTAAATTAGCTTCACCTGGTTTAGTAGGTTGGTATATTTTAGATATCTATGACAGTTTGTGTATTCTAAACTTATTTTTACCAAAACGCAATGGCTTTTTTATAATTTAGAAGTTATTATGTAAGGAATCGCTTCTTTTCTATGTGAATTTTCGTTAACTTGCTTCATTAAAAAGTTTCAGACACACATGGATAGGATAAATAATACCTAAACTCACACCCTCAGTATGGGTACAAAATTTCAGGTATATGAGTTATTTCCACTTGGAGTTATAATGGTCACATTTATTTCTGTTTTTGTTTTTTTTGCTAGCTTGCCTAATTAAAAAGATGAACATGCACGCACGCACATGGATGAGTAATAATATTTAATGCACACCTTCAGTGTCTTTTTATTATGGATAAAAATTTCAGGTCTCTAGTATCTTTCCTCTTGAAGTTATGGTGGTCATATGCAGGCACACAGACTCGTCCGTTTATTCTTATAGATACTATTACATTTTACACATTTATCTTCATTTGTTTATCGCGAATTAAAAATCTAACGATGTAAAAATAACATATTTAATATACCAAAAAAATAACAAGACTGCAAGGAAGGACAGCTTCGTAACAAGGTAAGACTATTTTTAAAAATGTAACATAGAACATAAAACTTAGGACTGTAACATACAGCATCACATTCATTACCTGTACTTTCTGCTCATCTCTCCAAGTGTTTTTCTTTGAAATTAATGAGTAAAAATTATAACTTGTATGAAATTTATAGTGTAGCTAATTAATATTAAATATTATAAGATAATAAATACGGGCATTTTTTCTTAATGCTATTTTATACATGTAGCTAAAAAGAACTGAAATGTTAAAAAAAACACAATATACAAATTTTATAAATTTGGCTCCAAAAACAAATCAGAGTAATTAATTTCCATGTATACAACCTACAGATACCGGTGTTGATAAGTGTATAAAAATGATACTTGCAATTATAAAAACATTAGAAATGTGAATTTAGAATCTGATTAACTTGATAATATATAGTCAATAAAAATGTTGAAAATTATTGTTTTTGTGGCAGTAGAACGTTTTACTGCCTTTGTTTTGCAGTTTCTTTGAAAGAGATATATACTCTTACAATATACTCATTGAAGTATATGTTGAGTATACATATAACGTACATGCAAATTTACTCATACATATCATTGTATCTGTGTTACAATACTAACATAGTAAATAAAATTATTTACTAAAAAATTTCTAAACACCAAAGAACTTAACAGGGGTTAAGTAATTTATCTCTATTGTTCATTTACATTTTTATTGCTTGTAAATTAAATTCTAGTTACGTTATGTTACTTTATGTATTACTATTTGTCCACTTTGTATCAAATTTGTACAATCAGCTTGTAATTAGTAACTGAAAATAAAATGCTTTTTCCAGTCGTACCTTTAAACTCATTTCCATGTTTATTTTAATAATTATTAATCAGAAAAAAACAGTGAAAAAAAAGTTTTCAACCAAGATAACGAAAATAAAATACGAGGATCAACGACTGTATAAGTCATAAAACATTTTCACATGAAAACATATTTTTTTAAATTTCAATACTCTTTATAAACCTATTGACATTTTCTTATAAATGTAATCTTTTCTTACCATTTGTAAAACAACTTTACTTCTTTCTTTACTGCAGGTTCTAAAAACAACATTTTCATCATCATCTATGTAATCTATAGTTCCAAGAACCTCTGAAATATAAGAATCCAGTAACACAAAGTAAAACAATTTGTATATTTTCATACACAAAAAGAATTTATTCTATTTTTACATACACTTTCATTTTCCATTACATACAAATACCAATTTTTAATTCGTTTAGTCTAAATGATTTAATGTTGTACTTTATCAATACTTTACCTATTTAGTTCCTTATTATTCACCAGTATGAAGCACCATATGTCACTCAACACACCAGTGTCAGTACTGGTAGCAGCTAATTGATAAATACAGATTAATAATGTCATGTAGTACATTTACTTATGTAAAAACATATTCACAGACTTGAGTTTTATCAGAAAATTTTCACCAAAAAGTTAAATCAGTAAGATTATCTTTGCAGTTACCTTACATGAACATATTATTATGCAAGCCAACACTCAGTTTACTTTGCCATAACTGTTGATATTAATAAGATAATGACCACAACAGAGGATATTATACTCTGGATTACGGTAATGGTAGATTTGCAATATATAATAATAAAGCACTTTAGTTACATTTACATTTTTCTTCCATGAAACTAGGAAAGGTGTAACATAAAGAGGATATGAAGTAATCATAACATGTTGTGTAAGTGTTGTTATTCCTACCAAATCTTTCGGTTAAACTTGAAGTTTTAAAGTTTGCAATGTAACAATCTTATTCAGTTAAACTTGAAGTTTTAAAGTTTGCAATGTAACAATCTTATTCAGTTAAACTTGAAGTTTTAAAGTTTGCAAAGTAATAATCTTAAATCTTGATGCTTTTATTATAAAATTATGCAGCTCATTACTCAATTATATCCAACTGATTATTATTACAAACCTTGCTAATAAGTGGAAAACTAATTTAAATAATTTAATATATTCAAGAATCATGACACTCTTAATAATAATTAAAAATTATAATGATAATACTTTAATTACCTGGACAGTTAGAATGACAGAAAACAATCATAACTACAAACACAAATTCTGATTAATTCATTATTTTAATGACTAATTAATTTAACTGTAATTTTATTATTTTACACGACTAATTTGTGCTCATATGTAATTGATTACATTTGCTAATCAAGTTAATCCTTCAGTTCTATAGCCAATCACATTTTTCTGAAATCCTTAAAAGTTATAAAAGCAATAATGGCATTTAAAAAGGACTTACTATTAATAAATCTTTGACACTTCAATAATCGATAATCTATAAGTTCCTGAACCAAAATTGATCCAAGCTGTAGTTAACAAGTACATACAGATATCACTAAATCTTAACTTAAACAAATACCTTAGACACTGTCATACTCAAAATATCGTTTCACCAATTCTTTTTTATGCACTAAACTAGAACCTGGAAACCATTTTTCCCTATATGGTATCTTGATGGACCCCAAAGTCAGGAACTTTCATCATTAAGGATATATAAATTGAAATCCCTACACAATGCATGTCAGAATAGCCTGGAGGTAAAAGATGAGGGTGTTTTGATGTTTCATTTAGAAATCTGAAACAAATCTTCAATTAATATTGTAGATATTATGATAATATACAAAACTTATTCTGTCAAACAAAATACTTTCCATTTATTGCAGACCACAGTTCAATAATATTACTTAGTTCTTACTAAATACAATCAAAAACCACCAACAAAAGTAAACAGACCGTTGGTTCAAAAGCTATTATTAATGAGTATATAAAATTAAAATAACTATATATTGTACATTTCTCATACACAATAGTTCCTGTAACTTGTCATACATCATACAAATCTCACCAAAGCCAGGAGGACACATAAAAAAGTGATAATAATAAATAGTAAAAAATATATAGAAAGCCAGTTAAAAAAATTATTCAAATAATGAGGTATTTAACTTACAGTATAATACGAAAAGTTAGTAAAAATCCAAAACGTTAAATAACAATTCTCATTCGCCAACTACTAGTACCCTAGTAGTAGTAAACAGTCAATAACTAATGAATTATGCTCCTTAATCAATATTGCACGCCCCCCAGTGGCTTAGCGGTATGTCTGCGGACTTACACGCTAAAATTCGGGTTTCGATACCCGTGGTGGGCAGAGCACAGATAGCCCATTGTGTAGCTTTGTGCTTAATTCAAAACAACAACAATATTGCACAGATTTCGTTTTTTTAATGAATTAGGAAATCTTAAAGGCCGAGTAAAGATAAAATACACTGTGGAATCCTATTGTTAATCTCATCTAGACTAGAACAAATCATAAAAATAAATATTAACCCTTACCTCAGTGAACACAATATCTGCACCAAAATCAAGAGCTAGTAACCTCATTGGAAGAGTACCAACTCTAACCATCGGGGCAAGTATTATTTTATTATTAAAATTAAGGCGCAGTGAAATTTGTTGTTCCATATTTGTGACAGTTTATATCTATGAAATAGCAACAGAACAATAAAATATTTAATTAATTAATAATATCACTGCTCAAATGTACATCTCTATCTTATAAACTAAATCTATGTGTGGCAGAAATTGCAATGCCCCCTCTGGTATTTACTAAAAATTAAAATACGGGCGAAATAATAAACAAAGTTTAGTGAATTATATGGAACGTGTAAATAAGTGTATATAACTCTACGTTTTTTTAGTAATACATTAAATAAACGTTTATCCACGTTCATCTTGATTCAATGATTTATCTCTCCAGGAACTAGTTGCTCCATTTAAAAAACATATTGGTTTTTTAAGATAATTAATAACATAGTACAAAACAATAGTACTAGAATATACTGCTCTCGTTAATTTATTTTTTTTGTTTATTGAATCTAAATAGTATTGTGAAACATTTATAAAGCTTGTGTTTTCTTATATGTCAATGTCACATAATATCGTAGTTATACACTTCTTAACAGCTTTTTTCTGATTGATAACGCACATACCGTTATTTGTTTTTCTGTTCCAATCATTGCGCTCTTTTACCATTCCAAGGAGTAATAGAGAATGTATAGCTTTCGATCTTAGTATAATATATGTATTTAGCCAATTTAAGAACAACAAGGAACTTGTTGGTCCATATAAATCATCCCATCTACTAAGATAAATTTTAAAATAAAAATAACACACAAAGCCAGAATAAACCATTCAAATTTTATATGCAAACAAGTGGGTTTCTCGACATCACTGATTGTTAAACCATTCAAATATTTATCAAGCCTTTTCTAAACTCTTAAACTTTCTCAAATAAATTGCTTTCACCACATGTAAAATCAATCCATTTCAAAGGCCAACTACCCTGTAAGAAAAATAAAGCTGTCTTAGCTTGAAATTTCCCTGTTTTAAATGATTTTGGTTTCTAAGTTTTCAAAGGCTTAAACGTGTTTTAGTCTCCTGAATCTTCGATGATCTAGTCTTATAAGTGAGACTTAACATCAATCAAACATCACACTGATTTTAATTTATGCACTATATAAATACCGTGCGTTATACGTACATCGAGTTTTATTTCCTATATCATTGTCTTGTACATCTTTACTCTACCTAAAATGGTTTACTGAAACAAAGCAACAAATAATATTCACTTTTTCATGATTCTTTTCTGATTTTTCCGTTAGAAACTTTGTTGTTCGTAGTTTTAACTCAAGAGTAGTTATTTAAATTGTGACCTTGAAAATGAATTAAATTAGGGTAGCTCCGTCTAGTATCTGATATATATACGTATGTATAGAATAAACAGGATGTATCATAATTATATGTCTTCGTCCGAAGTATTGTTCAGTTTGGATTATATTTAGTTATGTTACGTTTTGAAGCTGTAAATGTGTTATAAAACTAATAGTCGAGTTCCAGTATTTGTCAGACAAAAGTTGGTAGAGGATACAGTTTGCAGGCTGCCTTTTCCCTCATCTGTCAGTTAACAATTGAGGACAGCGAGAACAGGCAGGCCTTTATTGTATATATAAGACTGTTTGGCTTAACAGTTATTGTTTAGTGAATTATCATTTGATGAATATTTAATATGACACTGGCCAAGAATTGCCTCGCTCCTGGTGTTGGTTTCTTTTGGTATTGTGCTGGCCTGAGATATGATCAAATTTGTCTAGAAATATATGGAAGAAAATCCAAAGTATAGCAAATTTTAAGTTAAATTGCTATGCATACATTATTTCTTTTCTGATCTGATCAAACGTGTGTGAGTGTGTTTTCTTATAGCAAAGTCACATTAGGCTATCTGCTGAGCTTACCGAGGGGAATCGAACCCCTCATTTTAGCGTTGTAAATGCGTACCTGATCAAATGATGATTAAATTTAATAAATGTAAATCATCGGCACTGAAAATGGTTATAAATAGTAGGCTAGCATTTGAAAGGTTACACATAAGAAAATATACATTTAGTGCTGATACAACATAAATTCTGAAAGTACTGATGAGTCACATTTGATAATTCTCAACGTTAGCTTCAGGTCGCATATACAGCGTGTATAAAACAACAAATATTGCCAATCAATGCGCATTATACATTTTTAAGATGCATTCAGAGCCATTCAGCAAGCCACTCCTTTTTTAACGAGATTTAGGCGTCTTATCATTTTGCATTTTGTTTTCATACCAAAAACGTTCCTCTCCTGAGAGCAGCCCATACTTCATATTTCACTCCCATGGCTCGAACGCCTATTGATGATTTTATGATAATTACTTTTTGCAAGATTCTTGATCTTCTCCTTCTAACATTCTGGTGTCAAAACATCATGTTCAATCAATATCATACAGAATTTTTGATCAAGTACTGCTAAGAAGAGATAAATGGGATCAGCAGTTTCTTGTGTTGATCCCTTCACGAGGCCCGGCATGGCCAAGCATGTTAAGGCGTTCGACTCCTAATCCGAAAGTCCCGGGATCGAATCCCGGTCGCACCAAATATGCCCCTTTTTCAGCCGTGGGAGCGTTATGATGTTACGGTTAATCCTACTATTCGTCGGTAAAAGAGTAGCCCAAGAGTTGGCGGTGGGTGGTAATGACTAACTGCCTTCCCTCTAGTCTTACCCTGCTAAATTCGGAACGGTTAGCGCAGATAGTCCTCGAGTAGCTTTGCGCGAAATTCAAAACAAAGAATTTCAAACAAACTCAAACGCAAGTCCCTGACAGATGTCGATAATAAAATGCGCCCTTTATTTGACTTTGAAAATATTTTCTGAATATGGGCATTCTATCTGTTACAGATTTTTAAACTTCTGTATAGATTTAGGTTCAGTGTGGAGAGAAAGAGAAAACTCAAAATATTGAACACATAAAAAGAAGAAATAGGGGTATATTGCTCGTGCTTGTATTTATATAATTGTTTATGTAGCAAACCCAACAAACAGAATAGTATTTCAGTCGAGTAAAAAATTATTATTTGTCCTGTATAAATATATTTTTGTAAATTATGCAACTTGCACATCGAATGAATTAGCAATAATGTTTTAAACGCAGCTTAAAAGGCTGTTGTTGTTGTTGTTTTGGAATTAAGCACAAAGCTACACAATGGGCTATCTGTGCTCTGCCCACCACGGATATCGAAACCCGGATTTTAGCGTGTAAGTCCACAGACATACCGCTGAGCCACTGGGGGTCCTAGAATTATAACAAGAAAACACAAATTTTTAGACTGAATAACTTAAACCTCATAACGTTTATTTATATTTATTGTTTTAACCTTTCAGACTATCCTAGCTCATTATAAAGGATACAATGCATTGGTGTTGTCGTATCCTAGGACATAAAACTAGCCTTTAGTCTTTACAATGTGACCCATTTCAGTTTTTATACATTATATGTGTATAAGATCATTAATATTTATGAACAAATTATTAAAGCAATGTTATCAAGACACAGAACAGTAAATAAAGATGCAAACAATTATTTCTTCTAGTTACAATTAATGTATTTGGTTGTTAAGCATTTCAAAATTTCGCATTTGGAGGTCATTGAATGAAATCACTTCTTCAGGTTTTTATACATAAATACAGTTGAATAACCAAAAACATCATAAATTACGGTAGTGATACAAAATCCACTATAATCCATTAATCATATTAACTAAACTGTATTTTGATCCAAAAATATATATTTACAATTTCGAATAAACTAAAAACACTGCTTACCCGCTTGAAATCTTGATTCGAAAGAACGATATGGCCTTGTAAAGTTTGAGAAAACCCGTTAGGGAGTCATCCTGATCTTTTGATTGGTTCTTCACATGCCATGTGTTGAACTATGTATATATGAGGGACCGTTTCTAAGCGTGGAAAGAGGTAAGCGGGACCACAAGGTTTCATCCAGTACATAAGCGATATCTGACAAGAGATATGACATTCTTATTTGATATTCTAGCTTATCAATATCATTAATTTGCCTTCCTAATTCGTACGAAGCTACATACTTTTTGGCATCACAAATACCTTATTTAAACCAGAGCTGAATTCAACATACCAAGTGGCACATGAGAATCAATGTTTAACCGAGTTTTGTTAATATGTACTTTTAAAGTACGAAATTAAACAATGTATGATACTAAAATTTGAATTATAATATACAGTTTGATACCAAATTTATTGCAATAAATTCATAAAATAATAGTTCAATAAAATTTTGAATGACCTTCCACAGTATTTAGATAATTGACGGTTATTACTGCTAGAGCTGCTTAGGAACAGACTTCGAAAGGTCACCGGTTTAAAAATAGCTCTTCATATCCTTCTTATGGTGACTGTTTGAGTAAACACAAGCTGACTTTATATATTACTTGAGGCGTCTGTAGTCTGATTCCAGTCCGTTATAGAGAGTGTTAGCAAATTCTCTGAGATATATCATACGTTTGTGTATCCTTTCTCACACTGTGTGCATGTTGCGGTAAAGAACACTTAATGAACTGCCTTTAAGTGCCCACCAGTGGCTCAGCGGTATGTTTGCGAACTTACACGTTAAAATCCGGGTTTCGATACCCGTGGTGGGCAGAGCACAGATAGCCCATAATGTAGCTTTGTGCTTAATTCAAAACAACAACAATGTAATTCTAGATTAAAAGAAGCATAACTTTTATTTATTTCATAATCGGTTGAGATCGGTCAAAGCTACCAAACCAGTATAGAGATTCATTAGTAAAAACGACAGATCAAATATATAGTTTTTAAAAATAAACATTTGATAACTGAGTATATTTACTGAGTTAAAAGTTATAGCATGAAACCTATTAGAAACATAAATCTCCCCGTCATACCAATCATGCTCGCCCTTGCACCCGTGAGGGCGTTATTATGCAACGGTCAATCCCATTATTTGTTGGCAAATGAGTAGCCCAAGAATTGACGGTGGGTGGTGATGACTAGCTGCTTTTCCTCTTGTCTTGCACTTTTAAATTAGAGACGGCTAGAGCTTTGCGCGAAATTCAAAAACAAACAAACAAACATATATGTATCTATGTACCTATACAAGGTGTGATGAAAACACCTTTTTAACTAATATTTAGCCATTAATAGTATGTACATATTGTCTGAATATTGTAAGCGTACTTAACAAAAACACCTTGAAATTGTGCACAGAACGATTAAAGTCAGAACATAACTTACATTTGTTTAAAAATTCTGAAAAAGTAATGTTTTAGTATTTATAACAGTTTTTGTTGTTGTTTTCAGATAAATCCAGCTCGACTAAAGTCACGGTCAACTATAATATTACTACTTCATATTATCTGAAACATTTGTAATGATGTCTATTCCTATCGTGGACGTTCAAGCCATAGGCAAGTTTCTATTTTTTTTTAAATCCTTTGGTTAATATAGTCAGGCAATACTAATTTGATATCTAAATATATGCTCAGCGGTATTCTGAGCAAGTTAGTCTGAAATTAGTTGAAATACAATACATAAAAAATACATTTAATCAATGTTCTGCCCACCGTTATAAGTCTCTTTTCAAAGGTACCACACCCGTATTAGTTAAAACCCTAATATTATAAGAAGGTGTGTGTTTTCTTACAGCAAAGCCACATTTGGTTATCTGCTGAGTCCACCGACGTCTAGATAAATATTGTAAACTCGTAAAAAAATGTTTCGGCATGGCGAGGTGGATATGACACTCGACTCAGATTCAAATCCCAGTCACACCAAGCACACTCGCTCCATCAGCCGTGAGGACATTATATATGATGGTCAATCCCACTATTCATTGGTAAAATAGTAGCTCAAGAATGGACGGTGACTGGTGATAACTAGTTGGGTTTCCTCTAGTATCACACTCTTAAATAAGTTAAGGACAGCTAGCGCAGAGAGCTTGTTTTTTTTGTTTGTTTTGAATTTCGCGCAAAGCTGCTAATTTAGCAGTGTAAGACTAGAGGGAAAGCAGTTAGTCATCACCACCCACCGCCCAACTCTTGACCTACTCTTTTATCACTTAGGAGTATACAATATGATTGAGTGATAGTTTGGAATTAAGCACAAAGAACTATATGTGTTCTCTCCACCAAAGATATCGAAACCCGCTTGCCAAAGTCTTAAGTCTAAAGACAGTGCTTCTAAACAGTAGTGAGGGGACGTATCGTTGGAAATTTGTAGAATTGCTATAAGAAATATTCAAAGCAAAAGAAATGATACAGTGAAAAGTGAGCAAACGAGTAAAGTGGTACATTTTGAACAGATTTTAAAACGATTTCCGATTTCGACTTTAGTTAAGAAATGTACACTGTTTCATTTAGCTATGCGGATCCCAGTGCAAACCAAAGTAAGAATGGAAAATCTTTTTAAAATCTATAGAACGCGAGGACTATTTATGTATGCAAGAGTATAACAGAAACACTTGTGATTTGTGGCTGTTTTCAGATATTCAGCAATAATTACAAAAAGACCCTGATTTAAGTTTACATGTGAATAGAAGTCATAGGTAATGTTAAAGGTTAGTTTGAGTAATATCTATAATAGTCATAATAGCGATGCAGTAAGAAACATCTTGCGAGCTCCTGAATAAATAACATATAAAACCCCTCCACGTGGTATTTACAAGAACAGTGTAAAGGTAGAGCTTCAAGGAAACGTAGAAAACATCAGTAAAGATATAAAAATATTTTTTCAAAGCTCAGGAAACTTGTCATCATTTTCATCAAAACTACTAATAATATCACGTTACTCGGTTTTTAAACAGCTTTCAACATTAGTGTCCACGTAGGTTGCTTAATTACTTGCAAACATGTAAAGGATAAAGAAATAACAAACTTACCAAATGATTTTCATATCAGATATTTTTGTTTAAAGACAAGCTGAATATATAAAAGCAATAACTAATTTCTAGGTTTTTGGTTTTGTATTTTGCAAACTTTTTTGACCAACAAACTAAACATGTGGCTTCTTGTTAATTATAGTAATTTTTTGTCTTTTTTTAAATTTTAGGTCCTAGCAATACATCAAAAATCTCTGGAGTTTTTCAAACTTCCACTCAATGTGAAGGAGAAATACAAAAGGTCACTACCTTTTGATCTTGAAGGGTACCTTAGCTCTGATAAAGAAATGTAAGCACAGCTGTCACTAATTTATGGAAATTGATGTTTTTTGTATGGCTCATATATTTAAAGCGAGAATCAGTTTCTGATAGACTTTTCAGCACCTCACTATCACAATTTATACTGATGGTTCTCAGACTGGGAAGCCCCATGGGAACGTATCCTTGAAAACACATGGAAAAGTCAGAAAGCAAAAAGTAATTATCGAAACATTATTAATTGAAACGAATAATGTCGCTATACTGAAGAAACAATGCAGTCAACACTGGTATATCCGACCAAAAAACTTTCTGACTAAAATGGTGACTAAACACGTGTGAAGTATATATCTTTATTTCATTTTTGTCACCCTAAACGTTTGCCTGTTTTCAACTGTCTACTATACGTTAAATATATTGTGGATGTATGGAACACAAGAAAAAGAGGCTGATAATCTAAACTGTTGTGGAACCACTGATGTCTACCATGATTAAACTCCTTAAACCACGCTGTGAAAAACCTTCATCGTAAATTAGAGTTTTGTTACTTGTTTAACAAATTACCATGTCTTTCGATAAAGAGTGACTGATTAACTAACCACTTCGTAACTTGTCCTTGCACGTGTTTCATCAGTTGTTTATATTCAAGAAACTTTATGGAAAAAATATATGTATATTCCCATGGAAAAATTACGGAATATACCGGCCTGAGTAATTATTGTAACGCGAATTTTAATATGCAAATAAACTGGTGAAGTAATAATCACAGTAAATTAGAAGTCACGGTGGAAGGTATTGTTTACATGCACGAGATAAATGTTGAACAATGACGGATGAGGTAGATTATGATCGGACAATCATGTACCAATTGTTATTTTAGTTTGTATAAGTTGTTTTGAACATTTGTTCGTTAAAGTATACATACACATCAGTTTTGTATAAATGGGTGTGATTTTGATATAATCTTTCTCGAAACATATCATCAATTTGTTCAGACAGCTTCCCTGTACTTGATGTTGAGACAGCAATGTGTCTCTAGATTTATTACGCCAAAATACAAGGTTCTATTCTCTACATTAGACACAGGAGATAGCCTAATTTGGCTTTGCTCAAGAAATGATAAAATGAGCAAAAGATGAAACAAAGTTTTACACGTGTTAATACGTTAATAATTTCAAATTTGTGAAAATGCTATTTCAAAAAAAAACGGTTTATAACGACTATCATTAAAATTATATAGTGTATTTATACTCACTATACTGATGTGTATGTGTATATGTAGATATATATCAACCTGAATTCCATAACTTGGATTTTATGGTGTTACTGTAAGCTTCAATGCTTCCTTTGAGACAACACAATGTAACACAAACATTGTTCCTGTCTAGAATGTATTATTTCTTAGTTGCTTATGTTGTAAAAGTACAGAAAGCGGCCATTATTCTCTTCAAACTTTGGTTTTGTGACCTGGATAATGAAGTTAAAAAAATAGCTTTTTTCTATGTAAAAACGGGCAAATTTTCTAATTTTCATTTACATAATGTCTGAATAAAATGACATGAATCAAGGTTTACATGTAGTTATTCAAGAAGTGATTAGTTTGTTCAAGATTTGCGACTCTAATGTAAATCCCTTTCACGTGTCAGTCCCCAAATATAGTTTCCCATCATGTTTTCGTTGTGCGTGGGCCCGGCATGGCCTAGCAAGTTAAGGCGTGCGCTTCGAAATCTGAGGGTCGCGGGCTCACGCCCGAGTCGCACCAAACATGCTCGCCTTCCCAGCCATGGGAGCGTTATGTCACGGTCAACCCCACTATTCGTTGGTAAAAGAGTAGCCCAAGTATTGGCGGTGGGTGGTAATAACTAGCTGCCTTCCCTCCAGTCTTACACTGCTAAATTAGGGACGGCTAGCACAGACAGCCATCGAGTAGCTTTGTGCGAAATTCCAAAACAAACAAACAAAAGTCGTTGTACGCTCCTTGGTAGCGGCGTTGAAAGTCCAGTATATCTTGGTGAAAGCGCTCATTCTGCTTTTCTGAGTATGCTTCAATGTTTTCTTTGAATTTATGACGATGAGCGTCAAGGACATGGACTTTCAGGAACATCCTGAAATCCATTTTGCCGTAGTTCTTCACGAGAGCCTCAACCAGTTCCACATAGTTTTCGGCCTTGTGATTGCCCAAAAAAGCCCCGAGCCACTGCGACAAAGCTATCCCAAGCTTTTGTTTCTTCTTACTGAGCTACTTGAAGAATTCAGTGCACTCCAGTATCTTTTTCATTTGTAGTCCAACGAAGACATCTGCTTTGACCTTTGATTCAGACAGCTTAGGGAAGAAGTCTCGAAGGTACTTGAAAGCTGCAGACTCCTTATCAAGAGTTGTAAAAATTGTTTCATAACACACAATTTTATATGCAGTGGTGGGAACAACACCTTCTGGAGCTCCACCAGCGACTCATTCTTGACATTGTGCCTCCCCACAGAGAACTCGGTCCGTTGTGGCCAGTGCTTCCTGTTGTAGTGTGCTGCGGTGTCCCTGGTGTCCCAAAGGCAAAGATAACAGGGAAACTTGATAAAGCCTTCTTGAAGACCCAGCAGGAATATCACCATTTTGAAATCTCCGATAACCTCCCAGTCATGCTCATCACTCTTCAAGGCTTCTAACAAGGTCTTGACGCTGTTGTATTCCTCTTTGAGGTGCACCAAATGAGTCAGGGGAAGAGACAAATACTTATTCCCGTTATGGAGCAGCACAGATTTGAGGCTTTTGGATGAGCGATCAATGTGGAGGCGCCACTCATTCGGGTTACAGGCAATTCCAATTGCCTCGCACAGACCGAATACATTACGGCAGAAGCAGAACTCATTTCGACGAGTGAAAAAGTTTGAAAAACGTGACGCTTCCTCTGACTTGCGACTTGCACACTTTCCAACAAGTCCCACTCTTTGAGTCAAGATGTCAGAAGCTCGACATTCGACTTTGTTAGATCAAGATCTCTGATCAAGTCATTGAGGTCTCTTTGGTTGGGGTAGTATGGATTTCTCTCACCAGCTGCACTTCTGAAACGTCTACCTCCTCTTCTACAACATTCTAGAAAGTTCTTCAAAATTCTTGTAATTTCAAGAAAATTCTCTGTTAGCTACTCAGCACTGAATCTACCTGAAATGTTTTAAAAAAGGGGTAAATTTGAAAATTCCATTAATCTGGTCACAAAAGCAAAGTTTGAAGAGAAAACTACGTCTTTTCCATTTACTTTAAGCGTAAGCAATTGGAAAATAACACTTTCTGTCCAGGAAGAAGAAAAAGTAAAAAAAAAATTACATAATGTAATGGATAGAAAACTCATTCCGTTAACATCTAAAATCTATAAAAGTAGGCTTGCAATATTTAGAAAATTTTAAGTTTAACATCAAGAATTTAATAACTTCGATAAATATTTTCACTTGATGTCTACTAAATGTTAAACATCAGATATAAAAATAAGTGAACCACATTAGCAAGTTTTCAGTGGGTAAAGTATTGACCATTAGTTGTTTAGTTTCAGAGAAAATAATTAGATCAATAAGGATTTTGAGGTATATTCAGTTCTTAGATCGACTAGTCATGAAATTATGCAATTAAGTTTATTTTTATGTTGGTTTTAGTGGTCATGGTGAGAAATTTCTATTTAAACGTCATTTGGAAACTTTCGGTTACAATAATGCACAAGGATGTGGAAACGTTAGGAAAAAAAGAAACTAATTTTCATTAAGTTGATTGAGCCTCGAATTATCTTTTACTAAATAATTTAAAATAATTCTCCACCACCACCACCACCGAATAAAAGAACAACTTCACGACAGTATTTTATTTGTATTCTTTAGATGAGTGTATCTAGTCCTGATTGTATACAAATAATTATTTGTTGTTAAGAATAAAGCAACACAATGGGTTATATGACCTGTCACTCCACGGGTAGCCTCTGACTAACCAATGAGCCACTAGGGAGGGGGTATAACTATCGGAATAAAACTGACGTTACAATGTCCTAGAATAAAACGTTTTCCGCCTTCGTGAAAAGTTCTTCGTTGTAGAGCTCAAGCCATTCACGTGATACAGATTTAGTAATCAAACGAACACTTGCTGGATTATTCCCAATACATTCCGTTATTACATTATATTCCCAGAATATTACATTAGTGAAGAATTGCCCCTTTTCAGTGATGTCGAGAAACCCACTTAATGAGAATTTTATATGCAAAAACGGCTCGTTTGGGTTGAGAAAATATTTCACTCTTCTATTTGAAATATTTTCTCAACCCAAACGAGCCGTTTTTGCATATAAAATTGCCCCTTTTGCTAGCCTAGAGAATGAGTATGTTTTTCTCATGGCAAAGTTACATCGAGCTATCTGTTGAGTCCAACGAAGGGAATCGAATGTCTGATCTTAGGGTTGTAAGTCCGTATACTTATCGCTGTACTAGCGGGGGCCATTACACAACGACCTGATAGCAAAATGTAACATTTTAACGAGCTTAAAAAAGGTACAAAAAACCGCATAAAAACGTAGACACATTTCTATCAAAACATAGTTTACTACATGAGAAGTAGTGGGTAGATAGTCTCAAACGCCCATGTGAGAAATAAATGCTTGACGAGAGCTTTCATTGAAAACAATGCTTTTAATTAAGATTATAAACTAAATTAAAATTTCCGAATAACACCTGTTTTCACCATAGCCCACGTTATAAGAATTTATTTTTTCTTTTGTTATTTAGTCTTCAGCCAGGTGTATTACAAGAAATGAAGGAAATGTATGAGGTGGTCAAAATTGACACTGCATTTCCGGTTGAGGAAGATGTCCCTGGGTTTAAGCAAGTCTGTGTAGATTTCCTTGACTCCTCCAGAGCCCTCTCTCGTCGTTTCTTAAGAGTTCTTGCAGTTACTTTAGGTAGGTTTTTACAGTGTATCGCTCCATGTTTAAGATTGGCCCAGCATGGTTAAGTAGTTAGGGCTCTCGACTCGCAATCTGAGGATCGTGGGTTCGAATCTCCGTTACACCAAATATACTCGCCCTTTCAGCCGTGCGGCGTTATAGGGTAACGGTCAATCCCACTAGTTGTTGGTAAAAGAAGAGTAACCCAAGAGCTAGCGGTGAGTGGTGATGATTAACCACCTTCCCTCTTGTCTTACACTGCTAAATTTGGGACACCTAGCGAAGATAGCTTTCGCGTAGCTTTGGGTGAAATTCAGTAACAACCAAGCAATTTTTACATAGTATGGTATCTTCTATAGGATTAGCATAGTTAAGTACGAAGATTGTTTGTTTGGTTTTTGAATTTCACGCAAAGCTATCCGAGGGCTGTCTGCGCTGGTCATCCCTAATTTAGTAGTGTAAGACTAGAAGGAAGGCAGCTTGTCATCACCACCCACCGCCAAATCTTGGGCCGCTCTTTTACCACCGAATATTGAGATTGACCGTCTCATTTTAATGCCCCCAAGGCTAAAAGAGCGAGCATGTTTGGTGCGATGGGGATTCGAACCCGTGATAAATACGGAAAATTGGTTCACATAAATAAATACACGCCACTAAAACATTTCGGTAAACTGAAAAGACGTAATGTTTTATTCAATGATTTTTGTTATAGGTCAAGAGAACGACATTTTTCTGAAAAATCACTGCTTCAACACGAAATACAACACCCTAACGACGCTGCGAATGCTTCATTATCCACCTGTTGAAGGAATATTAAAACCTAATACAGTTCGATGTGGCGAACATTCAGATTATGGAACAATGACGTTTTTATTCCAGGATAATGTCGGTGGCCTGGAGGTAAGGAATGTGTAAAGCATTAATCGAATTCAAAGTACAAACTGTTGATTGAAACATATACAGACTGTGTCAAAATAGTAAAATTGATGTAAAACGTTTTTTATTGAGATGCAAAATTTACTTTTAACTTCTGTTTGTTTGCTTTTTGAATTTCGCGCAAAGCTACTCGAGAGCTATCTGCGCTAGCCTTCCCTAATTTAGCAGTGTAAGACTAAAGGGAAGGCAGCTAGTCAGCAACACCCACCGCCAACTCTCGGGCTACTCTCTTACCAACGAATAGTAAGATTGACCGTCACATTATAACGCCTCCACGGCTGAACGAGCAAACATATTCGGTGCGACTGGGATTCGAATCCGTGACCCTGAGATTTCGAGTCGAACGTCTAACCCACCTCTCCATGCCGGACCGTCTTTTAACCAGTAACTAAAACAAAAGGAACACTTCATATTACTCGGTAATTCCTTGACTTAGAACACACCCTAGCACAGATAGCCCTCGAGTAGCTTTGTGCGAAATTCCAAAAACAAACAAACAGAACACACCCTGTAAAATGACTCAGTGAATCGCGCAAGTTGTAATATGATAAGATATTCATAAATTACTGGATGCAGGTTTTTTTTTTATCACATAAACCACTGACAAACAAATGTGGAGAAAGTATGACAGTTTCTAACAGCATCAGGAAGAGTAATTCTGAGTTGAATGTTTTCGATAAGTGCATACGTGGGGGTTTACAAAATGTTTTGCATTTGTAGAAATCCCAAGTATCAAGCAGGCATGTTGCCAAATATGTTTCTATAGATAACAATAAATGTCTCTTTCTTCCCGGACCGGTTGAAATGGATAGAATATAACCTTTTGAAATGTTTAACGAGATCTGAGGTTGACCTAGTGGTATGCGTACTCAGACTGTAAGCCGGGGACTTTATGTCTTGTGTCCTCTAGTCGCTAAAACATGCGCTCCACACTTTAGTGAAGCACGTGCTTTATTGCAGAGACAACCAAATGTTTAAAGAGCGAGCCTTAAAAGTTTGCAGTAGGTACTTATGACTACCTGCCTTTTCTCTAAATTGTCAGTTTACAGTTTTCTACTCTTCGAAATTATTTCAACAGTTTGAGTTTCCATCTTAAGACGATAATATTTATTAAAAACTAAGTCATACTTTAAAACAAAATATGGCCTGTTAAACTACCAAAGGAAGAATTTTAGGACAATCCGCTTTCAGAGGGAAAACATCTTCATCAGAGACTGAAGTGTCGCTTAGCCAAACCAAATGGCATTAGTCAAGTCCCACTATTCGATCTCAGAAGAATTTTCCAAGAGCTGACGGTGGATGTTTGACTAGCTGACCACATTTAAGTTTAAAACTAGAGGCAGCTAGCGTAAACAGCCCTCGTGTAGTTTTGTGTGAAATCAAACAAACAAACAATCCATTCATCCCTAAAATTGAATTACGATATGTTCAAGGTTGTCTTGTATCACAAATTTAAAAGTTTAGAACGTATCAGAGAAAACTAATTAGTTGGCGCATGAGTTATTACTGCTACTTTTATTCACTGAAAGTAATCCTTAAATCTATTTTTTTTAGTTGAAATTAAGAACAGGAGAGTGGATCTCAGCAACTCCTCTGGAGGATTCTATTTTAGTCAACATTGGGGACATGATGACCATATGGACTGATGGGTTATACAAAGCAACGGTAATTCGCTAACTTCTATTACGTATTATTAAATATTAATTGGGTAATTAACATCATTATTAAGTTTGGTACATAAAAGTAGACGTACTTAAACCACATTGCTTGTTTTAGACCACTGTTAAAATATTTTGCTCACGTGGTTTTATTTCCTTTCTTGAATCGCATCCTTTAGCGTCATCGAGTTTCGGTGCCAAAAGAAAAAGCTGAAAGACGACGCTCAAGAAGTTCTATTGCCTTCTTTGTCAGTCCGGATGATGATGTTGTAGTAGAACCAATTAATGGGTCAAAAAAGTTTCCTAGTGTGAAATTTAAAGATTATTTAAATGATAAATTTAAGAACACATTACAGTACTGATGATCAAGAATACATAGAAAGTTATTACATATTTTTGTGGTATTTTTGTTTTTGTGGGTGTATGTAAAGCTATACTTGGACTACCTGAGTTTTATCCATTACGGGGAATAGAACACCAGATTTTATCAAGAGTCTCTGATATTTTTGAACTAGTTTGTAAAAAGAGTTTAAAGATAAAAACATAACTACACCGATATTTAATGTATTGCAATAATCTGTGTGATTCATTTTACTTTTCTAGGAGGCTCGTAATCTGAGGGTCACATTTCGAATCCCTGACACACCAAACATGCTCGCCCCTTTCAGCCGTGGGAGCATTATAATATGACGGTCAATCCCATTATTCGTTGGTAAAAGAGCAGCCCAAGAGTTGGCGTTGGGTGGTGATGATTAGGTGCTTTCTCTTTAATCTTACTCACCTAAATTTGGGAAGGCTAGCACAGACAGCCCTCTTGTAATTTTGCGCCAAATTCGAAAACAAATACCTTTCTAGAAAGTATAAGCTCGATTAAATTTCAAAAACTAATAATACATTCAGTTTAAAACCTGGCTGACCCAGTATGGCCAGGTGGTTAAAGCATTCGACTCGTAACTTGAAGCTCGAAAGTTTAAATCTCCATCACACCAAACATGTTTGCTCTTTCAGACATGGGCGCATTTTAATGTGACGATCACTATTAGGTAAAAAGTGTAGTCCAAGAGATGACGGTAGGTGGTGGTGATTACGTGCCTCACCTCTTGTCTTAAACTACTAAATTAGGGACGGCTGGCGCAGAGAGTCCTCGTGTAGCTCTGCGCAAAATTAACAAAAAACAATCAATAAACGTGCAGTATGGCATAATTTAACTGTGTGTGTGCTTTCTTATAGCAAAGCCACTTCGGGCTATCTGCTGAGACACCGAGGGGAATAAAACCCTGATTTTAGAATGATGCAACTTCTGAAGCCTTTAATTTTAATAGTATATCAACAGCTACAACTTTTGTCTTAGCGTATCTTTTGTCAAAAAAAATGAGTTTTTGTTAAATCGTGAAACTGATTTTATTTAATAATTTAATAACCTTAATATTTTTTGGTAATACACAAGATTAAGTCTGCCATTATTTTTATAATCGGTCTCACGGTTCTCGTGCTGAAATTGAATTCCATTGGGTTCCAGCCTACCCAAACAGCATGCACACTGGTAAGTTATCCTAAATTAGTTTCACCTGGTTTAGTAGGTTGGTATATTTTAGATATCTATGACAGTTTGTGTATTCTAAACTTATTTTTACCAAAACGCAATGGCTTTTTTATAATTTAGAAGTTATTATGTAAGGAATCGCTTCTTTTCTATGTGAATTTTCGTTAACTTGCTTCATTAAAAAGTTTCAGACACACATGGATAGGATAAATAATACCTAAACTCACACCCTCAGTATGGGTACAAAATTTCAGGTATATGAGTTATTTCCACTTGGAGTTATAATGGTCACATTTATTTCTGTTTTTGTTTTTTTTGCTAGCTTGCCTAATTAAAAAGATGAACATGCACGCACGCACGCACATGGATGAGTAATAATATTTAATGCACACCTTCAGTGTCTTTTTATTATGGATAAAAATTTCAGGTCTCTAGTATCTTTCCTCTTGAAGTTATGGTGGTCATATGCAGGCACACAGACTCGTCCGTTTATTCTTATAGATACTATTACATTTTACACATTTATCTTCATTTGTTTATCGCAAATTAAAAATCTAACGATGTAAAAATAACATATTTAATATACCAAAAAAATAATAAGACTGCAAGGAAGGACAGCTTCGTAACAAGGTAAGACTATTTTTAAAAATGTAACATAGAACATAAAACTTAGGACTGTAACATACAGCATCACATTCATTACCTGTACTTTCTGCTCATCTCTCCAAGTGTTTTTCTTTGAAATTAATGAGTAAAAATTATAACTTGTATGAAATTTATAGTGTAGCTAATTAATATTAAATATTATAAGATAATAAATACGGGCATTTTTTCTTAATGCTATTTTATACATGTAGCTAAAAAGAACTGAAATGTTAAAAAAAACACAATATACAAATTTTATAAATTTGGCTCCAAAAACAAATCAGAGTAATTAATTTCCATGTATACAACCTACAGATACCGGTGTTGATAAGTGTATAAAAATGATACTTGCAATTATAAAAACATTAGAAATGTGAATTTAGAATCTGATTAACTTGATAATATATAGTCAATAAAAATGTTGAAAATTATTGTTTTTGTGGCAGTAGAACGTTTTACTGCCTTTGTTTTGCAGTTTTTTTGAAAGAGATATATACTCTTACAATATACTCATTGAAGTATATGTTGAGTATACATATAACGTACATGCAAATTTACTCATACATATCATTGTATCTGTGTTACAATACTAACATAGTAAATAAAATTATTTACTAAAAAATTTCTAAACACCAAAGAACTTAACAGGGGTTAAGTAATTTATCTCTATTGTTCATTTACATTTTTATTGCTTGAAAATTAAATTCTAGTAACATTATGTTACTCTATGTATTACTATTTGTCCACTTTGTATCAAATTTGTACAATCAGCTTGTAATTAATAACTGAAAATAAAATGCTCTTTCCAGTTGTACCTTTAAACTCATTTCCATGTTTATTTTAATAATTATTAATCAGAAAAAAACAGTGAAAAAAAAGTTTTCAACCAACATAACGAAAATAAAATAAGAGGATCAACGACTATATAAGTCATAAAACATTTTCACATGAAAACATATTTTTTTAAATTTCAATACTCTTTATAAACCTATTGACATTTTCTTATAAATGTAATCTTTTCTTACCATTTGTAAAACAACTTTACTTCTTTCTTTACTGCAGGTTCTAAAAACAACATTTTCATCATCATCTATGTAATCTATAGTTCCAAGAACCTCTGAAATATAAGAATCCAGTAACACAAAGTAAAACAATTTGTATATTTTCATACACAAAAAGAATTTATTCTATTTTTACATACACTTTCATTTTCCATTACATACAAATACCAATTTTTAATTCGTTTAGTCTAAATGATTTAATGTCGTACTTTATCAATACTTTACCTATTTAGTTCCTTATTATTCACCAGTATGAAGCACCATATGTCACTCAACACACCAGTGTCAGTACTGGTAGCAGCTAATTGATAAATACAGATTAATAATGTCATGTAGTACATTTACTTATGTAAAAACATATTCACAGACTTGAGTTTTATCAGAAAATTTTCACCAAAAAGTTAAATCAGTAAGATTATCTTTGCAGTTACCTTACATGAACATATTATTATGCAAGCCAACACTCAGTTTACTTTGCCATAACTGTTGATATTAATAAGATAATGACCACAACAGAGGATATTATACTCTGGATTACGGTAATGGTAGATTTGCAATATATAATAATAAAGCACTTTAGTTACATTTACATTTTTCTTCCATGAAACTAGGAAAGGTCTAACATAAAGAGGATATGAAGTAATCATAACATGTTGTGTAAGTGTTGTTATTCCTACCAAATCTTTCGGTTAAACTTGAAGTTTTAAAGTTTGCAATGTAACAATCTTATTCAGTTAAACTTGAAGTTTTAAAGTTTGCAATGTAACAATCTTATTCAGTTAAACTTGAAGTTTTAAAGTTTGCAATGTAACAATCTTATTCAGTTAAACTTGAAGTTTTAAAGTTTGCAATGTAACAATCTTATTCAGTTAAACTTGAAGTTTTAAAGTTTGCAAAGTAATAATCTTAAATCTTGATGCTTTTATTATAAAATTATGCAGCTCATTACTCAATTATATCCAACTGATTATTATTACAAACCTTGCTAATAAGTGGAAAACTAATTTAAATAATTTAATATATTCAAGAATCATGACACTCTTGATAATAATTAAAAATTATAATGATAATACTTTAATTACCTGGACAGTTAGAATGACAGAAAACAATCATAACTACAAACACAAATTCTGATTAATTCATTATTTTAATGACTAATTAATTTAACTGTAATTTTATTATTTTACACGACTAATTTGTGCTCATATGTAATTGATTACATTTGCTAATCAAGTTAATCCTTCAGTTCTATAGCCAATCACATTTTTCTGAAATCCTTAAAAGTTATAAAAGCAATAATGGCATTTAAAAAGGACTTACTATTAATAAATCTTTGACACTTCAATAATCGATAATCTATAAGTTCCTGAAACAAAAAGAGATCCAAGCTGTAGTTAACAAGTACATACAGATATCACTAAATCTTAACTTAAACAAATACCTTAGACACTGTCATACTCAAAATATCGTTTCACCAATTCTTTTTTATGCACTAAACCAGAACCTGGAAACCATTTTTCCCTATATGGTATCTTGATGGACCCCAAAGTCAGGAACTTTCATCATTAAGGATATATAAATTGAAATCCCTACACAATGCATGTCAGAATAGCCTGGAGGTAAAAGATGAGGGTGTTTTGATGTTTCGTTTAGAAATCTGAAACTAATCTTCAATTAATATTGTAGATATTATGATAATATACAAAACTTATTCTGTCAAATAAAATACTTTCCATTTATTGCAGACCACAGTTCAATAATTTTACTTAGTTCTTACTAAATACAATCAAAAACCACCAACAAAAGTAAACAGACCGTTGGTTCAAAAGCTATTATTAATGAGTATATAAAATTAAAATAACTATATATTGTACATTTCTCATACACAATAGTTCCTGTAACTTGTGATACATCATACAAATCTCACCAAAGCCAGGAGGACACATAAAAAAGTGATTATAATAAATAGTAAAAAATATATAGAAAGCCAGTTAAAAAAATTATTCAAATAATGAGGTATTTAACTTACAGTATAATACGAAAAGTTAGTAAAAATCCAAAACGTTAAATAACAATTCTCATTCGCCAACTACTAGTACCCTAGTAGTAGTAAACAGTCAATAACTAATGAATTATGCTCCTTAATCAATATTGCACGCCCCCCAGTGGCTTAGCGGTATGTCTGCGGACTTACACGCTAAAATTCGGGTTTCGATACCCGTGGTGGGCAGAGCACAGATAGCCCATTGTGTAGCTTTGTGCTTAATTCAAAACAACAACAACAATATTGCACAGATTTCGTTTTTTTAATGAATTAGGAAATCTTAAAGGCCGAGTAAAGATAAAATGCACTGTGGCATCCTATTGTTAATCTTATCTAAACTAGAACAAATCATAAAAATAAATATTAACCCTTACCTCAGTGAACACAATATCTGCACCAAAATCAAGAGCTAGTAACCTCATTGGAAGAGTACCAACTCTAACCATCGGGGCAAGTATTATTTTATTATTAAAATTAAGGCGCAGTGAAATTTGTTGTTCCATATTTGTGACAGTTTATATCTATGAAATAGCAACAGAACAGTAAAATATTTAATTAATTAATAATATCACTGCTCAAATGTACATCTCTATCTTATAAACTAAATCTATGTGTGGCAGAAATTGCAATGCCCCCTCTGGTATTTACTAAAAATTAAAATACGGGCGAAAGTATAAACAAAGTTTAGTGAATTATATGGAACGTGTAAATAAGTGTATATAACTCTACGTTTTTTTAGTAATACATTAAATAAACGTTTATTCACGTTCATCTTAATTCAATGATTTATCTCTCCAGGAACTAGTTGCTCCATTTAAAAAAACATATTGGTTTTTAAGATAATTAATAACATAGTACAAAACAATAGTACTAGAATATACTGCTCTCGTTAATTTATTTTTTTTGTTTATTGAATCTAAATAGTATTGTGAAACACTTATAAAGCTTGTGTTTTCTTATATGTCAATGTCACATAATATCGTAGTTATACACTTCTTAACAGCTTTTTTCTGATTGATAACGCACATACCGTTATTTGTTTTTCTGTTCCAATCATTGCGCTCTTTTACCATTCCAAGGAGTAATAGAGAATGTATAGCTTTCGATCTTAGTATAATATATGTATTTAGCCAATTTAAGAACAACAAGGAACTTGTTGGTCCATATAAACCATCCCATCTACTAAGATAAATTTTAAAATAAAAATAACACACAAAGCCAGAATAAACCATTCAAATTTTATATGCAAACAAGTGGGTTTCTCGACATCACTGATTGTTAAACCATTCAAATATTTATCAAGCCTTTTCTAAACTCTTAAACTTTCTCAAATAAATTGCTTTCACCACATGTAAAATCAATCCATTTCAAAGGCCAACTACCCTGTAAGAAAAATAAAGCTGTCTTAGCTTGAAATTTCCCTGTTTTAAATGATTTTGGTTTCTAAGTTTTCAAAGGCTTAAACGTGTTTTAGTCTCCTGAATCTTCGATGATCTAGTCTTATAAGTGAGACTTAACATCAATCAAACATCACACTGATTTTAATTTATGCACTATATAAATACCGTGCGTTATACGTACATCGAGTTTTATTTCTTATATCATTGTCTTGTACATCTTTACTCTACCTAAAATGGTTTACTAAAACAAAGCAACAAATAATATTCACTTTTTCATGATTCTTTTCTGATTTTTCCGTTAGAAACTTTGTTGTTCGTAGTTTTAACTCAAGAGTAGTTATTTAAATTGTGACCTTGAAAATGAATTAAATTAGGGTAGCTCCGTCTAGTATCTGATATATATACGTATGTATAGAATAAACAGGATGTATCATAATTATATGTCTTCGTCCGAAGTATTGTTCAGTTTGGATTATATTTAGTTATGTTACGTTTTGAAGCTGTAAATGTGTTATAAAACTAATAGTCGAGTTCCAGTATTTGTCAGACAAAAGTTGGTAGAGGATACAGTTTGCAGGCTGCCTTTTCCCTCATCTGTTAGTTAACAATTGAGGACAGCGAGAACAGGCAGGCCTTTATTGTATAAATAAGACTGTTTGGCTTAACAGTTATTGTTTAGTGAATTATCATTTGATGAATATTTAATATGACACTGGCCAAGAATTGCCTCGCTCCTGGTGTTGGTTTCTTTTGGTATTGTGCTGGCCTGAGATATGATCAAATTTGTCAAAAAATATATGGAAGAAAATCTAAAGTATAGCAAATTTTAAGTTAAATTGCTATGCATACATTATTTCTTTTCTGATCTGATCAAACGTGTGTGAGTGTGTTTTCTTATAGCAAAGTCACATTAGGCTATCTGCTGAGCTCACCGAGGGGAATCGAACCCCTCATTTTAGCGTTGTAAATCCGTACCTGATCAAATGACGATTAAACTTAACAAATGTAAATCATCGGCACTGAAAATGGTTATAAATAGTAGGCTAGCAAGGTTACACATAAGAAAATATACATTTAGTGCTGATACAACATAAATTCTGAAAGTACTGATGAGTCACATTTGATAATTCTCAACGTTAGCTTTAGGTCGCATATACAGCGTGTATAAAACAACAAATATTGGCAATCAATGCACATTATACATTTTTAAGATGCATTCAGAGCCATTCAGCAAGCCACTCCTTTTTTAACGAGATTTAGGCGTCTTATCATTTTGCATTTTGTTTTTATACCAAAAACGTTCCTCTCCTGAGAGCAGCCCATACTTCATATTTCACTCCCATGGCTCGAACGCCTATTGATGATTTTATGATAATTACTTTTTGCAAGATTCTTGACCTTCTCCTTCTAACATTCTGGTGTCAAAACATCATGTTCAATCAATATCATACAGAATTTTTGATCAAGTACTGCTAAGAAGAGATAAATGGGATCAGCAGTTTCTTGTGTTGATCCCTTCACGAGGCCCGGCATGGCCAAGCATGTTAAAGCGTTCGACTCGTAATCCGAAAGTCACGGGATCGAATCCCGGTCGCACCAAATATGCCCCTTTTTCAGCCGTGAGAGCGTTATGATGTTACGGTTAATCCTACTATTCGTCGGTAAAAGAGTAGCCCAAGAGTTGGCGGTGGGTGGTAATGACTAACTGCCTTCCCTCTAGTCTTACCCTGCTAAATTCGGAACGGTTAGCGCAGATAGTCCTCGAGTAGCTTTGCGCGAAATTCAAAACAAAGAATTTCAAACAAACTCAAACGCAAGTCCCTGACAGATGTCGATAATAAAATGCGCCCTTTATTTGACTTTGAAAATATTTTCTGAATATGGGCATTCTATCTGTTACAGATTTTTAAACTTCTGTATAGATTTAGGTTCAGTGTGGAGAGAAAGAGAAAACTCAAAATATTGAACACATAAAAAGAAGAAATAGGGGTATATTGCTCGTGCTTGTATTTATATAATTGTTTATGTAGCAAACCCAACAAACAGAATAGTATTTCAGTCGAGTAAAAAATTATTATTTGTCCTGTATAAATATATTTTTGTAAATTATGCAACTTGCACATCGAATGAATTAGCAATAATGTTTTAAACGCAGCTTAAAAGGTTGTTGTTGTTGTTGTTTTGGAATTAAGCACAAAGCTACACAATGGGCTATCTGTGCTCTGCCCACCACGGATATCGAAACCCGGATTTTAGCGTGTAAGTCCACAGACATACCGCTGAGCCACTGGGGGTCCTAGAATTATAACAAGAAAACACAAATTTTTAGACTGAATAACTTAAACCTCATAACGTTTATTTATATTTATTGTTTTAACCTTTCAGACTATCCTAGCTCATTATAAAGGATACAATGCATTGGTGTTGTCGTATCCTAGGACATAAAACTAGCCTTTAGTCTTTACAATGTGACCCATTTCAGTTTTTATACATTATATGTGTATAAGATCATTAATATTTATGAACAAATTATTAAAGCAATGTTATCAAGACACAGAACAGTAAATAAAGATGCAAACAATTATTTCTTCTAGTTACAATTAATGTATTTGGTTGTTAAGCATTTCAAAATTTCGCATTTGGAGGTCATTGAATGAAATCACTTCTTCAGGTTTTTATACTTAAATACAGTTGAATAACCAAAAACATCATAAATTACGGTAGTGATACAAAATCCACTATAATCCATTAATCATATTAACTAAACTGTATTTTGATCCAAAAATATATATTTACAATTTCGAATAAAGTAAAAACACTGCTTACCCGCTTGAAATCTTGATTCGAAAGAACGATATGGCCTTGTAAAGTTTGAGAAAACCCGTTAGGGAGTCATCCTGATCTTTTGATTGGTTCTTCACATGCCATGTGTTTTACTATGTATATATGAGGGACCGTTTCTAAGCGTGGAAAGAGGTAAGCGGGACCACAAGGTTTCATCCAGTACATAAGCGATATCTGACAAGAGATATGACATTCTTATTTGATATTCTAGCTTATCAATATCATTAATTTGCCTTCCTAATTCGTACGAAGCTACATACTTTTTGGCATCACAAATACCTTATTTAAACCAGAGCTGAATTCAACATACCAAGTGGCACATGAGAATCAATGTTTAACCGAGTTTTGTTAATATGTACTTTTAAAGTACGAAATTAAACAATGTATGATACTAAAATTTGAATTATAATATACAGTTTGATACCAAATTTATTGCAATAAATTCATAAAATAATAGTTCAATAAAATTTTGAATGACCTTCCACAGTATTTAGATAATTGACGGTTATTACTGCTAGAGCTGCTTAGGAACAGACTTCGAAAGGTCACCGGTTTAAAAAATAGCTCTTCATATCCTTCTTATGGTGACTGTTTGAGTAAACACAAGCTGACTTTATATATTACTTGAGGCGTCTGTAGTCTGATTCCAGTCCGTTATAGAGAGTGTTAGCAAATTCTCTGAGATATATCATACGTTTGTGTATCCTTTCTCACACTGTGTGCATGTTGCGGTAAAGAACACTTAATGAACTGCCTTTTAAGTGCCCACCAGTGGCTCAGCGGTATGTTTGCGAACTTACACGTTAAAATCCGGGTTTCGATACCCGTGGTGGGCAGAGCACAGATAGCCCATAATGTAGCTTTGTGCTTAATTCAAAACAACAACAATGTAATTCTAGATTAAAAGAAGCATAACTTTTATTTATTTCATAATTGGTTGAGATCGGTCAAAGCTACCAAACCAGTATAGAGATTCATTAGTAAAAACGACAGATCAAATATATAGTTTTTAAAAATAAACATTTGATAACTGAGTATATTTACTGAGTTAAAAGTTATAGCATGAAACCTATTAGAAACATAAATCTCCCCGTCATACCAATCATGCTCGCCCTTGCACCCGTGAGGGCGTTATTATGCAACGGTCAATCCCATTATTTGTTGGCAAATGAGTAGCCCAAGAATTGACGGTGGGTGGTGATGACTAGCTGCTTTTCCTCTTGTCTTGCACTTTTAAATTAGAGACGGCTAGAGCTTTGCGCGAAATTCAAAAACAAACAAACAAACATATATGTATCTATGTACCTGTACAAGGTGTGATGAAAACACCTTTTTAACTAATATTTAGCCATTAATAGTATGTACATATTGTCTGAATATTGTAAGCGTACTTAACAAAAACACCTTGAAATTGTGCACAGAACGATTAAAGTCAGAACATAACTTACATTTGTTTAAAAATTCTGAAAAAGTAATGTTTTAGTATTTATAACAGTTTTTGTTGTTGTTTTCAGATAAATCCAGCTCGACTAAAGTCACGGTCAACTATAATATTACTACTTCATATTATCTGAAACATTTGTAATGATGTCTATTCCTATCGTGGACGTTCAAGCCATAGGCAAGTTTCTATTTTTTTTTAAATCCTTTGGTTGATATAGTCAGGCAATACTAATTTGATATCTAAATATATGCTCAGCGGTATTCTGAGCAAGTTAGTCTGAAATTAGTTGAAATACAATACATAAAAAATACATTTAATCAATGTTCTGCCCACCGTTATAAGTCTCTTTTCAAAGGTACCACACCCGTATTAGTTAAAACCCTAATATTATAAGAAGGTGTGTGTTTTCTTACAGCAAAGCCACATTTGGTTATCTGCTGAGTCCACCGACGTCTAGATAAATATTGTAAACTCGTAAAAAAATGTTTCGGCATGGCGAGGTGGATATGACACTCGACTCAGATTCAAATCCCAGTCACACCAAGCACACTCGCTCCATCAGCCGTGAGGACATTATATATGATGGTCAATCCCACTATTCATTGGTAAAATAGTAGCTCAAGAATGGACGGTGACTGGTGATAACTAGTTGGGTTTCCTCTAGTATCACACTCTTAAATAAGTTAAGGACAGCTAGCGCAGAGAGCTTGTTTTTTTTGTTTGTTTTGAATTTCGCGCAAAGCTGCTAATTTAGCAGTGTAAGACTAGAGGGAAAGCAGTTAGTCATCACCACCCACCGCCCAACTCTTGACCTACTCTTTTATCACTTAGGAGTATACAATATGATTGAGTGATAGTTTGGAATTAAGCACAAAGAACTATATGTGTTCTCTCCACCAAAGATATCGAAACCCGCTTGCCAAAGTCTTAAGTCTAAAGACAGTGCTTCTAAACAGTAGTGAGGGGACGTATCGTTGGAAATTTGTAGAATTGCTATAAGAAATATTCAAAGCAAAAGAAATGATACAGTGAAAAGTGAGCAAACGAGTAAAGTGGTACATTTTGAACAGATTTTAAAACGATTTCCGATTTCGACTTTAGTTAAGAAATGTACACTGTTTCATTTAGCTATGCGGATCCCAGTGCAAACCAAAGTAAGAATGGAAAATCTTTTTAAAATCTATAGAACGCGAGGACTATTTATGTATGCAAGAGTATAACAGAAACACTTGTGATTTGTGGCTGTTTTCAGATATTCAGCAATAATTACAAAAAGACCCTTATTTAAGTTTACATGTGAATATAAGTCATAGGTAATGTTAAAGGTTAGTTTGAGTAATATCTATAATAGTCATAATAGCGATGCAGTAAGAAACATCTTGCGAGCTCCTGAATAAATAACATATAAAACCCCTCCACGTGGTATTTACAAGAACAGTGTAAAGGTAGAGCTTCAATGAAACGTAGAAAACATCAGTAAAGATATAAAAATATTTTTTCAAAGCTCAGGAAACTTGTCATCATTTTCATCAAAACTACTAATAATATCACGTTACTCGGTTTTTAAACAGCTTTCAACATTAGTGTCCACGTAGGTTGCTTAATTACTTGCAAACATGTAAAGGATAAAGAAATAACAAACTTACCAAATGATTTTCATATCAGATATTTTTGTTTAAAGACAAGCTGAATATATAAAAGCAATAACTAATTTCTAGGTTTTTGGTTTTGTATTTTGCAAACTTTTTTGACCAACAAACTAAACATGTGGCTTCTTGTTAATTATAGTAATTTTTTGTCTTTTTTTAAATTTTAGGTCCTAGCAATACATCAAAAATCTCTGGAGTTTTTCAAACTTCCACTCAATGTGAAGGAGAAATACAAAAGGTCACTACCTTTTGATCTTGAAGGGTACCTTAGCTCTGATAAAGAAATGTAAGCACAGCTGTCACTAATTTATGGAAATTGATGTTTTTTGTATGGCTCATATATTTAAAGCGAGAATCAGTTTCTGATAGACTTTTCAGCACCTCACTATCACAATTTATACTGATGGTTCTCAGACTGGGAAGCCCCATGGGAACGTATCCTTGAAAACACATGGAAAAGTCAGAAAGCAAAAAGTAATTATCGAAACATTATTAATTGAAACGAATAATGTCGCTATACTGAAGAAACAATGCAGTCAACACTGGTATATCCGACCAAAAAACTTTCTGACTAAAATGGTGACTAAACACGTGTGAAGTATATATCTTTATTTCATTTTTGTCACCCTAAACGTTTGCCTGTCTTCAACTGTCTACTATACGTTAAATATATGGTGGATGTATGGAACACAAGAAAAAGGCCGATAATCTAAACTGTTGTGGAACCACTGATGTCTACCATGACTAAACTCCTTAAACCACGCTGTGAAAAACCTTCATCGTAAATTAGAGTTTTTTTACTTGTTTAACAAATTACCATGTCTTTCGATATAGAGTTACTGATTAACTAACCACTTCGTAACTTGTCCTTGCACGTGTTTCATCAGTTGTTTATATTCAAGAAACTTGATGGAAAAAATATATGTATATTCCCGTGGAAAAATTACGGAATATACCGGCCTGAGTAATTATTGTAACGCGAACTTTAATATGCAAATAAACTGGTGAAGTAATAATCACAGTAAATATGAAATCACGGTGGAAGGTATTGTTTACATGCACGAGATAAATGTTGAACAATGACGGATGAGGTAGATTATCATCGGACAATCATGTACCAATTGTTATTTTAGTTTGTATAATTCGTTTTGAACATTTGTTCGTTAAAGTATACATACACATCAGTTTTGTATAAATGGGTGTGATTTTGATATAATCTTTCTCGAAACATCTCATCAATTTGTTCAGACAGCTTCCCTGTACTTGATGTTGAGACAGCAATGTGTCTCTAGATTTATTACGCCAAAATACAGGGTTCTATTCTCTACATTACACGCAGGAGATAGCCTAATTTGACTTTGCTCAAGAAATACACTGCTGATGAAATAAGCAAAAGATGAAACAAAGTTTTACACATGTTAATACGTTAATAATTTCAAATTTGTGAAAATGCTATTTCAAAAAAACGGTTTATAACGACTATCATTAAAATTATATAGTGTATTTATACTTACAATACTGATGTGTATGTGTATATATGTAGATATATATAAACCTGAATTCCATAACTTGGAGTTTATGGTGTTACTGTAAGCTTCAATGCTTCCTTTGAGACAACACAATGTAACACAAACATTGTTCCTGTCTAGAATGTATTATATGGTGTTACTGTAAGCTTCAATGCTTCCTTTGAGACAACACAATGTAACACAATCATTGTTCCTGTCTAGAATGTATTATTTCTTAATTGCTTATGTTGTAAAAGTACAGAAAGCGGCCATTATTTTCTTCAAACTTTGCTTTTGTGACCTGGATAATGAAATTAAAAAAATAACTTTTTTCTATCTAAAAACGGGCAAATTTTCTAATTTTCATTTACATAATGTCTGAATAAAATTACATGAATCAAGATTTACATGTAGTTATTCAAGAAGTGATTAGTTTGTTCAAGATTTGCGACTGTAATGTAAATCACTTTCACGTGTCAGTCCCCAAATTTAGTTTCTCATCATGTTTTCGTTGTGCGTGGGCCCGGCATGGCCTAGCAAGTTAAGGCGTGCGCTTCGAAATCTGAGGGTCGCGGGCTCACGCCCGAGTCGCGCCAAACATGCTCGCCTTCCCAGCCATGGGAGCGTTATGTCACGGTCAACCCCACTATTCGTTGGTAAAAGAGTAGCCCAAGAGTTGGCGGTGGGTGGTAATAACTAGCTGCCTTCCCTCCAGTCTTACACTGCTAAATTAGGGACGGCTAGCACAGATAGCCCTCGAGTAGCTTTGTGCGAAATTCCAAAACAAACAAACAAAAGTCGTTGTACGCTCCTTGGTAGCGGCGTTCAAAGTCCAGTATATCTTGGTGAAAGCGCTCATTTTGCTTTTCTGAGTATGCTTCAATGTTTTCTTTGAATTTATGACGATGAGCGTCAAGGACATGGACTTTCAGGAACATCCTGAAATCCATTTTGCCGTAGTTCTCACGAGAGCCTCAACCAGTTCCACATAGTTTTCGGCCTTGTGATTACCCAAAAAAGCCCCGAGCCACTGCGACAAAGCTATCCCAAGCTTTTGTTTCTTCTTACTGAGCTACTTGGAGAATTCAGTGCACTCCAGTATCTTTTCATTTGTAGTCCAACGAAGACATCTGCTTTGACCTTTGATTCAGACAGCTTAGGGAAGAAGTCTCGAAGGTACTTGAAAGCTGCAGACTCCTTATCAAGAGTTGTAAAAATTGTTTCATAACACACAATTTTATGTGCAGTGGTGGGAACAACACCTTCTGGAGCTACACCAGCGACTCATTCTTGACATTGTGCCTCCCCACAGAGAACTCGGTCCGTTGTGGCCAGTGCTTCCTGTTGTAGTGTGCTGCGGTGTCCCTGCTGTCCCAAAGGCAAAGATAACAGGGAAACTTGATAAAGCCTGCTTGGAGACCCAGCAGGAATATCACCATTTTGAAATCTCCGATAACCTCCCAGTTATACTCATCACTCGTCAAGGCTTCTAACAAGGTCTTGACGCTGTTGTATTCCTCTTTGAGGTGCACCAAATGTTAAATTTTAAGTTTAACATAAGGAATTTAATAACTTCGATAAATATTTTTACTTTTCTTTAGATGAGTGTATCTAGTCCTGATTGTATACAAATAATTATTTGTTGTTAGGAATAAAGCAACACAATGGGCTATATGACCTGTTACTCCACGGGTAGCCTCTGACTTACCAATGAGCCACTAGGGAGGGGGTATATCTATCGGAATAAAACTGACGTTACAATGTCCTAGAATAAAATGTTTTCCGCCTTTCGTGAAAAGTTCTTCGTTGTAGAGCTCAAGCCATTCACGTGATACAGATTTAGTAATCAAGCAAACACTTGCTGGATTATTCCCAATACATTCCGTTATTACATTATATTCCCAGAATATTACATTAGTGAAGAATTGCCCCTTTTCAGTGATGTCGAGAAACCCACTTAATGAGAATTTTATATGCAAAAACGGCTCGTTTGGGTTGAGAAAATATTTCACTCTTCTATTTGAAATATGTTCTCAACCCAAACGAGCCGTTTTTGCATATAAAATTGCCCCTTTTGCTAGCCTAGAGAATGAGTATGTTTTTCTCATGGCAAAGTTACATCGAGCTATCTGTTGAGTCCAACGAAGGGAATCGAATCTCTGATCTTAGGGTTGTAAGTCCGTATACTTATCGCTGTACTAGCGGGGGCCATTACACAACGACCTGATAGGAAAATGTAACATTTTAACGAGCTTAAAAAAAGGTACAAAAAACCGCATAAAAACGTAGACACATTTCTATCAAAACATAGTTTACTACATGAGAAGTAGTGGGTAGATAGTCTCAAACGCCCATGTGAGAAATAAATGCTTGACGAGAGCTTTCATTGAAAACAATGCTTTTGATTAAGATTATAAACTAAATTAAAATTTCCGAATAACACCTGTTTTCACCACAGCCCACGTTATAAGAATTTATTTTTTCTTTTGTTATTTAGTCTTCAGCCAGGTGTACTACAAGAAATGAAGGAAATGTATGAGGTGATCAAAATTGACACTGCATTTCCGGTTGAGGAAGATGTCCCTGGGTTTAAGCAAGCCTGTGTAGATTTCCTGGACTCCTCCAGAGCCCTCTCTCGTCGTTTCTTAAGAGTTCTTGCAGTTGCTTTAGGTAGGTTTTTACAGTGTATCGCTCCATGTTCAAGATTGGCCCGGCATGGTTAAGTAGTTAGGGCTCTCGACTCGCAATCTGAGGATCGTGGGTTCGAATCTCCGTTACACCAAATATACTCGCCCTTTCAGCCGTGCGGCGTTATAGGGTAACGGTCAATCCCACTAGTTGTTGGTAAAAGAAGAGTAACCCAAGAGCTAGCGATGAGTGGTGATGATTAGCCACCTTCCCTCTTGTCTTACACTGCTAAATTTGGGACATCTAGCGAAGATAGCTTTCGTGTAGCTTTGGGTGAAATTCAGTAACAACCAAGCAATTTTTACATAGTATGGTATCTTCTATAGGATTAGCATAGTTAAGTACGAAGATTGTTTGTTTGGTTTTGGAATTTCACGCAAAGCTATCCGAGGGCTGTCTGCGCTGGTCATCCCTAATTTAGTAGTGTAAGACTAGAAGGAAGGCAGCTTGTCATCACCACCCACCGCCAAATCTTGGGCCGCTCTTTTACCACCGAATAATGAGATTGACCGTCTCATTTTAACGCCCCCACGGCTAAAAGAGCGAGCATGTTTGGTGCGATGGGGATTCGAACCTGCGATAAATACGGAAAATCGGTTCACATAAATAAATACACGCCACTAAAACATTTCGGTAAACTGAAAAGACGTAATGTTTTATTCAATGATTTTTTGTTATAGGTCAAGAGGACGACATTTTTCTGAAAAACCACAGCTTCAACACGAAATACAACACCCTAACGACAATGCGAATGCTTCATTATCCACCTGTTGAAGGAATATTAAAACCTAATGCAGTTCGATGTGGCGAACATTCAGATTATGGAACAATGACGTTTTTATTCCAGGATAATGTCGGTGGCCTGGAGGTAAGGAATGTGTAAAGCATTAATCGAATTCAAAGTACAAACTGTTGATTGAAACATATACAGACTGTGTCAAAATAGTAAAATTGATGTAAAACGTTTTTTATTGAGATGCAAAATTTACTTTTAACTTCTGTTTGTTTGCTATTTGAATTTCGCGCAAAGCTACTCGAGAGCTATCTGCGCTAGCCGTCCCTAATTTAGCAGTGTAAGACTAAAGGGAAGGCAGCTAGTCAGCAACACCCACCGCCAACTCTCGGGCTACTCTTTTACCAACGAATAGTAAGATTGACCGTCAAATTATAACGCCTCCACGGCTGAAGGAGCAAACATATTTGGTGCGACTGGGATTCGAATCCGTGACCCTGAGATTTCGAGTCGAACGTCTAACCCACCTGTCCATGCCGGACCGTCTTTTAACTTCTCACCAGTAACTAAAACAAAAGGAACACTTCATATTACTCGGTAATTCCTTGACTTAGAACACACCCTAGCACAGATAGCCCTCGAGTAGCTTTGTGCGAAATTCCAAAAACAAACAAACAGAACACACCCTGTAAAATGACTCAGTGAATCGCGCAAGTTGTAATATGATAAGATATTCATAAATTACTGGATGCAGGTTTTTTTTTATCACATTAACCACTGACAAACAAATGTGGAGAAAGTATGACAGTTTCTAACAGCATCAGGAAGAATAATTCTGAGTTGAATGTTCTCGATAAGTACATACGTGGGGGTTTACAAAATGTTTTACATTTGTAGAAATCCTAAGTATCAAGCAGGCATGTTGCCAAATATGTTTCTATAGATAACAATAAATGTCTCTTTCTTCCCGGACCGGTTGAAATGGATAGAATATAACCTTTTGAAATGTTTAACGAGATCTGAGGTTGACCTAGTGGTATGCGTACTCAGACTGTAAGCCGGGGACTTTATGTCTTGTGTCCTCTAGTCGCTAAAACATGCGCTCCACACTTTAGTGAAGCACGTGCTTTATTGCAGAGACAACCAAATGTTTAAAGAGCGAGCCTTAAAAGTTTGCAGTAGGTACTTATGACTACCTGCCTTTTCTCTAAATTGTCAGTTTACAGTTTTCTACTCTTCGAAATTATTTCAACAGTTTGAGTTTCCATCTTAAGACGATGATATTTATTAAAAACTAAGTCATACTTTAAAACAAAATATGGCCTGTTAAACTACCAAAGGAAGAATTTTAGGACAATCCGCTTTCAGAGGGAAAACATCTTCATCAGAGACTGAAGTGTCGCTTAGCCAAACCAAATGGCATTAGTCAAGTCCCACTATTCGATCTCAGAAGAATTTTCCAAGAGCTGACGGTGGATGTTTGACTAGCTGACCACATTTAAGTTTAAAACTAGAGTCAGCTAGCGTAAACAGCCCTCGTGTAGTTTTGTGTGAAATCAAACAAACAAACAATCCATTCATCCCTAAAATTGAATTACGATATGTTCAAGGTTGTCTTGTATCACAAATTTAAAAGTTTAGAACGTATCAGAGAAAACTAATTAGTTGGCGCATGAGTTATTACTGCTACTTTTATTCACTGAAAGTAATCCTTAAATCTATTTTTTTTAGTTGAAATTAAGAACAGGAGAGTGGATCTCAGCAACTCCTCTGGAGGATTCTATTTTAGTCAACATTGGGGACATGATGACCATATGGACTGATGGGTTATACAAAGCAACGGTAATTCGCTAACTTCTATTACGTATTATTAAATATTAATTGGGTAATTAACATCATTATTAAGTTTGGTACATAAAAGTAGACGTACTTAAACCACATTGCTTGTTTTAGACCACTGTTAAAATATTTTGCTCACGTGGTTTTATTTCCTTTCTTGAATCGCATCCTTTAGCGTCATCGAGTTTCGGTGCCAAAAGAAAAAGCTGAAAGACGACGCTCAAGAAGTTCTATTGCCTTCTTTGTCAGTCCGGATGATGATGTTGTAGTAGAACCAATTAATGGGTCAAAAAAGTTTCCTAGTGTGAAATTTAAAGATTATTTAAATGATAAATTTAAGAACACATTACAGTACTGATGATCAAGAATACATAGAAAGTTATTACATATTTTTGTGGTATTTTTGTTTTTGTGGGTGTATGTAAAGCTATACTTGGACTACCTGAGTTTTATCCATTACGGGGAATAGAACACCAGATTTTATCAAGAGTCTCTGATATTTTTGAACTAGTTGTAAAAAGAGTTTAAAGATAAAAACATAACTACACCGATATTTAATGTATTGCAATAATCTGTGTGATTCATTTTACTTTTCTAGGAGGCTCGTAATCTGAGGGTCACATTTCGAATCCCTGACACACCAAACATGCTCGCCCCTTTCAGCCGTGGGAGCATTATAATATGACGGTCAATCCCATTATTCGTTGGTAAAAGAGCAGCCCAAGAGTTGGCGTTGGGTGGTGATGATTAGGTGCTTTCTCTTTAATCTTACTCACCTAAATTTGGGAAGGCTAGCACAGACAGCCCTCTTGTAATTTTGCGCCAAATTCGAAAACAAATACCTTTCTAGAAAGTATAAGCTCGATTAAATTTCAAAAACTAATAATACATTCAGTTTAAAACCTGGCTGACCCAGTATGGCCAGGTGGTTAAAGCATTCGACTCGTAACTTGAAGCTCGAAAGTTTAAATCTCCATCACACCAAACATGTTTGCTCTTTCAGACATGGGCGCATTTTAATGTGACGATCACTATTAGGTAAAAAGTGTAGTCCAAGAGATGACGGTAGGTGGTGGTGATTACGTGCCTCACCTCTTGTCTTAAACTACTAAATTAGGGACGGCTGGCGCAGAGAGTCCTCGTGTAGCTCTGCGCAAAATTAACAAAAAACAATCAATAAACGTGCAGTATGGCATAATTTAACTGTGTGTGTGCTTTCTTATAGCAAAGCCACTTCGGGCTATCTGCTGAGACACCGAGGGGAATAAAACCCTGATTTTAGAATGATGCAACTTCTGAAGCCTTTAATTTTAATAGTATATCAACAGCTACAACTTTTGTCTTAGCGTATCTTTTGTCAAAAAAAAATGAGTTTTTGTTAAATCGTGAAATTGATTTTATTTAATAATTTAATAACCTTAATATTTTTTGGTAATACACAAGATTAAGTCTGCCATTATTTTTATAATCGGTCTCACGGTTCTCGTGCTGAAATTGAATTCCATTGGGTTCCAGCCTACCCAAACAGCATGCACACTGGTAAGTTATCCTAAATTAGTTTCACCTGGTTTAGTAGGTTGGTATATTTTAGATATCTATGACAGTTTGTGTACTCTAAACTTATTTTTACCAAAACGCAATGGCTTTTTTATAATTTAGAAGTTATTATGTAAGGAATCGCTTCTTTTCTATGTGAATTTTCGTTAACTTGCTTCATTAAAAAGTTTCAGACACACATGGATAGGATAAATAATACCTAAACTCACACCCTCAGTATGGGTACAAAATTTCAGGTATATGAGTTATTTCCACTTGGAGTTATAATGGTCACATTTATTTCTGTTTTTGTTTTTTTTGCTAGCTTGCCTAATTAAAAAGATGAACATGCACGCACGCACGCACGCACATGGATGAGTAATAATATTTAATGCACACCTTCAGTGTCTTTTTATTATGGATAAAAATTTCAGGTCTCTAGTATCTTTCCTCTTGAAGTTATGGTGGTCATATGCAGGCACACAGACTCGTCCGTTTATTCTTATAGATACTATTACATTTTACACATTTATCTTCATTTGTTTATCGCGAATTAAAAATCTAACGATGTAAAAATAACATATTTAATATACCAAAAAAATAATAAGACTGCAAGGAAGGACAGCTTCGTAACAAGGTAAGACTATTTTTAAAAATGTAACATAGAACATAAAACTTAGGACTGTAACATACAGCATCACATTCATTACCTGTACTTTCTGCTCATCTCTCCAAGTGTTTTTCTTTGAAATTAATGAGTAAAAATTATAACTTGTATGAAATTTATAGTGTAGCTAATTAATATTAAATATTATAAGATAATAAATACGGGCATTTTTTCTTAATGCTATTTTATACATGTAGCTAAAAAGAACTGAAATGTTAAAAAAAACACAATATACAAATTTTATAAATTTGGCTCCAAAAACAATTCAGAGTAATTAATTTCCATGTATACAACCTAAAGATACCGGTGTTGATAAGTGTATAAAAATGATACTTGCAATTATAAAAACATTAGAAATGTGAATTTAGAATCTGATTAACTTGATAATATATAGTCAATAAAAATGTTGAAAATTATTGTTTTTGTGGCAGTAGAACGTTTTACTGCCTTTGTTTTGCAGTTTCTTTGAAAGAGATATATACTCTTACAATATACTCATTGAAGTATATGTTGAGTATACATATAACGTACATGCAAATTTACTCATACATATCATTGTATCTGTGTTACAATACTAACATAGTAAATAAAATTATTTACTAAAAAATTTCTAAACACCAAAGAACTTAACAGGGGTTAAGTAATTTATCTCTATTGTTCATTTACATTTTTATTGCTTGAAAATTAAATTCTAGTAACATTATGTTACTCTATGTATTACTATTTGTCCACTTTGTATCAAATTTGTACAATCAGCTTGTAATTAATAACTGAAAATAAAATGCTCTTTCCAGTTGTACCTTTAAACTCATTTCCATGTTTATTTTAATAATTATTAATCAGAAAAAAACAGTGAAAAAAAAGTTTTCAACCAAGATAACGAAAATAAAATAAGAGGATCAATGACTGTATAAGTCATAAAACATTTTCACATGAAAACATATTTTTAAATTTCAATACTCTTTATAAACCTATTGACATTTTCTTATAAATGTAATCTTTTCTTACCATTTGTAAAACAACTTTACTTCTTTCTTTACTGCAGGTTCTAAAAACAACATTTTCATCATCATCTATGTAATCTATAGTTCCAAGAACCTCTGAAATATAAGAATCCAGTAACACAAAGTAAAACAATTTGTATATTTTCATACACAAAAAGAATTTATTCTATTTTTACATACACTTTCATTTTCCATTACATACAAATACCAATTTTTAATTCGTTTAGTCTAAATGATTTAATGTTGTACTTTATCAATACTTTACCTATTTAGTTCCTTATTATTCACCAGTATGAAGCACCATATGTCACTCAACACACAAGTGTCAGTACTGGTAGCAGCTAATTGATAAATACAGATTAATAATGTCATGTAGTACATTTACTTATGTAAAAACATATTCACAGACTTGAGTTTTATCAGAAAATTTTCACCAAAAAGTTAAATCAGTAAGATTATCTTTGCAGTTACCTTACATGAACATATTATTATGCAAGCCAACACTCAGTTTACTTTGCCATAACTGTTGATATTAATAAGATAATGACCACAACAGAGGATATTATACTCTGGATTACGGTAATGGTAGATTTGCAATATATAATAATAAAGCACTTTAGTTACATTTACATTTTTCTTCCATGAACTAGGAAAGGTCTAACATAAAGAGGATATGAAGTAATCATAACATGTTGTGTAAGTGTTGTTATTCCTACCAAATCTTCGGTTAAACTTGAAGTTTTAAAGTTTGCAATGTAACAATCTTATTCAGTTAAACTTGAAGTTTTAAAGTTTGCAATGTAACAATCTTATTCAGGTTAAACTTGAAGTTTTAAAGTTGCAATGTAACAATCTTATTCAGTTAAACTTGAAGTTTTAAAGTTTGCAATGTAACAATCTTATTCAGTTAAACTTGAAGTTTTAAAGTTTGCAAAGTAATAATCTAAATCTTGATGCTTTTATTATAAAATTATGCAGCTCATTACTCAATTATATCCAACTGATTATTATTACAAACCTTGCTAATAAGTGGAAAACTAATTTAAATAATTTAATATATTCAAGAATCATGACACTCTTGATAATAATTAAAAATTATAATGATAATACTTTAATTACCTGGACAGTTAGAATGACAGAAAACAATCATAACTACAAACACAAATTCTGATTAATTCATTATTTTAATGACTAATTAATTTAACTGTAATTTTATTATTTTACACGACTAATTTGTGCTCATATGTAATTGATTACATTTGCTAATCAAGTTAATCCTTCAGTTCTATAGCCAATCACATTTTTCTGAAATCCTTAAAAGTTATAAAAGCAATAATGGCATTTAAAAAGGACTTACTATTAATAAATCTTTGACACTTCAATAATCGATAATCTATAAGTTCCTGAAACAAAAAGAGATCCAAGCTGTAGTTAACAAGTACATACAGATATCACTAAATCTTAACTTAAACAAATACCTTAGACACTGTCATACTCAAAATATCGTTTCACCAATTCTTTTTTATGCACTAAACCAGAACCTGGAAACCATTTTTCCCTATATGGTATCTTGATGGACCCCAAAGTCAGGAACTTTCATCATTAAGGATATATAAATTGAAATCCCTACACAATGCATGTCAGAATAGCCTGGAGGTAAAAGATGAGGGTGTTTTGATGTTTCGTTTAGAAATCTGAAACTAATCTTCAATTAATATTGTAGATATTATGATAATATACAAAACTTATTCTGTCAAATAAAATACTTTCCATTTATTGCAGACCACAGTTCAATAATTTTACTTAGTTCTTACTAAATACAATCAAAAACCACCAACAAAAGTAAACAGACCGTTGGTTCAAAAGCTATTATTAATGAGTATATAAAATTAAAATAACTATATATTGTACATTTCTCATACACAATAGTTCCTGTAACTTGTGATACATCATACAAATCTCACCAAAGCCAGGAGGACACATAAAAAAGTGATTATAATAAATAGTAAAAAATATATAGAAAGCCAGTTAAAAAAATTATTCAAATAATGAGGTATTTAACTTACAGTATAATACGAAAAGTTAGTAAAAATCCAAAACGTTAAATAACAATTCTCATTCGCCAACTACTAGTACCCTAGTAGTAGTAAACAGTCAATAACTAATGAATTATGCTCCTTAATCAATATTGCACGCCCCCCAGTGGCTTAGCGGTATGTCTGCGGACTTACACGCTAAAATTCGGGTTTCGATACCCGTGGTGGGCAGAGCACAGATAGCCCATTGTGTAGCTTTGTGCTTAATTCAAAACAACAACAACAATATTGCACAGATTTCGTTTTTTTAATGAATTAGGAAATCTTAAAGGCCGAGTAAAGATAAAATGCACTGTGGCATCCTATTGTTAATCTTATCTAAACTAGAACAAATCATAAAAATAAATATTAACCCTTACCTCAGTGAACACAATATCTGCACCAAAATCAAGAGCTAGTAACCTCATTGGAAGAGTACCAACTCTAACCATCGGGGCAAGTATTATTTTATTATTAAAATTAAGGCGCAGTGAAATTTGTTGTTCCATATTTGTGACAGTTTATATCTATGAAATAGCAACAGAACAATAAAATATTTAATTAATTAATAATATCACTGCTCAAATGTACATCTCTATCTTATAAACTAAATCTATGTGTGGCAGAAATTGCAATGCCCCCTCTGGTATTTACTAAAAATTAAAATACGGGCGAAAGTATAAACAAAGTTTAGTGAATTATATGGAACGTGTAAATAAGTGTATATAACTCTACGTTTTTTTAGTAATACATTAAATAAACATTTATTCACGTTCATCTTAATTCAATGATTTATCTCTCCAGGAACTAGTTGCTCCATTTAAAAAAACATATTGGTTTTTTAAGATAATTAATAACATAGTACAAAACAATAGTACTAGAATATACTGCTCTCGTTAATTTATTTTTTTTGTTTATTGAATCTAAATAGTATTGTGAAACACTTATAAAGCTTGTGTTTTCTTATATGTCAATGTCACATAATATCGTAGTTATACACTTCTTAACAGCTTTTTTCTGATTGATAACGCACATACCGTTATTTGTTTTTCTGTTCCAATCATTGCGCTCTTTTACCATTCCAAGGAGTAATAGAGAATGTATAGCTTTCGATCTTAGTATAATATATGTATTTAGCCAATTTAAGAACAACAAGGAACTTGTTGGTCCATATAAACCATCCCATCTACTAAGATAAATTTTAAAATAAAAATAACACACAAAGCCAGAATAAACCATTCAAATTTTATATGCAAACAAGTGGGTTTCTCGACATCACTGATTGTTAAACCATTCAAATATTTATCAAGCCTTTTCTAAACTCTTAAACTTTCTCAAATAAATTGCTTTCACCACATGTAAAATCAATCCATTTCAAAGGCCAACTACCCTGTAAGAAAAATAAAGCTGTCTTAGCTTGAAATTTCCCTGTTTTAAATGATTTTGGTTTCTAAGTTTTCAAAGGCTTAAACGTGTTTTAGTCTCCTGAATCTTCGATGATCTAGTCTTATAAGTGAGACTTAACATCAATCAAACATCACACTGATTTTAATTTATGCACTATATAAATACCGTGCGTTATACGTACATCGAGTTTTATTTCCTATATCATTCTCTTGTACATCTTTACTCTACCTAAAATGGTTTACTAAAACAAAGCAACAAATAATATTCACTTTTTCATGATTCTTTTCTGATTTTTCCGTTAGAAACTTTGTTGTTCGTAGTTTTAACTCAAGAGTAGTTATTTAAATTGTGACCTTGAAAATGAATTAAATTAGGGTAGCTCCGTCTAGTATCTGATATATATACGTATGTATAGAATAAACAGGATGTATCATAATTATATGTCTTCGTCCGAAGTATTGTTCAGTTTGGATTATATTTAGTTATGTTACGTTTTGAAGCTGTAAATGTGTTATAAAACTAATAGTCGAGTTCCAGTATTTGTCAGACAAAAGTTGGTAGAGGATACAGTTTGCAGGCTGCCTTTTCCCTCATCTGTCAGTTAACAATTGAGGACAGCGAGAACAGGCAGGCCTTTATTGTATATATAAGACTGTTTGGCTTAACAGTTATTGTTTAGTGAATTATCATTTGATGAATATTTAATATGACACTGGCCAAGAATTGCCTCGCTCCTGGTGTTGGAAGGCCTGGCATGGCCGAGCGCGTTAAGGGGTGCACTCGTAATCCGAGGGTCGCGGGTTCGCGCCCGCGTCGCGCTAAACATGCTCGCCCTCCCAGCCGTGGGCGTGTATAATGTGACGGTCAATCCCACTATTCGTTGGTAAAAGAGTAGCCCAAGAGTTGGCGGTGGGTGGTGATGACTAGCTGCCTTCCCTCTAGTCTTACACTGCAAAATTAGGGACGGCTAGCACAGATAGCCCTCGAGTAGCTTTGTGCGAAATTCCAAAACAAACAAAAAACAAAACAAAACCTGGTGTTGGTTTCTTTTGGTGTTGTGCTGGCCTGAGATATGATCAAATTTGTCTAAAAATATATGGAAGAAAATCCAAAGTAAAGCAAATTTTAAGTTAAATTGGTATGCATACATTATTTCTTTTCTGATCTGATCAAACGTGTGTGAGTGTGTTTTCTTATAGCAAAGTCACATTAGGCTATCTGCTGAGCTCACCGAGGGGAATCGAACCCCTCATTTTAGCGTTGTAAATCCGTACCTGATCAAATGATGATTAAACTTAATAAATGTAAATCATCGGCACTGAAAATGGTTATAAATAGTAGGCTAGCAAGGTTACACATAAGAAAATATACATTTAGTGCTGATACAACATAAATTCTGAAAGTACTGATGAGTCACATTTGATAATTCTGAACGTTAGCTTCAGGTCGCATATACAGCGTGTATAAAACAACAAATATTGCCAATCAATGCACATTATACATTTTTAAGATGCATTCAGAGCCATTCAGCAAGCCACTCCTTTTTTAACGAGATTTAGGCGTCTTATCATTTTGCATTTTGTTTTTATACCAAAAACGTTCCTCTCCTGAGAGCAGCCCATACTTCATATTTCACTCCCATGGCTCGAACGCCTATTGATGATTTTATGATAATTACTTTTTGCAAGATTCTTGACCTTCTCCTTCTAACATTCTGGTGTCAAAACATCATGTTCAATCAATATCATACAGAATTTTTGATCAAGTACTGCTAAGAAGAGATAAATGGGATCAGCAGTTTCTTGTGTTGATCCCTTCACGAGGCCCGGCATGGCCAAGCATGTTAAAGCGTTCGACTCGTAATCCGAAAGTCACGGGATCGAATCCCGGTCGCACCAAATATGCCCCTTTTTCAGCCGTGAGAGCGTTATGATGTTACGGTTAATCCTACTATTCGTCGGTAAAAGAGTAGCCCAAGAGTTGGCGGTGGGTGGTAATGACTAACTGCCTTCCCTCTAGTCTTACCCTGCTAAATTCGGAACGGTTAGCGCAGATAGTCCTCGAGTAGCTTTGCGCGAAATTCAAAACAAAGAATTTCAAACAAACTCAAACGCAAGTCCCTGACAGATGTCGATAATAAAATGCGCCCTTTATTTGACTTTGAAAATATTTTCTGAATATGGGCATTCTATCTGTTACAGATTTTTAAACTTCTGTATAGATTTAGGTTCAGTGTGGAGAGAAAGAGAAAACTCAAAATATTGAACACATAAAAAGAAGAAATAGGGGTATATTGCTCGTGCTTGTATTTATATAATTGTTTATGTAGCAAACCCAACAAACAGAATAGTATTTCAGTCGAGTAAAAAATTATTATTTGTCCTGTATAAATATATTTTTGTAAATTATGCAACTTGCACATCGAATGAATTAGCAATAATGTTTTAAACGCAGCTTAAAAGGTTGTTGTTGTTGTTGTTTTGGAATTGAGCACAAAGCTACACAATGGGCTATCTGTGCTCTGCCCACCACGGATATCGAAACCCGGATTTTAGCGTGTAAGTTCGCAGACATACCGCTGAGCCACTGGGGGGCACTTAAAAGGCAGTTCATTAAGTGTTCTTTACCGCAACATGCACACAGTGTGAGAAAGGATACACAAACGTATGATATATCTAAGAGAATTTGCTAACACTGTCTATAACGGACTGGAATCAGACAACAGACGCCTCAAGTAATATATAAAGTCAGCTTGTGTTTTCTCAAACAGTCACCATAAGAAGGATATGAAAACCTGTTTCTTGACCCGTGACCTTTCGAAGTCTGTTCCTAAGCAGCTCTAGCAGTAATAACCGTCAATTATCTAAATACTGTGGAAGGTCATTCAAAATTTTATTGAACTATTATTTTATGAATTTATTGCAATAAATTTGGTATCAAACTGTATATTATAATTCAAATTTTAGTATCATAAATTGTTTAATTTCGTACTTTAAAAGTACATATTAACAAAACTCGGTTAAACGTTGATTCTCATGTGCCACTTGGTATGTTGAATTCAGCTCTGTTTTAAATAAGGTATTTGTGATGCCAAAATGCTAAGTCTGTAGCTTCGTACGAATTAGGAAGGCAAATTAATGATATTGATAAGCTAGAATATCAAATAAGAATGTCATATCTCTTGTCAGATATCGCTTATGTACTGGATGAAACCTTGTGGTCCCGCTTACCTCTTTCCACGCTTAGAAACGGTCCCTCATATATACAAAGTAAAACACATGGCATGTGAAGAACCAATCAAAAATCAGGATGACTCCCTAACGGGTTTTCTCAACCTTTACAAGGCCATATCGTTCTTTCGAATCAAGATTTCAAGCGGATAAGCAGTGTTTTTACTTTATTCGAAATTGTAAATATATATTTTTGGATCAAAATACAGTTTAGTTAATATGATTAATGGATTATAATGGATTTTGTATCAATACCGTAATTTATGATGTTTTTGGTTATTCAACTGTATTTAAGTATAAAAACCTGAAGAAGTGATTTCATTCAATGACCTCCAAATGCGAAATTTTGAAATGCTTAACAACCAAATACATTAATCGTAACTAGAAGAAATAATTGTTTGCATCTTTATTTACTGTTCTGTGTCTTGATAACATTGCTTTAATAATTTGTTCATAAATATTAATGATCTTATACACATATAATGTATAAAAACTGAAATGGGTCACATTGTAAAGACTAAAGGCTAGTTTTATGTCCTAGGATACGACAACACCAATGCATTGTATCCTTTATAATGAGCTAGGATAGTCTGAAAGGTTAAAACAATAAATATAAATAAACGTTATGAGGTTTAAGTTATTCAGTCTAAACATTTGTGTTTTCTTGTTATAATTCTAGGACCCCCAGTGGCTCAGCGGTATGTCTGTGGACTTACACGCTAAAATCCGGGTTTCGATACCCGTGGTGGGCAGAGCACAGATAGCCCATTGTGTAGCTTTGTGCTTGATTCAAAACAACAACTAACACTAATTGGGTTGATGTATTTATCTCATTATAATGGTGTAACGGTGTTCTTTTTTTGGTGACTACCAGTAGCACAGTGGCATGTCTGCGGACTTACACGCTAAAATCCGGGTTTCGATACCCGTGGTGGGCAGAGCACAGATAGCCCATAATGTAGCTTTGTGCTTAATTCAAAACAACAATGTAATTCTAGATTAAAAGAAGCATAATTTTTATTTATTTCATAATCGGTTGAGATCGGTCAAAGCTACCAAACCAGTATAGAGATTCATTAGTAAAAACGACAGATCAAATATATAGTTTTTAAAAATAAACATTTGATAACTGAGTATATTTACTGAGTTAAAAGTTATAGCATGAAACCTATTAGAAACATAAATCTCCCCGTCATACCAATCATGCTCGCCCTTGCACCCGTGAGGGCGTTATTTAGCAACGGTCAATCCCATTATTTGTTGGCAAATGAGTAGCCCAAGAATTGACGGTGGGTGGTGATGACTAGCTGCTTTTCCTCTAGTCTTGCACTTTTAAATTAGAGACGGCTAGAGCTTGGCGCGAAATTCAAAAACAAACAAACAAACATATATGTATCTATGTACCTGTACAAGGTGTGATGAAAACACCTTTTTAACTAATATTTAGCCATTAATAGTATGTACATATTGTCTGAATATTGTAAGCGTACTTAACAAAAACACCTTGAAATTGTGCACAGAACGATTAAAGTCAGAACATAACTTACATTTGTTTAAAAATTCTGAAAAAAGTAATGTTTTAGTATTTATAACAGTTTTTGTTGTTGTTTTCAGATAAATCCAGCTCGACTAAAGTCACGGTCAACTATAATATTACTACTTCATATTATCTGAAACATTTGTAACGATGTCTATTCCTATCGTGGACGTTCAAGCCATAGGCAAGTTTCTATTTTTTTTTAAATCCTTTGGTTGATATAGTCAGGCAATACTAATTTGATATCTAAATATATGCTCAGCGGTATTCTGAGCAAGTTAGTCTGAAATTAGTTGAAATACAATACATAAAAAATACATTTAATCAATGTTCTGCCCACCGTTATAAGTCTCTTTTCAAAGGTACCACACCCGTATTAGTTAAAACCCTAATATTATAAGAAGGTGTGTGTTTTCTTACAGCAAAGCCACATTTGGTTATCTGCTGAGTCCACCGACGTCTAGATAAATATTGTAAACTCGTAAAAAAATGTTTCGGCATGGCGAGGTGGATATGACACTCGACTCAGATTCAAATCCCAGTCACACCAAGCACACTCGCTCCATCAGCCGTGAGGACATTATATATGATGGTCAATCCCACTATTCATTGGTAAAATAGTAGCTCAAGAATGGACGGTGACTGGTGATAACTAGTTGGGTTTCCTCTAGTATCACACTCTTAAATAAGTTAAGGACAGCTAGCGCAGAGAGATTGTTTGTTTTGAATTTCGCGCAAAGCTGCTAATTTAGCAGTGTAAGACTAGAGGGAAAGCAGTTAGTCATCACCACCCACTGCCAACTCTTGACCTACTCTTTTATCACTTAGGAGTATACAATATGATTGAGTGATAGTTTGGATTAAGCACAAAGAACTATATGTGTTCTCTCCACCAAAGATATCGAAACCCGCTTGCCAAAGTCTTAAGTCTAAAGACAGTGCTTCTAAACAGTAGTGAGGGGACGTATCGTTGGAAATTTGTAGAATTGCTATAAGAAATATTCAAAGCAAAAGAAATGATACAGTGAAAAGTGAGCAAACGAGTAAAGTGGTACATTTTGAACAGATTTTAAAACGATTTCGGATTTCGACTTTAGTTAAGAAATGTACACTGTTTCATTTAGCTATGCGGATCCCAGTGAAAACCAAAGTAAGAATGGAAAATCTTTTTAAAATCTATAGAACGCAAGGACTATTTACGCTAGCTGTCCCTTATCTTCAGTGTAGGACTTGAGGAAAGGCAACTAGTCATCTCTACCAACCACCCACTCTTGAGCTACTCTTTTACTAACAAATAGTGGGATTGACCTTCACAAGTAAAGCTTCTTTAATACACAACAACTCAAGCCCAAAATAAACCAATACAAAGGAACACATTTATACCTATATTAAAAATAATATAATAAATGATAATGATAAAATAAACAATATAAAATTATATATTCAAACATCTAAGCACGACCTCTACATTCCGACACTCAATTACACAACCCCTTTCAAACATTTGGTCAGCTTCCGGTCAGTTACCTCTTTGTTTTCTTTGTGAACCTGATGATGACCGAGAAGGTCGAAACGTTCTCAACCCAAACGAGCCATTTTTACATATATATTTTTCTCTACAAGTGGGTTTTCTCGACATCACTGATTACTTTGGCACAAACTTCTGGGTTTTTTTGGTGGCGTTAGAATAATTTAATTCTACCGCCCCTAGTGGGAAACTCGAAATATTTAAATTATTTTTATAAGTAAAAATTGTTAATACTTTGTTTTGCGATAGAGTTCGGATCGTTTAATATGTACGAAAAAGCTAAAGAAAACAATATATTCAACTACAGTGCATACGAAATATATAGAAAATAAAGCCCAATAAACAGTTATTTTTCACAGGTCTCTCAGAAACCGGTGAGCCAAGTAAAGAATCAATTCGTCACGTTGCCTCTCAAGTTCATCAGGCATTCTCTGACATTGGTTTTGCATACGTGATAAATCATGGATTTCCCAAGGAACAGGTAGCTTGTTTTATATTTTATCACTTAAAGTTACAATAGCTATTAAGAATGTGTGTGTATTGTGTCAGTAACAAACCATAAACAATATCCCATTGCAGAAAACTGCTGTTTGCAAATGGTAATGTATGCAAGGGTATAACAGAAACACTTGTGATTTGTGGCTGTTTTCAGATATTCAGCAATAATTACAAAAAGACCCGGATTTAAGTTAACACGTGAATAGAAGTCATAGGTAATGTTAAAGGTTAGTTTGAGTAATATCTATAATAGTCACAATAACGATGCAGTAAGAAACATCTTGCGAGCTCCTGAATAAATAACATATAAAACCCCTCCACGTGGTATTTACAAGAACAGTGTAAAGGTAGAGCTTCAAGGAAACGTAGAAAACATCAGTAAAGATATAAAAATATTTTTTCAAAGCTCAGGAAACTTAATATCATTTTCGTCAAAACTACTAATAATATCACGTTACTCGGTTTTTAAACAGCTTTCAACATTAGTGTCCACGTAGGCTGCTTAATTACTTGCAAACATGTAAAGGATAAAGAAATAACAAACTTGCCAAATGATTTTCATATCAGATATTTTTGTTTAAAGATAAGCTGAATACATAAAAGCAATAACTAATTTCTAGGTTTTTGGTTTTGTATTTTGCAAACTTTTTTGACCAACAAACTAAACATGTGGCTTCTTGTTAATTACAGTAATTTTTTGTCTTTTTTTACATTTTAGGTCCTAGCAATACATCAAAAATCTCTGGAGTTTTTCAAACTTCCACTCAATGTGAAGGAGAAATACAAAAGGTCACTACCTTTTGGTCTTGAAGGGTACCTTAGCTCTGATAAAGAAATGTAAGCACAGCTGTCACTAATTTATGGAAATTGATGTTTTTTGTATCGCTCATATATTTAAAGCGAGAATCAGTTTCTGATAGACTTTTCAGCAGCTCACTATCACAATTTATACTGATGGTTCTCAGACTGGGAAGCCCCATGGGAACGTATCCTTGAAAACACATGGAAAAGTCAGAAAGCAAAAAGTAATTATCGAAACATTATTAATTGAAACGAATAATGTCGCTATACTGAAGAAACAATGCAGTCAACACTGGTATATCCGACCAAAAAACTTTCTGACTAAAATGGTGACTAAACACGTGTGAAGTATATATCTTTATTTCATTTTTGTCACCCTAAACGTTTGCCTGTCTTCAACTGTCTACTATACGTTAAATATATGGTGGATGTATGGAACACAAGAAAAAGGCCGATAATCTAAACTGTTGTGGAACCACTGATGTCTACCATGACTAAACTCCTTAAACCACGCTGTGAAAAACCTTCATCGTAAATTAGAGTTTTTTTACTTGTTTAACAAATTACCATGTCTTTCGATATAGAGTTACTGATTAACTAACCACTTCGTAACTTGTCCTTGCACGTGTTTCATCAGTTGTTTATATTCAAGAAACTTGATGGAAAAAATATATGTATATTCCCGTGGAAAAATTACGGAATATACCGGCCTGAGTAATTATTGTAACGCGAACTTTAATATGCAAATAAACTGGTGAAGTAATAATCACAGTAAATATGAAATCACGGTGGAAGGTATTGTTTACATGCACGAGATAAATGTTGAACAATGACGGATGAGGTAGATTATCATCGGACAATCATGTACCAATTGTTATTTTAGTTTGTATAATTCGTTTTGAACATTTGTTCGTTAAAGTATACATACACATCAGTTTTGTATAAATGGGTGTGATTTTGATATAATCTTTCTCGAAACATCTCATCAATTTGTTCAGACAGCTTCCCTGTACTTGATGTTGAGACAGCAATGTGTCTCTAGATTTATTACGCCAAAATACAGGGTTCTATTCTCTACATTACACGCAGGAGATAGCCTAATTTGACTTTGCTCAAGAAATACACTGCTGATGAAATAAGCAAAAGATGAAACAAAGTTTTACACATGTTAATACGTTAATAATTTCAAATTTGTGAAAATGCTATTTCAAAAAAACGGTTTATAACGACTATCATTAAAATTATATAGTGTATTTATACTTACAATACTGATGTGTATGTGTATATATGTAGATATATATAAACCTGAATTCCATAACTTGGAGTTTATGGTGTTACTGTAAGCTTCAATGCTTCCTTTGAGACAACACAATGTAACACAAACATTGTTCCTGTCTAGAATGTATTATATGGTGTTACTGTAAGCTTCAATGCTTCCTTTGAGACAACACAATCATTGTTCCTGTCTAGAATGTATTATTTCTTAATTGCTTATGTTGTAAAAGTACAGAAAGCGGCCATTATTTTCTTCAAACTTTGCTTTTGTGACCTGGATAATGAAATTAAAAAAATAACTTTTTTCTATCTAAAAACGGGCAAATTTTCTAATTTTCATTTACATAATGTCTGAATAAAATTACATGAATCAAGATTTACATGTAGTTATTCAAGAAGTGATTAGTTTGTTCAAGATTTGCGACTGTAATGTAAATCACTTTCACGTGTCAGTCCCCAAATTTAGTTTCTCATCATGTTTTCGTTGTGCGTGGGCCCGGCATGGCCTAGCAAGTTAAGGCGTGCGCTTCGAAATCTGAGGGTCGCGGGCTCACGCCCGAGTCGCGCCAAACATGCTCGCCTTCCCAGCCATGGGAGCGTTATGTCACGGTCAACCCCACTATTCGTTGGTAAAAGAGTAGCCCAAGAGTTGGCGGTGGGTGGTAATAACTAGCTGCCTTCCCTCCAGTCTTACACTGCTAAATTAGGGACGGCTAGCACAGATAGCCCTCGAGTAGCTTTGTGCGAAATTCCAAAACAAACAAACAAAAGTCGTTGTACGCTCCTTGGTAGCGGCGTTCAAAGTCCAGTATATCTTGGTGAAAGCGCTCATTTTGCTTTTCTGAGTATGCTTCAATGTTTTCTTTGAATTTATGACGATGAGCGTCAAGGACATGGACTTTCAGGAACATCCTGAAATCCATTTTGCCGTAGTTCTCACGAGAGCCTCAACCAGTTCCACATAGTTTTCGGCCTTGTGATTACCAAAAAAAGCCCCGAGCCACTGCGACAAAGCTATCCCAAGCTTTTGTTTCTTCTTACTGAGCTACTTGGAGAATTCAGTGCACTCCAGTATCTTTTTCATTTGTAGTCCAACGAAGACATCTGCTTTGACCTTTGATTCAGACAGCTTAGGGAAGAAGTCTCGAAGGTACTTGAAAGCTGCAGACTCCTTATCAAGAGTTGTAAAAATTGTTTCATAACACACAATTTTATGTGCAGTGGTGGGAACAACACCTTCTGGAGCTACACCAGCGACTCATTCTTGACATTGTGCCTCCCCACAGAGAACTCGGTCCGTTGTGGCCAGTGCTTCCTGTTGTAGTGTGCTGCGGTGTCCCTGCTGTCCCAAAGGCAAAGATAACAGGGAAACTTGATAAAGCCTGCTTGGAGACCCAGCAGGAATATCACCATTTTGAAATCTCCGATAACCTCCCAGTTATACTCATCACTCGTCAAGGCTTCTAACAAGGTCTTGACGCTGTTGTATTCCTCTTTGAGGTGCACCAAATGTTAAATTTTAAGTTTAACATAAGGAATTTAATAACTTCGATAAATATTTTTACTTTTCTTTAGATGAGTGTATCTAGTCCTGATTGTATACAAATAATTATTTGTTGTTAGGAATAAAGCAACACAATGGGCTATATGACCTGTTACTCCACGGGTAGCCTCTGACTTACCAATGAGCCACTAGGGAGGGGGTATATCTATCGGAATAAAACTGACGTTACAATGTCCTAGAATAAAATGTTTTCCGCCTTTCGTGAAAAGTTCTTCGTTGTAGAGCTCAAGCCATTCACGTGATACAGATTTCGTAATCAAGCAAACACTTGCTGGATTATTCCCAATACATTCCGTTATTACATTATATTCCCAGAATATTACATTAGTGAAGAATTGCCCCTTTTCAGTGATGTCGAGAAACCCACTTAATGAGAATTTTATATGCAAAAACGGCTCGTTTGGGTTGAGAAAATATTTCACTCTTCTATTTGAAATATGTTCTCAACCCAAACGAGCCGTTTTTGCATATAAAATTGCCCCTTTTGCTAGCCTAGAGAATGAGTATGTTTTTCTCATGGCAAAGTTACATCGAGCTATCTGTTGAGTCCAACGAAGGGAATCGAATCTCTGATCTTAGGGTTGTAAGTCCGTATACTTATCGCTGTACTAGCGGGGGCCATTACACAACGACCTGATAGCAAAATGTAACATTTTAACGAGCTTAAAAAAAGGTACAAAAAACCGCATAAAAACGTAGACACATTTCTATCAAAACATAGTTTACTACATGAGAGGTAGTGGGTAGATAGTCTCAAACGCCCATGTGAGAAATAAATGCTTGACGAGAGCTTTCATTGAAAACAATGCTTTTGATTAAGATTATAAACTAAATTAAAATTTCCGAATAACACCTGTTTTCACCACAGCCCACGTTATAAGAATTTATTTTTTCTTTTGTTATTTAGTCTTCAGCCAGGTGTACTACAAGAAATGAAGGAAATGTACGAGGTGATCAAAATTGACACTGCATTTCCGGTTGAGGAAGATGTCCCTGGGTTTAAGCAAGCCTGTGTAGATTTCCTGGACTCCTCCAGAGCCCTCTCTCGTCGTTTCTTAAGAGTTCTTGCAGTTGCTTTAGGTAGGTTTTTACAGTGTATCGCTCCATGTTTAAGATTGGCCCGGCATGGTTAAGTAGTTAGGGCTCTCGACTCGCAATCTGAGGATCGTGGGTTCGAATCTCCGTTACACCAAATATACTCGCCCTTTCAGCCGTGCGGCGTTATAGGGTAACGGTCAATCCCACTAGTTGTTGGTAAAAGAAGAGTAACCCAAGAGCTAGCGATGAGTGGTGATGATTAGCCACCTTCCCTCAAGTCTTACACTGCTAAATTTGGGACATCTAGCGAAGATAGCTTTCGTGTAGCTTTGGGTGAAATTCAGTAACAACCAAGCAATTTTTACATAGTATGGTATCTTCTATAGGATTAGCATAGTTAAGTACGAAGATTGTTTGTTTGGTTTTGGAATTTCACGCAAAGCTATCCGAGGGCTGTCTGCGCTGGTCATCCCTAATTTAGTAGTGTAAGACTAGAAGGAAGGCAGCTTGTCATCACCACCCACCGCCAAATCTTGGGCCGCTGTTTTACCACCGAATAATGAGATTGACCGTCTCATTTTAACGCCCGCACGGCTAAAAGAGCGAGCATGTTTGGTGCGATGGGGATTCGAACCTGCGATAAATACGGAAAATCGGTTCACATAAATAAATACACGCCACTAAAACATTTCGGTAAACTGAAAAGACGTAATGTTTTATTCAATGATTTTTTGTTATAGGTCAAGAGGACGACATTTTTCTGAAAAACCACAGCTTCAACACGAAATACAACACCCTAACGACAATGCGAATGCTTCATTATCCACCTGTTGAAGGAATATTAAAACCTAATGCAGTTCGATGTGGCGAACATTCAGATTATGGAACAATGACGTTTTTATTCCAGGATAATGTCGGTGGCCTGGAGGTAAGGAATGTGTAAAGCATTAATCGAATTCAAAGTACAAACTGTTGATTGAAACATATACAGACTGTGTCAAAATAGTAAAATTGATGTAAAACGTTTTTTATTGAGATGCAAAATTTACTTTTAACTTCTGTTTGTTTGCTTTTTGAATTTCGCGCAAAGCTACTCGAGAGCTATCTGCGCTAGCCGTCCCTAATTTAGCAGTGTAAGACTAAAGGGAAGGCAGCTAGTCAGCAACACCCACCGCCAACTCTCGGGCTACTCTTTTACCAACGAATAGTAAGATTGACCGTCACATTATAACGCCTCCACGGCTGAAGGAGCAAACATATTCGGTGCGACTGGGATTCGAATCCGTGACCCTGAGATTTCGAGTCGAACGTCTAACCCACCTCTCCATGCCGGACCGTCTTTTAACTTCTCACCAGTAACTAAAACAAAAGGAACACTTCATATTACTCGGTAATTCCTTGACTTAGAACACACCCTAGCACAGATAGCCCTCGAGTAGCTTTGTGCGAAATTCCAAAAACAAACAAACAGAACACACCCTGTAAAATGACTCAGTGAATCGCGCAAGTTGTAATATGATAAGATATTCATAAATTACTGGATGCAGGTTTTTTTTTTATCACATAAACCACTGACAAACAAATGTGGAGAAAGTATGACAGTTTCTAACAGCACCAGGAAGAGTAATTCCGAGTTGAATGTTCTCGATAAGTACATACGTGGGGGTTTACAAAATGTTTTACATTTGTAGAAATCCCAAGTATCAAGCAGGCATGTTGCCAAATATGTTTCTATAGATAACAATAAATGTCTCTTTCTTCCCGGACCGGTTGAAATGGATAGAATATAACCTTTTGAAATGTTTAACGAGATCTGAGGTTGACCTAGTGGTATGCGTACTCAGACTGTAAGCCAGGGACTTTATGTCTTGTGTCCTCTAGTCGCTAAAACATGCGCTCCACACTTTAGTGAAGCACGTGCTTTATTGCAGAGACAACCAAATGTTTAAAGAGCGAGCCTTAAAAGTTTGCAGTAGGTACTTATGATTACCTGCCTTTTCTCTAAATTGTCAGTTTACAGTTTTCTACTCTTGGAAATTATTTCAACAGTTTGAGTTTCCATCTTAAGACGATAATATTTATTAAAAACTAAGTCATACTTTAAAACAAAATATGGCCGGTTAAACTACCAAAGGAAGAATTTTAGGACAATCCGCTTTCAGAGGGAAAACATCTTCATCAGAGACTGAAGTGTCGCTTAGCCAAACCAAATGGCATTAGTCAAGTCCCACTATTCGATCTCAGAAGAATTTTCCAAGAGCTGACGGTGGATGTTTGACTAGCTGACCACATTTTAGTTTAAAACTAGAGGCAGCTAGCGTAAACAGCCCTCGTGTAGTTTTGTGTGAAATCAAACAAACAAACAATCCATTCATCCCTAAAATTGAATTACGATATGTTCAAGGTTGTCTTGTATCACAAATTTAAAAGTTTAGAACGTATCAGAGAAAACTAATTAGTTGGCGCATGAGTTATTACTGCTACTTTTATTCACTGAAAGTAATCCTTAAATCTATTTTTTTTAGTTGAAATTAAGAACAGGAGAGTGGATCTCAGCAACTCCTCTGGAGGATTCTATTTTAGTCAACATTGGGGACATGATGACCATATGGACTGATGGGTTATACAAAGCAACGGTAATTCGCTAACTTCTATTACGTATTATAAAATATTAATTGGGTAATTAACATCATTATTAAGTTTGGTACATAAAAGTAGACGTACTTAAACCACATTGCTTGTTTTAGACCACTGTTAAAATATTTTGCTCACGTGGTTTTATTTCCTTTCTTGAATCGCATCCTTTAGCGTCATCGAGTTTCGGTGCCAAAAGAAAAAGCTGAAAGACGACGCTCAAGAAGTTCTATTGCCTTCTTTGTCAGTCCGGATGATGATGTTGTAGTAGAACCACTTAATGGGTCAAAAAAGTTTCCTAGTGTGAAATTTAAAGATTATTTAAATGATAAATTTAAGAACACATTGCAGTACTGATGATCAAGAATACATAGAAAGTTATTACATATTTTTGTGGTATTTTTGTTTTTGTGGGTGTATGTAAAGCTATACTTGGACTACCTGAGTTTTATCCATTACGGGGAATAGAACACCAGATTTTATCAAGAGTCTCTGATATTTTTGAACTAGTTTGTAAAAAGAGTTTAAAGATAAAAACATAACTACACCGATATTTAATGTATTGCAATAATCTGTGATTCATTTTACTTTTCTAGAAGGCTCGTAATCTGAGGGTCACATTTCGAATCCCTGACACACCAAACATGCTCGCCCTTTCAGCCGTGGGAGCATTATAATATGACGGTCAATCCCATTATTCGTTGGTAAAAGAGCAGCCCAAGAGTTGGCGTTGGGTGGTGATGATTAGGTGCTTTCTCTTTAATCTTACTCACCTAAATTTGGGAAGGCTAGCACAGACAGCCCTCTTGTAATTTTGCGCCAAATTCGAAAACAAATACCTTTCTAGAAAGTATAAGCTCGATTAAATTTCAAAAACTAATAATACATTCAGTTTAAAACCTGGCTGACCCAGTATGGCCAGGTGGTTAAAGCATTCGACTCGTAACTTGAAGCTCGAAAGTTTAAATCTCCATCACACCAAACATGTTTGCTCTTTCAGACATGGGCGCATTTTAATGTGACGATCACTATTAGGTAAAAAGTGTAGTCCAAGAGATGACGGTAGGTGGTGGTGATTACGTGCCTCACCTCTTGTCTTAAACTACTAAATTAGGGACGGCTGGCGCAGAGAGTCCTCGTGTAGCTCTGCGCAAAATTAACAAAAAACAATCAATAAACGTGCAGTATGGCATAATTTAACTGTGTGTGTGCTTTCTTATAGCAAAGCCACTTCGGGCTATCTGCTGAGACACCGAGGGGAATAAAACCCTGATTTTTGAATGATGCAACTTCTGAAGCCTTTAATTTTAATAGTATATCAACAGCTACAACTTTTGTCTTAGCGTATCTTTTGTCAAAAAAAATGAGTTTTTGTTAAATCGTGAAATTGATTTTATTTAATAATTTAATAACCTTAATATTTTTTGGTAATACACAAGATTAAGTCTGCCATTATTTTTATAATCGGTCTCACGGTTCTCGTGCTGAAATTGAATTCCATTGGGTTCCAGCCTACCCAAACAGCATGCACACTGGTAAGTTATCCTAAATTAGCTTCACCTGGTTTAGTAGGTTGGTATATTTTAGATATCTATGACAGTTTGTGTATTCTAAACTTATTTTTACCAAAACGCAATGGCTTTTTTATAATTTAGAAGTTATTATGTAAGGAATCGCTTCTTTTCTATGTGAATTTTCGTTAACTTGCTTCATTAAAAAGTTTCAGACACACATGGATAGGATAAATAATACCTAAACTCACACCCTCAGTATGGGTACAAAATTTCAGGTATATGAGTTATTTCCACTTGGAGTTATAATGGTCACATTTATTTCTGTTTTTGTTTTTTTTGCTAGCTTGCCTAATTAAAAAGATGAACATGCACGCACGCACATGGATGAGTAATAATATTTAATGCACACCTTCAGTGTCTTTTTATTATGGATAAAAATTTCAGGTCTCTAGTATCTTTCCTCTTGAAGTTATGGTGGTCATATGCAGGCACACAGACTCGTCCGTTTATTCTTATAGATACTATTACATTTTACACATTTATCTTCATTTGTTTATCGCGAATTAAAAATCTAACGATGTAAAAATAACATATTTAATATACCAAAAAAATAATAAGACTGCAAGGAAGGACAGCTTCGTAACAAGGTAAGACTATTTTTAAAAATGTAACATAGAACATAAAACTTAGGGCTGTAACATACAGCATCACATTCATTACCTGTACTTTCTGCTCATCTCTCCAAGTGTTTTTCTTTGAAATTAATGAGTAAAAATTATAACTTGTATGAAATTTATAGTGTAGCTAATTAATATTAAATATTATAAGATAATAAATACGGGCATTTTTTCTTAATGCTATTTTATACATGTAGCTAAAAAGAACTGAAATGTTAAAAAAAACACAATATACAAATTTTATAAATTTGGCTCCAAAAACAATTCAGAGTAATTAATTTCCATGTATACAACCTAAAGATACCGGTGTTGATAAGTGTATAAAAATGATACTTGCAATTATAAAAACATTAGAAATGTGAATTTAGAATCTGATTAACTTGATAATATATAGTCAATAAAAATGTTGAAAATTATTGTTTTTGTGGCAGTAGAACGTTTTACTGCCTTTGTTTTGCAGTTTCTTTGAAAGAGATATATACTCTTACAATATACTCATTGAAGTATATGTTGAGTATACATATAACGTACATGCAAATTTACTCATACATATCATTGTATCTGTGTTACAATACTAACATAGTAAATAAAATTATTTACTAAAAAATTTCTAAACACCAAAGAACTTAACAGGGGTTAAGTAATTTATCTCTATTGTTCATTTACATTTTTATTGCTTGAAAATTAAATTCTAGTAACATTATGTTACTCTATGTATTACTATTTGTCCACTTTGTATCAAATTTGTACAATCAGCTTGTAATTAGTAACTGAAAATAAAATGCTCTTTCCATTTGTACCTTTAAACTCATTTCCATGTTAATTTTAATAATTATTAATCAGAAAAAAACAGTGAAAAAAACGTTTTCAACCAAGATAACGAAAATAAAATAAGAGGATCAACGACTGTATAAGTCATAAAACATTTTCACATAAAAATATATTTTTTTAAAATTTCAATACTCTTTATAAACCTATTGACATTTTCTTATAAATGTAATCTTTTCTTACCATTTGTAAAACAACTTTACTTCTTTCTTTACTGCAGGTTCTAAAAACAACATTTTCATCATCATCTATGTAATCTATAGTTCCAAGAACCTCTGAAATATAAGAATCCAGTAACACAAAGTAAAACAATTTGTATATTTTCATACACAAAAAGAATTTATTCTATTTTTACATACACTTTCATTTTCCATTACATACAAATACCAATTTTTAATTCGTTTAGTCTAAATGATTTAATGTTGTACTTTATCAATACTTTACCTATTTAGTTCCTTATTATTCACCAGTATGAAGCACCATATGTCACTCAACACACCAGTGTCAGTACTGGTAGCAGCTAATTGATAAATACAGATTAATAATGTCATGTAGTACATTTACTTATGTAAAAACATATTCACAGACTTGAGTTTTATCAGAAAATTTTCACCAAAAAGTTAAATCAGTAAGATTATCTTTGCAGTTACCTTACATGAACATATTATTACGCAAGCCAACACTCAGTTTACTTTGCCATAACTGTTGATATTAATAAGATAATGACCACAACAGAGGATATTATACTCTGGATTACGGTAATGGTAGATTTGCAATATATAATAATAAAGCACTTTAGTTACATTTACATTTTTCTTCCATGAAACTAGGAAAGGTCTAACATAAAGAGGATATGAAGTAATCATAACATGTTGTGTAAGTGTTGTTATTCCTACCAAATCTTTCAGTTAAACTTGAAGTTTTAAAGTTTGCAATGTAACAATCTTATTCAGTTAAACTTGAAGTTTTAAAGTTTGCAATGTAACAATCTTATTCAGTTAAACTTGAAGTTTTAAAGTTTGCAAAGTAATAATCTTAAATCTTGATGCTTTTATTATAAAATTATGCAGCTCATTACTCAATTATATCCAACTGATTATTATTACAAACCTTGCTAATAAGTGGAAAACTAATTTAAATAATTTAATATATTCAAGAATCATGACACTCTTAATAATAATTAAAAATTATAATGATAATACTTTAATTACCTGGACAGTTAGAATGACAGAAAACAATCATAACTACAAACACAAATTCTGATTAATTCATTATTTTAATGACTAATTAATTTAACTGTAATTTTATTATTTTACACGACTAATTTGTGCTCATATGTAATTGATTACATTTGCTAATCAAGTTAATCCTTGAGTTCTATAGCCAATCACATTTTTCTGAAATCCTTAAAAGTTATAAAAGCAATAATGGCATTCAAAAAGGACTTACTATTAATAAATCTTTGACACTTCAATAATCGATAATCTATTAGTTCCTGAAACAAAAAGAGATCCAAGCTGTAGTTAACAAGTACATACAGATATCACTAAATCTTAACTTAAACAAATACCTTAGACACTGTCATACTCAAAATATCGTTTCACCAATTCTTTTTTATGCACTAAACTAGAACCTGGAAACCATTTTTCCCTATATGGTATCTTGATGGACCCCAAAGTCAGGAACTTTCATCATTAACGATATATAAATTGAAATCCCTACACAATGCATGTCAGAATAGCCTGGAGGTAAAAGATGAGGGTGTTTTGATGTTTCATTTAGAAATCTGAAACTAATCTTCAATTAATATTGTAGATATTATGATAATATACAAAACTTATTCTGTCAAATAAAATACTTTCCATTTATTGCAGACCACAGTTCAATAATTTTACTTAGTTCTTACTAAATACAATCAAAAACCACCAACAAAAGTAAACAGACTGTTGGTTCAAAAGCTATTATTAATGAGTATATAAAATTAAAATACCTATATATTGTACATTTCTCATACACAATAGTTCCTGTAACTTGTGATACATCATACAAATCTCACCAAAGCCAGGAGGACACATAAAAAAGTGATAATAATAAATAGTAAAAAATATATAGAAAGCCAGTTAAAAAAATTATTCAAATAATGAGGTATTTAACTTACAGTATAATACGAAAAGTTAGTAAAAATCCAAAACGTTAAATAACAATTCTCATTCGCCAACTACTAGTACCCTAGTAGTAGTAAACAGTCAATAACTAATGAATTATGCTCCTTAATCAATATTGCACGCCCCCCAGTGGCTTAGCGGTATGTCTGCGGACTTACACGCTAAAATTCGGGTTTCGATACCCGTGGTGGGCAGAGCACAGATAGCCCATTGTGTAGCTTTGTGCTTAATTCAAAACAACAACAATATTGCACAGATTTCGTTTTTTTAATGAATTAGGAAATCTTAAAGGCCGAGTAAAGATAAAATACACTGTGGAATCCTATTGTTAATCTCATCTAGACTAGAACAAATCATAAAAATAAATATTAACCCTTACCTCAGTGAACACAATATCTGCACCAAAATCAAGAGCTAGTAACCTCATTGGAAGAGTACCAACTCTAACCATCGGGGCAAGTATTATTTTATTATTAAAATTAAGGCGCAGTGAAATTTGTTGTTCCATATTTGTGACAGTTTATATCTATGAAATAGCAACAGAACAATAAAATATTTAATTAATTAATAATATCACTGCTCAAATGTACATCTCTATCTTATAAACTAAATCTATGTGTGGCAGAAATTGCAATGCCCCCTCTGGTATTTACTAAAAATTAAAATACGGGCGAAATAATAAACAAAGTTTAGTGAATTATATGGAACGTGTAAATAAGTGTATATAACTCTACGTTTTTTTAGTAATACATTAAATAAACGTTTATCCACGTTCATCTTGATTCAATGATTTATCTCTCCAGGAACTAGTTGCTCCATTTAAAAAACATATTGGTTTTTTAAGATAATTAATAACATAGTACAAAACAATAGTACTAGAATATACTGCTCTCGTTAATTTATTTTTTTTGTTTATTGAATCTAAATAGTATTGTGAAACATTTATAAAGCTTGTGTTTTCTTATATGTCAATGTCACATAATATCGTAGTTATACACTTCTTAACAGCTTTTTCTGATTGATAACGCACATACCGTTATTTGTTTTTCTGTTCCAATCATTGCGCTCTTTACCATTCCAAGGAGTAATAGAGAATGTATAGCTTTCGATCTTAGTATAATTTATGTATTTAGCCAATTTAAGAACAACAAGGAACTTGTTGGTCCATATAAATCATCCCATCTACTAAGATAAATTTTAAAATAAAAATAACACACAAAGCCAGAATAAACCATTCAAATTTTATATGCAAACAAGTGGGTTTCTCGACATCACTGATTGTTAAACCATTCAAATATTTATCAAGCCTTTTCTAAACTCTTAAACTTTCTCAAATAAATTGCTTTCACCACATGTAAAATCAATCCATTTCAAAGGCCAACTACCCTGTAAGAAAAATAAAGCTGTCTTAGCTTGAAATTTCCCTGTTTTAAATGATTTTGGTTTCTAAGTTTTCAAAGGCTTAAACGTGTTTTAGTCTCCTGAATCTTCAATGATCTAGTCTTATAAGTGAGACTTAACATCAATCAAACATCACACTGATTTTAATTTATGCACTATATAAATACCGTGCGTTATACGTACATCGAGTTTTATTTCTTATATCATTGTCTTGTACATCTTTACTCTACCTAAAATGGTTTACTAAAACAAAGCAACAAATAATATTCACTTTTTCATGATTCTTTTCTGATTTTTCCGTTAGAAACTTTGTTGTTCGTAGTTTTAACTCAAGAGTAGTTATTTAAATTGTGACCTTGAAAATGAATTAAATTAGGGTAGCTCCGTCTAGTATCTGATATATATACGTATGTATAGAATAAACAGGATGTATCATAATTATATGTCTTCGTCCGAAGTATTGTTCAGTTTGGATTATATTTAGTTATGTTACGTTTTGAAGCTCTAAATGTGTTATAAAACTAATAGTCGAGTTCCAGTATTTGTCAGACAAAAGTTGGTAGAGGATACAGTTTGCAGGCTGCCTTTTCCCTCATCTGTCAGTTAACAATTGAGGACAGCGAGAACAGGCAGGCCTTTATTGTATATATAAGACTGTTTGGCTTAACAGTTATTGTTTAGTGAATTATCATTTGATGAATATTTAATATGACACTGGCCAAGAATTGCCTCGCTCCTGGTGTTGGTTTCTTTTGGTATTGTGCTGGCCTGAGATATGATCAAATTTGTCAAAAAATATATGGAAGAAAATCTAAAGTATAGCAAATTTTAAGTTAAATTGCTATGCATACATTATTTCTTTTCTGATCTGATCAAACGTGTGTGAGTGTGTTTTCTTATAGCAAAGTCACATTAGGCTATCTGCTGAGCTCACCGAGGGGAATCGAACCCCTCATTTTAGCGTTGTAAATCCGTACCTGATCAAATGACGATTAAACTTAACAAATGTAAATCATCGGCACTGAAAATGGTTATAAATAGTAGGCTAGCAAGGTTACACATAAGAAAATATACATTTAGTGCTGATACAACATAAATTCTGAAAGTACTGATGAGTCACATTTGATAATTCTGAACGTTAGCTTCAGGTCGCATATACAGCGTGTATAAAACAACAAATATTGCCAATCAATGCACATTATACATTTTTAAGATGCATTCAGAGCCATTCAGCAAGCCACTCCTTTTTTAACGAGATTTAGGCGTCTTATCATTTTGCATTTTGTTTTTATACCAAAAACGTTCCTCTCCTGAGAGCAGCCCATACTTCATATTTCACTCCCATGGCTCGAACGCCTATTGATGATTTTATGATAATTACTTTTTGCAAGATTCTTGACCTTCTCCTTCTAACATTCTGGTGTCAAAACATCATGTTCAATCAATATCATACAGAATTTTTGATCAAGTACTGCTAAGAAGAGATAAATGGGATCAGCAGTTTCTTGTGTTGATCCCTTCACGAGGCCCGGCATGGCCAAGCATGTTAAAGCGTTCGACTCGTAATCCGAAAGTCACGGGATCGAATCCCGGTCGCACCAAATATGCCCCTTTTTCAGCCGTGAGAGCGTTATGATGTTACGGTTAATCCTACTATTCGTCGGTAAAAGAGTAGCCCAAGAGTTGGCGGTGGGTGGTAATGACTAACTGCCTTCCCTCTAGTCTTACCCTGCTAAATTCGGAACGGTTAGCGCAGATAGTCCTCGAGTAGCTTTGCGCGAAATTCAAAACAAAGAATTTCAAACAAACTCAAACGCAAGTCCCTGACAGATGTCGATAATAAAATGCGCCCTTTATTTGACTTTGAAAATATTTTCTGAATATGGGCATTCTATCTGTTACAGATTTTTAAACTTCTGTATAGATTTAGGTTCAGTGTGGAGAGAAAGAGAAAACTCAAAATATTGAACACATAAAAAGAAGAAATAGGGGTATATTGCTCGTGCTTGTATTTATATAATTGTTTATGTAGCAAACCCAACAAACAGAATAGTATTTCAGTCGAGTAAAAAATTATTATTTGTCCTGTATAAATATATTTTTGTAAATTATGCAACTTGCACATCGAATGAATTAGCAATAATGTTTTAAACGCAGCTTAAAAGGTTGTTGTTGTTGTTGTTTTGGAATTGAGCACAAAGCTACACAATGGGCTATCTGTGCTCTGCCCACCACGGATATCGAAACCCGGATTTTAGCGTGTAAGTCCACAGACATACCGCTGAGCCACTGGGGGTCCTAGAATTATAACAAGAAAACACAAATTTTTAGACTGAATAACTTAAACCTCATAACGTTTATTTATATTTATTGTTTTAACCTTTCAGACTATCCTAGCTCATTATAAAGGATACAATGCATTGGTGTTGTCGTATCCTAGGACATAAAACTAGCCTTTAGTCTTTACAATGTGACCCATTTCAGTTTTTATACATTATATGTGTATAAGATCATTAATATTTATGAACAAATTATTAAAGCAATGTTATCAAGACACAGAACAGTAAATAAAGATGCAAACAATTATTTCTTCTAGTTACAATTAATGTATTTGGTTGTTAAGCATTTCAAAATTTCGCATTTGGAGGTCATTGAATGAAATCACTTCTTCAGGTTTTTATACATAAATACAGTTGAATAACCAAAAACATCATAAATTACGGTAGTGATACAAAATCCACTATAATCCATTAATCATATTAACTAAACTGTATTTTGATCCAAAAATATATATTTACAATTTCGAATAAACTAAAAACACTGCTTACCCGCTTGAAATCTTGATTCGAAAGAACGATATGGCCTTGTAAAGGTTGAGAAAAACCGTTAGGGAGTCATCCTGATCTTTTGATTGGTTCTTCACATGCCATGTGTTGAACTATGTATATATGAGGGACCGTTTCTAAGCGTGGAAAGAGGTAAGCGGGACCACAAGGTTTCATCCAGTACATAAGCGATATCTGACAAGAGATATGACATTCTTATTTGATATTCTAGCTTATCAATATCATTAATTTGCCTTCCTAATTCGTACGAAGCTACATACTTTTTGGCATCACAAATACCTTATTTAAACCAGAGCTGAATTCAACATACCAAGTGGCACATGAGAATCAATGTTTAACCGAGTTTTGTTAATATGTACTTTTAAAGTACGAAATTAAACAATGTATGATACTAAAATTTGAATTATAATATACAGTTTGATACCAAATTTATTGCAATAAATTCATAAAATAATAGTTCAATAAAATTTTGAATGACCTTCCACAGTATTTAGATAATTGACGGTTATTACTGCTAGAGCTGCTTAGGAACAGACTTCGAAAGGTCACCGGTTTAAAAAATAGCTCTTCATATCCTTCTTATGGTGACTGTTTGAGTAAACACAAGCTGACTTTATATATTACTTGAGGCGTCTGTAGTCTGATTCCAGTCCGTTATAGAGAGTGTTAGCAAATTCTCTGAGATATATCATACGTTTGTGTATCCTTTCTCACACTGTGTGCATGTTGCGGTAAAGAACACTTAATGAACTGCCTTTTAAGTGCCCACCAGTGGCTCAGCGGTATGTTTGCGAACTTACACGTTAAAATCCGGGTTTCGATACCCGTGGTGGGCAGAGCACAGATAGCCCATAATGTAGCTTTGTGCTTAATTCAAAACAACAACAATGTAATTCTAGATTAAAAGAAGCATAACTTTTATTTATTTCATAATCGGTTGAGATCGGTCAAAGCTACCAAACCAGTATAGAGATTCATTAGTAAAAACGACAGATCAAATATATAGTTTTTAAAAATAAACATTTGATAACTGAGTATATTTACTGAGTTAAAAGTTATAGCATGAAACCTATTAGAAACATAAATCTCCCCGTCATACCAATCATGCTCGCCCTTGCACCCGTGAGGGCGTTATTATGCAACGGTCAATCCCATTATTTGTTGGCAAATGAGTAGCCCAAGAATTGACGGTGGGTGGTGATGACTAGCTGCTTTTCCTCTTGTCTTGCACTTTTAAATTAGAGACGGCTAGAGCTTTGCGCGAAATTCAAAAACAAACAAACAAACATATATGTATCTATGTACCTGTACAAGGTGTGATGAAAACACCTTTTTAACTAATATTTAGCCATTAATAGTATGTACATATTGTCTGAATATTGTAAGCGTACTTAACAAAAACACCTTGAAATTGTGCACAGAACGATTAAAGTCAGAACATAACTTACATTTGTTTAAAAATTCTGAAAAAGTAATGTTTTAGTATTTATAACAGTTTTTGTTGTTGTTTTCAGATAAATCCAGCTCGACTAAAGTCACGGTCAACTATAATATTACTACTTCATATTATCTGAAACATTTGTAATGATGTCTATTCCTATCGTGGACGTTCAAGCCATAGGCAAGTTTCTATTTTTTTTTAAATCCTTTGGTTGATATAGTCAGGCAATACTAATTTGATATCTAAATATATGCTCAGGGGTATTCTGAGCAAGTTAGTCTGAAATTAGTTGAAATACAATACATAAAAAATACATTTAATCAATGTTCTGCCCACCGTTATAAGTCTCTTTTCAAAGGTACCACACCCGTATTAGTTAAAACCCTAATATTATAAGAAGGTGTGTGTTTTCTTACAGCAAAGCCACATTTGGTTATCTGCTGAGTCCACCGACGTCTAGATAAATATTGTAAACTCGTAAAAAAATGTTTCGGCATGGCGAGGTGGATATGACACTCGACTCAGATTCAAATCCCAGTCACACCAAGCACACTCGCTCCATCAGCCGTGAGGACATTATATATGATGGTCAATCCCACTATTCATTGGTAAAATAGTAGCTCAAGAATGGACGGTGACTGGTGATAACTAGTTGGGTTTCCTCTAGTATCACACTCTTAAATAAGTTAAGGACAGCTAGCGCAGAGAGCTTGTTTTTTGTTTGTTTTGAATTTCGCGCAAAGCTGCTAATTTAGCAGTGTAAGACTAGAGGGAAAGCAGTTAGTCATCACCACCCACCGCCCAACTCTTGACCTACTCTTTTATCACTTAGGAGTATACAATATGATTGAGTGATAGTTTGGAATTAAGCACAAAGAACTATATGTGTTCTCTCCACCAAAGATATCGAAACCCGCTTGCCAAAGTCTTAAGTCTAAAGACAGTGCTTCTAAACAGTAGTGAGGGGACGTATCGTTGGAAATTTGTAGAATTGCTATAAGAAATATTCAAAGCAAAAGAAATGATACAGTGAAAAGTGAGCAAACGAGTAAAGTGGTACATTTTGAACAGATTTTAAAACGATTTCCGATTTCGACTTTAGTTAAGAAATGTACACTGTTTCATTTAGCTATGCGGATCCCAGTGCAAACCAAAGTAAAAATGGAAAATCTTTTTAAAATCTATAGAACGCGAGGACTATTTATGTATGCAAGAGTATAACAGAAACACTTGTGATTTGTGGCTGTTTTCAGATATTCAGCAATAATTACAAAAAGACCCTGATTTAAGTTTACATGTGAATAGAAGTCATAGGTAATGTTAAAGGTTAGTTTGAGTAATATCTATAATAGTCATAATAGCGATGCAGTAAGAAACATCTTGCGAGCTCCTGAATAAATAACATATAAAACCCCTCCACGTGGTATTTACAAGAACAGTGTAAAGGTAGAGCTTCAATGAAACGTAGAAAACATCAGTAAAGATATAAAAATATTTTTTCAAAGCTCAGGAAACTTGTCATCATTTTCATCAAAACTACTAATAATATCACGTTACTCGGTTTTTTAAACAGCTTTCAACATTAGTGTCCACGTAGGTTGCTTAATTACTTGCAAATATGTAAAGGATAAAGAAATAACAAACTTACCAAATGATTTTCATATCAGATATTTTTGTTTAAAGACAAGCTGAATATATAAAAGCAATAACTAATTTCTAGGTTTTTGGTTTTGTATTTTGCAAACTTTTTTGACCAACAAACTAAACATGTGGCTCCTTGTTAATTATAGTAATTTTTTGTCTTTTTTTAAATTTTAGGTCCTAGCAATACATCAAAAATCTCTGGAGTTTTTCAAACTTCCACTCAATGTGAAGGAGAAATACAAAAGGTCACTACCTTTTGATCTTGAAGGGTACCTTAGCTCTGATAAAGAAATGTAAGCACAGCTGTCACTAATTTATGGAAATTGATGTTTTTTGTATGGCTCATATATTTAAAGCGAGAATCAGTTTCTGATAGACTTTTCAGCACCTCACTATCACAATTTATACTGATGGTTCTCAGACTGGGAAGCCCCATGGGAACGTATCCTTGAAAACACATGGAAAAGTCAGAAAGCAAAAAGTAATTATCGAAACATTATTAATTGAAACGAATAATGTCGCTATACTGAAGAAACAATGCAGTCAACACTGGTATATCCGACCAAAAAACTTTCTGACTAAAATGGTGACTAAACACGTGTGAAGTATATATCTTTATTTCATTTTTGTCACCCTAAACGTTTGCCTGTCTTCAACTGTCTACTATACGTTAAATATATGGTGGATGTATGGAACACAAGAAAAAGGCCGATAATCTAAACTGTTGTGGAACCACTGATGTCTACCATGACTAAACTCCTTAAACCACGCTGTGAAAAACCTTCATCGTAAATTAGAGTTTTTTTACTTGTTTAACAAATTACCATGTCTTTCGATATAGAGTTACTGATTAACGAACCACTTCGTAACTTGTCCTTGCACGTGTTTCATCAGTTGTTTATATTCAAGAAACTTGATGGAAAAAATATATGTATATTCCCGTGGAAAAATTACGGAATATACCGGCCTGAGAAATTATTGTAACGCGAACTTTAATATGCAAATAAACTGGTGAAGTAATAATCACAGTAAATATGAAATCACGGTGGAAGGTATTGTTTACATGCACGAGATAAATGTTGAACAATGACGGATGAGGTAGATTATCATCGGACAATCATGTACCAATTGTTATTTTAGTTTGTATAATTCGTTTTGAACATTTGTTCGTTAAAGTATACATACACATCAGTTTTGTATAAATGGGTGTGATTTTGATATAATCTTTCTCGAAACATCTCATCAATTTGTTCAGACAGCTTCCCTGTACTTGATGTTGAGACAGCAATGTGTCTCTAGATTTATTACGCCAAAATACAGGGTTCTATTCTCTACATTACACGCAGGAGATAGCCTAATTTGACTTTGCTCAAGAAATACACTGCTGATGAAATAAGCAAAAGATGAAACAAAGTTTTACACATGTTAATACGTTAATAATTTCAAATTTGTGAAAATGCTATTTCAAAAAAAACGGTTTATAACGACTATCATTAAAATTATATAGTGTATTTATACTTACAATACTGATGTGTATGTGTATATATGTAGATATATATAAACCTGAATTCCATAACTTGGAGTTTATGGTGTTACTGTAAGCTTCAATGCTTCCTTTGAGACAACACAATGTAACACAAACATTGTTTCTGTCTAGAATGTATTATATGGTGTTACTGTAAGCTTCAATGCTTCCTTTGAGACAACACAATGTAACACAATCATTGTTCCTGTCTAGAATGTATTATTTCTTAATTGCTTATGTTGTAAAAGTACAGAAAGCGGCCATTATTTTCTTCAAACTTTGCTTTTGTGACCTGGATAATGAAATTAAAAAAATAACTTTTTTCTATCTAAAAACGGGCAAATTTTCTAATTTTCATTTACATAATGTCTGAATAAAATTACATGAATCAAGATTTACATGTAGTTATTCAAGAAGTGATTAGTTTGTTCAAGATTTGCGACTGTAATGTAAATCACTTTCACGTGTCAGTCCCCCAATTTAGTTTCTCATCATGTTTTCGTTGTGCGTGGGCCCGGCATGGCCTAGCAAGTTAAGGCGTGCGCTTCGAAATCTGAGGGTCGCGGGCTCACGCCCGAGTCGCGCCAAACATGCTCGCCTTCCCAGCCATGGGATCGTTATAATGTTACGGTCAACCCCACTATTCGTTGGTAAAAGAGTAGCCCAAGAGTTGGCGGTCGGTGGTAATAACTAGCTGCCTTCCCTCCAGTCTTACACTGCTAAATTAGGGACGGCTAGCACAGATAGCCCTCGAGTAGCTTTGTGCGAAATTCCAAAACAAACAAACAAAAGTCGTTGTACGCTCCTTGGTAGCGGCGTTCAAAGTCCAGTATATCTTGGTGAAAGCGCTCATTTTGCTTTTCTGAGTATGCTTCAATGTTTTCTTTGAATTTATGACGATGAGCGTCAAGGACATGGACTTTCAGGAACATCCTGAAATCCATTTTGCCGTAGTTCTCACGAGAGCCTCAAGCAGTTCCACATAGTTTTCGGCCTTGTGATTACCCAAAAAAGCCCCGAGCCACTGCGACAAAGCTATCCCAAGCTTTTGTTTCTTCTTACTGAGCTACTTGGAGAATTCAGTGCACTCCAGTATCTTTTTCATTTGTAGTCCAACGAAGACATCTGCTTTGACCTTTGATTCAGACAGCTTAGGGAAGAAGTCTCGAAGGTACTTGAAAGCTGCAGACTCCTTATCAAGAGTTGTAAAAATTGTTTCATAACACACAATTTTATGTGCAGTGGTGGGAACAACACCTTCTGGAGCTACACCAGCGACTCATTCTTGACATTGTGCCTCCCCACAGAGAACTCGGTCCGTTGTGGCCAGTGCTTCCTGTTGTAGTGTGCTGCGGTGTCCCTGCTGTCCCAAAGGCAAAGATAACAGGGAAACTTGATAAAGCCTGCTTGGAGACCCAGCAGGAATATCACCATTTTGAAATCTCCGATAACCTCCCAGTTATACTCATCACTCGTCAAGGCTTCTAACAAGGTCTTGACGCTGTTGTATTCCTCTTTGGGGTGCACCAAATGTTAAATTTTAAGTTTAACATAAGGAATTTAATAACTTCGATAAATATTTTTACTTTTCTTTAGATGAGTGTATCTAGTCCTGATTGTATACAAATAATTATTTGTTGTTAGGAATAAAGCAACACAATGGGCTATATGACCTGTTACTCCACGGGTAGCCTCTGACTTACCAATGAGCCACTAGGGAGGGGGTATATCTATCGGAATAAAACTGACGTTACAATGTCCTAGAATAAAATGTTTTCCGCCTTTCGTGAAAAGTTCTTCGTTGTAGAGCTCAAGCCATTCACGTGATACAGATTTAGTAATCAAGCAAACACTTGCTGGATTATTCCCAATACATTCCGTTATTACATTATATTCCCAGAATATTACATTAGTGAAGAATTGCCCCTTTTCAGTGATGTCGAGAAACCCACTTAATGAGAATTTTATATGCAAAAACGGCTCGTTTGGGTTGAGAAAATATTTCACTCTTCTATTTGAAATATGTTCTCAACCCAAACGAGCCGTTTTTGCATATAAAATTGCCCCTTTTGTTAGCCTAGAGAATGAGTATGTTTTTCTCATGGCAAAGTTACATCGAGCTATCTGTTGAGTCCAACGAAGGGAATCGAATCTCTGATCTTAGGGTTGTAAGTCCGTATACTTATCGCTGTACTAGCGGGGGCCATTACACAACGACCTGATAGCAAAATGTAACATTTTAACGAGCTTAAAAAAAGGTACAAAAAACCGCATAAAAACGTAGACACATTTCTATCAAAACATAGTTTACTACATGAGAAGTAGTGGGTAGATAGTCTCAAACGCCCATGTGAGAAATAAATGCTTGACGAGAGCTTTCATTGAAAACCATGCTTTTGATTAAGATTATAAACTAAATTAAAATTTCCGAATAACACCTGTTTTCACCACAGCCCACGTTATAAGAATTTATTTTTTCTTTTGTTATTTAGTCTTCAGCCAGGTGTACTACAAGAAATGAAGGAAATGTATGAGGTGATCAAAATTGACACTGCATTTCCGGTTGAGGAAGATGTCCCTGGGTTTAAGCAAGCCTGTGTAGATTTCCTGGACTCCTCCAGAGCCCTCTCTCGTCGTTTCTTAAGAGTTCTTGCAGTTGCTTTAGGTAGGTTTTTACAGTGTATCGCTCCATGTTCAAGATTGGCCCGGCATGGTTAAGTAGTTAGGGCTCTCGACTCGCAATCTGAGGATCGTGGGTTCGAATCTCCGTTACACCAAATATACTCGCCCTTTCAGCCGTGCGGCGTTATAGGGTAACGGTCAATCCCACTAGTTGTTGGTAAAAGAAGAGTAACCCAAGAGCTAGCGATGAGTGGTGATGATTAGCCACCTTCCCTCTTGTCTTACACTGCTAAATTTGGGACATCTAGCGAAGATAGCTTTCGTGTAGCTTTGGGTGAAATTCAGTAACAACCAAGCAATTTTTACATAGTATGGTATCTTCTATAGGATTAGCATAGTTAAGTACGAAGATTGTTTGTTTGGTTTTGGAATTTCACGCAAAGCTATCCGAGGGCTGTCTGCGCTGGTCATCCCTAATTTAGTAGTGTAAGACTAGAAGGAAGGCAGCTTGTCATCACCACCCACCGCCAAATCTTGGGCCGCTCTTTTACCACCGAATAATGAGATTGACCGTCTCATTTTAACGCCCCCACGGCTAAAAGAGCGAGCATGTTTGGTGCGATGGGGATTCGAACCTGCGATAAATACGGAAAATCGGTTCACATAAATAAATACACGCCACTAAAACATTTCGGTAAACTGAAAAGACGTAATGTTTTATTCAATGATTTTTTGTTATAGGTCAAGAGGACGACATTTTTCTGAAAAACCACAGCTTCAACACGAAATACAACACCCTAACGACGCTGCGAATGCTTCATTATCCACCTGTTGAAGGAATATTAAAACCTAATGCAGTTCGATGTGGCGAACATTCAGATTATGGAACAATGACGTTTTTATTCCAGGATAATGTCGGTGGCCTGGAGGTAAGGAATGTGTAAAGCATTAATCGAATTCAAAGTACAAACTGTTGATTGAAACATATACAGACTGTGTCAAAATAGTAAAATTGATGTAAAACGTTTTTTATTGAGATGCAAAATTTACTTTTAACTTCTGTTTGTTTGCTTTTTGAATTTCGCGCAAAGCTACTCGAGAGCTATCTGCGCTAGCCGTCCCTAATTTAGCAGTGTAAGACTAAAGGGAAGGCAGCTAGTCAGCAACACCCACCGCCAACTCTCGGGCTACTCTCTTACCAACGAATAGTAAGATTGACCGTCACATTATAACGCCTCCACGGCTGAACGAGCAAACATATTCGGTGCAACTGGGATTCGAATCCGTGACCCTGAGATTTCGAGTCGAACGTCTAACCCACCTCTCCATGCCGGACCGTCTTTTAACTTCTCACCAGTAACTAAAACAAAAGGAACACTTCATATTACTCGGTAATTCCTTGACTTAGAACACACCCTAGCACAGATAGCCCTCGAGTAGCTTTGTGCGAAATTCCAAAAACAAACAAACAGAACACACCCTGTAAAATGACTCAGTGAATCGCGCAAGTTGTAATATGATAAGATATTCATAAATTACTGGATGCAGGTTTTTTTTTTATCACATTAACCACTGACAAACAAATGTGGAGAAAGTATGACAGTTTCTAACAGCACCAGGAAGAATAATTCTGAGTTGAATGTTCTCGATAAGTACATACGTGGGGGTTTACAAAATGTTTTACATTTGTAGAAATCCCAAGTATCAAGCAGGCATGTTGCCAAATATGTTTCTATAGATAACAATAAATGTCTCTTTCTTCCCGGACCGGTAGAAATGGATAGAATATAACCTTTTGAAATGTTTAACGAGATCTGAGGTTGACCTAGTGGTATGCGTACTCAGACTGTAAGCCAGGGACTTTATGTCTTGTGTCCTCTAGTCGCTAAAACATGCGCTCCACACTTTAGTGAAGCACGTGCTTTATTGCAGAGACAACCAAATGTTTAAAGAGCGAGCCTTAAAAGTTTGCAGTAGGTACTTATGATTACCTGCCTTTTCTCTAAATTGTCAGTTTACAGTTTTCTACTCTTGGAAATTATTTCAACAGTTTGAGTTTCCATCTTAAGACGATAATATTTATTAAAAACTAAGTCATACTTTAAAACAAAATATGGCCTGTTAAACTACCAAAGGAAGAATTTTAGGACAATCCGCTTTCAGAGGGAAAACATCTTCATCAGAGACTGAAGTGTCGCTTAGCCAAACCAAATGGCATTAGTCAAGTCCCACTATTCGATCTCAGAAGAATTTTCCAAGAGCTGACGGTGGATGTTTGACTAACTGACCACATTTAAGTTTAAAACTAGAGGCAGCTAGCGTAAACAGCCCTCGTGTAGTTTTGTGTGAAATCAAACAAACAAACAATCCATTCATCCCTAAATTGAATTACGATATGTTCAAGGTTGTCTTGTATCACAAATTTAAAAGTTTAGAACGTATCAGAGAAAACTAATTAGTTGGCGCATGAGTTATTACTGCTACTTTTATTCACTGAAAGTAATCCTTAAATCTATTTTTTTTAGTTGAAATTAAGAACAGGAGAGTGGATCTCAGCAACTCCTCTGGAGGATTCTATTTTAGTCAACATTGGGGACATGATGACCATATGGACTGATGGGTTATACAAAGCAACGGTAATTCGCTAACTTCTATTACGTATTATTAAATATTAATTGGGTAATTAACATCATTATTAAGTTTGGTACATAAAAGTAGACGTACTTAAACCACATTGCTTGTTTTAGACCACTGTTAAAATATTTTGCTCACGTGGTTTTATTTCCTTTCTTGAATCGCATCCTTTAGCGTCATCGAGTTTCGGTGCCAAAAGAAAAAGCTGAAAGACGACGCTCAAGAAGTTCTATTGCCTTCTTTGTCAGTCCGGATGATGATGTTGTAGTAGAACCACTTAATGGGTCAAAAAAGTTTCCTAGTGTGAAATTTAAAGATTATTTAAATGATAAATTTAAGAACACATTGCAGTACTGATGATCAAGAATACATAGAAAGTTATTACATATTTTTGTGGTATTTTTGTTTTTGTGGGTGTATGTAAAGCTATACTTGGACTACCTGAGTTTTATCCATTACGGGGAATAGAACACCAGATTTTATCAAGAGTCTCTGATATTTTTGAACTAGTTTGTAAAAAGAGTTTAAAGATAAAAACATAACTACACCGATATTTAATGTATTGCAATAATCTGTGTGATTCATTTTACTTTTCTAGAAGGCTCGTAATCTGAGGGTCACATTTCGAATCCCTGACACACCAAACATGCTCGCCCCTTTCAGCCGTGGGAGCATTATAATATGACGGTCAATCCCATTATTCGTTGGTAAAAGAGCAGCCCAAGAGTTGGCGTTGGGTGGTGATGATTAGGTGCTTTCTCTTTAATCTTACTCACCTAAATTTGGGAAGGCTAGCACAGACAGCCCTCTTGTAATTTTGCGCCAAATTCGAAAACAAATACCTTTCTAGAAAGTATAAGCTCGATTAAATTTCAAAAACTAATAATACATTCAGTTTAAAACCTGGCTGACCCAGTATGGCCAGGTGGTTAAAGCATTCGACTCGTAACTTGAAGCTCGAAAGTTTAAATCTCCATCACACCAAACATGTTTGCTCTTTCAGACATGGGCGCATTTTAATGTGACGATCACTATTAGGTAAAAAGTGTAGTCCAAGAGATGACGGTAGGTGGTGGTGATTACGTGCCTCACCTCTTGTCTTAAACTACTAAATTAGGGACGGCTGGCGCAGAGAGTCCTCGTGTAGCTCTGCGCAAAATTAACAAAAAACAATCAATAAACGTGCAGTATGGCATAATTTAACTGTGTGTGTGCTTTCTTATAGCAAAGCCACTTCGGGCTATCTGCTGAGACACCGAGGGGAATAAAACCCTGATTTTAGAATGATGCAACTTCTGAAGCCTTTAATTTTAATAGTATATCAACAGCTACAACTTTTGTCTTAGCGTATCTTTTGTCAAAAAAAATGAGTTTTTGTTAAATCGTGAAATTGATTTTATTTAGTAATTTAATAACCTTAATATTTTTTGGTAATACACAAGATTAAGTCTGCCATTATTTTTATAATCGGTCTCACGGTTCTCGTGCTGAAATTGAATTCCATTGGGTTCCAGCCTACCCAAACAGCATGCACACTGGTAAGTTATCCTAAATTAGTTTCACCTGGTTTAGTAGGTTGGTATATTTTAGATATCTATGACAGTTTGTGTATTCTAAACTTATTTTTACCAAAACGCAATGGCTTTTTTATAATTTAGAAGTTATTATGTAAGGAATCGCTTCTTTTCTATGTGAATTTTCGTTAACTTGCTTCATTAAAAAGTTTCAGACACACATGGATAGGATAAATAATACCTAAACTCACACCCTCAGTATGGGTACAAAATTTCAGGTATATGAGTTATTTCCACTTGGAGTTATAATGGTCACATTTATTTCTGTTTTTGTTTTTTTTGCTAGCTTGCCTAATTAAAAAGATGAACATGCACGCACGCACGCACATGGATGAGTAATAATATTTAATGCACACCTTCAGTGTCTTTTTATTATGGATAAAAATTTCAGGTCTCTAGTATCTTTCCTCTTGAAGTTATGGTGGTCATATGCAGGCACACAGACTCGTCCGTTTATTCTTATAGATACTATTACATTTTACACATTTATCTTCATTTGTTTATCGCGAATTAAAAATCTAACGATGTAAAAATAACATATTTAATATACCAAAAAAATAATAAGACTGCAAGGAAGGACAGCTTCGTAACAAGGTAAGACTATTTTTAAAAAATGTAACATAGAACATAAAACTTAGGACTGTAACATACAGCATCACATTCATTACCTGTACTTTCTGCTCATCTCTCCAAGTGTTTTTCTTTGAAATTAATGAGTAAAAATTATAACTTGTATGAAATTTATAGTGTAGCTAATTAATATTAAATATTATAAGATAATAAATACGGGCATTTTTTCTTAATGCTATTTTATACATGTAGCTAAAAAGAACTGAAATGTTAAAAAAAACACAATATACAAATTTTATAAATTTGGCTCCAAAAACAATTCAGAGTAATTAATTTCCATGTATACAACCTAAAGATACCGGTGTTGATAAGTGTATAAAAATGATACTTGCAATTATAAAAACATTAGAAATGTGAATTTAGAATCTGATTAACTTGATAATATATAGTCAATAAAAATGTTGAAAATTATTGTTTTCGTGGCAGTAGAACGTTTTACTGCCTTTGTTTTGCAGTTTTTTTGAAAGAGATATATACTCTTACAATATACTCATTGAAGTATATGTTGAGTATACATATAACGTACATGCAAATTTACTCATACATATCATTGTATCTGTGTTACAATACTAACATAGTAAATAAAATTATTTACTAAAAAATTTCTAAACACCAAAGAACTTAACAGGGGTTAAGTAATTTATCTCTATTGTTCATTTACATTTTTATTGCTTGAAAATTAAATTCTAGTTACGTTATGTTACTTTATGTATTACTATTTGTCCACTTTGTATCAAATTTGTACAATCAGCTTGTAATTAGTAACTGAAAATAAAATGCTTTTTCCATTTGTACCTTTAAACTCATTTCCATGTTTATTTTAATAATTATTAATCAGAAAAAAACAGTGAAAAAAAAGTTTTCAACCAAGATAACGAAAATAAAATAAGAGGATCAACGACTGTATAAGTCATAAAACATTTTCACATGAAAACATATTTTTTTAAATTTCAATACTCTTTATAAACCTATTGACATTTTCTTATAAATGTAATCTTTTCTTACCATTTGTAAAACAACTTTACTTCTTTCTTTACTGCAGGTTCTAAAAACAACATTTTCATCATCATCTATGTAATCTATAGTTCCAAGAACCTCTGAAATATAAGAATCCAGTAACACAAAGTAAAACAATTTGTATATTTTCATACACAAAAAGAATTTATTCTATTTTTACATACACTTTCATTTTCCATTACATACAAATACCAATTTTTAATTCGTTTAGTCTAAATGATTTAATGTTGTACTTTATCAATACTTTACCTATTTAGTTCCTTATTATTCACCAGTATGAAGCACCATATGTCACTCAACACACCAGTGTCAGTACTGGTAGCAGCTAATTGATAAATACAGATTAATAATGTCATGTAGTACATTTACTTATGTAAAAACATATTCACAGACTTGAGTTTTATCAGAAAATTTTCACCAAAAAGTTAAATTAGTAAGATTATCTTTGCAGTTACCTTACATGAACATATTATTATGCAAGCCAACACTCAGTTTACTTTGCCATAACTGTTGATATTAATAAGATAATGACCACAACAGAGGATATTATACTCTGGATTACAGTAATGGTAGTTTGCAATATATAATAATAAAGCACTTTAGTTACATTTACATTTTTCTTCCATGAAACTAGGAAAGGTCTAACATAAAGAGGATATGAAGTAATCATAACATGTTGTGTAAGTGTTGTTATTCCTACCAAATCTTTCGGTTAAACTTGAAGTTTTAAAGTTTGCAATGTAACAATCTTATTCAGTTAAACTTGAAGTTTTAAAGTTTGCAATGTAACAATCTTATTCAGTTAAACTTGAAGTTTTAAAGTTTGCAATGTAACAATCTTATTCAGTTAAACTTGAAGTTTTAAAGTTTGCAATGTAACAATCTTATTCAGTTAAACTTGAAGTTTTAAAGTTTGCAATGTAACAATCTTATTCGGTTAAACTTGAAGTTTTAAAGTTTGCAAAGTAATAATCTTAAATCTTGATGCTTTTATTATAAAATTATGCAGCTCATTACTAAATTATATCCAACTGATTATTATTACAAACCTTGCTAATAAGTGGAATACTAATTTAAATAATTTAATATATTCAAGAATCATGACACTCTTGATAATAATTAAAAATTATAATGATAATACTTTAATTACCTGGACAGTTAGAATGACAGAAAACAATCATAACTACAAACACAAATTCTGATTAATTCATTATTTTAATGACTAATTAATTTAACTGTAATTTTATTATTTTACACGACTAATTTGTGCTCATATGTAATTGATTACATTTGCTAATCAAGTTAATCCTTGAGTTCTATAGCCAATCACATTTTTCTGAAATCCTTAAAAGTTATAAAAGCAATAATGGCATTCAAAAAGGACTTACTATTAATAAATCTTTGACACTTCAATAATCGATAATCTATTAGTTCCTGAAACAAAAAGAGATCCAAGCTGTAGTTAACAAGTACATACAGATATCACTAAATCTTAACTTAAACAAATACCTTAGACACTGTCATACTCAAAATATCGTTTCACCAATTCTTTTTTATGCACTAAACTAGAACCTGGAAACCATTTTTCCCTATATGGTATCTTGATGGACCCCAAAGTCAGGAACTTTCATCATTAACGATATATAAATTGAAATCCCTACACAATGCATGTCAGAATAGCCTGGAGGTAAAAGATGAGGGTGTTTTGATGTTTCATTTAGAAATCTGAAACTAATCTTCAATTAATATTGTAGATATTATGATAATATACAAAACTTATTCTGTCAAATAAAATACTTTCCATTTATTGCAGACCACAGTTCAATAATTTTACTTAGTTCTTACTAAATACAATCAAAAACCACCAACAAAAGTAAACAGACTGTTGGTTCAAAAGCTATTATTAATGAGTATATAAAATTAAAATACCTATATATTGTACATTTCTCATACACAATAGTTCCTGTAACTTGTGATACATCATACAAATCTCACCAAAGCCAGGAGGACACATAAAAAAGTGATAATAATAAATAGTAAAAAATATATAGAAAGCCAGTTAAAAAAATTATTCAAATAATGAGGTATTTAACTTACAGTATAATACGAAAAGTTAGTAAAAATCCAAAACGTTAAATAACAATTCTCATTCGCCAACTACTAGTACCCTAGTAGTAGTAAACAGTCAATAACTAATGAATTATGCTCCTTAATCAATATTGCACGCCCCCCAGTGGCTTAGCGGTATGTCTGCGGACTTACACGCTAAAATTCGGGTTTCGATACCCGTGGTGGGCAGAGCACAGATAGCCCATTGTGTAGCTTTGTGCTTAATTCAAAACAACAACAATATTGCACAGATTTCGTTTTTTTAATGAATTAGGAAATCTTAAAGGCCGAGTAAAGATAAAATACACTGTGGAATCCTATTGTTAATCTCATCTAGACTAGAACAAATCATAAAAATAAATATTAACCCTTACCTCAGTGAACACAATATCTGCACCAAAATCAAGAGCTAGTAACCTCATTGGAAGAGTACCAACTCTAACCATCGGGGCAAGTATTATTTTATTATTAAAATTAAGGCGCAGTGAAATTTGTTGTTCCATATTTGTGACAGTTTATATCTATGAAATAGCAACAGAACAATAAAATATTTAATTAATTAATAATATCACTGCTCAAATGTACATCTCTATCTTATAAACTAAATCTATGTGTGGCAGAAATTGCAATGCCCCCTCTGGTATTTACTAAAAATTAAAATACGGGCGAAATAATAAACAAAGTTTAGTGAATTATATGGAACGTGTAAATAAGTGTATATAACTCTACGTTTTTTTAGTAATACATTAAATAAACGTTTATCCACGTTCATCTTGATTCAATGATTTATCTCTCCAGGAACTAGTTGCTCCATTTAAAAAACATATTGGTTTTTTAAGATAATTAATAACATAGTACAAAACAATAGTACTAGAATATACTGCTCTCGTTAATTTATTTTTTTTGTTATTGAATCTAAATAGTATTGTGAAACATTTATAAAGCTTGTGTTTTCTTATATGTCAATGTCACATAATATCGTAGTTATACACTTCTTAACAGCTTTTTCTGATTGATAACGCACATACCGTTATTTGTTTTTCTGTTCCAATCATTGCGCTCTTTTACCATTCCAAGGAGTAATAGAGAATGTATAGCTTTCGATCTTAGTATAATTTATGTATTTAGCCAATTTAAGAACAACAAGGAACTTGTTGGTCCATATAAATCATCCCATCTACTAAGATAAATTTTAAAATAAAAATAACACACAAAGCCAGAATAAACCATTCAAATTTTATATGCAAACAAGTGGGTTTCTCGACATCACTGATTGTTAAACCATTCAAATATTTATCAAGCCTTTTCTAAACTCTTAAACTTTCTCAAATAAATTGCTTTCACCACATGTAAAATCAATCCATTTCAAAGGCCAACTACCCTGTAAGAAAAATAAAGCTGTCTTAGCTTGAAATTTCCCTGTTTTAAATGATTTTGGTTTCTAAGTTTTCAAAGGCTTAAACGTGTTTTAGTCTCCTGAATCTTCAATGATCTAGTCTTATAAGTGAGACTTAACATCAATCAAACATCACACTGATTTTAATTTATGCACTATATAAATACCGTGCGTTATACGTACATCGAGTTTTATTTCTTATATCATTGTCTTGTACATCTTTACTCTACCTAAAATGGTTTACTAAAACAAAGCAACAAATAATATTCACTTTTTCATGATTCTTTTCTGATTTTTCCGTTAGAAACTTTGTTGTTCGTAGTTTTAACTCAAGAGTAGTTATTTAAATTGTGACCTTGAAAATGAATTAAATTAGGGTAGCTCCGTCTAGTATCTGATATATATACGTATGTATAGAATAAACAGGATGTATCATAATTATATGTCTTCGTCCGAAGTATTGTTCAGTTTGGATTATATTTAGTTATGTTACGTTTTGAAGCTCTAAATGTGTTATAAAACTAATAGTCGAGTTCCAGTATTTGTCAGACAAAAGTTGGTAGAGGATACAGTTTGCAGGCTGCCTTTTCCCTCATCTGTCAGTTAACAATTGAGGACAGCGAGAACAGGCAGGCCTTTATTGTATATATAAGACTGTTTGGCTTAACAGTTATTGTTTAGTGAATTATCATTTGATGAATATTTAATATGACACTGGCCAAGAATTGCCTCGCTCCTGGTGTTGGTTTCTTTTGGTATTGTGCTGGCCTGAGATATGATCAAATTTGTCAAAAAATATATGGAAGAAAATCTAAAGTATAGCAAATTTTAAGTTAAATTGCTATGCATACATTATTTCTTTTCTGATCTGATCAAACGTGTGTGAGTGTGTTTTCTTATAGCAAAGTCACATTAGGCTATCTGCTGAGCTCACCGAGGGGAATCGAACCCCTCATTTTAGCGTTGTAAATCCGTACCTGATCAAATGACGATTAAACTTAACAAATGTAAATCATCGGCACTGAAAATGGTTATAAATAGTAGGCTAGCAAGGTTACACATAAGAAAATATACATTTAGTGCTGATACAACATAAATTCTGAAAGTACTGATGAGTCACATTTGATAATTCTGAACGTTAGCTTCAGGTCGCATATACAGCGTGTATAAAACAACAAATATTGCCAATCAATGCACATTATACATTTTTAAGATGCATTCAGAGCCATTCAGCAAGCCACTCCTTTTTTAACGAGATTTAGGCGTCTTATCATTTTGCATTTTGTTTTTATACCAAAAACGTTCCTCTCCTGAGAGCAGCCCATACTTCATATTTCACTCCCATGGCTCGAACGCCTATTGATGATTTTATGATAATTACTTTTTGCAAGATTCTTGACCTTCTCCTTCTAACATTCTGGTGTCAAAACATCATGTTCAATCAATATCATACAGAATTTTTGATCAAGTACTGCTAAGAAGAGATAAATGGGATCAGCAGTTTCTTGTGTTGATCCCTTCACGAGGCCCGGCATGGCCAAGCATGTTAAAGCGTTCGACTCGTAATCCGAAAGTCACGGGATCGAATCCCGGTCGCACCAAATATGCCCCTTTTTCAGCCGTGAGAGCGTTATGATGTTACGGTTAATCCTACTATTCGTCGGTAAAAGAGTAGCCCAAGAGTTGGCGGTGGGTGGTAATGACTAACTGCCTTCCCTCTAGTCTTACCCTGCTAAATTCGGAACGGTTAGCGCAGATAGTCCTCGAGTAGCTTTGCGCGAAATTCAAAACAAAGAATTTCAAACAAACTCAAACGCAAGTCCCTGACAGATGTCGATAATAAAATGCGCCCTTTATTTGACTTTGAAAATATTTTCTGAATATGGGCATTCTATCTGTTACAGATTTTTAAACTTCTGTATAGATTTAGGTTCAGTGTGGAGAGAAAGAGAAAACTCAAAATATTGAACACATAAAAAGAAGAAATAGGGGTATATTGCTCGTGCTTGTATTTATATAATTGTTTATGTAGCAAACCCAACAAACAGAATAGTATTTCAGTCGAGTAAAAAATTATTATTTGTCCTGTATAAATATATTTTTGTAAATTATGCAACTTGCACATCGAATGAATTAGCAATAATGTTTTAAACGCAGCTTAAAAGGTTGTTGTTGTTGTTGTTTTGGAATTGAGCACAAAGCTACACAATGGGCTATCTGTGCTCTGCCCACCACGGATATCGAAACCCGGATTTTAGCGTGTAAGTCCACAGACATACCGCTGAGCCACTGGGGGTCCTAGAATTATAACAAGAAAACACAAATTTTTAGACTGAATAACTTAAACCTCATAACGTTTATTTATATTTATTGTTTTAACCTTTCAGACTATCCTAGCTCATTATAAAGGATACAATGCATTGGTGTTGTCGTATCCTAGGACATAAAACTAGCCTTTAGTCTTTACAATGTGACCCATTTCAGTTTTTATACATTATATGTGTATAAGATCATTAATATTTATGAACAAATTATTAAAGCAATGTTATCAAGACACAGAACAGTAAATAAAGATGCAAACAATTATTTCTTCTAGTTACAATTAATGTATTTGGTTGTTAAGCATTTCAAAATTTCGCATTTGGAGGTCATTGAATGAAATCACTTCTTCAGGTTTTTATACATAAATACAGTTGAATAACCAAAAACATCATAAATTACGGTAGTGATACAAAATCCACTATAATCCATTAATCATATTAACTAAACTGTATTTTGATCCAAAAATATATATTTACAATTTCGAATAAACTAAAAACACTGCTTACCCGCTTGAAATCTTGATTCGAAAGAACGATATGGCCTTGTAAAGGTTGAGAAAAACCGTTAGGGAGTCATCCTGATCTTTTGATTGGTTCTTCACATGCCATGTGTTGAACTATGTATATATGAGGGACCGTTTCTAAGCGTGGAAAGAGGTAAGCGGGACCACAAGGTTTCATCCAGTACATAAGCGATATCTGACAAGAGATATGACATTCTTATTTGATATTCTAGCTTATCAATATCATTAATTTGCCTTCCTAATTCGTACGAAGCTACATACTTTTTGGCATCACAAATACCTTATTTAAACCAGAGCTGAATTCAACATACCAAGTGGCACATGAGAATCAATGTTTAACCGAGTTTTGTTAATATGTACTTTTAAAGTACGAAATTAAACAATGTATGATACTAAAATTTGAATTATAATATACAGTTTGATACCAAATTTATTGCAATAAATTCATAAAATAATAGTTCAATAAAATTTTGAATGACCTTCCACAGTATTTAGATAATTGACGGTTATTACTGCTAGAGCTGCTTAGGAACAGACTTCGAAAGGTCACCGGTTTAAAAAATAGCTCTTCATATCCTTCTTATGGTGACTGTTTGAGTAAACACAAGCTGACTTTATATATTACTTGAGGCGTCTGTAGTCTGATTCCAGTCCGTTATAGAGAGTGTTAGCAAATTCTCTGAGATATATCATACGTTTGTGTATCCTTTCTCACACTGTGTGCATGTTGCGGTAAAGAACACTTAATGAACTGCCTTTTAAGTGCCCACCAGTGGCTCAGCGGTATGTTTGCGAACTTACACGTTAAAATCCGGGTTTCGATACCCGTGGTGGGCAGAGCACAGATAGCCCATAATGTAGCTTTGTGCTTAATTCAAAACAACAACAATGTAATTCTAGATTAAAAGAAGCATAACTTTTATTTATTTCATAATCGGTTGAGATCGGTCAAAGCTACCAAACCAGTATAGAGATTCATTAGTAAAAACGACAGATCAAATATATAGTTTTTAAAAATAAACATTTGATAACTGAGTATATTTACTGAGTTAAAAGTTATAGCATGAAACCTATTAGAAACATAAATCTCCCCGTCATACCAATCATGCTCGCCCTTGCACCCGTGAGGGCGTTATTATGCAACGGTCAATCCCATTATTTGTTGGCAAATGAGTAGCCCAAGAATTGACGGTGGGTGGTGATGACTAGCTGCTTTTCCTCTTGTCTTGCACTTTTAAATTAGAGACGGCTAGAGCTTTGCGCGAAATTCAAAAACAAACAAACAAACATATATGTATCTATGTACCTGTACAAGGTGTGATGAAAACACCTTTTTAACTAATATTTAGCCATTAATAGTATGTACATATTGTCTGAATATTGTAAGCGTACTTAACAAAAACACCTTGAAATTGTGCACAGAACGATTAAAGTCAGAACATAACTTACATTTGTTTAAAAATTCTGAAAAAGTAATGTTTTAGTATTTATAACAGTTTTTGTTGTTGTTTTCAGATAAATCCAGCTCGACTAAAGTCACGGTCAACTATAATATTACTACTTCATATTATCTGAAACATTTGTAATGATGTCTATTCCTATCGTGGACGTTCAAGCCATAGGCAAGTTTCTATTTTTTTTTAAATCCTTTGGTTGATATAGTCAGGCAATACTAATTTGATATCTAAATATATGCTCAGGGGTATTCTGAGCAAGTTAGTCTGAAATTAGTTGAAATACAATACATAAAAAATACATTTAATCAATGTTCTGCCCACCGTTATAAGTCTCTTTTCAAAGGTACCACACCCGTATTAGTTAAAACCCTAATATTATAAGAAGGTGTGTGTTTTCTTACAGCAAAGCCACATTTGGTTATCTGCTGAGTCCACCGACGTCTAGATAAATATTGTAAACTCGTAAAAAAATGTTTCGGCATGGCGAGGTGGATATGACACTCGACTCAGATTCAAATCCCAGTCACACCAAGCACACTCGCTCCATCAGCCGTGAGGACATTATATATGATGGTCAATCCCACTATTCATTGGTAAAATAGTAGCTCAAGAATGGACGGTGACTGGTGATAACTAGTTGGGTTTCCTCTAGTATCACACTCTTAAATAAGTTAAGGACAGCTAGCGCAGAGAGCTTGTTTTTTGTTTGTTTTGAATTTCGCGCAAAGCTGCTAATTTAGCAGTGTAAGACTAGAGGGAAAGCAGTTAGTCATCACCACCCACCGCCCAACTCTTGACCTACTCTTTTATCACTTAGGAGTATACAATATGATTGAGTGATAGTTTGGAATTAAGCACAAAGAACTATATGTGTTCTCTCCACCAAAGATATCGAAACCCGCTTGCCAAAGTCTTAAGTCTAAAGACAGTGCTTCTAAACAGTAGTGAGGGGACGTATCGTTGGAAATTTGTAGAATTGCTATAAGAAATATTCAAAGCAAAAGAAATGATACAGTGAAAAGTGAGCAAACGAGTAAAGTGGTACATTTTGAACAGATTTTAAAACGATTTCCGATTTCGACTTTAGTTAAGAAATGTACACTGTTTCATTTAGCTATGCGGATCCCAGTGCAAACCAAAGTAAAAATGGAAAATCTTTTTAAAATCTATAGAACGCGAGGACTATTTATGTATGCAAGAGTATAACAGAAACACTTGTGATTTGTGGCTGTTTTCAGATATTCAGCAATAATTACAAAAAGACCCTGATTTAAGTTTACATGTGAATAGAAGTCATAGGTAATGTTAAAGGTTAGTTTGAGTAATATCTATAATAGTCATAATAGCGATGCAGTAAGAAACATCTTGCGAGCTCCTGAATAAATAACATATAAAACCCCTCCACGTGGTATTTACAAGAACAGTGTAAAGGTAGAGCTTCAATGAAACGTAGAAAACATCAGTAAAGATATAAAAATATTTTTTCAAAGCTCAGGAAACTTGTCATCATTTTCATCAAAACTACTAATAATATCACGTTACTCGGTTTTTAAACAGCTTTCAACATTAGTGTCCACGTAGGTTGCTTAATTACTTGCAAATATGTAAAGGATAAAGAAATAACAAACTTACCAAATGATTTTCATATCAGATATTTTTGTTTAAAGACAAGCTGAATATATAAAAGCAATAACTAATTTCTAGGTTTTTGGTTTTGTATTTTGCAAACTTTTTTGACCAACAAACTAAACATGTGGCTCCTTGTTAATTATAGTAATTTTTTGTCTTTTTTTAAATTTTAGGTCCTAGCAATACATCAAAAATCTCTGGAGTTTTTCAAACTTCCACTCAATGTGAAGGAGAAATACAAAAGGTCACTACCTTTTGATCTTGAAGGGTACCTTAGCTCTGATAAAGAAATGTAAGCACAGCTGTCACTAATTTATGGAAATTGATGTTTTTGTATGGCTCATATATTTAAAGCGAGAATCAGTTTCTGATAGACTTTTCAGCACCTCACTATCACAATTTATACTGATGGTTCTCAGACTGGGAAGCCCCATGGGAACGTATCCTTGAAAACACATGGAAAAGTCAGAAAGCAAAAAGTAATTATCGAAACATTATTAATTGAAACGAATAATGTCGCTATACTGAAGAAACAATGCAGTCAACACTGGTATATCCGACCAAAAAACTTTCTGACTAAAATGGTGACTAAACACGTGTGAAGTATATATCTTTATTTCATTTTTGTCACCCTAAACGTTTGCCTGTCTTCAACTGTCTACTATACGTTAAATATATGGTGGATGTATGGAACACAAGAAAAAGGCCGATAATCTAAACTGTTGTGGAACCACTGATGTCTACCATGACTAAACTCCTTAAACCACGCTGTGAAAAACCTTCATCGTAAATTAGAGTTTTTTTACTTGTTTAACAAATTACCATGTCTTTCGATATAGAGTTACTGATTAACGAACCACTTCGTAACTTGTCCTTGCACGTGTTTCATCAGTTGTTTATATTCAAGAAACTTGATGGAAAAAATATATGTATATTCCCGTGGAAAAATTACGGAATATACCGGCCTGAGAAATTATTGTAACGCGAACTTTAATATGCAAATAAACTGGTGAAGTAATAATCACAGTAAATATGAAATCACGGTGGAAGGTATTGTTTACATGCACGAGATAAATGTTGAACAATGACGGATGAGGTAGATTATCATCGGACAATCATGTACCAATTGTTATTTTAGTTTGTATAATTCGTTTTGAACATTTGTTCGTTAAAGTATACATACACATCAGTTTTGTATAAATGGGTGTGATTTTGATATAATCTTTCTCGAAACATCTCATCAATTTGTTCAGACAGCTTCCCTGTACTTGATGTTGAGACAGCAATGTGTCTCTAGATTTATTACGCCAAAATACAGGGTTCTATTCTCTACATTACACGCAGGAGATAGCCTAATTTGACTTTGCTCAAGAAATACACTGCTGATGAAATAAGCAAAAGATGAAACAAAGTTTTACACATGTTAATACGTTAATAATTTCAAATTTGTGAAAATGCTATTTCAAAAAAAACGGTTTATAACGACTATCATTAAAATTATATAGTGTATTTATACTTACAATACTGATGTGTATGTGTATATATGTAGATATATATAAACCTGAATTCCATAACTTGGAGTTTATGGTGTTACTGTAAGCTTCAATGCTTCCTTTGAGACAACACAATGTAACACAAACATTGTTTCTGTCTAGAATGTATTATATGGTGTTACTGTAAGCTTCAATGCTTCCTTTGAGACAACACAATGTAACACAATCATTGTTCCTGTCTAGAATGTATTATTTCTTAATTGCTTATGTTGTAAAAGTACAGAAAGCGGCCATTATTTTCTTCAAACTTTGCTTTTGTGACCTGGATAATGAAATTAAAAAAATAACTTTTTTCTATCTAAAAACGGGCAAATTTTCTAATTTTCATTTACATAATGTCTGAATAAAATTACATGAATCAAGATTTACATGTAGTTATTCAAGAAGTGATTAGTTTGTTCAAGATTTGCGACTGTAATGTAAATCACTTTCACGTGTCAGTCCCCCAATTTAGTTTCTCATCATGTTTTCGTTGTGCGTGGGCCCGGCATGGCCTAGCAAGTTAAGGCGTGCGCTTCGAAATCTGAGGGTCGCGGGCTCACGCCCGAGTCGCGCCAAACATGCTCGCCTTCCCAGCCATGGGATCGTTATAATGTTACGGTCAACCCCACTATTCGTTGGTAAAAGAGTAGCCCAAGAGTTGGCGGTCGGTGGTAATAACTAGCTGCCTTCCCTCCAGTCTTACACTGCTAAATTAGGGACGGCTAGCACAGATAGCCCTCGAGTAGCTTTGTGCGAAATTCCAAAACAAACAAACAAAAGTCGTTGTACGCTCCTTGGTAGCGGCGTTCAAAGTCCAGTATATCTTGGTGAAAGCGCTCATTTTGCTTTTCTGAGTATGCTTCAATGTTTTCTTTGAATTTATGACGATGAGCGTCAAGGACATGGACTTTCAGGAACATCCTGAAATCCATTTTGCCGTAGTTCTCACGAGAGCCTCAAGCAGTTCCACATAGTTTTCGGCCTTGTGATTACCCAAAAAAGCCCCGAGCCACTGCGACAAAGCTATCCCAAGCTTTTGTTTCTTCTTACTGAGCTACTTGGAGAATTCAGTGCACTCCAGTATCTTTTTCATTTGTAGTCCAACGAAGACATCTGCTTTGACCTTTGATTCAGACAGCTTAGGGAAGAAGTCTCGAAGGTACTTGAAAGCTGCAGACTCCTTATCAAGAGTTGTAAAAATTGTTTCATAACACACAATTTTATGTGCAGTGGTGGGAACAACACCTTCTGGAGCTACACCAGCGACTCATTCTTGACATTGTGCCTCCCCACAGAGAACTCGGTCCGTTGTGGCCAGTGCTTCCTGTTGTAGTGTGCTGCGGTGTCCCTGCTGTCCCAAAGGCAAAGATAACAGGGAAACTTGATAAAGCCTGCTTGGAGACCCAGCAGGAATATCACCATTTTGAAATCTCCGATAACCTCCCAGTTATACTCATCACTCGTCAAGGCTTCTAACAAGGTCTTGACGCTGTTGTATTCCTCTTTGGGGTGCACCAAATGTTAAATTTTAAGTTTAACATAAGGAATTTAATAACTTCGATAAATATTTTTACTTTTCTTTAGATGAGTGTATCTAGTCCTGATTGTATACAAATAATTATTTGTTGTTAGGAATAAAGCAACACAATGGGCTATATGACCTGTTACTCCACGGGTAGCCTCTGACTTACCAATGAGCCACTAGGGAGGGGGTATATCTATCGGAATAAAACTGACGTTACAATGTCCTAGAATAAAATGTTTTCCGCCTTTCGTGAAAAGTTCTTCGTTGTAGAGCTCAAGCCATTCACGTGATACAGATTTAGTAATCAAGCAAACACTTGCTGGATTATTCCCAATACATTCCGTTATTACATTATATTCCCAGAATATTACATTAGTGAAGAATTGCCCCTTTTCAGTGATGTCGAGAAACCCACTTAATGAGAATTTTATATGCAAAAACGGCTCGTTTGGGTTGAGAAAATATTTCACTCTTCTATTTGAAATATGTTCTCAACCCAAACGAGCCGTTTTTGCATATAAAATTGCCCCTTTTGTTAGCCTAGAGAATGAGTATGTTTTTCTCATGGCAAAGTTACATCGAGCTATCTGTTGAGTCCAACGAAGGGAATCGAATCTCTGATCTTAGGGTTGTAAGTCCGTATACTTATCGCTGTACTAGCGGGGGCCATTACACAACGACCTGATAGCAAAATGTAACATTTTAACGAGCTTAAAAAAAGGTACAAAAAACCGCATAAAAACGTAGACACATTTCTATCAAAACATAGTTTACTACATGAGAAGTAGTGGGTAGATAGTCTCAAACGCCCATGTGAGAAATAAATGCTTGACGAGAGCTTTCATTGAAAACAATGCTTTTGATTAAGATTATAAACTAAATTAAAATTTCCGAATAACACCTGTTTTCACCACAGCCCACGTTATAAGAATTTATTTTTTCTTTTGTTATTTAGTCTTCAGCCAGGTGTACTACAAGAAATGAAGGAAATGTATGAGGTGATCAAAATTGACACTGCATTTCCGGTTGAGGAAGATGTCCCTGGGTTTAAGCAAGCCTGTGTAGATTTCCTGGACTCCTCCAGAGCCCTCTCTCGTCGTTTCTTAAGAGTTCTTGCAGTTGCTTTAGGTAGGTTTTTACAGTGTATCGCTCCATGTTCAAGATTGGCCCGGCATGGTTAAGTAGTTAGGGCTCTCGACTCGCAATCTGAGGATCGTGGGTTCGAATCTCCGTTACACCAAATATACTCGCCCTTTCAGCCGTGCGGCGTTATAGGGTAACGGTCAATCCCACTAGTTGTTGGTAAAAGAAGAGTAACCCAAGAGCTAGCGATGAGTGGTGATGATTAGCCACCTTCCCTCTTGTCTTACACTGCTAAATTTGGGACATCTAGCGAAGATAGCTTTCGTGTAGCTTTGGGTGAAATTCAGTAACAACCAAGCAATTTTTACATAGTATGGTATCTTCTATAGGATTAGCATAGTTAAGTACGAAGATTGTTTGTTTGGTTTTGGAATTTCACGCAAAGCTATCCGAGGGCTGTCTGCGCTGGTCATCCCTAATTTAGTAGTGTAAGACTAGAAGGAAGGCAGCTTGTCATCACCACCCACCGCCAAATCTTGGGCCGCTCTTTTACCACCGAATAATGAGATTGACCGTCTCATTTTAACGCCCCCACGGCTAAAAGAGCGAGCATGTTTGGTGCGATGGGGATTCGAACCTGCGATAAATACGGAAAATCGGTTCACATAAATAAATACACGCCACTAAAACATTTCGGTAAACTGAAAAGACGTAATGTTTTATTCAATGATTTTTTGTTATAGGTCAAGAGGACGACATTTTTCTGAAAAACCACAGCTTCAACACGAAATACAACACCCTAACGACGCTGCGAATGCTTCATTATCCACCTGTTGAAGGAATATTAAAACCTAATGCAGTTCGATGTGGCGAACATTCAGATTATGGAACAATGACGTTTTTATTCCAGGATAATGTCGGTGGCCTGGAGGTAAGGAATGTGTAAAGCATTAATCGAATTCAAAGTACAAACTGTTGATTGAAACATATACAGACTGTGTCAAAATAGTAAAATTGATGTAAAACGTTTTTTATTGAGATGCAAAATTTACTTTTAACTTCTGTTTGTTTGCTTTTTGAATTTCGCGCAAAGCTACTCGAGAGCTATCTGCGCTAGCCGTCCCTAATTTAGCAGTGTAAGACTAAAGGGAAGGCAGCTAGTCAGCAACACCCACCGCCAACTCTCGGGCTACTCTCTTACCAACGAATAGTAAGATTGACCGTCACATTATAACGCCTCCACGGCTGAACGAGCAAACATATTCGGTGCAACTGGGATTCGAATCCGTGACCCTGAGATTTCGAGTCGAACGTCTAACCCACCTCTCCATGCCGGACCGTCTTTTAACTTCTCACCAGTAACTAAAACAAAAGGAACACTTCATATTACTCGGTAATTCCTTGACTTAGAACACACCCTAGCACAGATAGCCCTCGAGTAGCTTTGTGCGAAATTCCAAAAACAAACAAACAGAACACACCCTGTAAAATGACTCAGTGAATCGCGCAAGTTGTAATATGATAAGATATTCATAAATTACTGGATGCAGGTTTTTTTTTTATCACATTAACCACTGACAAACAAATGTGGAGAAAGTATGACAGTTTCTAACAGCACCAGGAAGAATAATTCTGAGTTGAATGTTCTCGATAAGTACATACGTGGGGGTTTACAAAATGTTTTACATTTGTAGAAATCCCAAGTATCAAGCAGGCATGTTGCCAAATATGTTTCTATAGATAACAATAAATGTCTCTTTCTTCCCGGACCGGTAGAAATGGATAGAATATAACCTTTTGAAATGTTTAACGAGATCTGAGGTTGACCTAGTGGTATGCGTACTCAGACTGTAAGCCAGGGACTTTATGTCTTGTGTCCTCTAGTCGCTAAAACATGCGCTCCACACTTTAGTGAAGCACGTGCTTTATTGCAGAGACAACCAAATGTTTAAAGAGCGAGCCTTAAAAGTTTGCAGTAGGTACTTATGATTACCTGCCTTTTCTCTAAATTGTCAGTTTACAGTTTTCTACTCTTGGAAATTATTTCAACAGTTTGAGTTTCCATCTTAAGACGATAATATTTATTAAAAACTAAGTCATACTTTAAAACAAAATATGGCCTGTTAAACTACCAAAGGAAGAATTTTAGGACAATCCGCTTTCAGAGGGAAAACATCTTCATCAGAGACTGAAGTGTCGCTTAGCCAAACCAAATGGCATTAGTCAAGTCCCACTATTCGATCTCAGAAGAATTTTCCAAGAGCTGACGGTGGATGTTTGACTAACTGACCACATTTAAGTTTAAAACTAGAGGCAGCTAGCGTAAACAGCCCTCGTGTAGTTTTGTGTGAAATCAAACAAACAAACAATCCATTCATCCCTAAAATTGAATTACGATATGTTCAAGGTTGTCTTGTATCACAAATTTAAAAGTTTAGAACGTATCAGAGAAAACTAATTAGTTGGCGCATGAGTTATTACTGCTACTTTTATTCACTGAAAGTAATCCTTAAATCTATTTTTTTTAGTTGAAATTAAGAACAGGAGAGTGGATCTCAGCAACTCCTCTGGAGGATTCTATTTTAGTCAACATTGGGGACATGATGACCATATGGACTGATGGGTTATACAAAGCAACGGTAATTCGCTAACTTCTATTACGTATTATTAAATATTAATTGGGTAATTAACATCATTATTAAGTTTGGTACATAAAAGTAGACGTACTTAAACCACATTGCTTGTTTTAGACCACTGTTAAAATATTTTGCTCACGTGGTTTTATTTCCTTTCTTGAATCGCATCCTTTAGCGTCATCGAGTTTCGGTGCCAAAAGAAAAAGCTGAAAGACGACGCTCAAGAAGTTCTATTGCCTTCTTTGTCAGTCCGGATGATGATGTTGTAGTAGAACCACTTAATGGGTCAAAAAAGTTTCCTAGTGTGAAATTTAAAGATTATTTAAATGATAAATTTAAGAACACATTGCAGTACTGATGATCAAGAATACATAGAAAGTTATTACATATTTTTGTGGTATTTTTGTTTTTGTGGGTGTATGTAAAGCTATACTTGGACTACCTGAGTTTTATCCATTACGGGGAATAGAACACCAGATTTTATCAAGAGTCTCTGATATTTTTGAACTAGTTTGTAAAAAGAGTTTAAAGATAAAAACATAACTACACCGATATTTAATGTATTGCAATAATCTGTGTGATTCATTTTACTTTTCTAGAAGGCTCGTAATCTGAGGGTCACATTTCGAATCCCTGACACACCAAACATGCTCGCCCCTTTCAGCCGTGGGAGCATTATAATATGACGGTCAATCCCATTATTCGTTGGTAAAAGAGCAGCCCAAGAGTTGGCGTTGGGTGGTGATGATTAGGTGCTTTCTCTTTAATCTTACTCACCTAAATTTGGGAAGGCTAGCACAGACAGCCCTCTTGTAATTTTGCGCCAAATTCGAAAACAAATACCTTTCTAGAAAGTATAAGCTCGATTAAATTTCAAAAACTAATAATACATTCAGTTTAAAACCTGGCTGACCCAGTATGGCCAGGTGGTTAAAGCATTCGACTCGTAACTTGAAGCTCGAAAGTTTAAATCTCCATCACACCAAACATGTTTGCTCTTTCAGACATGGGCGCATTTTAATGTGACGATCACTATTAGGTAAAAAGTGTAGTCCAAGAGATGACGGTAGGTGGTGGTGATTACGTGCCTCACCTCTTGTCTTAAACTACTAAATTAGGGACGGCTGGCGCAGAGAGTCCTCGTGTAGCTCTGCGCAAAATTAACAAAAAACAATCAATAAACGTGCAGTATGGCATAATTTAACTGTGTGTGTGCTTTCTTATAGCAAAGCCACTTCGGGCTATCTGCTGAGACACCGAGGGGAATAAAACCCTGATTTTAGAATGATGCAACTTCTGAAGCCTTTAATTTTAATAGTATATCAACAGCTACAACTTTTGTCTTAGCGTATCTTTTGTCAAAAAAAAATGAGTTTTTGTTAAATCGTGAAATTGATTTTATTTAGTAATTTAATAACCTTAATATTTTTTGGTAATACACAAGATTAAGTCTGCCATTATTTTTATAATCGGTCTCACGGTTCTCGTGCTGAAATTGAATTCCATTGGGTTCCAGCCTACCCAAACAGCATGCACACTGGTAAGTTATCCTAAATTAGTTTCACCTGGTTTAGTAGGTTGGTATATTTTAGATATCTATGACAGTTTGTGTATTCTAAACTTATTTTTACCAAAACGCAATGGCTTTTTTATAATTTAGAAGTTATTATGTAAGGAATCGCTTCTTTTCTATGTGAATTTTCGTTAACTTGCTTCATTAAAAAGTTTCAGACACACATGGATAGGATAAATAATACCTAAACTCACACCCTCAGTATGGGTACAAAATTTCAGGTATATGAGTTATTTCCACTTGGAGTTATAATGGTCACATTTATTTCTGTTTTTGTTTTTTTTGCTAGCTTGCCTAATTAAAAAGATGAACATGCACGCACGCACGCACATGGATGAGTAATAATATTTAATGCACACCTTCAGTGTCTTTTTATTATGGATAAAAATTTCAGGTCTCTAGTATCTTTCCTCTTGAAGTTATGGTGGTCATATGCAGGCACACAGACTCGTCCGTTTATTCTTATAGATACTATTACATTTTACACATTTATCTTCATTTGTTTATCGCGAATTAAAAATCTAACGATGTAAAAATAACATATTTAATATACCAAAAAAATAATAAGACTGCAAGGAAGGACAGCTTCGTAACAAGGTAAGACTATTTTTAAAAAATGTAACATAGAACATAAAACTTAGGACTGTAACATACAGCATCACATTCATTACCTGTACTTTCTGCTCATCTCTCCAAGTGTTTTTCTTTGAAATTAATGAGTAAAAATTATAACTTGTATGAAATTTATAGTGTAGCTAATTAATATTAAATATTATAAGATAATAAATACGGGCATTTTTTCTTAATGCTATTTTATACATGTAGCTAAAAAGAACTGAAATGTTAAAAAAAACACAATATACAAATTTTATAAATTTGGCTCCAAAAACAATTCAGAGTAATTAATTTCCATGTATACAACCTAAAGATACCGGTGTTGATAAGTGTATAAAAATGATACTTGCAATTATAAAAACATTAGAAATGTGAATTTAGAATCTGATTAACTTGATAATATATAGTCAATAAAAATGTTGAAAATTATTGTTTTCGTGGCAGTAGAACGTTTTACTGCCTTTGTTTTGCAGTTTTTTTGAAAGAGATATATACTCTTACAATATACTCATTGAAGTATATGTTGAGTATACATATAACGTACATGCAAATTTACTCATACATATCATTGTATCTGTGTTACAATACTAACATAGTAAATAAAATTATTTACTAAAAAATTTCTAAACACCAAAGAACTTAACAGGGGTTAAGTAATTTATCTCTATTGTTCATTTACATTTTTATTGCTTGAAAATTAAATTCTAGTTACGTTATGTTACTTTATGTATTACTATTTGTCCACTTTGTATCAAATTTGTACAATCAGCTTGTAATTAGTAACTGAAAATAAAATGCTTTTTCCATTTGTACCTTTAAACTCATTTCCATGTTTATTTTAATAATTATTAATCAGAAAAAAACAGTGAAAAAAAAGTTTTCAACCAAGATAACGAAAATACGAGGATCAACGACTGTATAAGTCATAAAACATTTTCACATGAAAACATATTTTTTTAAATTTCAATACTCTTTATAAACCTATTGACATTTTCTTATAAATGTAATCTTTTCTTACCATTTGTAAAACAACTTTACTTCTTTCTTTACTGCAGGTTCTAAAAACAACATTTTCATCATCATCTATGTAATCTATAGTTCCAAGAACCTCTGAAATATAAGAATCCAGTAACACAAAGTAAAACAATTTGTATATTTTCATACACAAAAAGAATTTATTCTATTTTTACATACACTTTCATTTTCCATTACATACAAATACCAATTTTTAATTCGTTTAGTCTAAATGATTTAATGTTGTACTTTATCAATACTTTACCTATTTAGTTCCTTATTATTCACCAGTATGAAGCACCATATGTCACTCAACACACCAGTGTCAGTACTGGTAGCAGCTAATTGATAAATACAGATTAATAATGTCATGTAGTACATTTACTTATGTAAAAACATATTCACAGACTTGAGTTTTATCAGAAAATTTTCACCAAAAAGTTAAATTAGTAAGATTATCTTTGCAGTTACCTTACATGAACATATTATTATGCAAGCCAACACTCAGTTTACTTTGCCATAACTGTTGATATTAATAAGATAATGACCACAACAGAGGATATTATACTCTGGATTACAGTAATGGTAGTTTGCAATATATAATAATAAAGCACTTTAGTTACATTTACATTTTTCTTCCATGAAACTAGGAAAGGTCTAACATAAAGAGGATATGAAGTAATCATAACATGTTGTGTAAGTGTTGTTATTCCTACCAAATCTTTCGGTTAAACTTGAAGTTTTAAAGTTTGCAATGTAACAATCTTATTCAGTTAAACTTGAAGTTTTAAAGTTTGCAATGTAACAATCTTATTCAGTTAAACTTGAAGTTTTAAAGTTTGCAATGTAACAATCTTATTCAGTTAAACTTGAAGTTTTAAAGTTTGCAATGTAACAATCTTATTCAGTTAAACTTGAAGTTTTAAAGTTTGCAATGTAACAATCTTATTCGGTTAAACTTGAAGTTTTAAAGTTTGCAAAGTAATAATCTTAAATCTTGATGCTTTTATTATAAAATTATGCAGCTCATTACTCAATTATATCCAACTGATTATTATTACAAACCTTGCTAATAAGTGGAATACTAATTTAAATAATTTAATATATTCAAGAATCATGACACTCTTGATAATAATTAAAAATTATAATGATAATACTTTAATTACCTGGACAGTTAGAATGACAGAAAACAATCATAACTACAAACACAAATTCTGATTAATTCATTATTTTAATGACTAATTAATTTAACTGTAATTTTATTATTTTACACGACTAATTTGTGCTCATATGTAATTGATTACATTTGCTAATCAAGTTAATCCTTCAGTTCTATAGCCAATCACATTTTTCTGAAATCCTTAAAAGTTATAAAAGCAATAATGGCATTTAAAAAGGACTTACTATTAATAAATCTTTGACACTTCAATAATCGATAATCTATAAGTTCCTGAAACAAAAAGAGATCCAAGCTGTAGTTAACAAGTACATACAGATATCACTAAATCTTAACTTAAACAAATACCTTAGACACTGTCATACTCAAAATATCGTTTCACCAATTCTTTTTTATGCACTAAACCAGAACCTGGAAACCATTTTTCCCTATATGGTATCTTGATGGACCCCAAAGTCAGGAACTTTCATCATTAAGGATATATAAATTGAAATCCCTACACAATGCATGTCAGAATAGCCTGGAGGTAAAAGATGAGGGTGTTTTGATGTTTCGTTTAGAAATCTGAAACAAATCTTCAATTAATATTGTAGATATGATAATATACAAAACTTATTCTGTGAAATAAAATACTTTCCATTTATTGCAGACCACAGTTCAATAATTTTACTTAGTTCTTACTAAATACAATCAAAAACCACCAACAAAAGTAAACAGACCGTTGGTTCAAAAGCTATTATTAATGAGTATATAAAATTAAAATACCTATATATTGTACATTTCTCATACACAATAGTTCCTGTAACTTGTGATACATCATACAAATCTCACCAAAGCCAGGAGGACACATAAAAAAGTGATTATAATAAATAGTAAAAAATATATAGAAAGCCAGTTAAAAAAATTATTCAAATAATGAGGTATTTAACTTACAGTATAATACGAAAAGTTAGTAAAAATCCAAAACGTTAAATAACAATTCTCATTCGCCAACTACTAGTACCCTAGTAGTAGTAAACAGTCAATAACTAATGAATTATGCTCCTTAATCAATATTGCACGCCCCCCAGTGGCTTAGCGGTATGTCTGCGGACTTACACGCTAAAATTCGGGTTTCGATACCCGTGGTGGGCAGAGCACAGATAGCCCATTGTGTAGCTTTGTGCTTAATTCAAAACAACAACAACAATATTGCACAGATTTCGTTTTTTTAATGAATTAGGAAATCTTAAAGGCCGAGTAAAGATAAAATGCACTGTGGCATCCTATTGTTAATCTTATCTAAACTAGAACAAATCATAAAAATAAATATTAACCCTTACCTCAGTGAACACAATATCTGCACCAAAATCAAGAGCTAGTAACCTCATTGGAAGAGTACCAACTCTAACCATCGGGGCAAGTATTATTTTATTATTAAAATTAAGGCGCAGTGAAATTTGTTGTTCCATATTTGTGACAGTTTATATCTATGAAATAGCAACAGAACAATAAAATATTTAATTAATTAATAATATCACTGCTCAAATGTACATCTCTATCTTATAAACTAAATCTATGTGTGGCAGAAATTGCAATGCCCCCTCTGGTATTTACTAAAAATTAAAATACGGGCGAAAGTATAAACAAAGTTTAGTGAATTATATGGAACGTGTAAATAAGTGTATATAACTCTACGTTTTTTTAGTAATACATTAAATAAACATTTATTCACGTTCATCTTAATTCAATGATTTATCTCTCCAGGAACTAGTTGCTCCATTTAAAAAAACATATTGGTTTTTAAGATAATTAATAACATAGTACAAAACAATAGTACTAGAATATACTGCTCTCGTTAATTTATTTTTTTTGTTTATTGAATCTAAATAGTATTGTGAAACACTTATAAAGCTTGTGTTTTCTTATATGTCAATGTCACATAATATCGTAGTTATACACTTCTTAACAGCTTTTTTCTGATTGATAACGCACATACCGTTATTTGTTTTTCTGTTCCAATCATTGCGCTCTTTTACCATTCCAAGGAGTAATAGAGAATGTATAGCTTTCGATCTTAGTATAATATATGTATTTAGCCAATTTAAGAACAACAAGGAACTTGTTGGTCCATATAAACCATCCCATCTACTAAGATAAATTTTAAAATAAAAATAACACACAAAGCCAGAATAAACCATTCAAATTTTATATGCAAACAAGTGGGTTTCTCGACATCACTGATTGTTAAACCATTCAAATATTTATCAAGCCTTTTCTAAACTCTTAAACTTTCTCAAATAAATTGCTTTCACCACATGTAAAATCAATCCATTTCAAAGGCCAACTACCCTGTAAGAAAAATAAAGCTGTCTTAGCTTGAAATTTCCCTGTTTTAAATGATTTTGGTTTCTAAGTTTTCAAAGGCTTAAACGTGTTTTAGTCTCCTGAATCTTCGATGATCTAGTCTTATAAGTGAGACTTAACATCAATCAAACATCACACTGATTTTAATTTATGCACTATATAAATACCGTGCGTTATACGTACATCGAGTTTTATTTCTTATATCATTGTCTTGTACATCTTTACTCTACCTAAAATGGTTTACTAAAACAAAGCAACAAATAATATTCACTTTTTCATGATTCTTTTCTGATTTTTCCGTTAGAAACTTTGTTGTTCGTAGTTTTAACTCAAGAGTAGTTATTTAAATTGTGACCTTGAAAATGAATTAAATTAGGGTAGCTCGTCTAGTATCTGATATATATACGTATGTATAGAATAAACAGGATGTATCATAATTATATGTCTTCGTCCGAAGTATTGTTCAGTTTGGATTATATTTAGTTATGTTACGTTTTGAAGCTGTAAATGTGTTATAAAACTAATAGTCGAGTTCCAGTATTTGTCAGACAAAAGTTGGTAGAGGATACAGTTTGCAGGCTGCCTTTTCCCTCATCTGTCAGTTAACAATTGAGGACAGCGAGAACAGGCAGGCCTTTATTGTATATATAAGACTGTTTGGCTTAACAGTTATTGTTTAGTGAATTATCATTTGATGAATATTTAATATGACACTGGCCAAGAATTGCCTCGCTCCTGGTGTTGGTTTCTTTTGGTATTGTGCTGGCCTGAGATATGATCAAATTTGTCAAAAAATATATGGAAGAAAATCTAAAGTATAGCAAATTTTAAGTTAAATTGCTATGCATACATTATTTCTTTTCTGATCTGATCAAACGTGTGTGAGTGTGTTTTCTTATAGCAAAGTCACATTAGGCTATCTGCTGAGCTCACCGAGGGGAATCGAACCCCTCATTTTAGCGTTGTAAATCCGTACCTGATCAAATGACGATTAAACTTAACAAATGTAAATCATCGGCACTGAAAATGGTTATAAATAGTAGGCTAGCAAGGTTACACATAAGAAAATATAAATTTAGTGCTGATACAACATAAATTCTGAAAGTACTGATGAGTCACATTTGATAATTCTCAACGTTAGCTTTAGGTCGCATATACAGCGTGTATAAAACAACAAATATTGCCAATCAATGCACATTATACATTTTTAAGATGCATTCAGAGCCATTCAGCAAGCCACTCCTTTTTTAACGAGATTTAGGCGTCTTATCATTTTGCATTTTGTTTTTATACCAAAAACGTTCCTCTCCTGAGAGCAGCCCATACTTCATATTTCACTCCCATGGCTCGAACGCCTATTGATGATTTTATGATAATTACTTTTTGCAAGATTCTTGACCTTCTCCTTCTAACATTCTGGTGTCAAAACATCATGTTCAATCAATATCATACAGAATTTTTGATCAAGTACTGCTAAGAAGAGATAAATGGGATCAGCAGTTTCTTGTGTTGATCCCTTCACGAGGCCCGGCATGGCCAAGCATGTTAAAGCGTTCGACTCGTAATCCGAAAGTCACGGGATCGAATCCCGGTCGCACCAAATATGCCCCTTTTTCAGCCGTGAGAGCGTTATGATGTTACGGTTAATCCTACTATTCGTCGGTAAAAGAGTAGCCCAAGAGTTGGCGGTGGGTGGTAATGACTAACTGCCTTCCCTCTAGTCTTACCCTGCTAAATTCGGAACGGTTAGCGCAGATAGTCCTCGAGTAGCTTTGCGCAAAATTCAAAACAAAGAATTTCAAACAAACTCAAACGCAAGTCCCTGACAGATGTCGATAATAAAATGCGCCCTTTATTTGACTTTGAAAATATTTTCTGAATATGGGCATTCTATCTGTTACAGATTTTTAAACTTCTGTATAGATTTAGGTTCAGTGTGGAGAGAAAGAGAAAACTCAAAATATTGAACACATAAAAAGAAGAAATAGGGGTATATTGCTCGTCACCAAAAAAAGAACACCGTTACACCATTATAATGAGATAAATACATCAACCCAATTAGTGTTAGTTGTTGTTTTGAATCAAGCACAAAGCTACACAATGGGCTATCTGTGCTCTGCCCACCACGGGTATCGAAACCCGGATTTTAGCGTGTAAGTCCACAGACATACCGCTGAGCCACTGGGGGTCCTAGAATTATAACAAGAAAACACAAATTTTTAGACTGAATAACTTAAACCTCATAACGTTTATTTATATTTATTGTTTTAACCTTTCAGACTATCCTAGCTCATTATAAAGGATACAATGCATTGGTGTTGTCGTATCCTAGGACATAAAACTAGCCTTTAGTCTTTACAATGTGACCCATTTCAGTTTTTATACATTATATGTGTATAAGATCATTAATATTTATGAACAAATTATTAAAGCAATGTTATCAAGACACAGAACAGTAAATAAAGATGCAAACAATTATTTCTTCTGGTTACAATTAATGTATTTGGTTGTTAAGCATTTCAAAATTTCGCATTTGGAGGTCATTGAATGAAATCACTTCTTCAGGTTTTTATACATAAATACAGTTGAATAACCAAAAACATCATAAATTACGGTAGTGATACAAAATCCACTATAATCCATTAATCATATTAACTAAACTGTATTTTGATCCAAAAATATATATTTACAATTTCGAATAAAGTAAAAACACTGCTTACCCGCTTGAAATCTTGATTCGAAAGAACGATATGGCCTTGTAAAGTTTGAGAAAAGCCGTTAGGGAGTCATCCTGATCTTTTGATTGGTTCTTCACATGCCATGTGTTGAACTATGTATATATGAGGGACCGTTTCTAAGCGTGGAAAGAGGTAAGCGGGACCACAAGGTTTCATCCAGTACATAAGCGATATCTGACAAGAGATATGACATTCTTATTTGATATTCTAGCTTATCAATATCATTAATTTGCCTTCCTAATTCGTACGAAGCTACATACTTTTTGGCATCACAAATACCTTATTTAAACCAGAGCTGAATTCAACATACCAAGTGGCACATGAGAATCAATGTTTAACCGAGTTTTGTTAATATGTACTTTTAAAGTACGAAATTAAACAATGTATGATACTAAAATTTGAATTATAATATACAGTTTGATACCAAATTTATTGCAATAAATTCATAAAATAATAGTTCAATAAAATTTTGAATGACCTTCCACAGTATTTAGATAATTGACGGTTATTACTGCTAGAGCTGCTTAGGAACAGACTTCGAAAGGTCACCGGTTTAAAAAATAGCTCTTCATATCCTTCTTATGGTGACTGTTTGAGTAAACACAAGCTGACTTTATATATTACTTGAGGCGTCTGTAGTCTGATTCCAGTCCGTTATAGAGAGTGTTAGCAAATTCTCTGAGATATATCATACGTTTGTGTATCCTTTCTCACACTGTGTGCATGTTGCGGTAAAGAACACTTAATGAACTGCCTTTTAAGTGCCCACCAGTGGCTCAGCGGTATGTTTGCGAACTTACACGTTAAAATCCGCGTTTCGATACCCGTGGTGGGCAGAGCACAGATAGCCCATAATGTAGCTTTGTGCTTAATTCAAAACAACAACAATGTAATTCTAGATTAAAAGAAGCATAACTTTTATTTATTTCATAATTGGTTGAGATCGGTCAAAGCTACCAAACCAGTATAGAGATTCATTAGTAAAAACGACAGATCAAATATATAGTTTTTAAAAATAAACATTTGATAACTGAGTATATTTACTGAGTTAAAAGTTATAGCATGAAACCTATTAGAAACATAAATCTCCCCGTCATACCAATCATGCTCGCCCTTACACCCGTGAGGGCGTTATTATGCAACGGTCAATCCCATTATTTGTTGGCAAATGAGTAGCCCAAGAATTGACGGTGGGTGGTGATGACTAGCTGCTTTTCCTCTTGTCTTGCACTTTTAAATTAGAGACGGCTAGAGCTTTGCGCGAAATTCAAAAACAAACAAACAAACATATATGTATCTATGTACCTGTACAAGGTGTGATGAAAACACCTTTTTAACTAATATTTAGCCATTAATAGTATGTACATATTGTCTGAATATTGTAAGCGTACTTAACAAAAACACCTTGAAATTGTGCACAGAACGATTAAAGTCAGAACATAACTTACATTTGTTTAAAAATTCTGAAAAAGTAATGTTTTAGTATTTATAACAGTTTTTGTTGTTGTTTTCAGATAAATCCAGCTCGACTAAAGTCACGGTCAACTATAATATTACTACTTCATATTATCTGAAACATTTGTAATGATGTCTATTCCTATCGTGGACGTTCAAGCCATAGGCAAGTTTCTATTTTTTTTTAAATCCTTTGGTTGATATAGTCAGGCAATACTAATTTGATATCTAAATATATGCTCAGCGGTATTCTGAGCAAGTTAGTCTGAAATTAGTTGAAATACAATACATAAAAAATACATTTAATCAATGTTCTGCCCACCGTTATAAGTCTCTTTTCAAAGGTACCACACCCGTATTAGTTAAAACCCTAATATTATAAGAAGGTGTGTGTTTTCTTACAGCAAAGCCACATTTGGTTATCTGCTGAGTCCACCGACGTCTAGATAAATATTGTAAACTCGTAAAAAAATGTTTCGGCATGGCGAGGTGGATATGACACTCGACTCAGATTCAAATCCCAGTCACACCAAGCACACTCGCTCCATCAGCCGTGAGGACATTATATATGATGGTCAATCCCACTATTCATTGGTAAAATAGTAGCTCAAGAACGGACGGTGACTGGTGATAACTAGTTGGGTTTCCTCTAGTATCACACTCTTAAATAAGTTAAGGACAGCTAGCGCAGAGAGCTTGTTTTTTTGTTTGTTTTGAATTTCGCGCAAAGCTGCTAATTTAGCAGTGTAAGACTAGAGGGAAAGCAGTTAGTCATCACCACCCACCGCCCAACTCTTGACCTACTCTTTTATCACTTAGGAGTATACAATATGATTGAGTGATAGTTTGGAATTAAGCACAAAGAACTATATGTGTTCTCTCCACCAAAGATATCGAAACACGCTTGCCAAAGTCTTAAGTCTAAAGACAGTGCTTCTAAACAGTAGTGAGGGGACGTATCGTTGGAAATTTGTAGAATTGCTATAAGAAATATTCAAAGCAAAAGAAATGATACAGTGAAAAGTGAGCAAACGAGTAAAGTGGTACATTTTGAACAGATTTTAAAACGATTTCCGATTTCGACTTTAGTTAAGAAATGTACACTGTTTCATTTAGCTATGCGGATCCCAGTGCAAACCAAAGTAAGAATGGAAAATCTTTTTAAAATCTATAGAACGCGAGGACTATTTATGTATGCAAGAGTATAACAGAAACACTTGTGATTTGTGGCTGTTTTCAGATATTCAGCAATAATTACAAAAAGACCCTGATTTAAGTTTACATGTGAATAGAAGTCATAGGTAATGTTAAAGGTTAGTTTGAGTAATATCTATAATAGTCATAATAGCGATGCAGTAAGAAACATCTTGCGAGCTCCTGAATAAATAACATATAAAACCCCTCCACGTGGTATTTACAAGAACAGTGTAAAGGGAGAGCTTCAATGAAACGTAGAAAACATCAGTAAAGATATAAAAATATTTTTTCAAAGCTCAGGAAACTTGTCATCATTTTCATCAAAACTACTAATAATATCACGTTACTCGGTTTTTAAACAGCTTTCAACATTAGTGTCCACGTAGGCTGCTTAATTACTTGCAAACATGTAAAGGATAAAGAAATAACAAACTTACCAAATGATTTTCATATCAGATATTTTTGTTTAAAGACAAGCTGAATATATAAAAGCAATAACTAATTTCTAGGTTTTTGGTTTTGTATTTTGCAAACTTTTTTGACCAACAAACTAAACATGTGGCTTCTTGTTAATTATAGTAATTTTTTGTCTTTTTTAAATTTTAGGTCCTAGCAATACATCAAAAATCTCTGGAGTTTTTCAAACTTCCACTCAATGTGAAGGAGAAATACAAAAGGTCACTACCTTTTGATCTTGAAGGGTACCTTAGCTCTGATAAAGAAATGTAAGCACAGCTGTCACTAATTTATGGAAATTGATGTTTTTTGTATGGCTCATATATTTAAAGCGAGAATCAGTTTCTGATAGACTTTTCAGCACCTCACTATCACAATTTATACTGATGGTTCTCAGACTGGGAAGCCCCATGGGAACGTATCCTTGAAAACACATGGAAAAGTCAGAAAGCAAAAAGTAATTATCGAAACATTATTAATTGAAACGAATAATGTCGCTATACTGAAGAAACAATGCAGTCAACACTGGTATATCCGACCAAAAAACTTTCTGACTAAAATGGTGACTAAACACGTGTGAAGTATATATCTTTATTTCATTTTTGTCACCCTAAACGTTTGCCTGTCTTCAACTGTCTACTATACGTTAAATATATGGTGGATGTATGGAACACAAGAAAAAGGCCGATAATCTAAACTGTTGTGGAACCACTGATGTCTACCATGACTAAACTCCTTAAACCACGCTGTGAAAAACCTTCATCGTAAATTAGAGTTTTTTTACTTGTTTAACAAATTACCATGTCTTTCGATATAGAGTTACTGATTAACTAACCACTTCGTAACTTGTCCTTGCACGTGTTTCATCAGTTGTTTATATTCAAGAAACTTGATGGAAAAAATATATGTATATTCCCGTGGAAAAATTACGGAATATACCGGCCTGAGTAATTATTGTAACGCGAACTTTAATATGCAAATAAACTGGTGAAGTAATAATCACAGTAAATATGAAATCACGGTGGAAGGTATTGTTTACATGCACGAGATAAATGTTGAACAATGACGGATGAGGTAGATTATCATCGGACAATCATGTACCAATTGTTATTTTAGTTTGTATAATTCGTTTTGAACATTTGTTCGTTAAAGTATACATACACATCAGTTTTGTATAAATGGGTGTGATTTTGATATAATCTTTCTCGAAACATCTCATCAATTTGTTCAGACAGCTTCCCTGTACTTGATGTTGAGACAGCAATGTGTCTCTAGATTTATTACGCCAAAATACAGGGTTCTATTCTCTACATTACACGCAGGAGATAGCCTAATTTGACTTTGCTCAAGAAATACACTGCTGATGAAATAAGCAAAAGATGAAACAAAGTTTTACACATGTTAATACGTTAATAATTTCAAATTTGTGAAAATGCTATTTCAAAAAAACGGTTTATAACGACTATCATTAAAATTATATAGTGTATTTATACTTACAATACTGATGTGTATGTGTATATATGTAGATATATATAAACCTGAATTCCATAACTTGGAGTTTATGGTGTTACTGTAAGCTTCAATGCTTCCTTTGAGACAACACAATGTAACACAAACATTGTTCCTGTCTAGAATGTATTATATGGTGTTACTGTAAGCTTCAATGCTTCCTTTGAGACAACACAATGTAACACAATCATTGTTCCTGTCTAGAATGTATTATTTCTTAATTGCTTATGTTGTAAAAGTACAGAAAGCGGCCATTATTTTCTTCAAACTTTGCTTTTGTGACCTGGATAATGAAATTAAAAAAATAACTTTTTTCTATCTAAAAACGGGCAAATTTTCTAATTTTCATTTACATAATGTCTGAATAAAATTACATGAATCAAGATTTACATGTAGTTATTCAAGAAGTGATTAGTTTGTTCAAGATTTGCGACTGTAATGTAAATCACTTTCACGTGTCAGTCCCCAAATTTAGTTTCTCATCATGTTTTCGTTGTGCGTGGGCCCGGCATGGCCTAGCAAGTTAAGGCGTGCGCTTCGAAATCTGAGGGTCGCGGGCTCACGCCCGAGTCGCGCCAAACATGCTCGCCTTCCCAGCCATGGGATCGTTATAATGTTACGGTCAACCCCACTATTCGTTGGTAAAAGAGTAGCCCAAGAGTTGGCGGTGGGTGGTAATAACTAGCTGCCTTCCCTCCAGTCTTATACTGCTAAATTAGGGACGGCTAGCACAGATAGCCCTCGAGTAGCTTTGTGCGAAATTCCAAAACAAACAAACAAAAGTCGTTGTACGCTCCTTGGTAGCGGCGTTCAAAGTCCAGTATATCTTGGTGAAAGCGCTCATTTTGCTTTTCTGAGTATGCTTCAATGTTTTCTTTGAATTTATGACGATGAGCGTCAAGGACATGGACTTTCAGGAACATCCTGAAATCCATTTTGCCGTAGTTCTCACGAGAGCCTCAACCAGTTCCACATAGTTTTCGGCCTTGTGATTACCAAAAAAAGCCCCGAGCCACTGCGACAAAGCTATCCCAAGCTTTTGTTTCTTCTTACTGAGCTACTTGGAGAATTCAGTGCACTCCAGTATCTTTTTCATTTGTAGTCCAACGAAGACATCTGCTTTGACCTTTGATTCAGACAGCTTAGGGAAGAAGTCTCGAAGGTACTTGAAAGCTGCAGACTCCTTATCAAGAGTTGTAAAAATTGTTTCATAACACACAATTTTATGTGCAGTGGTGGGAACAACACCTTCTGGAGCTACACCAGCGACTCATTCTTGACATTGTGCCTCCCCACAGAGAACTCGGTCCGTTGTGGCCAGTGCTTCCTGTTGTAGTGTGCTGCGGTGTCCCTGCTGTCCCAAAGGCAAAGATAACAGGGAAACTTGATAAAGCCTGCTTGGAGACCCAGCAGGAATATCACCATTTTGAAATCTCCGATAACCTCCCAGTTATACTCATCACTCGTCAAGGCTTCTAACAAGGTCTTGACGCTGTTGTATTCCTCTTTGAGGTGCACCAAATGTTAAATTTTAAGTTTAACATAAGGAATTTAATAACTTCGATAAATATTTTTACTTTTCTTTAGATGAGTGTATCTAGTCCTGATTGTATACAAATAATTATTTGTTGTTAGGAATAAAGCAACACAATGGGCTATATGACCTGTTACTCCACGGGTAGCCTCTGACTTACCAATGAGCCACTAGGGAGGGGGTATATCTATCGGAATAAAACTGACGTTACAATGTCCTAGAATAAAATGTTTTCCGCCTTTCGTGAAAAGTTCTTCGTTGTAGAGCTCAAGCCATTCACGTGATACAGATTTAGTAATCAAGCAAACACTTGCTGGATTATTCCCAATACATTCCGTTATTACATTATATTCCCAGAATATTACATTAGTGAAGAATTGCCCCTTTTCAGTGATGTCGAGAAACCCACTTAATGAGAATTTTATATGCAAAAACGGCTCGTTTGGGTTGAGAAAATATTTCACTCTTCTATTTGAAATATGTTCTCAACCCAAACGAGCCGTTTTTGCATATAAAATTGCCCCTTTTGCTAGCCTAGAGAATGAGTATGTTTTTCTCATGGCAAAGTTACATCGAGCTATCTGTTGAGTCCAACGAAGGGAATCGAATCTCTGATCTTAGGGTTGTAAGTCCGTATACTTATCGCTGTACTAGCGGGGGCCATTACACAACGACCTGATAGCAAAATGTAACATTTTAACGAGCTTAAAAAAAGGTACAAAAAACCGCATAAAAACGTAGACACATTTCTATCAAAACATAGTTTACTACATGAGAAGTAGTGGGTAGATAGTCTCAAACGCCCATGTGAGAAATAAATGCTTGACGAGAGCTTTCATTGAAAACAATGCTTTTGATTAAGATTATAAACTAAATTAAAATTTCCGAATAACACCTGTTTTCACCACAGCCCACGTTATAAGAATTTATTTTTTCTTTTGTTATTTAGTCTTCAGCCAGGTGTACTACAAGAAATGAAGGAAATGTATGAGGTGATCAAAATTGACACTGCATTTCCGGTTGAGGAAGATGTCCCTGGGTTTAAGCAAGCCTGTGTAGATTTCCTGGACTCCTCCAGAGCCCTCTCTCGTCGTTTCTTAAGAGTTCTTGCAGTTGCTTTAGGTAGGTTTTTACAGTGTATCGCTCCATGTTCAAGATTGGCCCGGCATGGTTAAGTAGTTAGGGCTCTCGACTCGCAATCTGAGGATCGTGGGTTCGAATCTCCGTTACACCAAATATACTCGCCCTTTCAGCCGTGCGGCGTTATAGGGTAACGGTCAATCCCACTAGTTGTTGGTAAAAGAAGAGTAACCCAAGAGCTAGCGGTGAGTGGTGATCATTAGCCACCTTCCCTCTTGTCTTACACTGCTAAATTTGGGACATCTAGCGAAGATAGCTTTCGTGTAGCTTTGGGTGAAATTCAGTAACAACCAAGCAATTTTTACATAGTATGGTATCTTCTATAGGATTAGCATAGTTAAGTACGAAGATTGTTTGTTTGGTTTTGGAATTTCACGCAAAGCTATCCGAGGGCTGTCTGCGCTGGTCATCCCTAATTTAGTAGTGTAAGACTAGAAGGAAGGCAGCTTGTCATCACCACCCACCGCCAAATCTTGGGCCGCTCTTTTACCACCGAATAATGAGATTGACCGTCTCATTTTAACGCCCCCACGGCTAAAAGAGCGAGCATGTTTGGTGCGATGGGGATTCGAACCTGCGATAAATACGGAAAATCGGTTCACATAAATAAATACACGCCACTAAAACATTTCGGTAAACTGAAAAGACGTAATGTTTTATTCAATGATTTTTTGTTATAGGTCAAGAGGACGACATTTTTCTGAAAAACCACAGCTTCAACACGAAATACAACACCCTAATGACGCTGCGAATGCTTCATTATCCACCTGTTGAAGGAATATTAAAACCTAATGCAGTTCGATGTGGCGAACATTCAGATTATGGAACAATGACGTTTTTATTCCAGGATAATGTCGGTGGCCTGGAGGTAAGGAATGTGTCAAGCATTAATCGAATTCAAAGTACAAACTGTTGATTGAAACATATACAGACTGTGTCAAAATAGTAAAATTGATGTAAAACGTTTTTTATTGAGATGCAAAATTTACTTTTAACTTCTGTTTGTTTGCTTTTTGAATTTCGCGCAAAGCTACTCGAGAGCTATCTGCGCTAGCCGTCCCTAATTTAGCAGTGTAAGACTAAAGGGAAGGCAGCTAGTCAGCAACACCCACCGCCAACTCTCGGGCTACTCTCTTACCAACGAATAGTAAGATTGACCGTCACATTATAACGCCTCCACGGCTGAACGAGCAAACATATTCGGTGCGACTGGGATTCGAATCCGTGACCCTGAGATTTCGAGTCGAACGTCTAACCCACCTCTCCATGCCGGACCGTCTTTTAACTTCTCACCAGTAACTAAAACAAAAGGAACACTTCATATTACTCGGTAATTCCTTGACTTAGAACACACCCTAGCACAGATAGCCCTCGAGTAGCTTTGTGCGAAATTCCAAAAACAAACAAACAGAACACACCCTGTAAAATGACTCAGTGAATCGCGCAAGTTGTAATATGATAAGATATTCATAAATTACTGGATGCAGGTTTTTTTTTTATCACATTAACCACTGACAAACAAATGTGGAGAAAGTATGACAGTTTCTAACAGCACCAGGAAGAATAATTCTGAGTTGAATGTTCTCGATAAGTACATACGTGGGGGTTTACAAAATGTTTTACATTTGTAGAAATCCCAAGTATCAAGCAGGCATGTTGCCAAATATGTTTCTATAGATAACAATAAATGTCTCTTTCTTCCCGGACCGGTAGAAATGGATAGAATATAACCTTTTGAAATGTTTAACGAGATCTGAGGTTGACCTAGTGGTATGCGTACTCAGACTGTAAGCCAGGGACTTTATGTCTTGTGTCCTCTAGTCGCTAAAACATGCGCTCCACACTTTAGTGAAGCACGTGCTTTATTGCAGAGACAACCAAATGTTTAAAGAGCGAGCCTTAAAAGTTTGCAGTAGGTACTTATGATTACCTGCCTTTTCTCTAAATTGTCAGTTTACAGTTTTCTACTCTTGGAAATTATTTCAACAGTTTGAGTTTCCATCTTAAGACGATAATATTTATTAAAAACTAAGTCATACTTTAAAACAAAATATGGCCTGTTAAACTACCAAAGGAAGAATTTTAGGACAATCCACTTTCAGAGGGAAAACATCTTCATCAGAGACTGAAGTGTCGCTTAGCCAAACCAAATGGCATTAGTCAAGTCCCACTATTTGATCTCAGAAGAATTTTCCAAGAGCTGACGGTGGATGTTTGACTAACTGACCACATTTAAGTTTAAAACTAGAGGCAGCTAGCGTAAACAGCCCTCGTGTAGTTTTGTGTGAAATCAAACAAACAAACAATCCATTCATCCCTAAAATTGAATTACGATATGTTCAAGGTTGTCTTGTATCACAAATTTAAAAGTTTAGAACGTATCAGAGAAAACTAATTAGTTGGCGCATGAGTTATTACTGCTACTTTTATTCACTGAAAGTAATCCTTAAATCTATTTTTTTTAGTTGAAATTAAGAACAGGAGAGTGGATCTCAGCAACTCCTCTGGAGGATTCTATTTTAGTCAACATTGGGGACATGATGACCATATGGACTGATGGGTTATACAAAGCAACGGTAATTCGCTAACTTCTATTACGTATTATAAAATATTCATTGGGTAATTAACATCATTATTAAGTTTGGTACATAAAAGTAGACGTACTTAAACCACATTGCTTGTTTTAGACCACTGTTAAAATATTTTGCTCACGTGGTTTTATTTCCTTTCTTGAATCGCATCCTTTAGCGTCATCGAGTTTCGGTGCCAAAAGAAAAAGCTGAAAGACGACGCTCAAGAAGTTCTATTGCCTTCTTTGTCAGTCCGGATGATGATGTTGTAGTAGAACCAATTAATGGGTCAAAAAAGTTTCCTAGTGTGAAATTTAAAGATTATTTAAATGATAAATTTAAGAACACATTGCAGTACTGATGATCAAGAATACATAGAAAGTTATTACATATTTTTGTGGTATTTTTGTTTTTGTGGGTGTATGTAAAGCTATACTTGGACTACCTGAGTTTTATCCATTACGGGGAATAGAACACCAGATTTTATCAAGAGTCTCTGATATTTTTGAACTAGTTTGTAAAAAGAGTTTAAAGATAAAAACATAACTACACCGATATTTAATGTATTGCAATAATCTGTGTGATTCATTTTACTTTTCTAGAAGGCTCGTAATCTGAGGGTCACATTTCGAATCCCTGACACACCAAACATGCTCGCCCCTTTCAGCCGTGGGAGCATTATAATATGACGGTCAATCCCATTATTCGTTGGTAAAAGAGCAGCCCAAGAGTTGGCGTTGGGTGGTGATGATTAGGTGCTTTCTCTTTAATCTTACTCACCTAAATTTGGGAAGGCTAGCACAGACAGCCCTCTTGTAATTTTGCGCCAAATTCGAAAACAAATACCTTTCTAGAAAGTATAAGCTCGATTAAATTTCAAAAACTAATAATACATTCAGTTTAAAACCTGGCTGACCCAGTATGGCCAGGTGGTTAAAGCATTCGACTCGTAACTTGAAGCTCGAAAGTTTAAATCTCCATCACACCAAACATGTTTGCTCTTTCAGACATGGGCGCATTTTAATGTGACGATCACTATTAGGTAAAAAGTGTAGTCCAAGAGATGACGGTAGGTGGTGGTGATTACGTGCCTCACCTCTTGTCTTAAACTACTAAATTAGGGACGGCTGGCGCAGAGAGTCCTCGTGTAGCTCTGCGCAAAATTAACAAAAAACAATCAATAAACGTGCAGTATGGCATAATTTAACTGTGTGTGTGCTTTCTTATAGCAAAGCCACTTCGGGCTATCTGCTGAGACACCGAGGGGAATAAAACCCTGATTTTTGAATGATGCAACTTCTGAAGCCTTTAATTTTAATAGTATATCAACAGCTACAACTTTTGTCTTAGCGTATCTTTTGTCAAAAAAAATGAGTTTTTGTTAAATCGTGAAATTGATTTTATTTAATAATTTAATAACCTTAATATTTTTTGGTAATACACAAGATTAAGTCTGCCATTATTTTTATAATCGGTCTCACGGTTCTCGTGCTGAAATTGAATTCCATTGGGTTCCAGCCTACCCAAACAGCATGCACACTGGTAAGTTATCCTAAATTAGCTTCACCTGGTTTAGTAGGTTGGTATATTTTAGATATCTATGACAGTTTGTGTATTCTAAACTTATTTTTACCAAAACGCAATGGCTTTTTTATAATTTAGAAGTTATTATGTAAGGAATCGCTTCTTTTCTATGTGAATTTTCGTTAACTTGCTTCATTAAAAAGTTTCAGACACACATGGATAGGATAAATAATACCTAAACTCACACCCTCAGTATGGGTACAAAATTTCAGGTATATGAGTTATTTCCACTTGGAGTTATAATGGTCACATTTATTTCTGTTTTTGTTTTTTTTGCTAGCTTGCCTAATTAAAAAGATGAACATGCACGCACGCACATGGATGAGTAATAATATTTAATGCACACCTTCAGTGTCTTTTTATTATGGATAAAAATTTCAGGTCTCTAGTATCTTTCCTCTTGAAGTTATGGTGGTCATATGCAGGCACACAGACTCGTCCGTTTATTCTTATAGATACTATTACATTTTACACATTTATCTTCATTTGTTTATCGCGAATTAAAAATCTAACGATGTAAAAATAACATATTTAATATACCAAAAAAATAATAAGACTGCAAGGAAGGACAGCTTCGTAACAAGGTAAGACTATTTTTAAAAATGTAACATAGAACATAAAACTTAGGACTGTAACATACAGCATCACATTCATTACCTGTACTTTCTGCTCATCTCTCCAAGTGTTTTTCTTTGAAATTAATGAGTAAAAATTATAACTTGTATGAAATTTATAGTGTAGCTAATTAATATTAAATATTATAAGATAATAAATACGGGCATTTTTTCTTAATGCTATTTTATACATGTAGCTAAAAAGAACTGAAATGTTAAAAAAAACACAATATACAAATTTTATAAATTTGGCTCCAAAAACAAATCAGAGTAATTAATTTCCATGTATACAACCTACAGATACCGGTGTTGATAAGTGTATAAAAATGATACTTGCAATTATAAAAACATTAGAAATGTGAATTTAGAATCTGATTAACTTGATAATATATAGTCAATAAAAATGTTGAAAATTATTGTTTTTGTGGCAGTAGAACGTTTTACTGCCTTTGTTTTGCAGTTTCTTTGAAAGAGATATATACTCTTACAATATACTCATTGAAGTATATGTTGAGTATACATATAACGTACATGCAAATTTACTCATACATATCATTGTATCTGTGTTACAATACTAACATAGTAAATAAAATTATTTACTAAAAAATTTCTAAACACCAAAGAACTTAACAGGGGTTAAGTAATTTATCTCTATTGTTCATTTACATTTTTATTGCTTGAAAATTAAATTCTAGTTACGTTATGTTACTTTATGTATTACTATTTGTCCACTTTGTATCAAATTTGTACAATCAGCTTGTAATTAGTAACTGAAAATAAAATGCTTTTTCCATTTGTACCTTTAAACTCATTTCCATGTTTATTTTAATAATTATTAATCAGAAAAAAACAGTGAAAAAAAAGTTTTCAACCAAGATAACGAAAATACGAGGATCAACGACTGTATAAGTCATAAAACATTTTCACATGAAAACATATTTTTTTAAATTTCAATACTCTTTATAAACCTATTGACATTTTCTTATAAATGTAATCTTTTCTTACCATTTGTAAAACAACTTTACTTCTTTCTTTACTGCAGGTTCTAAAAACAACATTTTCATCATCATCTATGTAATCTATAGTTCCAAGAACCTCTGAAATATAAGAATCCAGTAACACAAAGTAAAACAATTTGTATATTTTCATACACAAAAAGAATTTATTCTATTTTTACATACACTTTCATTTTCCATTACATACAAATACCAATTTTTAATTCGTTTAGTCTAAATGATTTAATGTTGTACTTTATCAATACTTTACCTATTTAGTTCCTTATTATTCACCAGTATGAAGCACCATATGTCACTCAACACACCAGTGTCAGTACTGGTAGCAGCTAATTGATAAATACAGATTAATAATGTCATGTAGTACATTTACTTATGTAAAAACATATTCACAGACTTGAGTTTTATCAGAAAATTTTCACCAAAAAGTTAAATTAGTAAGATTATCTTTGCAGTTACCTTACATGAACATATTATTATGCAAGCCAACACTCAGTTTACTTTGCCATAACTGTTGATATTAATAAGATAATGACCACAACAGAGGATATTATACTCTGGATTACGGTAATGGTAGATTTGCAATATATAATAATAAAGCACTTTAGTTACATTTACATTTTTCTTCCATGAAACTAGGAAAGGTCTAACATAAAGAGGATATGAAGTAATCATAACATGTTGTGTAAGTGTTGTTATTCCTACCAAATCTTTCGGTTAAACTTGAAGTTTTAAAGTTTGCAATGTAACAATCTTATTCAGTTAAACTTGAAGTTTTAAAGTTTGCAAAGTAATAATCTTAAATCTTGATGCTTTTATTATAAAATTATGCAGCTCATTACTCAATTATATCTAACTGATTATTATTACAAACCTTGCTAATAATTGGAAAACTAATTTAAATAATTTAATATATTCAAGAATCATGACACTCTTGATAATAATTAAAAATTATAATGATAATACTTTAATTACCTGGACAGTTAGAATGACAGAAAACAATCATAACTACAAACACAAATTCTGATTAATTCATTATTTTAATGACTAATTAATTTAACTGTAATTTTATTATTTTACACGACTAATTTGTGCTCATATGTAATTGATTACATTTGCTAATCAAGTTAATCCTTCAGTTCTATAGCCAATCACATTTTTCTGAAATCCTTAAAAGTTATAAAAGCAATAATGGCATTTAAAAAGGACTTACTATTAATAAATCTTTGACACTTCAATAATCGATAATCTATAAGTTCCTGAAACAAAAAGAGATCCAAGCTGTAGTTAACAAGTACATACAGATATCACTAAATCTTAACTTAAACAAATACCTTAGACACTGTCATACTCAAAATATCGTTTCACCAATTCTTTTTTATGCACTAAACTAGAACCTGGAAACCATTTTTCCCTATATGGTATCTTGATGGACCCCAAAGTCAGGAACTTTCATCATTAAGGATATATAAATTGAAATCCCTACACAATGCATGTCAGAATAGCCTGGAGGTAAAAGATGAGGGTGTTTTGATGTTTCATTTAGAAATCTGAAACAAATCTTCAATTAATATTGTAGATATGATAATATACAAAACTTATTCTGTGAAATAAAATACTTTCCATTTATTGCAGACCACAGTTCAATAATTTTACTTAGTTCTTACTAAATACAATCAAAAACCACCAACAAAAGTAAACAGACCGTTGGTTCAAAAGCTATTATTAATGAGTATATAAAATTAAAATACCTATATATTGTACATTTCTCATACACAATAGTTCCTGTAACTTGTGATACATCATACAAATCTCACCAAAGCCAGGAGGACACATAAAAAGTGATTATAATAAATAGTAAAAAATATATAGAAAGCCAGTTAAAAAAATTATTCAAATAATGAGGTATTTAACTTACAGTATAATACGAAAAGTTAGTAAAAATCCAAAACGTTAAATAACAATTCTCATTCGCCAACTACTAGTACCCTAGTAGTAGTAAACAGTCAATAACTAATGAATTATGCTCCTTAATCAATATTGCACGCCCCCCAGTGGCTTAGCGGTATGTCTGCGGACTTACACGCTAAAATTCGGGTTTCGATACCCGTGGTGGGCATAGCACAGATAGCCCATTGTGTAGCTTTGTGCTTAATTCAAAACAACAACAACAATATTGCACAGATTTCGTTTTTTTAATGAATTAGGAAATCTTAAAGGCCGAGTAAAGATAAAATGCACTGTGGCATCCTATTGTTAATCTTATCTAAACTAGAACAAATCATAAAAATAAATATTAACCCTTACCTCAGTGAACACAATATCTGCACCAAAATCAAGAGCTAGTAACCTCATTGGAAGAGTACCAACTCTAACCATCGGGGCAAGTATTATTTTATTATTAAAATTAAGGCGCAGTGAAATTTGTTGTTCCATATTTGTGACAGTTTATATCTATGAAATAGCAACAGAACAATAAAATATTTAATTAATTAATAATATCACTGCTCAAATGTACATCTCTATCTTATAAACTAAATCTATGTGTGGCAGAAATTACAATGCCCCCTCTGGTATTTACTAAAAATTAAAATACGGGCGAAAGTATAAACAAAGTTTAGTGAATTATATGGAACGTGTAAATAAGTGTATATAACTCTACGTTTTTTTAGTAATACATTAAATAAACGTTTATCCACGTTCATCTTGATTCAATGATTTATCTCTCCAGGAACTAGTTGCTCCATTTAAAAAAACATATTGGTTTTTAAGATAATTAATAACATAGTACAAAACAATAGTACTAGAATATACTGCTCTCGTTAATTTATTTTTTTTGTTTATTGAATCTAAATAGTATTGTGAAACACTTATAAAGCTTGTGTTTTCTTATATGTCAATGTCACATAATATCGTAGTTATACACTTCTTAACAGCTTTTTTCTGATTGATAACGCACATACCGTTATTTGTTTTTCTGTTCCAATCATTGCGCTCTTTTACCATTCCAAGGAGTAATAGAGAATGTATAGCTTTCGATCTTAGTATAATATATGTATTTAGCCAATTTAAGAACAACAAGGAACTTGTTGGTCCATATAAACCATCCCATCTACTAAGATAAATTTTAAAATAAAAATAACACACAAAGCCAGAATAAACCATTCAAATTTTATATGCAAACAAGTGGGTTTCTCGACATCACTGATTGTTAAACCATTCAAATATTTATCAAGCCTTTTCTAAACTCTTAAACTTTCTCAAATAAATTGCTTTCACCACATGTAAAATCAATCCATTTCAAAGGCCAACTACCCTGTAAGAAAAATAAAGCTGTCTTAGCTTGAAATTTCCCTGTTTTAAATGATTTTGGTTTCTAAGTTTTCAAAGGCTTAAACGTGTTTTAGTCTCCTGAATCTTCGATGATCTAGTCTTATAAGTGAGACTTAACATCAATCAAACATCACACTGATTTTAATTTATGCACTATATAAATACCGTGCGTTATACGTACATCGAGTTTTATTTCTTATATCATTGTCTTGTACATCTTTACTCTACCTAAAATGGTTTACTAAAACAAAGCAACAAATAATATTCACTTTTTCATGATTCTTTTCTGATTTTTCCGTTAGAAACTTTGTTGTTCGTAGTTTTAACTCAAGAGTAGTTATTTAAATTGTGACCTTGAAAATGAATTAAATTAGGGTAGCTCGTCTAGTATCTGATATATATACGTATGTATAGAATAAACAGGATGTATCATAATTATATGTCTTCGTCCGAAGTATTGTTCAGTTTGGATTATATTTAGTTATGTTACGTTTTGAAGCTGTAAATGTGTTATAAAACTAATAGTCGAGTTCCAGTATTTGTCAGACAAAAGTTGGTAGAGGATACAGTTTGCAGGCTGCCTTTTCCCTCATCTGTCAGTTAACAATTGAGGACAGCGAGAACAGGCAGGCCTTTATTGTATATATAAGACTGTTTGGCTTAACAGTTATTGTTTAGTGAATTATCATTTGATGAATATTTAATATGACACTGGCCAAGAATTGCCTCGCTCCTGGTGTTGGTTTCTTTTGGTATTGTGCTGGCCTGAGATATGATCAAATTTGTCAAAAAATATATGGAAGAAAATCTAAAGTATAGCAAATTTTAAGTTAAATTGCTATGCATACATTATTTCTTTTCTGATCTGATCAAACGTGTGTGAGTGTGTTTTCTTATAGCAAAGTCACATTAGGCTATCTGCTGAGCTCACCGAGGGGAATCGAACCCCTCATTTTAGCGTTGTAAATCCGTACCTGATCAAATGACGATTAAACTTAACAAATGTAAATCATCGGCACTGAAAATGGTTATAAATAGTAGGCTAGCAAGGTTACACATAAGAAAATATAAATTTAGTGCTGATACAACATAAATTCTGAAAGTACTGATGAGTCACATTTGATAATTCTCAACGTTAGCTTTAGGTCGCATATACAGCGTGTATAAAACAACAAATATTGCCAATCAATGCACATTATACATTTTTAAGATGCATTCAGAGCCATTCAGCAAGCCACTCCTTTTTTAACGAGATTTAGGCGTCTTATCATTTTGCATTTTGTTTTTATACCAAAAACGTTCCTCTCCTGAGAGCAGCCCATACTTCATATTTCACTCCCATGGCTCGAACGCCTATTGATGATTTTATGATAATTACTTTTTGCAAGATTCTTGACCTTCTCCTTCTAACATTCTGGTGTCAAAACATCATGTTCAATCAATATCATACAGAATTTTTGATCAAGTACTGCTAAGAAGAGATAAATGGGATCAGCAGTTTCTTGTGTTGATCCCTTCACGAGGCCCGGCATGGCCAAGCATGTTAAAGCGTTCGACTCGTAATCCGAAAGTCACGGGATCGAATCCCGGTCGCACCAAATATGCCCCTTTTTCAGCCGTGAGAGCGTTATGATGTTACGGTTAATCCTACTATTCGTCGGTAAAAGAGTAGCCCAAGAGTTGGCGGTGGGTGGTAATGACTAACTGCCTTCCCTCTAGTCTTACCCTGCTAAATTCGGAACGGTTAGCGCAGATAGTCCTCGAGTAGCTTTGCGCGAAATTCAAAACAAAGAATTTCAAACAAACTCAAACGCAAGTCCCTGACAGATGTCGATAATAAAATGCGCCCTTTATTTGACTTTGAAAATATTTTCTGAATATGGGCATTCTATCTGTTACAGATTTTTAAACTTCTGTATAGATTTAGGTTCAGTGTGGAGAGAAAGAGAAAACTCAAAATATTGAACACATAAAAAGAAGAAATAGGGGTATATTGCTCGTGCTTGTATTTATATAATTGTTTATGTAGCAAACCCAACAAACAGAATAGTATTTCAGTCGAGTAAAAAATTATTATTTGTCCTGTATAAATATATTTTTGTAAATTATGCAACTTGCACATCGAATGAATTAGCAATAATGTTTTAAACGCAGCTTAAAAGGTTGTTGTTGTTGTCGTTTTGGAATTAAGCACAAAGCTACACAATGGGCTATCTGTGCTCTGCCCACCACGGATATCGAAACCCGGATTTTAGCGTGTAAGTCCACAGACATACCGCTGAGCCACTGGGGGTCCTAGAATTATAACAAGAAAACACAAATGTTTAGACTGAATAACTTAAACCTCATAACGTTTATTTATATTTATTGTTTTAACCTTTCAGACTATCCTAGCTCATTATAAAGGATACAATGCATTGGTGTTGTCGTATCCTAGGACATAAAACTAGCCTTTAGTCTTTACAATGTGACCCATTTCAGTTTTTATACATTATATGTGTATAAGATCATTAATATTTATGAACAAATTATTAAAGCAATGTTATCAAGACACAGAACAGTAAATAAAGATGCAAACAATTATTTCTTCTAGTTACAATTAATGTATTTGGTTGTTAAGCATTTCAAAATTTCGCATTTGGAGGTCATTGAATGAAATCACTTCTTCAGGTTTTTATACATAAATACAGTTGAATAACCAAAAACATCATAAATTACGGTAGTGATACAAAATCCACTATAATCCATTAATCATATTAACTAAACTGTATTTTGATCCAAAAATATATATTTACAATTTCGAATAAAGTAAAAACACTGCTTACCCGCTTGAAATCTTGATTCGAAAGAACGATATGGCCTTGTAAAGTTTGAGAAAACCCGTTAGGGAGTCATCCTGATTTTTGATTGGTTCTTCACATGCCATGTGTTGAACTATGTATATATGAGGGACCGTTTCTAAGCGTGGAAAGAGGTAAGCGGGACCACAAGGTTTCATCCAGTACATAAGCGATATCTGACAAGAGATATGACATTCTTATTTGATATTCTAGCTTATCAATATCATTAATTTGCCTTCCTAATTCGTACGAAGCTACATACTTTTTGGCATCACAAATACCTTATTTAAACCAGAGCTGAATTCAACATACCAAGTGGCACATGAGAATCAATGTTTAACCGAGTTTTGTTAATATGTACTTTTAAAGTACGAAATTAAACAATGTATGATACTAAAATTTGAATTATAATATACAGTTTGATACCAAATTTATTGCAATAAATTCATAAAATAATAGTTCAATAAAATTTTGAATGACCTTCCACAGTATTTAGATAATTGACGGTTATTACTGCTAGAGCTGCTTAGGAACAGACTTCGAAAGGTCACCGGTTTAAAAAATAGCTCTTCATATCCTTCTTATGGTGACTGTTTGAGTAAACACAAGCTGACTTTATATATTACTTGAGGCGTCTGTAGTCTGATTCCAGTCCGTTATAGAGAGTGTTAGCAAATTCTCTGAGATATATCATACGTTTGTGTATCCTTTCTCACACTGTGTGCATGTTGCGGTAAAGAACACTTAATGAACTGCCTTTTAAGTGCCCACCAGTGGCTCAGCGGTATGTTTGCGAACTTACACGTTAAAATCCGGGTTTCGATACCCGTGGTGGGCAGAGCACAGATAGCCCATAATGTAGCTTTGTGCTTAATTCAAAACAACAACAATGTAATTCTAGATTAAAAGAAGCATAACTTTTATTTATTTCATAATTGGTTGAGATCGGTCAAAGCTACCAAACCAGTATAGAGATTCATTAGTAAAAACGACAGATCAAATATATAGTTTTTAAAAATAAACATTTGATAACTGAGTATATTTACTGAGTTAAAAGTTATAGCATGAAACCTATTAGAAACATAAATCTCCCCGTCATACCAATCATGCTCGCCCTTGCACCCGTGAGGGCGTTATTATGCAACGGTCAATCCCATTATTTGTTGGCAAATGAGTAGCCCAAGAATTGACGGTGGGTGGTGATGACTAGCTGCTTTTCCTCTTGTCTTGCACTTTTAAATTAGAGACGGCTAGAGCTTTGCGCGAAATTCAAAAACAAACAAACAAACATATATGTATCTATGTACCTGTACAAGGTGTGATGAAAACACCTTTTTAACTAATATTTAGCCATTAATAGTATGTACATATTGTCTGAATATTGTAAGCGTACTTAACAAAAACACCTTGAAATTGTGCACAGAACGATTAAAGTCAGAACATAACTTACATTTGTTTAAAAATTCTGAAAAAGTAATGTTTTAGTATTTATAACAGTTTTTGTTGTTGTTTTCAGATAAATCCAGCTCGACTAAAGTCACGGTCAACTATAATATTACTACTTCATATTATCTGAAACATTTGTAATGATGTCTATTCCTATCGTGGACGTTCAAGCCATAGGCAAGTTTCTATTTTTTTTTAAATCCTTTGGTTGATATAGTCAGGCAATACTAATTTGATATCTAAATATATGCTCAGCGGTATTCTGAGCAAGTTAGTCTGAAATTAGTTGAAATACAATACATAAAAAATACATTTAATCAATGTTCTGCCCACCGTTATAAGTCTCTTTTCAAAGGTACCACACCCGTATTAGTTAAAACCCTAATATTATAAGAAGGTGTGTGTTTTCTTACAGCAAAGCCACATTTGGTTATCTGCTGAGTCCACCGACGTCTAGATAAATATTGTAAACTCGTAAAAAAATGTTTCGGCATGGCGAGGTGGATATGACACTCGACTCAGATTCAAATCCCAGTCACACCAAGCACACTCGCTCCATCAGCCGTGAGGACATTATATATGATGGTCAATCCCACTATTCATTGGTAAAATAGTAGCTCAAGAATGAACGGTGACTGGTGATAACTAGTTGGGTTTCCTCTAGTATCACACTCTTAAATAAGTTAAGGACAGCTAGCGCAGAGAGCTTGTTTTTTTGTTTGTTTTGAATTTCGCGCAAAGCTGCTAATTTAGCAGTGTAAGACTAGAGGGAAAGCAGTTAGTCATCACCACCCACCGCCCAACTCTTGACCTACTCTTTTATCACTTAGGAGTATACAATATGATTGAGTGATAGTTTGGAATTAAGCACAAAGAACTATATGTGTTCTCTCCACCAAAGATATCGAAACCCGCTTGCCAAAGTCTTAAGTCTAAAGACAGTGCTTCTAAACAGTAGTGAGGGGACGTATCTTTGGAAATTTGTAGAATTGCTATAAGAAATATTCAAAGCAAAAGAAATGATACAGTGAAAAGTGAGCAAACGAGTAAAGTGGTACATTTTGAACAGATTTTAAAACGATTTCCGATTTCGACTTTAGTTAAGAAATGTACACTGTTTCATTTAGCTATGCGGATCCCAGTGCAAACCAAAGTAAGAATGGAAAATCTTTTTAAAATCTATAGAACGCGAGGACTATTTATGTATGCAAGAGTATAACAGAAACACTTGTGATTTGTGGCTGTTTTCAGATATTCAGCAATAATTACAAAAAGACCCTGATTTAAGTTTACATGTGAATAGAAGTCATAGGTAATGTTAAAGGTTAGTTTGAGTAATATCTATAATAGTCATAATAGCGATGCAGTAAGAAACATCTTGCGAGCTCCTGAATAAATAACATATAAAACCCCTCCACGTGGTATTTACAAGAACAGTGTAAAGGTAGAGCTTCAATGAAACGTAGAAAACATCAGTAAAGATATAAAAATATTTTTTCAAAGCTCAGGAAACTTGTCATCATTTTCATCAAAACTACTAATAATATCACGTTACTCGGTTTTTAAACAGCTTTCAACATTAGTGTCCACGTAGGTTGCTTAATTACTTGCAAACATGTAAAGGATAAAGAAATAACAAACTTACCAAATGATTTTCATATCAGATATTTTTGTTTAAAGACAAGCTGAATATATAAAAGCAATAACTAATTTCTAGGTTTTTGGTTTTGTATTTTGCAAACTTTTTTGACCAACAAACTAAACATGTGGCTTCTTGTTAATTATAGTAATTTTTTGTCTTTTTTTAAATTTTAGGTCCTAGCAATACATCAAAAATCTCTGGAGTTTTTCAAACTTCCACTCAATGTGAAGGAGAAATACAAAAGGTCACTACCTTTTGATCTTGAAGGGTACCTTAGCTCTGATAAAGAAATGTAAGCACAGCTGTCACTAATTTATGGAAATTGATGTTTTTTGTATGGCTCATATATTTAAAGCGAGAATCAGTTTCTGATAGACTTTTCAGCACCTCACTATCACAATTTATACTGATGGTTCTCAGACTGGGAAGCCCCATGGGAACGTATCCTTGAAAACACATGGAAAAGTCAGAAAGCAAAAAGTAATTATCGAAACATTATTAATTGAAACGAATAATGTCGCTATACTGAAGAAACAATGCAGTCAACACTGGTATATCCGACCAAAAAACTTTCTGACTAAAATGGTGACTAAACACGTGTGAAGTATATATCTTTATTTCATTTTTGTCACCCTAAACGTTTGCCTGTTTTCAACTGTCTACTATACGTTAAATATATTGTGGATGTATGGAACACAAGAAAAAGGCTGATAATCTAAACTGTTGTGGAACCACTGATGTCTACCATGATTAAACTCCTTAAACCACGCTGTGAAAAACCTTCATCGTAAATTAGAGTTTTGTTACTTGTTTAACAAATTACCATGTCTTTCGATAAAGAGTGACTGATTAACTAACCACTTCGTAACTTGTCCTTGCACGTGTTTCATCAGTTGTTTATATTCAAGAAACTTTATGGAAAAAATATATGTATATTCCCATGGAAAAATTACGGAATATACCGGCCTGAGTAATTATTGTAACGCGAATTTTAATATGCAAATAAACTGGTGAAGTAATAATCACAGTAAATTAGAAGTCACGGTGGAAGGTATTGTTTACATGCACGAGATAAATGTTGAACAATGACGGATGAGGTAGATTATGATCGGACAATCATGTACCAATTGTTATTTTAGTTTGTATAAGTTGTTTTGAACATTTGTTCGTTAAAGTATACATACACATCAGTTTTGTATAAATGGGTGTGATTTTGATATAATCTTTCTCGAAACATATCATCAATTTGTTCAGACAGCTTCCCTGTACTTGATGTTGAGACAGCAATGTGTCTCTAGATTTATTACGCCAAAATACAAGGTTCTATTCTCTACATTAGACACAGGAGATAGCCTAATTTGGCTTTGCTCAAGAAATGATAAAATGAGCAAAAGATGAAACAAAGTTTTACACGTGTTAATACGTTAATAATTTCAAATTTGTGAAAATGCTATTTCAAAAAAAAACGGTTTATAACGACTATCATTAAAATTATATAGTGTATTTATACTCACTATACTGATGTGTATGTGTATATGTAGATATATATCAACCTGAATTCCATAACTTGGATTTTATGGTGTTACTGTAAGCTTCAATGCTTCCTTTGAGACAACACAATGTAACACAAACATTGTTCCTGTCTAGAATGTATTATTTCTTAGTTGCTTATGTTGTAAAAGTACAGAAAGCGGCCATTATTCTCTTCAAACTTTGCTTTTGTGACCTGGATAATGAAGTTAAAAAAATAGCTTTTTTCTATGTAAAAACGGGCAAATTTTCTAATTTTCATTTACATAATGTCTGAATAAAATGACATGAATCAAGGTTTACATGTAGTTATTCAAGAAGTGATTAGTTTGTTCAAGATTTGCGACTGTAATGTAAATCCCTTTCACGTGTCAGTCCCCAAATATAGTTTCCCATCATGTTTTCGTTGTGCGTGGGCCCGGCATGGCCTAGCAAGTTAAGGCGTGCGCTTCGAAATCTGAGGGTCGCGGGCTCACGCCCGAGTCGCACCAAACATGCTCGCCTTCCCAGCCATGGGAGCGTTATGTCACGGTCAACCCCACTATTCGTTGGTAAAAGAGTAGCTCTTCTACAACATTCTAGAAAGTTCTTCAAAATTCTTGTAATTTCAAGAAAATTCTCTGTTAGCTACTCAGCACTGAATCTACCTGAAATGTTTTAAAAAAGGGGTAAATTTGAAAATTCCATTAATCTGGTCACAAAAGCAAAGTTTGAAGAGAAAACTACGTCTTTTCCATTTACTTTAAGCGTAAGCAATTGGAAAATAACACTTTCTGTCCAGGAAGAAGAAAAAGTAAAAAAAAAATTACATAATGTAATGGATAGAAAACTCATTCCGTTAACATCTAAAATCTATAAAAGTAGGCTTGCAATATTTAGAAAATTTTAAGTTTAACATCAAGAATTTAATAACTTCGATAAATATTTTCACTTGATGTCTACTAAATGTTAAACATCAGATATAAAAATAAGTGAACCACATTAGCAAGTTTTCAGTGGGTAAAGTATTGACCATTAGTTGTTTAGTTTCAGAGAAAATAATTAGATCAATAAGGATTTTGAGGTATATTCAGTTCTTAGATCGACTAGTCATGAAATTATGCAATTAAGTTTATTTTTATGTTGGTTTTAGTGGTCATGGTGAGAAATTTCTATTTAAACGTCATTTGGAAACTTTCGGTTACAATAATGCACAAGGATGTGGAAACGTTAGGAAAAAAAGAAACTAATTTTCATTAAGTTGATTGAGCCTCGAATTATCTTTTACTAAATAATTTAAAATAATTCTCCACCACCACCACCACCACCGAATAAAAGAACAACTTCACGACAGTATTTTATTTGTATTCTTTAGATGAGTGTATCTAGTCCTGATTGTATACAAATAATTATTTGTTGTTAAGAATAAAGCAACACAATGGGTTATATGACCTGTCACTCCACGGGTAGCCTCTGACTTACCAATGAGCCACTAGGGAGGGGGTATAACTATCGGAATAAAACTGACGTTACAATGTCCTAGAATAAAACGTTTTCCGCCTTCGTGAAAAGTTCTTCGTTGTAAAGCTCAAGCCATTCACGTGATACAGATTTAGTAATCAAACGAACACTTGCTGGATTATTCCCAATACATTCCGTTATTACATTATATTCCCAGAATATTACATTAGTGAAGAATTGCCCCTTTTCAGTGATGTCGAGAAACCCACTTAATGAGAATTTTATATGCAAAAACGGCTCGTTTGGGTTGAGAAAATATTTCACTCTTCTATTTGAAATATTTTCTCAACCCAAACGAGCCGTTTTTGCATATAAAATTGCCCCTTTTGCTAGCCTAGAGAATGAGTATGTTTTTCTCATGGCAAAGTTACATCGAGCTATCTGTTGAGTCCAACGAAGGGAATCGAATGTCTGATCTTAGGGTTGTAAGTCCGTATACTTATCGCTGTACTAGCGGGGGCCATTACACAACGACCTGATAGCAAAATGTAACATTGTAACGAGCTTAAAAAAGGTACAAAAAACCGCATAAAAACGTAGACACATTTCTATCAAAACATAGTTTACTACATGAGAAGTAGTGGGTAGATAGTCTCAAACGCCCATGTGAGAAATAAATGCTTGACGAGAGCTTTCATTGAAAACAATGCTTTTAATTAAGATTATAAACTAAATTAAAATTTCCGAATAACACCTGTTTTCACAATAGCCCACGTTATAAGAATTTATTTTTTCTTTTGTTATTTAGTCTTCAGCCAGGTGTATTACAAGAAATGAAGGAAATGTATGAGGTGGTCAAAATTGACACTGCATTTCCGGTTGAGGAAGATGTCCCTGGGTTTAAGCAAGTCTGTGTAGATTTCCTGGACTCCTCCAGAGCCCTCTCTCGTCGTTTCTTAAGAGTTCTTGCAGTTGCTTTAGGTAGGTTTTTACAGTGTATCGCTCCATGTTTAAGATTGGCCCGGCATGGTTAAGTAGTTAGGGCTCTCGACTCGCAATCTGAGGATCGTGGGTTCGAATCTCCGTTACACCAAATATACTCGCCCTTTCAGCCGTGCGGCGTTATAGGGTAACGGTCAATCCCACTAGTTGTTGGTAAAAGAAGAGTAACCCAAGAGCTAGCGGTGAGTGGTGATGATTAACCACCTTCCCTCTTGTCTTACACTGCTAAATTTGGGACACCTAGCGAAGATAGCTTTCGCGTAGCTTTGGGTGAAATTCAGTAACAACAAAGCAATTTTTACATAGTATGGTATCTTCTATAGGATTAGCATAGTTAAGTACGAAGATTGTTTGTTTGGTTTTGGAATTTCACGCAAAGCTATCCGAGGGCTGTCTGCGCTGGTCATCCCTAATTTAGTAGTGTAAGACTAGAAGGAAGGCAGCTTGTCATCACCACCCACCGCCAAATCTTGGGCCGCTCTTTTACCACCGAATAATGAGATTGACTGTCTCATTTTAACGCCCCCACGGCTAAAAGAGCGAGCATGTTTGGTGCGATGGGGATTCGAACCCGTGATAAATACGGAAAATTGGTTCACATAAATAAATACACGCCACTAAAACATTTCGGTAAACTGAAAAGACGTAATGTTTTATTCAATGATTTTTGTTATAGGTCAAGAGAACGACATTTTTCTGAAAAATCACTGCTTCAACACGAAATACAACACCCTAACGACGCTGCGAATGCTTCATTATCCACCTGTTGAAGGAATATTAAAACCTAATACAGTTCGATGTGGCGAACATTCAGATTATGGAACAATGACGTTTTTATTCCAGGATAATGTCGGTGGCCTGGAGGTAAGGAATGTGTAAAGCATTAATCGAATTCAAAGTACAAACTGTTGATTGAAACATATACAGACTGTGTCAAAATAGTAAAATTGATGTAAAACGTTTTTTATTGAGATGCAAAATTTACTTTTAACTTCTGTTTGTTTGCTATTTGAATTTCGCGCAAAGCTACTCGAGAGCTATCTGCGCTAGCCGTCCCTAATTTAGCAGTGTAAGACTAAAGGGAAGGCAGCTAGTCAGCAACACCCACCGCCAACTCTCGGGCTACTCTTTTACCAACGAATAGTAAGATTGACCGTCACATTATAACGCCTCCACGGCTGAAGGAGCAAACATATTTGGTGCGACTGGGATTCGAATCCGTGACCCTGAGATTTCGAGTCGAACGTCTAACCCACCTGTCCATGCCGGACCGTCTTTTAACCAGTAACTAAAACAAAAGGAACACTTCATATTGCTCGGTAATTCCTTGACTTAGAACACACCCTAGCACAGATAGCCCTCGAGTAGCTTTGTGAGAAATTCCAAAAACAAACAAACAGAACACATCCTGTAAAATGACTCAGTGAATCGCGCAAGTTGTAATATGATAAGATATTCATAAATTACTGGATGCAGGTTTTTTTTTATCACATTAACCACTGACAAACAAATGTGGAGAAAGTATGACAGTTTCTAACAGCATCAGGAAGAGTAATTCTGAGTTGAATGTTTTCGATAAGTGCATACGTGGGGGTTTACAAAATGTTTTGCATTTGTAGAAATCCCAAGTATCAAGCAGGCATGTTGCCAAATATGTTTCTATAGATAACAATAAATGTCTCTTTCTTCCCGGACCGGTTGAAATGGATAGAATATAACCTTTTGAAATGTTTAACGAGAGCGAGCCTTAAAAGTTTGCAGTAGGTACTTATGACTACCTGCCTTTTCTCTAAATTGTCAGTTTGAAGTTTTCTACTCTTCGAAATTATTTCAACAGTTTGAGTTTCCATCTTAAGACGATAATATTTATTAAAAACTAAGTCATACCTTAAAACAAAATATGGCCTGTTAAACTACCAAAGGAAGAATTTTAGGACAATCCGCTTTCAGAGGGAAAACATCTTCATCAGAGACTGAAGTGTCGCTTAGCCAAACCAAATGGCATTAGTCAAGACCCACTATTCGATCTCAGAAGAATTTTCCAAGAGCTGACGGTGGATGTTTGACTAGCTGACCACATTTTAGTTTAAAACTAGAGGCAGCTAGCGTAGACAGCCCTGTTGTAGTTTTGTGTAAAATCAAACAAACAAACAATCCATTCATCCCTAAAATTTAATTACGATATTTTCGAGGTTGTCTTATATCACAAATTTAAAAGTTTAGAACGTATTAGAGAAAACTAATTGGTTGGCGCATGAGTTATTACTGCTACTTTTATTCACTGAAAGTAATCCTTAAATCTATTTTTTTTAGTTGAAATTAAGAACAGGAGAGTGGATCTCAGCAACTCCGCTGGAGGATTCTATTTTAGTCAACATTGCGGACATGATGACCATATGGACTGATGGGTTATACAAAGCAACGGTAATTCGTTAACTTCTATTACGTATTATTAAATATTAATTGGGTAATTAACATCACTATTAAGTTTGGTACATAAAAGTAGACGTACTTAAACCACATTACTTGTTTTAGACCACTGTTAAAATATTTTGCTCACGTGGTTTTATTTCCTTTCTTGAATCGCATCCTTTAGCGTCATCGAGTTTCGGTGCCAAAAGAAAAAGCTGAAAGACGACGCTCAAGAAGTTCTATTGCCTTCTTTGTCAATCCGGATGATGATGTTGTAGTAGAACCACTTAATGGGTCAAAAAACTTTCCTAATATGAAATTTAAAGATTATTTATATGATAAATTTAAGAACACATTACAGTACTGATGATCAAGAATACATAGAAAGTTATTACATATTTTTGTGGTATTTTTGTTTTTGTGGGTGTATGTAAAGCTATACTTGGACTACCTGAGTTTTATCCATTACGGGGAATAGAACACCATATTTTGTCAACAGTTTCTGATATTTTTGAACTAGTTTGTAAAAAGAGTTTAAAGATAAAAACATAACTCCACCGATATTTAATGTATTGCAATAATCTGTGTGATTCATTTTACTTTTCTAGAAGGCTCGTAATCTAAGGGTCGCATTTCGAATCCCTGACACACCAAACATGCTCGCCCCTTTCAGCAGTGGGAGCATTATAATATGACGGTCAATCCCATTATTCGTTGGTAAAAGAGCAGCCCAAGAGTTGGCGTTGGGTGGTGATGATTAGGTGCTTTCTCTTTAGTCTTACTCACCTAAATTTGGGAAGGCTAGCACAGACAGCCCTCTTGTAATTTTGCGCCAAATTCGAAAACAAATACCTTTCTAGAAAGTATAAGCTCGATTAAATTTCAAAAACTAATAATACATTCAGTTTAAAACCTGGCTGACCCAGTATGGCCAGGTGGTTAAAGCATTCGATTCGTAACTTGAAGCTCGAAAGTTTAAATCTCCATCACACCAAACATGTTCGCTCTTTCAGACATGGGCGCATTTTAATGTGACGATCACTATTAGGTAAAAAGAGTAGTCCAAGAGATGACGGTAGGTGGTGGTGATTACGTGCCTCACCTCTTGTCTTAAACTGCTAAATTAGGGACGGCTGGCGCAGAGAGTTCTCGTGTAGCTCTGCGCAAAATTAACAAAAAACAATCAATAAACGTGCAGTATGGCATAATTTAACTGTGTGTGTGCTTTCTTATAGCAAAGCCACTTCGGGCTATCTGCTGAGACACCGAGGGGAATAAAACCCTGATTTTAGAATGATGCAACTTCTGAAGCCTTTAATTTAAATAGTATATCAACAGCTACAACTTTTGTTTTAGCGTATATTTTGTCGAAAAAAATGAGTTTTTGTTAAATCGTGAAATTGATTTTATTTAATAACTTAATAACCTTAATATTTTTTTGGTAATACACAAGATTAAGTCTGCCATTATTTTTATAATCGGTCTCACGGTTCTCGTGCTGAAATTGAATTCCATTGGGTTCCAGCCTACCTAAACAGCGTGCACACTGGTAAGTTATCCTAAATTAGCTTCACCTGGTTTAGTAGGTTGGTATATTTTAGATGTCTATGACAGTTTGTGTATTCTGAACTTATTTTTACCAAAACGCAATGGCTTTTTTATAATTTAGAAGTTATTATGTAAGGAATCGCTTCTTTTCTATGTGAATTTTCGTTAACTTGCTTCACTAAAAAGTTTCAGACACACATGGATAGGATAAATAATACCTAAACTCACACCCTCGGTATGGATACAAAATTTCAAGTATATGAGTTATTTCCACTTGGAGTTATAATGGTCACATTTATTTCTGTTTTTTTTTTTTTGCTAGCTTGCCTAATTAAAAAGATGAGCATGCACGCACGCACATGGATGAATAATAATATTTAATGCACACCTTCAGTGTCTTTTTATTATGGATAAACATTTCAGGTCTCTAGTATCTTTCCTCTTGAAGTTATGGTAGTCATATGCAGGCACACAGACTCGTCCGTTTATTCTTATAGATACTATTACATTTTACACATTTATCTTCATTTGTTTATCGCGAATTAAAAATCTAACGATGTAAAAATAACATATTTCTTATCTTTGACACGTCACTGCCTAAGAAGTCTCGTTCAATACCAGATTTGTTTTTTTCTTGTCCCGACAATGAGGAACAAGAAATTCATTGAAATACTATTTATATATTCTGTACGTGTTGGAAAAGCGAATGTCTGCAGTTGTCACAAATTTTAGGCTTAGCCTTCTCTAAAATCCTCACCATTTTCCAATCATTAAACAGTAACTTGTAACGAATACTTTACTAAAACAATCACCATGAAGAGGGCGCTAAATGAGGCAGACGACATATGGTAAGTCGTAGAATTAAGATAATAGTTTTAAATACCGATTTTAATAAACCGTCTAAGCTTTATCTCAGATTATAGGTAAGAGTTAAAATAGAGAAAATAGTCGTATAAGTTGTATATCTTGTGTTGTGGATGGAATAAATTACTAACTATAAAAATTGTTGTTTATGTTATTTATACATTTCTAACTTATCGTATTTGTGAAATAGGCCTGTACTACTAGTACTAACTAGCAACTCTAAGGCCAAACTTTCAGTGTATATTACTAAAAGTAACACAAGTAATACCAGTGAGCTTTATACGTAAACCATACCCCATACTCAAAGTTTGTGCAGTTGATATCTGTCTCTAACATAATTTTATCACAAATTTTAGATGTACTGGTTTCTAATATTTGCCAGCTTCTTCACTTTAACCTAAATTTTTAAATTTACTGTTTTGAAATTGTTTTTCAAGAAAGTCCAAGAATATAAACTATCTAATTATGTAATTATTTTAAATCGTGTCTTACGTAAATATGACTTCACCATTAACATTAAACCGAACCATTTACTCAATTGCATCATGTTGAAACCTCAATCAGGTGTTCCATTTCCTGTGGTGGGCACAGTATTTAACTTAACGTGGCTTTGTTTTTAAACGTAAATACGTCGAACATTTATCTACTAATTCGTGTGAACTGTCAAGTAACAACAAACGAGAACAGTTTTTGATTTAGACCGGTTTACTTAGGTCTCCGTATGAAAATTTCTGATAGTTAAGATTTTCTTTGTTTTTTTGTATATAATTATATTTCCACCTATATTAAATAATCATAGTCCTACATGTTAACTGCTGAAAATAAGTTTCTTCATTCTTTGAATTTGAATTTGCTGATAATCCAACACTCGCTGAAAATCGCTTCTATAGGACGAAACATAGCTTTAGTTTTGAAAAATCATTTCCTCAGTAAAACTAATCACGATATTAAATGTAATAAGACAGTGGGCTTCTCATTTCTTAACACAAGTCTTAATGTTTATCTTAGTTTTATTATTTGACTGAACTACGTGTGCGCCTAATCTGTAATGATTATTATATTATTAAAAGTTACACTTTACACGAGTATTGGCAGTTAATTGTAGCCACAGTTTTTGACGTGATAATTTAATAAATATAAGTATTTATTAAATAATGACAAAATTTAGTATTACTGTAACTAGTTTATTCAAGTGATACAGAAAAGAGCATTGCCCGAAGCGTTATATTCACAAAAGTATATGTATATATACATTTTTAGCCAACTCCTTGTTGTATTCAAAGGGAATAAACCATTACACCATTGGTTACGCTGTAGTTAAAGCAGACCACCGAAACTTTACGGTTTAACTAACAGCATGTAAAGCGCTTTTGAAACTTGTTTCGTTATATCAACTTAACCCGTTTACAATTACAAGTTTAGCGAGCTTCTTGCCTGGATCATTTCACGATTCAGTGCCCCCGCTAGTACAGCAGTATGTCTCCGGATTTACAATGCGAAAATCAGGGTTTCGATTCCCCTCAGTGTGCTCAGCAGATAGCCCGATGTGGCTTTGGTATAAGAAAAAATACTAATACGATTCAGTACATTTGATAACACGATAAAGATATATCTCATTTTCTTCAATCCTTGAAGAAATTAAGTCATAAATACAAAATTACAAGTGTCAGGTTTTATAGGGCTGCGATTCCTTACAACATGACTTCTTGGAAGTAAATGATAACTGTTTCTAAACACCGCATAGTCCATTTGTTTTATAATAATATATTTAAACAAGTCAAACATATATACAAATGTTTGTCACACAATTAATCACCACAGTTGAATCCAAAACTTTAATCAATTTTCTTTTTTTTGTCAAAAGTCCACACAGACTGGTTCTGTTACTTTAGAACTCTTATTGAAAAATGAAATTTTCTTCTCTAGCATGTTATCACAATACAATTTGCGATTTTTATATGCAAAAACGGCTCGTTTGGGTTGAGAAAATATTTCAAATAGAAAAGAGAAGAGGTAACTGACCGGAAGCTGACCACATGTTTGGAAGGGGTTGTGTTACTGAGTGTCGTAATGTAGAGGGCGAGATTAGATGTTTGAATATATAATTTTATCTATAATACTAATATAGGTATAATGGCGTTCCTTTATATTGGTTTATTTTGGGTTTAAGTTGTTGTATAAGTAAGGCTTCTTTAATTTTGCGTTTGTTTATGTTTGTTTCTTTATTTAGTATTTCAGTGTTTTCTATGGTTATGTTGTGTTCATTTGACTTGCAGTGTTCGAAAACGTGTGAAGGTGACTTTTTATGTTCTTTGAATCTGGTTTCCATTTTTCTACTTGTTTCTCCAATATAGAAGTCGTGGCAGTTATCACATTGTATTTTATAAATAATGTTGGTGTGGTGTTTGTCAGTGTAGTTCTTACATAGTATAGACCTCAGTTTTGTGCCTGGTTTTTGAATAAATTTAGTATTAACTGGAATGTTATATTTTGTTACTAGTTTTTGCCAAATGTTGGTTATTTGTTTGCTGATGTCAGGAATATATGATATACAACAGTATATGGTTTCGTGATTTTTTGATTCGTGAGATATATTTACTTTTGTTGGTTGATTTTGCTTTCTGTGTAGGTGTCCGCGTATAATGTTTTCTACGGTTTGTGGAGGAAACTTATTGATGTTGATGAAGTATTGTTTTATTTTGTCTAATTCATCGTTAATTTTATCTGGTGAGCATAGTTTTATGGCTGTGTTTATCTGGTTTCTTAGTATGTTGAGTTTTTGTTTTGTTTCATGTGCTGAGTCCCAAGGAATGTATAGTCCAGTATGGGTGATATTTCGGTGGATTTCTGTTTTGAATTGTGTGTCGGTTCTTATAATTTTGAGATTAAGAAATGATATTTGATTGCTTTCTTCCTGTTCACATGTGAAGTTAATGTTGGGATGTATAGAGTTAATGTGATTGAAAAAATTAAGTGTGTGTTTTGTAGATTTGAATCCCGCAACCGTGTCATCTACATATCTGTACCAGTATAGTGGTGGATGTAATGCTGTATTAATTGCTTGTGTTTCAATTTGTGTCATAAAAATATTGGCTAGAACTGGTGATACTGGGTTGCCCATGCTTAGGCCATTTGTTTGTATATAGTTGTGGTTGTTGAACATGAAGTTTGTCTTTATTGTGTTGAATTCTATGAGGGTTGCTAACTGGTTACTGGGAATGTCTATAAGAATTGCTATTATACATTATTAATGCAAAACTCACGATCACACAGTCAATCTGTATATATATTAAACTAATTTTTCGATACGTGTATTTTCGACAAAAATTTAGAACTCTCTACGTACTACCAAATATTATTTAATGCTACAGTACTCGATTAAAATAACGAGAGAAATTCAGAAGTCTTAGTTAAATATGCATCAGTTCAAAACAACTGAACTACACAACAAACGAGACGTAAACAGTTACATATGCAAATTTTCCAAAAATATCTTATTTTAAAGTTCGCACTCTATACGCTATATAATACTCTCGTACTAAACTTACAATGAACAGTAGTGTATATTAAACAACAAGCTTTGGTCTACAGAATTTATGCACCCACATTAATCGAGAAGAAACATTCAAGCAAAATATTTTTAAAAAATATATCATGAACCCAAATTAAGTAGAAAATGAACACATCCACTTCAAATCGAATGACATTATTTGACTTTGCGACAAAGTTTTACTTTTAAAATAATAACTTACTGCTCAAGTTAATACACTCCTGTATAAGGTATGTTTATGGCGTTTTATGTGGTTTTAACCCTGGGAAACAAATTTTTAAATTGCATCATTATCAGTGAAATCACTTATCCACTAAAGATGAAGTAAGTTTACGAGTAAATCTTTTTACAGTTAATAACCTTAGGAAATAAACGGATTTGGCACCTGTTTATATTAACAAGATGTCTGTTCACTGTGAACAATGCGTGAACTGAAAGTTTACACACCATTTACAACAAAATGTGAAACTCATAATTCAAATCGCACTTGGCATATGACAGTGAATTATGAAGAATGATAGTTACCCTTACGGAAAAAGTTTTGAAAAACATGAAGTTGAAATAAACAATTTACAAAATACTTAATGCGATAATGAATTTGTAACTATAAATAAGATACAATGAAATTATTGGCAATTTTTAGCACAAATATTATACCTTTAATTAGACATGTCTATGAAAACCTTGCAGAAATAAGGAAACATCCCAACAAAAAAGCACAATATTAAAATCAATTTATTAGTACAAAAGGGACAAAAAGTGGAGTGAAAAATACATGTATTTGGAATAAACAATCCTAATAAAAGCACTAAAATACTAATGTATGAAGTCAAATTTGACACAGGAGAGCAATTTTAATTAGATGAAATCGGAAGAAAACTGAACACAAGATCATAAAACACTTTACTTGAAGCAGTAGTTCACCGACATTTTTGTCCACAGACCACTTAGGCGGGGCAAAGGACTTATTTAGGACCACTTACTGATCTTACTCTACTTGTTCTGTTTCTTTTTCATAACCGAAACAATGGCGTTGCGCGTCAATGACTTGCATTTTGGATCAGTCCGTTGATCATCTGAAGAAAACCTTTTTGCGCCACCGGTGGGTTGTACACAACACTTTGAGAACCACTGCTCTCATCAAAGAACAATCCCGTGTTTTTAACACTTAAAATAAAACAAATATCTTACGTTGGAAAACCATATTCAGAGTATACAAAGTCAATCATATAAAGAGAGCAAACATTGTAGAAGATACACTGATAACAAAATGAAAACTTTCTTTGATCAAATGTCACAGAAATTTTCTCTTTCCCTATTGTTACAAACCAAATAATCTTACACTGCATTTTAATTATTATTTTATTTTTGTGGTAATTCTTTCCACTTTGGTTAAATACTTACAATTCAACAGAGGCACTGCTGAGAAAAACCATTAAACTTTGCACTTGTTGTTAACTATAGATGACCGGCTCTTATGGGCCGAAACTTTGCAATTTTAAATACTCTAAAAATCACTACCACATTGTAAAGGTGATTAAGATATTAAATGTCAAGATTATGTTAGATGGTTTAACACTTAAACTGTAAGCCCATATATATTTAGTATAATGAATTTTCCATTATCAGTTATCTTATGAACGGGCCCATTACTCTGTGAATTTTTTTTGGTAGAATTAGAAATGTCATCATTTTTTTTAAATTAAAACTCTTTCACATAAACTTTATCACTATTTTAGAATTACTTAACATATTTGTAGATCTAATTCCAATTTATAAACGTAACTCAATTCTTACTGTTGTTATTTAGATTATTTAAAAGTATGCATGTAAAAAGCTAAACTTTGCTTTCTTTGCATTTTCTTGTTCTTTTCCAACTTAAAAAAATAGTTGCAGCTATTTGTTCTGAAAAAAATGGCATTTACTGCTCAGATGATACGTCCAAAGGAAAAGACTTCCAGCGTAAGTAACTCTCAGTAAAATTATATTCCACTGACTAAATTTCCTGAAACAAATTGGAATTTGACTTTGATAAAACAGTTTTTTGAAATAAGATCATTATTATTTTTAACTTTTGATATTGTTTTTAAATGTTATTGTAAAGTGAAGAATTTATTCAAATATATTGTTTATGCGTGCACTTTCACTGTCGCTATATTTCAGAATACTTCATATTTTAAGATGTGCAATTTTTCTATTCAGTACTCACTATCGATACTACAGATGAATTATACACAGGTTGATCACTCTGCATTAAAACGACTCTGTAGCCTGACTTGTGTTATTATCAATTATAAAATTCGTATATCTAGTCAATTTGAGTTTTAATTCTGCATATAACATTAGATAAAATTTAAATACACTTCAAATTAAAAGAAAGTACAATATTGAAGAAAAACATTTTTATTAATATGGGAATGTTTTTCATGGATATAATCAAAAACTAAATTATTTATTTTAGTTATTTTAGTGAATTTTTAAACACATGTCTCCGATTAACAATCATGAACAAATACGAAACTATCTATACGTCTTCTCTAGTGGAATGCTACATTTCCCAAAGAACAAGTAACTGAAGTTCAATCTAACCTTTTCATAAAGAAACTGCTTGCAATTTCTGTCTCAAACATCATGTATCTTAGAGCAATTCTTCCTGAAAAAGAATTTGGGAACAGAATACTAGAAGGTATTTTATTTTTCAGCTAATTTCATTCTTGTAATTTTTGAAGAAGCAGTACTGTTATTTAATTTAGGATAATATCTATACATATATCAAAAGAAAGATTATATTCTGTTATTATCTATGGGATAAGACTTATCTTCAGTCTTTTATTTGGCATGTTTATATGTGTCACACAGTTAATGTGAGAAAAATACTTAGTTGAAAATAATTTTGAAACAGTTTACTATCTTCGTACATTGATACGTGCATTATAAAGGATACATCATGGTATGTAAGCATACAATGCATTTTCTACCCCTTAGTTAACACTGCCCTTTTTGAGTTGTCAGCTAATTTTATTAAATCAGTTGTAGGTATGTATATATATTACACAATAAAGTAGTGATAAGGTCTTACTGCTTCCTACAGCTTTGACCGTTTGTAAATTGAATAAAGTTAGCTTTACTGTGTAGAAATTTTTTCAAAGTATTTTTCTTTCTGTTAAAGTCAGTTGTAATTTGAGAGAGTCAGACCTCTGCCCCCGCAATACATTTTCTGGGAAATCCCATATTATTCTGCGGTTCTTATCCAGTTAGTCTATGGGAAACCAGTGAATCTAAAATTAACATTATTGAAGATTTTTCCGTTTATTAAAATTTATCAGAACATAAAAAAAATTACTTTTTCGAAAATACATTTAACTGAGTCCACTGCGAAGTTTGAATTTGGTAGACTGTACATATTTTTGGTAGGTTATAATTACATTTTATGTAGATTCTATATTGTATTTTCAAACCATAGACTCAAAGTTGATTTAGCTTATTAATAATTGAAAATAATGAAACCTGAAATGAATTTTAATATAACTGAAGACGTTATTCACATAAAATTAAGAATAAAGGTATTTCAGTCTCTAGTGAAAAGAATATTTATGAGCTATAAATAAAATATTCTCTTGTTATTTGCTCATTGATAAAAGACTTGCGTCTGAAGATTCTCAGTGAAGGCAAAGACTGCCCTGGAGCCAATCAGATCATCAAATGGATTCGTGGTTGTTTTGATGCTTTGGACAAAAAATATGTGAGGAGTAATTCTGATATGTATTTTGTTTTATAACGTATTATGTTTGACTAAAATATTCTTAAATAGAAATTACATATCCAGTAAAAATGAGTTTAACATTAACGCGTTCTTAAAAATAATTTTAGGTTCCTTAGATCTTGAGCAATGAATACATTTGGATGAAATAATTGAGAAAAATGTTTCAATGTTACAGTTTTTTTTAACTAACTGCTTCCTCAAAGTATTCTTTATTGAAGATTATATATCAAAATATTTACATATATAAACAGGGCGACCTCATTATGTAAGTAAGAAAATTAATCTTTGGTTTTCGAAGACCCACGTGAGGTTCACCATGATTATTAATTTGGATACTAACTCCATCAACATTTAAGGACAAGAATGTATTTTGTAACATACATCGTTTGATTTTAATCAGGGATTCCTTCAAATATGCAAGGGCTCAAGTAAAAACACCTTATCCTACAGAAGTGTACACAGCAATGTTATAGTGAAATGAAAACGTTTTACTAGTGATATCACTTTTTATGTTGTGTTTTGATCTATTAAAAATTAACTATTTTTATACGTTGCAGCTTCGACGACTGATGATTGGGGTAAGTCCCGATTTCACAAGATATATTATCTAAAGTTTATATACTTATTTTTAAACGTTTGTTAATGGGAAGTTTAGTGTCTGGCCCTATGACAGAATCTACAGAGCTTATAATTACGGGTAACTATCTTTCATTCTGGTGTTACTAAAAACAACTAAAATATTAATGTATTAGTTCTGTCTATTATCTGTTGTATGTCTATACACAGGATGTACAAAAACCTTCACCCAAACTGATACGGAAGTTCCTTAGGTCCATACAGAGGTACATACAAATTTTAAATTTTCGGGTATCTTGGGGCGATTTTGCGTTTTTATCACTACTACGCCCCCCTCTAGATAGATCTTCACCAAATTTTGCACGAAGGTTTGTTACGTTTAGTGAGGAGGTTCGTGCAATTTCGCGCTTTCACATTTTGCGTTTTGCATTTTTTTGTTTTTTTTTTCATTTTATTACAATTACATATAAGAGGAGCAACTTTTCCTATAATAACGTTTCATTAATCACGAATTTACATAACTTTCGTTCATGGGACAGAGACTCACCCGAGTATCACAGAAGTTTAAAATTGTTGTTATAATCTAAACACAGCATACTATGTATATATTAGTGTTACACACTGTTATTATGTGGATTATGTTTCAGTTTAAACGTTTTATTAACAAATAACAAAACAGAAACGTTAGGAAAGTTTCTCTATTTATAATTAGAGCTATTCGATAGAGAATAACAAATAATGCTTTGTATTTCGCAAGTGTAAATGTAAGTGCAAAATTTAAGTGTAATACTATTATTATTATTTGTAAACTACTTGTCATAATTAAGATAACAGCAATGATAAGTGACTTTTGTGGTCTTCAGAGTATTAAATATTTTTCTATGCACAAGTCCTTCTGTGTTATATTATGGAATCTCTTGGAACATAGAAAGATAAACAGTTTAGAGATTGTATGTTTATTTGTTTGTTTTGAATTTCGCTCAAAGCTACTCGAGGGCTATCTGCGGTAGCCGTCCCTAATTTAGCAGTGTAAGACTAGACAGAAAGCAGCTAGTCATCACCACTCACCGCCAACTCTTGGGCTACTCTTTTACCAACAGAATAGTGAGATTGACAGTCACATTATAACCCCCCCACGGCTGAAAGGGCAAGCATGTTTTGTGCGACGGGGATTCGAACCCGCAATAAATACGAAGAAACGGTTCACATAAATAAATACACACCACTAAAACATTTCAGGGATTTGAACCCGCCACCCTCATATTAATTTAGAGATAAACAGAGGGAAATTGGACCTGTGTTTTAACATTGTGAAAGGAAATGGTAGTTCTAAAGTCGTTAGTTCTAAAGTCATTAGTTCTAAAGAACGTCACTAGGTTTTGTTACGTGATTTTTGATAAAAAACAAAATTGTGTGGAAAAGAATGCCAAGTTATAAAAAATTACTGTCTCATTCTTTATACTACGTAGTTTGTTTTTATATTAATATTATGAATTATTTTTTACACTATAGTTTCACTTTAATACCAGTAATTAACTAAATGCTTGAATATATAGAAAATAGTACCATTCTTATATAATATGCTATTAAGAAGTTCACCTACTTTATGTTTCTCAGAATGTTTGTGTACTGTCATTTTGTGAGTACAAATGCAATTATTTTATATTCTGTATTTGTTAGACAACAGCTAGAGTTGTATCTAACTGACAATTCTCGGATGGTTATGCTATTAAGATCACATGATATATATTTTTGTTTTCATAGCACATGTATTTGGTATATATTCACCATAATGAAATGAAAAGAAAGAAATAAGTCTGGTCGCTTTCAATATTTTCAGTTATTGAAACTGTCTTCATATTATTCATAATGTAAAAAAGAAGCGAACAAAGATTTGCCAATTAAAATAAAATATTAATTATTTCGTTTTCGGTTATTTCTTTGATTAAAAATGAAAGACTTCATTCATCACTTGTCCCATCAGCTGAAATAAAATGACTGATAAAGATTCTATATCGTAATGGAAATACTTAGGAGTGAAGAGAGGGTTGTAGATCTCGTACATTTTACAAACACAAAAATGATGCAACAGGGTGGTCGCTAGAAAAGCGGAAAATTTGAGGGTCAGATGAGATCATGCGTGCTTACTCATTTCTATTTTGATTTCTTTACATCATGAATAAAATGTATGATTTTAATATCATAAAATGCATTTTGAGCATCTATGAGTGTAATATAACATATGCCTTTAAAAAACTTTGTAAAAGTTATTCTTTGTAAATATAAATAGCTGTTTGACAAATTTTCCGCTTTTCTAGCGACCACCCTGTATGTTATGTGTAGCCTTAAGTCGTTATTAATATAATGTCGTATTACACTTTTAATTATTATTGTGTATAGCCAACAACACTACTGTTGTATCTTCCCTGGCTAACTGCTGAACTGTATATTTTCTGTTTTGAAAAAGGCATATTTCTGTAGAATGAGAATGAATGTAACATTTAATTATGATCAATAAGTCCAATTATAACAGCAGTTTCCATTGCAGGTTTACACTGATCCCCAAAAGCCTGATGTAAGTAAATATTTGAACTGTGTTATATACTTTTAAACTTGGTTTTTATCTAATTCTATGGTTTTGGGGGAGTTAACCGCATCTAAACACAATCATAAGACAGACATATTTGTTGTGAAAGTAATAACCAAATTTGAATATCTTCTTTAAGAAACCGTGAAAACATAGGTGGTATTATATGTACCTGCTTTTAAAACATTTTATTAAGAAAGTAATTATACTTAAAAAATAACTTTATTTTCACTTAATAGTGTTTCAGAATTTCGTCTCCATAAAAAAATAATAGATCTAAGTATCTTGAACCAACTTCAGTTTTTGTTTAATTAAATAAGAAAACAACTGTAATTCTAATATTAATTTAATTTTAACATCTTGACCTGGTAGTTCTGTTTTTTATATATTTTACAGGATGTCATTGAAGCCTACACTTTCAAATTTGGTTATAGTAAAAACGACACATCTATGACATGGTATGAAGTGAGTTATTCTGATCACTATGTTTTTAGTTCGTTTGTAGTTAACCACAACGTTACACATCAACCACAGGTATCGAAATCTGGTTTATAGCGTCGTACGTACATAGATGTACCGTCCCCGGTCAGACTTCGGATTTACAACGTTAAAAACGGAGGTTCAGTTCTTCTCGGTGGACACAGCAAATAGCCCGATGTGGCCTTGCTGTAAAAAAATACAACACCTGTAAATATGTCGCTGTGTTAGATAAAATGGACAAGTCGTAATTTAATATTAAAATTTTGTAAAATGTATATATTTTGTACGATAAGTGATCACAGTTTTTGTTTTACGTATAGACTTCCAGAAGCCAGTGGCTTAATTTACTTGTCTGAATATAATCTTATATTATAACTTAATGCGGGCGAAGGCAAAAATTATTAATATTTTCAGCGCATATCTTACAGTTTGACACGCAACGTTGTTGTAGCGTTTCGTTTTTATCACGGAATTATGATAAGAAAATCTTACTTTTATTTGAAAAAAAATTCGGCACCCAAGCTTTACAAAATCTTCATACGATAATTGGTAATATACGATTGTAGTGTGTATTTATCAATCGACTATTCAAAGCATTTCAGTACGATGACACTTAATCATTAATTGTTTTGAATCTTTTATTAGAAAGTAATAATAACCGAAACACAGAGATCAGAATTTTTTTTTTAAATAGAATATTTATTGAGATTTACACAATTTGAACGTAACATGCGTACAATTCGAAAATGGTTGGCCACGAATTTTACAAACGGCACCACTAAATTTCAAATTTCTGACTGAAAGGTATATCATTGAAACAAAAGATTAGGTTTGTCTGTTTTGAATTTCGTGCAGTATACGGCTCTTTTACCAAAGAGTAGCGGGATTGACTATTACATTATAAATCCCTCACAGATGAAAGGTGAGCATTTTGATGTGACGAGGATTCAAACCTTCAATTCTCAGATTATGAGTCGAGCGCTCATAACCATTTAGCCATACCGAGCTCAGAAAATTAGGAAAAAATGGTTTTGTAAATTATCACAAGCTTTTCAGTTATTTAGAACTCGTAATTATCGAAAATATGCGTAACAACACAATGCTTACCAAATATCTGGTTATTGACTATAACGCACAAGACATTTTAGCTGTAATCAAGTTTCAAGCAATATCCGATTAATCAAAAACACCTTAGATGTGAAAATTGGATTCAGTGTGCAACTTAAATAAAGGGATGAAATAAAACTGGTAGCCACACTTATAACATTGATAAAAAATTTTACAACGGTACGAACTACATAAAGTGAGAAATCGCCAAGCTATAACTCCAGTTAATAATGCACATCGTGTCCTGTTTTCACTGTACGACACACTACCGTGATCTGAAACTCCCTGGTTTTGAACAACTCGGTCGTGCAATTTCGAATTTTCTTTCCTTTTATTTTCTACCTGTCAACGAGATAACAATTTAATGCCAGGTGATTATATCCCCTGTCGACAAAATATCAAATCAACTTAATTACATAAAGGCAAGTCTGGTTTACGTGTGGTTATAGCAACACTTGTAACAACGAATTTATTTAAATAAGTGTCTCTAAAGTAACCAAGACTTCATCACCTTATGTACCTGTCAACCGCAGTTATCGAAACACAATTGCTAGAATTATCACTGGGTTTAAAGGATGTAAGTTGGATTGGTCCATAAACAAACTCAAATCAAATATGAGATAAAAGATGTGTTACACTCAAACAGGCTGATTTTCTTACAACTGTAGAACAGTTAGAAAAAAACAGCTCAGTGTTAATACTATTACCTCTCATGAAGTCACAATGGAGAAACTTTGGCTGATATAAAAAGTGCGTAGTCATTATCTGTGGATACATTAAAGAAGAAGGTAGCTTGTTATTGGTACGATGATTGAATCTCGCTTATTTTTACTAAATAATCTAAAATTAAATGTTATTAAACTATACGTGTTTGAATAATCAAGTACTTTCGGAAAGTTGTTTTCAGCTTCAACATGTGTAAATCGTCCCCAAGGAGAAACAGCGGTAAGTCGTTGGATTTACAACGCTAAAATCAGGGGTTCGATTCCCCTCGATGGACATAGCAAACAGTTCATTCTGGCTCTGCTATAACAAAATACATACATACGCTTGTAAACATTACGTGTGGTTGGAGAGAGCGAAGACTACGCAATGGTGTTTGTGCAGTAATAAAATACATGATATAAACATATTTCTATTAATTAAATTACAAAAATGAAAAAAAACATAATTTATACAGAAGAAAAATGGTTTAGATAAGTAGTTTTAAAACTAGTTTTGGACTGTTAATTCCAAATCGTTCACAAACTTTTTTTAAATAATTAATATTCACTCTAACCCATATTGTTAAGTTTTACAAGAACTAAAGCGTTTCAACCAGATATTTATTGAAATAAATAAACTTGTAAGTAGAGGGCGTACTGTGTCAAAACTAAACGACTGGAATAAAGACGACGCTTGACGTATTAAAAATTTTGTTTCTTACTTATGTTACAATACGTAAGTTGTAACCGCTCCCTCCCCCTCCCAGTGGTACAGCACTACGTCTGTGAACTTACAACGCTAAAAACTAGGTTTCGATACCTGTGGTGGGCAGAGCACAGATAACCCATTATGTGTCTTTGAACTTAACTTCAAACAAATATGCCTTATAATTATAATATTCCACGTTTGAATCCTAGTTAACCTCAGTGTTAGCATGTCAAGAAGTATTTCTGCCTTTTTTAATAACATTTTTATAGCAAAGATTTATATTTCGTAGGAAGAGGTTTACTAACCTATGTATACTTTGTGTGTGTTTGTGAAACTTATTCTCATAAAAAAATTGAGGTACTCAACTGGGTAAAGTGGGAAAAGAAAAAAATCCACATGTAAACATAAAAAAATGACAAAAACCATCTCAAGTGAGTCCCACTAGTAGTACTTCGATAAGAAATAAGTTCTGATGTCAGTACAGGTTTGTTTGTAATTAAGCATTTAGCTACACTAAAATGTTTGGCTCACCCGGATTCTAACGATAAAATTTCACCCCTGTATATGTATATATAGACACACACTTTATCTAATACTTTAAGTGTAGTCAAGCCGTTATACTGTGTCTGTTAGAATTACAGTTACCATAAAAACAAGCACTGCAAGAGATATAGAGTGACACTGTTATTTGAAACGTTCATGGAACATGGTATTAAATAAACCAAAAAAAATATTGATTTTCAACTAATTTTTTTATACAACAAAGGATAACTAATAGAGATTTTATAAATCTGATTAACTAAAGCTAATCAAATTAAAAGATGCTCCTGGAAAACTATAAAAGATATGCATTATATTCAGAAATGTAATAGCTATCAGACATGTGTCTAGCCTTAATGTCATAAGTGTGTGAATTCTATTAATGTTAATCAAATATACTGTGCAAATTTAATCACGTAGCTTTTAACACTGTGTCTAGAATTGAGAAAGAAACGACTTTAATTAGTCTTATAACTGTTAATAAAAATTTAATCGAAAAATTATTCCTTTCTTACTATGAGTTTCCCCTGTTTTTGAAATCGAAAATTTTGATTCACACAACATATATACATAAGCCAACAATGAATATAATGGTTGGCTAGATGTGTAATTGATTTTAAGGATACCTTATGTCTAATTGGCAAGTTTTCCATGGCGGAAAAATGTATTGTGAAATATGAACAATAGAATACGTACAGTACAGTTCATAATTTCCATCAGTATGTGTATTTTTTTAAGATCAAAATATATTAATAAACTTTTCGTTCTCAGAATTTAAAGAATCTTAGCCAATGAGTAATAAAAACATTAAAATATATAGATTCTCAAACTTAGTGTGATAACCTCTGTTTTTTGTGTGTGAAAGAAATGAAATGATCCATTAGAATTTTAAAATTAAAGTTGTGTACATGGAATATATTTGAATTTTGTTTTTCCAGCAATGGTGAAGAAATAGCAACATTATCTTCAAATACTTCAAAATTAACACGCAAGGCAACACTTTCTTTATTACGGACTATTGTGATCTTGACTCAGGGACTTGATCCTCTTCCAGATTGTGCATATCTGACTATGAAAATACTTTACTACGATGATAGTATGTAAATATGTCATAAGAAATGATCATGTTACATCTCTGTGATTTGATTTAAACATGTAGTCTATTATCTAATTAAAGTCATTTAAACAAAGTGATTAATTGAAATTTATGCTTCTAATTATTACTGTTTTAATTATTCTGACGGTTGGTAACTCAAAACTGCAGTTAAATCAATTACCATAGAAATAATTTGCTAATCAAATTTAGACTTTCTGATAATTACTGTTCTTCATTTTTTCAACAGACAATTAATCAAAATTGTGCCATGAAAATAATTAACTAATCGAAATTAGAGTACTTGATTGTTACTATTTTTGATTATTTCAACTATTTACCAATGATTGAAATATTTGCTGTTATGCCTATTTTGTTAAGCACACAAAGCTAATTGGATCATCAGTTTTTTTTATGTTATTCACAATTATAATATACAAGCTATTTTGTAGGATTTCAACTATTATAAAATATGTAACAGTCATATTAACCTGTTGATACAGTATTGGTTAATGAATAAAAACTGTATGGAAATTCAAAATTTCTGCAAACATTTTTTTATATTTACTTTGTTTATTAATATTTTTGTTTCTAACTACAAAATAATTCTATCCTGGATTTTTAGCACCTCAGTTTCTTAATTGCTGAATTCTAGACCAACACATCTACACATACTCAGTGATAATGTGTGTGATGTTTTGTTGTTTTTTTTTACTTCAGTTACTCCACCAGATTATCAACCTCCTGGGTTTATGGATTGTAATACAGACTGCTTTTTCTTTAAGAGTGCACCCATTTGTGTGAAAGTTGGAGATGTTTCAACACCATTTCATACGTAAGTAACTTAAAGGTGTAAGGTATGTTTTATTATAACCTTCAAAATTTTAGTTTTAAATGTTGAATTATATTGCATTGTATAAAATATATGAGTGATTGTTCAAACTTGTTACGATTATGTTTGGTATGGACACATTAAGAATATTTTAATGAAGTAGAAAGTTCAAACAAGGGTAAAATTACACATGTAAAAGTTATTAACAAAGTTCAAAATATACATATAATGTTAAATTTATTTATTTACACATGAAAACCTGAACGTAATGCTACTTATGTGCCATCTTTTATCTACTTTTACACAAAATTACAACTACAATCTCTGAAGTTTTAAATATAACATGCAGTAGATGGAAATTTCATATTATCTTGGGTTGTTATAAACACCCAGGAGTATGTATTGAAGCCTGTGTTAATGAACAATTTTCTGCTGAATGATAGGATGCCAAGCAAAGCATACAGTGTCAGATGAATGGCCATAGTCATGTAAAAGGAAAACAAGTCATGCTTAGAAATATATGTCTAAATATTTAGTATCATACTTTACATAATCAGAATTTTTTTTCACATTTGTGTTACAAATAGAATGTTATATATATATATATATTTTCATTTAATTTTGGAGAATTGGGTTACTTCTATAGATAATTGAGTCTGGAAAGCTTGCAATTATAAAAGAGTGTGGTCAGTGTAATTAATCATGGAAAATATGCTGTTGAAATTCTACTATACACCAGAACTAAATTCCAATTAAAAAAAAGAAAATGAGAATTGAACTTTCTTTAATTAAACTTAAATAATTTATCAAATTTACAAGTATGATCATGTAATAGCAAGAACATTGATGGCAGTAATATATGTATTGTAAAACAATTATACAATAAACTTCAGTCTCTTTCATGATGCTTGCAGTAACAGTTTTAACATTGATGTAGATCTCTCTATACTTAAGTAATTAAGTAATTTTGACCTAATATAACATAAAAATATTTAGGAACAACAAGGGGCCTATACTTGTCCATTTTATCTGTTCCATCCTCTAAACTAAATTTAAACAATAAAAGAAATAAAATTACAAAAATAAATTAAATTACAATTTTAAAATCCAGCTCTTCTCATTCATATAGTTATCAAGCTTTCTCATAAACTCACTTAAATTTACTACCTCAACAACGTCCAAGGGCAACCAATACCAGAGGCCAACTATCTTATTAAAAAAGTAAAACTCTCTTAACTGAAGATGATTCCTACTTTGGAAACATTTATGTTTGTGTCAACTGCTTCTACTGTTTTTGCCATGAAGCATGAAAAGAGATGATACATCAACATTATCAATTATCTTTACAATCTTAAATACCTCAGTGAGATCCCCTCTAAGAATTTCAGAAATCTTAATCTTTCCTCATATAATAATCCCTTCATCCATGGCACCATTATACTATGAACCCTTTTCAACAGTTCAAGGTCCTTCTTAAGATAAGGAATCCAAGATTGAACACAATACTTTAAATATAATAATACCTCCATCCATGGCACCATTCTACTCTGAACCATTTTCAACAGTTCAAGGTCCTTCTTAAGACAAAGAATTCAAGATTAAACACAATATTTAAATATAATAATCCCTCCATCCATGGCACCATTCTATTCTGAACCCTTTTCAACAGTTCAAAATCCTTCTTAAGATAAGGAATCCAAGATTAAACACAATACTTTAAATATTATAATCCCTCCATCCATTGCACCATTATACTCTGAACCCTTTTCAACAGTTCAAGGTCCTTCTTAAGATAAGGAGTCCAAGATTGAACAGAACACTTTAAATATTATAATCCCTCCATCCATTGCACCATTATTCTCTGAACCATTTTCAACAGCTCAAGGTCCTTCTTAAGACAAGGAATCCAAGATTGAACACAATACCTTAAATATAATAATCCCTCCATCCATGGCACCATTCTATTCTGAACAATTTTCAACAGTTCAAGGTCCTTTTTAAGATAAGGAATTCAAGATTAAACACAATATTCAAATATAATAATCCCTCCATCCATGGCACCATTCTATTCTGAACCCTTTTTCAACAGTTCAAGGTCCTTCTTAAGACAAGGAATCCAAGATTGAACACAGTACTTTAAATGTGGCTTAATGAGTGACTTGTACAATGAAATTGTAACGTCTTTAAACTTGTATTTAATATTTCTGTAGACACAACCTAAAATCCTATTTGCCCTACTACTAGTAACAACATGCAGCTTGGATGGCTTTACAAACAATTATCAACAAAAGATCCCTTTCTTTCACTGTTAAAGTTATTTCCATTCATCTTGCATATATTATAATTAGAACCCACTTGCCATTTATTTATCCAATTTGTTAAATTATTTTTAAAATTTTCTACATCTGATCAGTTTCTCCAAATAACTGAGTTGTTCAACTAGCATGTCTTAAAAGTTATGTCTTCATATTGATCTAGTAGTTACAAATTAAATTGAGATATTTGTGGTTTAAGTTTTAGATTTGACTATACCGTATTTGAAACCAACTTTATTTCACTAGATTTCATTTGAAAGTATCAACACTGATGGCATCCTACGCCTAAGTCTTTTACAAGCATGCTTAAGGGTAATTTTTATTATATGCATTTTTTTTGTCAGATTGGAACTACGAATTAAAACAGATAGAAAAAAGTTTGAAGAACCAGAAAACCATGCTGTAGAAAAGGAAATATTGCAAGCTAGCAATGTGAGCATTGAAAAACCTGACTATGAATCTGGGACTTTACTAAGTATTGCTTAATTAATAGTGTTTGAAACACAGTAGCATTAAGGTAAAATAAAAATGTACATATTTTATATAAACGTTAATAAAGTAGGTAAATTATTTTGTTAATAATTCATTTAAGAATAGGGAAAAAAAACTTCATTGACTATGGATATGACAATTCATTCACTGCTTTACTTCACTCATAATTTTAATATTTTGTAAACTTATCAAAATTAATTTTTAATATAAAAATAAAATATAACATAGTTGTAGAACACAAATATTTACTTGCAAATAAGAAATCATATAGATTTTATAAAATAGAAATTTTATAAACACTTGGTACTTGCTTTATCTAGAGTGGAATAGAACTGATTCTGAAAGCAATTTAAACAATTTATTTATCTAATTATGGTGTAATAAATTATGAGGTAAAAATGCAGCCTATAAAGATAACTGTTTGATTTTTTAGGTAAGTTATGGTTTCTTTAATATCATTACATGTTTGATGTGATTCTTACTGAACTGATAAGAGCTTCTGTAATAGTACTAATTGAGTTGTGTTATAACCAAGTAGATATGATTTACGAAGACAAACAGTATTGTAAATATTCTACATTTTAAGTTAATTTTTTAATGAAAAACAATTAATTTATTCAATGACTTTGAATTTGGATTATCAAATCATTTGTCTTTTATAACCAATATACTATGAAAGGTTATTTATTTATTATTATTTTTAAATTAGTTAGTTAGTATATTTTGTAGCTGGGTGATGCTTTAGTCATTTCTTTTTTATTGATTTCTGAATGACTTATCATAATAAAAGTAACTTAGTGCATCATATATCTTTGTGTGAAAGTCTAAGATTCTGCACACACATGAAATTTCATCTCAGAAAGTAGTTTTACTACATTAACCATTTTGCATGTCTAAAATTCTTATAATCACAACAGCTCTTCATGTATTTTGTGCTACAATAGTTATGTTCCAAAGCAAAACTTAGCTTACTCAAAAAAAAAAAATTTAAAACATCTTAATTGTGTACTTATCAGTCAAGTCATTATTTCAGTAAGTGTAAATTTCAGCTAATTCTGTCATCAACAATGATAATTTGTGTATAAACATTTCAGTATTGTTCTTAGTAATAATGTTTTACATCAGTTTTTTTTTGTTTGCTAATATTATCAAATAATATTTCATCAGATAGGTACCACTGGTGCATTAGAAGATTCTTCAGTTATTACTAGTTTACAAGAAGGTGGAAAGCCACAAGAAGATATGCCACAGTGTGATACTGTACCATTTAAGAGTCCAACAAACCCAGGTTAGAAGTTAACAAAATAAATGATATTCATCACACTTATTATTAAAATTATTACCTTTATCTTTCATAGTAAGATTTACTGAAAATAATTTAATGAAGATTATTAGTGGACAAGTAAACAGTTCCTCTTATGAAAAGAATGAAAAATATTTTAATGTGTTTCAAATTGTTAACTAATAGCTACAATTGTTTACATACAATTAAGAGAAATTAGTGTAAAAAAATTGCAAAATACTGATTCATAGAATTATCATGCTATTATGTTAAAAATTGTGTTAAATATCCATATCTATGAATGCTTTCTACATGAAGACATGTAATTGTATTTGATAAAATAAAAGTATTTTTAACTTTGTGCCCATTAGAAATATTTTATGGAAAGATTAATTATTAAAAAGTAATAAGTTCATTGAAAACAGAAAGTCTATTGTTTAATATTTTTGTTAATAGTTTTTACTTTTACTTTGTAACATATTTTAAATGTTATTGTAATTGCATTAATTGTTGGACTACCTAAACAAACATTGTCAGTTTAAACTCATGATATGCTTTGCAAACCATAATTTTTTGTAGTCAGAATGAATAACATGCTTGTGAAAAGTAAGTTTCATATAAAAAGAATTGAACTTTTGCTGTTAGAAGTGTGAATTAATGAACTGAGATAATTCAGTTTCACAAAAAAAAACAACGAAAAGGAATTTATTTTTGAAAACAAAGAATAAAGCATTTTCCAGAAGTGTTATACATGCAAATCTGTAAGTTAACATATATTTATTGTATTAATTACCAGCTGTAAAACTCATTATTTGTTAGGAAGTTAGGTAAAATTGTGATCAATGAATGGCTATCACAGGATACTAAAATCTGTTTCCCTTATATGCAATTTTAAAAAAATGCCAAAAACACCCATAAAAACTGCAAAATACAAATTGTATGCCACAAATTTATATGTATCTTCTCATGAACCCAATGAACTTCCATACAAAATTTGGTTAAGATCCATCTACAGGAGGTGAGGTAGGGTTAAAAAATAAAGTGCAAAAATTTTCATAAAAACTGGAAAATACAAAACTGAGACAAGAGAAGAGGTAATGCTGGAATATAATTATAAAATTATAGAAAAGTTACAAGCACTTAATTCATGTTTTTTGAGTAATATAAAAAGTGGAAAAATCATGTTATACTTTTAGCTGGATTAAATAATTAGTAAATTATATGTTATGTTATGACATCACTAGTAACTGAAAACTGGTCCTGGAATTAGACTTGTTTACAAAATCACCACCTTCCACTAATACAGCAGTACGTCTATGGATTTACAAGGCTAAAATCGACGGGTTTGATTCCCCTCGGTGGGCTCAGCAAATAGCCCGATGTGGCTTTGCTATAAGAAAACATGCATACAAAATCATATGTAGCATATATATAAACACTTTAGGTACCAAAGTTATAAATGTACAAAAATATGTAACAAATTTTGATTTGAATTGTGTTGGTCTTTAATTTTTCATAAATCTTTGTACCTTCACTGTCACACACATTGCTTGATATTTCGTTTTCTGAAAACTGTATTTCTTGTATTTTTAAATGAAGAAGAAAGTCAGGATGCCATGTGCAGTATTATGAACCCTAAAGAACAGTTAATAAGGTGCTCATGCTGCTTACAAAAGGTAGGATTCGTGCATACAAAAAGCTACTATATCTTTATCACTTCATTATGCTTATTGTCCTTTGTCAACTTATTATCTACATATAAAGCTCATCATCAAAAGTAAATTGTATTTAGATCTATCTTTAGTGTAGTCCAATTTACTGTACGTATGAAGCTTTCATTCAGTTATAAATTGTTGTTTTTTTTCACTGTGTCTGCATGTAGCTTATGATAAAAATATACTAGAACTAAACTTACCAACTTTATAATGATGATGACTATTAAAACTGTATTTGGCAAATTATTATTTTCTGAAATGCCATTGTCTCTTTATCTGTGGAAATTGACTATCCTGGAATGAAACAGATTGGAGAAGATAAATCTTTGGTTGTTTGTATTAAACACTTATTATCTGTAATTATTATTTTGGCACATCAATTTCGGTAACTATTGTAAACCTGGTAAAACAAAGTAAAATATGTGTTTGAACATTGCAATGGGTCTGAAAACACAAGGAACATTCTTCACTTGTAATTGCTCAGTAAAACTAATTCAAGCATGCTCATTCCAGGTTGATCCTATAATGCTTACTTGTGCAGAATGTAATTCCTTGCAGCACGGAATGTGCTATGGAATAATGAAAAAGGAAGAGATACCATCTTGGCATATATGTGAAGAATGTGCAAGTAAGAAGAAAGAAAGACACCAGTTAACTGACTATTACCTGTCAAGTCTGCCTGTGGTTGAGAAACAGGTTGAAGAGCTTATCTTGTCATTGTAATAAATGTGACAGACAAGAGAAATAGAAAATATTGTCCCAATTATGATGTAGATGAAATTAAAAGCATGACTACAAAACGGGAAATAAAACATTTAACATTACTGACGACTGTGTTCATAAAATAATTAAAGTCATTTGAAATATCAGTAGGTTTAGCATCATATGTAACTTAATTATTTATTTAGGTTAATTAATAATTCTGTTTTTGGCAAAGTTACTGATGACTAAATTACAAAATTGAAATGGAATTTGTGTTGAATAAGTTTTGAAAGAAATATTGTTTTTGTGTGCTTCATAATTACGTAATGTAACAGTTGTTTCTTTGATAAATGAAGCAAATATGAGTTACCTATGTCTCATTTAGTTTCTTAAACTAAAACTTTTAGTACAAATAATAAGAAACATTTATAGAGCTGACTTATAATAGTTGTAAGCTAACAGAATGTAACATATCTTGCATGGAGTAGTGTGTATAACTGAAATATTACCTTTATATTAATATATTAAATCCAGTATTTAAAAACGCATCTCATCTTACAGGCGTTATGTATATGGCGGCGTACTTTGGTCTTGTGTAGTAAGCTGACCAATGTTGAGGCTGGTTATCTAAGGGACCAACTGGATATTGATAAAAACGTTGTTACTTGTATCCTTAAAAGACTTGAAAAAGAAGGTTATATTGCTTCCAGCAAACGTCAGTGAGTGCTATTAATTTTCATTTGTAGGGTTGAATATATTTATATCAGTCCCTATATGTATAAGTATGTGTATGTGTGTGTGTTGTCACATTATAATTGGAGTAAAATTTCAGTGGTAAGTTTTAAAATACTGTTGTTAACAAAATTGGGAAATTAGAAGCCATTAGACAAAACAAATTGAATTTGTTGTAATAAAAGCATAGCCACTTCTTATCATACTTCCAGATTTTAATGTTTTAATAGTGAAATATATGAGAGTGGATTCAATCAGACAAGTGCAGCTTCAGATAAATATTTTATTTGGAAGAATAAGTATTCATTATAAAATAAAAATGCAAAATTCGGTTTACAAATGAGATAGGAATATGTTAGGTGTACACAACTGTTTCAATTTAAGTTTAATGTGTTATGCTTTAGATTTAATTTCTATAGCGTGAGTGTTGTATTTAGTTATTTTTAGAAGTGATAGTACATTGCAGGTTTTTGTATGTAACTGTTTACAAATCATACCTTGTGTTGTTCAATAGTTATGATTTGATGACTGTTATACTTGTGCTTCATGTTGCTCGAACCTTCTCTGTTTTTCTTGCTTTTACTGTGTATTATTGCATCACTATATATATCATAGTGTGTGGAACATTCTAGATTTCTGTTGGGATATAGATATGCACCAAAAATTTAGTGTGTCATTGAGAGTTTAGGTAGAGTATAATGTGGTAATTTTTAAAATGAAATTATCAAAGATTGTATTGTAATAACAGAGTATAGAAGAATAATCTGTCTTCTCAGTTATGTTCTTAAGTAATTGAACCTAACTATATAGACTTTGACAAAAAGGAGGCATCTATTTAAAGCTATGGATACAACTGTGATAACAAATAGTTATAGTAGTGGTTTTAAAGTGAGAGTACTACAAGCTATTGTAAAAAGAGAGCAGAAAGAGTAATTCATCTTGTCAAATTTTATTCCAAAACAACTAAACCAGCTTCTGTGGACTGATGATACGAAGAAACAATTATTTAAAGCTCTGAATACAACTGTGATAACCAATAACGTAACAATCATTTATATACATATATGTTTGGCTTTTTGTAGTGTATTATTTTGAAACAACTGTTTGTTTATTATTGCCAACAAGTCACAGATACCTACTATAAAAAATCTGGCTGTTACAAAAAACTGACAGAGCATAAAATGAAATTTCTTTAGAAGACCAAATCTATTAACAAGTAGATGTAAGTAAGGTTGCATTGTTTGTATTTTACCAGACTCTTCAGATATAAATTTGCATACAAGTCTGCAACCTTCTAGAAGGTTGAGAAAAAATTCAGAACAATCAACAAAATGAATACAATGTCAAGGTTAATATATTGGCCTGCCTTTTATATTGAAGTACATTTAAAGCCTGCCTTTTATATTGAAGTACATTTAAAGCCTGCCTTTTATATTGAAGTACATTTAAAGCCTGCCTTTTATATTGAAGTACATTTAAAGATGCTCAACCATCTATGGTAAAAATAAATTTAATGTGTATATTAAAGTGATTAAATATAAAAAGTTGTTTATATATATATATTTATTTATTCTAGTCACAGAAATAGAAAAACTGTGAAAAAGAAACTTATTATCTCTGAAGCTTTCCCAAAATATTTGAGACCAACCAAGCAGCCTTTAGATATGGAGGACCCCGAATCCAAAATATCCAATGTGCAAGACAAAAGTAATTATCAGGTAATAATTGGTAAATACACAGTACCTGAAGAGAATACATAAAGTGTTGATACTAGTGTCTATATAAGTTATGTATTGATCTATTAGTACAGATCTAAACTCTGTTGTAATTGTCATGTGTTTTAATTGCACTGTTGCTTGTTAATTAGCACAAAGGGCTCTCTGTGCTCTGCTTACCATGAGTATGAAACCCATGTTTAAGCACTATAAGTCTGCAGACATACTGCTGTGCCCCTGGGGACTTTTAATTACTCTAGTTATATAAAACTTTTTTCCAGTGCAAAATATAATTTACATTTAATTATCATTCATAGCATATAAATATGGTGTGGAAACAGTGCTGCCTATTTGAATTGAGCCATAAAAGAAATCACTAAAAATATACATTTGTAAAGTTTCTAACTTGTCAAACTGGTTGAAGTAAAATTAATACAAGGACAATATGATAATTAGATGATATTTTTTCTTATATTGTTATGACTTTGATATATTGTTAGGCAGAATTAAAATGTATAATAATTGAATAAGATTATTTGAATAAGCAGAACAGATAAAACCATGGAAATCTGTTTATGTAATAACACTGTAAGAAATAAACTACATTAGTTTTTAAAAAAAAGTTAGACATATCAAGTATGTGTAGTAATTCTTCTCAGATAGGGCACATTCAAAATAAGTGCAAATCCATCACCAAGAAGTAACACCAACTACTTACAAAGATGGTGTTAGGAAGAAATGAAAAAAAGAGTGATTGTCCCCATAAATGCCACTGACAAAAGTACAGAATGGACACAGCTCATCAGAACCATTATGAGAATGAAATGTTATTTTTGCAGTTACACAGTGCACAGCTGATGGTCAGCTCAAGTTAGTAAGTGTATAAACAGTGCTAGTCGTGGTCAGAACATGCTACAAAAACTGAGATCTTCTAATAAATCACAACATGCCAATAGGCAAAGGCTATGTTGGATATAGGAAAGTTAAATTTCTGAGAGACAAAGAGTACAGTGGTGCAGCACTGAGAGCCAGTCTAGTATCTGGTGATCAGATTATAGGCAAAGTTTACCTGTATATATTAATTTATGGGACAATGAGAATGCTTTCCATAACAAAATAAAAGTGACTACTCTGTGTTATATAAGAGGTGTTGAAGCCATGTATATGAAGGCACCAATATATGACTTGGTGATTGGAAGCATACCAGGTTATAGAAGTTTGGAGGATATAGAGAGAAGGAAAATTGATGAGGGATCTGCAGTCTCCACAAGAACTCAAGGGAAAAATAGCTAGCAAAACATCAATCCTCTTCAAGTTTCTAGAAGCCACATTCTGAATGTAAGTCTACAGAAGCTGTGGGAAGCACAGAAGGAACCATCACTGCAGAAACTTTAGGACTGTGCTCAATGAAACGTTTATCACAAGACAAGAATGTACAAATTAGAAAGCCCAAAAGGAATATTGTGCCATATTTGTTAAAGTAGTTCTACAGGTTGAAGTTAAACACATTAGTGGAAAGCTGACACATTGTTTTTATCAAGAAGGCTAAGAGTTGATATTTTAAGGTTGGACAGAAGGTCTAAGTTCTGCTTCCTACAGTCAACAACCAATTCACCCTGCAGTGGATAGGAACATTTGAAGTACAGAAAGTTCTCAGTAGAATGGACTAAAGGTGAAAGTGAATGGGAAGACAAAGATATACCATGCTAATCTGATAAATAGGTACTTTGAAAAGGAAGAAGACATAACAGATGTAACCATCAAAATACTGATAGATGTTGCAGGTATAACTGTCATTGATGTAGAACTTGAAGAGAGTGACCTTGTTACAGTAGATCTAAGCCTACTAGACCTAATATAACTGCATGGAGATGAGACATACAAAGTGAAGAACTGACTGGCTAGTAGAAGAAAAAGGTACAAGATATACTGTGCCAGTATACATATTACACAAAGAAGAGCTAAAGGAACATAAAATTAAGACAAATACTAGGGATCATATCAAGGTGAAGCTCTACCAGATGCCTTATGTGAAGAGAAATTGGCAATAGAACTACAGCTGTTGTGCAGGTTACATGAGGAGACTTTGTGTATAACTGGAAAAGTCTTTGTATATGGTATAAAATTATTGTGAATATTTTTCTTGAAGAGGGATTTATTGTTAGATGTACAATACTGTGTACTTTAAAAGTTATTATTTAGTTTTCCCAACAAGAATATTAAAAGTTAATTATTTTAAAAGCTAGAGTAGTTACAAGTTTTGTTGAATTACTCTGTATGAGTCACACACTGTGAATGCAGTTTAATTGTTGGACTTGGATTTTATAATGATGTTGATGTTATCTTACATGAAGCTTCTACGTTTTTTCATTGTGTGTAATATTGTGGTCACTAGAGAGCTAGATGTTTCTGTCGTGTGTTATAAGTACATGAAAATTTTAACAAAGCAAGTTAAGTGGAGATAATTAGAACAATCTAGATGGAGTGACTGGCAGTTTAGCCATGGTGGGTGATTTTTAAAGAAGTTGAGTCAAAAAACAAATATTAAGCTAGTGACAGTGAAGTTATACTACATGATTGTTTATTTAGTAAATTTTTAGAGTGTATTTTACAGTTTAGCAGGTAAAAAGATAATAATTTGTCTTGTGAAAAATTGTTCTAAAGTAACTGAACTCCCCTGTGTGGACTTTGACATTTATTTAGAATAGAATATTGAATGCAGCTGCATGTGATAACCCACAAGATAACATAAGTTGATTTACTGCAGAATCCATAGTAAGAAACAACATAATAGAGAAAAATAATTTATCTTGTCAGTTGGATTTTAAAATAACTGAACTAGCCTGTGGGACTATTGACAAGAAAATAAATTTACTTAGAACATTAAATACCACTGTGAATATCCTATATTGAAAAGATTTTTGTAGATGCATTTGACTTGTGTTGAAAACATCATTTTAAAACAAGTGGATTGTGTGTTGTCTACTTGTTTTTTGCATTTAGTACCAACCAATCACAGTTACCTACTGTAAAAGAATCCAGCCCATACATATGTAGAAACCTAACAGATGTACTTTAAGATTGTCATTGGGATTACAATGAAATTTGTTAATTTACTGAAAGCTCAAATTAGGGAAGGTGCAAATGATCTGTAGATTGGAAGTGCTGATATTGAAGAGATTCGGTTTCTACACGTAAAGAGTCATCAAGAACAAGAGAAGTTTCACGCTTGATATATTCACTAGTAAAAATAGTATAATTAGGATTACTTGTTTGTTTGTGATTAAGAAGAAGGCTACACAATGGCCTACCTGTGCTTTGCCCACCACAGGTATAGAAACCCAATTTTTAGCATTGTAAGTCTAGAGACATACGTCTGTACCACTGGGGGAGCATATAATCAAGAATAATGGGAAACTGGCACACACACAGTTAAGCTATTCAGCAAAATATACCATTGTACTTGACTCTAGCCATCATTCCAATGCTCTTATTGTATGAAATTGCCATAAAAGAATAATGCATGTAGAAGTGAAGGAAACTCTCACAGATTTTAAAGATGATTTTGTATTATTTATAGGAGTTATTTTGTAAGAAACTTGTTGTTCAAAAGTGTGGTCTCTATAAAAGATAAAAAGAGAGATGCTACCAATATCCATCTTTACCTAAATTTAATGTTAAGAAGGTGCCATTATCTACTTACACAGGTTTATATTTTGTGTATCCTTTGCACATCAAGATGACCTTAAACTAAACTGGCAAAGTATAGATCTGTCTCTTTACACACTGTACAGTTAGAGATTCTTATCTGGAAGTCGTTCATAATGTTACTTTTAAGATATTTTCAGAGATTCTTTACTCATATATATCTGTTCCTATAATTGTAGTTTGTAACAATACAAAAATGTTTAAATCTACATCAAATGATTTTAATAAACTCGTTAAAGACCCTTCAGTAATGAAATATTTTCCAAGAGAGCACCTCAAATGGTTATTTAATTTGGAGAAGTATTTTCAGAAATAGTGAAGTCTCGAAAAAACCTATTTGAGGAAAATGTTGGCTCAGATAACATGTCATCTGATAAACCCACATCCATGGTGACTGAATTGAAATGATTTGAAATTTTTGTCCTCTCTCATATGTTTCATTGGAGGATTCTGACAAACCTCTTAGACTATCCTGCCAACTTTGTTATCAAAGGATCACTGGATTAGAGTCCCAACATTTTATTGAATTACAGCTTATGTGGTTTCTTTAGAGAACTTGAACAAGAGATTGACCCACTTTTGCAAAATTACGAAGTACTTTTGGGAAAAATGAATAAAAAATTGTCTATTGGAATTGAGAAATTCCTATCGTTGAATAACAAGATGATAGTATCTAAGTATAAAATAGGTTGATACAGTGTTAGTTCAGGATGATAATTATTCTGGAGGATTATGGAAACTTGGTAGGACTGAACAGTTCATCACTGGAGCACATGGCCTCACTATAGGAGTTACAATTAAATTTGGAAGAAGAAAGGTAAGCTGTAGTTTCATGAAATATCTTACACAGCATCCTTATCCACTTGAGATAAACTGTAATGATAACTTTCAAGATAATGAGATGAACATAGTAAATTTCTACAACAAGATCAATATAAGTGAATGCTTGAAAGAAGTTGATAAAACAGAGGATGGAATAACTGTAGTGTTAACCTAATTCACTGAATTTTCCAATGAACTCTATGTTATTAAACTCTGAACTTGAAACTAGTTGAATTGATGCTAATTACTTTGAGTACTCAAATATTTATTGTTGGGGAACAGTTTCTGGGATGGGGGATTAGTGTGAGTCATGTTGCATCACAATGTATTTTCATATAATTAATGTTATTCTGTTGATTATTGATTGCTAATAGGTGGGGCTACTGCTTGCATTGTATTGTGGTAAGCATGTATGTGAAATACAGGTATGTAATTTTTATTGCCTTGAAAGTAAGAACTGAATAAAGAGAAAACATGGACAAGTATTACACATGCCACTCCACATGAATTGTGTTTGGGAATTTCGTTTCTTAAGTAGCAAATTTATAAAGAGCATAATGTAAGAAACTTTGTGAGTTATCAAATTTCCCAAGGAACAGAACCTATATATAGAGGTTCTTAGGATAGTGTCAACAAATTGATAAGAAACTTATCATGGACAGATAAGGAGTTGTTTAAATATGTATAATTTTTACATTTTCAAAATCTTTGACAACAAGGTATGCAAGTAGGAAATGAAGAACTTTGTATGGGTACATACATTGTTGTTCAAGACAAAATATGCAAATATCTCTGCTGGAAATGTTACTTTAGAATTTTAATTTCAACCACTACATTGTACTTTTTTGCACAAGCTACTGCTAAAGGTATTCTAGTATATTTCAGCCATAGTTTTGAAATATTGCTTTGCTATCAGGAAGACATTTTATATTGATGTAAGTAATTTTTTGTTGGAAGAGCTTATATAGAGAGTTTATTTTTAATATCATTTCTTGAAAGAGATAAGATGCACTTTATAAGTTTTTTTTAACCAGGAAATTTTAATTCTGCAGTAAAAATGTCTGAAATTCTCTTTCAACTCTTCTTTATATCTATTACTTCTAGATTGAGAGTTTAACAGATGAAACAGAACAACTATCATTGCTCAATAGCAAAACATATTCAACCCCTTTAACTAGAGATACCAGGAAAAGATTTCTAGAGGTAATAAGTCATTTTTCTAAAGGAAAACTTTATTTCGTAGATTTTAAGGTATAGAAACATTGTTATTGTTTTATAATGAAGAGACATATAAAGTTTCAAGATACATATTAAACCAGATTTGATAGTGCTTCAACAAATTAAAATAACTTAAATACCCTTGTCTAGAAACCTTATTCTTATTATAGTATTTGTAAGTAGTGTTTTGTTTATATTTTTCTGTAAAGCTCCATAAAAGGACATTTGCAGATAGATCTTCTAATATTTTTACACTAAAAGTTTCATACTTGTTAACAGCACCCATAATTAAATTTTGGGCTACTCTTGTCACATTTAGTAGTAAATTATAACAGTCAGTAAAGAGGTGCACATCTTGAATCTCTAAATTCACAGTATGAACAAGGTAACTACTAGACCACATCAGGTGCTCATGGCCCTCTTACAATGACAATTGCATTGAATATTTGAATTTCTACTTATTTATCTCTTGATTCTTGATCATTTAAAAAACTAAAATTGTGCAACTATATTTCTTATTGAAATGCAGCATTAAAAGTAATTGTAGCATTACATTAATAAAATTAATGGTTTGTGGCTTTGCTACCAAAGAAACTCCAATAATTTCATAATTTAGAATCCTTCTTAGATATAACTGAAACTGAAGACACATTTCTCAATGTTACATTGCTGTAACATATTATATTAGGGAGTTACATTGGGGGTAAATTCACTATGTATGTTTTCAGAGAGCAAAGCCACATCGGGCTATCTGCCGAGTATACAGAAAGGAATCGAATCCTTGATTTTAGGCCCCCAGTGTCTCAGCGGTATGTCTGCGGACTTACACGCTAAAATCTGGGTTTCGATACCCGTGGTGGGCAGAACACAGATAGCCCATTGTGTAGCTTTGTGCTTAATTCAAAACAACAACAATGCACAAAATTCTTGCAGTCAACTTTTACCGCTATGGTTATCATGCACTGAACTAAGCAATAAAAAACAGTTTGTTAAAATATAACAAAGGAAATGCAAAATAAAACTTTCAAACAGTTGGAACACAAATTTTATCACTTCCAAAACACAATTAATAAACCTGTTATGGTCAGAACTAGGTACAAACGTTAGTAATTACAACATAGATCACAATGTTATTAAGCTCAAGGAAAATCAAAAGAATTAGAAAGAGAACCAGAAGAAGAAAATATCCTATTCAAAATTTGAATCGGTTCTCATTATCCAGAACAAGAAATTTGCAATTTCTTTCTAACCATATCTTGTGAACTAATTCATTTTCAAGATCAAAGAAGGTTATTTATTTATTGGTTAGACCATGAGGTTACATCTGATGTGATTAACTATTACCATAAATATATATAATCTTTCATAACATTAAAACCTGTGCATCAATGCTAGGGTAAGCTTGTCCCAGTTTCATAATACATACATACTCAAAATCAACATGTTCTGGACAAAAGGTAAGTTAACACTTTAAGGTAACTAAAAATTCATAGTTGAATTCAATGATATAAGGAATAATGAATGATAAACAAAACCATAACAAAAGTAAAGTAGAATTTACTATCTGATAACACTGCACAACAAAGATTTTGCTTCTTGAACACTGTTGGTGTTCCTTATAGATTTTTGGCTGCTGATCACGAAAATCACATCCAAATTTGCCCATCAGGTACTGTTTCATCGAAATCTTCAGTTTTGTCATGTTTTTTCTTATATTTGTGTCCACAAATTTTCGTTTCTGTAAGAGACCTATGGACAATGTTTTGTGCAGTCTGGGCATGAGATCAGGCCAGGTTGGAAGCTGTTCTGTAGAAGTATGCAGCTCGAGCATGCCCAGGCAGGCCATAGCCAGCTGGACACTGTCTCAGCAGGCTATAAAAGTGGCTTGCATACACAGATGCTGCTTATTGGATTAATATAGACCTTATAATGTGTACGTATTGTTTCAGAATATAGCACTGCCTCAGTAGCACTGTAACAAGTATGTTAGATGTTATAAACGTTTTACAGGACGATTGGTGTCGGTCAATGTGTCTCGTCAAGGTCGTAACAGCCGCAATACATTGCAATATGTGGCGAGTATACACTTGTTCATCAGAAACGCTCAATGACTGCTCTTGTGAATAAAGCTTATCATCTGTACTTGGGCTATAAAATTGATGATCAAGACCAGGAATGGGCGCCTCATATTTGTTGTGCAACATGTGCTGTCTGCTTGAGAGATTGGCTCAGGGGCACTTGAAAGACAATGTCGTTTGCTGTTCCGATAATATGACAAGAACAGAAAGACCATGTGACGGACTGTTACTTCTGTTTGACTAATGTGTCTGGTTTCTCTGCCACAAACAAGAAGTCATTTGAATACCTTAATCTGCTTTCAGCAATGAGACCCATGCCATATGACGACAGTCTTCCAATTTCGTAAACACCAGAGGAATTAACCTCAGACGAACCAAATGAAGAAACTGCAATGCAGGAAACCGGCAGTGACATTGATCCAGATTTTGAACCGTGCTTCTCAGGATATCCACATCTCATAACACAGTTGGAATTAAACGACCTGGTCAGAGATTTGGGTCTGTCAAAAGCAAAAGCCGAATTGCTGGGTTCGAGTCTACAGGAATGGTGTTTGCTGCTTCGAAAATTTCTGTTTTTCAAAGCCATCAAGATGATATAACCAAATTCTTTGCACAAGTTGACAGTCTCTGTTTCTGTGTTGACATCAAAGGATTGTTCTCTGCTTTGGGTTGTGACCATGATCCACAAGAGTGGCATCTCTTTATTGATTCATCAATGTTAAGCCTCAAAGCTGCTCTGTTACACAATGACAACGTTCACTCTTCAATACCTGTTGACTATGCAGTACACACGAAAGAAACCTACGAGAACATGGAAATGTTGCTGAAGCACATCTAGTACAGTAAGTACAACTAGAATATTTGTGGAGATCTGAAAGTCGTTGCTCTGTTACTGGGAAAGTCGTGCCAAAGATTCACATTATTCTAGACAGAGCTGACCACTCCGTAAAACGTTAATTCCAGGACAGAAAAATGTGGCGCATATCGACCTGGTAAAGATTTTTTTGCCTCCTCTTTGCATAAAATTGGGACTTATGAAGAATTTCGTGAAAGTAATGAACAAAGAAGGCGAAGGTTTTCATTATTTAAGACAGATGTTCCCAAGAATAACTGAGGCCAAGATCAAAGTGGGCATTTTTGTTGGCTCTAAGATCAGACATGTTATGAGTGACAAATGGTTCGAAGATCTGTTAGTTGGGCCGGAAACGATTGCCTGGAAAGTCTTCAAAGACGTTGTTGACAATATTCTTGGCAATTACAGAGCCCCACATTACATTCAACTGGTAGACAAACTTCTAAAAGCGTACAAAAAGTAAAGTGCAACATGTCACTCAAGATTCATTTCCTCCACTCACACTTGAACTCCTTCCCTGCACATCTCGGTGCTGTCAGTAACGAACACAGTGGAAGGTTCCACCAAGACGTTGCTACAATGGGAAAACGATATCAGGACAACTGGAATCTGTCAATGTTTGCTGACTACTGTTGGACACTGCAACGTGATGCGCAAACGAAATTCAGGAGCAAAACACTTTTAATTATGTTGAACTTGATAGCGTGTTAGAAACACAAACGCAATTAAATACGTTATTGACGGTAAACAGTTAACTGTCTATTTCTTACGTGATGAAGCAAAACCAAAACTTTATCTGTGCATACCCACCAGGTACCTGTCTCAATCAGCAAAAACTTTTCAAAAAATTATTGTGCAGTGTAATCAGTTGTTTTATGACAGAAAATCTAACTGAAATTCAACAGACTTGTGGTGGAAACATTCATCTGTTATGACATTTTGTCATAACACAGGTTAATAAATATTTATAAATTAAAGTTGTTTTGCTAGTTCCATAAATAATCCATCCCAGCTTGTACATATGTCATATTATGATTTGAATAGTGTTAGTTTATAGACTATATTGGTATGAGAAAACAAGTTTCAACTCTCCTATTAGTAACTTATAAAATAACTGTAAAAACAACACACACATGTGAAAAATTTGACAACTTCTTATAATGTGGCATATTATAAATTTTGCTTTAAAGTGTTTCAGTATATATATCTGTGTGTGTACTTTGGAACACAAATATTGATCTATAAACTTGAAGTTAAGATTTACATTAACTTTTACTGTTTTTACAAACTGCAGTGCTAATAATCTTTCTGTTTACGTACAGAAACATTTTATTAAAATATAAAAAAATTGTACTAAATCTGTACTGTGATACATAAATATTAAAATAATATTAACTGTATACAATGCAAAATAGTTTTTAAAGTAGAACAATTAATATAAAAATGACATGTAAAATATATGATAACTCTAGTGTGTCTTGAAATATACTAAATATAAAGTTTCTGTGCAGGAGAAATGCATGTTTGAGGTGAGTGACAGTCAGGACACTGTCTCAGGAAGTACAAATAGAAACAAACGGAGAAAGTCAAGCGTCTCTAAGACAGTTTTTCCCGTATAATTTTTTTTCTTCTCAATATATCATAATTATGTTTCAGTTTTTTAACTTAAGGTTTTTTTCCAACACTTACTACATATTATTATTATTATATAAAAGTGGTTACAAAAGGATATATTTACAAGATGTGTTTATTCTGTGTACATAATAAAACTATAGACTAATATTTATTTGTTTTGTATAACTGAGTTTTAATCCACCATCTTAAGAAAACAATAAGAAACAAAAGTTTTACCCTGTAGTAGGTGACATTTATTTATCAACTTTAACGAAATGTTATTTTGCTTTTCTAGTGTTTTAACACAAATATAGTTAAATTTCTAAACTGTTACATTTTCACTTTAATCACACTTGTTCATATATTCCAAAAAAACCTTTAAAAAAGATATAATATTCTGTATTATTTAGATAAAAACATTTTGTTCAGTAAAGTGACTAAGTTTCTATGTTTGCTAATGAAATTCTTTGTTTTCATTTGTTATATCATGAGGTTTCAAACCTTTCTTTATTATATGACTTTACTTGAGAAAAAATATAAATACTGTTGAACAATTAAACCATCCCACTTCATGTAGTCCCCCCACTGGTACAGCGGTAAGTCTACTGATTTGCAACGCTAAAATTAGGGGTTGATTCCCCTCAGTGGACTCAGTAGATAGCCCATTGTGGCTTTACGATAAGAAAAGATACACATACTTCTTGTATACAGTAATATAAATAATGAATAACAAATGTTTCGTGGAAGCTCATTTTGTGACACCGAAGATATAATTTAATTATTCATTCAAAATAGAACTAGTAGGAAAAGTCGTTTTAAATCAAATTCAGGTCTTCTTTACTGAATGTGAATTATTTTCAAAGACAAAATAAACTGTTGTAAATGAAACTCTTTTAGTAAAAACTTATGATTGTTACTTACATATCACATGGATTATTTTTAACTGTTACCAGTAGGTGTATGTGATATTATACATTTTAAATGTGCTGTTTGAGGCGTCATGCTTTTAAAAATCTTTAAATATCAAACGAATAAACAACATTGGACAAATAAATTTCCATTGAAATAGAAAGAACGAAGTAGTTATGGGGAAAAAACCATCTACAAAGAAATGATGTAACTTAAAATGTAAGTTTATTCACCATTCAGAAAGAAAGACAAGAATGAATTAGGGCCAGATGATGCGTGAACTTTCACTAAAATAAGCCAAACTAACTAAATATGTCCTTTAGACTTTATTAACAATCCTCGTGCACATACGTCACTGTTATCAACAACACCTATGTATCAATGTTAATTAAACACTCATTGGTTGTCAGGTTGCCAGTCGCTCAGGTTACCATATTTATAATCCAGTGGGAGTCCTTACAACTTTTATCGTTGTACGCACACTCAATTGAAATAACGCAGTGATCTCTCACTGAAGTAGACTAAGAGAATTTCCATAAACTTTTATATGCAGCTATAGAAAACAACGTGAAAAAGGTTTATTTTTAATTAAAGCTACTATTCCTAAAGCGAAACTATACAAAAATCCCTACGTAAGTATCCAGTGAGTGTTAAGTCAAGGTCGTGGTTATTAGTCGCTGTAAAACTTTATAGCACTCTTCAATTTAAACATTTTTATTCGAATCTGAATTCATACAACAGAGAGGAAGTTAATATTTAATTGTAGATAAAAAAAATTTTTCATGTAGTAATTTTTGTATCATTTTGTGTAATCATTCCTCTCTTCTTTCTGTCTTATTGTCATCCGTACATTATACTCAATATTTTTTTTTTCATTTTTGGTTCACATCACTTATCTTTTTTCTTATAAAAAAGGCCCAGCATGGCCGGGTGGTTAAGTCACTCGACTCGTAATTTGCGGCTTCGAATCCCCGTCACACCACACTGCTCGCTCTTTCAGCCGTGTGGACGTTATAATGTGTCGGTCAATCTCACTATTCGTCGGTAAAAAAAGTAGCCCAAGAGTTGGCGGTGGATAGTAATGACTAGCTGCCTTCCCTCTAGTCTTACACTGCTAAATTACGGACGGATAGCGCAAATATCCCTCGAGTAACCTTGCGCAAAATTCAAAAATTTATTTCCACCTAATATACGTATGTTGTAACTCTCTTAACTATCATATGTACTTAAAGGTTTAGTAGATTGTTTATTATTAAAATACTGTTTAGATATAACTGTAGTTGTCAATGTATGGAACTCTTTTGTTTCTATATGTTATAACTCTCTCCTTTCTAATAAGTCTCTTGGTATTTGTTATTATAAAACAACAATTATTAGACAGTTGTTTATGAGTGTGAAACGTCTCTCCTACCTGCTAAGTATCCTTTTCTATGTTATTACAGAACTATCGAATAATTGTCCATGTGTGTTTTAGGTCTCTCCTGCCGACTAAGTTTTCTGTTCTTTGTTATTTTAGAACTATTAGATATTTTTTTCTGTGTATTAAAAGTATTTATGTCTATACATATATATGTATCTATATCATGTTTCTTGTTCTTTATTTGTTACTAAAACAGATAAATAATTGTTTCTGTGTTTATAGTTCTTAACACTGTGTTGTGTTAATTGTCGTTATCGGGAACACAGTCATGACAATGTGAACATACATATAGAGCATATCTGAAAGTATAAATTTCAAAAGAATAAAGGTTTCAAAACCGCTATACAAATATCACTACTCTTAGATAATACAGTAAAAACAATTAGCGTGGGAAAGTAGCATGTACAATATAAACACGAACACATCATGTAGCATTGTAGGACTGGGGCTCCAAAATGGATAATCAGACATGAATATACCACAAAAACGTTTGTGCAACAGTGCTTTATCGAATAACATGTATGTTTATCGTACCTTTTGTTTTCTATCAGGGCTCTAACTTAAGATTTTTATGAATATTATAACCTTGCAACGATCGTTATTTATACAGTTATCACACTGTGTGATTATTATCACTTTTAAATGTGTGTTATAAAACTCTAAACTACAATATATACCTTTATGTATGTTGTATGTTATTATAGAAATGTTAGTTGGTTGCTCCTGTGTAGCCTACATTTTTGTCTCCTCTATAGATCTCTCAATTTTTTTGCTTATTGTCAAAATAATTAGACTTATATTTCCGTGTCCCACAACTCTTTCGTCTGTTATAGATGTTGGCTCGGCATGGCCAGGTGGGTTAAGGCGTTCGTCTCATAATTTGAGGCTCGCAGGTTCGAATTCCCGTCTCACCAAACATGCTCGTCTTTTCAGCCTTAGGGGCGTTATAAAGTGATGGTCAATCCACTGTTCGTTGGTAAAAGAATAGACCACGAGTTAGCGGAGGGTGGTGATGACTAGCTGCCTTCCCTCTAATCTTACACTGCTAAATTAGGGACGGCTAGCTCAGATAGTCCTTGAGTAGTTTTGCGTGAAATTCAAACAAACAAAGTTATAGATATTTCTGTTATTTTTTATTATCGTCACAAGTATTAGGTTATTTATTCCATATGTCATAATTCTCTTGGCTGATATATATGTTTATACTTATGATGTTTCTGTTCATATTATTTTAATCACGACATGATTGTTGCTCCTTTTCTTCCTCAGTACATATATATCAGGTCATCCCTTAAATAATCTCCGATTTTAGGTTCAGAAAAAGAGAAAGGATTTCAAATACTTTTAATGTAATTTAATCAATAATGTATGTTCCATTATTAATTAATTACTTCCTGCCAACGATTCACGAGCTTCTGAATGTCACTTTTATAAAATTATTGGGGTTTGGAGGAAAATAATGTAGAAATGGTAGTTTTGACATATTTATGTGTTCTAAGCTGTTTTCCATCAAGATAGCTCTATAAACTTTGGAATAGATTGTAATCAGATGGGGCAAGGACTGAAGAACAAGCAGGATGTGGAAGTTTTTCCCAGTCTAGCTCTTCAATCTTTAAAGATGTGATCCTTGCTGTATGTGACCGTGCATTATCCTGGTGTATCACAACACTTTTACGACTGATTAAAGCAGGCCTTTTTTCTTTCACTGCAACATTCAAGCACTCTAACTGTTGGCTCATGTAAGAAGCCTCAATAGAAGGCTCATGTAATTGTTACGTTGAGTGTCAGCAACTCAAACTGGATCCCAACAAACGCTCAACAAGAGTTTCCTAGGGTGGAGGTCCATTTTGGACTGTGTTTTAGTCAGTTTACTTGCACTGAGTCATTGTCTTTGGCACTTAACATATATATGATATATCCATTTTTCATCTCCAGTCACTAACATGTCTCAAAAAAGGTGAGTTACGTTCACAAAAGTGCAGAGAAGTGAAAATGTCCGCTCTTGCTTTGAGGTCGGCTTCTGTCAAATCATGGGGGATCCATTTTCCAAGTTTTGACACCTGTACAAGCTGTTGCAGGTAAATGGTGAACTGTTGAATGGGTTAACTTTCTGTGCTGGTTGTTCAACTGTTACATCACGATCTTCATCAAGTGCAGCCAGCAGCAAGTCATCATTACACTCAACAGGACGACATGAACGTGGCGCATCACTTAAGTTGTTGTCACTTGTTCTGAACTTCTGAAACCACCTTCGACATCTTCTTTCAATGAGAGGTTTCGTACCATAAACACCTTGAATGTTTCGTGTAATTTCTGCTGCAGTATTGCCTGTTTTAATCTTATAAAGCATTGTATATAGTAATGTGGTCCTCAGACACGTCCATCTTCATAATGGTTTATTTGATTAATGATTTGAAACAGTAGAGTTAGGTTAATTTACTTTATTTGTCTGAACATTTTTATACACGTCCTACTACATATTTTAGTCATTAAAGTCTTCTACAAAGTGATTGTTTCACTGTGTGTTAGCTATCTGTCTGTACATATATATACACTTCTGTTTTTAGGTATTAGCAATGTTGAATGGTTCATTATGTTATTACTGTTTCGGCTGCTGGATCTATTTTTTCTTGATGTAGAACAATATGAAAAGAAGAAACTCTGGAAAAATTATAATTACATCACATGTACTTTAGTTATTAAAACATTTGTCAGTGACGCTGTTGTAACTTTAAGAGATTATGTATTTAAAATTCAGGACCCTATTTCCTTCCAGTAATACAGCGCGTAGTGATAAGGGAATTTTTGAAAGTGAAATACCAGAACTGAAGAATCTCAAATAATCAACATCAGTTGTTACATTGAACGTTTCTATGTAGTTTCTATGCATCATAATCACATCGGTTTATAACGTTAAATACTAGAAAACCACCCACTTGTTCGTGCCTTGATTGGTTGACTCTCTGACGGCTAAATGAGAAACAATCAAAATACAGCTGTGGGTGACAACAAGTATCAAAACCTGGTTTTTATCGTAGAAGAAGATATTTTGTACTATATTTTAAATTAAGTTCCTCTGAAATGAGATTACTTATAAATAATCAGTTAAATGATCTATATGTTTAATTAAATTCAGGTCCAGCCACATGTGTGCATTGAAATAATGTTAGTCTAAAAGCTTATTTAGTAATTTCGAAGTAAAAAATAAACAAACAGTTCTATGATTTTAAAGAGTTTGACGAAACTCCTTTGGAATTTCCTTGACACCAAAACATTATTATATTATCAATTTCGTAGGTTATTTTGGGATTTTTTTTTGAAAATTGTATAGTATTGTGTTATCGATGTCCATCTTTTTATAATCATAAGTATTGTAAAATGATGAATGAATATACACACCGTGTTAACGATGATGTATCTGATCACTTTCCAAACATTTGTCTTCTTACTCGTTATAAGTACTCAGGCATCGTGGAGTTTGATTTGAATCGTGTAGAGGCTTAGGGTGGTTATGTTTCTTTAATATTCTTGTCATACGATATTTTAAGTAGAAAACTGGTATTTTGAAAGAATTAATATTCAAGTTGAATGGGTTATATTAAAATGGTTTCAGAGTCGTCATTATAGTGTATGTCGTCAGGTTTGATTATGCTCCATATGACGACCGTGGATGTGGACGATAGCCAAACAATATAGTTTTCCTTGGCGAAAAACTAAAGCAACTTTTTAATAAGGTTTATGTGTCCAAAGCACACTCTTCCTTCTACCTGGCTTTCCATAAACCGTGGAATGTACGAGGATGATGGTTTCTCAACACTCTGACTACATAGAAATCTATAGACACTGTGTATGACGAGTTGACTGTTGTATTTTCATATGAAATAGCATGAATACTCGTTTCATTCTCCAACTATTTGCGGTATGCGGCAATTGAACAAATATGTCATAGAGGAAACTTGTACTGATTTTTCAAACATCTGTCCTTCTCGAGTAAGTTATGAATTGTTGGTTTAGGCACATGGACAACTGTTTCTACTGATCTTTTTGTTCGCGAATTATCCCCAACATATATTGTTATAAGACGCGGTACATTGCTTAACAATTCTGAGGTACGACTTCTTTTAGGTATCTTTATGAATGGGCTTGGTGCCTGCGAATAATCCATGTTTTTGTTTTCCAACGTCATTAAGTAGAAGAAACATATCCGTTTCGTAAGTTAAAAATAAAAATAGGATTTGCACACATCTTTATCATATTAGTGTTGAATATTTTATGTTGAAAAGGGCAGCATTCCCGAAAGCGACTGGTTTCCTGTGTCATCTCTTTACTTGGCAACACCAAATATGCCAAATTGTAGTTGTGATTAAGGCATTCGACTCGCAATATGCGGGTCACAGAATCGAAACCTATCATCAAACATACTCATCTTTTTAGCAGTAGGATCGTTATGACGTTACGGCCAATTTCAATATTCATGGGTAAAGAGCAGCCCACGAGTTGGCAGGGAGTGGTATTGACTAGTTGCTTTCTCTCTACTACATCACTTCAGAATTAGGTACGCCTAGCGCAGTTAGCCCTCTCGGGTATATCTGAGTGAACGTCAACGAAACAAACAAATCGTGTTGTGCTACTAGAACTTTATATCGCGAGTTGCTGATTTGAATATTCAAAATTCTTCCCATATGCATGCAGCATGCTCAATCGTATGCATTTACAGAATATTATTTTGCTGGGTAAAATATAAATTTGAAAAACGAGGGTTGTTGTGTTAATCTAATTCTGATCCTAGGTGGATCAAAGTTCCTCAGAAACCATTTAGAATAGAAAGTTCTGATGACAAAATTTGGACACAATACAGAGAGTTCTAAACACTTACAGAATACGGACTTTTCACGCCTTCAAAAGTCAAAATTTATCATCTCAAGTAACTTAACTGTTCTTTGTTTTGATTTCGTTTGTGTTAGTCCAAAGTTACAATGGATGGCTATCTGCGCTCTTCTCACCACATACAATCGAACTCGTGTTTGTTCCGTGATTAGTCGCTAAACATACCTAGTGGGGCATGTATTGAAATTAAACATCGATTTACGGTCTCTCACAAAGTGATTTTTGCAATACTTTTATTGGTCCGTAATACTGCAGTAATATTTATACTATATTTATTGTGCTTTAGATAACTTTGGAGACTCATATCAAGTGGGAAAAAACAAACTAGATGACTCATAACTGCCACTGATGTCTGCTTCACACTTTCCAAATATATTAATTCTCAAAATTATTTTGTCGAAAATAAAACGTTATATTAATTAAAAGCATAAGTTCGTAAAATCGTGAATATTCACATACATTTTTCAGAATGTTTTTTTTTGTGATAACTCTTGCCAAATATCTTTTTCATCTCAATATCTCTGACCAATCGTGTTTCGCTACCCGTAATGAACATAATGCAAATGACTTTTTGTGCTTAATAACAAATAAACGCTTTTTGTTTTATTACGAAATCTCTAAACTGTACTCAAATAGCTAACACGTAAAAGTTTTTAAGTTTACTTAACTAATATAATTTATTTTCTTATAAAATGTTTTACCTGAACCTCTTTCTCAATCCACTGGGTCCAAAGTGCTGCTTTTGTCCAGCTGTCATGAAAGTATTATACACTACTCTGTAGTGGTAAAACAATATAAGCAACTGTTATTTACTAAGGGAATTCTGTCTCTTGTTCTACAATTAAAAGTAATATTGATATTTTACAGTTTACGTCAGACATCCATGAAGATGGATTCAGTTACATATTGGCTTACAAAATCTGCCTTCAACAGTGCAGTACCACAGTTACTTAAACACGTGAGTCATTATATAAATACGCGAGCAGTGTTTAGCAGGCTGTATTTTACAATAGTTCACTATAGAATAAACAAAATTCATCTATTTACTGAAAAGAAAACACACACAAGTACGTACGAGGTTCAACAACATTCATATCTTGTTCAAATGCTTTGTGACTGGAGCATCAGTGCAGATTGTCTGTCATATTGAAACTCCTGGAGCATTTAGAGTAGGCGAAAAAACAAACAAAACTAGTCCATATGTCAACAGCGCATACACCGAAAATATTTAATTCGTATTTTGGAATGCTTAACACCAGTGAGTGTTTTGAAACGTAATGTTACCAGTATTGTCCAGTTGGCCAATATACAGTATTAATTCAATACTCAATTTGTACTTTTTAACTAAACAAGTTCATTATTATTGAGCCTGGCAATATATATCTTTTTGTTTAATAACTGAAGGCCTAGCATGGCCAGGTGGTTAAGGAATGCGGGTTCGAATCACTCCATATCAAACATAGTCGCCCTTTCAGCCGTAGAGGCGTTATAATGAAACGGTCAATCCTACTACTCGTTGGTAAAAGAGCCCAAGAGTTGGCAGTGGGTGGTGATGACTAGTTGCCTTCCCTCTAGTCTTACGCTGCTAAATCAAGGACGGGTAGTGATGACGGTCCTAGTGCAGATTTGCGCGAAATTGCAAAAGAAACAAACTAATGTGACAAGCCACCTGTTGACCTTTTAATTATTGATTGTGAAGACAAGAAGAACTTGTTTGTATGCTGTGAATTACACTTTAAACACAACATGTAAGATTTCAAGTTTGGAAAAATCCTCATTTAAACATTTCATAAAACTATAAATGTTCGTCTTATTATTCTTTAGAAAAGCTGAATATTACACTGTAACAAATAATTTCCCTCCTTACATCCATTTGAACAAAGTTAATAACAAAAACAAGAAGTCTAGTATACAGACTGTACATTTTATTTACAGATAGCTAAATTACATTTTTACCTACAATAATATAGGAGAAAGTTTATCTTTCTGTAAACAACATTTGGCACCAAAAAATGTGTTAGTAAAGCTCTTACAGACTAATTAATCAGTATTTGGTTTTACAGTAGGCAATTATTTAACAAATTAGAAGACACCCTTACAAAAGATAGGTTTCTTTCACAACAATCCATAAATAACGCATAGATCCCACAGAAACATGAGAATTTAATTTTAATTTTAATCTAGTTTAAAAATAATATTAAAAGCTAACCATCTGGTTTTGAGATTTCTAAAATAGCCAACTGAATAAATGTCGAGTACTCTGAAGAATTATTTTTAAATTAAACTAGATGAAACATTATTGTAGTATTACAATGTCCTTCCTGATTTACTTTTATGACAAATTTGTTCCATCTACCTTTGTGCATTGATATTTAACATTTTGTAATTTGTTTCTAGAAAAATCTTCTTAAAATTAAAATCCACAAATTACAGACAACTCTTTTAACTAGTGGGCAGAATGTGCAGTCAACCACTGTTGCTCTTTTGAAATTTGAAATAAAAAACAACACTGAGTATAATGATATTCAAGGAACACTTTGTCATGGGGCACCTGGAAATCTTTTTTATATTTTTTACACAGAAATACATTAACATTATAAAAGACAACTTCACTTTAGAAAAACTTTTCTGATAGTTTGAACAGTAAGTCTAATGGTGAATACACAGAAACCTGAAAAATGTTATTTTTCACAATGTCTTAACCCTTGTTGAAGAGTGAAAAGATAGCTGCATAGCTTGGTCACTTGACTGCTCTGGCAGGTTAGAGGTCACTTAACTAGTCAATATCTGACATTAAAATGACAAAGGAAACTGGTACCAGCAAATCTGCAACAAAACTGGATGGACAAGAGCCATTTCTTTGAGTTTATTAGTTATATAAGCCTGTTATGACAAATATGAACTCTAAAAACATGAGTGTCACATGTATGAATTGACACAGGTAGATGAAAACCAGTCAACTTTCCACAGTTTCTGAGTTTCCTTCAGATTTCTCTATTAAAAATATATATATTTGAAATGGCCTATTTTTCCATTGTTAAATTATGATTTTTGGAAATTATACTTCAACCTTTTATATATATATATATATATTGTTTGGCTAGTCTCAATGAAAATACACAAAATGAAAAAGATGAAATGGCAAACTTCTTGAGGGCACCACTGTCACTGACTTTTGCACTTCCTATTTGAGTATACCTGAGCAGAATATACTTTGTCCAATGATGGTGCTCCAGTTAATGCCTGAAAAAGACAAAAGTGAAACATTTGAACCATTTATATACATATATATCATTAAAGATGCTCAAAGATACAGATAACTCTGCACAACAAAGTGTTTGCTTCTTAAACACTGTTGGGTGTTCCTTATAGATTTTTGGCTGCTGATCATGAAAATCACATCCAAATTTGCCCATCATGTACCGTTTCATTGAAATCTTCACTTTCACCAGAACATTGCTACAATGGAAAAACGATACCAGGGCAACTGAAATCGGTCAATGCTTGCTGATTACTGTTGGACACTGCAACGTGATGCACTGGACATTGAATACAAACGAAAATCAGAAGCAAAACACTTTTAATTATGTTGAACTTAACAGCATATTAGAAATATAAATGCAATTAAATATGTTATTGCCAGTAAACAGTTAACTGTCTATTTCTCAGAGTTCTTACGTGATGAAGCAAAACCAAAACTATATTTGTGCATACCTGTCACAATCAGCAAAAACTTTTCAAAAAATTATTGTGCAGTGTAACAGTGAAAAAGAGTACGCTGTCATACTGATGACTGGTGGTATGAACATATAGAAGTATGTATGGACTTTAAAACCAAGGTGTGATTTTACACTTTTTGCCATGATGTACTATTAAATCCAAAAAAATATAAAAATTCATGCCTTTCACCAGGAAAAGTGATTTCATGCCTACAATAAAATATTTTTAAGAAATCATACACTGTATAAAAGAGTTTAGTTTTCAAGTTTATATGCTGTTATCCTAAAACTATTTTAATACCAACTGTTGCTTTTTCCTAAAGCACACCCTTACATGACTCCATTCTGATCATAAATTAACACCTTCAAACACAAAACAGGAATTTTAATTATTTTTATTTGTTGAAAAGTTATACCTTAAAGGAGCATATTTTCTTTCTATCAATATGTGCTCCATAAAATAACACCAGAGTGTGGGTAATTAATACCTACACAGCAAAAACTGGAAAAAAATTAGAAATCTAACCCAGATTACAAATATGTAAACAGCATAAAATGTATGATACAGTAGAAATTAAATTTGTGATAAATATCTGGAAAACAGAAACTGGAAACAGTATGAAATTCTGATCAAAACAACGTATTCACTCTACCAGTAAGAACTACGAGTAAGTTATAGATTGATTACTGAGGTCATTTGTACATAAGAAACTGGACAGAAGTAACCAATCCCACAAATGTATACATAACATAAAAAGGTTGAAACATACAGTGATTATGATGTGCTAATTAGTAGTTGGTATTCCCACTGTTACTAAGACGTTTGGTTATAATTCGAATAATACTTCATGATGTTTGGCTAACTCAGGTGCTTTAGGTGAGCTTATCTGTATGCAAAGCTACTAACAACCAGTGACATAGCATACTTATAACACTGGAAACCAGAGCACAGGTAGCCAGTTGTGCAGCTTTGTGATTAATTACAAAGCAACACATTAAACAGATGATAAAATAACTTGTAGACAAACTGCTTTTTAACCACATACATATATATACGAGTGTTCATGTAAAAAGCAGCTAAGTGATATGAACCTACATAGTAGAAACTGAATCACGTGTTTTGTCTACACACTCACTCAACAGAAGATAACTAAGCCATAGAAAGACACAGATTAGAGAAATCAAACACGTAAACACAAATATATATACACAAACTGAGTAATAAATAATACACAGCCGGTACTAACATGATGACAGATACCCAGAGTAGATAAATTTAATTGTCACACAGTCAAAGTTAACTGGGTGATGAGTATGGTTAAGTTTGTTTGTTTTATAATTTCGCACAAAGCTACTCGAGGGCTATCTGTGCTAACCGTCCCTAATTTAGCAGTGTAAGACTCTTGGGCTACTCTTTTACCAACGAAAAGTGAGACTGACCGTAACATTATAACGCCCCCACGGCTGAGAGGGCGAACATGTTTGGCGCGACGCGGGCGCGAACCCGCGACCCTCGGTTTACGAGTCGCGTACCTCACGCGCTTGGCCATGCCGGGCCCCGAGTACGGTTAAGAAACTGGTAGATATGTAAACACATACCTAAACAGCTACATAAAACTAGGTGGTAAATATCTATCGCAAGAGCTGGAAATTATAAGTACGAGGAAAAAATTACCAACTATTTACACAGGAGAGGAACTGAATCTTGTAAGCACTCTGATTATTAGACGTACTACAGAAAAGTTGAAACAAATCAGAATGTAGAGGTCGACAAAGAATATATATGTATGTATGTATATATATATTACAAAGTAACACCTACTTGTAAGATAGTTATAGGTACCTACTTACACACAGCGGAACTAATAAGTTGAATAATACAATGTAACACAGTGACTGATGTACGTACATACATAGTACGTAGGAAGATGGTAAGATAGAAATATTTAAATAGGAACATACGTATAAGGTCTAGTGTTTTTCCTTCAATTTTCCCGTGGCCAAGTTTATTGGTGAAGAATAGAATACCGTGAAACTGATATAACTCGGGGATATGTGTTGAATCGAATGTGATTCAACTGGATGATCAGACTTCACATCTTTACTTTTAGATAGGAGCAACTGAATGATAAACAAAGACATTAAATGGCATCTGGCAAAACAGATTCCAGTTATTTACATACCCGTATAAATCATATTTAGTTATTAGATGTAACTTAATGCTCGATTTATTTTTTTCAGCTCAAGTTTCCCGAGATACACTGGAGTTAAAGTCATATAAAAAATCGTATCGAGTGAACATGTGATGTATTCTGTTCAAATTTATGCGCGGTAGTCTAGAATATACATTTAAAAAAAACACGAAAACATACCTGTTATGAACCAACTGCTTGACTCTGTTACTGTAGCAGGATTATCTTGCCTATTACAGTTGATCCTCTAAATGGTTAGGAGCCACATCCACAGATTTGTTTCTGTAAGGAAGTTCTTCTAATTGGCACTGGGAACGATGATGTAAAGGGCCTAAGTCAGATTATATGAAATATTATATAATACGTTGAATGAACGTATAGTTATCGACGTATCTAACAAATTTAGTACACATTACTGAGATAACGCAATAACCACTAAAGCCTTGAGGAAATACAGAATAATCATATCAAGATGTTATAACAGAAGATAATACAAACAAAGCTGAAATTATGCAAATAAACAAAATGCAAGAGTGGAAAAAAAAACAGGTGAAATTACTAAATTTCCAGGCCAGGTGGCTAACGCACTCGACTCGTACTTGAGGGTCGCGCGTTTGAATCCCTGTCACACCAAACATGCTCGCCCTTTCAGCCGCGGGGGCGTTATAATGTGACGGTCAATCCCACTATTCGTTGGTAAAAGAGCAGCCAAAGTGGATGGTGATGACTAGCTGCCTTCCCTCTAGTCTTACACTGCTAAATTAGGGACGGCTAGTGCAGATAGCCCTCGTGTATCTTTGCGCGAAATTCAAAACAAACAAAAACCTAATTGCCACTTTAAAGTAAAAGGTTCTTTAAGAACTAAAGGCCCGGTAGTTATGGTGCTGGATTCACAATCGGAATGTCGCGGATTTGAATCCCTGTCACACCAAACATGCTCGCCCTTTCAGTCGTTATAAATTTACGGTCAATTCCGCTCTTCGTGGGTAGATTAGTAGACAAAGAATTGGTAGCGAGTGGTACTGACTAATGGCCTTCTATCTAGTCTTAAACTGCTAAATTAAATAAACTTACATTGAAACAATAAAATTATCACAATACGAATGAATATTGTGAAAAAACAAACTCATAAGCTTATAAACCATATCACTTGTGTACGTATTGAATACTGAAATGAAAGAGATGTTAAACTGAATTATAAAAGATGAAAAATGAGGTCAAACGTACAATCAAGGAAGATTTTTTTTCAGGTTTAACACTAATTATTAGAAGGCAGACTTCGTGACAGGGCAGGAAGAAAACCTCTAGTGTGGCATGTCAGTAGAAATGGACACGACTGGGGAATATTTTAGTCATTGGTATGAAATGTGCACCATTCAGGGTTAAACAGAAAAAAAATGCTTAGAGTAGCAGCATATTTTCAAACTCGAATGTTTTCAGTCCCAAGTAATAAATAAACGATTCTCAATCACCCAGTTCATCAACTAACAGTTTTTAACTTACATTCGTTACGTTTCATTACATTGTTATAGATAATTCCCATTGCTGTACTTGGAATGCGATTCTGCGATAGTCAAAGTGGATGAATCACTGAAAGCACTGGTAACTAGCAGATTTTTAAATATATGTATACATACACTTATTTTTCGTTAATTCCAAAAAGTGTAAATGTTACAAGTAGAATAATTAGTCTGACAACAGCAATCAGAAAGTGTTATTAAAGTTTCTATATCACGATCAACCATTCTTTTTATGATGACCAACATAAGAGGCCTAACTGTATTTCCTTGGTTCAGGCAAAACTGAAGTGAACAGCGGATGGTTCAACCAAACAAAGAATGCATTAGGCCCCTACGTCACGGATTCTCTTTTAATTTTACCTTTGGTGAAAAAGAGGAAAAAAAAATATCGTATATATATTTTAGTGAAAATAATTACATTTTAATGTCATTAAACAAGTAAAATCACAATGAAGGACTGCGTTAAGAACAGAAAATCCAAACCTCTGGCTAATTATACAATTTGTTATTTTAACTCAAAAACAAGCCGAAACAAAAACAAATCAAACACAAAACGGTGCATCAACTGTAAAGGTCCCACATTGTACCTTGTTTTAAATTAAAACATACATTTGTATATTCTTGTCACATTGTCTTCAGTATATAAAGTTAAAATACATCTCCAATGTTTCTAGACGAGACCCAAAACTCGAGTAGTTTGTTTTCCTTTATTCTCCTATTCGAAAGCGCTCGACTTTTGAGTCCCGTCTGAAAACATTTCAACTTTCGTATGAGATCCTCTGTGCCAACTGCTTTACCAGAAGACATAAACAGTGTTTATCTTACACGACTCAAGTGGCTTGTCTTCAAACACGAGTTCTCCTGAGTGTATAGATTCCCGGGGGATATTCATGCCATTAATGTTGCTCATGTCCTTCCTTCGTAAGGCAGCAGAAATATCCTCAAATGTTCTGTTTTTAGTTTCGGGAACCATTTTGTAGGTAAACGTCCAGAAAATTGCTAGTAGTGCCGTGAAGGGGAGAAACGTGTAGTTTCCAAAACTATGCTGTAATAATGATACCAAGTTTCACATTTAGTAATAAGAACGTGTGTTGACTGGTCAAACACATATCCGGTCGAGTGACAAGAAGCGCCCTCACATAAAATTCCAAATACGTTAAATGTTCTAGTAAATTCTACACCCAATGCATCAACAAACGTTATACAAATAGCAATGGGAATACTATTTTGAACTGTACACAACAATTAGTTTTCTGTACGGAAGTACATGACAAAAAGTACACGTAGTTATTTATGAAGTTTTTTCTCTATAATTCAAATCTGATAATTTTAACACGTATTAAAGTTGTTTCGTGAGATAAAACACCAAGAAGCGTTTTGTCATGGCTACGCCTACAAAAACCAGTGTCTATAAGTGCTTCGTAGTTTTTCTTTACTACGTAGAGCAAGATCTTTTAATAATACTATGAGCAGAAGAAATTAAAAAAAAATATTAAAGACAAAAATGAAGGTGACCTCAAAATATTTCAAATTCATAATACGTGAATTATTATTAGAATTCTTAAAGATTTGACTTCTGGAGACTTATTAATCACCAATAGTTTTTCTTTCGTAAAAGGGATTGAAAATCAGTTATTGAAAAATTACAACTACCAATACAGTGGTACCTCGGTTGACGAACGACTCCCTTCTCGAACAATTCGGTTTTAGAACAGCATTCTGAAGTTGTTGTTGTTTTGAATTAAGCACAAAGCTGCACAATGGGCCATCTGTGCTCTGCCCACCACGGGTATCGAAACCCAGATTTTAGAGTGTAAGTCCGCAGACATACCGCTGAGCCACTGGGGGAAGCCTTCTGAAACGTATTAAGTTCGAGAACCGAGGTACCACTGTATTTTCAAAACGTTCCTGGTTTTTTTCCCCGTAAGATATATAATACACACATAAAAACCACGAGCAATAATCCACCGTAAGAAAAACAAATTACTCCCAATGGCATAGCAGCATGTTTAAGGACTCATACTGCTAAAATCCGGATTTCGATACCCCTAGTGGGCAGAGCACAGATAACCCATTGTGTAGCTTTGTGCTTCATTCTAAACAAACATAAGAAAAAGCCGTTCAGAGAAACGACTGAAAAATTGAAGTTCATATGCGGAATTCCCAAGTTAAACTGGTCTCACCCAGCAGTGACAAGACAGACCTACAAAATAACAGGAAATTAAAAATGATAGGCTAGGCAGGGCTAGGCCGTTAAGGCACTCGACTCGTAATCTGAGGGTCGCGGGTTCGAATCTCCGTCACATCACACATGATCGCCTTTTCAGCCGTGGGAGCATTATAGTATCACGGTCAATCCCACTACTCGTTGGTAAAAGAATTGTCCAAAAGTTAGAGGTGGGTGGTGATGACTAACTGTCTTCCCTCTAGTCTTACACTGTAACATTAGGGACGGCTAGCGCAGATAGCCTTCGAGTAGCTTTGCGCGAAATTAAAAATAAACCAATCGAATAAGATACTTATTGCATAGTGATTCCGAAGTTCTTTATAACTGAGTAAATTGATTATTTAGAATTAAATATAAAACTACACAATGGACTATCTATGCTCTGCCCACCACAGATATCGAAACCCGGTTTCTAGCTTTGTGAGTCCGCACTGGGGGGCGAACTCGTAAAAGCAACAAAAGGAAATAAAAAACAGGATACAATGTAGAGATATGACAAAATGTTTATCATTTTGAACATAAACACAATGTATTTATGTTTGGGATGTTAAACAGTCACTTCCACTGAAACACGGTTGTTCTTTCTCCAAACTGGGCTTTATGAAGATTTATACGAAACTGACATAACTCAGAATGACTTACTTAACTTGGTAACGCCAGACATGCCTACAACAACCAGCGCTATTCACATGACTGACCTTTCGTGTTTAATCTTAAGGAACTTCTTAAACTGGAAACATCACTTGACTTTCCGTTGAAGGACACTACTTTCGAAATCCATGCACTCTTTACAACCACACCACCCATGGGAAAACCAGGTATTATCTCAAGAGAATGACAAATACTATACTCAAGAGAATACTAAACTAAATTAAGAAAGTAAAAGAACGACTAACAGACTGTATAAAAACAGTTTAAATCTACCAGCATCATTGGAAAGACCAGGCCGACAACAAAGTTGGCGAACCAATTGACTAGCACTGTTATACTAATGGCAGCAGGCCGTGGTCCTTGTGAAAACAGTTCAGCAGTGATCACCCAGGGGATTGAGCCTACAAAAGAAATATACTGGTTAACGGAAGGAAACGTTCTGAGTGTATAAAAATGTTCACCACAAAATTAACTATAGGAACAAACAATATCACAAATTACTGTTACTACACGAAAGAAGTGAATTATTTTGTTACATTTAGAAGAACAAGTCTTTGACATGCTAGTGATGTACTCGTTAATATCATAACGCTAAACTATTATTGGATGTTATACAGTGGTTATTTAACTATTATGAGATGTCATGTAGTGTTTTTAAAACTATTATAAGATGTTATAGAATGTTTTTTCAACTATTAATGGGTGTTATATTAAGACTAAAATTCGTGTTATTGCAATGAATGTTATTGTAATGATGGTAAAGAGACATAGGTTTATTTTTCTACACGTTTATCACAACCTGAATGCTTGTCATGTGAATACAGAATGCCTGCGTTCTAGTTGCGTAAAAGGATTTATCTAATGCTAAGTAAAAATATAAGTACATGGCGATGTAACTTTGTTTAGAATGTGTTAATTCTAAAGAATGATTGTAATTGAATCAAAAATTTTAGTAATATCTGTAACATAATGTTCTTGGACTGTATTCACAAAATACGCTGAGGTATTCAGAGTACAATGTAACAAGGTTTATTAATAGTATCCATCTTACTAATAATCATATACCATATAATAACTAATACCATAATAACAGGACATAATAACAACGTGCCACGTTGTGTACTCCACAGCTCTCGTGTTTTTCACATTTAACAGGTGACACTAACATGCCAATATTAACTGAACAGTGAACTTCCTAGGTGAACGTCAACTTTTCAAGAAAAGTGTTCAGAACTGGTTTTAACGAAGACTCCAAATTGTTGTTTTTCATCGTGGTAACGTTCACATTTTAAAATTACATTTTCAAGTTTCATTTTCATTTTGTTTTTTGTCCTTTTGAAAGCAAAGATTTCCAAAAATTCATTCTAATATTTAGTGTATGTGAAATAATCAACAAACACATTTAATCACGTTTTAAATTAATATCCGATAATTCGTATATAATATCAACATAACATAGAACCGTTTCTTTGCCGAAACGTTTTTTAATTGTTTCAGTTAAAATGAATTTAAAGCATGTTCACATCTATAAAATATTATAAGCCTTTTCTTATCGAATTGTTCCAACTCTGTCAACAACATGACATATGGCCAAAAGTTCTGATGCAATGTATTGTACGTTTGTGTTAACTTACCCAAAATTCTCCATTTTCCAACTATCCACGTGACTTACTGGGCAGACAACAGAGTTAGTGTGACATCACTAATTGTTGCCTTCAGTGACATGAAACACAAAATTAAATTTTAAGGCTATCAGACTCATCACAGAAAATTAGATGGGCAAGTAACGACAGTCAGTTTTTGGTATGAAACAATGTAATTCTTCAAGTGGTCCAGAGAACCTTTACCAAAACCTTCTAAAAATAATTCAGTGCATGTGAGAGAACAACAATCAGCCCTGCCGGGAAATAAAAAGGCAATAATCTGAATGATAATTAGGGTCACTCAAATTCAGGACAAATTTTAAGAAAAAAAAAGGATCTAATGATAATGTATATTTGTTTTTCAAAATTTGTAGTGCATGCTGCAGGAATTTACATGTTGTTAAGAAAAACCATCTTTGCATTCCAAATTTTGAAAGACAACAAAAAAATTTCCGGAATCGAGATAACACAGAAGTCGAAAAACAGTATTTATCATTCCTTGTAAACTATATCCTAGGCTAGAAGGCTCCACCTGGACACCAGTAGAGACATTTCTGGAAATATAAAGGCCATGATGTGATGTGAGTGTAGATACCCAAACGTCTTTTACACAATATAAACAAATATGTCTTGAGGGAAAGATGATAAAGGAAACAAGGATTTAAAATGTAAAGAAGTTCTTAAGATATGAGTGACGTGAAGAGTCTGGGGTTAGCTGACACATGTAAAGCATTCCATCAAGGACATTTAAAACTTAAAGCCCCGTGGTTGTTGACAGAGAAAAGACAAATTCAGGAGGAAATTACTCACACTTTGTTCACAGTTAAGTTCACCTATTTCTTGTTTATTAATGGTGCTTAATGTTCAGTCGAATTCTATTCGTGGCCCGGCATGGCCAAGCGTGTTAAGGCGTGGACTCAATCTGAGGGTTGCGGGTTCGCATCCCCGTCGCGCCAAACATGCTCGCCCTTTCAGCCGTGGGGGTGTTATTATGTGACGGTAAATCCCATTATTCGTTGGTAAAAGAAAAGCCCAAGAGTTGGCGGTGGGTGGTGATGACTAGCTGCTTTCCCTCTAGTCTTACACTGTTAAATTAGGGACGGCTAGCACAGATAGCCCTCGGGCAGGTTTGTGCGAAATTCAAAACAAACAATCTTAATACTATTTACTACACTTTGTTCTCTGACAAAATTTTAACTCTGGAAAAAAATTTCATAATGCCTGATGCTTTCTGAATAGATATTCATTAACGATTGAATGGTTTTATCAAACTTTAAACAATATTAATAAGACAGCTTATCTTTTGAAATTGCATGAAATGGCAATTTAAGACAGTAGCGCTACCTGTTAAGTATTTAAATTAAATATTAAATATTTTTAATTCAAAAAATGTATGCTAAAATGAAATCTACTTTACTAAAAATATTACCTATATGAGGTTAAAGTAAAAAGAAACTGATAAGAGATACTTTATGTTTAGTTGTACAAGTGTCAGTAAATTTAGTCAAATACAAGACCTATTTTTTTGCAATATTTATATTTTCTTTAAATTGCAATATAACTCTTAATAATGCATTAGTTTCATAAGATTACATACTCATATTGACTGTATAGACAGCCTACCAATATACACCCATTCCAAGAGAAGCACCACTTTCCTAATAAAATAGATATAAAACAAATGGTTCAAAATTACCATTGGTATTTAGTAAATCTGACCTTCATACTATTTAGTGCAAAGATATAGTTACGCATCTTAGGTACATGATATGAGGTAAGGGCCTACGGGTCTGTACCTCTCATCTGCGATCTGGGTCCCTGGGACTCTATTTCAATCCCTTGATCCTTTACAAAAATAGCAATCTCTTCACGTGCCCTGCTGCTGCCATTGTTAAACTGATCAACTGACCTCCACACCAGAACATATTTTATTATGAGTTAAACTGACTAACTGGCTCGATAAGATTTAGTTCCCAGGAGGAGAGTCATCAGATCGAAATCTGAACTCTTTCAGAAAAACCTATAGATTCTGAAAAAGCAGGAGAACGTGGTAGTATTTCACATGTGACGTCCAATGCTGTTGACGGACGATATTTCCTGGAATTATGATAAGTCTGGACGACACGCATATAACTTTAATTGAAAATAATCCTTGATGATACTGGCACACCTTACATCAGTCTCGCAACAGTAACACGTGTTCAATATGAGTCATTCTTCACCACAAATCTCTTCTCACAAAATCAAGTACCTTCAAGCAGGTGGAAGTAATCTGGGACTGCACTGTCGCCATATTCACCATGAATAGTAGTACTGCAAATGAATTGGCAATCTTTCACTACCTTTGGCTTCTGATGTCCCATCGAGACATCACGAAAATACAGGTGATTCCTGCATCTTCTCGTTCATGTTGGCTGCTTTTATTCTGTGCTCTTTCGCAAAACATACCTGTATTATGTTTGTTTTTGTTTGTATTTTTTTTAATTTCGTGTGCATATGCACAAGGAATATTTACGTTTGCCGTCCCTAATTTAGCACAGTAAGAGTATATAGGAAGCATCTGGTCATCACCATCCACTACCAACTCTTAGACTATTTTTTTGCCAACAAATAGTAGGATTGACCGTCACATTATGACGCCCCCAAGGCTGAAAGGGCGAGCATGTTTGGTGGTAAAGCGATTCGAATCTACGACCCTCAGAATACGAGTCGAACGCCCTAACCATTTAGACATGACGGGCCTGTATTTATGCAATGGTGTCATTTGCACATGACGTAATGAAGACATAATCTCCGGGTGAATGTCTACGTATTTATATATAACCTGCGTATTATAAATTACAATTATGCATTACTTTACCACTTTTGCGAAAACACATTTGTGTTTACAATATGGAGACTATAATAATATTTTACTTACCTGGTCCTATTGCAAAAAAGATGACAAAGCTTAATGTACTCACAACACTTATGTACGTAACCCACGTATAAAGGAACTATAAAAATCATTAAAAAGAAAGGCATTAGATTTTGCCCATAAAATCACAATCAAATACTATTAACAAATAGGTTCTGGTAGAATTATCTTAAATAGCATTTAATTTAATAGCATATATACATGTCATTTTTTCTATAAAACAAAATATTCACTCATTCTGAGGCAGTTTGGAGCATACAGTGAATGTTGCAGTTCACTATTGAGGGGGGGTGAATCTCCCCTGACAAGGTACTGCGATATTTTATTGTTATATAGAATTGATTTAGTTTGATATCCAATATATTAATCATTACAAGTGTTTGAAACGTATTAAATAGAGTTTAAAATCCTAGTACTGAACTGCTGTCCCTGGGCTTAATACAAATGTTTTTATTGTTCTATTGTTTCAAGAGTATTAACAGTGTTAAGCAGGAAAAGAAATATATTAAAACGTTTCTCACCTTAACAAGTAATGAAATGGTGATGAAAATACTAAAAATGAACATTCCCCCAAGACCATAAATTTGTAATGTCCTCCTGCCGGCATGGTCCATCAGAGGAATAGATACCAGTGTCATGGCAACCATAACAACTCCAACTCCAATGGTGACATACCTTGACGTTGTATCTGAAAGTCCTGCTTTTGTGAAGAGGTTGGTGGAATAATAGAACACCTAATGGAAATACAATCTGATATTGAAATTATTCACCTACATAACATTCAAAATTAAATATCACAAACATTTATCGCGTAAATAAAATTTCAAGTATTTTTCTTTCCAATATTCCACTATCGTTCCAACGCCATCTTTAATTAAACATAAAGAACCAACACGTTCATTATAAGAACTGCCTGTAACTTTAGAAACCAATAGCGTAAAAAAGAAAGTCTGTTAATTTACGACCATCACCACCAGAGATAAAACAGTCATCGTTTCTAATTAAACAACCACTGATCATTTCTTCTCTTTTCTTGGAAGGTATGAATCATTTTTCACCAGTAACATCAGGATAACAAACTTCATGTAGGAAGCTTTAAATAGATTTAAGTAAAAAAGTAAAAAAAAAATCCATGAAAATACATTGACGGTTTGTTTGTTTGTTTTTGAATTTCGCGCAAAACTACTCGAGGGCTCTCTGCGCTAGTCGTCCCTAATGTAGCAGTGTAAGACTAGAGGAAAGGCAGCTAGTCATCACCGCCCACCGCCAACTCTTTGGATACTGTTTTAACAACGAATAATGGGATTGACCGTCACATTATAACGCCCCCACGTCTGGGAGGGCAAGCATGTTTGGCGCGACGAGGATGCGAATCCGCGACTCTCAGATTACGAGTCGCACGGCTTAACACGCTTGGCCATGCCGGGCTTAGTAAATTTTCTAATATCTTTTCTAACTTCCTTTCATAGAAAGATTACAAACACTGATAGTAATTGATTTTTAAAACTTTCAACCAAATGGTTCACACAGATAGCCCTCGAGTATCTTGAAACGAAACTCAAAATATATAAAGTATCAGGTCATTCCATAAGTAATGTTCAAAAATTTAATACAGAAAGTGCATCAATATTTCTGTCTTTATCATTAAAATATGTAGTAGGACGTATGTAAAAATGTTCAGACAAATAAAGTCAACCAACCCAACTCCACTGTTTCAGATCATTAATCAAATAAACCCTTATGAAGATGGACGTGTCTGAAGAGCACATTACTATATACAATGCTTTACGAGATTAAAACAGGCAATACTGCAGCAGAAATTACACGAAACATTCAAGGTGTTTATGGTACGAAACCTCTCATTGAAAGAAGATGTCGAAGGTGGTTTCAGAAGTTTAGATCAGGTGACTATAGTTAAGTAATGGCCACGTTCATGTCGTCCTGTTGAGTTTAATGATGACTTGCTGCTGACTGCACTTGATGAAGATCGTGATGTAACAGTTGAACAACCAGCACAGACAGTTAATTCAACCTATTCAACAGTTCACCATCATCTGCAACAGCTTGGAAAGGTCTCAAAACTTGGAAAATGGGTTTCCCATGATTTTACAGAAGCCGACTTTGGAGCAAGAGCGGACATTTGCACTTCTCTGCACTTTTGTGAACGTAACTCATCTTTTTGAGACATGTTAGTGACTTGAGATGAAAAATGGATATATCATATATATGTTAAGTGCAAAAGACAATGACTCAGTGCAAGTAAACTGACTAAAACACAGTCCAAAATGGACCTCCACCCTAGAAACTCTTGTTAAGCGTTTCGTGGGATATTGTTGGTGTGATCCACTTTGAATTGTTGCTACTCAATATAACGATTACATGAACCTTCTATTACCAACAGTTAGAGCGCTTGAATGTTGCGCTGAAGAAAAAAGGCCTGCTTTGATCAGTCGTAAAAGTGTTGTGATACACCAGGATAATGCACGGTCACATACAGCAAGGATCACATCTTCAAAGATTGAAGAGCTAGACTGGGAAAAACTTCCACATCCTGCTTATTCTTCAGTCTTGCCCCATCTGGTTATCATCTATTCCGAAGTTTACAGAGCTATCTTGATGGAAAAGAGTTTGAAACACATAAGATGTCAAAACTACCCTCTCTACATTATTTTCCTCTAAACCCCAATAATTTTATAAAAGCTGACATTCAGAAGCTTGTGAATCGTTGGTAAGAAGTAATTAATAAAATGGAACATACATTATTGATTAAATTACATTAAAAGGTTTGAAGTCCTTTCTCTTTTTTCCGAACCCAAAATCGGGCATTACTTAAGGGATGACGTGATACCATAGAAATGCCAACCATACTCATTTATCCCTTTTTAATTTCCTTTAAAAGCTGCAAATCATTATAAAACAAAACCAGAATTTCAACTTTATGATATTTTAAACAATGATCGGCTTCACTCTCACTAGTTATTCATAAAGCAACAAAACAGTGATATGTGTTCACATGTAATTAATTACAAATCTATTGTTCCTACCCTAACAAGTGTTCATCCAGACAAAACTAGATGGCACGAATATTCGTTAAATTCTTGACCTTAGCTCAGAGTAGCTGTCCGTTTTCGTCTGTTTTTACTTGGCGCTGCATGACCAGGTTGTTTAGGCACTCGACTTGTAATCTGAGTGTCGCGGGTTCAAATTCCCATTACACTAAACATGCCCGCTGTTTCAGCTATGGGTGTTTATAATGCGATTAACAATCCTACTATTTGTTGGTAAAATAGTTTTTCGTTTATTTTTAAATTTCGCACAAAGCTACTCGAGGGCTATCTGTGCTAGCCGTCCGTAACTTAACAGTGTAAGACTAGAGGAAAGGCAGCTAGTCATCACCACCACCGCCAACTCTTGGGCTACTCTTTTAACAACGAATAGTTGGATTGATCGTCACATTATAACGCCCATACGGCTAAAAGGGCGAACATGTTTGATGCGACAGGGGTTCGAACCCACGACCCTATGATTACTGGTCGAACGCCTTAACCACACCTGACTATGCCGGGCCGGTAAAAGAGTAGCCTAAGACTTGGCGGTGGGTAGTGAAGACTATTTGCCTTCTTCTTAGTCTTAGCGCAGATAGCCCTGATGTAGCTTTGCGCGAGATTCAAAACAAATCTAGCTGTTTTTTCCTCGACGTTTGTTATTGAATTTTCCTTCGAACTATTACATTTTTAATATTAATACGAAAGTGCTTATTGTGCTTGAAGTTCTTCGTAATTCAACGATGCGCTTCAGAACTGTAATACATACTGCATTAATGCCTGAGAACTGTTGTGACAACTGCATCACAATACCAATTAACAATGGAAGTTGGAGCGGCTTGTTCCTTATCAGTTGCCACGTGGTTATCTGTAATTATGAAAAAACAAACGTTATGTCAGAAAACAAACAGAGAAATGGAACAATACGGAATACACCCTGTAAACAACTTATTAAACAAAACAAAAATATCATGTGCAGTTTCAAAATTGTGTCGTAATAACTTATTAAGGGTCGTAAAAATCAGTGGTTTAGGTTATTGTCAATGAATAAAGTTGGGACTACTGATGTTTACATTAAATACACGTATGTACATACGCTAATCTTTTATCTGTTTGTTTTTTTAATTGCTGAATACCTAAGTTCCTACCTAGAAAGCTACAGAACTATTTCAGACTGAAAAAACACGGCGTTACACACACGAAACATCAAAACTGTATTCTTCCGCTGCTACCACTGACGTGAATACTATTGGTTATATCCACTGAAACATAAGGAAACATAGAGATCGCAGCCATCACTTGGCCAGCTAGTTAAAAACAGTTGTTGGTTACTTTCACATAATTTGTAGAGCTGTGTATCCGGAAAACAAAGGTGATGTTCCAGGTTCAAGACATAATACTGAGCAATAGGTGGTAGAGAGAATGGAACTTACTGACTTTGTTGACCAATATTCTGTGTGAAAATTACATACATCTGAATAAATTCAACTTTTTTGAATAATTTTGTATTGACAACAGAGCGGGTTGTCCCAGTTACACGGTATGACTGCCCTACCACAATAAGGAATGTCTTGGTGTGTAACTGTTTCATATTACTTAATATTCCAGTCTTCATACACAGACACTTCAGGTCATTGGGTATAAAGGGCATTCTGTCAACTTAAGTTAACAGATGCTTGTTGGTTTACCCAAATTTAAGAATAAAAGTCGTTAGCTATAATGTAAAAAAAAAAAAAAAACATGTTAGCCCCTTAATAATTTTACCTGCTTATCAGGAGGAATGTTGGCAAGTCTTTTTCTGCTAGAAATAAAATAATCTGCTAAAGTCATTCAAGACCTTACGATATAAAGCATGCTACCGTTCATGTACACATTGGTTATCAGGATTTGTGTGAGTAACACTAAGTGAGTTGTGGTGACTGTTCCACTGTGAGCTATCATAAGATTCATGTCAAGCTAAAGTGGCAATCCCAGCCTCCGGGACAATATGTTGCATAAAGCCAAAAGTCAGTGATAGAAAACTCCCCAGAATAAGAGGTCATAAAATTCAGCGAGCTTTTCAAAGTAGCACTTGTAACCCCCCTCATCCAGTCTCCTTGAAACTGTAGTGAATATTATAATGTGAGACTGAGTACCCCTCATCCCAGTCTCCTTGAAACTGCAGTGACATATTATAATGTGAGACTGAGTAACCCCTCATCCCAGTCTCCTAGAAACTGTAGTAACATATTATAATGCGAGACTGAGTAGCCCCTGATCCCAGTCTCCTTGAAACTGTAGTAACATATTATGTGAGACTGAGTAGCCCCTGATCCCAGTCTCCTAGAAACTGTAGTAACATATTATAATGTGAGACTGAGTAGCCCCTGATCCCAGTCTCCTAGAAACTGTAGTAACATATTATAATGCGAGACTGAGTAACCCCCTCATCCCAGCCTCCTTGAAACTGTAGTAACATATTATAATGTGAGACTGAGTAACCCCATCATCCCAGTATCCTTGAAACTGTAGTAACATATTATAATGTGAGACTGAGTACCCCCTCATCCCAGTCTCCTTGAAACTGTAGTAATATATTATAATGTGAGACTGAGTACCCCCTCATCCCAGTCTCCTTGAAACTGTAGTAACATATGATGATGTGAGACTTGAGTAACCTCTCATCCCAGTCTCCTTGAAACTGCAGTAACATATTATAATGTGAGACTGAGTACCCCCTCATCCCAGTCTCCTTGAAACTGTAGTAATATATTATAATGTGAGACTGAGTACCCCCTCATCCCAGTCTCCTTGAAACTGTAGTAACATATGATGATGTGAGACTTGAGTACCCCCTCATCCCAGTCTCCTTGAAACTGTAGTAATATATTATAATGTGAGACTGAGTACCCCCTCATCCCAGTCTCCTTGAAACTGTAGTAACATATGATGATGTGAGACTTGAGTAACCTCTCATCCCAGTCTCCTTGAAACTGCAGTAACATATTATAATGTGAGACTGAGTACCCCCTCATCCCAGTCTCCTTGAAACTGTAGTAATATATTATAATGTGAGACTGAGTACCCCCTCATCCAAGTCTCCTTGAAACTGCAGTAACATATTATAATGTGAGATATGATCATTTGTAGTTTTTATGCTTATATCCTTTGTGTGCTCGATGTTTCTGACTTGGATTCCTTGCTTTTCTTATCCTACTAGACAGTTGAGGTCCTTCACTGAGTACACGATATATGTCACTTTCATGAGGATGTGTCTCGACAGTGTTGTGTTAGTTATTACTGTTTCTGGGCAAAAAAATAACCATTCACTTTTAATAAGTTCAGTTCCTAACCTTCTTCCCCATAACGAAGTGAGTGAGTGACTGCAGTTGTTGTGGTTGGTGCACACTAGACAACAAGATATAGGGATATCTTCCCATTGTCGAGAATATTCCTGATACAGGACTTTATCTTGATTTTCTTTATTCGCGGAAAAATTTCGTTAAACCCACCAGCAATAAAATGCCTTGTACACCTGATGATCTGTGTAGAGATTGGAACAAAACTTAGTGTGGTAAGATATTGCAAAAAGAAATTATTTTATTTGCGAACATCTATGCTACAGTTCCAGCCCCAACGATTTCAAAACTTGAGTAAAGCTTGCTTTATCAGTTTACAGTTCATTTGAGTTATGGTGTTTCGGCGTGATACAAAATGTCTGTCGTGAAACATGACGATTTAGATTGATCTAACTCATTACAAACTTAACCATATCAAGTTTAGTTTTACTGACAAATCTGCTACTCTGTCAGACCTTCTTTCACGTACGTTTTTTTTAATCTTTTACTATTATTTTGAGTTATGTATTATCTTTGTTTCTGGCTTCTTCCCCAGTTGCACAATGGTAAATTTACAATCTTATAATGATAAAACCAGGTTTCGATACCCATGTATTTTTGTGCTAACCACAAGCAAACACTTTCTTTATGTTTGGGCCCGACATGGCCTAGCGCGTTAAGGCGTGCGCTTCGTAATCTGAGGGTCGTGGGTTCGCGCCCGAGTCGCGCCAAACATGCTAGCCCTCCCAGTCGTAGGGGCGTTATAATGTGACGGTCAATCCCACTATTCGTTGGTAAAAGAGTAGCCCAAAAGTTGGCGGTGGGTGGTGACGACTAGCTGCCTTCCCTCTAGTCTTACACTGCTAAATTAGGGACGGCTAGCACAGATAGTCCTCGAGTAGCTTTGTGCTACAAAACAAACAAACAAGCATGGACCATTGGTTTTGGAGTGCATAACGTGTGTGGACTTGGAGAATACCTTTATGTGACCTTCTTTATTTAAATCGAGTAACTTTAGGGATCTGTCTTTTGTTCTTGACACCTAAATGCTCTTAGTCATCAGTTATCTTTTTTTTTTGCAGCTTTATGACTCCAGAAGTCATATGATATGAAAGAAGATTCCCAGGTAGTTTTGGTAAGAGAACAGTGCGTTTATTAAATAAATAATTCCCATGTCTGATAGCTTTCTTTCTATAGTTTGAATTCAATTTATTATTTGCTTAAAGATCGTAAACTCGTATTTAATAAGATTTTTTAGCTTTTATGCGGGATGTCAATACACCTGAATACCACACCCGAAACTTTAATAACACAAGGTTTTTATGCGGTAAGCCTATCGATTGTTTATTTGTTTTAAAGTTGTGCTCTGCCCACTACGGGTATCGAAACCCGGTTTCTAGCGTTGTGGATTCGCAGACATACCGCTGTGCCACTAGGGGTGTAAACCTATTGACCAGTTATTGCTGTTGTATTTTAAAACTATCATTTTTTTTCCAGAAAATAAGCTGAGAGAGTCTTGAAATGATTATAATAAAAATCACTGATGCAGAAGATCGAAGATTGTCTTCAAGTTCACCCCTACTTCTTGCTGGTGAGTCCTCTCCTCTATCCTCATTTCTTCTATGTCATCTTCTATTTCACTTGAGCTTCGTAACCTTTGTAAGGCTGCCAAATAAATATAACACATAACTTAACTGTTTCTAGCCTGTATGAACTCACCACGCTAATTATTAAATAAACAGATTCTTAAATTGTAATTTTTACAAGCAGAGTAGAATACAATCTTGTTAATTAATACACATATTCTTAGTATTTTTTAAATAGTCATAAATACGTATCTGTTCATTGTAAAATCCTTTTGTAGGCACAAAATGATGTTGGAGGGCATTTTCTGCAAGTCTACTAATACTTTAAAAGTGACCACGTGTTTTCAATACTGATGTCAGTAATTCCTTAGTTTTTCAACTTGTTTTACGTGCACACAAAAAAGACTAAAGTTACACATTCTTACAGATTTTATAAAAGACAAATATGAGGATATTTTGGAAACATATGGTCATCACTCATTCATGAAAGACACGGAAAATCTCATTCTATTAGGGAAACACCTTACAAACTACAAATGTTACTGTATATGAACCATCAACAAGTCGTTGGCCAGCGGTAAGTTTAAAGATTAAAAATCTAAAGTTCGATTACCCGAGGTAGACAGAGCCCGGATTATGCTGGTCACTGCTCAAAACAGAGCAACGAGATTAAGCACCAGTAGAGAAACACTTCAAATGATGCTGAGCACCTGAAGACAAAGAAAGATCCTTAATTCCAATGAGCCATAAATATATCTCTATAAAAGTAACATGCAGGTGTGTGCAACAGTTTGAAGTGGTCACATTAAGCATCACGCTCAAACAAAACAAGTGTCTAGTAGCAGTAGCATCTGTTGCTTGGACCTTGCTCAAACACAGTCTTCAGAACTTATAAAGTCGCCATTTTTCATACCAAAAACATGTTATCCTGTTGCACCAATAGCTTCAGTGTAGTAAACTGTTTAAGACAACATCGTATAGTAGCCACGAATGTAAATAATGCAGCAGAATGTCTCTGGATCAGGACCATGACTACACAACGGCTGCAACCAGAACTGTACACCCAACAAATGCCATGGATGTGAGGGCAGGAATGTCTCTTTCAACGTTGAAATGCTTGGTCACTGGTTGTGTAAATGTTTACATCCTGTTGTCTATCAGGAGTGTCGAATGCATGAACCTTCTAAGCGAAAATGCATAACATATGAAGGAATGACTTCAACCAACGAGTTGGTGGTACTTGCTAGTTTAAATTAGTTGAGTCTGAGTTTTATCTGATCACTGAGTCGAGTACAGCAATCAGCTCAACCTAAAGCGATTGTGGCTTGTCCAGAGTACCATGGTCTTAGTGTCAAAGAGTCAATGCCAATAATGACATATCTACACGAGGCTTAACGATTAGTGGACTTTGATACAACCACATTCTTATTCAAACTCAGTATACACTATGCATTCCGCTTATAGCTAAAACATGAGCCAGTTATCATGAACTTAAGTCTCACAGAAAAGGCATATCTTTGATTTTATCCGTACAACACACATACTGGGCAGTAATGGCTATGTCTAATCTGAATTCATGCGTTGATATCTTAGAACTGGATCTGCTAGCAAAAGTGTTAGTCAGATTTGCTTGTAAAACAGGCAAACTGAAGTTACGCAACAAAACCACCCTGATCCAATGCCAAGAATACTGGTTCAAAGAACAGTGGACATTGAAAAACGGTGTGGTAATTCTCTGGAATGTACAATGAGTGTTTCTTGTGTACGATAGACACAGTCTATACTGCTATTACCTTCTACTGTGATGATGTAACCAGCACAAGAAGTACGAAGTTTTCTTTCTACTGAAGTTTCCAATGAAACACACGTACAAACTTCTTTACGAATATGTGTATGCCTCAATTTATCTATGAATCAGTGTTGCTGCAAGAAATTATTGTATTAATAATTTGAATCGTCTATTTGAATTAATTTAATACTTAAAGATGCAAGCGTCTAGATATATTAATCCTTTGAATAATCTTATTATATTTTTCTGAATTTGATATTATTTTTTTAAAAATTACTAACTTAATATTATAAAAATTTCACACACCATACGGGTGGCTTTATACAAAGTTTCGGAACTATTTAACTACTAATACACAACTTTTATTCGGGAAGTTTGGTTTTAATTGTGAAATTAATTTTAACATGTACTCATATTTCAGCTTCTTTACCATTCCATTATATGAACAAATGAAACGTCTATAAACCTGTATGAAGAATTAATAATTTCACAAGATATTTTCAATGGTAAGAAACTGGTCAATTTAATTTTCTGCACGTTTATACAGAATCAAGTATTAAGTACATTGTAAACGGTGTTTGTTCAAGTATTAAGTACATTGTAAACGGTGTTTGTTCAAGTATTAAGTACATTGTAAATGGTGTTCGTTTAAGTATTAAGTACATTGTAAATGGTGTTTGTTCAAGTATTAAGTACATTGTAAACGGTGTTTGTTCAAGTTTTAAGTACATTGTAAATGGTGTTTGTTCAAGTTTTAAGTACATTGTAAATGGTGTTTGTTCAAGTATTAAGTACATTGTAAACGGTGTTTGTTCAAGTATTAAGTACAGTGTAAATGGTGTTTGTTCAAGTATTAAGTACATTGTAAACGGTGTTTGTTCAAGTATTAAGTACATTGTAAATGGTGTTTGTTCAAGTATTAAGTACATTGTAAACGGTGTTTGTTCAAGTATTAAGTACATTGTAAACGGTGTTTGTTCAAGTATTAAGTACATTGTAAATGGTGTTTGTTCAAGTATTAAGTACATTGTAAACGGTGTTTGTTCAAGTATTAAGTACAGTGTAAATGGTGTTTGTTCAAGTATTAAGTACAGTGTAAATGGTGTTTGTTCAAGTATTAAGTATGTTGTAAATGGTTTTTGTTCATTCATACAATGTTATAGTTAAAATAAGAATAATTAAGTTGCCCACGGTTTTCAATGATTACGTATCCAAAACATTTCTATAAACTCACGTACAGTTAGTCATGACGTTTAGATAACATTTTATTAACTGTAAACTAGCTAACTACATCATTCACGCAATTTACCTAGTTTGAAATTCGTTTCGAATTCTAGTTGAGAAACCAATAAAGCTAAACATCTTGAATTCTAGCTGAAGTTTCTGTATAGGAGTTTAAACGTTTTATATTTCATCTCTGGTGGTTTATTTTTTCTATTTGTCCAGAAGAGAGCTTGCTTTATTGCTTCCACCTTGGTCCTTGTACGACTTGTGGGAAGTTGAACACTCCACCATCTATTAAAATTATTGCTGCTCCACGAGATGATGACCAGCTCTCTCGCTATCTGTTGTCATGGTAGGTGTTGAAAGACTTTTATGTACCATTCTATGTCCAGTTTCTATACTTTCTGTCGAGGCTGATTTTCAAAGATTCAATTCATATCAAATGTTTATTTTAAATGGGGAGATCAGAGATCGTGTGATAGAGAGTTATCTCAGTGGTAGATGTCCATCCATAACTATCTTCCGAGATGCCTTTAGGGCAATATCCTACTTGGTTGGGGTGTGCAATATTTTTTTTTTGAATTAAAATGTTCTACTTGTTTGTAAATACAATTGGTATTCTGCAACGTTGCCGTGGTTTGTGAAGCGTAATATAACTTTGATGAGAGTGGCTGAATTTGATCGCGAGACCAGTATTAAACAGATGACTGGTAACTTTCCAATCTTATTTAGCTGTAGTGCTTAATCCAAGATGAAGTGAGTAGAACTTTTGCATATAAGAAGCTGACGTCATTCAACTCTATTTCCTACTGCAATTTTCAGTTCATGGATTTTTTGGTAGCTTTGATTAACGTCGTGTTAACTTTGTAAAATTGAATTGTCTATTAAAGGTTACCTGAGGTTTTTTAGTATTTATTCCTGAAAGAAAGTAGTGCTCAGAATGAATGGTAACCAATCATCGTGACAGTCGCATATCTGTCAAAACATGGCTGAGACTTTAGCAGGACTGATGACTCTGTCACTGAACCATTTAACCACTCTGCTAAAAAGGATGGTTGCATTTTGTTTTTAATTTTGGCAAAGTTTAACACAAAGCATCTGGTTGGACTGTTAAGGTGGACTATATCCACGATGTAGATGCTGAATAAGGCTTGTAAGAGTTGTGATCCCTGGGGCAGACCAGTAGCAGATCCAATTAGATTTCCAACTTCGTGCCCCATAATTCATTCATCTTCTGGTTGTTAACGCTATAATGGTCCATTTAACGCATTTCTGAGCAATGGAAATAGGTAGTTGGATCTAACGTTAGTGCCAAATTGTTCTGACTAGCTTCGGATCTTTTTCTTTTAATTAGCTGTGACTACACCATGATTGATTCTTCGTCTGTTATGTCAAATAACGAAATTATAATAGTGGTCAGTCTCATAGCTAAGCCTTCTAGCTACAGCTTTCTCGTGGCTAAAGTGTGGACAGCAGATATGAACCTTTTCATTAGTGTTTCCCAGAGGATTGGTTGTCTGTCACTAAAGTCTTCTATTGGCTGGTACGTAAGGTCAGACGGGAATCTTTTCTGTATGATGTGCTGCGTTACCTTTCATATATATAAAAAAATAAACTAAACCGGCGTTCAGATAAGAATCATGAGCTTAGCTATGACAGAAGAAAGACATTTGAGGCAACAGCAAAGAGCCAGCATTGTGTCATCAAGATACGAAAGAAAATATGCAATAAGTAGAATTTCAATTACACGGGCTTGCGATGGTTTCATTGCCTGGTAATTTTAAACGTTTTACAATAATTACTGTGAACTGAATCCAAAAATGATGTATATTTTCTTCCATCCCGTACGGTTTTATTTTATTTTTTTTACAAAACGTCATGTTTACTGTTACATAAATGAATCATTTTCATTAAAATCGGGCCATATTTTTGTTATACTTAAGTTAATGACAACCACTGGTTGTACATTTCTCTATAGTAATCGCGACGTAAGTATCAATCGTTCTAGAAACCAAACAACACTAAAAGATATTGAGGTAAACTAAATAATAATTTGATTTAAGTAGGGATTTTTTGGTTTTCCGGATTTGTGAACAATCCTTAAGTGATGAAAAAATAATAATAATATTTTCGAAATTTGCGTAACTGAATTACGAAACAGCTGTTATTAAAACCCAAACAACATTTATAATGTTTTTCACAGGTCTGTGTAATCAATGCAAAGCACCGTTAAGGTCATTACAATAAGAACAAAACATATAGTATTTTTCTTTCCTGAAAAGGCCTGGCATGGCCAAGCGCGTTAAGGAGTGCGCTTCGTAATCTGAGGCCCCCCAGTGGCTCAGCGTGTATGTCTGCGGACTTACACGCTAAAATCCGGGTTTCGATACCCGTGGTGGGCAGAGCACAGATAGCCCTTTGTGTTGCTTTGTGCTTAATTCTAAACAACAACAACAACAACAATCGTAATCTGAGGGTTGCGGGTTCGCGCCCGAGTCGCGCCAAACATGCTCGCCCTCCCAGCCGTGGGGACGTTATAATGTGACGGTCAATCCCACTATTCGTTGGTAAAAGAGTAGCCCAATAGTTGGCGGTGGGTGGTGACGACTAGCTGCCTTCCCTCTAGTCTTACACTGCTAAATTAGGGACGGACAGCACAGATAGCCCTCGAGTAGCTTTGTGCGAAATTCCAAAACAAACAAACAATCTTTCCTGAAAAATGCCAATAAAATCTATGGCAATAGCACTCTTTGTTCGCAAAGTTACTTGTTTACATGTTTACAAAGCACTTACTTGTTTGCTATTTTTAGGATATACAAAAGCATCGAGAAGCAGTCACAACACTAGAGTTCACTTTATATAAGACGTTTAAACTACTACGATTTCATGACTGTATCGATACTGTTAACAGATGTGAAGACTGACCCAACACTCAACATTTATTGAAATATCCGACTGTAACCCAGGAGAACACAATAAATCAATAAGCACGTTATTCGTTAACACAATAAAAAGCTTAAACAAAGTTTGCATTTGATACACAACAAATGAAATTTTTGTGTGAAATTAGAAACAATTGTTTTCATCAACATTATTCAGTAAACGAACACAGTTAATTATTCTCAGCACTATTAAACAGAATAATTATTAATTCAGAAATAAGTAATTCGACTCACCATCCCTTGCATGAGATTCTTGTTGTTTAGATATGAGCAAATATCTGGGACTTTCAGGACAAAGAGGTAACAAACAAAGTTGAAGTGTGGCTGGAATTACTGCTATTCCTGTAAAATACACATACACATGTGTGTGTAGCTGTATAAAAACAAGAACCTTTGGCATGTTCTAGAATGAAAAAAAATAATTAATGTTTATAAAACTTTTCTTTATCGTTTAAGAGATAACCTTCTTTAAAATACTTCATACATTTTGTAACATTAACCAAGAGTGTACAGAAAAACTGTTATGGCAAACTGACGCGTATTTTGAAAGTATGAGACTAATGGAAATCACTTGGGTTGAAATTCATATATTTATTTTTTCATATATATTTTTCATATTTTTATTTATTTTTTAATCGTTGTTTTAAAGCAATTTGTTCCACTGTCATACCTTACCCTTCATTTGTAGTGTCCAATTCTGAGCTTTACAAAGTATTATAACAAACTAGACTTCCTTATGATCACTAAAAGACCCCACAGTGGCATGCTTGAGGACTTACAAAGCTAGAAACCGGGTTTCGATACCCACGGTAGGCAGAGCACGGCTAGCCCTTTGTGCAGCTTTGTCCGTAATTCAGAAACTTTGAAAGTGTTTGATGTGATATTTCACTATGTGCATACATTAAAGCAGCCTGAGGATAGTTATGAAACAAATATGTAAATCAGTAAGAAAGAACTCTTAATAAAAAAAATTGAAACTCAACGTTTTTTAAAACAAAAAATATTGTTTTAACTCGGTCGTTATGATTAATTAGTTTAAAGGCTTAAGTTTGAAAGACAATTTTTTATATTACTTTATGTGAAAAACAAGTTCTTACCTAAATAAATCCTTTTATTAATATTGAACAACATTAATAATTTAGTTTAATTAAAATATTGATGGTATCTCTGTTTACACAAAACATTAGTGAGATTAACTCCAATGTTGATGACATTTCTGTTTACACACAGTTTTAGTGAGATTAACTCCAATATTGGTGGTATCTCTGTTTACACAAAACATTAGTGAGATTAACTCCAATGTTGATGACATTTCTGTTTACACACAGTTTTAGTGAGATTAACTCCAATATTGGTGGTATCTCTGTTTACACAGTTTCAGTTAGATTAACTCCAATATTGGTGGTATCTCTGTTTACACAGTTTCAGTGAGAATAGCTTCAGTATTTTTGACATTTCTGTTTACACAGTTCTAGTGAGATTAACTCCAATATTGGTGGTATCTCTGTTTACACAGTTTCAGTTAGATTAACTCCAATATTGGTGGTATCTCTGTTTACACAGTTTCAGTGAGAATAGCTTCAGTATTTTTGACATTTCTGTTTACACAGTTCTAGTGAGATTAACTCCAATATTGGTGGTATCTCTGTTTACACAGTTTCAGTTAGATTAACTCCAATATTGGTGGTATCTCTGTTTACACAGTTCTAGTGAGATTAACTCCAATATTGGTGGTATCTCTGTTTACACAGTTCTAGTGAGATTAACTCCAATATTGGTGGTATCTCTGTTTACACAGTTTCAGTGAGAATAGCTTCAGTATTTTTAACATTTCTGTTTACACAGTTCTAGTGAGATTAACTCCAATATTGGTGGTATCTCTGTTTACACAGTTTCAGTGAGAATAGCTTCAGTATTTTTGACATTTCTGTTTACACAGTTCTAGTGAGATTAACTCCAATATTGGTGGTATCTCTGTTTACACAGTTTCAGTGAGATTAACTCTAATATTGTAGTATTTCTCTTTAGACAAATTTTTACATTTAAAAAATGCCTAACCTTATATTTCTCTACATTTTTGCTCAGTGACTGTTACAATTATCTTTAATTAAATAAATGTTCTTAACAAAACTAGTTCTTCTGCAGACATTTTACTGTTCAACAAGTTTAGTTCTATAATACCAATTTTTTGAAACAAATAACAAACAACAGTGTCAGATTAAGTATTAGTCGTAGAGCAAAAAGAACACTTTAAGTTCAAGAGATCTTAATGAAAATACAGAATGATAAAATACCCATAATTCCACCTCTATCGAAAGTTGGATTTTTCTTCTTCAGAAGGAAACTTTCCAGTCATATGACACGTCATAAAGAGACCATATTAGACCACCAGAAAACCAGCAATTTATTTCCCCGACCTGATTTTTAAACCAGTATCTTACCCACTTTAGCTTGACTAGTCTATAATAATCAAATTTTAAATTAACATGTTGTAGCACCTGAACGTCATACTTTTGTATGACAAGATATCCAATCTTTAAGAAATGTTCTGATTTCAAAACTTCATAAAAGGATTATCAAAGCTTAGATGGTTGAAACTATTCTTTTAAAATTAACGTTAACATAGTTCATCAAATATAAATATTTCAAAGGTTTTTTAAACAGGCCCGGCATGACCAGATGGTAAAGGAGCTCGATTCATAATCCAAGGGTCGCGGATTCGAATACCCGTCGCTTCAAACATGCTCACCTTTCAGCCATGGTCCGTTATATGGGACGGTCAATCCCACTATTCGTTGTAAATAGTAGTCCCAGAGTTGGCGGTGGTGGTGATGACTAGTTGCCTTCTCTCTAGTCTTACATTGCTAAATGAGGAACGTCTAGCGCCGATAGCCTTGTGTATCTTTGTGTGAAATTCAAACTTTATTAAATTAATTTTAACAAAATAATCCAATATCTTACCAGATATGTCATACAAATTTAAACAGTTTATCACTTCTCAGATCACTCTCGAATCCTTCTTTTCTTGAAATCTGGAAAACATTAACTATTGATCATAACGAATTTTCAAAGTCAAAACGTTCGGAAAATAACACTCAAGAACCAGTAATCTCTCTGTTGAGCTTCTTAAAAGTTTTAGAACAAATTTAGATCTGACCAAAATTCTGCTACACCTTTCTAAAAAAACTTCTTGATGTATATTAGCTTGAGTAGAAATTGAATTAGAAGTTGTTTGCTTTGAAATTCCCACAAAGCTACTCGAGGGCTATCTGTGCTAGCCATCTTAATTTAGCAGTGTAAGACTAGAGGGAAGGCAGCTAGTCATCACCACCCACCGCCAACTCTTGGGCTACTCTTTAACCAACGAATAGTGGGATTGACCGTCACATTATAACGCCCACACGGCTGACAGGGCGAGCATGTTTGGTGCGACCGGGATTCGAACACACGACCCTCGCATGACAAGTCGAACGCCTTAACACACTTGGCCATGCCGGGCCGGGATGAATTAAAAGACAAAAGTTATGAACCTCAATATTAACTATACGTTTTGACAATCCAAATTCAGAAAAATGGAATAAAAAGTCTAAAAGTTATCAGCTCGTAAAAGTAGTGCTTGATAAATACACTCGTGGTGGAAGGTGTATTTATTCAAAAGGCTAAATTCTTTCTTCATGTGGTTGTATTTCACAAGTGGAACATAAGTGATTTCAGTAGGCACGTTGATATTTTGCCACTTTTTGTTCTTATGAGCAAGTGAATGTGTGAAATACAAAAACTATCATTTAACACTAAAGAGAAGTTCATGGTTTACCTAAGAGGTATGGCCACCCCGTTGATGTGCCCAAAAAGAACTGAATCCCAAATACTTGGGAGAGGAAGAGCCCTACTGTCAAAGCTAGCTGATTGAGAGCACCTGTAAAACACCAATTAATATATGAAGGTAAAAACGAATTAGTTAATCAAATACACTTCTATTAGTTGGTTCACTTCAAACACCTAGACAACGTTTTAGCTATATTAACAAACATTTTAATCAACAGTCAACGAACGACCAAAAGAGACTTAAAAATGTAAAACGTGATATTATTAATAAATAAATAAAATCGTTTTCATTCACTAGACTACGAAACCGGTTCAACATTTATTAAAGTAGTTTTTATTTGGATACTGATGTCTGAAGACAAACATGTGTACTAAAAACTTCAGATCAGTTGTTATTATATCCGTCGTGCTATCTTGAACACATTCATTAATTACTTACGTTTCAAGTGATAATTATTATATAATAAACTGATATTGATGGCAATCTTAAATTGATTTATCGGTCTTTAATATTATTCACGTTACTCTATTTACACTCGGCCCTTCATGGACAGATGGTTAAGGTACTCGACTCATAATCCGAGGGTGGCGAGTTCCAATTCCCGTCACACGAAATATGCCGTGGGGGCATTATAATGTGTCGATAAATTTCACTATTTGTTAGTAAAAGATTAGCCCAAGAGTTGGCGGTGGGTGGTAATGACTAACTGCCTTTCCTCTAGCCTTACACTGCTAAATTAGGGACGGCGAGCGTAGATAGCCCTCGAGTAGCTTTGCACGAAATTCAAAAGAAACAAACCATTCATACTGGTTAAACTGAATGCTTAGTCAGAGCAGGATAATTTATAATAATATTATATAAAAATTTGTATGATCTGTTATCTATTTTATGTGAATATGTAGAATAGTATGTAAATGTAAGCATTCCTACCCACAGAAATAGGCCTTATAAATAAGTACCTCTGTAAAATAGGCTACAGTTACCATTTCGAGGCAGTGCTGTATTTTTGAGATTTGAATTATAACAGAAACAGAGCTACGTCTTAAATATTTACTTTGACAATAGTGTTGTTTGCTGGATGGAAACTTGAAATAAATACAAAGACGAGTGGCACTTAACATTTCCCAAATGTCGAGATTTGACGTGACATGCGCGTTACAGTTCAATTCTCCAGGAACTTGTGGAAAATACAATGATATTATAAATAACTTGACTAGTAACTTAGTTGGTGAGTTCTCAGTTAGTCATTGAGTGAATTATTTATCGTGTTGTCAAATGATCACTGATTCAGTGAGTGTATCAAGTTTAGAGTTTAAACCATAAATAAGATTTATAAACTTTAACAACTGACTGTTAGTTTTGTTTTTAAGTGAAGTCCACCATTCAGTGAGCTTATAAACCTTTAGATGAAATAAACGAAATGCTTGCTTTCACTTTAACTGGATTGAAGTTTGGATTACGTTTACTGACTAGTAAACAAGAACTATTAAAACGGTAAGACCGTTAAAGCAAGTACCATACGTGATATTGTTTTGATAGAACTAAAACAGAATGAAGAATAACCTTCAATACTAGAGAATATTCCAGAAGTGAGAATTCATGACGTTATAAAAATGAATAGGTTTAAGAAGTTTTGATAGAAATCACGAAAAACTTTATAACCCGAGACTTTGATAGGTGAATCTTTCTTCTTCACAACGACTCACAATTTGCCTATAAACAAAAACGTCCACCTATCGAAAGCGCTCGAGTTATACAGTTTTGATTAATTTCCAGAAATAACAATAACGTGTAATGGAAAAAGTGGAATTGTGGAATTTAAGCAAGAAAGAGATGAAATTAGAAACGAGCAATAGCAAAAAACTACAAAAAAAATCAATAAGTTAGAACTAATAGAAATTAAAGAAAAGTGTAAGAACAGAAAATCAAGAAGAAAGTTTGAACTCGTAGAAAATAAAGAAGTTAGAACTAACATAAAACCAAAAACGTTAGAACAAATAAAAAACCAAGACGAAAATTAGAACTAAACGAAAATAAAGTAAGAACAAATAGAAAGTTAACACTAACACAAAATTAAGAATAATGTTATAACAAATAGAAAATCAAGAAAGAAGTTAAAATAATACAAAATAAAGAAGGAAGTAAGAACTAACAAAAAATCAAGAAAAAAGAAAATAAAGAAAAAAGTTAGAACTAATAGAAAATCAAGAAAGGTAGAACTGACAGAAAAACAAAAAGTTACAACTAAAAAAAATAAAAAACACAGAACTAACATAAAATCAAAAAGTTAGAACTAACAGAAAATCGGAAAGAAAGATAGAAATACAAAAGCAAGAAGAAAGAAAGAACTAACAGAAAATAAAGAAAAATAGAAGGAACAGAAAATAAAAGAGAAAGTTAGAAATAGTAGAAAAATAGAAAGTAAAGAAAAACGTAAAAACTAATAGAATATAAAAAAGAAAATTAGAACTAACAAAAAAATCAAGAAGAAATTTAGAAAGACCAGAAAATAAAAAAATAAGAACTAATGGAAAATCAAGAAGGAATTAGGAGTAACAGAAAATCAAAAAGAAAGTTAGAACTAATAAAAAATAAAGAAAAACTAACAGAAATGAAAAAGTTAGAAATAATAGAATATCAAGATGTTAAAACTAATAGAAATTAAAAAGAAACTCAAAACAGAAAATCAAGAAAGTTAAAACTAACACAGAATAAAGAAGAAAGTCAGAAATAATAGAAGTTAGAACTGACAGAAAATGAAGAAAAAGTTATAACTAACAGAAAATCAAAAAGAAAGAATTAACATCAAATCAAGTAATAAAACAAAAAGAAAAAAATCAGAACAAACAGAAAATAAAGAAAATTATAACTAAGAGAAAATCAACAAAGTTAGAAGTAATAAAAAAGCAAGAAAAATTTAGAATAGAAAATAAAAAAGAAATTAAAACTAATAGAAAAGCAAGAACAAGTTAGAAAACAGAAAATTAAGAAGAAAGTTAAAACTGATAGAAAATGAAGAAAAAGCTGAAACTAATAGAAAATTAAGGAAAAAGTTAAACTAATCAAAAAGGAAATTAGAACTAAAAAAAGAAGAAAGTTAGAAAAAACAAAAAACAAAAAAGTCAGAACAAATAGAAAATAAAGAAGAAAATTGGAACTAACAAAAGATAAAGAAAACAGTTAGAACTAATAGAAAATTAAGAAATTAGAACTAACAAGAAATAACAAAGAAATAATCAAAAAGAAAGTTAAAATTAACAGAAAATCATGAAGTTAGAATTAACAGAAAACATAGAAAAGATTGTACTAACATAAAAACAAGAAAATTAGAATAAATAGATAATCAAGAAGAAAGTTAGAACTAATAGAAAATCAAGAAGAAATTTAGAACATAAAATAAAAAGAAGTTAGAACAAGCATAAAATAGGAAGAATGTTAAAACTAATAGAAAATAAAAAGAAGTTGAAACTAACAGAAAATAAAGAAGAAAGTTAGAACTAACATCAAATCAAGAAGAATGTTAGAACTAACAGAAAATCAAAAACAAAAGTTAGAACTAATGGAAAATCAAGAAGGAAGTTACAACTAACCGAAAATCAAGAAGAAAGTTAGAAATAATACAAAATAAAAAATAAAACTAATAGAATATCAAAAAAGGTAGAAGTAAGAACAACTAATAGATAATCAAGAAGAAACTTAGAACTTATAGAAAATAAAAAAACAGTTAGAACTAACATAAAATTGGAAAGAAATTAGAACTAACAGAAAATCAAGAAAAAGTTACAATTAATAGAAAGTGAAGAAGAAAGTTAGAACCATTACAAAATGAATAAGACAAATAGAACTAGCATAACATCAAGAAGTTAAAACTAAAAGAGAATCAAAAACATACAACTAACATAAAATCAAGAAGAAATTTAGATATAATACAAAATCAAGACGAAAGTTAGAACTAATAAAAAACAGAAGAAAGTTATAACAAACAGAAAAACTAAAAGAACTAGAAAAACAAGAAGAAAGTTAGAACTGACGAAAAATAAAAAATCGGGTTGGAACTACCAGAAAATCAAAAAGAAAGAAGTAATGGAATATCAAGAAGGAAGTTACAACGAACAGAAAATCAAGGAAAAGTTAGAAATAAAGCAAAATCAAAACGAAAGTTAGAAATAACACAAAATTTAGAAGAAAGTTAAAACTAAAAGAAAAGAAAGAAAAAGTTAGAACTAAAAAGAAATCAAAAAGGAAGTTAGAAATAATACAAAATAGCGAAGAAAGTTAGAACTAATGGAAAATCAAAAAGTTAAAAATAATAGAAAATAAGGAAGATAGAACTAACAGAAAATAAAGAACAGTTAGAAATTATAAAAATCAGGAAGAAAGAACTAACAAAAGAAGAAAGTTAGAAATAATAGAAAATCAGGAAGACAGAACAAACAGATAATCAGGAAAATAGTTAAAACTAACAGAAAATATGGAAAGATAGAACAAAGAGAAAATAAAGAAGAAAGTCAGAACTAACATCGAATCAAGAATGTTAGAAATGATAGAAAATTAAAAAGTAGGTTAGACATTCAAGAAAATCAGGAAGGACATTAGAACTAAAATAAAATAGAAGACAGAACTAATAGAAAATCTAAAAGAAAGCTACAACTAACAGAAAATTAAGAAAGTTAAAAATAATACAAAATCAAGACGAAAGATAGAACGAAAAGAAAATCAAGAATTTCAAACTAACAGAAAATCACAAAGAAAGTTAAAATTAACAAAAAATCAAAAAGTTAGAACTAGCAGACAATGAAGAAGGAAGTTATAAACAAAGAAAATCAAGAAAAAACCTAACAGATAATCAAAAAGAGAGAATGAACAGAAAATAAAGAAGAAAGTTAGAACTAACAGAAAATCAAAAAGAAAGTTAGAACTTTTAAAAAATCAAGAAGTTAAAACTAACATAGAATCAAGAATAAAGTTAGAACAGAAAATCAAAAAGGAAGTTAGAACTAACACAAAACCAACAAGTTAAAACTAATACAAAATAAAGAAGAAAGTTAGAACTTTTAAAAAATCAAGAAATTAAAACTAACATAGAATAAAGAACAAAGTTAGAACTAACATAAAATCAAGAAGAAACTTACAAGTAATAAAATATAAAGTAAAAGTTGGAACAAAAGGAAAATAAAGAAAATTAGAACTAACAGAAAATCAACAAAGTTAGAACTGACATGAAATAAAGAAGTTAAAACTAATACAAAATCGAAAAAGACAAACGTTACAAGGAACAGAAAATCAAATAACAAATTGTAACTAATAGAAAAGCAAAAAGAATGTTAGAACTAACAAAAAATCAAGAATTAGGTTAGAACTACCAGAAAATCAAAAAAATAACCAATGCAATATCAAGAATGAAGTTACAACTAACACAAGACAGAGAAGAAAGTTACAACTAACACAAAATGGAAAAAAGTTACAACTAGTACAAAATGGAAAAGAAAAATACAAGTAACACAAAATGGAAAAGAAAGTTACAACTGACACAAAATAGAGAAGAAAGTTACAACTAACACAAAATAGAAAAGAAAGTTACAACTAACACAAAATAGAGAAGAAAGATAGAAACAACATAAAATAGAGAAGAAAGTTAGAAATAATACAAAATCAAGAAGAAAGTTAGAATAGAAAATCAAGATGGAGGTTAGAACTAACAGAAAATAAAGAAGAAAGTTACAACAAAGAGAAAATAAAGACGAAAGTTAAAACTAACATTAAATCAGGAAGACAATTAGACTTAACAGAAAATCAAAAAGAAATTTAGAACAAACAGATCTAACTGAAATAAAGAAGTTAGTTCTAACATAAAATCAAGAAAAAAGTCGAAACTAATAAAAAATTAAGAAAAAGTCGAATAGAAAATAAAGAAAATTAGAACTAACAGACAATCAAGAAGTTAGAACAAACAGAAAATAAAGAAAATTAGAACCAATAGAAAATCAACAAAGAAGTTAGAACTCACAGAAAAAGTTAAAACATAAACTCAATAAGTAAGTTGGAACTAAAAGAAAATCAAGAAAAACGTTAGAACTAATAAAAATTAAATAAATTAGAACGAACAGAAAATCAAAAAGGAAGTTAGAACTAACGAAAAATCAAGACAAATGTTTAAAATAATACAAAATCAAGATGAAAGTTAGAAATGATAGAAAAGCAAAAAAAAACTTAAACAGAAAATCAGAAAAGGTGGTTAGAACTAATAAAAAATAAAGAAAAAAGCTAGAGCTAACAGGAGGTAAAAAAATTAGAAAGGAAACCAAGAAGAAAGTTAGAACCAAAAGAGAATCAAGAAGAAAGTTAGAACTAACAGAAAATCAAAAAGAAAGTTAGAAATAATACAAAATTAAAAAGAAAGTTAGAAATAATACAAAATTAAAAAGAAAGTTAGAAATAATAAAAAATCAAAAAGAAAGAACTAACACAAAATCAAGAAGAAAGTTAGAAATAATACAAAATAGAGAAGAAAGTTAGAAATAATACAAAATAGAGAAGAAAGTTAAAAATAACAGAAAATCAGGAAGAATAGAACAAAGAGAAAATAAAGAAGAAAGTTACAAGAAATAAAACATAAAGAAGAGAGTTAGAACAAACAGGAAATAAACAAAGAAGTTAGAACCAATACAAAATGAATAAAAACGTTACAGCAGAAAATCAAAAAAAAAGAACTAATAGAAAAGCAAGAAAATAGTTAGAACAAACACCAAATTAAAAAGGAGTTAAAACTAACATAAAATCAAGGAGAAAGTTAGAACCAAAAGAAAATCAACAAAGAATTAGAACTAATACAAAATAAAGAAAAACGTTACAACTAATAGAAAATCAAAAAAGAAATTAGAACAAACATAAAATCAAGAAGAAAGTTAGAGCTAACAGAAAATAAAGAAAAAAGAACTAACAGGAAATCAAAAAGGTTGTTAGAACTAACAAAATCAAGAAAAACGTTAGAACAAACAAATTCAAAATGGGAGTTAGAACTAACAAAATCAAGAAGAAAGTTGGAATTGACAGAAAATGAAGAAAAGTTGAAACTAAAAGAAAATCAAAAAAGGTCAGAACTAACAAAAATCAAAAAGTCACAACTAACAGAAAATAAAAAAGTCACAACTAACAGAAAATAAAACAGTCAGAACTAACAGAAAATAAAAAGTCAGAACTAACAGAAAACCAAAAAAGTCAGAACAAACAGAAAATAAAAAGTCAGAATTAACAAAAAATCAAAAAAGTCAAAACAAACAGAAAATAAAAAAGTCAGAATTAACAAAAAATCAAGAAGAAAGTTAAAACTAACAGAAAATCAGGAAGAATGTTAGAAATAACAAAAAATCAAAAAGACAGTTAGAACTAACAGATAATAAGGAAGACAATTGGAACTAACAGAAAACTATGAAAAATAAAACAAGGAGAAAATAATGAAGAAAGTGAGAACTAAAAGAAAATCAAGAAAAAATTTAGAATAGAAAATAAACAAGAAACTAACAAATACCACAACATAAACAAGAAACTAAGGAATACTAGAAAATATACAAAAACTAAGAAATACTAAAATATAAACAAGAAATTAAAAAATACTTGAAAACCAAAAAGAAAGTTAGAACTTATAGAAAAGCAAGAAAAAGCTTAAAACAAACAGAAAATCAAAAAGGTGGTTAGAACTAATATATAATAAAGAAAAAAGTTAGAACTAATAGAAAATCAACAAAAAGTTAGAACTGACAGAAAATCAACAAAAAGTTGGAACTAACAGAAAATCAAAAAGAAAGTTAGAAATAAAAAATAGAGAATAAAGTTAAAAATAACAGAAAATCAGGAAGAAAGATAGAACAAAGAGAAAATGAAAAAGAAAGTTACAAGTAATAAAACATAAAGAAAAGAGTTAGAACAAACGGGAAATAAACAAAGAGGTTAGAACCAATACAAAATGAAGAAAAAGGTTAAAACTAACAGAAAAGCAAGAAGAAAGTGAGAACCAAAACAAAATCAACAAAGAAGTTAGAACTAATACAAAATCAAGAAAAACGTTACAACTAACAGAACAGAAAATCAAAAAATTAGAACAAACATAAAATCAACAAGAAAGTCAGAACTAACAGAAAATAAAGAAAAAAGTTAGAACTAACAGAAAGTCAAAAAGGTAGTTAGAAATAATAGAAAAGTAGGAAGAAAGCTAAAACAAACAGAAAGTCAAAGTGGAAGTTAGAACTAACAGAAAATCAAGAAGAAAGTTGGAATTGACAGAAAATGAAGAAAAGTTAGAACTAACAGAAAATCAAAAAATTGGAAAAAAAATCAAGAAGGTAGAACTAACAAACAATCAAGAAGAAAGTTAAAACTAATATAATATCAAGAAAGTAAAAAGTAATAGAACATAAACAAGTTAGAACAAACAGAAAAAAGAAAATTAGAACAAACAAAAAATCAACAAAGTTAGAACTAATAGAAAAATAGGAAATACAACTAACATGAAATGACCAAGGAAGTTAGAACTAATACAAAAGCAAAACATAAATTAAAGCAAAATGAAAGTTAGAATTAACAAAAAACCAAGAAGAATGTTAAAACTAACGAAAAATCAAGAATTAGGTTAGAACTACCAGAAAATAAAAAAATAACTAATGGAATATCAAGAAGGAAGTTACAACTAACAGAAAATCAAGAAAAATGTTAGAAATGACACAAAATCAAAAAGAAAGTTAAAAATAACAAAAATAAACAAAGAAGTTAGAACTAACAGAAAATGAAGAAAGTTCAAACTAAAATAAACTAAGAAATAATAGGAAATAAACAAGAAACTAAGAAGTTAAAACAAACACAAAAACAAAAAAAGGAGTTAGAACTGACATAAAATCAAGAAGGAAGTAAGAACCAAAAGAAAATCAAACAAAATCAAGAAAAACGTTACAACTAACAGAAAATCAAAAAGAAATTAGAACTATTAGAAAAGCAAAAAGAAAGTTAGAACAAACACAAAAACAAAAAAGGAGTTTGAACTATAATAAAATCAAGAAGAAAGTTAGAACTAATAGAAAATAAAAGAAAACTGGAACCAATGGAAAATAAAAAATAAAGTTAGAACTAACAAAAAATAAAAAAGTTAGAACTAACGAAAAATCAAGAATTAGGTTAGAACTACCAAAAAATCAAAAACGTAGAGCTAATGGAAAATCAAAAAGGAAGTTACAACTTACATCAAATCAAGAAGAAAGTTAGAAAATAGAAAATCAAGAAGGAAGTTAGATCTAACATACAATCAAAAAGAAAGTTGTAATTAATAGAAAATAAAGATGAAAATTACAACTAACAGAAAATCAAGAAAAAGTTAAAACTAAGAGAAAATCAAGAAGGAAGTGAAAATTAACAGAAATTCAAGAAGGAAGTTAGAACTAACAGAAATCATGAAGGAAGTTAGAACTAACAGAAAATAAAGAAGGGACTTAGAACTAACAGAAAATAAAGAAGGGACTTAGAACTAACAGAAAATAAAGAAGGAACTTAGAACTAACAGAAAATAAAGAAGGAACTTAGAACTAACAGAAAATCAAAAAGGAAGTTAGAACTAACAGAAAATAAAGAAGGGACTTAGAACTAACAAAAAATAAAGAAGGGACTTAGAACTAACAGAAAATAAAGAAGGAACTTAGAACTAACAGAAAATAAAGAAGGAACTTAGAACTAACAGAAAATAAAGAAGGAACTTAGAACTAACAGAAAATGAAAAAAGTTGTAACCAATAGAAAATCAAAAAGAAAGAACTAATAACAAAAAAGAAAGTTAGAACTAATAGAAAATCAAGAAGAAAGTTAGAACTAACAGAAAATAGAAAAAAATGATAGAACTAACAGATAATAGAGAAGAAAGTTAGAACTAACAGATAATAAAGTTAGAACTAACAAAAAATCAAGATAGTTATATCTAAAAGAAAATCAAGAAGTTAGAAAAATTGGAAAATTAAGAATAAAGTTTGAAATAACAAAAAATCAAGAAAGTTAGATCTAATAGAAAATCAAGAAAAACGTTACAACTAACAAAAAATAAAAAGTAAACCAAACAAAAACAAAAGAGGAGTTAAAACTAACATAAAATCAAGAAAAGTTAGAACTCTCAGAAAATCAAAAAATTTTTAGAACTAACATAAAATCAAGAAGGTTGGAACTGAGAAAATGAAGAAAAAGTTGCAACTAATGGAAAATCAAGAAATTTAGAACTTAGCGAAAATCAAGAAAGTCAGAACTAACAGAAAATCAACAAGAAACTTAGAACTAATTGAAAATAAAGAAGGTTAGAACTTATAGAAAATCAAAAAGGTTAAAAATAATAGAAAATCAGAAAGAAAGACTGAATAAAACAGAAAAAGAAAAAAAGTCAGAACTAATAGAAAAGTAAGAAAAAGTTGCAACGTTTTTCTTGATTTTGTATTAGTTCTGAGTCACAGAAAATAAAAATAAATAATTAGAACTAACAGAAAGTAGAGAAGAAAGTTAGAACTAACAGAAAATGGAGAAGAAAGTTAGAACAAACAGAAAATCAAAAAGAAAATTAGAACTAACAAAAAGTCAAGACAGTTAGATCTAACAGAAAATCAAGAAGAATGTAAAAAAAATAGAAAATTAAGAAGAAAGTTTGAAATAACAAAAAATCAAAAAAGTTCAAACCAACAGAAAATAAAAAATAAATTAGAACTAATAGAAAAGCAAAAAGAAAGTAAACCAAACACAAAAACAAAAAAGGAGTTAAAACTAACATAAAATCAAGAAAAAATTAGAGCTCTCAGAAAATCAAAAAATTGTTAGAACTAACATAAAATCAAGAAGAAGGTTGGAACTGACAAAAATGAAGAAAAAGTTGGAACTAAAAGAATATCAAGAAGGGAGAAGAACTAATGGAAAATTAAAAAGGGAGTTACAACTAATGGAAAATCAAGAAAAAAGTTACAACTAAAAGAAAATCAAAAAGAAAGTTACAGCTGAAAAAATCAAGAAGAAATTTAGAACTAATATCAAATAAAAAAGAAAGTTTTAAGGAGTAAAAAATCAAATAGAAAGTTAGAAATAATAGAAAATCAAGAAGAAAGTTTGAACTTAGCGAAAATCAAGAAAGTCAGAACTAACAGAAAATCAACATGAAACTTAGAAGTAATAGAAAATAAAGAAACTTAGAACTAATGGAAAACCAAGGAAGTTAGAAATAATAGAAAATCAGGAAGAAAGACTGAACAAAACAGAAAAAAAGAAAAAAGTCAGAACTAATAGAAAAGTAAGAAAAAGTTACAACGTTTTTCTTGATTTTGTGTCAGTTCTAAGTAACAGAAAATCAAGAAAATAATTAGAACTAACAGAAAATCAAAAAGAATGTCAGAACTAACAAAAAATACAGAAAAATGTTAGAACTAACAGAAAATAGAGAAGAATGTTAGAACTAAGAGAAAATAGAAAGTTAGAACAAACAGAAAATCAAAAAGAAAGTAAGAACAAACAAAATGTCAAGATGGTTAATCTAACAGAAAATCAAGAAGAAAGTAAGAAAAAATTGAAAATTAAGAAGAAACTTTGAAGTAACAAAAAATCAAGAAAGTTAGAACTATTGAAAATCATGGAAAACGTTGCAACTAACAAAAAATAAAAAATAAATTAAAACTAATAGAAAAGCAAGAAGAAAGTAAAACAAACACAAAAACAAAAAGGAGTTAAAATTAACACAAAATCAAGAACAAAGTTAGAAATAATAGAAAAGCAAGAAAAAAGTTGGAACTAACATAAAATCAAGAAGGTTGAAATTGAAAAAAATGAAGAAAAAGTTGGAGCTAATGTAAAATCAAGAAGAAATTTAAAACTAATAGAAAATCAAGGAGAAAGTTAAAACTAACAGTAAATCAAGACGGAAGTAAGAAGTTATGGAAACTCAAAAAGAGAGTAAGAACTAATGGAAAATCAAGACGGAAGTAAGAACTAATGGAAACTCAAAAAGAAAGTAAGAACTAATGGAAAATCAAAAAGAAAGTAAGAACTAATGGAAAATCAAAAGGGAGTAAGAACTAATGGAAAATCAAAAAGGGAGTAAGAACTAATGCAAAATTAAGAAAAAAGTTATAACTAAAAGAAAATTAAGAAGAAATTTAGAGCTAATATCAAATAAAAAAGAAAGTTTGAAGAGTAGAAAATCAAATAGAAAGTTAGAAATAATATAAAATCAAAAAGACCGTTCGCACTAATAGAAGATCAAGAAGAAAGTTTGAACTTAGTAAAAATCAAGAAAGTCTAAACAAACAGAAAATCAAGAAAAAGTTAAAACCAACAGAAAATCAACAAGAAACTTGGAACTAATAGAAAATAGTGAGAACTAATGTAAAATCAAAAAGGGAGTTAGAACAAACAGAAAATCAAAAAGAAAGTAAGAACAAACAGAAAATGAAGAAGTTAAAACTGATATAGAATGAAGGAGAAAATTAGAACTGACAAAAAATAGAGAAGAAATTCAGAACAAACAGAAAATATAGAAGAGAGTTAAAACAAACAGAAAATAGAGAAGTTAGAACAAACAGAAAATTGATAAGAAAGTTAGAACAAACAGATAATAGAGAAGAAAGTTAGAACAAACAGAAAATAGAGAAGAAAGTTAGAACAAACAGAAAATAGAGAAGAAAGTTAGAACAAACAGAAAATAGAGAAGAAAGTTAAAACAAACAGAAAATAGAGAAGAAAGTTAAAACAAACAGAAAATAGAGAAGTTAGAAAAAAATGAAATAGAGAAGAAAGTTAGAACAAACAGAAAATAGAGAAGAAAGTTAGAACAAACGGAAAACAGAAAAGAAAGTTAGAACAAACAGAAAATAGGGAAAAAGTTAGAACAAACAAAAAAGAGAGAAAAATGTTAGAACAAACAGAAAATAGAGAAGTTAGAAAAAAATAAAATTGAGAAGAAAGTTAGAACAAACAGAAAATAGAGAAGAAAGTGAGAACAAACAAAAAAGAGAGAAGAAAGAACAAACAGAAAATAGAGAAGTTAGAAAAAAATGAAATAGAGAAGAAAGTTAGAACAAACAGAAAACAGAAGAAAATTAGAACAAACAGAAAACAGAGAAGTTAGAACAAACAGAAAATAGAGAAGAAAGTTAGAACAAACAGAAAATAGAAAAGAAAGGTAAAACAAACAGAAAATCAAGAAGAAAGTTAGAACTAATTGAAAATCAAGAAAAAGTTAGAACAAATTGAAAATCATGAAGAAAGTTACAAGTAATAGAAAATAAAAAAGAAAGTTAAAAGCAATAGAAAGTAAAAAAGAGTTAGAACAAATAAAAAAATAAAAAAATTAAAACTGACATGGAATCAAGAAGAAAGTTAGAACAATCAGGAAATAAAGAAAATTAGAACTAACAAAAAATCAAAAAGAAATTCAGAAAAATTAGAAAATAAAGAAAGTTTGAAGTAACAAAAATCAAGAAAGTAAGAACTAATTGAAAATCAAGAAAAAGTTAGAAATAATACAAAATAGAGAAGAAAGTTAGAACTCACAGAAAATCAAAAAATACCAGGACAAAAAATCAAAAAGGAAGTTGGAACCAATACAAAATCAAGAAAAATTTTACAACAGAAAATCAAAAAGAAATTAGAACTAATAGAAAAGCAAGAAGAAAGTTAGAACAAACAAAAAAATCAAGAAATTAAAACTAACATGGAATCAAGAAGGAAGTTAGAACTAACAGAAAATCAAGAACGATGTTAGAACTAACATGAAATCAAAAAGGAAGTTAGAAACAATGGAAAATCAAGAAGAACTAATAGAAAATCAATAAGTTAAAAATAATAAAAAATCAAGAAGCTAGAACTAATAGAAACTAAAGAAAAATGTTAGAACCAATAGAAAATCAAGATGAATGTTAGAACTAACAGGTAGTCAAGAAGAATGTTAGAACTTAAATAAAATAAAGAGAAAAGTTAGAACTAATAGAAAAAAAATGAAGTTAGAACTAACATCAAATCAAATAAAAAAGCTAGAACTAATAGAAAATCAACAAGTAAAAAGTAACAGAAAATGAAGAAGAAAGTCAGAACCGACAGAAAATCAAGAAAAACGTTAGAACCAACAGAAAATCAAAAGAAAGTCTGAACTTATTGAAGATCAATTAGAAAGTTTGAACTTAATGAAGATCAATTAGAAAGTTTGAACTTAATGAAGATCAAAAAGAAAGTTTGAACTTATTGAAGATCAAGAAAGTCAGAAATAACAGAAAATCAAGAACAGAGACAAAGAAAAAAATCGAAGGAAGGCAAAAAAAAGAAAATTAAGAAACTAAAAATATCCAAAAAGTTTTGTTTGTAACAAGCACAAAGCTGCGCAATTCACTATCGGTGCTCTGCCCATCACGTGTATAGAATGCTAGTTTCTAGCATTGCAAGCCATTGGTAGATTCAAAACGTAAGCGATAAAAACTTAAGAATAACTATAAGGAAGAGCTGTAGAATTCAGCAAAAAATTAAGAATACTAATTGACTATTAAATAAACAAGGTTTATAAGCTAAAGCCAAGTGGTCATCAAATTTCTTCAGTGTATACGCTTCTACTAATTAATCAAAATTAGTTGTGGCTAAAGCTGGTTTGTGCTGTTGACTATGTGTTAAGTGCGTTGCCAAATTTCATTCCACTTTTTCCTAACCTTTATGTTAAACAACACAAAAATAAATCAATATGTAGATTTGGTTAAACCTCTGAAAGGAAGAGATGGAATTAAAACACTCTTTATTAGAATTGTTGCACGCCTTAAGAAAAGTTTTACATAATTTGGAGCAGTAGATGTTTGCTCTTGCTGACGTCACACGCATGCGTATTACGATATGATGGTAGCTTACAAGGTGGTAACTGTTGCCTCGGAATCATGACAGAAGACATTGAAAATTGTCACAAACTCAATTACTAAACGCAGATAAAAAGAATAACAACAACTGAAACTCAATTATTATTACAACTAACAAGATAACTGATGTGTCGTCCTTCTGTATATTGTACGTAGACCATTACCTTCCATTTAAACTTTGTTTTCTGAAATTCTCAAGTACCAATCGTACAAGTTGATCATTATACATTACTGTTTGTTGCACGAGATTGGTTTGGTTTATGGATTTCGCACAAAGCCACTCGAGGGCTATCTATGCTAGCCGTCCCTAATTTAGCAGTGTAAAACTAGAAGGGAAGGCAGCTAGTCATCACCACCCACCGCCAACTCTTGGGCTACTCTTTTACCAAAGAAAAGTAGGGTTTACCATCACATTATAACGCCCCCACGGCTGGGAGAGTGAACATGTTTGGTGCGACGCAGGCGCGAACCCGCGACCCTCGGATTAAGATCGCGCGCCTTACGCGCTCGGCCATACCGGGAATGCACGAGATTAGAGCCAATGTATTAGAAACAATATGATAATAACAACGTATACTACGTATTTTAGTACTCAGTTTATTCCCTTTTGATAATTTTCAAATGTTGGTTGCACGATTTAACAAGATATTAAACGTGCACGAGTGCTCACGTGAGAAGCTAATCGAATAAGCTGTTCAAGTGTTAATACTAAAATAAAATAACGTGTAAAAAAATCGAAATAAAACGTAAACCAACTAGAAACTACATATGTCGCTAAAGATGGTTGGTTACTTCCTATACTTCTGCATGGCCAGGGTGGGTTAAGGCGTTCGACTCGTAATCTGAGGGTCGTGGGTTCGAATCCCCATCGCACTAAACATGCTCGTCCTTTCAACCGTGAGGGTGTTATAATGTAACGGTCAATCCCACTATTCCTTGGTAAAAGAGTAGCCCAAGAGTTGGCAGCGGGTGGTGATGACCAACTGCTTTGTGTAGCTTTGCATAAAATTCAAAAACAAACAAAGAAACCTATACTTCTGAAAACGTGACTCATTACTCATGACTCGATAAGCCCGAGCGTTATTTGTCAAACTACCCAGTTCATTCGATCACCTACTACCTACAACAGCACTTACATTATTATTTACGGATGACTAAATATTTATATTTAAAAAAACTTTTGAAACTTAAATTTACCAAGAATCTTCAAGTATCACATATTGAACGGAAGCGCTTAACAGCTGGAGACAATAACCCGTACAGCCAACAGTAACGTCACATCCTGGTAACAAAGGTCAACCAACAACAGCGAAGTTGGAAGAACAGTAGAACAAATGATAGAAAGGCAACATTTGCGAGCGAATCTACCATATCTCACCTTATTCGTTAAGATCTTCAGAATACAGTTGTGATCTAATGATGCATATGACAATTTCTATGAATGTAACCTTATGATATGTATGACACTCAGTTTTGGGGTATATAAGCTAGTAATGTGTATGACAGTTTCGACATATGTTACGTGTATTCGACTCGCAATATGAGGGTCGCAGATTCGAATCCCCATAAAAGAGTAGCCCAATAGTCGACGGTAGTCTTAAACTGCTAAATTAGTGACGATCCAGCGCAGATAACCCTCGTGTAGCTTTGCGGAAATTTTCAAAAACAAACAAACAGGCAGTCTATTTCTGCGTGTGTGTACCTAAACTCAGGTTCTCCATCACTGGATTTATTCATACTGATAAAAATGTTATAGGTACTTTTAGTCAATAAATAAGACCCATTGTTCAACATCGTGTGTGTGTAATTTCATCTAATGTACGAATCAAAACTATTAACAAATAACCGTTCTAACGTTTAAACAGGTTGACAATATTTTTAAAAGTTTGTTCACCATTAAATACCTAAAGAGTTTTGTTTACTTTTTACTTAAGTAAAATTAAGAATCTTTCGTTTGTTTGTTTTGGAATTTCGCACAAAGCTACTCAAGGGCTATCCATACTTTAGCAGTGTAAGACTAGAGGAAAGGCAGTTAGTCATCACCACCCACCGCCAACTCTTGGGCTACTCTTTTACCAACGAATAGTGGGACTGAGCGTCACATTATACACCCCCACGGATGGGAGGGCGAGCATGTTTAGCGCGACGTGGGTGCGAACCCGCGACCCTTACGCGCTTGGCCATGCCAGACCTAATTATGTCAAAATCTTAAATATATCTGTAGAGCTACACGAGGGTTATCTGCGCTAGCTATCCGTAATTTAGCAGTGTAAGACTGGAGGGAAGGCAGCTAGTCATCATCATCCACCGTCAACTGTTGGGCTACTCTTTTACCAATGAATAGTGGAATTGACCGTCATATTATAACACCCCCACGGTAGAAAGGGCGAGCATGTTAAGTGCAACCGGGATTCGAACCCGCGACCCTTAGATTATGAGTCGAACGCATTAACTCGCCTGGCCATGCCGGCCATTGATTATTTCATTAGGAAATTTATTCTCCAACTTTTTCACAATAACATTTGTAAATGAAATCTTAATATCACTTCACATATAATATTTGAATGCAATGCATTAACTATGACACGTTGTACTGGCCCTACGATGCTACATTTCGTTTCTATGGTCACTGACATTATTGCTTCTAATGGCGAAAAACAATTCCTGACACTTACAAAGAAAGCCGAAGACAAAACCACCCGAAACGTAAAGTTTTCCTATTGGTTAAGATGTCTAGACAAAACCACCCGAAACGTAAAGTTTCCCTGTTGGTTAAGATGTCTAACTTTGAGTTAAAGATAAGACTTCTTACATGCGTTTGACTCGTAATCCGAGGGTCGCTGGTTCGAATCTCAGTCGCACCAAACATGCTCGCCTTCCCAGCCGTTGGGGCGTTATATGTTACGATCAATTCCACTATTCATTGGTAAAAGAGTAGCCGAAGAGTTGGCGGTGGGTGGTGATAACTAGCTACTTTCACTCCAGTCTTACACTGCTGCCCCCCAGTGGCTCAGCGGTATGTCTGCGGACTTACACGCTAAAATCCGGGTTTCGATACCCGTGGTGGGCAGAGCACAGATAGCCCATTGTGCAGCTTTGTGCTTAATTCTAAACAACAACTTACACTGCTAAATTAGGGACGGCTACTACAAATAGCCCTCGAGTTGCTTTGCACGAAATTTAAAAAAAAAACAAAAAAACTTTCTTACATGCAACGGATTACGAAACGTTGGTAAAATGTTTCAATTATTTTCTATTACATTTTGATGTTATTATTTCATAGATCCGTTTTTTTATTTATCGTTTTCTTGTAACCGCCACGAAACTTTGGTCTGATTAGGTTTTTAGTGGTAATGTAATTAGGGTAAGCAAGCCACATTGATTAAGTGTTATTTGTCTAGTTATGTGACAAATTTAATAACATTGGACCGGATGGGGAAATGTATCGGAATTTGGTCTTAGTAAATGTCTAATACTTATGAACTTATGTTCAAGTGTCCACAAGAAAGTACCTGTTAATATGCCATATACTTGTCGTTTTAGGTGGCACTGAATATATGGTTATAACGCTTGAAACCAGGTTTACCATTGTGTAGCTTTGTTCTTAATTACAAACAAACCTTGTCAAGGACGTTACTTTAGTTTTTTAGAATGTTTTACATCAGTCCTCTTGAAATAAAATTTTCTTTGTGAGGAACTATTTCAATCAGGTGTTGATAAAGTTCCTCACAAAGACATTTTCATTTCAAGAGGACTGATGTAAAACATTCCAAAAAACTTACACCTGAATGATAAAGAATTAACTCCTGGTTCTTTGTTAGCGTTTATTAATGATTTAAAACAATGCTCGTTTCCTCAAACTGATAACGCTTTGGTTTATTTCTGAATTTATTCTGTGAATCTAGTTAACGGCATTTTTACAACACACTTTTCTTTACATATAGAGACGTTACTTATTTCACATAACACAGTAAAATTTCTATAAATTGTCGTCATAGTCGGGATCGTGACAGACTTTCTGAACACAGGATTTTTGTTGCTTTTCGAGATTGGTAGCTCAGTGTCTTTTAAACATATGTTATACGATTCAGAAGAAGAAACTGTAAATTGAATTTGAAAGATTTTGAAGATGCATTCTCACATTATACAATGACTAGAGCAAAGGTAACGTTCTTCACAACACAGAAAAGATTGGTCTGAAGAAGTCTGAAAGGAGCTCTTTATATCAGTCTTCAACTTTAGGATTTCCAGGCAGACTGTTTTGTTAAACTTTCCTTTCGATATTATTCTGATTAATATTCGAACTACAGATTGGTTACTAAGGATCATGAATGGGTTTCGTCTCGAGAGCTCATGTTTATTTCCCTCCACCCCACAGATGTCCACTTTTGTTATAAAAATCTTACGACAGCACCAAAGCTCTTGAGACATTTTTAGGCTTCACTCTGATTGTAATGTCTTGTTTCTATCCCACTTTTCCTGCCACTGTTTTCATGACAACTTTTTATTGGTTCTCAGAGATTTGTGTTCATCTGGTAAGTTAGATGATGCAAGAATTTAAGTCATAGCCGCTGTATCTAAATGTGGAAAAGGCGTCCTATGATTTTATTAAATGCAGATTATAGAATTTATGAGGATTTAAAGCTCGTTTTACTCACTATATAGCTACCTAAATTAATTTAGATATATCAATAACATTATGGTTTCATCAATACAAGAGGCCTAATGATATTTCTTTGGCTAGCTGGCCCAAGTTGTGCGTATTAGCTCTGAATAAGCATCACTGCAGTCCATAACAGAAATCACCACCTGTTGAAGGAAAAATTCGGCCGCTACTTCACAGATTCTTCTGTCACCTTCAATTTACAGACATATTACAAAATAGTTGCAAAATGTTAGCTGTTCGATTGTCTTGCTTAGTATCCAAATTGGTTTCACAGGACTAGATTAGGTTATTGTTGGCGGTGGTTGGTGATGACTAGCTATCTTACACTGCTAAAGTAGGGACAGCTAGCGCAGATAGCCCTCGTATTGCTTTGTGCGAAATTAAAAAACAGACTTAAAGAGTTAATTTTTTGTCTCTTTAATTAACTGTTTTACGCTACAATATAAGATGATATAAAAAGTATTGTGAAATCTAGGCCTGTAGAAATGGAACGTGTTAAAGTTCCTGACCACTGGCAGGTTTCATAAAAGCCAGCAACTCCAAAAACCAAACCTAACACTCGGAACTAATCGACAACTTTCAACAAGATTCAAAGACTATATCTCAGAACGGCTGTTATACGTATTAACACTTTTATTGATGAGGAGAGAACAACGTTTCGACCTTCCTAGGTCATCTTCAGATTAAGAAAGAGGGAGTTTTAACGTGACCGTTGACGGAAACGTCTTAGAGACGAGCGTAGAAACGGGTACGAGATTGTAGGGGGCGTTGCAGGTGGATATTAGATTATTAATTAGTGTGAGTATAAAGTGTTCCTTTATATTGGGTTAACTTTGGTTTTAGTTGCTGTATAAGTAACTTCTTTGATTTTGCATTTGTTTCCCTAGTTAATATCTGGATGTTTTCTATGGTTATGTTGTGTTTATTTGACTTGCAATGTTCAAAAACGTGTGAAAGTATTTTTTTATGTTCTTTTAATCTAGTTTCCATTTTTCTTCTTGTTTCTCCAATATAGAAGTCGTGGCAGTTATCACATTGTATTTTATAAATTATGTTGGTGTTGTGTTTGTCAGTGTAGTTTTTACATAGTATGGGCTTCAGTTTTGTACCTGGTTTTTGAACAAATTTGGTGTTTAGTGGTATGTTGTGTTGAGTTTTTTTTTTCCAAATGTTGGTTATTTTTTCGCTGATGTCGGGAACATATGGTGTGCAGCAATATAAAGTTTTGTAGTTCCTTTTATCTTGGGATTTATTGTTGTTTGTTTGTTGTTGGTCTAGATGTGTGCATATAATTTTTCCACGGTCTTTTGATGAAATTTGTTGATGCTGATGAAGTGTTGTTTTATTTTGTTGACTTCATCGTTAATTTTATCTGATGAGCATAGTTTTGTGGCTGTGTTTATTTGATTTGATATGTTGAGTTTTTGTTTTGTTTCATGTGCTAAGTTTCATGGAATGTATACTCCAGTATGGGCGATTCTTGTGTGGATTTCTGTTTTGAATTACACATCGTTTCTAGCGATCTTGGGGTTAAGGAATGTTATTTGGTTAGTTGTTTTTCCTGTTCACAGGTGAACTTAATGTGGGATTGTATCGAGTTAACGTTGTTGAAAAAAACTAAGTGCGTGTTCTGTAGATGTGAATCCAGTAATTGTATCATCAACATACCTGTACCAGTATAGTGGTGGGTGTAAGACTGAATTGATCACTTGAGATTCCATCTGTATCATAATGATGTTGCCTTGAGCTGGTGATACGGGATTCCTCGTACTTAAGCCATTTATTTGTAAGAAGTTTTGGTTGTTGTACATAAAGTTAATTTTGGTGGTAGTGAATTCTATAAGGGCCACTAATTGGTTGCTGGAGATGTGTATCAATGGTTTGGGGTCTTTGATATAAAGCTGTATATCTATCTTGCAGACTTCAGTTGTTGGGACTTCTGTGAAGAGGGAGATTACATCAAAACTGGCCATTAATGCTTTATGATTTAGTTAATTAAGAATAGATTTAAAGTTAAAAGTCTTTGAAAAAGAAGCCGGTTGATGTTACATATTTAGTAAATGCCCACGCTATATATTTACTGAGGTTGTAGTTAAATGATTCATAGGTCGATATTATGGGTCGCAGTGAACAGTCAGGTTTGTGACGCTTGGAGGCGCCGTAAAGGTGTGGTGCGCATGAGTCAGTCTTTCGTAGGTAAGAATGAATATTTTCTGAGATGAGTTGTTTTTTACATTTATAGCAGTATTTTGTTTAACTGTTTTTTCATGTATTTTTGTTGGATTTGTTTGTATCTGACAAGATGTTCATTTTTTAATAAGTCTCTTGGATTGTCAGATGTTAAAATCATTGATAAACGAAACAATGTAAATTGTTTAATAATTGCAGAACTTTATTTACCGAATAACAAAAATCTTAACTTCAATAACCGTACAGTTATGTTTATTATCAATTATTTCCTTACTTAGCTATAGTGAACTTCTATTACACTGTCACGTATCAAAATTTCATAAAGCAACAGTTAACTTGCGACAGTTCAGGTTATTAAAAAGTGCTTTATCACCAATTGCTTGTGTGTAAATTATTTAGTTCAACTTGCACAGTACTCGCTTAAAGCTCAAGATACTTTGACTTCAATCTGATGAAACAAATGGTCAACTAGAAAACTGGCTTCCAACGTGGGGCTGACTTAGAATCCTTTGATAAGGATTGAGGAAGGTTTACCTTTTGTTGAGGAGAAGAATGTGGTAGTTTAAGTTAGTAAAATGTGTCATACTAGCATTTGGTAGTGAATTAGTCCTATATATCGGTTACTAAAGCATTAGTATCGTGCACAATTTGTGGATCCAACTTAGAACTGAGGATATACAAATACGTGGACCATCAGCGATTAAATTCACTACCGATTAGCTGGCTTTGGCTGGAAGGTAAAAAAAAGCAAATTAACCAAACGTTTCATATTAACTTTACTTTCAATATAAACGCCTATCTAGCACCTGTTTTATATGCTTTGCTGTCTCTTAATGACCGACAACTTTTGTTCAAGCCCGAGATTTAGAAAAAAAAGCTTTAATTTAAAGTTGACTGCAAGATAATGCTAGATACGCCTGGTGAAGCGAAATGCTGTAAAAAATGTTTACTATTTTAACTGTAAATATTTTTTATTGAGACGCTTTTCCTGTAAGACTACAAATACTTCAATGGTAAATTGTTATAAAACTAAAAATTTTGTTTCGATGCCAGGTGATAGGTCATTGTGTAGGTTTATGATTAATTTGTTTGTTTTGAATTTCGCGCAAAGCTACTCGAGGGCTATCTGCGCTAGCCGTCCCTAATTTAGCTAGAGGGAAAGCAGCTAGTCATCACCATCCACCGCCAACTCTTGGGCTACTCTTACCAACGAATAGTGGGATTGGCTGCCTTATAACGCCCCCACGGCTGAAAAGGCGAGCACGTTTGGCGCGACGGGGATGGGAACCTGCGATACTCAGATTACGCTTGGCCATGCTGGACCATTTATGATTAATAACAAACGAGAATTAACTGATAAGTCCTTAATGAGTTGTTTCTGTGGAAAAACGTTGAATTTACACTATTTTCATGGCTCAGCTTTATCTTATGTAGGATAAACACTAGTTAATACATCCTACAGAGGCCAACTAAATTTTTAGGGTAAGATATTGGTAAAGTGACCAAATATGATTAGTTAAAACCAGTCTTTGTTCAAAACAGAGTAATAAAGCAAGCCGTTACGAAAACTCTTGTCCAGTTCAGATGCAGTGTCGGTTTCAGGTTACTGACCTCGTCCTTCCTTTCTTCTATTACATTTGAACCCTGGATATAACAAATCTATGGCTTCTGTTTCATTCTAATGTTCGCTTAGAGCTACTCAAAAGTTATCTCTGCTGACTGTTCCCAAGTTCCTCGATGACGAGAAACCCACTTAAAATAAAAATGTATCTCAGAACAGCTGGTATGGGTATTCACAATTTTTTTGATGAGCAGATGTTTAACAAAGATGACCAAGGAAGGTCGAAAAGTTGTTCACTGCTTATCAGTAAAAGTGATAATACCCATACCAGCCGTTCTAAGATACATTTTTGTTTCCAAGCTTGAGCTTACAGAACATATGTAAGGCAGCTACTTTGTCTACAGTATCGATCACTGGCTCTTGGTCAGCCCTCACAGAACAGTGGGATTATACTGTCACTCTTATAACGCTTTTACGATCGCAAAATGCTAAGTTTGACTTTATGTCGTCAGAATACGAACTTATTAATCTACGGGTTTACAGTTTGGCACGCGATCTGCAGCTCACGCTCACCGCTTCTGTCCGTGTACGACTTGCGTAATCTACCTATATATACCGTTACTATCTCACAAGAGGACAGAAAACAATTTCAACCGCCCAGGTTTTATCTGCATCTAAAATAGACAACATATATTTTCAATATAATGAATTGGCTGCCTTACTTTTTGTTTTAGTTTTCTTTTACAGCATAATTAGTAAGTAGAATATAATATAAAATGATATTTGAGATTACCGAGTACAAGATTAAAGGCTAAGAAAAATATTTTGTACTTTACCAAGGGAAGTCTTTAATTTCGCAGAACTTAGAATGAGGCCTAATATAAAGCAAGATTTGCATATTCTCTAGGCCTAACAGGGATGTTAGTTGTAGATACCAGAAAATACTCAAAATAAATATCCTGTCGCAGAATCAAAGGTGCATATCTTTTACTTACTGAAAATATTTTAGAGAACGCAAGAAAGATGTGTAGCTATTTGTGGAAGTTAAAAGCAAAGTTTTCAGAAAAACAATAAAATTTACTATTTGCTAAATGCGATAATCGAGGTCTAGCGTGTAAGCATTGTGAGCCCTTAAAACACAGTTGAAAGAAATATATCTATATATACTTATTAAGAGGTAATTATTTTACTCGTTTATTTATTTCAGTATAAAATATTTGTTAGAAATAAAGTTATTTTTCAGATGTAATAAAATTTACTTATTTCTTTTAATTGGGCTATCTACCGCGCATAATTAAATGCATCGATACATTTAGCGCTAGATCATAGGGGTACTTGATGTGACAACGAAAACATTTATAATAAAGCCAATACTTTCATAAGTATATACATATTTTTCTTTTGGAACTAAATTAATCCTGAAAACTCTTATATACAAATGAAACATTCGAACAGTTGTAAACGTCTTAGAAGAGGAAAAATATTTATTAACATTTATCACGAAAGATAATGCAATATATTAATTATTTAATATATATTAATGCAATATATTACCTTGAAACGCAAAACAATTTCTCCTAAGCAATGGATTCACAATTATCTTTTTTATTTTATAACCCTATTAAATTATAATTTGTAACTGCTAAATTTACAAATTAATAAAATAAAAAAACAAAACAATTAACTTACCTAATCTACCTCTTAATGTAAGTGGGGAAATCTCCGAAAGATACATTGGCACAATGGCAGTGTTCAGGCCTAAATATCACAAAGATCAGTAAGAGAATGTTTGAAATATACGTCAGGTTTGACTTGCTAAAATTACGTGTAAATAACGACATAAAATAGTCTTATCTAAGGAACATGTAAGATAAAAATTTACAAATTTCATTTTGTAAAATCTCGAATTTAACAAAATAAGAATCCTTAATTGTGACAGATTAAACTTTTCTCATCATTAGAAAATCAATCACAGATCAAATAAACAGAAAATAACAAGTCATAAAAATTACACCTTTGTGGTTGTTGCAGTACATTTCTAAACGTTTCCTTACTGTCCAGCAAACGTGATCAAACACAGTTAAGCAATAGGATAAAGGATAAAAGAAAAGGTTGGCAATCTATCGAATCAAACGGTAGTTCTTACATCGGATAGACAACTTTCAAGAAGGTTTAAAGAGCATTCGAATGAATTAACATGAATTTTAACACGTGGTGATCCCAGTTACTGCGATTTTTTAGATGTTATAAACACTCACAGTGAAAATAGGATATGTCACAGAAAATTTAAGAAAGTTATCTTTTATAAAAAAATATAATAAAAAAAACGCTGGTCAATTAGGAAGCAACTTTGAAGTGGTCAAGCCCTTACCGCTTTGCCATTTCTTGAAGTGTCTGGAGGCGTGCTTCTCCAGATATTTTATAAAAAATGAATCTTGAATACTTCAATTATAAAAACTGCATACACACAGCGTAATATAATGAATTTTTAAGAAAAGCAAATTTTAATACACAAGTTTTAGCTATACACGTCATGAAAAAAAGTTGCAAGGTCGTGGTCTGACTGGACTTACCGCTTCCTACGGCCTTGGAAAAAACTAACATTATTGAATGCATAGATACACAATTATATATGTTTTAACTTTTTACTTAATCAACTTTTGCGGATTTATATTTCGCTTTCTCTTAATGACGTAGCATAATTAGAAAAATTGAAGCACGTGACACTTTGATCTGTTATACACTTCTATTGAAAGCTGATGTAATGTAAACCTAGTGAAACGTATTAAAATTATTTAAACTTTGTCATAACTTACAATCAAAGAGCTTTGTTAATTAGTGATTAAGATTGATTTAAATCGTACCTCTGCATATGTTATTATTAAAAGACCAAAACACGTGCCATCCAATGTCTATAATAATAAAAGGGTGTATCTGTGGGTCTGGGTATGAACCGCCATTAGTCCAAAAGGAGAAAACCTAAAAACCTGGACTTTTATACACACACACTAAATGAACCGTGAGTATGTGCACCTGAGTATTATTACTCAAAAACGCGCGTGCGCAAGCTCATATTTTTGTGAGGCAAGTTGATGAAAAAACACATAAAAAAGAAATGTGACCAGTATAGCTCCAAGAGAAAATAACATAGACACCTGATATTTTGACACTAATACTAAGTTAGACCCTGAGGGTGTGCACCTGGTTTATTACTTATCTTATCCAAGTGTGTGCGCGCATACGCATCTTTTTAATCCGGTTAGCTAGCGAAATACCACACAAAAAAGTAGTAGTTCCTTATATTACAATTATACACATAAATCATAGGATGTAAACTATAAACAGTCAACTTTAAAATAATTATATTTGTTGCTGCCTAATAAATACTTGACAGTTGTGACAGTCATTGTGACTTGAGTCTTACATTAATTACGCTTCAACAAAATTATTCTGACGTTTTTATCTTGACCTCTAATTAAACAGTAGTATAATTTATGTCTAATTTACCTACATAGTGGTTTTACTGATATGTTTAACGTTATAATAACTGGATGTGACTTTTGTTTATTACCACATGCTGCGAAGTACGCGTGAAAAGAAATCATATCATACCAATGGGATTTCGAGCACAACTTTAAATTATGTCAACAAACAAACTTTCCTGAAGAAATTCTTGACTTTTACATAATTAGTGAAAAATACTGAAATAGTTAACGTAAAAACTGTGCTAACCACAATTAACTCCTATAAAAAGGCGTCCAAATATGAGCATCTCGATGCTGTTCGACGTCTTGCTAAAGCCCATGAGAACACCTCCTAGTATTCCTATAATGTTGTTAATAAGCAAACCTCCTTTCCTGTGTGTTAAAAAAAATGAAAATATCATGAAACATTTTAAAAAAATCAAATAAAATACAGCTAAAGTTGTGTAACCGATTTTAATATTTCTTTTGTATATCGTAACACAACAACGAATATTAAACAATTTTTATGCACATTTTACGTTCAAAATACTTTTCGATCACTCGTGATAGAGTTGCGATGATCGAATGCACATTGTTGCTCTGGCTATTAGCCTATACACTCACTTAAGTCAAATTATTAATTTGCATATTTGTTTGTTTTTTTAACTCAAAACTAGTTTTTATACTGCTACTCTTTCATGGAAGTTTCGAGAAGCTATTTCTCGTTGGTGGAGGATATGATTCCATCCTGGATTCTTTTTCATTGACGTTTGGTTCGTTTTTGTCTCAAATGGAGTCTCATACATTTGAACCTGAATCAATAAACTATTTGAGTTATACATACGGTGTTTTCAGCTGTCCTTTAATTACATAGCTATAAGAATAGCTAGTACATTGCGCTATTAATTTATCATTCTGAATCAATCATTACAAGCAGTTTACAACAGAAACAATACAAATGAAATCCAACCTATCATTCACTTCATTTGTTGCTCAGTTTGGGAGAATTCCACCTCTCTTTAAGTAAGATCAGAAACGGGTTTATTTTGAACTTTGTACGAAACTACACGAGAGCTACCTGAGCTAGCCGTCTCCACTTTAGTGGTGTAAGACCGAAAGAAAAGCAGCTAGTCATCACCACCCACCACCACCTCTTGGGTTACTCTTTTATCAAAGGGTAGCAGGATTAAAATCACATTATAACGCCCACACGGCTAAAAGGCGAGCTTGTTTGGTTTATCGTGGATTCGAACCCGCGGTCCTACATTACGAGTCGATCGCACTAACCACCTGGTCATGACGGGTCTGAGCCCTAACCTTCTAACAGTACTTGTGGAATTATCTCCCAAACACATAGTTTTTTATTTCTAAAATATAACCTCATAATGATAGAAGATAGTTGATAAATTGATGGGAGATCAAATACGATATAATAGTAACAATCTTAATAATAAAAACTTACAAATAATTGGATAATTCCGTCAGTACTCTGAAATTTATTAAAAAATACAAAAAGATAAACGGCTGGATTTGACAAGCAATAACCGTGAACTTTTCTCAACAAAATAACAACAACAAACACAAAAGAATGTTATTAAACAGATGTGAAACATAAGACAGTCTAAATCATGACAACAGCATTAAACAGTTTATTCCATAGCTCTGCGTTTATTAACAACCAAGCCAAACATGTTTAATATTATACCATGCACAAGTTACAGTATATAATATTTGTTCTTACACCATGTACAACGTTGCGATCACTGGTGCGATCATTTTTAAGTCCACACGTAATTAATCAGTGAGAAAACTCAAAAACGCAACCATGTTCAATACCAGTTTACTGTGAAACAGGCGACCATATTTCACTGTGAGTTTAAGAAGTAGAACTGTGAGTGATTCACATAATTTTGTTCGAGTTATTTCTTCCCTGTTTAAAAGTTCAAACAAATCCAAGATGTTTGTTGGCATTTACAAATAAAACAATAATATTGATGTAATAATAAGATTACAACGTCATTAACTAATGTTAAATCTTATAGTGATAACACCTACCTTCCAAACCGGTTAGCAACTGTTCCCCCTGATATGCCCCCTATCATACCCCCTATTGCAAAGATGGACACTGTCACTGACCACAAGAAACTCTTGAAGTCCTCGGTTATGTATTCCCCTGTTCTCTTCCTGTATATCTCCGAGATGAATTCTTCAATGATCTTTGCGAAAAATAAATAAATATATTTATTTAATTTTAATATAATACAAAATTAATAAGTGGTCAAGAAATCTTCCACAATAAACTTAACAATTAGGTTATATAAAGCATTGTATCCAACAATAAAATTAAAAATCAAATATAGAAAAGCATTGTATCCAACAATAAAATTAAAAATCAAATATAGAAAAGCATTGTATCCAACAATAAAATTAATAATCAAATATAGAAAAGGATTGTATCCAACAATAAAATTAATAATCAAATATAGAAAAGGATTGTATCCAACAATAAAATTAATAATCAAATATAGAAAAGCATTGTATCCAACAATAAAACTAATAATCAAATATAGAAAAGCATTGTATCCAACAATAAAATTAATAATCAAATATAGAAAAGCATTGTATCCAACAATAAAATTAATAAATAAAATATAGAAAAGCATTGTATCCAACAATAAAATTAATAATCAAATATAGAAAAGCATTGTATCCCACAATAAAATTAATAATCAAGCTATGACAACACTGCCTGTCATAAGAAAAATAACCGGGTGGTTGGTATCAACACTGTTTGTCACAAGAAAAGTAGGCTTGGTATGGCCAGGTGGTTAAGGCACTCGACTCGTAATCCGAGGGTCGCGGACTCAAATTTCATGACACCAAACATGCTCGCCCTTTCAGTCTTGGGGTGTTATAATGTTACGATCAATCCTACTATTTGTTGGTAAAAGAGCAGCCCAAGAGTTGGCGGTGGGCGGTTATGACTAGCTGCCTTCCCTCTGGTATTACACTGATAAATTCAGGGCAGCTAGCGCAGATAGCTCTTGAGTTGCTTTGCTCGAAATTCAAAACACCACAAACAAGTAGTAGTAAAAATACCTAATATAAGATGTAACGAAAGTGTAACTTTCACCTATTTGCCTTTCCTTGAAGGCATAAATAAAGATGGTTGTATTTAAATAGTCGTTCTGCTGCCTTTTGTTTTTCAATTAATTTAAACGTATAAAAATTGTGTAAAAAATAGGTTGCAATTTCACAGTTTATATAATATACTAATGGGAGTAATCTTTGGCAATGACATTTTTATGCGATTTTTAAAGCATCGTATGTCAATAAATTATCTACTTAAATTTGATTCAGTCAAAAGGGAAAAACTCCAAATAAACAAAAACATTATTTTTGATACTAGAAAAAAATCGCTGTTTTGGATAATATTTCATAAAACTTGAACGTTAGTATGATGTTTTACTGATAGTTTCTTTAAATATATACTTGTTGCCCAGGATGACCACGTGATGAAGGTTTAAAAGCAATCGAGTTTAGTTTTTATTTTATTCAGTTAAGCTGAATACGTTTATTCCTTTCTAATTAAAATAATTTTGGTACTGCATATTTTTATTGCTGTAGGAAACAATTGCTTTAAGCGTTCAGACCTTCGACACGTCTAAACACTTTCCTGGAATGATTCGGGTTTGGTTTGTTGTTGTTGTTTTTAATTTCGCGCAAAGCTACACGAGGGAAATATGCGCTAGCTGTCCCTAATTTAGCAGTGTAAGACTAAAGGAAAGACAGCTGATCATCACCACCCACCAACAACTTTTTGGCTACTCTTTCATCAACGAATAATGGGATTTACCGTTACATTATAACGCCCCCACGTCTGAAAAGGATTCGAACCCGTGACCCTCGGATTACGAGTCCAGTGATTTAACCATTTGGTCAGGTCGAACCTATAAAGCGAGCAAGATCCAAATAATTCCACAGACTTCATGATCATAATTTCATAAAGAGAGATTTTTCCTATTCGACAGTATATCACAGTGGAACATAATATATATGAGTCACTTCAGAAACCGCTTTCTTTATCACCATCCAACAATTTCTCTACTGAAGAAGAGAAACGTATTTAAAGTGAAATAATGTCTCGACAAATAATATTTGATTAGGCTGACGTCAATGAGTTTGTTCGTACTAAATGAAAGTCGCCTGTGATTACCTAGGAATGGATCTTAACCTGAATTAGCACTGTCAAAATGTATAATAACTTCTCAAGTATGAAATAGCGTTCAATTTAGATGGCGTAAATATTATTCCTTCCGGTTCCTTTACGTCTGACTTTTGTACCACACGGAATTTAGAAGATAGTAAGTTAAATTATTGCTACCCCCCTAGTCCAGCGGTGTGTCTCCGCATTTACCGCTAAAATCAGAGGTTCGAGTCTCCTCGGTGAGCTGAGAAATTGTCCTTCTGGTTGGGGGTTATGCAGTAGGCTAACAACCATTTAAAAACTAGCCTGTTCTGAAACCGCAGAGTTTGCGGCCATTTGTTCTTTACGGAATTTAGGGGCACGTTTATCTTAAGTTAAATTATTATGTTTTGCCATCTATGTCAAAGGTTAGTATTCGTTTTGACCAACAGAAATTAACATTTTTGACAACAAAAAATTAAAATAAATGAATCTTAACCATTCAGCATTCAAAAAATGAAATAAAATATTAAAACAATCATCTCGCTTCGTACGTTAAAGCCATTAATGTCTTATAGGAGCTATCTGCGGGTCAAATCCTGCTATTCGATCTGGATATCCCACGAGTTGGCGTTGTTGACTAGCTGCCTTCAAAATTAGGGATGAATAGCGAAGATAGCTCTCGTGTAATTCTGTGTGACATGCAACAGACCAACTACTGTTACGTAAACCTAACTCAGAAGCACATTAAAACGTAGGAAGAAATTAAAGCACTGAAAACGAGCACCGTCACTGTGTGTGTTTTTCTCATATCGACGCCACATCGGGCTATCTATTTTGTCCACCGAGGGGAATCAAACACCTGATTTTAGCGTTGTAAATCCGTAGACTTAGTGCCGTTCCAGCGGAGGACGTCACTACTTGAAAAGCGTATGATCAAAGTGAAGAATCAGAAGTTTAAAGACAGCCAATGTAAAATACGTTTCTTTTAAGTCGCCTAGACATCGATAACGTCCTCGTAAGTCCCTCGGTGGGTCGTCATGTTTACGGACTTACAAAGCTATAATCCGGGATTCGATTCCTCTCAAATCAAAATGGTTGAAGTGATACTGAAATGTTGTTAAATCGAAAACACTTGCCTTCACTGTTTTTCCTTTATTTTTTAACAGCTTCAGAATGGCATGTCTAACCAGTAGTGGTTCAGAGAAATGACAGGCGCTCGTGAACCACAACACGTTTAAACTGTGTATAAGCGATTGTAAGATTTTAGTTTTCCTTGCAAGCGACAAACTAATCTTTGTCAAGGGAAACGTTTCTGCTTGACTCGTACTCTCTTTCAAATACCAGAGAGTATTATCACTGAGGAAACCCCAGGTCAACCTCGTAGACTTAAAGTACGACATGAAACCGCTGATTTTATAAACATGAAATAATAAAAAATGCACCTGCTCTGAATGGTTAGCTCTAAATTTACCAAAAACGTTTGTTTATTTATTTCAATGCAAATATGTAGAATAGGTCATCCGCATTTTGTCCATCGCTACGATCAAAACTCGAATTTTAGCATCCGTAGTCTTACTGCTGACCTATGAACGAACTCATTATAGAAAATCAAAGAGGAGGCCTGATCCCCGACTCTAAAAGAGTTATTTTTTATTACACTAAAGTTTGCCCCCCCAATGGCTTAGCGGTATGTCTGCAGACTTCCAACGCTACAATCCGGGTTTCGATACCCGTGGTGGGCATAGCACAGATAGCCCATTGTACAGCTTTGTGTTCATTCAAAAACAACAACACTAAAGTTTACTAATCAATAACTATGAATGTGTTACTTACGTTGAATGAAATTAGACGCATCTAAATTATCTAGACTTTGTAAAATAGATTTGCAAAGGTCGAAAATGTAATCACAGTCTGATTGAAAGCTAGCCTTAGTATTTTTATTATCTCTCTACAATGCATACCGTAATAGGCTCGCCATGGCTTATTAAAATGTTCGCTAATAAAAACCATTCTTACTTCCAGTCGAAATTATCCGACTTCTCAATGATATCATAGTTGGGATGATAACAAACTGTGAGGAAAATGGACTGATCATCTGGTTGTCCACAATAATTTAATGTCGAACCAATCTCTGATCATTCTAATTGGATACAAAGGTCGAATGTCGAGATAGCAGACTGTTTATTTGCAAAATGCGCATGTCACTAAAGCATAAAAAAGTGGCTGAGATCAGAGTTTAGTGCCATAAGCACATGATGAAAAAGGTTACAAACATCTGTGATGAAGAAAATGTTCATAGAACTCAGTACAAGCTTTAGACCAAAAATGTTCTGTAAGATTCTGAACAGAGAACAAGTTCCTGGTCAAGACGTATCTCTAAAGAAAAACAGTTCATCTTGAATCAAATGAGGACAATATATATCATCAGCGGAGTACAACTACATTCTCACCAAATATACAAGAGAGGACATGGAGAATGTTCACCACTCAATGTTAAGCTACTTAAACTTGGTTATTAATTTCGGGTTATTTGTCAAACTAAGCACTTTAGAATTTTTTTTCAGAAACATTGTTTGGGTGAGGAAAATTTGTAAATTTTTTTATGTTGTCTTCCCACTGAATTTATTGAAAACAGTTTGCACCGGCCACTTAATGGCCTTCATATGTGATGACCATTAGGAAATGTGAAATAACTTATCTTAATGCTAAGACACAGCCCAGATTAAACTCTTAGTTTCCGTGATGTAAATAAAGATAAGAATGATCCATCATGGTCATGCAACAACATCTCTGCTTTGAAGTTACGCATCAAAGTGGATAAACAGCCATATAACCAAAGAAATAGTTTGTTTCCATTAGACCAATTACATTAATAATACACGATGTTATTCAAATACGACATATATGTGATGTAGTAGGCATTTTGATGTAAATGTTAGTAATACATATAATTTTCCGGTATTTGATAGCAAACACCAAAATCTAAATTGAATATATTCGTAACTAGATTTTTTAACATATTGCTCCAATAAAAGCTTCAAAATACTATTTATTTATGTTAGTGTGAAAGGTTGCTTGTGTGAAACAACGTGCAATGAACGCGAAAATTTGTTTAGTTCAAATCGCAAAATATCTATGTTTGCTTATAAAATTATTTGATCTTTGTCCCGTGAGCTTGAGCGAAGTTGTAATTCTGTTGTACGACGGTTAGCGTTAATTTTATTTCCCTGAACGCGAATTTTCTTCTAAGAAGTATTCGCACAAAAATAATTGAAAAACCTTTTAACACAGAAGCCTACATTTACCATATAACTTACAATTATTTTCCAGTAAGTTAATCAGTAAAGAACAATTGATTCTTACTTTCTGTGGGGCATTGATGACTCCAGTGTTATAGCCAAACTGGAACATTCCAAGGACGGCTGTAATAATAGCGAAAACCAGCATACATGTCAGACCTTCCTAAATAAAGACACAAATGAAGAGTTAACACAAAACTTATTGCCCTAAACATTTAACAGAGGAATTTAGTCAACAGTTGTAGTGTGTTAAATGTCTCAGAATTTATTTATAGAAACTTAGAATACAAAGAGCATCCTATTAAGTCACAACTCAAATGACTATTTCTATTATCTCTTAGGTTATAGATAAGGTATAAATATACTACATATGATATTAAGAATATAAGAACACTATCTTATCACTTGACAAATCTGAATATGTGTAAGTTCTCTTATAACAAACCGCTGAACCGAATGTCAACAAACTATACATGTATTCTTAGGGCATCCCAGAGAGTGTAAGATAAGTGGATGTAGATTGGAGGCTATTTCTAAACTCCTGTGTCATCCTCGGAAATCCCATGCTTTCCTCGTGCGTTATTAATAATTTGAAAAATAAATTCACTTGGCGATCCTGTTTACGAAAGCAGCGTTCACAGGTTTCTTATATTTTAAATGCTTATATTTATTAACTAGAATGCTAAAACACTCGAAATGTATTACTTAAGGTGTGAAGACCATATTAACAGGTTACGACATTTTCCAATAAAAGTATCGAAGTTTTGAATTTTAAAAATCTCGGTCGTTTAACAGATGCAAATGCATAAACACAGATTTCATTTATATATACTTACATTCTTAACACAGACTTAACCGAGAGCAGTTACACCCAACCTTTTTTAGATCACATATACGAAAGCCTCGTTGTCACACATGAGTATAGCAACCAAAAAGTTTAGATCTTGTACAGGAAAGCCTCGTTGTGACACATGAGTATAGCAGCCAAAAAGTTTAGATCGTGTACAGGAAAGTCTCGTTGTGACACATGAGTATAGACAGCCAAAAAGTTTAGATCGTGTACAGGAAAGCCTCGTTGTGACACATGAGTATAGACAGCCAAAAATTTTAGATCATGTACAGGAAAGCTCCGTTGTAACACATGAGTATAGTAGCCAAAAAGTTTAGATCGTGTGCAGGAGAGCCACGTTGTGTCACGTGTATAGACAGTCAAAATATTTAGATCATGTGCAGGAGAGCCTCGTTGTGATACGTGTATAGACAGTCAAAATATTTAGATCAGATACAGGAAAGCCTCGTTGTGTCACATATGTATAGACAGCCAAATTTATTACATCGGATACAAGATATCACCATTGTGACACACGTATATAGATCAGTCAAAGAGGCGAGAGGTCGCGAAACTATAGGCTTTAAAGATGTGACCCGCCTTTTGAAAACCAATGATACGTACTTGGCGTTTAATACACTCAGCCCATTCTGTGTTCAACACGTGCACTTTGGTGCAACTTAAATGGAAGAAGTAAAATATTCAAATCACGATGTTCCTTACCAACCTACGAACTTCGTGGAAGCCTGTTCCATGTTGATTGGCTCAGACTGATGCACGTGAAACGAAGGTAAAACTGAGAACGAATATTCATTCTCGTCGAAACGTCTTATTTGTTTTGTTTACTGTGTTGAACAAGCAGAGAGCCTGTAATCGGCATATTCTAAACAGCAAGTGCTACTCCATAACTAGTGAGCAACAAATTAAACAGTAAAATATGTCAAAAATTCGAGATGAAACTTGATCGAAGCGACAACTACTTTTCGAATAATTAAATAACAAATTTAATTACGTATTTTGTCAGGTGTATATGTATATACATACATATAATTTATAGTAATTCCAGTTTTTATAAAGTACCTTCGAGAATCATAAGATAATTCGAAATAAAAGAAAAAGAAAACTCGTTAGTTTTACTCTCATAAGTAAATCTCAAATGATTTTTAAATAATTTGTTTTTGAAGGTTGGATATGAAACGCAAAATATATTTTAATGAACACATCTAGACATATTAAGTAATATCTTGAGCACATAAGGGATCATCTGTACTCTTAGACGTACCGAAGCAAAGGATAAAGAACTTTCATTTATGATTCTTATTTTTTTTAAAATAAAATTCAGTACAACTGAAGCTCGACTCGTAATCCGAGAATCGTAGATTTAAATCCCTCTGACACCAAACATGTTAAGCATTTCAGCCGTGGGGACGTTACAATATAACGATCAATCCCACTATGCGTTGGTAAAAAGAGTGTCTCAAGAGTTGGTGGTGGGTGGTGATGACCAGCTGTCTTTCCTCTAGTCTTACACTGCTAAATTAGGGACGGCTAGCGCAGATAGCCCTTGTACAACTTTGAGTGGAATTCAAACAAAGAAACGGAAATTCAGTGCCCAGTTATGTGTATAATAGGACTAAGAGAATTTAATGTGGATATAAGAATATAACGTCTCGTCCAAAATGCAAGGTCGACTTTATTTACAATTATGAATTCTGTACACTTGATTCTATAGCTATTCAATGACACTCAACTATACAGCAAAACGACTTGGGTCTATATGTCCAGCTATCACCTTCTTATCCATGGCGAAACTCTTACAGCTTCCCATATTCTGATCACCGTGAAACTATTCTTGGGTATGATCCCGAAGGCTTCTAAAACAAACTCAGTACTTTTTGTTTTCACATATTGTTTCTTCACGAATTGAAAAAAACCTTTTTAATTTCCCTTTTCTGTTACTACTCGTGTCTTTACTTCCTGAAATCTGACAGCCAAGGAAACTTTCATGGGGTTCTTAAGAACGATCCAGATATCTGGGACACCAAGAAATACGAGTTAGTGGAAAATAGTTACACTAATAAGAAGCAGGTGAATAGAAATGAATTATTCAAACGTTTTTAATCAGCACACCAACACTCACGATATTTCGCCTTCCCATAAAACCGATAAAACAACCGCCTTGTTTTTTATTGAGATCTTTGCTAGTTACGTATGCCTAGCTCTTAAAAATAAATATTGGATAAAATAAATGAAATATTGTAAACATGCTATTATGACTGAAGTTGACATGGTATCAATATTGAGGTAAAAGAAGAGAAATATAGACGTGATATCAAAGAGAGGTAAAAGAAAAGAAACGCTGTAGACATGCTATCAAGATTGAGGTTAAAAGATTTGTTTCGAATTTCGCGCAAAGCTACTACGACGGTTATCTACGCTAACTGTTCTTAATTTAGCAGTAAAAGACTAAACTTGAGTCATGAAATGGTTTTAACTGTAACTTTATAAGATGAGTATACCAATAAAGTTTATTGTCCCTATAAACCAGTGGTTCTCAATCTTTTCTGACCTGCGGCACACTACGACAATCTGAATATTTTCGCGGCTTACCTGAAAAGTCTTAATGGTTTTCTTAGGTACACGTTATACGGCAAGCCTTAGAACGAAAATTACGGCAAAAGCAAGCGATAATAATGTCATTGTGCATCACGTTTAGATACACGTAACACAGAAGAGTCAACTTATAAAGCCTTAGAACGAAAATCACGGCCAGAGTAAGCGATATTTTTTTACAATACTATCGCTTGCTTTGGCCGTGAGTGTCGTTCTAAGGCTTTTTAACGATTTTATGGTACAGCAAAAAATCAAAACTTTTTACTTCTACATATGTTTTCAATGTGACGCTTGTGCCTGCTTTCCAGAGCAAACCAAACTTGAAGCGAGGATCTAACGTAGACAAACAAGCTCGCATTTCATCATCGACTGCAAGAAGACTCTCTCTCTCTCTTTCTGGCTTTAATTTCAGTCAATGCTGAAAATCCAATTTCGCAAAACCACGAAAATGCAAATGAAAGCACAACTTGCTTTTTTTTTTCGTCGACAGCAAGTGACGGAAAGTAATGTTTTAATGCGGACTGTAGGTCGCTTAGTGTGTTCAAAATTTGAGGGACAATTTTCTTCTTTGACGGACATTCGTTAAAAGAAGGAAAACAATCAAGAACTCCTTTCGATATCTTATTCTTCCAGAGCGTCACCTTTTTTATCGAAGGCCTTCAGTTTAAACATTGCAGTAACAATGTTTTCAGATAGTCCTTGGAGACTTAAGTTCAGAGAATTTAATTTGTCGAACAAGTTGGAGAGAAACTGAGCCTTCAGTCACCAGATTTTATCATGAAGAAAAAATTCAAAATCTGCTTAATCAACCTCCAAGAGTGTGTTTTTCGTATAGCAAAGCCACAACGGGCTATCTGCTCAGCCCAAGGAGGGGACCAAACCCCAACCTCCAAGAAAGGAATTACTTTAGTTTTTAGTTGGACAAGATGCTTTAACACCTTACCTTTCAAAAGCCATCGAACTTCAGTGTGATACAGTAGCTTTTTATAGTCTGAATCCATCGCCTCACAGAAAAGAGAGAAAAGTCGAAATGAAGTGGCCGAGACTTGATGAAATTCACCACTTGAATAACTTTATTTATAACAGACTGCAAATCTCTCGGCAAAGATTTGGAGGCGAGCGCCTCTCTGTGAGTCATGCAGTGAACAATCCTAGTGTTTGGATTTTGTTGGAGCACCAGAGTGAAGAATCCCTTCTTTTTCCTTGCATTGAAGGACAGCCATCGGTGCAAACGCTGACACATTTATTCCAATGCAATTTGAAGAGCAAAATGTTTTCATTCACCAACTCGAAAATATCTTGATCTTTCGCTGTACATTTTAAATCTTTGCAAAATAAGTATTCGTTTACGATTTTTCCATCTGTTATGAATCGAATAAAAGCCAGAACTTGAACTTTTCCACTAAAGTCAGTAGATTCATCAACTTGAAGAGACCATAGCAGAGACAATTCCTCTTCAGGAGCTTTGAAGTGTTCGCAAACTTGATCCTTCAAATCAGATGACACGTCTACAATTCTGCGCGAAATTGTGTCATTGGACAGTGGAACTTACTTAACCTGTTTAGCAGCATCCGTTCCAAGCATAGTTTCAACGATGATCGCTAACGTTGGCGCAATGACTGATTCGGCCTCCGTATGCGCTTTGCCAACATTTGAGCAACCTTACATCTTGCAATCAATCCTTTCTCGGGCAGCTTTATGTAGTTCGCAAGATTCCCTGATTGTTCGTGTTGTTGAGTCGTGAGATTCTCGAAGTATTCTTTTGGTTTATCCTTCACAGCTGAATGTTTTGTTTCCAAGTGTCTCTTCAGTTTGCTAGGAACAAGCAGCCTCGTTTGATAAAGCTGCATTGCAGAGTAGTCAGAATGGTAATTGAGAATGTTCCGATTCCAAAGTGATAAAACCGTATTCGATGTAGTTCGATTTTGTACTATTAATTTGATTCCTTGCTTTTGATTCAACACATTCTCCTTTGCAGCACCAGACTTACTTAAATATTTTTCCATGGATAAATGATAAAGCTAATTCATACACGATAAGCACGAAGTTCTGCAGTTGATATAAAATTCCTACCTACAGCGTAAAAGCTGTAGCTTGCCGCAGAATGAGAACGTGTTCCAGAAAGCACTTTGATAGTTTGATGCATCATTTATGACGTACGAAGCGCTTGTTGCGCCACAATTAAACTAACAGTCGAACCGTTGCAGTCGAGAATGAAATTTAAGTATGAACTTCTCAGTAGCTTGAGTTCAGTTAAAACCATCGAATGTTTTGGAAGGTTTCAGAGTGGCTCTATCGTAGCTTTTATTAACTAATGTGTTCGACTTGTTTGTAAAATCCCAAGAAAGTTGAATGTGTTTCAAAAACCAGCGGCACCCAGGTTGAGAATCACTGCTATAAAAGGACGAAGCGTCTTCCAATAGAAATATTAAAGGCTTATAAATAAATCGAGAATTTGATCAATCAGAAGATTACATAGAGAAAGTTCTCAACGTGGAGGTCAAAAGTCTTTATTTTCAGGAAGTTAAAAACTTATCAGATGCTAATTTCTAGATGCAGCACGTATTAGAGCCTGACCACAGAATGTATGTCAGCCATGATACTGTTGCACCATGTCAATACATAAGCCTTAAATGCTCCCTTTTCCTTGTGTGGGTCCATAAACATTTCTTGAAACAAATGTTTCTGTTACATTGGTTCATTATTATCCTCAAAACAAATGTTTCACTTGTTTTAATCAATTGATATTCTCAGAAGAAATGTTTCGCTTGTACTGGTTCGTCAACATTCTCGAAAACAAATGTTTCGTTTGTTTTGATTCATTAATATCCTCAGAGTAAATGTTCCCCTTGTGTTGGTACCTTAATTCTTTGAACCACGTTGCTATGTCTTATGAATTAGTTTCCATATACTAAACACTGACATCCAATGGTGAACAATGTCCTACACGCGTTTTCGTTCGTTTATTTTCTTACTCTTTCTTTTTCTATGTTTGTAATAACGCCGTTGTGTTCAGTTTTTTGAAAAGTTATTACTTTTAATGTATGTCCACGACTCTTTGATCTTCTAAAAAGTTCCTATAGAATGGCACGTGTTGTAGTTGAGGTGTACGTCACCTACTGTTGAAACGCACGACACACGACACTGTCAGGATATTAACTTAACAAACATAATCTGTCAAACATTCATATCCAGTGAATAAACATCAGTAATTCCCTTCTTTCTGATCATGACTTCTAAATTAGATTTCGAGGTAAATATAATGTAAATATCTTCACTTTTCTATCCAGGCTAGTCGTTTTTCTGTTTCTCTTAATACTTCAATGAACGTTTTTTGTCAAACAATTTTCGGATGTGTTAAAACCTCAGTTTTCTGTTCCAATGCACTTGACACGACAAACGTCAGCACACAATACGTAAATTACAATACATATTATACTACAACCTTAATTTAGTTCAGACGAGTAATACTAACTTTAGATATAAAATCAGTTCGTCAGTCGTGCTTACTATCAAGATTTTATCTGTTTGCTCTATGAACGCAGGATTTATCGACTTTAGATTTTTCTATGAGTCCAAACCTGTAGAAAACACAAATAAACGCTTGAATCTAGGAGCAATTTACATGTCACCCTGCAGGGCAGCAAATGTTAGCTATTGTACTGATGCAACAATAGAGTGTTGTACGAAAGTAGCAATTATTAGCTATTGTACTGATGTAATAATTAAGTGTTGTAAGTTTGTTTGTTTTTAAATTTCGCACAAAGCTATATGTGCTAGCCGTCCCTAATTTAGTAGTGTAAGACTAGAGGGAAGGCAGCTAGTCATCACCACCCACCGCCAACTCTTAGGCTACTCTTTTACCAACGAATAGTGGGATTGACTGTCACATTATACGCCCCCACGACAATTTGATTATGTCTTCATTGATGTCATTTCTAAATGTAATACTGAGAAACTGGAGTTCTTTTTAAAAATTATATTATTTTTTCAGTAAACGTCACCACTTTTAATATATAAAGATATATGAGTAAAATTTATGAAAATTTTGAGTTTGAGCTCTGTACATCAAATCATTTTGATGCATTGAGTTGCATATGACAAAGAGTACGATCCAAACAATTTTCGAGTGCAATATCCCTCACAAAAATCCTTTTTCAGGAAATGTTTATTTTTTCTAATTGTATTTTTCAATGAGGTGTGAATACCAAGATTAGTAATTACTTGAAAAAACAGCCACCTGTAGAGCAAAGTTTTTGTTAATTTAACTAAATATTTACAGACTGGTAAGCCTAACTTCAAAATTACATTTCCTAATTTTCTAACATGTACGTCGTATTTGTTTCTTATTATGTACAAGCTACTCAATGAGCTATCTGTATAGAACTCGTCGAGAGTATCGAATCCTAATTTTTAGCGTTATACGTTCTTAAATGTAATACTGAACCACCAGAGACTATTGTGTCGCAAAAACTTATCTATATATAAAACTCAAAATCTGTTTATTTGTTTGGACCCGGCATGACCAAGCGTGTTAAGGTGTGCGACTCGTAAACTGAGGGTCGCGAGTTCGCATCCCCGTCGCGCCAAACATGCTCACACTTACAGTCATGGAGGCGTTATAATGTTACGGTAAATCCCACTATTCGTTGGTAAAAGAGTAGCCCAAGAGTTGGTGGTAGGAGGTGATGACTAGCTGCCTTCCCTCTAGCCCTCAAGTAACTTTATGTGAAATTAAAACAAACAAAGAAAACAAACTTTACTTGTTTGTCCACTGCGTTCACTGTGCAGGTCACCCTTCGCTCAAGCGAAGGCGCGCAAAACGACAGTTTTTCGTTGATATATACCTCCATCGCCTGTGGCCGAACCGGTCATTTTATTGTTATTATAAGCATTACTAAAATAAATGCCACGCATACAGCACAGTTTTTTGGCAAGATTGAGCTAATACTGAATTTAGAATATAGTATTACAGACTTATTTGATTATAGATCAAGCTTTATACACAAACGAAATGTATGCAGAATTAAAATCTCGTGTGTGAAAAAGCAAACATTAGGCCTAACCTAGAAAATAAAATTATGCCATCTGCCCTGAACTATAATACGTGAAGATAGTAAAACTTAAATTATATTGTCTACAATGAGATTGAAGTCAGTGAAACTGGTAAGGTGGAAGATAGGTTGAACCTAGAAACTGTATTTTTTATTAGTATTAAAATAGATAGGCTTATATACTAATGGGGAACACTGGGTAACGCCCATAAAAATGGTTAAAATTGCTCACTCGTAGTAACTTATACAAGATAACATATGTAATCACTGGCTAACCTCACACACACAAAACTGCGTGCAGAATTGGGATGTTACGTGTGAAAAATCTAATAGTTGGCTTGGTGTATAAAATAATATTATGCTGTCTTCCATAAAATAGACTACGTGAAAAGATTAGGGGTTGCATTATAATACTTATTGTATAAAATGAGATTGAAGTCAAGCCAGATAACGTATTTTACCTCGCCCTTCCCTGTGGTTCATCACCTGGAAGTAGATTCTTTTTTTCTTTATTTGTATTGCATTATAATATAAAGTACAATACTGCATTATGTTATAATACGGTATTGCATTCATAAAATGTATTAAGTTTACATTAAAACAATTTGAATATAATATTACACATTATTTACGTTTGAAATTTTAATATTAGGGCAGGGATGACGGAGAATGGAGAGAATAAAGCTAGGCCTATCCTGTTTGCCAGAATGGGTACTCATACGTGTATAAGATAATCTAAATATTTTCTATAAGAGGTTATTTATCCTTCCCAGTGGAGGAAAAATAAAAGACTAAAAGACACTGTGTACAAGGAAATCTTGATTTAAAATTGGTTCGTAGTTTCAAACCTAAGAGTTTTTTCATACATTTATGAAAAAAAATTTACACATCGAAATACGGAAAGGGTAAACAGAAAAAGTAGCCGTTTTTTGGGGTTTATTTTTGAAAACCTGGGCAATACTGGGTAACGCTGCCAGTATTATATAAAACTAGATAAAATTATTCAGTCACAGTAATTTAACCAAATAGCATACCTAATCACTGGCTGACAAAGTCGATCTCAAGAAATCACAAACGTTTCTTTGATATTTGTATTGGTGTTTGACTGAGAAGCAGTTTAATGTCAGGTGATTAGTGTGGCCTAACACTAGATTTGTTTTTATTTTAAAACATTTTGAGGAGTGTGAAAATCAAAGTGAACTAACGTAGTTGGTTATCGATTACTGAGTAAGTTAGCTAGTTAGCCAGTCTGGCATGGCCGAGCGCGTAAGGCGTGTGACTCGTAATCCGAGGGTCGCTCTAAACATGCTCGCCCTCCCAGCCGTGAGGTTGTATAATGTTACGGTCAACCTCACTATTCGTTGGTAAAAGAGTAGCCCAAGAGTTGGCGATGGGTGGTGATGACTAGCTGCCTTTCCTCTAGTCTTACACTGTTAAATTAGGGACGGCTACCACAGATAGCCCTCGAGTAGCTTTGTGCGAAATTCAAAAACAAACAAAGCTAGTTAGCCATTGAAGTTTGTGTTTTATGGATAGAGTGTTTGTTACGTAATAAGAAAATCTGTAACCTGGGTCCCTTATTTGGGAGACAGTTATTTTACTGGCTTGGCATGGCCTGCTAACTAAGTCACTCAAATCGCAACCTGCGTGTAGTGAGTTTCAATCGCGACCCTGAACATGCTTGCCTTTCAGCAGTGAGTACGTTACACTATTAGAGTGAATCGCCAGTCTTCGTTGATAAAGAGTAGACCAATAGTTACTGGTCGATAATATTGACTAGCTGCCATATAGTTTATTACTTTAAAATTACGAACGGCTAGTGCAGAGAGCCCTCGAGTATCTTTTCGCGAAATTCAAAAACAAACAAAGAAGTTATTTGGCCCAATTATTTGCATAATAAAAACACAGATAGTGCTATACGTATGACAAAATTTACAAGTAAATGGAATTATTAATTTTGGCTTATCGCTTTCTAGATGTTACACTAATTACATAAAACATTAGACTTGTATAACATTAACTCCCAGAAATAAAACGTTTTCATTACCGTTAAATAGAACAGACAGTGTATTTTTTTTTTCAACAGTAGAAATCATTACAACACTGGTGTCAGGAATGGGATTATTTTGGTAAAATACAATCCAGACTGAACTTCAAGATCACAATATATGCTAGAAGCAAGAAGAGAAATTTAACGTAAATCGTGAAAGATGGTTATTTGATTGTTTGTTATGAAGTTAAGCACAAAGCCACACAATAGCCTATCAGTGTTCTGCTCACTACGGGTATGGAAACCCAGTTTCTAACGTTGTAAGTACGCATATATACCGCTGTGTAACTGGGGAGGAGATAAAGAATGAAAGGAAAAATAAAAAATCAACAAGAAAGTAACAGAGAATGAAAATATAATCAATAAGAAACAAAGCGAAATTGCAATAGAAGGAATAAAATGGAATTTAAGAGAATAATTACAATAATAAGTCTTAAGAGATAAAAGTTATTAATAACAAGATTAATATGATTAAGAGAAAGAATGAAAGTCACAGGAAACATACAAAAAAATCTCAACAAAGCAAAGAAAAGGTTGTAACAAGAAATCTCAAAAAAGTAAAGAATATGTAGTGCCAAAGGATCTCAACAAACCAAAGAAAAGGTATTAACAAAGGATCTCAACAAAGTAAAGAAAATGTAGTGCCAAAGGATCTCAACAAACCAAAGAAAAGGTTGTAACAAAGGATCTCAAAGTAAAGAAAAGGTAGTAACAAAGGATCTCAACAAACCAAAGAAAAGGTAGTACCAAAGGATCTTAAAGCAAAGAAAAGGTTGTAACAAAGGATCTCAAAGTAAAGAAAAGGTAGTAACAAAGGTTCTCAACAAACCGAAGAAAAGGTAGTACCAAAGGATCTCAACAAACCAAAGAAAAGGTAGTAACAAAGGATCTCAAAGTAAAGAAAAGCTTGTAACAAAGGATCTCAACAAAGCACAGGTTGTAACAAAGGATCTCAACAAACCAAAGGTAGTACCAAAGGATCTTAACAAACCAAAGAAAAGGTAGTACCAAAGGATCTCAAAGTAAAGAAAAGGTTGTAACAAAGGATCTCAACAAATCAAAGAAAAGGTTTTACCAAAGGATCTCAACAAATCAAAGAAAAGGTAGTACCAAAGGATCTCAACAAACCAAAGAAAAGGTTGTAACAAAGGATCTCAAAGTAAAGAAAAGGTTGTAACAAAGGATCTCAACAAATCAAAGAAAAGGTTTTACCAAAGGATCTCAACAAATCAAAGAAAAGGTAGTACCAAAGGATCTCAACAAACCAAAGAAAAGGTTGTAACAAAGGATCTTAACAAACCAAAGAAAAGGTAGTAACAAAGGATCTCAACAAACCAAAGAAAAGGTTGTAACAAAGGATCTCAACAAACCAAAGAAAAGGTAGTACCAAAGGATCTCAACAAACCAAAGAAAAGGTTGTAACAAAGGATCTCAACAAACCATTGAAAAGGTAGTCCCAAAGGATCTCAAAGTAAAGAAAAAGTAGTAACAAAGGTTCTCAACAAACCAAAGAAAAGGTAGTACCAAAGGATCTCAACAAACCAAAGAAAAGGTAGTAACAAAGGATCTCAAAGTAAAGAAAAGCTTGTAACAAAGGATCTCAACAAAGCACAGGTTGTAACAAAGGATCTCAACAAATCAAAGAAAAGGTTTTACCAAAGGATCTTAACAAACCAAAGAAAAGGTTGTAACAAAGGATCCCAATAAACCAAAGAAAAGGTAGTACCAAAGGATCTCAACAAACCAAAGAAAAGGTTGTAACAAAGGATCTCAAGAAACCATTGAAAAGGTAGTCCCAAAGGATCTCAACAAACCAAAGAAAAGGTTGTAACAAAGGATCTTAACAAACCAAAGAAAAGGTAGTAACAAAGGATCTCAACAAACCAAAGAAAAGGTAGTACCAAAGGATCTCAACAAACCAAAGAAAAGGTTGTAACAAAGGATCTCAAGAAACCATTGAAAAGGTAGTCCCAAAGGATCTCAACAAACTAAAGAAAAGGTTGTAACAAAGGATCTTAACAAACCAAAGAAAAGGTAGTACCAAAGGATCTCAACAAACCAAAGAAAAGGTTGTAACAAAGGATCTCAAGAAACCATTGAAAAGGTAGTCCCAAAGGATCTCAACAAAGAAAAGGTAGTACAAAAGGATCTCAACAAACCAAAGAAAAGGTTGTAACAAAGGATTTCAACAAAATAAAAAGATACAAGAGAACATCTCTGCCATGATAAAATATTCCTGAACTGAATTGATGAACACAAAGATCAACGCAGCCACTCTTCTTTGTGCATCTGCTCAAGTACTTTAACTTTAAACATCATTAACTTCGCAGTATGGAAAAGGGCAATTATAATCATCTTGTTTACATCTGCTGGTATTACTGCTTTGCCACAACAATGACTGAAGGATCTTTCTGGATTACTCCAACAATATTACTACCTCATTAAGTTACTTCTCGATCAACAACGTTGTGCAATTAAAACAGAAAAAAATATGATGAAAACTAAAAATATTAGACAATTTGAAATAATTTTTTAAAATTGAATGGATAGAATAGTGTTTATTTTAAATTAACAATATTAAACAATATTCAAACTGAGAACCGTAACAACTATCAGACGTTTGATGGCTACCTTATTAAATAGATTTAAAATGTTAACTCAGAAGACAGCTTGTAAAGCGCGGTTTTGAAGCAGCAAAAAAAAAGTGGAAACCTAAATACACCTTGTTGAAGACTTGGAGATACTAAATTATCTTTAACGCTAAACGATGGACTCTTTATCTCATGCCTTATTCCTAGATATCATAATAGATGAAGATATGCAAATTACATTAAAGCAAAGTAGGTGTACATCTTTAAAGAAACCATCCTCTTAGCAATAGATCTTGGACCAGTTAAAGTTACATAAAAATAACTCCAAACTGCACCTACAAGTTGAAGAATCGTCAGATTAAAAAGTTGAAAAGCGTAGAAACATCAACTTCATACAACTGAAGTCTAAAAGAACAAAAATACTTATATAAGTAAATGTTTATTCGGGAAGAAAGGAATAAGCTATGGGACAGAAGGTATTTCAACTGCAAATTAAAAAAAAATAATTTTGCCAGAAATTATAAACAAAAACGTTTAAATCAGACAGAAGTAAAAGTTTTAACTACAGTTAAAGTACATATTGCCAGCAAGTACAGGCAAAAGCCTGTAGGAAATAAAAAGTGCGTGTGTTTTTTCTTATAGCAAAGCCACATCGAGCTATCTGCTTAGCCTACCGAGGGAAATCGAACCCCTGATTTTAGCGTTATAATCTGGAAACATACCGCTGTACTAGCTGGACACAAATAAAAAGCATTGCACCAAAGGATTACAGAAAAAGAAATATAATACTTAACGTCTAAAACATAAACATTGCCTCTGAAATGGTAATGAATCAGTCGTTGATAGTAAACTATGAAGGCGTTATTTTTAGTATGAGGACATTTCTCCTGCTTTAATGAAGATAAGTAAAGCATAATGTAAATAGTCCAAACACTGGTGGGAACCTCTGCAGTTTTTTGATTGGCATTACTTCTACGGTGGATATAAAATTATTCTGACAATGAAAGCCTAGAAATTTGCTTCCAGAGATAAAACAGTAAGAAAAATTGAAGATTAAGTGGTCATAAAATCACAGCAAGAAGAAAGTTGGAATTTCTTACAGAGAAACGCTTCTGTGAATAACATGGAATGGGGATAATTGACCATGTGGAAGAAGTATGTTGGGAAGGGCTTCACGGATGTTAAAATAGACTTTCTTCAAACATTTTGCACAGTTTACAGTCACGAACTTCTTGTGCACTAACAAGGATGGAAAAACAAGACAATAAAGTAATCAACCTAAAGTGTAACAAAGCGCTATCCAGATGAGCAAGCAGTCCAAACCGAAAGTCATCGATTCTATATCTTTGAAATTACATTGGTAAGAGAATGATCATCGGCTTGGCTTCTAAAACTTTCCAGATGTAAATCTACTAGTCTTAAGTCGCTTCCAAAGTATCACAAAGGATGGAACCATTAACTGTTTCCTACATCTAATTAACTGAAAAGTAGTCCCATACACACACACGCACCAGTGACAAGATGGCAAATATTACTAAAGAATAAAAGATTATCCCATGTTTGACATTAAGCCATGGTAAAGAAAACTATCTGAGTGAAAAGCTTAAACCCAACTAATGGGTAAATATAAAAGCTTTTATTTTATTAATCCGAATGCTTATACTGTACGGTTTTACACCTTTAATTTTTACTATTATAATGCCCATATTTATGAGTGTGTTTTTTATTACCATGAATTATTTTATTTTTCTTACATAGGTTTTCATTTCGTTTGCCATTTTTCTCTTTACATTACAAAGAGGGAACAATGTTGTTTGATCTATTTTTAATATAAACCTTTCTAGAGGTTCGCATTGTTGTTGGATTGGAGGACAATTTAACGCAATTGTTAAGTGGATGGTCTGGTGTCTGACTTTAAAGGTTTAGAACAGTTTGAGCATTATGAAACAATGCTGTGAGGCTGTAAAAAATAGTATATTTTTCTATATTGTTGTGCATGCTTTAATGTATTGTTAAAGTAATTTGGTTAATTTAACTATTAGTTATAATGTGACGGTCAGTTTCACTATTCGTTGGTGAAAGAGTAGTCCAAGAGTTGGCGGTGGGTGGTTATGACTAGCTGCCTGGCCTGGCATGGCCAAGCGCGTAAGGCGTGCGACTCGTAATCCGAGGGTCGCGCTAAACATGCTCGCCCTCCCAGCCGTGGGGGTATATAATGTTACGGTCAATCCCACTATTCGTTGGTAAAAGAGTAGCCCAAGAGTTGGCGGTGGGTGGTGATGACTAGCTGCCTTCCCTCTAGTCTTACACTGCAAAATTATGGACGGCTAGCGCAGATAGCCCTCGAATAGCTTTGCGCGAAATTAAAAAACAAAACAAAAACAATTTAACTATATGTTTCTGCTTACCAGTTTATATCACCAATAGCTTTTAAAACACTTTTAACGTCACAAGTGCAAAAGCTATTATTGTAAGAACACTGACGTTTAATTTACGTTTTAAGCAATTTCTTGTCTTCGTAATACTACGCATTAAGGTAAATAACACCTTTAATAACCAACAATGGTATTATGTATACTTGTCATTACATTGTTTAACTTATGCTGAGATTTAACTGATAAAATGCTTTGTTCTGGAGGTATGCATATGTATAATATACAGAGATCAAAGAAACTGTAAAATAAAAACAACACGCTCGGTATTATACGTATAGAATCACATTCATTTATTACCGTTTCGTACAAGTATATAATAATAATAAAAACTGTGTTTTGGAAATTCGCACAAAGCTACTCGAGGGCTATCTGTGCTAGCCGTCCCTAATTTTGCAGTGTAAGACTAGAGGGAAGGCAGCTAGTCATCACCACCCACCGCCAACTCTTGGGCTACTCTTTTACCAACGAATAGTGGGATTGACCGTCACATTATACACCCCCACGGCTGGGAGGGCGAGCATGTTTAGCGCGACGCGGGCGCGAACCCGCGACCCTCGGATTACGAGTGCACGCCTTAACGCGCTCGGCCATGCCAGGCCTTAATAAAAACTAATTTTTGAGATATAAGCTGTTTAAACAAAACTATTGACACATATTCTAAAGCTAAATATATATATACTATATAGAAGACTTGTTAAAATACGTCAGGTATAGATAATAAAAGACCAGTATTCCATAAATAAAACATTCTGTTTCTAGACCTGTACCGAACACTTAGTAGCTTCAAACACCCTATCAGCTGAGGTATGTTGATATCCAATCAGTTGTTGATAACAAAGAAAGAACAAAGCTATTGTGAAAGTTCACAATTATTTAAAACCTTCTATTCTGAAACTATTCTCGTTTTCACCACACTAAAACAAGGTAATTTGTATTAACTTGTAAATCAAAATCAGCTCACCAGGCAATTCTGAATAAGTCGGAGAGTAGGCCATACTGAACACACCTAAAGTGACAGAAAAAAGTCACATTAATACTGTCATACTGTATATATGTAGCAACAGAAAAAGATACATTGACAGCTATGTCCTTCCTTGAATGTCAGATACTTCCATCTAACTCACTTCTTTGACTATTCATCTCCAATGTCAAGTTCATATATATACGCTTGGTGTATCAGTGTCTAAACAAATTAATTTCAAGCAATTTGTCACTGTTTTTATCAACATTAACCAGTGTACCTTTGCAAATTGCACGTATTTATATTTTAGTTGTCTGGAAGTTTAACTTGCATCACTCTATAGTTGTTAATTTATTTATTAATATATCTAGCCTCCGATTCATTTTTCAGTTACTATGAATGATGAGACACACAGTATAAAAATGTATAAAAACAACAAACGATTTTTACTGACTTAAATGAAGTTTAATAATCGATATTTAAAAAATCCTAAACATATGGAAGTTTAAAAAAACACTAAATGGTAAATTATGACGAGTTTGTGATGTGTCATTGTCTAAAACACAAAACTAATTCATATCTTTCATTTCGTATCCTCAGATAAAGAACTTTAGACACAAACAGCTTCACTGTTGAAGCAAATTACAAAGCTTGTAACAGAAAACCAAACTTCACATTGGTTTAACTGAAACGACACAAAATTAATAAAGAAAAGTCGAAATTTACGTTATTTAACTGAATCAGTAAACTAGTATAGCAAAACTAAAACTTACATTAGTGTAGTTATAAGGACATAACTAGTATAGCAAAGCCAAAATTTACATTAGTTTAGTCATAATGACATAACCTGTACAGCAAAACCAAAAATAACTTTAGTTATAATGAAATGACTAGTAACAACAAAACCAAACTGCACACTGGTTTAACTAAAACAACATAACTAGTAATGGCAAAACCCAAATTCACACTGGTGTAACTAAAACAACATAACTAGTAATGGCAAAACCCAAATTCACACTGGTGTAACTAAAACAAGTCCAATAGAAAAAGCAGAAATTCTTACAAAGGATAAAAACTAGACGTAATCGAGAAAATTACATCGATAATTCAAACAGAAAAGGTGGTCACATGTACTTTAAAGTCAAGAAGATCACCCTTTATTTTAAAATAGTGACATCTATGTTTGTTTTGGGAATCTTCAATTTTGATAAACATACTTTTTGACAGTTGCAACAGCTACTGCAGCACATGATGACATCATCCACATGGAAAGTGCTCAGGCTCGAGTTCCACTTCTCACCATTCTAGCATCTAAAAAGTAAAATGTATATATATATATACGCAAATAAGTTTTCATCTGTGAACAATGCTCATTTAGTCCTATTATTACAAGTATTATTTGTGCGTCTTATTAGAAATTTAGTTTTTAATAAATCCCTCCTTTTTAAAGTACAGAAACTCAGATGTTTATCAGTTTTAGTTTCGTATTTTTGTTGATTTATTTTTTGTAGTAGTATTAGTTCAGCAAACTGTTCTTACTCAAAACAAAAAATATAACAAGGGAGAAGTTAAAAGTAACTTGCACCTCAATGAGAAATGTGTGCTTTTTTTAACAGTTAGATATTTTCAGTTATTCTTGCTGGTTTATCTCAAAATCACACATGAATTGTAAATGTATAATTATTTTCATATAATACTCCCAATCTTTTAGCATTGTGAGTATGTGTGTGTATCTTGGGAGAGCAGTCACCTTCCCAGATCTGTCTGCAGGTAGTAATGGGTGATATAGACGAGGGACGTTGTAGGCTTGGGAAACCAATTTCTAATTTTCATATGTGAGACTAGCGAATTGGAGGTTAAGACTGATGGACGGTGTATCCCCACCGCAATGTGGGTCCTATTCTACAGTCACCTCTAAATCCTAGGATACATTTTATGATCCTACGTTGTATCTTGTACCCTAGAATCTTTTTCTAAAAATATGCAACGTGTTGCAACGTGTTTTGTTTATGACTTAAAAATTTATGCTTATAATATATATATATTTGCTTCGTCCAAGAATGAAGCAAGGGGCGATAGTCAAGCTCCATCTCTGGCAATGAATCTCATTCATATTTATAATATTAACAATAAGAAAAGTTTGTTTGTTTATATCTAAGCACAAGCCTATACAACTAGCTGTCTGATCTGTAATCATATCTAAACTTGGATTTCAGTATTATAAGCCTTTAGAATAACCGCTAAACCAGTTTAAAACAACAAACTCTAAAATATACTAGTCGTAATACCACAAGTTGACGTATACAGTTGGTAAAACCTAAAGAAAGTGTGGCTGTTATTCCATGTTAAGTCTATATGCACAAGTTGATTTTCACGTGTTTACTTAATTGGACAAATAAAGAATATTAAGAACTACTTATAAAACACCAAAGAGATGTGAATGACTATCGAGCGTTGTTAATCTGTCTTAGAGTCGTATTTATCAACGTAAGTGTTAACTTTTATAGACTTTCTGTTCCTTACGTTTATCAGGATGTTCTATCGATCTCTCTTATCAATTTCTTTTTATATATTATATTTAAATATTTTTTTTCAGAATCATGTCCTGAAGATGTAACGTTGACATAACTGTTGTAGAAAACCTCCGAAGGTAAAGTATATTTTTAACAATTACTCTATCATTTCGTATTTATTTTATCAGAGCTATACATTTGTTCAGCGTGTATTAGCTTAATCCCTAATCTAATAGATAACACATGAAGTATAAACATATGTCGTGAGGTAACTACACCCTTGATGAAAAGTAATAGTTTTTGAAATTTGTATTTTCTCTCACATGGTGTCGCTGAAGTAGACCACATGGCTTCACTTTACTCTTGCAGCACGGATACGTTAACTGATTATTTGTCGTGTTCTCTTGTGGGAGAATAGATGATACTTCACTGTAACATCTTGAGATAAACAGCTGTCTCTTCTGTCGGCAAATTGAGTAATGGCTTACCAGATAGACGACTGTCTCTTCTGTCGGCAAATTGAGTAATGGCTTACCAGATAGATGGCTGTCTCTTCTGTTGACAAACTGAGTAATCGCAAAGTGTATGTCTTTGTTATTGTTATTCTAATTTACATCTAAGGTCAGCTTGCGTTTTATTAAGCCCCCCTCAGTGGCACAACGGAAGGTCTGCGGATTGACACCGCTAGAAACCCGGTTTCGATACCCATTATGGACAGAGCACAGATATCCCGTTGTGTAGCTTTGTGCTTCATTCAAAAACCTGTTCTGTTAAGCAGATTTATATATTTGCTTTCGGTTTTAAAACTTTTCCTCTAAAGTTTTCATCAGTAGAGACTATTATATATTTGCATAAACTTTGAGAGTTTTCTCAGATAGTTTATGAGTATCAGTTTCAGTTCTTATTTTGCAAAAGAGAGTTGAGGTTTAACTTAACATTAGTGATTTTTATTTACTCTTACTTTCATTTAGTGTATCTTATGCCATTGTTCCTCTGTTTCTCTTTGCAGATAATACCTATGCTGTCCATGGGATGTATTGCTGTCGTGTTGCAAGAATATAGCTAACATTAACGTTTTTCTATAGTAAGATGATATCTCGAGAATGACCAATAACGTGGTAGTGTTAGCCACTATGAATAAATATGACGTTTTCCCATTAATTACCCAACTTTAGACTAATAACGTTGCCACATGAAATCTCGTGTGAGTTGACTGATGGAAAGACATCTTAAGAAAACAAAATCCATCAATTGAGTCACGAATCCAGTGAAAGATAACTGTCCAGTATCCAACGCAAATACGAACACTATTTTTTCTCTGCAAACAAACACTAATTTCATATTGTATCATATATCGTGTTTTGTTTTTTTATTTCTTCAGTTAAACTCAATCAGTTCGTGGTTTATCCTGTCTTTTCATAACGGGTCATCACTTAAATATGGTGTTTTCTGAATATGTGAACAACATTTGTCACGTGCTTTGTTTTAGTTGGATGCGCTCAAATAACTGTTTCAAATAAACACATTCAGAGTAAAGAGACTTGATGAACAAAATGTCACTGAGGTTATTCCTATATTTGAGTCAATAATCCCATAATATCTGCCTTTGAGAGTGCCTAGTATATTAAAGACTAAACAAAGTTCGTACCGTCACGATTTATCACGCTCGTTTACTTAACACCATTAAACACTACAGCATAATCACCAGCATTCAGTCGATACTATTAAGCCTATTGCTGACCATCTCTTGTCTACTTGAACACCGACATCTTAAGAAACCCAGCTGATTTTCTTTCCTTTTCTGTACGTCAGTATATGAAAAATCACAGCGACCTCTTTCTAGCGAGAATGTCAACTAAGTTCGAACCACGTTTTAATCACAGAACAAACGGATAAAGAACTCGATCCGTAACAAGTAATTACACATATTTAACCACGGAACAGAGAAGCGATTCGATTTATCTATATTTACATGTTTCTATCGTCCTAGCCAGAACAGAGAACGTTAACGAGAGAAGCCATGGCATTTGTTCTAATCCCGATGGCGTGCACGAGGACACAAAGCACCAGTTTTTGTGATGAATAATAACTCTCTGAAAATCCAGTGAGTCAAAATGAATTTTTTCTTAGCTAAATCCTTCATCACTTGTCCACTATGTGCTATTGAGACAATGACTCAGGTAAAATAAGGGAAAAACCTACACACAAACATTAATACTGCTTTTAGCTTGATGTAAAAAAAACTGTTAAAGTTTGTAATACAAGTTTTAAGTCTTTCATTGTTGTTGTTTTACGTCTAAACCTTAATATGTGTTGATCATTCTGAGGTTGTTTTGTTTGCTCATTCGGGCTGTGTAAAAATTCTTAGCTGCATCTTTTGTAACTAAACTGCACAATCCAGTCAATGTTATTCTCAATACATTTCTTCATTTCACAGGAGTCGTGAATAGGCTAAAAACATAAAAAACTCGCAAGAGTTAGAAATTATCTGAGAAAACTTTAAAACTCATGGATATTACAAATAATCTAACGAAGAGCAAACTCTAAAATGAATTATAAATACTTTAAAAAATGAAACAAAAGTCACAAATAATCTAAGAAAACATCAGAAACTTTAACGAAACATAAATTAAAAGTATAACATTTTTAATACGGAAATTTTGTAGGACATAACGACTTCGTAGGTTGCAGAAGTGATCAGTTATCTACATAGGTGCAGTGCGATCATAAAGGTCTTTAGTTGGACCAGGTAATAGGATATCAATTGTTAATCTGAGAGCATAATATTCCAAACTGCGTATAAGAAGATAAAAATAAACAAGGAGAAACAAATAATAAGTGGAGGAGAGTGGAATGAAAACTAATATAACACTATACACACAAAATTAAGACAATTAGGAGATTCAGGGTGTAACAATCTTCATTAAATTTGGTCCAGATCTAAGTCCATTTTCTTGGTCAATTTTAAACAGTTTTAATAAATGGTGAGAAAGGGCATTTTCGCTCTTTTGGATGAACAACTCTGTATAGCGTGACCGGTTTTATACCAAATTTCATGAGCACATTAAGGTCCAAATTTCTCAACGAACTACGAAAAATAATCTGGACCATAGATGATTTTTCATCTGCGGATTTTCGGAATTTGACGTTACCCAGCATAAACACGTGTAATCTCGAAAACAAAATGCGGGGTCGAGAGTATGGAATCGTTTATTATTATTTTTTTACCGTTGATTTTGTTTTATTCAGTGATTCAAAACAGGTTTAAAGCAGTTATGCGTTTATAAGAGCAATAAACACGAGACTGTAACAGCAGTAAGAAAACTTGTTTATGCTTGTAAAATTTATAAGAAGGTGTGTTTCATTATCGTTATAAAAGTTGTAAATAAACAGAGCACCTTCTCGAGTGTCGTCAAATGTTGTATTGAATGTTGTTAAGAAGTATAATATAACGAATATTTGAAGAGTTTCTTTCAAAGTTTATTAATAAATGGAAAGCAAACATATCAATTGTTTTAAGATAGTTTCTGATATTTAAAAACATAAGTAAATTGTTACATTATTAAAGGCCCCCCAGTAACACGGCAGTATGTCTGTAGATTTGCAATACTGGAAACCTGGCTTCAATGCCCATGGTGGGCATAACACAGATAGCCCTTTGAATTGCTTAGTGCTTAACTTCAAAAACAAACAGTTAAAAGACATATATTGACTTTATATAAATAATCAGATGGTAGACCAGATAGAAAATTAAGACAGATAAAGGGTTAAATAGTTAATACTGTAGTTTCAGAATTCTTAATTTTATAATCTCTACCCTTGCGTATCTCTATAGCATCCGAAATAATAAAGTCAGTATTCTGTGCAAACTAAACTTTCTTTTATCTCTCAGATAAATCATATGCATGCCAATTAGTAATATTACATGGCCATAATTAGTATAAACTGTCACCTACGTCTCGGAATATATTTTCACTTCTGTGTTCTTGGTCTAGCCAAACAGAAAATACGAAATATTAAAATATTTTACTGTTCTATGATATTGTGTCTAGCCTAACAGAAGATACTAAATATTAACATATTTCACTGTTCTATGATTCTGTGTCTAGCCTGACAGAAAATACTAAATATTAACATATTTCACTGTTCTATGATCCTGTGTCTAGCCTGACAGAAAATACTAAATATTAACATAATTCACTGTTCTATGATCCTGTGTCTAGCCTAAAAGAAGATACTAAATATTTACATATTTCACTGTTCTATGATCCTGTGTCTAGCCTAACAGAAGATACTAAATATTTACATATTTCACTGTTCTATGATCCTGTGTCTAGCCTAACAGAAGATACTAAATATTTACATATTTCACTGTTCTATGATCCTGTGTCTAGCCTAAAAGAAGATACTAAATATTTACATATTTCACTGTTCTATGATCCTGTGTCTAGCCTAACAGAAGATACTAAATATTAACATATTTCACTGTTCTATGATCCTGTGTCTAGCCTAACAGAAGATACTAAATATTAACATATTTCACTGTTCTATGATCCTATGTCTAGCTTAACAGAAAATACTAAATATTAACATAATTCACTGTTCTATGATCCTGTGTCTATCCTAACAGAAAATACTAAATATTAACATTTTTCAGTGTCTTGTATTCCTGTAATTTGCCCAACAAAAAGTACGAATGTTAGCATTTTTCATAATTCTGTATTCCTTATGTGGCGAATGTACTATTATATGTCTATTTTTAATGTCAATGTTTGTTTTAGTTAAATTTATATGTAGAAATGTACATGGCTTGTACGATACAGTTAAATTTTTTTACAGCGAAATTCGCGTCTATTCATAAAGTTGTAGAAGATTCTCAAGTGTAAGAATCAACAATATATATCTGTGCACGTGAACACCGCAGTTTCGTTTATTTTGTTGTGCGAGCTGTAATTTCTAGAAACTCTCCTCACGCCTACAAATATAACCAACGTGAAGTGCCAAGAGACAATATATATATTATTGGTTTGTTATATATATTTAGTATATTATAAGCCTCGGAAGCCATAACTTTGATAAAAGCTTATTAATAGGGAACTTGAGACATTTAACCAGGAACGTTATAGTTTTCGAACAATACAAACCATTCAACTTCAGCGGATTCACATTGGATATAAGTATATTTTCGAAGACATTATGCAAATTCAGCAGCAAACATGCCCGCTCTTTCAGCCGTGGGAGCGTTATAATGTGACGGTCAATCCCACTATTATTGGATAAAAGAGTAGCCCAAGAGTTGGCGGTGGGTGGGGATGACTAGCTACCTTCTCTCTAGTCTGACATTGCTAAATTAAGGACGGCTAGCGCAGATATCCCTCGAGTAGCTTTGCGCGAAATTCAAAAACGAATAACTGAAGCTAGTATTCTACTATATTGTTTGCTTTATTTGGACGGACAGGAAATAATAACAATAATAAAGCTTATTACAACAGCCTATTTGTGCTATGCCCATAATTAATATCAAAACCTGGTTTTAAGGGTTATACACCTTCAGGTTTACCACTTATCTACCGGTGGACCGTGTTTTTTCAAACGGTAGATTGTAAAAATATTAAGAGAGTTATAGAATTAGATGCGAAACATGGCTGATTTTGTGACAAAAACTGTCTTGATTTAGACCATTACTATCTTACTGCCCAGAGATTTTGCGTATTTATCATTATGATACACGAATTAGTTATCTTGTAGCAGGTTTACGAGCTAAACGTGTCATACTGGCTACATTACAATTTTAAAACGCCTTTTGGAAAGCCCCCAGTGGCTCAGCGGTATGTCTGTGAACTTGCACGCTAAAATCCGGGGTTTGATACCCGTGGTGGGCAGAGCACAGATAGCCCATTATGTAGCTTTGTGCGTAATACAAAACAAACAACCTCTTGGAAAAAAAGTATTTATCTCACCGCAAATAAAATTGTAAATGATTGGTTGATTCATATAAATCTGAAATCTGATTCGCGAATCTTTAATAACGTAAAACCATCATTTCCTTTCATCAAAAACAAAAAAATATTACAGAACTCAAATGCTAATGATCAACTTTGTCATTCAGACAAATAGTTTCTAATCCAAACTTATGAACTCAAATGTAAACACGTTTTACAAGGTCGATAAATTTATCTTGCTCGGTCACAACATGAGAAGAAAATTCTTAATAATTAAGACACACAAAAATTAAAGGAACTTTTATGTTGTAAAGACAATAATATACAGAAGAAAAGTACAATACAGAGGCTACTCGAGAGACCATCAACGGAAGAAAACCTAAACTGCAGTATTGATAAGATTGCCAATCTTGCTTCTTGACCCCAAAACGTCGGGAAAATAATTTATCGTAACCAAAAGTAGGAACCTAATTTAAGATGGAGGAAACACAGCAATTAACATTAAGAGAAGAAACGGTCGGAAATCCAGAAGGTCGTGATACTGGCCAGGAATCTTCAATTCTCGACTCCATAGACTGACAAATAAGAAATAACGATAAAACTTTTAACCAAAAGGAAAATGTTAATTAGTAAGATACATGGTGGGGTATCTTAGTTTGAAACGAAAACTTGCAGTTCATTTAGTGTGTGTTTTGGGAATTTTGAACAAAGTCTTTCCTAATTTAAGAGTGATGTACTAGAGGAATGCTGACGATCCGGGCGTAGCGCGTTAAGGCGTGCGCTTCGTAATCTGAGGGTCGCGGGTTCGCGCCAAACATGCTCACCCTCCCAGCCGTGGGGGCGTTATAATGTGACGGTCAATCACACTGTTCGTTGGTAAAAAAGTAGCCCAAGAGTTGGGGTGAGTGGTGATGACTAGCTGCCTTCCCTCTAGTCTTACACTGCTAAATTAGAGACGGCTAGCACAGATAGCCCTCGAGAAGCTTTGTGCGAAATTCCAAAACAAACAAACAAACAATGCTGACGATCCGCAATACCCACCGTCAACTCTTGGGCTACTCTTTCAGCAGTGAAGAATGAGATTGTCGTCACATTACAATGACCCCACGGCTTGGCACCATAACCACCAGACCTGTTTATTTTATCAAAGAATAAGTTTTATGTCTATTGATTGATGCAGATACGATAAAAATTTGATCAGTGGATGCGAGTTTGAAAATTGATGTTATATAATACAAAGAGAAGTAATACGATATCTAAAACAAATTTTCTAGATTTTACTTTTCACAGGACAGCCTAGATTTATATAATATATATGTGTATGTATATAGAATACATTTCTATAAAAAATTATTCATAAGAGAAAGAAATAATATCAAGACATCTTAAAAACTATATGATTCCAAATCGAGCAGTTTTTACAACTATACAGTATTTTTTCAGAAATGCGGAGAAACGCATTCAAGTGGTTGTTTTAGAGATACCTAATTTACAAATGGAAGTATTTATTGCTCTATGATCCAATAATCCATGAAATTGACAGGTTGCGAGATCAGTGGAAAACTATAGAAGCTGTAGCCATTGTTACAGTCCACTCTTTTGATGGTTCATAGATGTATCTGGTGTCCACTGATGGAAAGACGTAAAGGCAGGAGAAGTGTTGTTGTTTTGAATTAAGCACAAAGCTTCTCAATGGGCTATCTGTGCTCTGCTCACCACGGGTATCGAAACCCGATTTTTAAAGTTGTAAGTCCGCAGACAGACCGCTGTTCCACTGGGGAGCATAAGAGAAGTGATATCCTCTGGAAAGCATCGCGTTTCCATTGGACTATAGCTTATCAATTGAACTTTTGACAACAAAATTTTTCTATTCTCAAAATTATCAAATAAATCTTCAAAAAATTTGAATAATGTTTCCTTTAACCTTATTTCCATCTAAAGTCATATGTTAAACAAATCAGTTCATCAGGATATTTACTATTTAAGTCAAACTCTTTTTAACTTTTTAACCAACAAATAGTGAGATTGACCGTCATATTATAACGTCCCCACGTCTGAAAGGGTGGACGTGTTTGGTGTGACGGGAATTCGTACCCGCAAACCTTAGATTACGAGTCGAATACCTTAACCACCTGGCCATGCCGGGTCCTACTCTTAATAGTAGCTCAGAATTTACTTCTACAACGTGTGTATCATTCTTTTGGGTGAACTGTTTAAGTTTGAAATAATTCGTATTGGAACTAAACGATGCTTAGTAAATTAAATAATTAAAACAATTTTAAAAACCAGAAAAAAAAATATTTTTATCAATAGTAATTTTTTAACAGTTTCGGTAAACATCAACTAACGTTAATACAACTCTAAAAATATAAATTTTCAGAAATCTAAAGCTAAACCAATGACACAGAGCATTTTCGAAAATGGCCTAAAGATAAACGAGATAACTGGTTTAGGTTAAGCCTTAAACTTTAATTTTACTCGTAACTATAGGTTTTAACAAAAGTTTCTATCTTCAACCGTACTTTTATAAATCATGAAGAATGTACTTATTATAGTTTATGATTAAGTGTTGCCATCATACGAAGTACATCGGAGTTGTGAAACAAATGTATCTATTGAGCTGCACTTGTTACAAATCGCAGCCGCAAGGAGTTTATACTACGCAGCTCTAAACAGTAGAGGGCAAATTACATTTACACTTCGATAAATAATAACTCTAAAATTTGGAATTACTCTAGCGCTCCGAAACTCGGGGCATGAACGTTAGTGAAATGTGATTGCTGTTAAAACTATTTGTTTGGCCATTGCTGCTTTCTTTAAATAGAAACATGAAAATATCCCTACGCATAAGATGACGCAAAAACTATACAGTCTACGTCACTGAATACATCAACACATACACTATTAGTGCAAATGTTCCTTACTTACTTCATGCGATACAGAGACATTAGTAAAAATATGAAAATGCGTTCGAAATGATAGAAGCTGTGGTTTATGTTTTGTTTCGATATGTCTTAAATTTTTAAACACGGAAGCTATAATATCTTGAGTGTTAAAAATTTTGTTTGTTTTGAATTTCGCTACTCGAGGGCTATCTGTGCTATCCGTCCTTAATTTTGCAGTGTAAGACTAGATGGAAGGCAGCTAGTCATCACCACCCACCGCCAACTCTTGGGCTACACTTTTACCAACGAATAGTGGGATTGACCGTAACTTTATAACGTCCCCACGGCTAAAAGGGGGTAGCATGTTTGGCGTGATGGGGAGGCGAACCCGCGACCCTCAAATTACCAGTAACACGCCTTAACACGCTTGGCCATGCAGGACTATCTCAAAAAGAGAGAGATGAAAGTTGGAGAAAAAATATATTAATGCAGGTTTTGTAGCAAAAAAAAAGTTTATTTTACAGGAAGAGACGGGGTAAGAAAACAGACTAAACAAGATATATTTAAAAATCAAATAAAATGGAAGACAAAGTTGTGATGAAAAGTAAGATAAAATATTGAAGAAGAGAAATAAACGTTTCGGAGTGACGTGAAGACAAGAAGGAACGATCTGAACAAATATATCTGATCAGTTTCTTTTTAATATGCTGTTAATCGAATATCTAATGAACAAAAACTCGATACTCAGATATCTTTATACTAACTAAATCATGGTTACTTCCTCTTTGTGGGCATTTGGGTATGTTAGATTTTAGATACCCAGGAAGGTTAGGTGCAAAAGACCTCTTCCTCCAACTAAATCATGTTGTATGAATGTACCGCGCAAAAAATACATTTTCCGTAGAAATAGAAGAGATCAATAGGTGGCGGAAGGAGAGTCCAAAACGTCCAATTATTAAATTGTTCATTCTACATGAAAACAGCCGTCTGGTGAGAGAACACTACATTCGATAAGTCGGAGGGAAGTAGTAGTAAAGGCCCGAGAAGGCCAGGTGGATTAAGGCGTTCGACTCATAATCCGAGTGTCGCGGGTTCGAATCCCCGTCGCACCAAACATGCTCATCCTTTCAGCCGTAGGGGCGTTATAATGTGACGATCAATTCCACTATTCGTTAGTAAAAGAGTAGCTCAAGAGTTGGCGCCGGGTGGTGATGACTAGCTGCCTTCTCTCTAGTCTTAACAAAATTTGGGACAGCCAGCGCAGATAGCCCTTGAGTAGCTTTGCGCGAATTCAAACCAACACAAACAAGTATTGGTAAAAATACCTATTATAAGATATAACGAAAATGTAACCTGCCCTATTTGCCTTTCCTTAAAATAATAAATAAAGATGGTTGTATTTAAATAGTCCTTCAGCTACCTTTTGTTTTTATATAAAATTTAAATGTATAAAAATGAAACATCATATTTAATATGCGCAATAAGAAGAAACGAGAAGTAAGGGTTCAATAGACTATGCAAAACGATTTTGAATATTCAAATAAACAAGTCAGTGTAAGACTAGATGGAAGACAGCTAGTCAGCACCACCCGCCGCCAACTCTTGGGCTACTCTTTAAACAATGAATAGTGAGACTGACCGTCATATTATAATAACCGCACAACTGAAAGGGCGAGCATCTTTGATGTGATGGGGATTCAAACCAGCGACCCCCAAAATACGAGTAGAACGCCCTGACCACCTGGCCGTGCCGGACTCCATGACTATCGATTATCAAAAAAATTGTGAAGACGAAAACCTATTGGCTGCAAAATGTTACGGTTAACATTAGATTTGGTTCCTAGATTAGCCCTTCCTCTGAAATCTGGAGAACTAAAAATCAATCAGCTTTCACTGTACTGTCGTTCAACATAAGTTTTCCTGATTTGTTATCTATATACCTGCACACGTGTTCATATTATTTTGTATGTTTTTTGCAAAGAAAAATAATAATAATCTAAAATATATATTCCAGACGCTATGAATTAAACTTCCTATATAATTATGTTAAGTTTATTTATAAACAGACAAAGTATTATATAGATGAATCAAAATATTATTAAATACATATATATAAAAACATTAAATAGATGGGCATAGATGATATTAACTAAATTTACATAAAACATTTAATAGATGAACGGAGTTAATACTAAATAAATGTACATAAATAACATTTAATAGATGGACAAAGATAATATTAAATAATTGTACAAAAATAACAATAGATAGACACAGATAATATAAAATAACTGTACATAAATAACAATAGATAGTCACAGATAATATAAAATAACTGTACATAAATAACAATAGATAGACACAGATAATATAAAATAACTGTACATAAATAACAATAGATGAACACAGGTACCATTAAATAAATGTAAATAACATTATGTGGATAGATATAAAGAACATTATGGAAGATAATTTTGAACACTTGTAAATTTACAAAGGAGACTAGGGATCGTCAGTAAAGTACACAAACAAGTTGAATCAAAATGTTAAGATTATATTTTCAAACTTAGAACTACGACTCTAAAACAAAAAAACTAGGTTTTAAATAATACATAAATTATTCTCTCAACGCATTTCTATTTTGCCTTCTCTAAAATTAATAAATATTTTGTAGACATGAATTCAAAATAGAGATTTGTAACTTGAAAATATAATGTCCCTCGTTCTAGGTTTTAAAATATATAATTTCCATTGTGGTTCTGTATTTTGGGACAATCCCTATTCCACCTTCTTAAATTAACAGTTTTTAATTATCTTGTTTCTTAAGTTTTATGCAATAATATTATTTGTTCGAATTTTCTGTGACGTATCTATTTATTCTGGTGCGTCGTGGCTGAATTAGAAAGCTCAGGTGATGAATTGCAAAAATAATAAATAATATTGTACAACTGGTGGCGTATCATGTTAAAAACACATTTTATTTCTGCTCGGCATAAAATCAAATACAACTATTTGATAATCGAATTCATTCTTTGGGTGAACTTCGGGATAAGGCTGTTAAAACCCAACAGCACTATTGTCACAACGAGATTCGGGGTCGTGAGTTGTTTGTTTGTTTTTCAGGTTAAAATATACGCTATATCATACCAACTAATGTTTCATTAAAATTAGCTCAAGTCATTCATCATTTAGTTAAAATCTTACTTATTCTTAAATATTAACTTTATTTGTTTTAACTCAATTATTTACGAGAATTATGAAAAAGATGTCAAGTATTCATATCAAATCCTATAAACTATTACAATGATTTTTTAAATAAATTTTAAAAATGGTCATTTAATGGTTCCGTGAATTTAATATTCGTGCTTCAGCAAGCCCCCTGGCGGCATGTCTTCCGAGTTACAACGCCAGAAAGCGGCTCTCCGTACCAGTGGTTGGTAGAGCACAGATAACTCAATGAGTAGTTTTGTGTTTAATAACAAACATATTATTTGTTTCCAAAATTTCAGCGTTTGGCAACTGTTTGTTTTATGTTAAAACTCCCTGAACATAAAATACAAATATATACTATCTCTTCCTGTGGTTATTTTTATATTGTAAATCACCTTACTTTTTAAGGCAAGAATTGGTTAAAAGCATTAGTGATATCCAAACACCTGTTTGTCATAGTTTTTAGTATTTATCTATAAAGTCATTCTTCTTTGATTAATTTTGTTAAGTGGTTAATTAATAATTATTAAATACAAATTAGTAATTATCAACTTCTTAACTTAAACGTTACAACAGGAATAAACGAGCCTCTGTTCATTTTAATAATCTTTCTTCATTGGATAAATTATCTATTTTTATCAAACGAAAAGCAGTTATTGTTTTCCTATTCACTCTGAATGACCATATGCGTTATTTTTTAAAGTTATAACACCTCACACCATAAATGTTTCCAAGCTTATACGGTCATTGTTTCCTTTAGTTTGCTCAGCATCTTGTAAAATACAACTTTCGTTACAATATGTATGAACAATGTGAAGGTTCTTAAAAGAACATTCGATTTTTTAATGGCGAAACTGAATCATTAATTTTCACGTTTCACTTTACTTTATGTTTCATTCTTTCGTCACCTTCCCCTAATAATATGATTCAACTTTTGATTATCTTCCTATGCGATTCTCTTATCAGATTTTACCCTCGATTTGTTTCCTAGGCTTTGATCATGTTCCCATTTGACGTTTTAAAGCCCCCATCATGAACGCTTTTGTCGAATTCCAGCAATGAGCATTAGTGTAAATTACTACATATATTTTACCTTTGTTAGGGCCATAATCATCATACGAATTTTTCCAGTTGCATGAAATAAAGCACGAGTTTATGATAATATGTTCATTTGATATATGTGTCTTCTCAAGCCATCAGTCGTTGAAACATATAAATAATTTTACTAGCGTCGTATTTTACATTACATAACATAATAATTGATAAAAAAAGGATTTTTAACAACATTTTCGTCAGTCTGAGGGATCTTAAGTTCAGATAATCAAGTGATTAATGTTAACCCCTAACTACTAACTTCACCAAGTTGTTTAACCTTACTCATATCACAGCAAAAGATCTATTAACATCAACAGCAGACATTTTCTGTTTTGACAAGTTTGGTTTTTGCCAGTTATAAGGTTACACAACAGACTGTGTGTGTTTTGCCCCATACGAATATCAAAACCCGATCTTTAGCGTCCTAAGTAGCGAGACTTATCGTTAAGCCGCTAGAGAGCGTTGTGACCAGAAAATAATTGATGTTTTCTTTTTCAATATATCAGAAAGATTCCATAGATTGGTAATTTGTGCAAACATTATTTCATTTTTTTCTAATAATTCTGAGTCCAAGCAATTTTTGCATAACTAAAAAAACTCGTTAAGTTAGTTATCTTGCATTTGCCTTTCCAGTTCGCGGTTATTCATGTAAACGATGGTAGTGTCTTTCACTAGTATATCAAAAATTAACGACTTCCCCTATGTTGATTGAAAATTACCAATCAGGAAGATGGCGCTAGTCGATATGAATAAACCCAACGTCTCCCGTTACGTAAGTATGGTTTATTTTGAATTTCGGGCAAAAGTACAGTAGAGTTATCTGAGCTAGCCTTCCATAATTTAGCAGTGTAAGACTAGAGAGAAGGCAACTAGTCATCACCACCCACTGCCAACTCTTGCGCTACTCTTTTACCAACCAATAGTAGGGTTGACCGTAACATTATAACGCACCCATGGCTGAAAGGGCGAACATATTTGGTGCGAGAGAGATTCGAACCCTCGGGTGACGAGTCGAGTGCCTTACCCACCTGGTCACGCTAGGCCTCTTGGTACGTCAGGAACATTGCAGTTAAACACCACATACTGCAAATCTTGCATTGAGACGCGAATCTAAAAATACGTTATGTATGTGAATACAGCAGATTAGGTATGAGAGAGAAGTTTTGGTACCATGACCACAAAATTGTACTGCAAGGTTTTTGCTAATATGAAAAACTAAAGGACAGCTTCTTAGTGAAATAGTGGCATTTGCTGTTATTATAAGTACTCATGACCAAAAGAGATATTTTTTTGGATATACAAACTATATTAACATTGCTCGAGTCATCGACATAAATCGTTGGACACGTGACAGTACAAACAACATAAAACGTTTGGTTGACTAAATAATGGATACCACATCAAAAATGTAAATCTGAACAATAGTGAACAATAAGATATGAAGTAAACGATTTTCAGATACCATAAAATTATTTTGTATGTGTACACCAGACACACCACCAATTTACTGTACGTTTAGTTGGTATATTAAAAAAAATAAAAAAATTCTGAGCATTTTCAGTATTATTGACTTAATATAAGGCCCAGTGGCTGTATTTAAAGAAGTAATTTAATGGTACCAGTATACATCCTCCAGCAAACTCTCCACTAGTAGCAAAGCGTAATGTCTACGTTGTTTTACAACACTAAAAACCGGGTTTTGACACCAATGGTGGACAGAATACAGACAGCTCATTCTGTAGCTCTGTGCTTACCTTCAAAGAGACAAACAAATCGTAATATAGAATTCTTATCAAAGGAGCTGCTATGGAACTACCATATTTCCTAGTGACCTGGTTGTTACAAAACTCAACTCACAACCTGTGGACCGTGGACTCATCATTAAACGTGCTTACCCCTTCTACTCTGTGAGCATTATAATAATATGCTCAGTTCCACTAATCATTGACAAAGATAATGTTTATTAAGTGTATTCTTTCTATTATTTTGCTTCATAATTACAGATAGCTATCAGAGATAGCCCTCAAGCAGGTTTTAAATTAATTCAGCAAGCACATAACAAACCTCTTAGCTAAGAAATGATGGAACCTTATTCAAACATACATGAGCCACGCTAGTAGAGCGGTATGTCTACGTATTTACAACGCTAAAATCAGGGGTTCGCTCCCTTTCGGTGGGCTCGGCAGATAGCCCGTTGTAGCTTTGTGATAAGAAAACACGTAAAGTCATTAGCTTGCTCACACTTATATGAGGGATTGTTCTTTCCTTTGATTAATAATTTATGCAAACATTACGAACATACACTTTTTTTTATTCATCCATCCACATTTGTCAGTGTTTCATTTTTATATTTGGCTTCATTTATTTACACGGTGAATTGTGCTGCCCCCTGCAGTCTGTGACGAATTTACTATTACAATTTATTTTAATATTGATGTTTGTTTCAGTTAAATTTAGTTGAATGTACATAGCATATACTATTAAATCTGTGCACCGAAATTCCCGCCTATTCACTAAAATTGTAGATCTTGGAGTGCAAGAATCAACTATACGTATGTGTATGTGATCATTTATATTGTTGTGTTAGCTGAAATTTCTATAAACTCTTCTCACAGCTACAAATATAACCAATGCGAAGTGCCAAGAGACAGTATATATTATTGATTTGCTATAGTTAGTATATTACAGGGTGTTCGAAAAGTCAGTTTACGGTTATATATTTATGAACAGACATGTTTTAATATAGAATACAGGGGGTAAATATGAATGACAATTATTAAAAAAGTTAAAAGTGACCCCCGTTGGCATCAATATAGGCTTGGATTCTTCTTATTTCTAAACACCGCTATCAGTTGCTGGCTTGAAATTGGCTGAATGAATGCTGTTAACGCTGCTTTCAAAACTGCACAGTGACTTTCTGAACACCGTGTATAAACCTTGGAAGCCAAAAATGTGCTTAAAGCGTATTAATCGGAAACTTGAGATATTTGACCAGTAAAGTTTATAGATTTCGAACATTACAAACTGTTCGTAATCGGCACGCGATCAGCGAAGAGCTCGCTCGCTCCTCGTTAAGTAAATCGTGCCTGTATCAATTCGACAGGATATCAAGGAGGTGCCAAATCAGATAGGAGATTCAGTATTGTTTGTAAGCTTGTATAACTTTCGTATATAAATCTTTATTTGTAATAACCGTTATTATAAATTGTATTATTGTTTGTATATTAAAATGTATTTGTGTTAAAGATAGAAAACTGCGTGTATCAATCTCGTTGGCAAACATCGTAAATTTGATACATGCTGGTATTTAATTAGCTTTTAAATTAAAAATTACAATCTAACTAGGTTTCAGGTTATTTCAAACTATAATACACAAAAGTCTTTGTGCCTTCTGATGGGTATCTATTTACCGTGATCACGATAAAAATTACGGTGACCTGCATCTTTACGGCTAGTGCACATGTCTCTCTCAGTAAATACCAGCCAAGATGGTAACCATGATTACCACTATCCTATGGTCGCATTTGAGGCATTTGAAATGATACGATCGAAGCCTCTTTATGTCTAGTAGTCAACTCATTATCGAATTCCCCAGTGGACGGGTGTGCATCACAATGTACTTTTTATTAGGTTCAGTTCATTGTAAGAACAGACTTTTTTAATCCTGGAGCAGATGATCTTGGAAGTATTATAAAATAAAATCTAATTCTATTAAGCCAGTAGGCGTGAACAGAGCACAAGGTTGGGTGTACTTTCTATTTCTCTTATGTTTTCCTTTATGGTATAATACCAGAAACTTTGAAAGTCCCTTAAATACTATGGCGTCTTCCATTCTTCATTTTGTATACCATTAGTTCTATGTAGGCTTGTCTTTATTTAACGAGGCCGAGAGTGGCCCGACGTGCTTATCAATGGGTCACTCTCGGCCTTGCTGAGGGTCAGTGATTTGCGTCTTGTTCCAACTAACAAATAGTTGAGAGTCATACAGTGAGGCCATTGGTGCATTATAAAACTGATGGTCAAACGTTATCTTTAGTCTTATAGGAGTAAACCAAGAGCTGCCGTTGGTGGTTGTGGCCAGCTGCTTTCTTTCTCTTTATTAGGGACAACTAGTGGAGATAACTCTTTTGCAGCTTTGCGCAAAATTCAACATTTACTATTTTGTGGTTCTTTGCTTTTGTCACAGTAGATGGACAGAGTTCTGTAGCGACGTTTTGTGGTAAGAAAAAAAATCACATTTAATACGGAGATGAAACTTTCAAAATGCATTTTTTTTTCCGGAAAGTAATTCACGTGTTGTTAAAAGGTTTGTCCTGTTGCTTGTAGCTAACAGTCAAAATTATGGAAAATATTAACAAGTTCATGCACGTAATTTTTGCTTGAGATGAAAATTTTGTATTTTTGACTAAAGTTTTGTTTTCTGAGTTTGTTTCGAATTTCGCCCAAAGCTACACGAGGGTTATCTGCGAGTTAGCCGACCCTAATTTAACAATGTAAGACTAGAAGGAAGGCAACTAGTCATCATCACCTACCGCCAGCTCTTGGACGACTCTTTTACCAACGTGCCCCCCGCTAGTACAGCGGTATGTCTCGGATTTACAACGCTAAAATCAGGGATCCGATTCCCCTCGGTGGGCTGAGCAGATAGCCCTTTGTGGCTTTGCTATACGAAAAACACACACACACACTTTTACCAACGAATAATGGGATTGACCGTCGCATTATAACGCCCTCACAGCTGAAAGGGCGAGCATATTTGGTGTGACAAGAATTTGAAACTGCGACACTCGGATTACGAGTCCAGTGCTTTAACCACCTGGGAGGTTTATTAATGTTTGGATAACGACCACGCTTTTTGGTCCATTCAGTTTTTTTATCTCTCCAAACTGACACTTGCCCCACAAAAACACATTTGTAAGTGCTTCAGAGAAACTGATTTCGTAAATATATCTGTGTTCTGCTGCTTCACCGCCCTCAGCCATTAAATCAATATCTACAACAGCATGCACACTTGCATGGAACATGTGACGCAAAAGCTTTGCCACGCCCTATAAGCATCATCTTCCGTCTCGCGATGCGCTTGCTAACAGGTCATGTCCATTGACGTCAGAGGTTTGAGATGGAAAAAAACAAACAAAAAAAAACAACGTGAATAATTTACAACATCCATAGAGAAAGGAAGAAAAGTTTGGAAGAAAAATATCCAAGGTTACTATGGCGACCTCTATATATCTCCTCCAGTAATCGGGTTGAAGTAGAAGAAAACCAGTCAGTTTCACTGCACTTGGAGAAACCCACGAGCAGTAGGCACATTAACTAAATGATACTAACAATGTTTAGGTACACGCTTTTTAAAGTTCCCTTCTTGAAATAGGCTAACAAGCTTACGTACAACACAGTTCTAATACTGTGACGTAATCAAGCTCGTGCAGAAAAAGAAAGTGCCGATTTCCAACTGTTACTGTTATATAGTGGAATAAAAATACAAGCTGATGTGTGTCTTACATGTTAAGTGACAGTAAAGTTTCTTCACTTTCGTTGCGCATGTAAAAATGTTTAATAAAATACGTCCTGCAAATAAAATCATTATTTCAAATAATAAATAACAGCAGTTTTACATTCTCATTTGTCTGTCTTTGTTTTATAATTAGTACAAGAGAAACAAAAAGAGGTAACAACGTGATTGCCAAACGAAACAAGAAACGATCAATATTTATCAAATGAGTCTCGATTGTGTACATACAACACAAAATACATCATTTTTCCCATTCAGAAAAAAGCATTTAAATAAATAATGCTTGAAGGTGTAACAGATGTGTAAACCAAAGGCTACAGCACATTATGTTAAAAACAAAACGGTGTTTAATCACAAGGAATTTGCACAACTTATCATTTCAAATGGTTGTGATGTTTAATATTCAATACAAACAGTTCATAGACCCAGCATGGCCAGGTGGTTAAGGCGCTCGACTCGTAATCCGAGGGTCGTGGACTCAAATCCTCGTCACAAAAAAACATGCTCGCCCTTTTAGCCATAGAGGCGTTATAATGTGACAGTCAATCCCACTATTCGTTGTTAAAATAGTAGCCTAAGAGTTGCTGGTGGACGGTGATGACTAGCTACTTTCCTGTAGCCTTAGACTGCTAAATTGTGTAGGGCTAGCGAAGATAGCCCTCGTGTAGCTTTGCCCGAAATTCAAAAACAAAAAATAACAATTTATCAAATGCAAAACCGATAAAAAGAGATTGGTATCTTTTTCTTTTGTGCGACAAGAGTAGAAAACTCAAAAGTAAATTTAAGTAACTAAAAACATACATATTTACATTTAAATGTTTGAAACGCATATTAATAGAGATGTACGAAAAACATCTTAATTTGCTCAAAAGTAACTATTCTCGAGCTTTTCAATACTGGAATATTTAATTCCTGATTTGCTATATAATAGACTTGAACAACACATATTTGAAATTTTTATTAAAAAATATTCTCTGGTTTCAACGAAAACACCAATTATAAGAGAAAATACGTTATCGCTATTGAAATTACGCCTTAACAATAAAACAATCAATTCCACTGTTCGTTGGTAAAAAGGGAGTCCAAGAGTTGGCGGTGGGTGGTGATGGCTAGCAGCCTTCCTTACAGTCTATCACTGCTGAATTAGGGAGGACAAGCACACATTGTCCGCGCTTAGCTTCGGGCGAATGGTTCTACATGGCCAGCTGGGTTCAGACGTTGGATTCATAATCTGAGGGTCGCGGGCTTGAATTCCTTTCGCACCAAACATGCTCGCCCATTCAGCCGTGGGGGAGTTATACTGTGATGGTCAATCCAACCAATCGTTGGTAAAAGAGTAGCCCTCTAGTCTAAATTAGGGACGGCTAGCGCAGGCAGCCCTTGAATAGCTTTGCGCGAAATTCAAAACCAAACAAGCTTTGTGCGAAGTACAAAGCAAACCAAGTCAATGAGAGTAGTGAATACCATTAATGTTGTTTAAAGAGATTTTATAAAATATAAAAAGTTAACAAATTAATAATATTATCTTAAACTGGCCGTTGTATTAGATTCCTGCAAATACTGGAAAGTTTTATTGTGGATATTCTGTATTTATTACGAACTGGTTTGAGCAGGTTTTTATAAGAGACCAACGTGACGTGACCTCTAGCAACCAAAACGTTCTCTTGTTAACTAAAATATTAATTTCTTTAACAAACTTTGCCAAGAGTATTTGAAATGTTTAAGAGGTTTCATTAGTCTGTTTCGAAGTTTGCTCAAGAACAACACAATAGTCTGCTAATCATTAAGTCAAGGCTCTTGAAGGAAGTGGGCGTAAACTTTTCGAGCGAATTATACTGCGCAACACATTTTTTACTTTTTCCTGTTCCTGAGCAGAAAGTGTTATTTCTTAATTGCTTTAACCTGAAGTAAATGGAAAAGGTCTATTCTTCTCTTCAAACCTTACTTCTGTGACCTGGGTAATGAAATTTTCAAATTTACCCATTTTCCAGGTAGATTCAGTGCTGAGTAGCTGATAAAGAATTTTCTCGAACTTACAATAATTCTGAAGAACGTTTTTAGAATGTTGTATAGCTTACAAGAATTTTCTAGAATGTCGTAGAACTTACGAGAATTTTTATAACAGTAATATATATACAGGAGCTCACCACTCACCACTTCAGTTTAGTTCTAGCTGCCTAAGTGAACACATAAACCTGTCTGATTCTCTCAGAAATGGAATCAAGAAGCTGCAAGCATTCTTCAGACTCATTCCGCCATGTATGTGACCAATTTATTAAGACAAGAGCGAAAAAGTACTCTGTGACAGTATCTACTAAAATGTGTGAAGCCTACAATGGACCGAGTTTTTTGTGGGGAAGCACAGTGTCAAGTGTGAGCCACTAGTTGACCTCCAGTAGGTGTTGTTCCCATCATTGCACATAAAATTGGATTTCCTGAAACAATTTGTCATATCTCTTAATAAGGATTCTTCAGCCTTTAAGTACCTTTGAGACTACTTCCTTTAACTGTCTGAGGCAAAGGTCAAAGTTGGTATCTTCGTTGGACCACAAATAAAGAAGATTCTGGAGTGTACAGAATTCCCCAAGAAGCTCAGTAGGAAGGAGAAAAAAGCTTGGGGCAGTTTTGTCGCAGTGGTTCGGGGCTTCTTTGGCAATCACAAGGCCGAAAATTATGTGGAAGTGGTTAAGGCTATAGTGAAGAACTACGGTAAAATGGACTGCAGGATGTCCCTCAAAGTCCACATCCTTGACACTCATTTTGATAAATTCAAGGAAAACATTGAAACAAACTCAGAGGAGCAAGATGAGCACTTCCACCCAGATATACTGGGTACTGAACGCCGGGCTGATGGGGCTGATACGTGAGAGTGATTTACATTACAGTCGCAAATCTCGAGAAACTACTCATTTCTAAACATGTTTGTACAACTTTAGTGTAAATACATGTAAATCTTGATTCACATGTTGCTTTATTCAGACCTTATGCAAATGAAAATGTGCAAATTTGCCCGTTTTTACAAGGAAAATAGGTTAATTTCTAAATTTTATTATACAGGTCACAAAAGCAAAGTTTGATGGGAATAATGGCCATTTTCTGTACTTTTACAGCATAAGTAATAAATAAATAACACATGCTATCCAGGAAAAAAATTTGTGTTATATAGTGTTGTATCAATAATAAAAGAACACAATATCGTGTGTGGCAGGTTAGTTAAAACCAGTAATTAATGAAGCAAACTACAAGAATACATGAAATTAGAAAAAAATGTTTCGACCTAATGTTCTCTTCAGTATCGATTTCTATTGCATTGAATTATGCGTTGAATTTTCTCTAAATGTTTTAAATCGTTCATGTCTCAACATGCGAACTAACGTTAGGTTCTTCAACTGTGCCTCACTTTGCTTTTACTTCAGGGTAAGTTATGCATGAAAGAATGGCCACTGGTCGTTTATTTCCAGATGAGAAAACTAAAAACATATAGCAGTAAATAACGTGGCAGAATTCTTGTAATGTAAGGCTATTCAAAGTAAATACGAATAATCATTTTAGTAATCAGTAAAAATGTTTAGTGGTGTACTGAACTCGTATTGAATTAGGTATACAAGTCCATCAGGTATAGAGAAAACTAATCTCAAGTTAATTTCACAGGGGTTAATAGAAGGTTAATCCATAAGGTATACAAAAAATTAATCACATGGGTTTCACTATATTAATTGTTTGTTTGTTTTGGAATTTCGCACAAAGCTACTCGAAGGCTATCTGTGCTAGCTATCCCTAATTTAGCAGCGTAAGACAAAAGGGAAGGCAGCTAGTCATCACCACCCACCACCAACTCTTGAGCTACTCTTTTACCAACGAATAGTGGGATTGACCGTCACATTATAACGCCCCCACGGCTGGAAGGAAGAGCATGTTAGGCGCGACTCCGGCGCAAACCCGCGACCCTCAGATTACGAGTCGCGCACCTTACGCGCTTGGCCATGCCGGGCCCCAATCATATTCAGAAGTAGTTGTTTTATTACAAGGCTACACAAAAAGCTATCGGTGCTCTGCCCACCAGGGATATCGAAACCTGGATTCAAGCGTTGTAAGTCCGCGGCCAAACCGCTGTGCCACTAAAGGGGTGGAGTTGGGGGCAGGCCATTCAAAAGTAAAGGTTAATAGCTTTCAATAGATTGAAAAAAAACGAACAACATTGCGAATTTATTTCTGTATTAAATCCTGTGTTTCATGCGTATCTTTTACAATTCTGCGTATGCTCTCTTTGCTTGTACTCACCGAAAGAATCGAAGCCTGGCTTTTAGCATCGTAGGCCTTCAGACTCACCGCTGATTCACTGGGTTGTACGTTTTTAAAGTCCGATAAGTGAATGCGTGTTCGATACCAGCGTCACTCAGTGTCCTATAACACAGTGAAAAGTAGCTAAACATGGAAAATTGGTCATCTCAGTTCAGCTACCACCGTTATTTGTGTTTTTTTATAAAGAAACGTATTCAATTCGAACAAATATTTAGGACTGTACCGTATTTTCAAAAGCATAACTAATCTTGTGATACTCTTTGCGAGGTGTTCATATGAACCACTTAAAAACTTACAAATCATTATTATGTTTACGTAATTTCATTACTTTGAGAATATTCTACATTAAAAATGATTTTACATTTATTTAATTTGATGGGGTTTACTAAACTCATATTGCATTAGGTATACATAAGGTTAATCGCATGCTTATGCATCACGAATAGAGAAAACTAACCTCAGGTAAACAGAAGGTTAACTCATAAGGTAAACAGAAGGTTAATTATTGGTTAGTCTGTTAGATATTCAGGCTCATCTCAATTTATATTATTGTACCCAGTAATACATTAAAATTTAGGTTTGTTTGTTTTAAATTTCTCGCAAAGCACAGAGCTATCTGTGCTAGCCGTCCCTAATTTAACAGTGTAAGACTAGAGTGAAGACAGCTAGTCATCATCACCCACCGCCAACTCTTGGGCTACTCTTTTACCAACAAATAGTGGGATTGACCGTCACATTATAACGCCCCCACGGCTGGGAGAGTCAGCATGTTTGGTGCGATTGGGATTCGAACCCGCAATCCTCGGATTACGAGTCGAACGCCTCAACCACCTGGCCATGCCGGTCCTGACATTTAGGACATCAGCGGGTTCCAAAGCCAACCAAATGTAATTCGGAGAAATGCAAAATGAAAATTACGGTTGGAAACAAATTTCATGCAAACAATAAGTGAATACAGTGAAGCAGGACACATTAAACCGTTAACAAGATAATAAACAAAGATTCACGAATATTTCTACCACACTTGAAAACCAACAGCTGTTTCCAAGAGAAATGTAACCGACGAAACTGAGACCGGAGTATTACCATTAAAACATATACCCCGTCAATTCAGCTGTTAAGCCTCAATAAGACTTCGTACCTAATGAATCTGTTTACATGCCTTCTCAGAAACTGAGATCCAAGTGCACTAGAGGGTCTGCAAAACAATTTCGAGAAGTGAGACTGAGACAGCGTTGAACAATATTATATATTTATATATATATAGATATACGTAACCATGACTGTTAAGCTGATTACGATCGAACATGGAGAAATACTTCCGGTGGAAGTGCTGGATGTATAAATTGATTTTCATAGGGTCCAATGGACCTCAGTAAGTGGGTTTCTGCCGCCACTTCTATTACACGATAACTTTAAATTCAGATCAAAAGAAAGAAAAAACTATTTATTCCTACAAATAGATTTAAACGGTCAAAAAACACTTTTTGTGGAAGGTTTCGTATTTGAACTGCGAGTGCAATTTTTTTAATACTTCCAAGCACCTAACTGACTGGGAAACTTGCATAAGATGTACACTAAGTTAGGCTTAATTGCGTAACTTACACTTGAATACAGTGACACTAAAATATGTTTAGAATGTGAATTTGAAATAAAATATTTAGGTGAAACAAGCACGATAAAAAAATTGCGAAGTCGAAGGTACGTTTGATCACATTCAAAAGATTCGTCTGCTTCTCAACTCACCATTCGAATTACAGAATATATAACACTTTTCTTCGTTGAACGCGACAATTTATTATATAAACTGATAGCTGTAAATGATTATCTATTCAGAGCGTAAAATAACACACGAAAATGAAACAAGGTTCGTCCATTAAACAGTGCAATTATCAGAAAGTATTGGGAAATAAAAAGAAATGAAACTCATTATTAGTGCTAAGCCGATGAAATATATTCGATTAAATACGTGGACATTACAAAAGTGTCCTATAATTGAGGAATTTGCCGTCATGAGCTGGTGCAGTCTAGTTAAGACACATAGGTTCAATATACGCCTCGTAGTGACATCGCGGAGTTTTGACAATCAGTTCCGTATGTTATAAGATGGAATAAAATAGATATAGAAAACCCTTTATTCAACCCTGATATATCTCTCTTAGTTTACTAGTTTGCGTAATAACTTGTATTTACTGGTGTGAGTAATAGCTTGTATTTAGTTGTGTGAATAGTAACTTGTATTTAGTGGTGTGAGTAATAACTTCTATTTCGTGGTTTGAGTAATAACTTGTATTTAGTGGTGTGATTAATACCTTGTGTTTTGTGGTGTGAGTAATAATTGGTATTCAGTGGTGTGAGTAATAACTTGTATTTTTTTGTGTGAATAGTAACTTGTATTTAGCTGTGTGAGTAATAACTTGTGTTGAGTGGTGTAAGTAATAACTTGTTTTTAGTGTTGTGAGTAGTGACGTATTCAGTGGTATGAGTAATAACTGGTATTTAATTGTGTGAATGATAACTTGTATTTAGTAGTTTAAGTAATAAATTGTTTTCAGTGGTGTTAGTAATAACTTGAATTTAGTGATGTGAGTAGTATTTTCTAATAAGTGGTGTGAGTAATAAACTCTATTTAGTTGTGTGATTAATAACTTGTATTTAGTGGTTTAAGTAATAACTTGTATTTAGTGATGTGTGTAAAACTTGCATTTTGTGGTGTGTGTAATAACTTGTATATTGTGGTTTAAGTAATAACTTATATTTAGTGATGTGTGTAAAACTTGCATTTTGTGGTGTGTGTAATAACTTGTATGTTGTGGTTTAAGTAATAACTTATATTTAGTGGTTTAAATAATAACTCGTATTCAGTTTAACATGGGAACAGATCAAACCAGACTCACCTTTTTAAGTAAAAATTGTTAACACCACAGAACAAACACTAATATAAGCATACATGAAAACAACGTGATCTACATCATACAAGAAACTGAGATCGATGTAACCGATAGATTGTTTTCAGTTAATGTCTTATTTCTATAAAAACAAAACTACAGTGTCTGTTTTTGTGGTATTTTCTCTGCGAATATCTCTCTAAGTCAAATCCAGTACTAAACTGAGCCATACAAATATAATTCAAAGTTCGAAAATTAAAACACTTACGAACAGTGGGTACTTCACTGTACCATAATGATGCTACAATAATAGTCAGAAAACTAGTCATTGTTTAGGTACAGTTTAATTAACATCTACTTTTGTTATAGTGACAGTTTGACAGATACGCTTATAAATGTTAATCTGCAATGAAGTGGTTCTCTCTACAATTCAAATCGACTATCACGTCATCATAACAAGGCTCCGATTAGCCGACATTTTCCGATCTCCCTGGAAGCAGTGGCAGAGCGCATGTCTAGAATACCGGTTTCGATACCCATGATGGGCAGAGCATGGATAGTCCATTATCTACGTTCGAGTTTAATTACAAATAAACGATATAACCATAAATAGATAAAAAATTATGTTAATAAATAAATAGTTGACTTCTATGTTCATTCGCTGGGTAAAAGTAATCAAAACGTTTGATCTTTAACTCTAATTACAGATTTTTTCAAATTGAATGGTAAAACAGCAAAGGGATATGTAACTCGATTAATACCAGTTTATAAATGGATGTACATTCGTCATCGCATAGCGACTTTAAACGAAATAAATCTTAAAATATCCAACCACCTGTAAGGGCTCTGATTGAGACTCATCGATGTAAATGTTAAAACGGTTTTGGTTTTGGTTTTCAAAGATAAAATAATCTTTTAGAAAATAAAAGTTTTATAATGGAATAATACTTCGGATTTAATCAGTTCTGAAATTTCAAGAAAGCGAACGTTTCTGTCAGTACCACACAATAACCTCGCTCTTGTACTTTTTAATTGTATTATACAAAAGCGTCAATTTTTGACCTCAGTAACCAATTTCCTACTTATTAATATATGTATAGATATTTGTTTCGGATTTTATTTCAAGTTTCACTTATGATTCTCCGATAGTTCTATTTCTTAATTTATTTTTCTAAACCATTTTTATTTAAATTATGTATTAATTATATTTGAGGCTCCACCTTTCTGTTTTTCAGTTGCATTAATCTCTTATTTTATAAGTAAGTTTGGTTTGTTTTGAATTTCGCGCAAAGCTATACGAAGTCTATCTGCGCTAACCTTTCCTAAATTTGCAGTGTAAGTAGGTCAAAGAAAAATGATAATTTGGTCTTATAGAAATGTTTGGGGTTTCTGACTTTTAGGAAACTCTCCAGTGGTCAAGAATTCCAACATGTTCCCTTTCTTTAGGCCAAGATTTCGTAATACTTTTTATGTCATCTTATATTGTAAAACAATTAATCAGAAAGCCAAAAATTTGGGCCCGGCATGGCCAAGCGAGTAAGGCGCGCGACTCGTAATCTGAGGGTCGTGGGTTCGAATCACCATGCTCGCCCTTTCAGCCGTGGGGGCGTTATAATGTCACGGTCAATCCTATTTTTCGTTGATAAAAGAGTAGCCCAAGAGCTGGCTGTGGGTGGTGATGACTAGCTGCCCTTCCTCTAGTCTTACACTGCTAAATTAGGGATGGCTAGCACAGATAGCCTTCGAGTAGCTTTGTGCGAAATTCCAAAACAAACAGACAAAAATTTTAACTATTAAAAAATTGTTTGTTTTTTAATTTTGCTCAAAGCTAGACGATGGGCATCTGTGCTAGCCGTCCCTAATTTAACTGTGTAAGACGAGAAGGAAAGTGCTGGTCGTCAACACCCACTATCAACTCTTAAGATATTCTTTCATCAACGAATAGTAGGATTGACTGTAATATTAGAATGACCCCACAGCTGAAAGGGTGAGAATGTTTAATGTGACGGTGATTCGAACCCGCGACCCTCAGATCATGAGTCAAACACTCAAATCACGTAGTCATACCGGGTCATAAAACACACACACGCGACTACAGGATAAAATAAAAAAAAACAACAATACATGCTTAAACCACGAATTCTACTGTCTGCAAATACGTACCATAAACACTAGAAACATTTTTCTTCTTCTTCTGTAACGTTCTCAAAAATCAGTAAGCTTACCGCTTACTAATACAACGTATCATTGTTAGAATGAACGAACTGGCAAACTATGGTTACAATAAGCTGTGAGTTTTGTTTCTTGAAAGTAAATAGGTTAATATTCTCCTCTTGTCGTTAACCTTTAAGCATGAAACAAATTTATCGATTTTAACACGTGAAACCCAGAGTTAATAATAGCCTAACTGTGGAATTTATTTAGTATAAAACCTATTTTTAAAGGGCGGTTTGTGGTAGCTACTTAAAATCTAAACCTGCAATAACAAACTACGTTAATTAATAAATAACCCCTTTTATTTTATTGGCCAGTGAAGATATTTACAAATATGCTATTACCAATAATACTATTACACTTTGTGTAACGTCGAGTGTTTAATTTACTCCATTTAGTGTTACTACCACACAGCGAGTATGGCATTCTCTATAGTACGACAATTTGTGTGTTGTGACAAATATTGACTGATATAATCGACTGTTTAACGACGACATAAAATATTTTCAACAGCACTGCCATACTAAAAACATGGGAGCTATGCTTGTTCTCCAAACTTCAAAAGAATTGGAAAATAAATAGCTGAATGTTATGCTGTTATGCAGTATCTCTCTATGGTGTACCATATATGATATTCTAATCAAGGTGGTCATCACTAAGAAAGTTAAAAATATGTCTGACAGTCTACACCACCCAAATTATCAGACTAAAAATGGTTTGATGAAATAATCATTTTTATAACTCCTAATACAAACACATTTTTTTTCAAAGAATTGTTGTTGAAATTAAGTTTTTAACTCTATGAATCTCTCCGGATGCGCCCAAACATAAAATTAATAGCTCAGTCAGAATAACTTCGATGGGCTGTGAAACGAACAGGCTTAAGTTTACTTGATCTAAACGATAACAGCTCGTACATAAATTACCTCTTTATCCTGTTCGGTGCAGTAGACGAAATAACTCGTCCATGCCGATCGGTAACACAGTGCCACGAACGAGTTAATTCGTTCTTAATACTGTGTTCTCAATGTATTTTTAAAGACATGCATTCGACCTACTTACAAATTGTTTTACTTTCGATCCAAAATGGCGTCACGAAAAAGCTACAAAATGAAGAAGCATTAGAGTTGTATTTTGAACTCGGTTCGGAGTTGCCGAGATGCTGAAATACTTGGCAGTTAACAGGTTAAAGGTCTGGCAAAGGAGAATCTGAAATAGCATGTTTTTCCCTCTTTGTACCACATGTGGTATAAGATCAAAACCGCTGATCAACACACTGACATAAATGCAGCCACAAAAATCACTTTTGCACATTTGAAATAACAGAAGACATTTCCTTGTGTAGTCAATTTTAAAATGTTTGTTGATGAAATTAGTTTAGAAGCATTTGGTGACAATTTGTTTCAGGCTCAGAAGTAATAAATATAATTCATTCCAATATTTATTAAAGAGATGATTTGTTTATAGCAAAACTACACTGAACGATCAGCTGTGTCCACCACAGGGAACTGAACCCCAGTCAATTTATAAGAAACATAAATTCAGACATCGGGATAACAAAAAGTCCTACTTGTAAGTATAATAAAAATAGAAATCGAAAACACATGAAATTGGTAAAATACGGTTTCATGTTGTCAGACGATAGCACCTTTAGGCGTTAAGATTACAAAAGTTATAACTTAAATATCCTTAATCAAAAGTAACTACGTTCGTAGATGTAAACTAAAACCAGTTCTTACATGTACATACGTACATACGTATATATCTATATATATATATATATATATATTTGTGGTTTCGTGCCATCAGAAATCATCTTTCAGCATAAAAACTACAAAAGCTAAAAAATAATTCACTCTGTAGCATTAAGGAAAGTAAGGTAGAGGCATTATTATGTTGTTGTTGTTTTGAGTTAAGCACAAAGCTACTCAATGGGCTATTTATGCTCTGCCCACCACAGACATCGAAACCCGATTTTTAGCGTTGCGAATCCTCAGACATACCGCAGAGCCACTGGGGGGGGAAGGCATCATTATAATTTATACAAATTACAACGTCAAAGTTTCCACGTTTTTTTGTTATTTTCACACCACACGACCCTCTAATGGTTATTAAAGTTGATAGAAGAAGTCTGAACTGAAATGTGTTACGTCATCAAATGGTCACGCGTTAGCTAGAAATTAGGAGTCAACCCCCCCTCTCAAGATTGAGTTTAACACTTTTTTTCCTAAGGCAATAAATTTCAATTTAAAATTTACATAAAATATTCAAAATTCGTTTTCAACATAAATCTTTATTTTTTGAGATTTTAAAAAGCTATCTTATTTTAATGTTTCAGATCAAAGCTTAATTTAAAAGCCTTTAAATCAACATAATCATTTAAATTTTTTTAACGTTAACAAAAAAAATTATCCAAATTTCACAGACTACAGATACTATTTTTTGAGAAATGCTTTACTTACTTTGTTCTGAATAGGCTTAATGTTTCTTAGGAATTATCTTCTTTTCGGGCCCGGCATGGCCAAGCGTATTAAGGCGTGCGACTCGTATTCTGAGGGTCGCGGGATGGCATCCCCGTCGCGCCAAACATGCTCGCCCTTTCAGCCGTGGTGGCGTTATAATGTAATGGTCAATCCAACTATTCGTTGGTAAATGAGTAACCCAAGAGTTTGCGGTGGGTGGTAATGACTAGCTGTCTTCCCTCTAGTCTTACACTGCTAAATTAGGGACAGCTAGCACAGATAGCCCTCGAGTAGCTTTGTGCGAATTTCAAACAAACAATCTTCTTTTTCGATTAGCCCCCCCAGTGGCTCAGCGGTATGTCTGCGGATTTACAAGCTAAAATCCGGGTATCGATACCCGTGGTGGGCAGAGCACAGATAGCCCATTGTGTAGCTTTGTGCTTAATTTAAAAAATAACAAAATCTTTTCGATTAATTGGGTTTTGTTTGTACGACCCAGAAGGGTCAGGTGCTATGAGCATACAGTGTAACAAAATATGTCCCCAAACTTCTAAGCCCCCATTTGTTAAACATCTTTGGTTTGTTTGTTTTTTCATTTGAAATTTAAAAATATAAAATTAAAAATATTTAATCGGAAGATCAAAATGTAAATTTTAAACTTAAAAATATTTTTTTAAGTGTTTTCTGGTTTATACATATTTTATACTAAAGAGTAAGCTATGAAACTACAAAACCTGTTAAATAAAGAAAGTTAGTAAAAAAGAAGGAACTCAAGTTTTGTAATACATATTCATATTGAAGTGAAACCACTATATATGTATATATATAGTGTCACGAACTGTGATTTATCTCGGACAAGCCTCCAATTTATTTTTTACGTATTACGAGCTCACACAGCCTGAACTGAGTTAAATGGTAATTTGTATTTTGAAATTAATTTAATATTGATAGGTATGAAGGTTGTGATACGTGCCAAAAAGATTGATGCACAAAATGTTCTTTTTTAACACAAATATGTTTTAATATACAAGAAATAATACAACTTTTAGTAACAGGTATTACAACGATTTGTTACATATAATAGTTTATATACAAAAGTTTTACAAGCAATGCTGAGTGTTTTATCTGATCTTAAACTGAATATTTTATCGACGGTTCACCATGAACGAATTAGTTCCGTGTTGTTACGTTGGTACACTTCACTTAAGCTAGCTTCTCACTGAACACATGTGGTTTTTTTACAGAGAAATATATCTAATGTAGTAGTAGCAAAAACGTTCAACTTAATTCTTTAAAGTTGAATGGTTATTAATTTTCGAAAGCCATAAACGTTCTTGGTCAAATATCCGAAGTTTCCCGAATAATAAGCGTTTATCACACTTATAGCTACCAAGGTTTATAGTATACTAATTGTAGCAAACTAACAAAATATAATTTTCTCTTGGCGTGTCGGCTTATAAATGTCAGGCGAAGTTCTCGAAATTTTAACTAGCAATAACACTGGTATTTACGTGGATGCATATATATATATATTGTTAATTATTACGCTCCAGAATCTTCTATAAATTTAAAGAATAGGCAGGAAATTCGCAATACACATTTAACAGTATAAATTACATGCATTTCTAAAAGTAAATTTAACTGACACAAACATCGATAATAAAATAAATATATAACAATAAATCCGTTACAACTGCAAGTTTTAACCTGGTCAGCACTTTATGAACTGGTCTGAAGAGATGGGTCAGAGACTTGTAAGGTTCAGGTAAAGTCACCCCAAATTTAAGAATACTGACCAGAGGGAATGCGATGGACCAGCAGTGCCCGATATCACAAGGTCTGTGTCTGCCATTTCAATTAAAATAATGAAATTTTCTGTCACTGTTAAAATGTATCCTCAACTGAAAAGCCAAGAATATTCAGAGACATCGCATCTCTAGCCTTGAACCCTTCGACTCGCTATTCGAGATAAAAAATACTAGAACCCACAAGGCCAATAAAAATATTGGATCAATGTATTTTAATTAGAAAAAAAACACAACCTGAGACACCTGGTGAGCTTTACCTTCATTTATCACCTGCTAGACTTTAACATCTTGCATAATTACCTTCAGTTAATACAAAGATAAACTTTAATATCAACATTCAGTTGATGCTTCATTTTGTCAGCTAATAATAATGGAGTCAAATAAAAGGTATGGTCATAATATTGGCTGATATCCTGACGTAAAGTGGCTAAAAGTACTGAAAAACTGTTATTAACGTGTCGAATTATAAATGTGTAACAATCCAACTCATGTTTTTGTGTTAACGTTTTGTGGCACAACCTTCCAGCAACCATCAATTTTAGAACAAACTGAAAAACTTCTATCAGTATTGTAAGTTGTATTTGAAACCAGTTTATAAAAAAAATATAATGACAGTAATCCCTGATGACGAGAAAACCCACTTGTAGAGATAAATATATATTAAAAACTCATGCCAGGCGTTTTTAAACAGAAAATGACAGTACATATAACTTATACAAAGACAGAGCTATCTGTTCAGATGGACACGTAGAAAAAACATACAAAAATTCGGAAGATAGAAATATACACAGCCACCTAGATATAGGGGCTGATTAACGCACCAGCCTATTGGGCCCGAGATCATGCACGAGCTCCAGTCAAATAGAAGCAACAAATGAAACGGACCATTTTCGAGATGAGACATACATTTTCGTGACAGTAATACTTGTAATTTCTTTCACAGTTAGTCATATGCTTAATGTTAGATATTATTTAAAATGGAAGCATATTCTATTACTGACACACTCTCATTATTGTTTGTTTGTTGCAGCTGACTGTTCATATGTGCAGCTTTGGCTTCCCTCATTGTCCTTATCGTTTACTGTGGCTCGCCACACAGAATATAGTATTGACTTACCACAACACACTCTGTTCATTTCGTTTACCTCTGGTTCGCCAGTCATAAATCTTATATATACAAGCGAAACCTATACAACTGTTATCATTCTTTTCGTTTTTAGATATACTTTTTTACAGGTAACAAAATTAAGTAATTTCTCAATCAAGCAGTACATCACACGGTCCTATTTCTATATGTATTTTACAAGTTTTTAATTTAACGAGGCGAAGATAGTGCAAAAGTGACAATGTTTCTCTTATACCGAGACCCAGGAATTCCTGGTTTGTGTTTTGTGTTTTCTTATAGCAAAGCCACATCGAGTTATCTGCTAAGCCCACCGAGGGGAATCGAACCCCTAAATTTAGTGTTGTAAATCCGTAGACTTACCGCTTTACTACCGGAGGGTAAGAATTTCTGATTCTACTCTATTAGATGGCCAGGTGTGTTAAGGTGCTCGACTGAATCTGAGAGTCGCGAGCTCAAATCCTCGTCACAAAAAAACATACTCGCCCTTTAAGCCGTGAGAACGTTATAACGTAACGATCAATCCCACTATTCGTTAGTAGAAGAGTAACCCAAGAGTTGGCGGTGAATGGTGATGACTAGTTGCCTTCCCTCTAATCTTACACTGCTAAATTAGGGACTGCTAGCGCAGATAGCCCTCGAGTATCTTTCCGCGAAATTAAAAAAACAAAACATACATGAGCAAGTGAACTGAGAAAGTTAAACTGTGATGTTCTGTAAGTACTTATTGTCGAAACTCAACCCATGGGGGTTCTAGATACGCCACAGTTAGCTCTCACTCGTTTCTGTGACTATTTATTATCCAACATTTGAACAGCTTTTACTCTTTGTACTTACATAAAAAAAATCCCATCCGTCACGAGGGGCCCGGTGTGGCCATGTGGGTTAAGGCGTTCGACTTGTAATGTCAGGGTTGCGGGTTCGAATCCCCGTTGCACCAAACATGCTCACCCTTCAGTTGTGGGGGCGTTATAACCTTACGGCCAATCCCACTATTCGTTGGTAAAAGAATAACCCAAGGGTTGGCGGTGAGTGGTGATGACTAGCTGCCTTCCCTCTAGTCTTACACTGAAAAATTAGGGACAGCTAGCTTTGAACGAAATTAAAAAAAAAAAATCCGCCACGAGCAAGTAACATGTGTTAATGTTACACAGTTTCATGGAAACAGTGGAAGATCAACCAAGTGATAAAGCAAGTTTTATTTGTTTGTTTGTTTGTTTTGGAATTTCGCACAAAGCTACTCGAGGGCTATTTGTGCTAGCCGTCCCTAATTTAGCAGTGTAAGACTAGATGGAAGGCAGCTAGTCATCACCACCCACCGCCGACTCTTGGGCTACTCTTTTACCAACGAATAGTGGGATTGACCGTCACATTATACACCCCCACGGCTGGGAGGGCGAGCATGTTCAGCGCGACGCGGGCGCGAACCCGCGACCCTCGGATTACGAATCACACGCCTTACGCGCTTGGCCATGCCAGGCCACAGCAAGTTTTATATCAACAGTATGAATGGGTACGAACTGTATTAACGTTTTCTAAACGGCGTGTTATACAAAAACATCCAAAGCGTTAATATGAAAGATGTATTTTGTATACGCTATTGTTTTTTTGTTGAATTTCTTTTTAGTTCAAAATTTTAAAGTGAAAGACTGAAGGAAAAGCAGATTGATAACGACATCTTCTGCAAATTCGCGGGCTACTAAAATTAAATAGTAGGATTTTACTATAACTCTTATAACACAACCACCGCCCCCAAATATCTACCTCTTTTATTCTTTTTTGTATCGGTAGAAAAGTATGACTGTTTATTTGAAGTTAAGCACAAAGTAACACAATGGGTTATCTGAGCTATGCCTACCACGGGTATCGAACCCTGGATTCTAGCTTTGCAAATCGGCAGAAATGATGCTGTGCCACTGGGGAGCAGAAACGCATGAGCCAAAGGACTCTGGGTCTGCGGTCTGGCACGTTAATTACTGGGCCACGAGTGGTCCCAACCTACATTAAAATAAAAAACATTTCTTAGTTTGTTTGTTTTTTACAAAAGTTGTGGTAAGGTCTGTTTAGGACGTCCAATAATCTAAGACTAAAACTGTGTAGGATTTTTATTCTTTTAATTAAAGATTAGTATGATTTTTAATACTCTGATATCGAGAGAGTATAGAACTATAAAGGTGAATTTTCAACTAATTTAATAATTGCCTTAGAAACTGTACTTTGGTGAGATATAATTCCTGTGTGGTTGCCATATTTTTAAATAATTTAGTTTTTGAGTAAAAAATGAAACAAAGTATGCGGGTCCTCGAACTCAAGTTCCTCTCGGTCGTTCGGCTGTTTCTGTAACATTTTACAACTATGACGTAATAATTGCCAAACACGCTTTGTTGCGTTCCTTTCAGTGCAAGTGTTTTATGTAAACCTATCAGTGCTTTTTCGAATTACAAACTTTCTGAGACTATTTTTTGTCTTGGTATTACTACATTATATTTGTTTTATGATAACATGGTTTACTGCGTTGCTTATAGTTGTAAAAACGTTTCGGCATCGGGAAAAAGCTTCTTTTCGTTTCCGTGCAAGGAGAACGAACCGGCAAGGTGGCGACAGTGGGTGCGAATGATCAATAGGAAGAACTGGACTCCTTCACACCATGCAAATCTTTGTTAAGATCACTTTGAACACTCATGTTTTGTGTCGGATCCCACTGTTTTGGATTCCGTGGGTTTCAAGCCAGGTAGGTTGAGACTGAAAAAACTATCGACACTAGACAGGATCGTCCCCACCATCTTTCCTCGTGTATAGCTGCGTCCAGATCTCAGCCTGCAGTGTATAGGTTCCACCCCTCTGAAGCCATCACGAAAAGAACAAACTTAAAGGTATGTGTGTAGCATAAAGCGATAAACAATAGCTATTATAATATAATAATTTACAAGTTTTTGAAGAATGTAACTAGACATATTGATACACTTGAGATGACTAAGTAGGATCATAGCTTTGGATAAACAGTATCTTTAATTGTAGGCTAAACTCAGATATACTATTTTAGGTTTAACTGCATCTTGAAAAATACACACTCGTGACTTGGCTTCTCATCACCGAAGGGACCACTCAAGTAAAAAATTCAAAGTATGATGCTTCCAAGACATCGATATTCAGGCAATTTCCATCAAAGCCTCGAGCCTGGGTAATGCGCTCTTCATCTTTTAATCGGTTTGACACCTTGTCGTATGAGCGACAACAAATGCACTTTCTCCCGGTTGGCATCTGCTCGCATAAACCACATCTACACCTTGCACAAATATAGAGAATATGTCATATAAATTATACATTTATGGTAAATATTGAATTAACTATTCAGACTGCTACATCTAGTTTGATTTTATAGACAGAATTATGACGTATAATTGAAATTAATTTTGTTACGAGTCATAAATACCCAGTACAATGATTGTGGAAGGGCCGAGTATTAGTTACCATAGTCGGCAATGTATAAATTAATAAAACCCAGTCTGTGATACCAATAATTTATAAACACCAGACAGGTTTCAAGATGATTAAAACTGCTCGTGAAATAATACAGACCACATTTGTTGTCATGACTTAAGTTTACCATTCTTCCACTGCAGGTATGATCGACTCGCAACCGGCCTGAGCGCTATCTGTATCACTCACAGTTCCGCTGCTCTCGCTCGTGGAGCTGTCCTCATCAGATTTTTGTCAAAAATAACTGTTCTAGGTTCGTTCAGAGTAGGTTTGGAGTGATATGGCGCTACTCGACACTGTTCAGAACACAAAGTCAAAACAGACTCCGCCTCTGTCTCACCCCATACACCGGTCATGTTTGTTTACATTCAACGCGCTGGCGTTGGCAGTCTGTTTGGCAACTATTACGTCACAGTACTTTTCCTAGCGGCAAACGTGAAAACTTAAACGTTCGGATTGCCGCTCGGAAAGGGCTCTTTCTGCACCAAGTTCTATGTTTCATGTATTAGCACCTATTTTTTAATAAAAAATGTGAACCTGCAAAATTAATCAGTAAGAGTAGTTCGTTCGACTGCAAAGTTTTCTTCTTTTCTGTAAAATTCACCTTCAAGAATTATTGGACCAAAGTTCTGTAAAAACTTAAATATTCTTAGGTTAAGCCTATATGGGATTTATAATATTCTGAAAATAAAGTTCTGCAGGTTTTTCACAGTTTCTATGGTAGGGTTACGTAAATTTTGATAGCCTAAAACGATTTTTTGAGGGGGGATTCTTGTGAATCTTTAATACTTTGACGCTAAGTCTATGTAAATTTTCCAAAGCTAGAGACTTAGATTACGCACGTTTCATGGCCCGAGCCTGGATTTGTATAGATTTGTCAACATACTAAAACTAATGTGTGTTATTCTTGAAATGTTAAAGACAAGCTTTTATTCACATACTTGGCCTCGTAAAAGTTTCAAAATTCTGATACTTGTTCGTGCTCTTATTTTAATTATTTTGTGTTTGTTTGCAGTTGAGCACAAAGCTATGCAATGAGGTAACTGTACCCTGCTCACTATCGAAACTTGGTTTCTAGCGCTGTAACTCCACAAACATACCGCTGCGCCACCTAGGGTACATTTTAATTAATAGCCTAACGGTATTTCGATTGTCTGTTTGTTTTTGAATTTCGCGCAAAGCTACACGGAGGCTATCTGCGCTAGCCGTCTCTAATTTAGAAGTGTAAGACTAGAGGGAAGGCAGATTGTCATCATCACCAACCGCCAACTCTTGAACTACTCTTTTAGCAACAAAGGGTGAGATTGACATTATATCACACACCCACGGCTGAAAGGGTGAGCATGTTTGGTGTGACGGGGATTCGAAACTATGACCTCAAATTGCGAGATATGCCGATTTCTGCCCTGTTTCCGGCAAGATTAGCCAAAACAGAAATGTTATCTGTCAAGTGGAGCGCTTTACGATTGAACCCTTGACAAAATCTCGTTTATCAGATACTTGAAAATATGTTTGATTTTAATACTGAGGTATTTTTAAATAGCCATACCATCATTTTGGTTATGAATGTAGTGGTGAGTTTCGAACACCAACTGTCTAGTATGAATATGTCACGCTTTTTAATCTTCTTAGCATTGTGTGAAGACAGTAGCTAGACACGTTTTCTGCGTGAAGACGTTCTCTGGAAAAATTATGGCCCGACATGGCCAAACGTGTTAAGGAGTTCGACTCGTAATCCGAGGGTCGCGGATTCGAATCCCGGTCGCACCAAACATGCTCGCCCTTTCAGCTGTGGGAGCGTTATAATGTTACGATGAATCCCACTATTTGTTGGTAAAAGAGTAGCCCAGGAGTTGATGGTGGGTGGTGATGACTAGCTGCCTTCCCTCTAGTCTTATGCTGCAAAATTAGTGACGGCTAGCGCAGATAGCCCTCGAGTAGCTTTGCGCGAAATTCAAAACAAACAAACTGGAAAAATTATAATCTACTCAGCACTGTATGAAGACGTTGTCTAGAAAAAATATAGTCTCCTGAGCAATGTTCCAAGTTAAGCTTGACACGTTGGTGCTGCAACATAAGTTTTACTTGCATTTTTCGTGTTCGATTGTAAAATACAAATAAAAAGGAAAAAAAAAACATCCCACTGCTATATCGTCGTTCGCCATTTTGTGATCACGAAAGACTCAACGTGATCAACAGGGAGAGCCAGCTGGTGTTGTGTATCGGAACTGACAGTCGATGTTTTCGATACATCATCGACCAGCAAAAAAAAAAAAAAAACGTGCACTGTGAACGCGGATGGATTGAAATTCCTCAAATACCTGTCGCTCTTTCTCGTGCCGGAACACGCGTTCCGCATTGGTAGAGTGAACATTTACATAGACCAAAACATGTTTTGAGATGGAAGTAAGAATTTTCGTCTTTCATGTTCTACGTTTTTATTGAAATGTGTTTTGCAATGTATGTAATAATTATATGAAGAGAAGACCACGTGTGGCTAACTTCAAGTTGTAACCTTCTAATAAATGGCGCTTTGGATTAGAAGAAAGATAATATTTTTGTCAGTCAAAGTGCAGATAGATTGTACAATATAATTCTGATTGTTTGTTTGTTTTGAACCCAAAAAGTTGATCACAAAGGTGCAGACAGTAAGAAAAGTACTATTTTGATTTCAAAATATTTCAAAATCGCTCCTCAAACAAACCAGCTTTCGGAATCAGTGGAATTCTTCTGTGCATACGGGGTTTTATCAGGGAAGACCATAATTTAAACACAGCACAGATTATTATATATATACGTTAGTAGTTTCAGGTTTATTGTCAGAGAAAACCATAATTTGAACATAGCATAGATTGTCCCACAAACCTTGGTGATTTGAAGTTTTTTGGTGTGTTTTTAGAGAATGTTTTATTTGTTTGTTTTTTGAATTTTGCGCAAAGCTTCTCGAGGTTTATCTGAGCTACCGTCCCTAATTTAGCAGTGTAAGACTAGAGAGAAATGCAGCTGGACAACACCACCCACCGCCAACTCTTGGGCTATTCTTTTACCAACAAATAGTGGGATTGACCACCACATTATAACGCACCCACAATTTAAAAGGCAAGCATATTGATGCGACGGGAATGTGAACCCTCGACCCTCGGATTACGAGTCGAACGCCTTTACCCACCTGGCCATGTCGGGGCCCTGTTACTACTTTTCTAGACGTATTTACTCGATAATTTTTACACGTTACTACTTTTTTGACGGGATTTAGATGCTATTTTCATGTTAGACGACTTTTACACGCTAATAATTTACTAGATAATGTTTTCGCGTTACTGTCTAGCAATTCCAGTCAAACGATGTTTATATGTTAGTGTTTTTTTACACGATGTTTGCATGCTGCCACTTTGCTACATATACAATGTTCATGTATTACTACTTTGATATATGATGTTTGCATGTTACTATCTTGTTAAACGATGTATACCTGTCGACCCTTTGCTAGTTTTTAAATTATTTCTATCTACAGTTTAAAAGTAGGAATGTTTTAAATCTTTTCCTGGTTTGTAAGATATGAATAGAAAATCATAGTACAGAAACTTTATTAACTATTATTATTAATTTCATTTTAACATAAAGCTGCAAAATCGATCTCCATTTTTTGAAATTATAAGCCCTGATGCTAACCATGAATCACCTGGCGACTTATTACTTACAGAGAGATAAATATCGTTAAAACTACGTTTTAACCCACTTGTATGGATTAAAGCTGTATCGTTAAAACTTTCTACCAATCGCCAGTAACCATTAGCTAGGACGAAGTACAAACCTTTGATCAAATAACATTTAATTAAAAAATACGTTTTATTTACGTGGTGCAGGAAAAACTATGACTTGTTAAACTAATAAAAAATATAACGTTGTATTATGTGTATTTTTAATAACGCTCATTCTGTTGAAAAAAAACCTTCTTTGTGGTACTAAAAGTTATTGTAAAACTAATAAAAATGACACAGCGTTGTATTATGTGTGTTTTTAATCGCGTTATGCTGAAAACAAACCTTCTTCATGGCACTAAACGTTATTACTTGTAAAACTAATAAAAAAAACATAGCGTTGTATTATGTGTGTTTTTAACGACTTTGTACTGGACAATCCCTTCTTCATGGCACTAAAAGTTATTATATAAAACTAGTAAAAAGAACATAGCGTTGTATTATGTGTGTTTTTAACGACCTTGTACTGGAAAATACCTTCTTCATGGCACTAAAAATTATCACCTATCAAATTGATAAAATGAATACAGCGTCATGTTATATGTGTTCTTTAATGACATCATGCTGGATAAACCTCTTCTTGACAGCATTATAAGTAGTTGTCTGTCAGCTTAATAAAAACAGATAACAGCAGAATGTTTGTATTGTTGTTCTGCTATAGTTCCTTATATCAAATCAATGGAAATACGTTTTCGTCATAAAATATACTTTTATAACTAGCAATCATCTCATAGACGGAGAACACGTTATACAAACATTAGAGGTTTACGAATTGGGGAATTTTATGTCAATATGCCACAGTTTCTTGTAACTTGAGTCTCTTCGTATATAATTCGAAAATTATACTTTCTGCTCTACGACAACTTTTGAAAACATAAGTTATAAATAAGCTACAACGGCAGTTACCCATAGACGAGATCAATTGGCACTATTCTCTGACGTCACGAAGCACGTCATGCAACCTTTTGTTGACATCATGTCCTGAAATATGGAAACTTATTTATTCTTTTGATCTTCTCAAATTAAATGAAGGTTATTTATTTACTTAAAACTTAAATAAAATGTTTGAAATGTTGGTTTAAAGCATTTATGTTCAATATGATATTTCAAGTTTATGGTCAGGACAAAATGGTGCCGTAACTATCTTTATCAATGACGTCAGAATAGGGCCCGGCATAGCCAAGCGTGTTAAGGCGTGCGACTCCTAATCCAGGGTTTGCATCCCCGTCGGGCCAAACATGCTCGCCCTTTCAGCCGTGGGGGCGTTCTAATATGACGGTCAATCCCACTATTCGTTGGTAAAAGAGTAGCCCAAGAGTTGGCAGTGGATGGTGATGACTAGCTGCCTTCCCTTTAGTTTTACACTGCTAAATTAGGGACGGCTGGCACAGATAGCCCTCGAACAAACAAACAAACAAAGACGTCAAAATAATTCCTTTTTGTATTAGATAGATATGTTCCTGTTCATTTGTTTTTCTTATTATTCTTGTTTAATGGATACGAATAAATGAACTAAGTGTTAGCTGTTACAAACTTTTTATGTACTAACTCATAATAAGATATTTTGTTCTTTACATTTGAAAAAAAGACAATTCACGAAAGGTGAGACAGATAATCTTCGATGTTTTGTTTACGTTTTCTTTGTTTTATATATCGGTGTGTAAAACCAGGTATATTCAAACGAATATAGACAAAATACTGGGCGAAAGGTATGTGCATATGCTGAAGAAAAATAATATAAACATCATATATCAAGGCTTGAAATATCGAAATTCGTGAAGAGTGGATATTTACACTCTTCACTACATACCCTTTGTTAGTGGAGAATTAAAACCTTCGCTACACATCCAATGTTAGTAAACTCTTCACTACATACCTCTTGTTAGTGGAGAGTTAAAACCTTAACTACATACCCTTTGTTAGTGGAGAGTTAAAACCTTCGCTATACATCCAATGTTAGTGAACTCTTCACTACATATCCCTTGTCAGTGAAGAGTTAAAACCTTCATTACATGTCCAATGTTAGTGGACTCTTCACTACATATCCAATGTTAGCGGACTCTTCATTATATACCCCTTGTTAGTGGAGAGTCAAAATCTTCACTACATACCCCTTGTTGTTGACGTTATAACTTGAATTTTTTGTTTGTTTTAGTCTCGTGTTTATACATATATATGTCTGTGTGTGTGTGTATTATTCCATGTGTAAGGCAGATAGATGAAAATTTATTAAGAATAGTCTCTTTTTGTGACAAACCCTTTTTTAACATTTCAAGCAGGTTTTTTATCCTCCTTTATTTTTATAAGTTATTTCCTGTTTTGTTATTTAGATTTACTCGATATACGTTAATTAATTTAACTAGGAATACACTAAAAGAAATGGGTGTGAAATTCAAATATCACAAGGTTATTTTCCCTTTTATTTTAAGAATAATAAATGTACCAGAGTATGTTCACGCTTACACCCAGCTAACCAGGAAACGCCAAATCAGAATAATGCCAAAAAACAGAATATTCTGTTATTCCCCCGAGTAACACGATAAATAGATCAGAGACTGAAATGTTACATGATAGCACATACAAGTTAATATTTTGGCCTGTGGAGACTAATATATTCAACATTATAATTATATTTAAAATTATTATTACATCTATTAACTAATAAAATAGTGTTTAAATAACTCCTTTGCATAAAAAGTACAGTATAGAGGTAACAGGCAAAATGTGGATAGGTTACATAATTTGTAACGTAAATACCAAAATTACGAGTTGCATGACATCGAATTATAAATAAAAAAGACTAGCAGATGTCTTCTGAAACAATTTGATTGTAAATTTCTTTGAAATAGTAACTAATAAATATAAAATCTGCAATCAACTGAATGCCTTGAATAATAACGTATATGCAATATGATTGTCTAGTGAGTTATTTACAATAGTATTTTGTTATTTCATGTGTTATTTCAATAACATTTCTCTTTAAACAAAGGATACTGACTGAAATAAATGTTTTTTGATGCTGCTTGTGCATCCAGCATTTATGCTCGCTTAGTAATCATGAAGATTTTTTTTTCGATGGATGCCACAATTCCTTGTCATTTTACTGAGCACAAGAAAGGCCGCTACTGAAGTGAATACTTTTTGACATTTTCAACTTTGATAAGAAGTGTCAAAGGGGAGATATATAATTCAAGAAGAGGCAGACCGTGACAGACAAACAGACGTTTCGTTATTAGGTAGAGAAATACTTGAAAAAGTGTCGAATGTTAAAGTTAAATTTATTTATAAATGTTTAAGGTTTAATAATGTTTGCATCTCATTATAAGCCTGGTGACTTTTTACTGTGAATAAACATTGTGTAAATGTGTAGATAAGTATAGGTATAGTGACTGTAAGGTCACATACATAGAAAAAGAAAATACTGCTTAAAGACTATAGTTTGTGCATATTTGGAAGCATCAAATAGAACTGCTCATCCATTACATAAACCCAGCCAGCCAATAAGCAGTTTGCTCATCAGAAGTCAGAACCTTCATATAAGGATTTTTTTCGTCATTGCTATAGAATCTCCAGACCGTGAACTTCATACCAAAGAAGATCGCTTGTAACAGAAAAAGAAATCCATCTTTAAATGACTTACAAACATCTTCATACCTAAAATCATTCTGACTGCATTTAACACTCAGTTTTTTGTTAATTATAACTTGATGTCTCGTTGAAATTGTATTATAGTATATTCAATAGCTTGTTAAATTTCTTCTTGTGCATTTTTATTGAATATTTTAAGTAAGTTACGTAATAATGTTACTATAAAATTGGTTAATAAATGCAATATTATTCCCATATTTTATGGAAAATTGAATAAGTTTATTCGAAAAACTTCAAAGCTTTTGTAAATAAAAATGTTTCTGTTTTATATATTGTCCGAAAATTTCTTAGTATACTTCATTTTTTTCTAAAACCAATCCACATTTATGTATATGTGTGTGTATACTGTTTGGCGTGTAAGCCAGATGGCTGAAACTTTATTAAATAATACAGTCTCTTTATTTAGTGATTTATCTTCTTTTGCTTCAATGGCTGTCACTTAGAATTAATCACGTGACATGGTATCCAGGAGACATCTTTTGCTACAGCGACTATCAGTATGTTCCTTTCAACGACAACGAGCAGCCCTCCAGTGGCACAGCGGTAAGTCTTCAGGCTAGAAACCGAGTTTCGAAACATTTATTCGAACCCATCTCACTAGCTCCGACATTCACAGACTACAACAAGACTCACTCACAGCCATTAAATGATATTAAAATAAAAATTAAAAACTATACATAACAGCTTTCCAGCTGTGCCTGGGCAGTTTGGAAACACGTGTTTCACGTAAGGTGGTTTTACAATTCCTTCCAAACATGCTTATCTACAGTTAAATCAAATCAGTCAATAAGAACTCATCTTTGTCCATGTCAAAACTCAATCAGTAGAATTAGATTGTCTTTGTATTTGTCTTAAATATCTTACAAGAATATCTGTGATAGTCTGTACAATGAGTTCATGTCAACACCTGAAGAACACAAATTATATTCTGTTAAACACCAGCAGTGTTCCTCCTTAGGGTTGACAAAATGCCTAACACAAAGCAGTAAAAATAAAATATATTATTATGTATGCAAAAACGGCTCGTTTGGGTTGAGAAAATATTTTACGTAGAAGAGCAAACAACGTTTCGACCTTCTTCGGTCATCGTCAGGTTTACGAAATGGATTTTCTCGACATCACTGAAAATATATTATTGGTTGCAGACTTTGCAGTTAGGCTTGGTTGTGTACATACAACACAAAATACATCATTTTTCCCATTCAGAAAAAAAGAATTTAAATAAATAATACTTACATACTTAACCAAAGGCTACAGCACATTATGTTAACAAAAACAAAACGTCGTTTAATCATAAGAAATTTGCACAACTTATCATTTCAAACGGTTGTGATGTTTAATATTAAATACAAACAGTTTATAGGCCCGGCATGGCCAGGTGGTTAAGGCGCTCGACTCGTAATCCGAGGGTCGTGAATTCGAATCCTCGTCACAAAAAAGCATGCTCGCCCTTTTAGCCATAGAGGCGTTATAAGTGACGGTCAATCCCACTATTCGTTGGTAAAAGAGTAGCCCAAGAGTTGGCGGTGGGTTGTGATGACTAGCTACCTTCCTTTAGTTTTACACTGATAAATTAGTGACGGCTAACGCAGATAGCCCTCGTGTAGCTTTGCGAAAAATTCAAAACAAACCAAATTGTTCACGTGTTATTCTTGTTTTCTAACATCGCATACCCTGGTTAATCATCACGTGAACAACACAGATTCAGGAAATAAGTAAAAGTTGGTAAAACTAAAAAAACAAACTATGTATATGAAACTTCAATAGTGGACACACACAAGATGTCTTTTTTCTGAATTTTGTATCATATTATTTACAACAAAAACTATAATTATGTTGGAAGATATGGTAAAAGTATTTCTGTAGTTTGAGTACTTTGTTGTTAAATGCAAAGCTACATAAACCGGTTATTGGTTTTGAGAGGAGTTATAATGTAACACTCAACCCCACTGTTTGTTGGTTAAAGGGTAACCCAAGAGTTGGCGGTGGAGTTGCTGTGTCAACTGCGAGTATCGAAATTCAATTTTTATCATTATAAGTCCATCACGTTTCCCGCTTAGCCTCTGGCGAAGCGGTTGTAATAGATTCATTTGGTCAGAAGTTAAGTATTATCCTAGGAAGTAACTAAAACTATGGGAGAAAAAGAAATATTGAAAATAAATGTTGTTTCGTATGGTAACTACGTCATAATAATCAACACTAACCTTTGACTTTTATCAAACTGGTTTGTTTGTTTGTTTGTTTGTTTGTTTGTTTTGAATTTTGCGCAAAGCTACTCGAGGGCTATCTACGCTAACCGTCCCTAATTTAGCAATGTAAGACTAGAGGGAAGGTAGCTAGTCATCACCACCCACCGCCAACTCTTGAGCTACTCTTTTACCAACGAATAGTGTAACTTTATAACGCCCCTACGGCTGAATAGGCGAACATGTTTGGTGCGACCGGGATTTGAACCCGCGACCCTCGAATTACGAATTATGCCGGGCCCTTTATCAAACTGGATTTATAGTTGCGCTCAAGAAAGGTCCCTTACACCAAAACATTCCCAAATGAGCGTCGTGCAAACACAAACGTTCCCCAGTGACACGTGGTAAGTCTATGAACTTACAACTCTAAAATTAAGGGTTCGATTCCCAGCAGTTCACACAGCAAAGAGCAAACAAACAAACGAGAACAGAGACGCACTCGGCTCAGTGTATTACTTGTTTTCATGGAGTTTTTGTTGAAAATATTTAGTTCAGCTAAAATCAAACATTCAATCTTTTACAGACTCCTGTGCATGCGTTGTTTTTAATTGTACTAAGCCTATCACAATTTCTACATCGTAAGAAAATTAATTGTTCTAAAAAATTAGAGAGGATGTCTCTGCCTTGGTTAAGAAATTTAATCTTCAAGAAATACTGACTCATTAAAATAGGCCTGGCATAATCTGGTAGTTAGAATCCTCAATTCGCAATCTGAGGGTTCTGGGTCCGAATCTCCCTTCTCACCAAACATGCTTGCTTTTTCAGTCTTGAGAGGAGTTATAATGTAACACTCAATCTCACTGTTCGTTGGTTAAAGAGTAACCCAAGAGTTGGCGGTGGGTGGTGATAATTAGCTACATCCTATCTAGTTTTTCGCTGTTAAATTACGAACGGGTAGCGCAGATAGCCCTAATGTAGCTTTGCACAAACCAAAAACCACATCACCGTTAAAATACTACTGATATAAAAACAATCTAACAAAATATAATATTTTTAAAACACCAAATCATCTTTTTCCTCGAACACGAAGAAAACGTAACAGTTTGACACCATCAAACTTTGGAACTAGTTTGTACTCTAAATCTTCTCAAAAACATAATCAACTCGGAAAACGAATAAGAGAAGCTATATTTCGAAGAATTGTATTGAAGTAAAAGGAGTAATTTGTTATCAAAATTGTATATTTTGTTTTGTAAAAACAACAATAACCCGGAAAATTACAACTTGATTCGGCGGTCAGTAATATTTTTTGCTCTCAAAAGGCGACGTTCGGACTGCGCTTTGAATAAACCATCCTCTTCACTCCGGTATTATAAAAAGCGACAAACATTCCAAAAGAATAATGACGTTATTGTATCATCAGCCAGTTCTATAGTTTTTATTGCGCCTATTCACATATACCAAAGCAAATATATTATCTAACAGAATGTCGTAGCCACGGTGACAGTGACGTAAAAGGGTTCAGTACGTGAGTCTGCATGCCATACCAGAAGCAGTTGAATGTAAGAATGAGAAATATGGTTGTGAAAACCAATTACATAAACACCTTGTTGAAATTGTGAAAAATAAATAACTTTTCGAGTTCGGCCTGTTTTGTTTCGCTCAAGGCTACACGAAGGCTATCTCCGCTAACCGTTCCTAACTTATCAGTGTAAGACTAAAGGTAAGGCAGCTAGTCATCATCATCCACCGCCAACTCTTCGGTTACTCTTTTACCAACAAATAGTGAGATTGATCGGTACGTTATAGCGTTCCCACGGGCGGAAGGCAGTCATGTTTAGTGTGATGGGGATTCGAACCCACGACCCTCAAATTACTAGTCAAGTGCACTAACCACCTGGCCATGCTGGGCCTTATTACCTTCAGTTTATTCACACCCTTGGAGCTACTTTGTTCAACTTCTGTTTTTTGTCAACTTTTAATGGACTGATACAAAATGAAACATTTCACCTTATTACCGTTCTTTTAATTCGATTTCATGCAGTTTGCCCTCCGTTGGTACAGCGGTAAGTCTAAAGATTTACAACACTAAAATCAGGTGTTCGATTCCTCTCAGTAAACACAACAGATAGTCCGATGTGGCTTTGCTATAAGAAAACACCCACTCGATTCCCTACAATTTGTTCCCATCTGGTACAGCGGTAAGTCTACAGATTTACAACACTAAAATCAGGAGTTCGATTCCTCTCGATAGACGCAGCAGATAGTACGATGTGGCTTTGCTATAAAAACAAAACAACTTTCGTTTTAAACCAGTTTGATTTACGAATTAGATCTTACGTCAGTGTCCTTTTGGTCCTGTTTATATCATGCTAGTTATGTTGTTTATTTCAGTCACGTTTTATAAAGTAACTTAAATGAAGAAAGATCACACTTACGACGGTGTTTGCGAATATATTTTTATCACTATGAGACTTTTCCCCCCCCAAAAAAAAGTTATATTTCTTACAAGCTTAAAATTTATAACAATTATTACCTATGGTGTTATTTTGATAAAGAACTAATGATATCTTCGAACAATCGAATAAACCAGGTCTTCTTTGGGTGGCGACGTTGCGTGTAAAAATGTATTGGAAATACACTGTTAAATAATGACTAGAATCCGGAACACTGGGCGCCTTACGTTATTCATACACTGCTAAATAATGACTAGAATCAGGAACACTGTGCGCCTTACGTTATTCATACACTGCTAAATAATGACTAGAATCCGGAACACTGGGCGCCTTACGTTATTCATACACTGCTAAATAATGACTAGAATCCGGAACACTGTGCGCCTTACGTTATTCATACACTGCTAAATAATGACTAGAATCCGGAACACTGTGCGCCTTACGTTATTCATACACTGCTAAATAATGACTAGAATCCGGAACACTGGGCGCCTTACGTTATTCATACACTGCTAAATAATGACTAGAATCCGGAACACTGTGCGCCTTATGTTATTCATACACTGCTAAATAATGACAAGAATCCGGAACACTGTGCGCCTTACGTTATTCATACACTGCTAAATAATGACTAGAATCCGGAACACTGGGCGCCTTACGTTATTCAAAGAAGTATTAATGAAAGTGAAGTCACCTTAGAACTTGTTTGCTTGTTAAAAGTTAAGCATAAAGCTACACAGTGGGCTGTGTGTGCTCTGCTCACCACAGGTATCGAATTCCGAATTCAAGAGTTTCTAATTCCGCAGACATTCCACTGTGCCACTGATGGAGTATCACTTTGGATAACATGAAGTTTGCGGCTATTTGTCTAAATGAATTCACAAATGTTAAAGTAAACACACATCGACACAAAATTACAATAACTAGCCTGGTCGCTCGAAGGCTTGTCAACTTTAGAACGTAATAACCATCGAATAGTGGAAGGAATAGCTCTAAAGGGTACAAAGGGGTTCGTTACAAATATCTTATCAACTAAAGTTAAAAATAACGTGAATATTAGTAAGAAAGTATAGTTTAAACGAAGAAATAATAATAATAATAATTGATTTCTTTTCTTATTGTTGTTGTTGCCATGATATTTAGATTTATTTTTAAGATGTCACTTTTCATCACAGAGTTTAACACATGATAAAGCGATATCCGTTCTAAATAAACAAACAAATCCATTTGGTTATATAAGTGTCCATTTTTAACTTAAATAGATATTTGTTGTTGCTTTTAGCTCATTAAAACGATATTGTTATTAAATAGACAAAAATAGTGCGCATTCAATACCTCTTTTTTATCGCAAGTTTCTGACTTTTTAACCGAAGTATAACAGAATGATCACAATAGCTTTAAACTTCACTCAGAATATTGTTTTAGTTCAGCAGCGGTAAGGTCAGACCTGGAATTACTCCCTAGCGGCCGTTTTATGATTGAATTTTATACGATTCGGATGTGTTTGTTCCGAAATATTAACAATGCCACTTCGGCATCATTGATCATTTCGAGATACTCAAGATGGCGACAAAGATGGCTGCCAAAACATATATTTACCCATATCTTAGCTTCTATTTACGATGTAACAACAAAAAAACGTGTCTACACCCAGGTTTTTTCATGACTCTGATTTCAACTTTTGCATTTCCAATTGTTTTGTTCAGTAAGTTATCCAATATGGTGTTCGTGATGGCGGTAAATGCCTATTATACTGCTATCTTAGTTTATGATCAACATTTTCAGGGTTAGCAATATTCAAATACATTGTAGACATATCCTAAATATACATATGTATTTCAGCCATACTTGGTTTCATTGTTCATTGAAATTATCAAGCACTTGATAACCACGTTCTTCACATTCCTATATTATAACTAGATATAACTATATTATACATATATACGTAGCAAGAACAAAAGTGGTCCCCTTTGAAAACGTTGTTAATTTGTTATGTTTTTTATTAGATAACATAAAATTATGTATAACTATATGTTTTAGTACTGACTCGACGAGATCTGTTCAAACATAATCTCAAATCCTAATTTTAACACTGGATTTCGTGAATACATGAACTTTCCATGGTTTTAGTTACATTTTCTCACAGACAGTGTTGTGAATTGTAGTTTCTTTTTAAATCTTCTAATTCCAATTAGCCTATAAAATGATCAAATAAGTTTTTCTGGAATTGAGAAGTCGTTAAAAGATAGCTTAGAAATATGTTGCAGAATGGTCAGGTCAATAACCTGATATCAATCCGATCGAAAATGTATGGGCTGAGTTAAAATGATTAACAAAATATTGTAAACCAAACATGCAAGATGAGCTTTATGAAGTACTCAAAGAAGGATGTCAGTCAGTCAGGAATGTCTGTATAAACATATTGATAACACGTCACGTAAGTATGAAGCAGTACTGAAATACTGTGAATGTTAACTAAATATTAACTTGTGAAACTGTTTTGTGTTGAGTTTCGTTCATTACGTTAGAGTATTGCAGAGAATTTTGTTTAAATATTTTGTAGACTTATTGAAATATGAAGCTTCAAAAATCTACAGTACGTGCACAACACTATTTGTGAGAAAAATGTAAGTAAAGTTATTAAAGGTCCAGACATTTACGAAAGCCAGTGTCAAATTTGGGATTTGAGATCATGTTTGAACAGATCTCGTCGAGTTCGATTTAGAAACTTGTAGTAAAACACATTTTTGTGTTACCTGATAAATATATAACAAATTTTCAAAGGGGACCACTTTTTCTTCTCCATCTTCTGCATATATAGATTCACATATCTTCTAGGGTTCTGTGTATGTGTGTATATTTTTTATAGCAAAAGTCACATCGGGCTATCTGCTGAGTTCAGGGAGGGAAATCAAACCCCTCATTTTAGCGTTGTAAATTCGTAGACTTACCACTGTACTAGCGGAGGAATCTAGGTACATTCCAACCATAGAAATCAAAACATGTTTAGAAGACCTAGCCAGGAGACTTGTGATACTTTCTACAGAAAACAAAAACAACAAACAGAAAGAAGACAACTTAGATAATTTTATTGACATCCAACAGCCAAACTTCCCAGGTAAAATTACAAATTTATATTTTCCAGAAACACCTAAAAACATTATCTTAAACGATTTTTTCAAAGAATTTTCTTACAAAACTATCAACATAATTTCACAAAACAGAAAACTAAAAAACAACCTTACATTAAAAACCTAAAACAAGACAGAAACATAAAAATTCTAAAAGCAGATAAAGGTAACGCTATAGTAATAATGAACACGAATGAATACATACAAAAAATGAATAACATCCTATCAGACACGAACAAATTTAAACCAATACACACAAATCCAACAAAGACGCATGAGACGCAACTAAACAAATTACTACTACAAATGAAAAAAAGCCAACACAATTTCACAAACACTTTATTCCTACCTACGTAAAACCGACTCACGCACACCGCAAATATACGGCATCCCCAAACCTCATAAACCAGATTGTCCATTACGACCAATAATGTCAACATATGAATCGTTTAACTACAATCTTGGTAAATACATAGCATGGGCATTCTCCAAATATGCAACATCAGCCAGCTCATTCATCAAAGACTCTTTTAATTTCAAGTCCAATCTAAATCAACTTAATCATAAAGCCTTAATGGCCAGTTTCGATGTTATATCCCTCTTCACAGAAGTTCCAACAACAGAAGCCTGCAAGATAGCCTTAGAACTCTATATTCGAGACCCTAACCCGATTATAGACATTCCCAGTAACCAGTTGGCAACCCTCATAGAATTCACCACAATAAAGACAAACTTCATGTTCAACAACCAAAACTATATACAAACAAATGGCCTAAGCATGGGCAACCCAGTATCGCCAGTTCTAGCCAATATTTTTATGACACAAATTGAAACACAAGCAATTAATACAGCATTACATCCACCACTATACTGGTACAGATATGTAGATGTCACGGTTGCGGGATTCGAATCTACAGAACACATACTTAACTTTTTCACTCACATTAACTCTATACATCCCAACATTAACTTCACATGTGAACAGGAAGAAAGCAATCAAATATCATTTCTTAACCTCAAAATTATAAGAACCGACACACAATTCAAAACAGAAATCCACCGAAAAATCACCCATACTGGACTATACATTCCTTGGGACTCAGCACATGAAACAAAACAAAAACTCAACATACTAAGAAACCAGATAAACACAGCCATAAAACTATGCTCACCAGATAAAATTAACGATGAATTAGATAAAATAAAACAATACTTCATCAACATCAATAAGTTTCCTCCACAAACCGTAGAAAACATTATACGCACACACCCAGACAGAAAGCAAAATCAACCAACAAAAGTAAATATATCTCACGAATCAAAAAATCACGAAACCATATACTGCTGTATACCATATATTCCTGACATCAGCAAACAAATAACCAACATTTGGCAAAAACTAGTAACAAAATATAACATTCCAGTTAACACTAAATTTATTCAAAAACCTGGCACAAAACTAAGGTCTATACTATGTAAGAACTACACTGACAAACACCACACCAACATTATTTATAAAATACAATGTGATAACTGCCACGACTTCTATATAGGAGAAACAAGTAGAAAAATGGAAACCAGATTCAAAGAACATAAAAAGTCACCTTCACACGTTTTCGAACACTGCAAGTCAAATGGACACAACATAACCATAGAAAACACTAAAATACTAAATAAAGAAACAAACATAAACAAACGCAAAATTAAAGAAGCCTTACTTATACAACAACTTAAACCCAAAATAAACCAATATAAAGGAACACCATTATACCTATATTAATATTATAGATAAAATTATATATTCAAACATCAAACCGCGCCCTCTACATTGCGACACTCAGTTATACAACCCCTTCCAAACATGTGGTCAGCTTCCGGCCAGTTACCTCTTTCTTTGTGAACCTGACGATGACCGAAGAAGGTCGAAACGTTGTTCGCTCTTCTATTTGAAGTGTTTTCTGAGCCCAAAAGAGCCGTTTTTTGCATATAAAATTCTCAACAAGTGGGTTTCTCGACATCACTGATTGCATATAAAATTACCATTAACTGATACAAATACATCAGTAGTTTCTTCAATACTTACCATTAACTGATACAAATACGTCAGTAGTTTCTTCAATACTTACAATCAACTGGTACAAGTACATCAGTTGTTTCTTCAATACTTACAATCAACTGGTACAAATACATCAGTAGTTTCTTCAATACTTACCATCAACTGGTACAAATACATCAGTAGTTTCTTCAATACTTACCATCAACTGGTACAAGTACATCAGTAGTTGATTCATTCCCAAGATACTCACCACTCTATTGGTTTTTCGTTTTAATAGGATAGCTTTATTGCCTTGGAATTTCTACAGGTTGTACACTAATTCCTGGATGACGAATCCAAAAATGATGTCCATTTTTTCTACATTCTGGAGAGTTTGTTTTTTATTCTTGAATTTCGTACAAAGCTACACAAGGACTATCTGCTCTAGTCGTCCCTAATTTAGCAGTGTAAAACTAGAGGAAAGGCAGTTTGTCATCACCACCCACAGCCGACGCCTGGGCTACTCTTTTACCAACGAAGAGTGGAAATGACCGTCACATTAGAATGCCCCCACGGCTGGGAGGGCGAGCATGTTTAGTGCGACCGGGATTCGAACCCGTGACTCTCAGATTACGAGTCGAACGCCTTAACACACTTGGCCATGCCGGGCCTTGTGTTTTTTGTTTTTTACAAAACGCCATAGTACTCTAACACAAGTGAGTCATTTTCATTGAAATCAAGTCACATTTTGTTATGCTTAAAATGTTGACAATAAATGACTATAGATTTCTCTAGTTTAATCGTGACGTGAGAATCTTATCGGTCGTTTTAGAACCCAAACGTAATATTAAAACATGTTACTTGTGGCAAACGAAATAATAACATGATCTAAGTAAGGGTTTTTTTTTACCTCTTTATAAAATATCCATACGCGATAGAAAATTATTTTCTAAATATACACATTTGAATTATGAAAAATTCGTCACTAAAAACAAACATTTTTTTACGAAGTTTACATACGCAAGTCTGTGTTATCCTTACTGTTTTCACTACAGTTTCAACAGACAATGCAAAACACCTTTCTTGTTACGTAACTACACGTGGCCATTAAACAAGCACATTCACCCGTACACCCACACCAAATCACCTGAAGTATTTTCAACTGATAACACAACAGAAACAATTTGTTTGAATTTCGCGCGAAGCTATACGAGGGCTGTCTGCGCTTGTCGTCCCTAATTTAGCAGTGTGAGACTACAGAGAAGGCAGCTAGTCATCACCACCAACCGCTAACTCTTGAGCTACTCTTTTACCAACGAATAGTGGGATTGGCTGTCACATTATAACGTCCTCACAGCTGAAAGGGCGAGCATGTTTGGCGTGGTTTGGATTCGAACTTGTAATCTGAGCCAGAACAGAAACACCTGTCTTTGTCAATATGTCACACTCCCATCTAAACGCAGCTGAATCCGGAAGACCTTAGTTTAATGCTGCCTTCCAAAGAGAGCTCTGTTGACAGTTTCAGAAAAGACTTCTGATATGGGTGGAAGAGACATACACCCTTGTGCAAATTAATTGAAACAAATGGTCATTTTACAATATTTTTATCATGGCGGCCGGTGTAGGCTCACTGGACCCGCTGATTTCCTTTAATAATCATTTTTCACAGAGATGGCGTCATTAGCTGTGTTTTACAGTACAGTCGATCTATTTTTGGGATATATGACGAAATTTTGAAAAATTGCGTCATTCGAAATTGCGTTAGAAGGGCAAGGAGACCAGTCAAAAACAATTTCTTACCAACTCAATGAAGAGAAAACGGTATCAAAGGGGTTTTAAATACAAGAACTGGACGCAAGAACAATGGAGGAAGGTGTTATTCAGTGACGAGACTCATTTCTTAGTATAGAGTCAAAGACGTCTGCATGTTTGCAGATTTCCAGGTAAGAATCTTCGAAAACCTCACATTAATCAGTTCGTAAAACATCCCTTGTAGAAAATGTTTTGGGACTTTTTCAGCTACTATGGCGTCGGAGGCTTACATATCGTAGAAGGTATGATGCAAGGACCACAGTACATTGATGTTTTGCAGAAAAGAGTCCTTCCAGAATTGAAAAAGAGATTTCCAGATGGATCTGGCATTTTCCAGCAAGATCTGGCTCCGTGCCACACATCGAAACTTCTGAAGAATTCTATGACTGCAACACGAATAAAGGTGCTGGACCGGCCTGGAAACTCTCCGGACTTAAACCTATTGAAAATATTTGTAAAGAAAGACTTCGGGGAAAAGTCTGTACTACGAAAGATAAGCTAATTGAGGCCATAACTGAGGTGTGGCACCAATCTCCGAAAATTAGTAAAAATTGCAGTCAACTCAGGGACTCGATGCCAAAGCGGATTAATGATCTTCTGAAAAATAAAAACGGTCATATCATGTATTAATTTGTGAGTAATTTTTGGATTCTCAGAAATAAAACGCAAAAAAATGAAAAAAAATCATAATTTTCCGTTTTGTTTCAATTAATTTGCACAAGGGTGTAAGCTTTGTACTGGCCTTCATTGTTTTTCTGGAAGTTTTGTCTAACCAAGTCAGAGATGTCGGTTTACTTCCATAGCATGCGGATACAAATGAAGTTATTTCTATAAGGACCTCATTTATGTCTGCATTAGGACCTCCAAAATAATGAAGTTTGAAGGTCGCTGATCAGTGCTTTAGCAACAGTTGATTTTCCTATTTCCCATCATGTAGGCAGTTGAATAACATCTGGTTTGTAGAGCAACCAAAAGCTGTTTTGCAATCTATAATTTTCTACCCTAAAATTACGAATCTTAACAGTGAAACTCAAACAACAATTCTGATTTCAGAATGCTATTCTGGCAGTAACATAAGATCAAAAACGTAACATCGTGACATATCAAGCTACGTTTCAATTATGTGTTCCATATATTTGTTACTTTATTTTATTTTCAGGCCCGGTAAGGCCAGGTGGTTAAGAAACTCGACTCGTAATCCAAGGGTCGCGGGTTCGAATCCCCGTCTTTCAGGCCCGGCATGGCCAGGTGGTTAAGGAACTCGACTTGTAATCCTAGGGTCGCAGGTTCGAATCCCTATCGCACCAAACATGCTTGCCCTTTCACACGTGGGGGCGTTATAATATGACGACCAATCCCACTATTCATTGGTAAAAGAGTAGCCCAAAGATTGACGGTGGATGGTGATGACCAGCTGCCTTCCCTCTAGTCTTACACTGCTAAATTAGGTACGGCTAATGCAGATAGCCCTCGTGTAACTTTGCACGAAATTCGAAACAAACAAAACTATTCTTTTTATTATTATTATTCGTTTATTTATGTGTACATTAAATCTTTTTAATTTAAATTACTTAGCATTTGAATTAATTTAATCTATCTCAACACCAGATGGCAAATTTGTATTTAAAGTGAACTGTGAGAGATAACTAATAACATTTGTCGTGGAGGCAGCGTTGCCCTACCTGAATTCCCAATTTTTGGAGGTAAAGATCCCATGAATGATACTTGTACGAAAACATCTTTTGAATGGCGGATTTAGATTAAAATATAGGAATTTTATGTAATGTCTAATTAAATTCTTAGGGATGTTCCAGACATTTTACCTTCTATCTGGCCTGGCATGGCCGAGCGCGTTAAAGCGTGCACTCGTAATCCGAGGGTCGCGGGTTCGTGCCCTCGTCGCGCTAAACATGCTCGCCCTCCCAGCCGTGGGGGTGTATAATGTGACGGTCAATCCCACTATTCGTTGGCAAAAGAGTAGCCCAAGAGTTGGCGGTGGGTGGTGATGACTAGCTGCCTTCCCTCTAGTCTTACACTGCAAAATTAGGGACGGCTAGCACAGATAGCCCTCGAGTAGCTTTGTGTGAAATTCCAAACAAACAAAACAATTACCTGCTATCTAACAGTGAGTTATGTACTGGCATTGCGCAGGGTTTAGTTTCAGACATAATTCTCACATTAGAAGTACATTAACTCTGTCAGGACTGCAAGGGTGATATTTTATTACCCTTTTCTGTTCTGTTCTCAGAATTAAAATGTTAAATATAATTACATGAAATTTGATAGATAATTTGTACATAATAAGCAGTTTGTGCTTTGAAACAATAATAATTTATTTTAGTAATTGTATAATGTTCCAGGTTTTGAGTTTTTGGAAATTTTCGTATTAAATACATTTTTTTCTTTTTTCACACAAAAATACTTCGTTTCGTCTTCGATTTTCTATATTTAGTTTTCGTGCGCTTAAAATCTTGTAGACGTTTTCAACAATGTTGATGGTTTTATTTATTCTCTCATATTTTATATCTGTACAAAATACACGTGATAATAGTGTAAAAATAACAAAACTGAGAACACTTTAATAATACACCACGTACACGTTCATGAGAAAAAGCTTATGAAAACAGCTGAAAGGGGGCGTTTTTATTGACGTGTAAAGATATTTTGAGAGAAATGTCTGTAACTACGTGCGGAAGAAAACTGTGCTTTAAGAGTCGAAAGCTTGTAATACAAAAACAGCAAATTAACGAAGAGAATTTCCAACAAACACCTTTGTTTATTGAACTTGTCTTTTCTCCACTGAAATTCGCGTTTTTAAAGAGTAGTTAACCAAAATGAATAGGTGTTCTTCAGTACCCTTACAAAACTATTCATTTAAAAATAAACAATGGTTCATGTAGTCGATAGCTTAGTATAACAAAAATGATAATTCTCTTCAACTAAGCCTTACCTTCTCTGAACATGAAGGTTGAAATACTCACAATTGTTGACATTCAAGTCTGATGTTTTGAAACAACTAAGAAACAGTGAAAAAATGTTATAGAAAATAGAAATTACATCAGATTAATTAAAATAGATTGGATTCATTTAATAAAATGATGGATAAGTGACAAATACAGAAGAGAAAAAAAAGTAAAATATCTGATATTGAGAAATTCTGCACTGAGCTAAAGAAATGTTAGAAACTATTTTATAGATATGAAATGTTTGTAGAAACATAAAAAGTAACGTATAAGAACTTTGTTTCTTTATCGTAGTTTCGCGCAAAGCTACAGAAGGGCTATCTGAGTTAGCCGTCCCAGACCTGGCATGGCCTAGCGCGTTAAGGCGTGCGCTTCGTAATCCGAGAGTCGCGGTTTCGCGCCCGAGGCGCGCCAAACATGCTCGCCCTCCCAGCCTTGGGGGCGTTATAATGTTACAATCAATCCCACTTTTCGTTGGTAAAAGAGTAGCCCAAGAGTTGGCGGGGGGTGGTGATGACTAGCTGCCTTCCCTTTAGTCTTACACTGCTAAATTAGGGACGGCAGGCGCAAATAGCCCTCGTGTAACTTTGCGCGAAATTCCAAAAGACAAACGTTAGCCGTCCCTAATTTTGCAATGTAAGGCTAGAGGGAAAAAATGTGGTTATCACCAATTCATAGGCTTCTCCTTTGTCAGGGGATTCACTGACGAGCATCTTTGACATGACAGAGATTCGAACCAGCACCCCTCGCCTTACGAGTCAAACGCCTTAACTCACATGGCCAAACCGAGTGTCGTGTAGGAAGTACAATTAGTATGTGTTAGATGACCTTGAATAGGTGTGTGTGTAGTTGGTTTAATTTTGTTCACTAAAAAACTAAAATGATGTTTATTTAAGAAAATAAAAATTGATATATATCACAAATATTAAAAAAACCAGACATATAATTTCTGTGTGTATTCAAAAGTAAGAAATTTTAGAGCGTTAGGTTACGCTAACAAACTAGATAAAACCTTTTTCCCACAAAGATAACATACAGTTAATCGAATCACACATCCATGCACTTTTTATACAATTATTGTAAGCTCGTAAATTAGTAATATTGTAAGAAAAAGAATATGTTTTATTACTTGATGTGGAAATTGAAAAATCCATTTAAATATCAGAAAATGTCAGATCAAAATGTATCATCATTTAGTTTGAAGCTAAGAAAATGTAGGTACAGAATTTCTACTTACAAGGCATAAGCATGTTTTAATTCGCGGAAGTTTGGGTTAAGAGGTTCAAAACAACCATTTTTTTTGTAGATCAATTACCTTGTAATAGAAATGTGCCTGACCATTTAGTATCCCATTAATTAATCAAAGCATAAATAAAAATAATCTTAGGAAACAATTAACAAACTTCAACTGATTTGTGTAAGAATACTTATAATTATAACACTAGAAATAATTGAATTTTAAATGCATGCAACACTTCTTGATGAGGTCCCCTCCCCCTCTGGTACAGCAGTAATTCCACGACCTTACAGCGCTAAAATCGGGGATTCGATTTCCCTCGGTGAATTCAGCAGATAGCTAGATATGGATTTACTATGATAAATCATATACACACACTCAATGAGAAGTTCTTACTGACTTGACTAGTCTTTTCAGTTTTATGTACAGTGCAAAACAAATAAGACTTTTCTCGTTCCTTCAAAGAAATAAATAGTCAAAGAATATAAACCACATTAGTCATGTTTAGTTTTGAATGGTATGTTGTGATCAGTGTTATTCTATATTTAATATAGTCCGCCATGACCACGTGGTTAGGGCACTCGACTCGTAATTTGAATGTCGCTGGTCCGAATCCCCGTCACGCCAAACACGTTCGCTCTTTCCGCCGTGGGGACATTATAATGTGTGGTCAATTCCACTGTTCGTTGGCAAAAGAGATGGCAGTGGGTGGTGATAACGAGCTGCCTTCCCTCTAGTCTTACACTGCTAAATTAGGGACGACTGGCAGAGATACCCCCGTGTAGCCATACGCGAAATTAAACAAACACATACATTAAATACTATATTACATTACATACCCTTGCAACTACATATTCTAATTTGTGAAATATAAATGAGCTAAGGGAAATCAAAATTGTTGTTTTTATTATTCCTTTTGATAAGAACTATGAAAGAAAATACTTTATCTCTCACACAAGAACTGAGTTGGCTCGGTTATTACTTCTTTCAGTCTCCTTGTGGCACAGTGGTGTGTTTTAGGACTAACACCACAAGAAACCGGGTTTCGATACCCGTGATAGGTAGGGTACAGACAGCCTGTTTAATAGCTTTGTGTTTAATTCTAAACAAACAAAACATCTTTTAATGTTTTGCAACATTTGATCTTTTATTAACATTCACTTTGTTATTCAGTCTTTTATAGAAAAAACTAAACAGGGAATGCTATAGTTCGATGTAAGAGAATATATTGTTTTTATAGTGAAGTAAAGTTACATCAGATAAAACTTGGAAAAAACACAGTGAAACGAGATAAATTTCAAACTAAAACACGAGGCAATTGTATTAAAACAAGTGAAACTATGACAAAAGAGAAATGTTTATTTGTTTATTTTTTAATTTTACGCAAAGCAACACGACGGCTATTTTTGCTAGCCGTCCCTAATTTAGCAGTGTAAAACTAGAGGGAAGGCAGCTAATAATCATCACCCACCGCCAACTCTTAGTCTACTCTTTTACCAACGAATAGTGGGATTAACCGTCGCATTATAACCTTTTCACGACTGAAAGAGCGAGCATGTTTGGTGCGTCGGGATTCCAATCCGCAACCCTTAGATTACGAGCCTAACGCCTTAACTCACCTGGCCACGCCGGGCCAAAAGAGGAATGAATGATCAATGTAACATGTTTTAAAATGTAAAGATTACAGAAAAAAAGTGCGCTTTAACGACATATGAATACCATAATCACATGAAAGTAAGATTGAATGTACAGAAAACTAAACGTTATATAAAGTGGTTGGGTTCAAAGTCAATCTAGAAATTTTGTTGCCTAAAGTACAAAGCTACGCAGTTGACTAGCTGAGCTCTATCCACAACGGGTATCCAAGCCCAGGGTTTAATTTTATATGCCCTCGTACGAAAACTGAGCCACCACACTCAAGTGGCTCGGGAGTAAATCTAAATGGTCACAACGCTAATAATGAAGTTTTATACCTGCAGTGAGCAGAGCACAGATAACCCTAAGTGTAGCTTTGTTCTTATGAAACAATCAATAAACTCACCGCTGTATTACCGGGAGTAAATAACACAGAAGTGTAATTACACCCAAAGACTTAGGCTTAACTACATAAAAACTCAAAATAAGTTTGTTTGTTTTGAATTGAGCACAAAGCTACACAATGGGCTATTTGTGCTCTGTCCACCACGGGTATCGAAACCCGGTTTTTAGTGTGTAAGTTTACAGACATATCACTTTGATACTGGAGGGCTCTCAAAATAAGTAGAATTAGTCATGTTACTACGATCTGGAAAATATATGTATTTAAAACAATAAAAAACAATTTTGGCTGGGTGTGGCACTGTAGTTAGAATGACCATACGATGCAGTACAAAGCTACACAATGAACTATCCCAGATAGAACAAACACAATTCAATGGGTGTGTTTTTTTCATCTTCTGACAGGCAGAAAAATCTAATTTTAATGGGAACACCTTGAGTGTTCTTAATCACTCTGACAGGTGTTGCAGTTTGGACAGAAGGGGTTGAAACTAGTGGTGTTACAAATGAATCGATTTGCTTTTCGGTTTCGGAATTTTATGAATCTTATTAAAATGGTGTTGTTTGTTTTGAATTTCGCGCAAAGCTCCTTGAGGGCTATATGCTCTAATTTAGCAGCTAGTCATCACCACCTCTTGGACTACTCTTTTACCAACGAATAGTGAGATTAGCAGTCACATTATAACGTCCTCACGGTTGGGAGGGTGAGCATGTTTGGTGCGACCGAGATTCGAACATGCGACCCTCGGATTACCAGTCGAGTGCCTTAACACGCTGGACCATGCCAGGCCTACCTCGTAAAGGTCCTTAAACAAGGTGAAATCTCGTCCTTGTTCTATCGACATAACATAAAAGCAAAAATAAAATATATTCTATAATTAGAAACCCTTAGCCTTATGGCCTGGCATGGCCAAGCGCGTAAGGCTTGCGACTCGTAATCCGAGGGTCGCGCTGAACATGCTCGCCCTCCCAGCCGTGGGGGCGTATACTGTGACGGTCAATCCCACTATTCGTTGGTAAAAGAGTAGCGCAAGAGTTGGCGGTGGGTGGTGATGACTAGCTGCCTTCCCTCTAGTCTTACACTGCAAAATTAGGGACGGCTAGAACAAATAGCCCTCGAGTAGCTTTGTGCAAAATTCCAAAACAAACAAAAAACAAACCCTTAGCCTTAGTTTTACGGCCAAAAATAACGTGTAATATTCTAATTATCTGATACCTAACAAAGAAGAAAGAAGTTTCTCGGTAATAAGAGACTATTAAAGCACATGTGCCTTTGGTAGAAATAGTGTATGAAACAAATATAGATGTAAACGTAAGTGCAAAGATAAACATAAAATATTTATTCTGAACTGCTTAAAAATAAGAGTTGCTGAAGTTATCTGATTTAAACAAAATCGTCCGTCGCATCAAATATGCTCGCCCCTTTTAGCCGTTGGGGCGTTATTATGTAACGGTCAATCCCACTATTCGTTGGTAAAAGAGTAGTCGAAGAGTTAATAACGCTAGAAACTGGGTTTTGATATCCGTGGTGGACACATCATAGATGATCCATAGTTTAACCTTTCGCTGAACAACAAACAAAGAAAGGTTAAGGATGGTTATGCCTGAATTAGGGTCTCTGATGTATCTAGGCCTGGCATGGCCAGATGGTTAAGGCACTCGATTCGTAAACTGAGGGTTGCGAATTCGAATTTCCGTTACACCAAACATGCTCACCCTTTCAGACGTGTGTGTGCGTTATAATGTTACGGTAAATCTCACTATTCGTTGGTAAAGGAGTATCCCAATAGTTGGTGGTGGGTGGTGATGACTAGCTGCCTTCCCTCTAGTCTTACACTGCTAAATTAGGCACGGCTAGCACAGATAGCCTTCGTATAGCTTTGCGCGAAGTTCAAAACGAACAAACATATAGATCTATCTATACACATTTTTTTATTTTTAAAATACGTTGAACAACATTTGCTGTGCTCACTGATACACACGTAAATAAACTCGCAAGATCAAGTCATCATTATTTAAGTTATTTACTTATTTATATTTACCTCTGTTATTAAGTGTTATCTAAACCACGTTTGCGTAATGGACCATTTTCGAAAAAAAAAACAAAATAAAACAGGTGTTTCTGCCTTAATCTAGTCATCTTACAGCATTCGGTTAGGAGATTAGGAAACCTTCTAGCTTTGAATGCGAGTAATCAAAACCTTTCTTTTGTTTAAGTATTGGGTAAAATGGCAGTAAATTCTAAGCTAATTTACGTCAGTTTCGTTTTACAAGCTCGTTACGTGTACAAATTAGAGAACGATTTTCGTCCGTCTAGCTTTTTTTTCTTTTCTTTTTAATGTTATTTAATCTCAAGATCTTATGTTTGAAGTTTCCCCAAATCTCCTATCGATGGAAAAATTATTTAAAAAAAATTATATTATATCCTCATAAACAGTCGCTTGTACATTTGACGTTGCCATGGTTATAATCGTTGAACAGTGAAGAATGCCGGCCACAACTTTGGTAGAACAAAAGCCTATTAGAAAGAGCCAAGAAACACGTTAGGCCAAATGGTTTGTTAACCCAGTTCTTTTTACTGGATTGTTTAACAGCTGTCCTAATATTATGTATTTGTTCGTTTGTCTTAGAGCAAAGCCACATGGGCTATCTTCTGTTGAAAACAGAAAAATGAGAAGTGGACCAAGGAGTTTAGCGTCGTGAATCAGAAGGCTTACCGCTGTTCTCTCCCACGCGAGTGGAGGTGAATATTATGTTAAAAATAACTTGAAATGCATCATGTTGATTTTTGTGGACATCTTCGTAATACAGAGGAATGCTTTATTTTAACTTTCCCTAAACATGATCTAAAATGCTATTTTGCTTGTTTGGTTTGGTTTGGTTTGTTATGAATTTCGCGCAAAGATAATTAGGGACGGCTAGTGCAGATAGCTCTGCGTGAAATTAAAAAAAAACAAAGCCCCACGCGGCAGATACATGCACTAGGTGGATTTAAGCATGTTTTGCTTTGTTTTTTGTGTGTTTGTTTTTTCAATTTCGCGCAAAGCTACTCGAGGACTATCTGCGCTAGCCGTCTCTAATTTAGCAGTGTAAGACTAGAGGAAAGGCAGCTAGTCATCACCACCCACTGCCAACTCTTGGGCTACTCATTTTACCAACGAATAGTGGGATTGACCGTCACATAATAACGCCCCCACGGCGGAAAGGGCGAGCATGTTTGGTGCGACGGGGATTCGAACCCGTGACCGTCAGATTACGACTCAAACGCTTTAACCCACTTGGCCATGCTGACCACTCTTCCAAGTCTCTTTCCAGTAGAAGGCCTGTATGGCTAGGGGGTTAAAGCACTCGACTCATAATCCGAGTTTGATTCCCCGTCACACCAAACATGTTCGCCCCTTCAGCCGTGAGGGAGTCATAACGTGACGTCAAATCTCACTATTCGTTGGTCAAAAAATAGTCCAAGAGTTCACGGTGGGTGTTGATGACTTGCTACCTTCCCTCTAGTCTTACGCTGCTGAATTATAGATGGTTAGCATAAATGGCTCTCGCGTAACTTTGCCCAAAATAATAAAAAAAAAAATTACTCTTTTTAAGTCCACCAGAAAGAAATCATCGAATAAACTGGAATGATCCTCATGATTTTGTAATACATACACATACAGTACAATCTTAGACACCCCTTAAAGAAAAAACTTCTACCTCCCGATAGCTCTGGTATTATAAATATCTTACAATGTAATTTTACAATTATTTTATCATATGTTTTTGTTTGTTTATTTTTTCATTTATCTATAACGGAATTTTCGTAGTCATTTCATTTCTTTAATGTTTTGTATCCTATCATATTTACTGTACAAAGAAATAACGCTTTCTTACTAACCCTAAATCGGTTACCAGTTTTTTCTGGTATACCTCGAATATTCAGAAAATAATAGACTACTATTCAACAGCCGAGACCTGAAAAGTGTTGAATATCTGGGCTTTCAGTGCATAAGAACGACACCATACAGACCCTAATTAACACCAAACATTGAAATTCTATATAATTTGTTTTTTTGTTGTTGTTTTTTAGAATTTCGCACAAAGCTACTCGAGGGCTATCTGTGCTACCCGTCCCTAATTTAGCAGTGTAAGACTAGAGGGAAGGCAGCTAGTCATCACCACCCACCGCCAACTCTTGGGCTACTCTTTTACCAACGAATAGTGGGATTGATCGTAACATTATAACGCCCCCACGGCTGGGAGGGCGAGCATATTTGGCGCGACCCTCGGATTACGAGTCGCACGCCTGAAGTTGCCTCCACGACACGATAGATTTATAAATAGAATATTTGCTGCTCTATGTACAACGACATATTACATTCCTCCTCAGTGAAAACTATAACTGGTATCATTTGTAAACGAAGTGTTTCGTGTGAAAAAGTTTAAAATGTATAAAAAATTAAATGGTAATAAAAAAAAGAAAAATACAAAACAGGGTACAAAGCTTCAAAGGACTATTTACGCTCTGCTCATCACAGGTAGCGAACCCTTATTTTAAACGTTCTAGGCCCTCACGCTTACCCGCTGAGTTATAAATTGTATTGTACACGTAATTTAGTACTACCTTAACACACTTGCTCAAGGTTGTCGGTGTTAACATTTAAGGCTTATTGTAAAACTGTTGCAAAGTGTTTAGTTTCAAGTCTCACTGTTATGTAAATATCATGTAAATGTTATGTAAACAACAACCATGTCGAGAGTGTTATGTAAATGTTATGTAAACGACAATCATGTTATGTCGTGTTTGAATTTCCATATTTATATTATTGTTTCGAGGTTTAAACCAGTGAAAATTTAAAATAACATTTTAGAATTATTTATGTAAAAATTTCTAGAACTAGATAGATTAATCATTTGTATTGGGCTGGTGTCTGTACTTTGGAATTCTGGGAAGTTACGCGATTAGTATATAAACAGACGGCGATGCGAGGGAAAGAGTCATCCGTTTTTACTCGGATCAAAAAGTTTGTCTCGTTTGAGAAAGTTTAAACGTTTGCCATGTGATTATTCAAATTGAATTTGTGAATAGAGCTAGATCAACTAAAGCGGTGAATTTATTTTATTGCGTCAATCTTTATAATTCAGTCGAGTTACGGATTATACCGAAAGCCAAGACGTATTCGACTGTGAATTTTTTTGAAAATACCCATTCAAACTTCGTAAATTTCTCCGTGGGACTAAATTCCCCGCCTACATTGGAACTTTGGATTTCGGATTTGGACACTCATTCTGGATCATATTATTAAGCACAGGCCAGTACCTTTTTCTATTATAAGTGGTTTTGAAGGTTGAAACTGGATATCTGTTATTGCTATTGGATAATTTATTTTGTGTCTATCACATATAAGTAGATCATCGTAATAAAATTATACAAGCTGCTATCTGTGTCTTTCTGTTGCGTTCAGTCCACAGAAAAAAACGTAACACTCACGGACTATAGTTTTTCCTAAACTTAAAAGAGGAGGAGCTTTGCGTCACGTGATCACGTAATTGACCAATCTAATAGAGCTGCCAACATCAAAATATATATATATACACATGCAGCGTTAGTAAAATAGAGAGATAATAAGCGAACAAGCAATTTCAGTGTTTTTTTATTTTAATTTTTTTAATAAAATAAATTATATCACAAAAATTCAAGTTTTTATGAGTAAAAAGAAACACTGAATTCCAACGAATGTGTCGTCGGTTCAAGAGTTGATTCTCATAAGCAACATATAGAACGACCCGACATGGCCAGATGATTAAGGCGCTAGACTCATAATCTGAGGGTCGCGGGTTCGAATCCCCATTACACTAAATATATTCGCCCTTTCAGCTGTAAGGGCATTATAATGTTACGGTCAATCCCACTATTCGTTGGTAAAAGAGTAGCCCAAGAGTGGGTGGTCTTATACTGCAAAATTAGAGACGATTAGCGTAGATAGCCCTTGTGTAGCTGTGCGAGAAATTCAAAAAAGCAATCTAACGTGTCAAAAATGTGTACAAAATTATTATCCTCGGACAAATAGTGGATTCACGTGATTAACACCTGGAAGGCGTGCACAAAATTTCAGTTAGATTCCAGTAACAGATTCTCGGGTTTTAAGAAATAATAGAATACAACATTAAAATTGTAATTCCATAAAACACAGATCAGATATTTACAGTTGTATTTATTGGACATTCACAAGTGTTTTCTTATAGCGAAGGGAATCGAGTCCCTAATTTTAACGAGACGCATTCATAACAATAATTGTAGTCGATTTTCTAACTACATTTTCTATACTTATAGAAAAGTAAAAATGTCAAAACAAAGTAAGACAGCTATCGTTATCGGGATAACTGATTATGAGTATTTCTAAAATACGGTGTCATATCTCTTTTCTTCGCTACACGATATACAATGCGACATCACGAGCAACTTTAAGTCTCATGAAGTATACAAGATACGTGCCATTGAAAAGGTTTAATAATTTGCAAACGCCAAATGTTTCAATACGTTCTGCGATCCATATGAGAGTAGCCACATTATTAATGTGCGTCATTTATGTTTTCGTGTATTACGACAAAATCCAGAGTTTTCCATTCTACCTCTTGTAGTAACCGCAACATGGAAGATCTTTCTAAGCTATGAAATCCTGATACGCATAGTCATTCACAAACACAAAGTTGTTTGCATTATGTGGAGAAAAGGCTGAACCTAACCAGTCTGTCTAATGAAGCCTACTTGTAAGTCCACACAGAGAGTTGGTTTGTTTTGAATTTCACGCAAAGCTACACGAGGGCTATCTGCGCTAGCCGTCCCTAATTTACTAGTGTGAGACTAGAGGGAAGGCAGCTAGTCATCACCACCCACCGCCAACTCTTGGGCTACTCTTTTACCAACGAATAGTGGGATTGACCGTCACATTATAATGCCCCCGTGGCTTAAAGGGTGAGCATATTTGGATTGATGGGGATTCGAACCCGCAACCTCAGATTACGAGTCAAGTGCCTTAACCACTTGGCCATGCCGGACATACATAGAGACTTGTATTTATTAGATGAAAATAGCTGTATTTTCATATAACATTCTTATCAGTCACAACAAATACCGATGCAATCTTCATACTGAGCTCGATTCACTTTTGTTGTTGTTGTTTTTTCAAAACATATCTGTTCAAGGTTTGCCAAATACTTTATTCATAACTAGTAGGTTAATATTTTTAAAATTAAAGATATCCTTAGATGATATTGAAATGTGATCGTCTTTTCTAAACTATACAGCTCCATCACATTCGAAACTCTAAATATTCCGATACCGTATCATTTAACGCGAGAAAAGTAAACTTGATAAGTTATGTCGTCACTCGGTTCATTATTAGTTTCAATCAATGTGAATTGACAAATGTTAAATAATTGTATTGTTATTTTTTGTTTCACTGATTTTTTGTAATATATAATTAAACTTTTCATTCGCTATTCGTCTGATATTCGATTCGCAGTTTCGATTAACAGTTTACAAAATTTGGATTTATTAATGGAAAATTAAGTAACAAATACAAAATGCTACTTACTTTGCTCTGAATCTTATGATTATTCGTTCTACAAAACGTGTTAACGTGCACGTGTGTTACAAGAAGTTTAGCAAAGTGAGCAGATGTCCTTCTGATCCTGTGTCCCGGTCAATACGGCCATATGTAACGAAACGTATCAAATTAACTTGGAACAAATTTCCCTGTTCAGGATTCCAAATCACTGGTTGATCCAGACAGGATAACTGTAGACCTAAAGTTTACCCCTATGAGCACCACGAGGCTTTACACACGCGCACATTGAAACCACGAAGATATTGAGTTCACATTCCTCGCTAATCTCGAGTGTCATCTTTGAAAGAACTGCACAATGGTTAATAAGTAACTACTAAACGTCACGTTTCTCTGTTGCGACTCAAGCTACCAACCAGAAGAGCTTTTCTACAAGGACCGAATTAGCTCCTCAGGTCGCGCGCAATTCTTTCTCTAAGATCGTCAGAGCTGCAACTTCGCGCAGAGCACGAGCTCTGCAGTACGCACGGACACATCCATTCACGAACCTGGCGGAAGTATCCACACAGGGTCACCGACAGCAAGAAAATCATGGTCGCGTTTTTACTTATTCAACACTCTAATCAGAAACTAAGGTGTATTCAGGTTAAGTACAAAATACATAATTTGTGTTTGTCTACGCCTGACCTGAATTACTGCGTGTCTTAGGAGAAGCGCTCACGTGATGACACGTTCGCTCTACAAAATGGATGTACCAAACATTATTGATCTCTGGATAGCAAAAGGGAAATACGAGTTCTGAAATATCTGCGTGCAAAAAGAGCTGAGTTCAGCGAGCGCGTAGTGTTTTCAAAAGCCCCACTATATTCACAGAAAAAACAAGTTTTTATGATCTACTTATTTAAAGCATCAAAATAGATTTGACGTAAGAACTAACCTTTATGCTTTATATTTTTTTCAACACTGAAGGAAACTGCAGTTCGTGTATTAGTACAGATAAATTAAGTGCCAGCAAAAACAGAAAAAAACAAATAGACAACTAAAAAGACACAAATATGAGAGGCGGCTACAAAGAGTTAAATGGAGGTGTAAATTGTGATAAACACATAACTTTACGGTTAAAAAGACATAGGTATAAACAGATGATTACGAAAAAACGATTACAAAGATACGAGTGTACAAATCGTGATAAGCAGATAAGCTCAGAGCCAGGAAGACAAAAGGGTCAATAGATGATAATAAATTCGAAGAAAGTAACTGTGAAAAAGAACAGTATATGATAATATATCAGCCACGTTACATCTGCAGCATCCAGTGCCGACGAGACCTATCGCCTAGGACCAGGGCACATTGAGACAGCTGGGGTGGTGGTCAGTCAAGAAGGTATACGAAAATAAATCGTAATTAACTCATATTCAGAAAGACACAGACATAAACATTAAAGATAGAAAGAAAGTTAACGAAAATAAGTTAATCATCTGATGTTTTGGAACATAATAATGTGTGGATTGTTTTTTCAATTTGATAAATCCTACCATATTATTTCAAAACTCTTGATGCCCAGCACGGCCAAGCGTTTTAAGGCGTTCGACTAATAATCCGAGGGTCGCGCTTTCGAATCCCGGTCATGGGGCGTTATAACGTGACGGTTGATCCCACTATTCGTTTGTAAGAGAATAGCCGAACAGTCGGCGGTGGGTGATAATGGCTAACTGCCTTCCTTCTGGTCATACACTGCTAAATTAAGGACGGCAAGCACAGAGAGCCCTCGAGTTGCTTTGTGCAAAATTCAAAAACAAACAAACAAATATAAAAACTCTTGATATATATATATATACAAAATTCTACTTTGCAAAATTAGAAAATTCAAGATTTTAAAAACAACAACTAAAAATAGAAACAATTCGATTTTTGTGAAAACGCGCGAGTCAAAATAATTCAATTTGATAATAACTCGAAACAAATTATAGAAACCTTCCTAGTGTTATTTTTCGCAGTGGTTAGCAAAGAGTTAATCTTACATACAAACTATTTTTACGCAAACAAAGGTTCAAATAAAAATAAAATAAAAATGACGTGTATTTATTGATGAGTGTGTGGGTGTTCTTATGGCAAAGGCACATCGGGCTATCTGCTGAGCTCACCTAGTGGAATCAAACCCTAGATTTTAACATTGTATATCCGAAGAATTACCACTGTCCCAGCGGAGAACATTTATCGATAAGACCCGACCGTGTTATTCATAAAAATATCTGCTCATTTCTATAACGATTTCAATCACAAAGAATATACTTTTTTTCAAATTTTGTGAATATGAGATGTGTTGATATTTATACAATTTAAGGTAATATAACCGTAGTTCACAGTTAACGAGAAAATTGGTTTTAGTGATTAAGTTTGTTTGTTTGTTTTGAATTTCGCACAAAGCTACTCGAGGGCTATCTATGCTAGCTGTCCCTAATTTAGTAGTGTGAGACAAGAGGGAAGGCAGGCTAGTCATCACCACCCACCATCAACTCTTGGGCTACACTTTTACCAACGAATAGTGGGATTGATCGTCGCATTGTAACGCCTCCACAGCTGAAAGGACGAGCATGTTTGGTGCGACCGGGATTCGAACCCGCCACCCTCAGCTTACGAGTTGAACGCCTTAACACGCTTGGCCATGCCGGACCTAATATAGAAGGTAATACACTTTGTAAGTTGAATAAACAGTTTAAAGTGCTTCTATATAGCTAAACACCAGATTTGATAAAGTCTTAACTGAACTATAATAATCAAGTTTATTCACTTGAATAACTTTTCAATGCTTGCAAAGTATCCTGGAAGTTCTAAGACAGGATTTGGTCACAACATGAAAAATCTGACTTAGTTCAACAAAGTAAAAACTTTACTCCAAACAGAAGTTACATATAATGAGAAAGTGAAGAGCTTTTGGCATACGTTATTACACACATTGGAATTGTAAAACGTCTATTTATAAGAAGAAAATTACTCTAGGTTATTTAAGTTACCTGTCCTTAATTTTGAAGTGCTAATCTAGACGGAAGGCAACTAGTCAACATTACCTACCGCAATCTCTTGGAATTTTATTTCTAAAGAAAAATGGAATTGACCATTGCTTTATAACGCTTCCACAGCTGAAAGAGTTAACACGTCTCAAAACGGGATCCCATCCCGCCGCCCTAAGATTAGGAGCACGGTACCCCAACCATCAAAATATCCCATGTTATATTAAAAGCGTTTTTTAAAATTCTATTCAAAATAAACAAATTACGAGATTGATTCAAAAATGTACTGTTAATTTTAAGACGATGCCTACAATGTGTGAGGCTGGATAAACCTCCATCAATATTCAACTCAGGTTATACTCGGTCTGAAAATGGTTTTGTTTGTTTGTTTGTTTTAAATTTCGCGCAAATCTGCACGAGGGCTAGCCGTCCCTAATTTTGCAGTGTAAGACCAGACGTAAGGCAGCTAGTCATCACCACCAACCGCCAAGTGTTGGGCTACTCTTTTACCAACGAATAGTGGGATTGGCTGTAACATTATAACACCCCACGGCTGAAAGGGCGAGCATGTTTGGTGTAACGGTGATTCGAACCCGAGACCCTCGGATTAGGAATCGGGTGCTTTAACCACTTGGCCATGCCAGGCCCAGCCTGAAAATGATGTATGATTCTGAGCGCTTATCGCTTTATAAATTGAATTTTGGTGCCCGTGGTATATAGAATACAGAAAGCCCATAGCTTAGCTTTACGCTTAACAACAAACAAACAACACAAGATAATATTATCTAATAAGAATTTCAGTTTAACTATAACATACTGAAATACTCTGATGTTATCTTAGTGTAAAGATGACTCGTTATTATGTGTGTTAGTAACCATCATCCACAACTAACTTACTAGATAAAAAGCAACAGTTCTGAAATAGATCATATTTCCTTTTGTTTATAAAATTTTGGCATGCATGATCAACAGTTGGGTTAATCTACTATAATAACTTGTGGTATGGTAGTTGGAAATTTTCTGATGATGTAGTAGTGGTATTGGTTTGGACTTTTTTGCCCAAGAAAGCGGATATAAAAAAGATTCTGAAATAGATCCTTTTTTATTAAATTTCTGGCCTTAAATTTATAGAAGCCAGTAATAAATCAGTTGAGTAAATCAGTAATTGTATTCCACAAAGAATGATAAATGAGTAGCATCTAATGATGCCATCAGGGACTTAACAACAACAAAAATATGATGGAAACATTATCCAACGTTGCTCTCGTAGCGGGTACCCTCAGCTGTATCTATGTCATTTCTTACACACTATGAGTGTGTGTGAGATTTTTTTAAATAGCAAAACCGTGTGGGGCTATCTGCTCTGTTCACCGAGAGGAATCGAATCCCTTTTTTTAACGTTGTAGAACCAGAAACATACCTCTGTCATGAATTTCTATGTTTCAAAAATCAAATTCGTATTTAAATGCAATAAAAAATAACTAGTAAAGAAAAAATAGGTCCCCTCACTAGGGCAGTGGTAAGTCTTTGAATGTACAGCGCAAAAATTAGTGGTTCGATTCACCTTGGTGGACACAGCAAATATTCCAGTGCTGTAGATTATAACCTATTGCCATAAAGATAAAATAGTAGTTGTATTCATAGGGTAAAATGTTACAAAAAAGCAACAAATTTTTAAACCTGAGAATCAAATTAAAATAATATATTCATTAATTGCTACACCAAATCTTATATTGGAGGTATAAATTAATTTGTTAACGCCCCCACCACGTGGATCAGTGGTAAGTTTACAGACTTACAACGCTAAAACCCAGGATTCGATTTGTCGCAGCAGACAGAGCGCAGGTAGCTTATTGTGTAACTTTGTAATAAAACACAAACAAAAAGATTTTTCTATCAATGATTTAAAAATTCTTAGATTTAAAGTAGGTTACATCAATTAACGACCTGGCACTGTACATTTTAATTGCATTTACGCAGTTTTAATGCATCATATGAACTTTTTAAAATAAAAATAACTCCAAACCTTTAATTTAGTTTTGGTTTTCAATTAAAACTACGTTAGGAGTTGGAATTTTTATCTTTGATATGATTTTTATAAACGAAAATTATCTAGTCACTTGAACAAGACTGTGGAGGAAATGGTCGTACGTATATGTTTTCACTGTGTCGTCATTAAATAATCATTGATCAATCGATATCGTAAATTTTCAATACTTTCAATCCAGTGATTGAAGTTGGTCACAACGAGCCAGACCGTTGTGGTGGAATAGAAAATACAGCTTCGACCATATTCAGACTGTTTTCTATGTAAACTCTATTAATAAATGACTTTGGGGAGAGAGGGGAATTTCTTTGCCATTAGAATTATAAAAAAATCTTATCTTGCGGCATTCGACATTAAATATGTGTCACAGGCTTCCAAAATATGTTGTTGTTGTTTTTTTTACAGTTCTGATATGGGTTTTTTTTTCAATTTCGCAGAAAGCTATACGAAGGCTATCTGCGCTAGCCGTTCCTAATTTTGCAGTGTAAGACTAGGGGGAAAGCAGCTAGTCATCACGACCTACCGCCAACGAATAGTGGAACTGACCATCACAATATAAATTCCCCATGTCTAAAAGGGTGAGCATGTTTGGGGTGACGGGGATTTGAGCCCGCGACTCTTGGATTACGAGTCAGGTGCCTTAACCACCTGGTAATGCCGGGCCTTTTCCAATTCTATCGCTGGTTATGTCATGTAAGAATTGCACGTACTCTTGTTGTGGTGTCTTAACTCACATTCTTAGTTAAATTAAACGTCCATTCTCAAAATTAAGTTTCTTAATATTTCAACTCCAGTATTTAAATTCTTGCAAAGTTTTTACGAAACTTTTATGTATCATGTTTTCCGATGATAATTGTTGTTAGTAAATATATGTTTATGTATACCATATGAGTTAAAAAGTGACAAAAACGAACATGAAACTACTCGTTAAATAAATTTAAAGAAGAGAAGTATTTTAAAAGTTACTTTCTACCCTAGTTTCTCGTGAGTGAGTAATAAGTACGCTGACTTTCATCTTTAAAATCCGAGGTGTGATAGGTTGCAATGGAGAATGGTGATAATCGTTTGTGTAGCTTTTCTTGAAACAAACATTTTGATCACACAAATTTGGAAAGTGGCTCGGCATAGCCTAGTGGTTAGGGTAGCGGGTTAAAATCCCTGTTACATCTAAAATATTCGTATTTTCAGCCGTTTGAACGTTATGAGGTAACGATCAATCCAACTATTTATTGGTAAAAGAGTAGCCCAAGAGTTGACAGTAGATGGTGATGACTTGCTGTCTTCCCTCTAGTCTTGTCTCCCGCTGATACAACGGTAAGTCTACGGATTTACAATGCTGAAATCAGGGGCTCGATTCCCCTCGGTGGACTCAGCAGATAGCTCGATGTGGCTTTGCTATTCCAAAACACACACACTCCTCTCTAGTCTTACACTGCTAAATTAGAGACAACTAGCGCAGGTAGCTCTCTTGTAGCTTTGCGCGAAATTCAAAAGAAATAAAAATTACCTTTAAACTAATGTGAATTTCAGGAATGAGAGGCTTTCGAGACATAATAATTATGCATTTGTTACTGCTATAATTTTGATCAAACTTTAAAACTAGTCACAAATTCTACGAATATCTGAATATCTCTCACCACTTCTCTCAAAGGGGAAGAAAAGTGGTATGAATTTCTCGCAGTTAGCATATGTAAGCGATACCCGAATAAAGGATTAATAAATGTTTATGACATTTTTTACACTAATAATGTCAAACTGCACGTAGAGCTTCTGTACATAAAAAAATGGAAAATTACGTGACTGCTGTTTATTTATTTCGGAGCGTTTACTTGCTTGTTTTGTTTGTTTGTTTGTTTTAGAATTTCGCACAAAGCTACTCGAGGGCTATCTGTGCTAGCCGTTCCTAATTTAGCAGTGTAAGATTAGAGGGAAGGCAGCTAGTCATCACCACCTACCGCCAACTCTTTGGCTACTCTTTTACCAACGAATAATGGGATTGACCGTAACATTATACACCCGCACGGCTGGGAGGGTGAGCATGTTTAGCACGACGCGGGCGCGAACCCACGACCCTAAGATTACGAGTCACACGCCTTACGCGCTTGGCCATGCCACGCCACCGTTGATTTGCTGCATGGAAATATCCAGCTATTATAAATTATTTATAAAATGGTAAAATCTGTGAATATTTATTGCTCAATCATTCTACTAATCGTTAAATGGCTGATGATTATCGAGTGACATGTTTATTGATAGTTTAAATTTTGTGCTCCCTTGTCATGTAGATTCTTGATTAAAACGTCAAAACATCTTTGTTTTAACGTTATTTTAGTTCGTTTTTGCTAGTTATTTCTGATTTTAAAAATATGCTATGATAAATAATTTCCCAAACATTTTAACGAGAACTTTCCCGTTTCCTAAGACCTCAGATACTCTGGTTGAGAACCCCCCGCATAACAAAAGTTCAAAACTTTGTAGAACCTTATTTTTATTGTAATTTGTTCTTTCAAAAAAAAAATCTCAAGCATAAATAGCCTTGTGTAATGATATTTCTTGCAAATGTACAAAAAATAAAATATATCTTTGACAGATATGGCTTTATCAAACATTAGAGAAGTTTTGAAAAAAAAATCTGTATGTGCTGAGACTTTCCTAATATGAACTTGCAAAGGCCAATTTTAAACCACTGTTAAAACAGTGTGCTGAGAAAATGATTGTGTATAATTTATTAATTGCAAGAATTACTGAAATAAGTGGCATTAATCAATCAAATTATTTTATATCTGTCGCTACAATAAAATACGTAGAATAATATTCTATTCCAAAGAAAAACTAATGAGTTATCTTGAATAATATGAGTTTCATACCTACATTCAGAGAGGACTCTCTAGTCTACTAGCATGTTTTGAGATGTTCGTATGGGTTGGGAAGAAGTACTTTGAAGGTGAATTCTAAGACGTTGAAAAATAACATGAAGAATGAATACACAAATTTATGTTACGCTTTTGGTATTTTTGTGTACGTCGTGTTGTGAAGGTTTTAACGGTGGTGAGTTAATTCCGTTTCAAAATCTTCATACGAATTGTTACTGTTTTTTTGAGCGTAGAAATTCGTTATATGGAGTTACATAAATGAATTTTTTAAACTGTTTTCTCTGTCATTTTTAATTTATATATATATGTGTTATAATTATTTCAGTCTTTGTTTATACTTTCACATAAATTTCACTGACGAAAAACTTGAGGTTCGACTTAAAGGCGAAAAATGAAGTTTATGTTGATGAAGTGCTTTCATGTACTTTAGTTTTATCTAGTTTTTGTAATCGTAATACGATGTACATATTTAAAAACAAAGTACTACAGCATTTAATTAAATTTTATTTTTAGACGACATGGGAGAGTATTGTAGAATAACGTATTTCAGTTTAAAGCTTGAAACTACAAGTACGACTTCTAATTATTCGAATAAGTATAAATTACCTATTTAGTTAGGCTGAAATAATAAATATCTGCGTAGGGTTAACATTCATATATCTATTATGTTTCCGGTATCTTATACTTGAAAAATATTTATCTGAATGTAATTTCTAAATTAGTCCTGCAATAGTGAAATTCATGACTCTTCTCCAGTAATTACGCTTGTTCTGCAACAGTTGTTTCATTGTTACTATATTTATACTTGAAATTGATACACCTGATTCTTTTGTTTCTATTTTTTAGCTAAACCAGTATCCTTTCATTTGCACTAAATTTCTCATTTATTTCATTATTACACTCTAGCTTCTCCAAAATACTTTTGGTTCTTTGTCATACTCTACTGACTGACCTTGAGTTTTATTCAGGATTTTGATTTGTAGTCTTTGTTTTCCTTTCTCATAAAATAGCCTGTTTCTTTTTTTGGGACTTATTTTTTCCCAATACTGTTCTTTTTGTGGTTTATTTTTCATCTTAAATACATTTGCAGCCTTTGTTTTGTTTTTTTCTACTATTTCTAATTTTCCTAAGTCTATTACTGTTACTCTTCTCACCAGTATTATGTGCTTATAAGTTAGATTAGCTTCCTCATGGTAATTCCCGAATTTTCAAGAACTGAGCCATTCATTTGCAACATACCCTAGAATCACTACTATATCTTTTAACTGTTTCAATATCTATAAACAAATTACTGTATGTGATTGAAATTCGTGTGTCACTGTTACTGAATAAATCCTCCAAGTTTTCATCAGCTTCTAAATCTGCTTTATTGCACACACAAAAAAGGATTTTCTGTCACCAAATCACACATTTGCACATTGTATTTTCCTAACACTGACACAATCACTTGTAATGGGTGTAGGTATGCTTTTAGAAAATTCTCCCCATGCATTATTTAATAGTCTTTTTGTCCTTATTATTACTTAAATTTATTTTAAATAAAATAAGTATTGAGGGTTATTCAGATTATTTATTTTTCTCTTTGATAAAGGCTGAATCAAGGTTAAACTAGCTACTCTTGTCCAGGGTCTAATATTACTTCTTAAATTTTAGCCACTTTATTAATCTAGTTTGAGAGCTCTGTTGCCAAGTTAAACAGTGAATATGAATTGTGTGATAGAAAAAAAGACAAAAAGCTGTTTAGTTTTCAGTATTTATAAATGTTTTCATCAACTTTGTACAGGTAGTGATAGCAAGGACCTTGCTAGAGTTAATGAGGAAAGTTATAACTTTCTAAAAACATCATGAATTAGTTTGATGTTTAACTTTTCTTTTTCTTGGTAGTTGAACCTAATTATCATTTCTGTTTGTTTATAAATCAAAAATATGTGTTAAAAATTATTCATCTAGAATTGAGGTATATTAGATCTCATATTGGCAAGATATTGTATAGAGAAGATAAATCTGCCATAAACTTGTTTATGAAGTCTGTTCTGACAAGATGCATTATTTTCTAATTTTTCGGTGTAGAAACACTAAACTTACTGGATGAAGATAAACCATTACAGATAGTCAGACCTGATCCTCTACACAAGCAACTGAAGTTGGTGAAAGAAAATCTCAAGGTAGACATGTTTCTTTTAATTATGAATTGTTTGAAAATGTTTGGAGTTTACGGTTTGTTATTAAGTACAATAATTACTACAGTGATATGACACTTGTTTGAATGATACTTGAGTAATAAGCTTCTAAGTACATTGGATGTAGATGTTTACATGTTATTTATAAAAAATCTGTTCAGACGTAAATATTTGTATGCTGGGCAATCCATCCATCAATTACACAAACAGTTTAGTTTTGTATTATTTTCAGCAAAACTTTTTTTGTTATATGCATGTGTATGCAATACACGCGCTTACTTGGGAATAGGACTACATATGTATTTGTTTAAAATCTAAAAAGTATTCTAATCCAAATAAAATAAGTTACAGTATGTCAACTTTAGGACAGTAACACTAAATCATTGCCTAGACAACAACATAACATTTGATTCAACCAAACACACTAAATTAATTTAGTTTCTCGTCCACTAATTTGGGTTGGTTGTAAATATAGAAATTCACCTAAAAATTAGCAAAGTGGCAAAGATAATTTGTCTTGTCAAAGTTACCCCTCACATAACAAAAAATGTTAGTTAGAATTAGTTAGAATATTTCTAACTTAAGTATGTCGTATTCAAAGTCTTGGTGTCTCATAACATTACAGCTCATTTTATTATGTCAGTCATTCTCTCATAACTGTGTATCATGACAATATCTCTGCAATGTTGTTTCCATCTTTAACGGTTTCACAGTTTTTTTCTTCTTAAATTAAGCTTTGTGTCCTCTAGATTTTCACTCATTTCAGTATGTGGCACTTTTTTTTTACCATGGATGATGATGACTTGCTGCAAATGCCTTACTGGTTAGTCTTGGTATCCCAAGTTAATCCATATTTCCTTTTTTTTCAATCCCATTAAGTATGAGTGATAACCCTGTATTAGAAATTCTAAGTTTCCAGTCTGTATATATCTTGATCTGAACATATGAATATATCATAGAGGGTTGTTCATATACCCTTCCAAAAAGTGATAAATTTTTTATGACATCACACTACCTGTGAAATTCCAAACAATGTTTAAATGTTCTGTTACATGCCATTCTACTGCAACTTTATATTAGTTGTGTTTTGATCCAGGACTTGCTAATTCATAATCATTTCTTCATATTCATACACCTATCCAACAAGTTTTACAAAGAATTCAAACCAACAAACCACATGATTGAGCAAACCATAAGTTTGTAACTCACCAAATATAAAAGTTTTGTTGTGTAAAAGGAAATTTGTATCTACACTTCCAAAGCTTCAACAAATTAACTTTCATATTCAGGCTAACATTTCAAACCTTTTTATTCTACTTCTCAAGAAACCATACTATTGTACTATTCCATTAGTTCTTCAAACACAAAACATTTTTGTCTACCTGAATCGGTTGCCTCTCGTTTTAATTTATTTGCACCACTTTCCATAGAAAGCATGTCCACAGCACTGAGTTTATCTCAATATATTAAATGACATAAATCAATTATCATCCTAGTATTACATCACTTATTCTAACATATTCATATCCTTCCTATAAGAGAACCAAAACTGGACATGCAATTTTCTGCTTAAGGTCTCTCTGACAATTGTACAAAACTATTTTAATAATAACCCTTTTTTGTGTTAACAGCATAACTAATCTGCTTGTTTACATTTCTGTCACAATGAAAACCTAACTAGAGTACAGAATATTCCAGAAATAACTCATATGCATAACAAACTTTTTTGGTCTTCAACTCTTCCCTCAGAAGCTTTTAATCCACTTTTGTTACCCACACTCTTTTATCGACGCACGAGAAACCTCAGTCTTCTAAAATAATATCTGTTATCTTAGTTTAACAACACTTCAGTAATTCGAAGGGCATCTTAAAGAGGACCATTTGATCACTCAAGTTGTCTTTTTTTTATTTATAAAAAAGTGAAAAATTACTCATAAACATCTCCAAGTGATCTTTCACAATTGTTAAAGTTATTTGACAGCTTAGCACTAGTGTGTTGAATAAACCTTATTAGACTGATTCTTGAAAATACGACTTCCTTCTCATTAAAGACGCTCATAACACACAAAAAAGCAAAAAAAAATGTATTGAAATGTAATGTTTCTCACCAATGTTTCCATTCAACAAAAGATTAAAATACTTTAAAGTGTGTGTGAGAACACATGTGATTAGACAATTTTATAAGTTAGTAAAATTTTATTTTGGAACCTTTTTTAAACGTATGATATTCAGGTCTATATTTACAATCTTTTCACTCCTTCATTGAGTTTTACCCTATTTAGGTAGAAAACAATTCAGAAACTTCAAGCTACTCTTTTCAATTTAAATGATTTTTTTCTTTGTAAAATGTTTATTTCTTCTTGTAAAAAGTGGGTCAGAACTCTGTCATTCTAGTGAAACTTTACTAGAATCTTTTATAAGATTAATAAAGTCTTTTTGCTCTTAAATGCCTATAAATAGAATAAAGAATAGATTCTTTTCTCCTGCTAACGGTTTAAACAACCAGCATGCCTGTAGTATTCAGGTACATTGATATCTGTCAGAAAACTCTCGAGTATCGGTTGTGGAAATATGTTGCTGAATGAACATGGTTAGATAAGAATTACAAATTAATGATATTTCTATTCACGCATGTTGGTAGGTGTATGTCATGAAGTAATGGTAAGCTCCTTCACATGTATAATCAGTTAGCTGCTTTGAAGATGAAGATAAGAGCAAAAATTATGTGTGTTCTCGTGGGATAAAGATGAAATGAATGATGAAATATCAAATTGTTAAGTTAGAAATGTCAAATGCATCACAATATTATACAGTCCTTATAGTACGTAGATCAAGGACTATTTATTCTAAACATGTTTAGAAGAGATCAACTTCCATCTCGTACTAATTTGTACAAGTCTCTGTACTACCTGTTGGTATATGACCTTTCTCCAGGAGATCATAAAATAGGTCCAAACAATGAGTCATATAGAATGTTTATGTCTAATTTAAGAATCTGAGTGAAAGTAAATAAGAATATGCAACAATATCTCTGTAAAACTGTTACATACAGCAGTGCCAATGTTGATTTTCATCAAATACTTAGATCATCAAACCAGAATCTGTATTGGTTGAGACTACTCGTGACAACAGTTATAGTGTGAACTAGATTAAGCTGAGGAAGTGTAATTTTGGGAATTTTGTATGAGTCATTTACAAATCAAAATTAGGGTAAGGAGTACTAACACAATATTACTTATTTAGGAATTAGACTATCTCTGACCAGTTAAAACTTGAAACACTATCATAATGAGTTTTTTTAACACAATTATGCATCACAAAAATGGCACACCAGTGAAATATTGTTAGTTAATAACTCTATTTATTCATTCTTCAATATTTCCATGAATTTCTGTAATAAATATTGGAAAAAATTATGAGAACATACAAGTGAATGTGAGAAGTGATCTTTCTATAAGGTCATTTATAGTTGTATTTTTGGTTTCATGAACCAAGTATTTTGTCTGGCAACTACTTAAAGTTGGGTTCTTAGGTGAGTTTATTACCACACTGATATTTAAAGATTAAGTTTAATTGAAATTTGCAACATCCTGTTTCCTTCCAGACAAAAATAAATCAAAACCTGAAAGAGGGTAAGAAATGTTATAGTTAATGCAATACTAAAGTTAAACTTTATTTTCACTTATTTTGCAGATATTACAAAATATTAATGGTCCTGTTGCCACAGTAGCTGTTGTAGGAAAATATCATTCAGGAAAATCATTCTTGATGAACCAGTTGATGGGCAAAGCCAATGGGTTTGGAATAGGCTCTTCAGTTCAACCTGAAACAATGGGCATATGGATGTGGGGAAAGGTATTTGTTTTATTTTAAGAGAAGCTGTAAGAAACTTTGTAAGTGATGGTGATTTAGAATTTATTGTTTGTGTTTCTAGACACAATAGCTAGCGACTTTTCTGTGTATGGTAAAAAAAATAAGTAAAATTTTATTTGAATAAAATTTGCTTGTTTTTTTATTGCATAGCAACATAACAGATCAACCTGAAACAATGGGCATATGGATGTGGGGAAAGGTATTTGTTTTATTTTAAGAGAAGCTGTAAGAAACTTTGTAAGTGATGGTGATTTAGAACTGAACCCAAGACTACTAACATTTTAACTCTGTAAACTTACTATAGACCCGTTGGAGGGGACAGTATTTGAACAAAGCATTGAGACATCAAAGTTATTGTTTGGAAAAAAAACTTTTTTCAGTCAAAATTATGATGTAAGAGTAATAAACTGAGCTCAGAAATTTGTACTGTTGTAATCTTGCAATAAATTCAGTCGCTTTCTTCAACATTGATGTTTCTTACTTGTTTGGAAATATTTTTTTCGTTTTGAAACAAGAGCAAATGCTTTTACCAGTATACATTTTTAATTTAACCCTTTCGGCACGGTTGTTCGTATGTACTGAATTTAACATGTATAGTATTGGGTACAATCACTGAATATTTCAGGGACTTTTGTAGAATTATTACCGAGATATTATGTGTTTAGTACTGATACCGTAATTAGTTGAAGTATTAAACATGTATATTCAGCACCATGCTAAACATTAAAAGTTGTTATTCAGTGCTGAAAGGGTTAAAATTATTTTTGTTTTATTTCACAGCCTGTTTTGATGGATTTGGACACTGGACAACAAGTTTCTGTGATATTTTTAGACACTGAGGGTAAGATGTTTTTGTTGAATTCTCTATTTCTTTCAAAGTTTAAGAAAGAATGAATTTTAACTAAAAAAAATGCTTACTGCAATTGTGAGTGTAAGGTTAATAGCATGTAAGTCTTTAGAAACTCATTTATTGTGTGCTATAATAGCATATTCCAAGGTGATAACTCGCCTCCTTACACAGGAAGCAATTTTCCTTGCATGTTATTAGTCTTGAGGCAACTCCCACCAAATTTTGTTTTGACATCAACTTCACTGGTGTATGACAACATTATGTAACAAAAAAAATTCCTCCAATAGGAAGGCACCACAACTTCCATGTACGGTAACTTATTCTGTGCACTTGCACCTGTGACAACTACAGTGTGTTGAACAGATATGTTTAAATTTCTCGTCAAGTTCAATTTGTTGAGATGTGCATTGTTAATGAAATTTTAATTTGTGTTTTATTGTTTGTTTCAAAAAGCTTTGGATTTCATCATTAGTTCTCCGGTGACAGTGATTTGTATTTAGCTCTATATGAGTAATGTTATTCACACACAGATCTTATTCTTACTATAGCATCTGGAAGATTGTTAACTGTCAGTGACATTGCAGCCATTGTTCAGTATGTTATGGGTTACCACATGCACATTGAGTTCCTAGTCTCTTCTCATCAGAGAAATTATTTCTCTTCAATTTGAAATGATATATTAGATCATAACTTCCAACTGATTTACTTTCCAGTCAAGATATGATATTGGCCTTCCATTCTCTTTCTGGATTTCATTCTCAGGTTTGTTATATCTGGGTCCTTTAATATTTCTTGTTCTGGTCAACAATTTTTGGAGTTTACCATGTCTTTCCTCCTTGCTTGTCATTATAATTTATCACACACCCAAATGCTTCATCTTCTCACATTTGTGACTTGTGGACTTTTTTCCTTTTCTCATTTCCTGTTATTGATATCTATCTGGCCTGATGAAGGATTGGGCTCCTTACCTTCTATTTTATTTTTTAGTTTCTTATTTCAGCATTTTTGGCTTCTCACATCCCTCCTGTATCCTCTTCCCTAACTCTTTCATTTGTGCAAGTCACTTCATTGTTCTTTAGATGGTTTTTCTGAAGATATTCAGTCTTCTCTTTGCCAGCTTAGTCTATTTTACTTCTTCTGTTCTATCCCTTCTTACTTTTTTCCCTGATGTGAAAACTCTTTGGGTTGGGTTTCTACTTTTTTGCTGTACTTTTTTCTTTTCTCTCGTGCACATGGTGTTCATCAGGCTTTTTTTCTTCATTTGAATGTCTTCAATGATGTTTATTTCTTCCCTTCAACATAATATTGGCCACATGTGTATAATAAAGGTCTTTGCTTGCTATATTAATAGGTTAGAGCTGTAATGTCTTTTCTTAGATGGTTAACTTCTCTTGAACCGTTCTCAGATGGTATCCACTTCTCATACCTCCATTTCTTTTCAAGGAGGCTACTCAGATGGGAGTAGCTTGTCATAAGATCTACATTTTTCTTCCACACCCACTCAAAATTTCGTGTTTCTGGTCATTTTATTTACTTCATGTCTTATCCAATTTTGGTCTTTTCTTTGCTTAATGGTACATCTCATCACCAGGATTTACACTTGTCTTTCTAATCTGACTCTTACTTCCCTGAAACCTTTCCTTTGGGTGTGCACGTCTCCTACAGTAAACATTGTGGATCTAAATCATACATTTTTGGTTTTCAGTGTCTTCCTTTGTCAATCTTCTCTTTTCTCTCCTCAAGGAATAATCGTGGTTATTGAACTGTGCCTGGACTACTTTCACTGTTCTCTGACCAACTCTCAAACAAAATCTTTATCTTTACCAATGTTTCATTTTCTTATTGAGGTGCATCTTTGGATGAGTACATGACTTATGGCATTTGGATGCAGGTTAAGCTTTCACTCTACATTTACAGGCATGCATTTCTCACTGTTTGCTGGATCTGTTCCCATTCCTGCCTCTTCTGTTGTAACACTGTCATGACCTGCAACAACATTTCCATGGTCATTTCATACATTGAATATTCAAAAGAAGCAACCCTCTCGGGACCTTTTGCTTTCAGATATTAAACTTACTCTTCTAGGCTTATTCACATTGAGTTTCTATTATAACTTATCTGTTAGGTATGAAGAGCTTGGTGGTAGGCCTCCTGTCTCGATCAGTTTGCATTCTGTCATTGAAATTGTCTATTCACCCCAATTCATTCATTGGGTTTGCTTTTGGTTTTCTTTCCCACAGTTAATGAAGTATAGAACTGGTATAACGTGAATTCACTTTCAACAGTTTTCTGGAGGAGTGAAAGAACTTTTTTCTCTATATTTAGAGAAGGTTTGCCCTTTTTACCTAAAAGGTTTTGATTCTTTTGTTTCAGCTTTTACTGCTTATTTAAACAATTTAAAATCACATTAAGGTATAAACATTAGTTTTATTTGAAAATATGAATGTTAAATCAAGGACAACTCTAGATTTAACTTTGAGCACCTTAAAATTATTCAGTTTCCAAAGACAAAGTGGTTCTTTTACCAAATTTCTCGCAGTCATGGGTATAGCTAATTTTTTGGTGCACACTCAGTGTGAGAAGTCACCCCATCCCCCTGTATATAAGGAAAAGACGAAAAATTAATTGATGTATTGTTAAATTTCTTTCTTTTTTTTTTATGTCCCCACAGCAAAGCAGAATGGGACATGTTGGTTTCCCTTGTCTGTCTATTTTGAATTGTTGACAGGATATTTCAAGACTGGATGAATGAATTGTGACAAAATTTATACAACAGTTACTAAATACAAAGTTCTGGGTCTGATTTATGTTTGAAGATCAAAGTGGATACAAGGGTATTTCTCAAATACAGTTTGCAATTAAAGCACCTAAATTTTTTATTATTATTATTTAATATATGGAGAATGTTTAACTTCCATTAAAGGATCTAGACTACAGGGTTTTTTAAAGCTAATTTAGAAATATCAGCTCACATTTATTCATCTTTGAAGCATAGGACTAGTGCTAAACTTTGCACAGTAAAGCTCTAAAAGGATTCAGCAACGTAGGTGTTATAATCTAACAGATAATCCCACTGTTTTAGCTTATTGTCTTTCCTCTGGTCAACAGTTATCAAAAAGGGACACCACAGATTGTCTTAGTAGCTTTACTGTAAAATAAAACACTGCACAAGTTATTACTGTATAATTTATTGCTATGACCTTTCATTTGATTGATCAAGTGAAGTTTTTAAATAAAAAAAATTCTGTTTCTATTTTTAATAACATTTTGTTATATATCGTTACTGATGATATTTGAAGAAAATCTTCTGATTTGCATGAAATGTAGAATTGTTTTAGAATGCACAAAAGTCTGTTATTTTATATTTATGGCAACGACTGATAATTGTGTACATTCAGTTGACTTTTTTCATCATTTGTCTTGTAGGTTTTGCTGCAAACAATATTTCTGAAAATTATGATGCAAAAATATTTGCTGTAGCAACCTTGATCAGTTCTCATCTTATCTACAACTCTGTCAAAATAGTTGACCAATCTGATATAGATTACCTTGAACTTTTGGCACGGAGAACCCAGGTATTGTTATGTACAAATATAAATGTAGATCAAAACTTCACAATTTAAGTGGAGTGATGAATGAATAAGAGTTATCATTTGATAATTTTTTTTATTCTGATAAGACACGTGCTAATTCTGTAACAGATTTGCAAATTTATATAGTGCTCAGACCATATTCCTATACTTATATTAGGATGAAAAGTTTAAAATTCTAGATTTTTCTTTTTATTTCATTTGATAATTCTGATTATTAATTGATTTTGCATGTAACTTATGTTTTAAAATAAACATATTTTATAACCTTTTTATACAATTTCGAATGTGTGATTTATGCGTTAATTTAACCACTTTGGTTTTGCAAGTTTATTTTAATATATTTAGGTTTTAATAATGGTTTTTATTTAGGCACATTTCAGAAAAATTATTGTTGTTGTAGTCTTGTCTTTTAAAAAAAACATTTTGTGAGGGCCAAGTTAATAATTGATCAAAAACAAAACATCAACTACAAATAAACATGTATGAGTAGAAAAAAAAAGAATTTAATTACTGGATGGCTTCATTGTCCCTTGCAAATATTTAACCCTAAAATTATCACTCATAATCCAGAAAACATTTATATTCACGAATAAAAATATATCTTTTCTATTTCTTTTATAAGGAGTTATTTTAGATACCTGGACTAAGGTTAGTTAGAACTAACTGTCACACCATTAACTGAGTAACATGTACACATATTGTAGCTTTTTGCTCTTCGATCACAAATGTCACGAGTCAAGTGGACTGACGACTTTATCCATGATCTTCTAAGTTTTCCACCTCTTATTTGGGTAAGTCTAATTTTAAATTTGTGACATATAAATATTAAAACAATTTTTTTTTTCCTAATTTTGCTTAACCACTTGACAGCGGATGACGTATATATACGCAAATTTCAATGTAGATCTATAAGAGGATGACATATACATACACCTATTCATTTAAAAAAAGCCCTGGGTGTTTCCTGTTGTTTTTGTTACCGTTTAGCAATTTAGTGGCATCTAACAACCAATCAGGAAAGAGATTTTTTAATTGGCGACACATTTACTCTAGAAAAATTAATTCTAACGTGTAATATTTCAGAGGGCGATCTTTGATTTTTGGAAAATAAAAATAATGAATTATTGATTTGTCTCTAACTTATTTTAGACTTATATTTTGTTCTTTACCTCTTGGAATAAAATTTCAACAGGATCGAATACCTAATGGCTTATAAAAGAAAATTAGTTTTTGCTGCAGAAGAAGCTGCCATGATGTTTGTGGATTCTGGCTCTTCTGATAATGAGGAAAGTGATAATACAGACAATGATAGTGAAGCATCTCAACCTGACAATGATGAACAAATAGAATCTGAGCCACCTTGTCGTCGTCCAAAGCGCCAGGATTCAGAAACGATGAAATGGACTAAGAGAGACAATCGTCCAATTTTACACAACTTTACAGGAAGCTCAGGTATTCAACAAAGTGATCTAAATGCAAACAGAAGCGTATCTGATTTATTTGCTTGTTTCTTTCCTAATGAACTTATAAATCACATACCTGTGGAAACTAATAGATATGCTAATGCTCATCCACAGCCACCTCTACAGCCAGGAAAACTGCGTCATGATTCTGCATGGAAGGACTGTACACGTGATGAAATAAAGGTAGTGTTGGCTTTGTGCTTTCTCATGGGTATCATAAAAAAACCTACGTGTGATTCATACTGGACACGTGATGATACTACTGAAACACCATTTTTTCCAAAGACTATCCCACGAGACAGATTCAGAAAGATAATGAGCAACTTGCACTTTCGTGACAACGATAATGCAGATCCAGATGACCGCTTATTCAAAATACGTCATGTAATTGACACATGCCTTCAGAACTTTCAGAAAGTCTACATTCCTAGTCAGGATATTTGTGTCGATGAGTCCCTAATGAAATTTCATGGACGTTTACTTTTCAAGCAGTAAAATCCTAGCAAACGTGCTAGTTTTGGTATAAAATTTTACAAGTTGTGTCAATCCACTGGACCAGAGACTGGTTACGTTTGGAACTTCAAAATATACACTGGCCAGGACAATGAACCTGATTTACCAGCAAGCACAAAGGTTGTTCTGAATCTTATGGAACCACTGTTAGGTCAAGGTTACAATGTCTATCTTGATAACTGGTATTCAAGTCCCAATTTATTTTCAATGCTCATAAAAGAAAAAACAAATGCATGTGGAACTGTTCACTTGAATTGAAAAAATATGCCAAATGATATTGGAATGGAAAAAAGGGAGAAATTAGTGTGAGATCCAGCAATGAAAATATCATGGCACTTGTCTGGAAGGACAAAAAAGATGTCAAAATGTTGTCTACTACGCACACCTCAATTATGGTGGATACTGGGAAGAAAGACAGGAAAGACAATGTCATATGCAAGCCACAATGTGTCCTTGACTACAATAAAGGTATGAGTGGCGTAGATCGGTCCAATCAGGTGTCAGCAACATGTAGATCAACAAGGAAGTATGTGAAATGGTACAAGAAGGTGTTTTTCTATGTGTTAGACATATGCATTGCAAATGCCTTTGCACTACATAAATCGTTCGGTGGATCAAAATCATTTCAAGAATTAAAGCTTACTCTTGTGAAAGAGATCATTCTTGAAGCTAATCTTCCTGATTGGTATACTAAAAAAGATTGTCCCCACAGCATTCCAACTCCATTGAGATTACAAGGGCGGCATTTTCCTGAAAGAATCAAACTTGAGAAAAGTGCTAAAAAACAGAAATCTCAAAAACGGTGTGCAGTGTGTTATGAAAAGGGCAGAAGAAAGGAAACTGTATACCAATGTGATTGTTGTGGCATTCCACTTTGTATCGAACCATGCTTTAAGGCATACCACACAAAATCCTCTTACTAACTCTTTTTGATAATAAAATGATCTATTTTTATCATTATATTGTAAAGTTTTATTCATATTTTATTAGTTGTTCTTTTTTTTAAGAATTTTCAATTTTATGCAATTTTTCTAAAAAAAAACCCCGCTAGCAGGACATAAAAATGCTTTTAAAAATCCGCTGTCGAGTGGTTAAGGAAAGAAGATTAAAAATGTATTTACTTCAGGTTTACTTATTACAAGGTAAAGAGAAATAAACATGCCTAAATCTTTTAACAGAACATTAGCGATTTGTTTTTACATGATGATAGGAACATTGGTATGGCTTACTATGTTAATATAAGATTTAATTTCTGGAGGATAATGTGTACAGCAAAACAATCAGTTGTGTGGTATTTACAAAACAAGGCTTATAAAACATAACTGCAAGACCTACGTTATATTGCTGGTAGTTTGAATAATTCATATCATAGTGATATTTAAAAATAAGTTCATTAACTTTTTCAAGAGATAATCTGTGTGATATTGCATTGAATTTGAAACCACACAAGACTCTGGTGTTTTGTTCGACTGGATAGTTTTTTATTACAGGGTGAATACATACATAAACTGGCCATTTGTTTTACATCTACATGATCAAACAAGGTTTATAATAACTTTAGTCTCTGGTCCATGAAATTCACACCTGAAAGTAGCACCTCTGTGCTTTCATTTTGGTGTTATTGATGTGTGGTGTGAAATGTCTAACAAGTGTTAATAAGGTAATCATAGTTTATAGAATCATAAAATTATGTCAGTATATATCTAGCTATGTACTGATTTTTAGTTATTCTTATTTCTGTTCTTGTATCTATACAAATATTGCCTGTGGACTAAATTGTTGGCAAAGCTGTTTTAACAGGGTTTGTTTTTTTTCAAGAAAAATGTAAATTAACATTTTTTTTTTGTAATTGCTTATATGATTTTTATTCAAATTAAAATTATGCTTTTGCATAACTGCAAATGCCCTGAACCAACATCGTCAACTTTTATAGAACCAAAATATTCCTAGACTCGTTCACCTAATAGAGAGAGAGTTTTGAGGTAGAAAACTTGTGTGTAACCATAGAATTCATGATGGGTTTCACATATACTTCCTCAATTATTATTTTTTAACAAAATGTTTAGGTACAACAAGGAACTTATTTGCCCTTCTCTGCTTCTGCTCTCTTAAACTAAATTAAAACTATTGAGTAAATGGATTAAAAAATGTGTATATCTTAAAGTCAGCCCTGATCATTCATGTGCACCGAATGTCTCGAGGATACCTTAGTGTTTTGTTTACAAGATATCAAATAACATATCATTTCTGTATGAATAAAAAAGTGTGTGCGTGTAAAGAATTCATCTAACTAATTACTGCTGGGGCCACCTATAAATTGTATATAGAAAATTAATATTTTCATCTAATTATTTTGGTCAATTCTTTAAACACAAAATTACTCAATGTGATGCAGTTGATAGATAACACCAGTAGTGAACAAAATGTTGAGGGTTAATTTGATTTTCTCTCATAGATGAAAGGTAAATAATTAAGCCTAATAAGTAGTGTAAATCAGAAACATTACTTGAATAATACAGGGTGTTCGGAAAGTCACTGTGGAGTTTTGTAATCATATGTTGTTATATTTTATTCAGTGTATTTCAAGCCACAACTGATAGCAGTGTTTAGAAACAAAATAAGAAGGATCCAGGCCTGTATTGATGCCAACGGGGGTCACTTTCAACATTGTTTATAATTGTCATTCATATTTTCCTCCTGTATTCTATATTAAAACATGTCTGTTAATAAATATAAGTAGAACAGGGTAGCTAAGTATCTGAGAAATTGAACTGTACTGAAAGTATGAATTTGTATCATATTAACAATGTGCACTTAGATTCACTAGTAATCTATACTGAGTACCACGGATGCAGGTTAATCTATACCGAGTACAACGGATGCAGGTTAATCTATACTGAGTACAACGGATGCAGGTTAATCTATACTGAGTACAACGGATGCAGGTTAATCTATACCGAGTACAACGGATGCAGGTTAATCTATACTGAGTACAACGGATGCAGGTTAATCTATACCGAGTACAACGGATGCAGGTTAATCTATACCGAGTACAACGGATGCAGGTTAATCTATACCGAGTACAACGGATGCAGGTTAATCTATACTGAGTACAACGGATGCAGGTTTCTTTTGTTATTGATGCTGGAAGAGTTAAGATTTCTCTTCAATATTCTTTCACAATTCTTACATATTTCAATAATATGAAATAATATTTTATGTTGGTAAACTTCAAGTATTTTTTTATTCAGTTCTGTAAACATAACTCATTTCTCATTATATATTTATTGTGTGTGTGATAACTGCATTAAAATGATTTTGGGGAACACTTATTAAACTTGAAGTTTTGTTGTTAAATCTTAGTTGTGATCAAAAGTCAGTCACAAAAATATAAACAGTGAGTTATAGGTACTGAGGAATAGCTATTCAGGACAGGTGAAGGTAAAACAGTCTAAAACTACAGGGTGGTCGCCAGAAAAGCGGAAAATTTGAGGGTCAGATGAGATCATGAATAAATTGCGTGCTTACTCATTTCTATTTTGATTTCTTTACATCATGAATAAAATGCATTTTGAGCATCTATGAGTGTAATATAACATATGCCTTTAAAAAACTTTGTAAAAATAAATAGCTGTTTGACAAATTTTCCGCTTTTCTAGCGACCACCATGTAGTTTCTCACTTTTTTGTGGCTAAGGGTCTTTAAGTCTCAAATTTAGAGTCCTAACTATGCACAATACTCAAGAAAACCCTTTATTCAGTGGTGAAGATCTCAGAAAGATCACAAAATTTTGTGTTTTTTCCCAAATTTAATTAAATTAGTGCATTTTTCTCTCTCTTATTAGGTTGTCCAGGATTTTGTTCAGACAACTGCAGAGAAAGAAACACCAAAAGAATGGCTGCATCGTTTGATGGATACCCATTCACGAGAGAATGAAAATTATGAAATTAGTCTGCTTGGTATGAAAGTTCCTGATCATTACAGACTGTTGGCTACCCGATATCATGATCATTACAGACTGTTGGCTACCCTATATCAGTGTGTTTCAAACTGTTGTCCAGGCACTCCTGGGGTTGAGACAAAAAATAAATAAAATATAAGATAAAACAACAAAGTAAAAAGATATAAGGGGAAATTAAAAACAACTTCATGATCACTGTCCAGATAATAATTATATATTATATTATATTATATATTCCACCATCACCCCAGTCTCAAAATTGTGACAATAAAGAACTTGTACTAAATCTGAAAAAGTGTTTGCTTGCACCAAAAAGGTTGAAGATCGTTGTCCTGTATTGATTCAAACCATTTATTATACTGTTTACATTAATTAACTAATGAAAAATAACACTTTTTATTTTCATTAATACTTCTTAGAATTAGAAACTGAAAGTCACAAATAGCTTAGTTTTATTGGTTAAGTTTTCAATAATACAGAAAAGAAAAACAAAACTACAGAACTCGTATCAGTCTCATTTACTTGACAGTAATATGTGTTGTATCGTTAATTAAACACAAAACTATAATTGATATAAAGATTATTCTGTGTATTAAACATCTCTTATTTGTAAGGAAGCCATTAGTGACAGCAATTGAATTTCAATGTTATCAAGTTATAAAGCTCAGTCGAATTTTCAGCAGTTAAAAAGATTTTCCAGTGTACCTTCCAACTCACAAATTTAGCACAATTATTATGACAGTGAACCTTCCAACCCACAAATACACTCAATCTGTGTTAGCACTGTCATAAGTGTACTAAAACTTATTTTAATGTTACACTGGTTAGTGTTGAACTTTCTTGTAAGTAAATTGAGAGTGAGGTGAAAAAAGTTGAATTTCCAAAATTGTATACTGAGAAAGTAATGTTTTGATATTTAAACTAGAAATCACTAATTAATTAGCAGGATTAAGGTTTATATCATTATTAAGTTTATTGTGCTCAAAATTAATAGAAAGTCAATGTACACAGACAGGAAAAACTAATTATTGGGTTTTTTATTTAGATATTTTCAAGTCAGTCGATTGCCACACTCTTTTCATTCCTGCCGTTAAGAAAAGGTTTTTGACAGATCTCTCACAGGTAAGACAGTTAAAGCCTTTAATAGTGAAATCAATACTTTTCCTAAGTAATTGATGTACAAGAAATATCTCGAACTTTATTTATATAATAATAATAAAAAAAACACTTGTGAATCAGTACATGCATGGTATTTCACATGGAAGCCCAGCATTTCTATTGGCTAAATGTGCAGTGGTACTTTTATATTAGTGTTTAAAATGTTCCAGAGCAGTTTGTTGAGATTAAGGGCTACCCAAAGCATACTTTGGATGTTGTTTGTCTTTAAGTATTGTTACGTATTTTTGATGTTTTAAGTTCTTCGTAGACTAAACGCAACAGAAAAACGCAGATAACAGCTTGTATAATTTATTACACTAAACTATTAACAAATATAACAGATATAACATGAATTATATAATAATAGTGACAGATATTAAGTTACAACATTCGAAATTAATTACAAAACAAAATAATATTAGTTTCTAACTTCAAAATAAATCACAATACAAAACGGTACTGGCCTGTATCTAATGTAATGATCTAAAATTAAAGTCTCAAATTCCAGTCTAGGGTGTGAATTTGGTCCCAAGAAGAAATTCCGAAACAGTTCACAGTTCAATGAAATTGCCGTCTCTCAGCTCAAGCAGTAATTCAGATGTATCGTAGAGATTGACGAAATAAAATCACAACTTCCGTAGATCTAACTTCAATCACAAATCCAAGTTGAATATTCACAGCAAACACTTAATCTTTCTCAAATAACTAAAACTGATGCCTGAATCTCACTCTTATTCTTCGAAAATAAAACTAGTGACTGAATCTATCTTCTTTTTTCGAATAAAAACTGATGACTGGTGACTGAATCTCTCTCTTGTCACCGTCTTTTATACCGATAGGCCTATTTCTCGAACAATCTTGAAATTTCCATACAACTCCAGAGCTTTCCACGCATATCCGTTCTTGCACGAGACTACACGTCTAGACAGGAAGTCACCAGCACTCATTTACAAACATGTGATTGGTCTACTTAATTCGAGAAAGTTCTAAAATGTTACCCTAAACAAATAACATATTTTAGTTTAAACTTCGAAACAATAATATCAATATGGAAAAATGAATAATACAAATGAAAATTCAAACACAATACGACATGTTGTCATTTACAAAATATTTACACATATACATAACAGTATCAAGAGGCATAGTTGTTCATATTTCATTTTATATTATCAATACATCATAATGAACAAACTGTGATCAATATGGAATTCTATGGATGCATTTTAGCAAAATCAAGAAGATTAGTTTTATAAAAGCATTTTTTTCTTATTGAACTTAATGGAAACAAGTCAACTGTAACTGATAATAAAGATTTTTACCTTTCCTCGTGTCAAAAAGTATTGGTGTTTGTGTTGGTGTGATTGTGTTATTTCTTCCTGTGTCTTGAATATATTTGATACATTTAAGTTTTAACTTCTCCATTGACTTTTAGGTTTCATTTCTGTAAATCATCCCACAGGCACGTGAAGAAGATCTCACTGAAGAATACATAGAAGAAAGAAATTCTTTATTAAAAAAACTGAAGAAGGAATTAGTACCAAAAGAGAAAAATCGTAAGTGACTGAAATTCAAAAAATTGACAATACTCATTTTACAGGCATGACAGGTGAACATGTATTTGATTTGCAATACAATGTATTTGTGACTTTGTAAGAAACAATAATAAGGCAGACTAACTGGTTTTGTTTTAGCACTTTTTCAGTTAGTAATTTCATGAAGTGATTTTTTCCAGTAAAATGTAAAGCTCAAATACATGGTGTTCGGAAACTCACTTTGCACTTATGTTTATTAACAGACATGTTTCAATTTAGAATACAGGAGGTAAATATGATCGACAATTATAAACAATGTTGAAAGTGACCTCTGTTGGCATCAATACATGTTTGGATTCTTCTTATTTTGTTTCTAAACACTGCTATCAGTTGCTGGCTTGAAATAGACTGAATGAATGTTGTTATCACTGCTTTCAAAACTGCACAGTGACTTTTCGAACAACTTGTATATTTAACACTTTTTTTCTTTCTATGCAATACACAATTTGTGTTTTTTTTCATAATTATATATTCCACTATTTTTCACTTTCCATCATCAAAAATAATAATTTTTTTTTATTGTTTTTAATTTGAAAGTTTAAATTTATCATTTTTTTTATCACAATAATGTCCAACACGAGTGTTTAGCTGTATTTAAGTAAATATATGATTCAGTATTTTAATTGAGAAATATGTTAACTTACAGCTTATAAGTTATATTTTCTTCAGATAAACCAATTTCTGGAACTGAGCTTGCAGCCTTGCTCGAAGTTTTAGTGAGTGCTGCAAATGACGGTTCACTTGCAGAGGTAAATTCTATAATATTTTGTAAATTAACTTTAGGCATTCTTTGTCTTAATATTCAAAATGTACTTTTAAGATATATGCTAAATGAGCAATTAAAAAGCATGCCAATAGTACAAGTGAATGATTTAATTACTAGCAAGAATAGCTATGAATGATATTGGAATATTAGCTGTCATGTGTTGTGTTAAGAAAATAAGTTAATTGTAATTGTACAGTAGTTTTATATTATGTTTATTGGGGTATTCAACCTTTTATTATGGTGTCATAGAAAGTTTATTTTAGTATTACTACAGTTTCATATGAAATTTAGTAGCACTGTAGTTTCATACTAAGATTTTTTTGTGTTACACAGTAAAACATTTTTGTTATCAGCACTTTTGAGCTTTTCTTGAAATTCTTCCTTTTTACTTTTTCTAAGTTTTCACAAATAGAAATATTCTTCATTTCCTATGCTTCTATATAATTTTTAAACTTTATCTATACATTATTGAAACAGACAGAACTTTTAAGTTTTTGTGTGTTTTTCTTTTCATGTAAATGTTTAGAATCTGCTATATAATCTATATAAAACAAATATTTAAAGAAAGGTCAAAAGAAAATGCATAGTCAATAGTTGGCAAACTTTTATTTAAATAAGAGTACTGTTTCTGTTGCACTGCTTTTTAATTATAGGAACAAAATTTGTTAATATATTTTATTTCAGAGATATTTTGATGCTGTGTTACCCTGTGATTTTGGTTATGTGTCCATAAGGGCTTTTATGTTGTGCTCTGATTCTGGTGGTGCATCCATCAGGGTTAGTATTATATTGTCCTGTGATTTCTGGCGGTGCATATGTCAGGAATATTGTTGCATTGTTCTGAGACTCTGGCGTTGCATATGTCAGGAATGTTGTTGCATTGTTCTGAGACTGGCGTTGCATATGTCAGGAATGTTGTTGCATTGTTCTGAGACTCTGGCAATGCATCCATCAGGGATATTGTTGCATTGTTCTGAGACTCTGGCAATGCATCCATCAGGGATATTGTTGCATTGTTCTGAGGCTCTGGTGGTACATCCATCAGGGATAGTGTTGCATTGTTTTGAGACTGGCAGTGCATCCATCAAGGATAGTGTTGCATTGTTCTGAGACTCTGGTGGTGCATCCATCAGGGATAGTGTTGCATTGTTTTGTTATTGTGGCAGTGCCTTCTTCAGAGTTATTATTACATTGTCTTGTGATACTAGCAATGCATCCATCATCTTAACTACTTGCAGTGTTTACCTCTACTGTGAGATGAAACTTTTTCTAGAGATAAGTTTGATTTTTGTATTTTTAATTGTTTCCACATGCCCGTGCACATGCACACACCCAAAAATATAGTCAATGTAAGGCATTTTATATTAATTATACATATTACTATTCTATTATTATACCATTTATAAATCCCAAAAGTAAGGCTTGAACACTTCAAATGTTGCACATAAACTTAATTCTAAAATATACAAGTCATTTAGGGCTGCTGGATTTCAATCATATTATTACTAGAATATATTGGAATTAGTGTACCCTCACTGTGATTACTACAATAAACTATTGGAAATTCTTGTAAAGGGTATACGTCATGTTCTTATTTAACAGGTATTAAATAGGACTGTTCATCAGGGTAACTATTTCTATAGCTTGTAGTTTCAAAGTATTAATGGTAGAAAGTGGGTTTCCTTTAATAATTTTCTTCTGATAGATGTGGAACACTATTTTACAGAAGAGCTAACATTAATTTCAACAAATATTAAAAGTTTATGAATGAAAATGTACATTTAAAAATAAATATGATAATTTATATTTTTTACTACAATAATCTGAAATAATTTCTTTACTTGCATTTATTTCTTCTTAGCTTACATGTACAAGATTTATTTTAAGTATTGAAATAATTTTGTAGTTACAAATAACAGGTTTAACACTAACTTAATTCTAAGTGTCTTCTTATATTGGATTGTTTTGAATGATTAAGAAAAAAGTGCTCTGCATCATTGCTTCCAATAATTTCATCCAAAGATGTCTAACTTGATCAGTATTGTGGACGGATTGATCGACATGTCTATTGTTTATAGTATTGTGGACGGATTGATCGACATGTCTATTGTTTATAGTATTGTGGACGGATTGATCGACATGTCTATTGTTTATAGTATTGTGGACGGATTGATCGACATGTCTATTGTTTATAGTTTTGTGGACGGATTGATCGACATGTCTATTGTTTATAGTATTTTGGACGGATTGATCGACATGTCTATTGTTTATAGTATTGTGGACGGATTGATCGACATGTCTATTGTTTATAGTTTTGTGGACGGATTGATCGACATGTCTATTGTTTATAGTATTTTGGACGGATTGATCGACATGTTTATTGTTTATAGTATTGTGGATGGATTGATCGACATGTCTATTGTTTATAGTATTGTGGACGGATTGATCGACATGTTTATTGTTTATAGTATTGTGGACGGATTGATCGACATGTCTATTGTTTATAGTATTGTGGACGGATTGATCGACATGTCTATTGTTTATAGTATTGTGGACGGATTGATCGACATGTCTATTGTTTATAGTATTGTGGACGGATTGATCGACAAGTTTATTGTTTATAGTATTGTGGACGGATTGATCGACAAGTTTATTGTTTATAGTATTGTGGACGGATTGATCGACATGTCTATTGTTTATAGTATTGTGGACGGATTGATCGACATGTCTATTGTTTATAGTATTGTGGACGGATTGATCGACATGTCTATTGTTTATAGTATTGTGGACGGATTGATCGACATGTCTATTGTTTATAGTAGAAGCTTTCTCTCTTTCTGTGCCCTGTTAATACAGCAGTAAGCCTAAGGATTTACAATGCTAAAATCAAGGGTTTTAATTCCCCTCGATGGACTCAACAGATAACCTGATGAAGCTGTGCTTTAAGAAAAACATAAAAACACAGTCCTCTCTTTTTGTGTTTTTAAGTGTAATTATTTTATCTGAAGTAACAGTCATGCAATATAAACATTTGTTTATTTTTAATTATCTTTAGAAAAGGTTTATCTGAGCTAGGTTTGGTAAATAGTTGTTCCTCATAAGTTTCTATCATATGCTTTATTTTTTTATATTTTCAAATCATTGTTTTTATCAACAAAATGATTTTTTTAAAATATTAAAATGACTTATAGGAATGTTTGCTCTAGTATTCGAAAACTGTATATGTTTAAAACCATCAGATTCCCAGCCGTTGGACAACTTTTGTAGAAAGAATCAAGCAAACAGCAACTGAAGACTGCCATAAGTTTTATGTGACAGAGATGATGGTATTGAATGAAAAGTACAGCAGTGGACCTGTAAGCATGCATGAACTGGAGGTAAGAATTATGAGATACAGTTGTTTTGTAATAATTTTTTATTCTGCTGTTTATGCTACTGCTAATGTTTCATTTTGTGCTTGTTGTTTAGGAATGGCATAATCGTGTTTTTCGGAACTCTCAGAAACTTCTAGAACAACTTTTGAAAGGGTGAGTGGAATTGTTTCTTATTAGAATTTCAAAATTTATTTATAGTGAGGGCTTCTCTTTATAAAATACTGTTTTTAATAAGTAAACTAAATACAAATAAAACGTGACAAATATATTCTCGTGTTTTACATAGTAACAGATTTTGACCAACACGTTATTGCAGATGCAACTGTACAACATTCAGATCTGTAGTCAATAGTTTCTTCTTATGTTTAAAAAAAAACAATTAAAATGCATTTAGTATATTAGCAGTTTTCTTACAATATTAAAATATAGTTTTGAGCTTTTTTGAAACTGTTGATATGTGTATGCTTACCTCTTTTTCGGTTTATAGTCCCTGAGTCTAATATATTTATTATGGAAGAAATTAGTAACCTGGAATAAGTAAAGACTAATCTTACTTTCTACAATATTATGTGTGTAAGCTCAAATATGTTTTTCCACTACAATTTTATAATAAGTATTGGTACTTGTGTATAATGTTAAAATAATAACACATTAAAATGTGTTCATAGTTAGAAACATCTTTAATTAATCTAAGATGACAGCATGTTTTGACAGTAAAATTTCATCATTGAACTGAAAGAGAAAATGTATTTGGTCCTAGTTTTTAAAAATATATGTATAAATAAGACAGTATCATGTCTTAACATCAAATAGCTGTTTAATTAAATGTAACATTTGGTAGATTACTACTAGGTCTACTTGTGTCGATATGTTGAAAATCAAATTCACACTTTTTTTTTACATTTTAATTACCTGCAGAACATAGTTAACAAGTTGCGTTTTTATTTATGTTGAAAAACATTTAGAACTTATCTAAAACATTTGAATTTTTTTCCAATTTGTTAGAATTGGAAAATCATTTGTTCATTCAGTATCCAAAATCAACTTTGTTACAGTTTGTTTACTCTTTAGACTGGAAGAAACTGCTGAAGAAGCCAAGCAAAAGTTGACAGAAAATATTCAAAAGTTTTATGATAGAACCAAGGACATAAATGAAAAGAAAATTAGACTGCGTTGCTCAGAACTACAGAATAAAATGGAGGTAAACTAGAACCCACCTGAATGGTATTGTACAAACCTGAAAACAAATGATGCTATGATATTTGAAAATTTTGTTCTGAGATACCTTTTGTAAACCCTTACAAATACCCTTGTGCCCTGCGGGTGTAGCAGTAAGACTATAGATTTACAATGCTAAAATCAGGAGTTAAATTCCCTCAATGGACTCAGCAGGTAGCCCAATGTGGCTGTGCTGTAAGAAAACACACACACACAAATACCCTTTCACAGCAGTATGTCTGCAGACTTACACTGCTAGAAACTGAGTTTTCATACCCTTAGTGGGCAGGGCACAGATTGTCCACTGTGCATAGCTTTGTGCTTAATTCCAAACAGACAAATTCATGTCAGAATGTAAGATTATTTTGTTACTGATCATAAATCTTCATTTTACATATTCAGTTCATTTCAACTTGATAGATTTTAATATTTATCTTCTGAAACTTTTTTGCCATTTATGGCTATAAATCACAAAAAAAAACCCTAAAGACATAGTGGTGACTTAAGATGTGACTTTTCAAAACGATCTGAGGTCAGACCAGATAACAGTGTATTTGCTAACAATATTGTTGGTTGAAATCAATTTATGTCTTATATAAGTGCACTTTGTTTTCACTGAATTACAAATTTTTGTTTATCTGCATTGAATATGGTAAAGATAATTTCAAAAAATGATTTGAATCACTGGAACGGGCTTGGAGAAGTCACTAAAGTTGACTTTAGGTAAAGGAACTGTTTAATGTTTCTGTAAGCTGCAAGTTAAAATATGAAACCTTTCAACAGATTATGATGTCATTCTGTTTTTAATACTTCTTGTAGTGGAGCTCTTTATGGCCCTTGAAATCTCTAATCTGAAATTCATTTGAATAATTCAGTAACGTTTAATTTTAAAAAATCTAACATGAAGCTGTTTAGATATTAATTTTTAGGATTAAAAATATTCTTATTTCAAGAACCATAATCAACTTTTGCAGTTGAAATATTTTGAAATATAGGTAATTGAAAACATACAAGTACAAGAAACTTTTATAATTTTAATTCAGAAAACAAAAAACATTCTTCCAACGTTAACTTAAGTGACATTCCGTTACTTAAACTTGAACACTCATCTTTCACTGACCATGATTGTAATATTGCCAATTTCATGTTAAAACTGTAACATTGTATGTGTTAAGATACATGTCCACACTTTAAATAATGTAATTTGTGAAGTAATTTTGTAAATGGGTCCACAAATGTTAATATGCAGATTTGAAAGTGTTTGCTTTATGAGTTTGTTCTTTTTTTAACACATTTGTTTCTTGAATTTGCAAAACTGGCTTACAAAGTGAAATTAATATTAAGCTAATTTTTGATGTATGCAATTTTAGAACCAACATTATAATGTTCTGAAGTTTTTTGTTCTTTTTATTTTAATAATCAATATCAAAGTAGTCATTATTTCATTTATTAAAAGAGCATATATATTTCTAAGTTAACAGTTGGTTAGTTTAAAAAAACATTTAACTCTTATTTTATTTTTAAAAATTGTTTTTTTTTAATTTAGATAATTATAGATACTAAACAACTCGTGATATACTTAAAGGAATCAAACTTGGCTCGTTGTGGAGGTAAAGCAGTGATGATTTACTAAATATCCATAATTAACTGGATACCTCATGATATTTACAATATTTTTATGATAAATTACCAAAAAAATGTATTAAACTAAGTTAAGTTGTGTTACAAACTAACTAATGTAAATAATTCCATAAAGTAGTATTGTGAAATCATATAACTATGTAGTTTTATGGATTATGTCCATATGGAATTGAACTTTATTTGCTGTGATGGTAGGCTATTACTGTAACAAGTAATCTGTGAGACTGCTATGCAAACACAGGTGTTAATTTGTGTAAGGGTGTGTTACATAAAGAGATGCAAATTGAAGTATGTGGTGTGGTCTGGCAGGGCTTGATATTACAGCACTCAAGTAAACCTGTGGATCGTGGCTTTGAATATGTTTCCTGAACGTGTTTGCCTTTTGGCCGTTGGCTTATTACAGTCTAATGGTCAATCCATTTTCTGTTAGTAATAAAGTAATTTAAGAGTTGACAGTAGATGGTGTTGACTAGCTGCTTCCCCTTTTGTTAGTCTGTCACATCTAAATTAGAGACAGTTTGCTCAGATAGCCTTGTTTGTGTAGTATTAATTTAACATTTTTGCAATGGATTAAAGAAATTTGATGGCCTCTGTAATGTTTTTCTTTAATTCATACAAGTTAGATTTCAAAGTCTACATTAAAACTATTTCCAGGGGCAGCATAAAGAAATTGTACTGACTTAAATATGTAAAATATTTTTTTAAATTTTGACTTTGTTTATCTTGTCCCACATGTAAAATTTAAAACTGTCATGTGATAAAGAAATCCAATGAATGTACATGCTTCATCGTCAAAATATTATTGTTGCAGGAAGATACATTTACACATTACTAGCAAGTTTATGCACATTTTTTAATATAAATATTTATTTCAGATTTTTGGAAACTACTTTATTTGCAGTTGATTGCTGAGGATTCATTACGAGCTCTTACCTTACCAGTTCCAAGTTCCACTTTACGTCATCAAATAGCAGAAATTATCCAAGATGCACAGGAAGGCTTTATGAAAGAACTCGGTGATCTTGTGGTTCCAGAAGTGAAGGAGAAATATCTGGCTTTTCTGAGAGTAAGTAACTGGAAGCACATGCAATAAAAGCTTTTGACAGTCTATGTATAACTTGTATAGAATTACTGAACTTAAAGATCACATAAAGATTACAAGTATCTTTATGAAAGTAAATAATCAACATGTCATAGAAATACAATTAACTTTCCAACTGAGATAAACAGGGGAGGCTAAAGATTCTTAAGGTTTATATTAGCTTTATGGGACTTGTTTCTATTGAAGTTAGGATGTGTGGTTGAAAGCTTTTATGTACCAGTCTTAACAGGTGAAAACAAAGATGTTTATGTGCGAAAAACATAAGTTTCAGTCAATTATTTCTACTTAAAGCTTTGAATACAGAACAGTCGTGTCCAAAATAAGTTTTTAAAATATCCCGTGCTATTCTCAAACAGATACAGTAGGTAGGTCATGTGAAGTAATCAGCCATGTACCTTGATTTATTAGTCTCAAAAATAAGAAATTTAATTACATATTTGACTTTGTGGATTTTTGTTAACTTGTTTTTAAACCAGTATGTGGAACAATGGGTATGTCTTAGTATGACTACACAAAATTAATACAATGGGTATGTCTTGGTATGACTACACAAAATTAATACAATGGGTATGTCTTGGTATGACTACACAAAATTAATACAATGGGTATGTCTTGGTATGACTACACAAAATTAATACAATGGGTATGTCTTGGTATGACTACACAAAATTAATACAATGGGTATGTCTTGGTATGAAGGCTGAAGGAAAATATCGAACAACCAGATGTGCCTTGGATATGTTGATGAGGTAGTTTTTTGTGAACTTAAATCTGTTGACTGAAGTTGTATATTATGAGAAATAAAACTCGGAGAACATTGCCTCACTGTGTATGTGTATTTTATATAAAATATTATTCAGTACCACTTTTATCATGATTAAATTTCATTGTTTTCTACACTCAGTAAAATAAAAAGTACTTTCAGGTAGTCATTGCAGTGGAATTAATCCTTACTTTTTATTAATTTTTGATAAACTGTATTTTCAAGAGGTTATTGAAATTTAGACCCTATGTTATATTCACACTGTGGTTAGTAAACAGTGATGTTTGATTTTGTATCTCGATGATATAATTAAATTTAGTTTATTATCAACCTTAGAATTGTGTAATTTATTATTAAATCTAGAATGATGGAAATAAATGTATTAGTCTTTGAATGATGTGATTTAATTTGTTATCAGTCTTATAGTGAGGGACTATCACATGTTATTCCACAAGTAAAACTGTAAATTAGTTCCCTATACAATTTGTAAGACATTATAAAAATAATGCAGCATATTAATTTTTTCTTGTAAAATATGTTTCTTTCTTTTTCTCTTCTACAGAAAACAATTCATAATTTAGGAGAATCTTTTCATCTACGAAACTCCAAGGCTTTGGAGTCAATGTTTCTGGATGGAATAAATTTAGCTGTAGGTTAGTAATGAAGTAGTTGTAAATTGGTGATAAAACTGAAAACTTTCAGCTGAACTTTAATTTTAATTTACAAGAATTGTCATGGGTGAGTAACAAACTAGCTGCATGTTAGCAATAAGAATTAGTGTTCAACTGATGGGTGAGTAACAAACTAGCTGCAAGTTAGCAATAAGAATTAGTGTTCAACTGATGGGTGAGTAACAAATTAGCTGCATGTTAGCAATAAGACCAACTTTCTGATATACTTGAGAGCTAAGATACAAAACCAACAATCTATATCTGTCTCAAAGTCTTAGTATATTAAAGCTTAGTTGTACAACGAAAGATTAGAAATGGGTTAATAATAAGATGAAAGGTTTAGGTTCTTGATACATATGACTGTAGGTATAGTGTTATGCAATACCGTGCAAAAGTGTTACGAAGAGAGAAAATTTTATCATTCCATTTTATGGGACTAATTCTTTCATTCAATTGCAGTAATGCTTCACTGACCCATGTTGACAACTGAATGAGGATACTTATAATTCTTTAGAATTTCCATGTACTTGTACCAAGGTCTTGCCACAACAGTTCTGCTTAAACGAACATACTAATCAAGTTTAGGGTCTGAAATAACTATCGTGGTACCCATGCAATGCCTTAACTATATAAAAATAAATTAGCAAAGAGCTAGCATATGGTACTGGTATATGCTATAATAAATCAATTTAATACCACTCTATAAAGGAACCTTGATAAAAACGTTTTTTTTTATTATTAGATATTAAATTTTGTTGTCATACCACAGCCCAGAAAGCATAGAGAAATAGCAGTAGGGTAGAAAGTTTGCATAAAAGCTTTATATAATGCTGGTTGGACACACCAACCAATTGCTGCAATGTTGAAGTGTTTCCTAAACACTCTCAAGTATATTCTAGATCGTGAGATCAAGACAGTTAAATTGAAAAGGAAGAGACAGAACACCTAAACTCATTGATACTGATGTTAAGTATCTTTGTGTATGCAGCCTTCGAAAAAGAAGGAAGACTGTCGTTAATCACAAACATGAGATAAATATCATGTAACAAATGACAGAAAAGTATCCAGACTTACAGTATCAAGAAGACAACAAGAATGGAATATTTAGGTCATGTATCAGTTAAAAATAATGAAACCTTTACTTTGTTCTCCAAATATCATAACGAGACTGAAATTTACTGAAAACTACAAAACTGGACTGTTGATGATTATAAAAGGATGTTATGAGTGGATTACTCCAAGTTTGAAATATTTGGCTCAAAACATAGGTTGTGCACCTGACAGAAGAAAAGTGAAAAATACCTTGATGAATAGCACCTATCATGAAGCATTGGAAAAGCACTCTGATAGTTTGGGGGTGTTTTTTTGTTTGCCTTTTTCTGAGTTAAAAGGAGGTATTTGAAAGATATATGGATTAATGGACCACTTCAAGTACCACAAGATCTGTCATCATATATCCAGTGGTTTCAGTATTATTGTTGAAGAATTCTACTACCAAGAAGATAATGACCTCAAACACTCATCCAATTTATGCATAAATTACTTAGCTAAGAAAGAAGCTGCTAGAGTCATTTCAAATGATTCACTTCCCCCACAGCACCTGATTTCAACCAGACTGATCATATCTGGGATTTTATTAATAAAAACTTGACAAAAACAAAAGTTACTACTTGCAAAGAAACTTTATAAAACCATATTAGATGTGTGGGATAAAATCTCAGAAGATTTAATATGTTGCAACAATGCCTGAATAATGAAACTTTGTAGAATGGGCGGCAACTGTCTGTTGTGGAGACACAAGTGTAGAGGACAACATTTCAAAAGTCTTCTGCCTTTCGTTTCTTGAGACTTTCAAAATGTCATTCTCTACACTTGTCTTCACAACAGGCAGTTGCTGCCCATTCTACAAAGTTTTATCATGAATACTCTGCCTAAACTATCTGTCAAAGAATGATTGAATAGTATTTCCTTTCTGGTAATAAATATTTTTAGATTTTTACAAGAATCTGTGAAACTGTTAAATAAGTTTATAGCTTAAATGCAAACATAATAAGTTATTGACAAAATTCTGCTGTTAACATTCAGAACCTGATCTTACAAGCAAAAGTGATGACATGATGATGCAAAACATCCTCAAAATGTGTAATTTTTTTCTTCACATACAAATAAGTCTTGCTTTTGCATATCTAGTTAAGTAGCAGCTATCTGTTTGATCATACCACATTTTCAAAAGACTTTCTCTGGCAATCATGCAAATAATTCGACGTGAGAGTTAAAATATTGAATTTAGCGCATACCATAATAACATTATTTCTTTAGAAACTTGACATTGTGCAGTTAACTGAATTTTACAAATAAAAACGTGTGAATTTTCAGGATGATTATTTACCTAATACTGTTTTTTTACACATAATATAATATTCAGTCCTTTCCTTCACGTATTATGGAAGCTTGTAATGTTTATTTACACTAGCTGGTGATGGAAGGAGGAATAAGCAAGACTGTTTAGAACCTCAGTTTTAAGCACAGTTGGTGCAGAAAGTCCTCATATAACCCTGAATGAAATTTAGCTAGCAAAAAATATGTGAAACTGAGTCAACTGCAGTAACTGAGCAATAAATATGAAAGCTTATACTATTAAAGATCAAATTTAAATGCATCAAATAGTGCATTATGTAGATTTATAGTAAACAACAAAGAATGAAATTTTGAAATTTCATTAAAAACTTGTAGAAAATAAATCAGGTGTATTACTTTTTTTGTTTTAACTGTTTTTTTCTTGTATGTTTAGATAAATTCAAAATTCTGACAAAGGATGCAGAGAATCAACCTTTGAAACCTTCTTTCTTGAAGACTCTTCTGGAAAAAGGATTTACAACAGCAGTTAAGGTTAGTTTCCAGAATTTTAGAACAGAATTATACATTTTATGTGCACATAACAACTGTGTTGAAGCACCAAGTAATTTCAGTAATGAAGACAAATTGTGCACCACTTTTTGCAAGATTAGCAGTTTGAGGGGCATAATTGACATAATTTACAGAATATTAGTCTATTGCATTTTCTCGTGTTCACTAAGCTTTTGAAATTTCCTTACACCCTACTGAAAATAATTTGATTTCTAAACTAAAGCATTAGGCATCAGTTGCTTTGTTGTCTGATTTTATCAAAGTATTTGGACAGTATTGGCTCTGTTAATGCTGGACATTTCTTCCTTTGTGTGGGCCCAGCATGGCCAAGCGTGTTAAGGCGTGCAACTCGTAATCCTAGGGTCATGGGTTCGCATCCCCGTCGCTCCAAACGTGCTCTCCCTTTCAGCTGTGGGGGCATTACAATGTGACGGTCAATCCCACTATTCGTTGGTAAAAGAGTAGCTCAAGAGTTGGTGGTAGGTGGTGATGACTAGTTACCTTCCCTCTAGTCTTACACTGCTAAATTAGGGATGGCTAGCACAGATAGCCCTCAAGTAGCTTTGTGCAAAATTCAAAAACAAACAAACAAATCTTCCTTTGTAAAGACTGAGTCAATTTTATCACATCAGGATTTTATTCAATGTACATGGCAAAAATACTTTTTAAGAGTTTTTCAATCAATCAATTTAAATGTGGCTACATATTCCAGGTTATGTATGTCAGTCACATTGTTTATATTTAGTATAAGACCAAAGTTTTAATAAAACAACTCTGTTTTTCTTATTATTAAACCTGTGTTTTGGAAGTGTTATAATTTTTGTTTTATAATATTCGCCACAATTACATATATATTGACCAACCATCAGTAAACAAAATTTGTTGTGCAGTAAGAACAACTGATGTTAAATAATTATAATTAGTGAAGAAATTATACTGACAACACTAATATTTAGTAAGATTAATTAGAATGACCAGACTGGACAAATAACAGACCAATTTATAATTGGTACAAAGGCTTAATGCCAAAACTGAGTCATGTATTATTGTTTCTAGCTTTAATCACTGAATTAACTTTGTATAAAACAGGTAGTTTAAATGGGTTTAAGGTGAAATTCATTGTGTAAATATTAAAAAAAACACAAGTTTTAAAGTTCCATGTATGTGTTATTTCTGTAGATTTTTGAATCTCAGTGCTCGCAATATTCTGAAGAAAGTTTATATGAACCACACAAAGCGTTACTAGAGGTGAGTGTTTATTAGCTATTATATAATATAATCACCTATAAGTTATTGTGAGAAAATAATTATAAAAACTTTTATTTAATCTTTGATCGTGTACTTGTTCAAAACGTTTGTGGATTATATTCATACAATAGTTGTGGTTACAAAAAGGCACCTTATATCGGTACAAGAGAACATCTCCCTGGTTTATGAAAATGCATCTTACTTTTACTTAACACTTGGTCATTTTTAACACACTTTATAATATGATTTCTGTACTTTAATATGAAAACATTAAATTAAAATGATACAAGTAAATTAAGTCAAGTTATTTGTTGTTTTTTATTGTAAAAGCTACAAATAATAAATATATTACTACACGTGTTTTTTACAGAACAGGTTAATGGAACAATGGAAGGAAGTTGAAAAGAAAAATGAAGATTTAGTTCAAAGTCTAATCAAAACAGTGGTAAGTTTTGAAGTAAATATGATAATAAAGATACATCATTAATAAACTTGTGTTTTCTTTTATTATGTAACTTTCATTTTACACTCTACTGAGTGGCTTTGTTTTTATTTTACATGTATAGATAGTTACAATCATGAATGTTCATTGTGCTTTGCTTATTGGGAGCAGTGTCATTTTTTAGCTTTATATGTTATATTTGATGTAATATAGATTGTGTGCTAATATAATCCTTCATATTGAAAACTCGTGCTTTTTTAATGTCTTAGTTTCATTATGGAATGGTCTAGCATGACCAGGTGGATAAGGCACTCAACTTGTAATCTCAGGGTCGCAGGTTTGAATTCTTGTCACACCAAACATGCTAGCCCTTTTTGCCGTTGGAGCATTATAATGTGATAGTCAATCCCACTCTTCATTGGTAAAAGAGTAGTCTTAGGGTTTGGCAGTGGGTGGTGATGATTAGCTGCCTCCTCTTTAGTCTAACACTGCTAAATTAGGGATGGCTTGCTCAAATAGCCCTCATGTTGCTTTACATGAGATTCAAGAAACAAGCATTATGGAATCTCCAAAACCAATGCCTCTCCTAGTCTGAGAATTTAATATTTTTTCTTTCATACATCAGAAATATGATTTGTTGTACTAGGTATTTAACTAGTTCTTTTGTGTTTTTCATTTGTTTATCACTTTTCTCTCTCTGATTGTTATTAGGTAAAGGAATTACTACATCAATTTCGTGATAATACTGACTCAAATCATATACCACTTCCATTGAATGAAACAGACTTAAATTCTAGGTAAGTTCCTTGTTTGTTTACAACTTGAAAACTAATTAACTTTTTCACTACTGTATCTAAAATTTACGGCAAGTTCACTTTAACATATACAATAAAAATAAACAATTATTTTCGTGGTAAATACTTCATTTCTTAAGCATTGATAAGTTTGAATTATATTACCCTTTTTTCATAGTGGTACAAAATTCGAATTTGCATGTGGTTAATATCAGGCTTTCCAAAGCCCAAACAAAAGTTGTATAGCTGTCTTCTGGAAGTATTATAGAAGATAGGAGAGGATGTGTGTCAGTACCCATTGCAGTGAAAGGTTAACTATCATATCAAAAACAAAATGAGAGAGCATTGAGGTTAATATGTTAGTGTATGAAAAAAAAATTATGAATTTACATTTTACATGGGATCATTTTACAGCTATCAGGTTCTACAAAGTACCTAGACTTGGCTGTTGGGGAAAACAAGAATACCCTGATGAAACCCACATTCACTGATCACATGCCAATTAACATACACCTCATCAGTGTAAGATTAAACTCAAGTGGTAGTGATGCAACATGAAGAAGGAATGAGTGATAGATGTAGGTCATCTTTCTTGGTTGGTTTGTCAAGCAGGAATTTCTTCTTGGTTAGGAGGCAGTTGAAGGATTTTGGTTTACTGGATGTAGTTAATTTTGGTCTGAGTCTGGAACTTCACTTGAGGAAGGGTGGCAGAAAAGAAAAAAGTTAGCAGAGGGTTCATCTGTAGCAACATAGTGTGTCAAAAGAGATGTTGATCTGCTTGTAAGTCAAATGGGGGCAATGAGTAGAATACCAGGAAAGTACAGAGGGGCTAGAGTTTCTTATATTTGGTGGACTAAGGAAGTGACTGTTTGGGTGGCTTTTCTTTTCTAAGGCTTTGTTTGAATGGTTACAGTGGTAGTGTTTGTCATGATTGATATATCTCGAGTTTTTGAGAGTTTTATTTGGGTCTTTTGATTCATAGTTAAAGTTAGTCTCTGGAGTTGGGGTGCCTGGATAAAATTTAAAAGTATAGCATGTTGAATGGCTAAAACTTTTTATTTGTTGTTGGGTTGCTGATGTCTTGTGATGGTGCTTGGAGAAACAGGACTGGCAAATGGGGTAATAATTTTGTGGCTTTTCATCTTTATAATTTTCAGGACTATAATAAAGAGGTGAAAAGATCAATTGTGTGTGAGTACCTGAAACAGGTGAAAGGAGCCAACTGTATGTGAGTACATGGTTAGTAGATTGTTGTGATGCATTGACTATTTCAGTGAATTGTGGTTTCTTTCTCTAGATCTTCAAATGAATTCTATGCACTGCATATATTTCAATGTCAAGCTTGTGTCCTATTGCTTGCTTAGATATCTTTTATACACTTCTCTTTAAAAAAAAAAAATGGAGAAGAGGATGGATTTGCTCTTGGAGGTGCTGCATGAAACCTATGAAACAGATTTGCCATGGTGGGCAAAGGAAAATGAAACCATCTTGAGTAATGCGTTGAAGAAAGATTTCACCCATTACAGAATCTTAATCTTTGTGGGCTCACTTGACATCCTGGGTTTAAAATCTGTGACTTGGTGTGAGAAGTCTAGAGATAACCCATCAAGGATTATTGCAAAAGCTAGCAAAGTTGCTGGGGGAGGTTTTCCAAGTTCAGAGGCAGACATAATATAGTACATATCTTATTGTCTCAGTTACTTAGCTCCCATCAAAACTGATCACTGCTCTTGCTTACCCTACTACAAATCCACATCTCAAGATAAAGAACAGTGTCCGTATAGTGCTGTACTAGTCCTACAGAAAGTTACTAGCTTGTTTTATGATATTGATTTTGAGGCATTTACAAAATTTAATGCAATGATATAAATCTTTTATACAAAATTTTACCACAAAAATTAGTTACGTGTTTATCGACTTAATTACCTTGTTAGAAAATATCTTTTCTGAGAAGTTTTGTACACATACTGTTTATAGTGTGTGAGAACATAAACATGGATCTTCATACTGATAGAAGTAACCTTTTTAATACGTTGAAGGTAGTTTTAAATTTTGTTTAACATACAGCTTGTCTACTCTGAGCTGGACCAGGCAGATAGCTTCTAAATGTCATCCATACATTGTACAGAAGACAAAATACGTTATAGAAATTTAAATTTTAAAATAATAATAAAATTTTCTGTGCTAGGATGTTGTACTCGTGTGTTTTATAATTTCAATTGGTAATTTTTATTAGAAAGTTTCGAATTACAACATTTTATACAAAATGAATCCCCATGCGCATATTTGTTTTTATATATTGTTGCATTCAGTTTCATACTGTGTGTGATCATATTATCACAAACTCCATACAAGAATTTAAGCTATGTAACACAAAAAACCATTGTTCCAAAACGTACAAAATACAGTCTCTAGCTTCTATACTTAACCCTGAAGAGCCAATGCAATTAGCTTTTTTAGTTTCCCTTGGATAATAAGATTTTAAATTAATTTCTCATCATGTTATATATTATTTTTGTAAGTAGTCCATATTTTAGTGTGAATGTGATAGGTACATTTTCTTATGTTACATATTGTATTAAATAGCTTTTTTTTCATCATAAACCTTTAAGTTACCTGTTTCTTAGTTAATAATGCACTTTTGTATTCCTTACATGTTGGTCTTGAAACATATCACAAAGCCTACCAACTTGATGTATATAATTACAAATAAAAACATTACCAGTGTCATTTATTAATATAAAATTGCAAAATGACTAACATAGTGAGTCATGGTTTTCTTTTTAAAAGGCCACTTATTGGCTAGAACACAACAGCTATATATACATTCTTCCTAAAAAAGAAAAGTAACTGTAAAATTACTGGGGGGACCCTGAAAATTATTGGCTAAAGAGGTTTAAGAGCCAGTGTGTTAAAGAGTTTTGTCTTGAACACCAATAAAATGTTATATTTAGGACAATTATTGAGAATTAGTGTGCAAACTTAGAATATGTACAAGGACATCATGTTGCTCTTAATCTTGCAGAATTCATTTGTTCTTTTCTTCTTTCAAAGATACTATGAGCAGTTTTATTTATGTTTGGGTAATATTTGTAAAAAAAGTCCTTACAATCTGTTTCACACCATGCAGATTACAAATGGAAATGCTTAGAGTGGAAAGACAATACAAAGAGCAGACAGAAGATTTTAGCAGTTACAAGGGATATACCCTTGGAACTGCAGAGCTCCAAGTAGGTGTTCATTATATCAAGCTGCAGTCCGACAATTGAATGTTTGTCACCGTAAAACATTTTAATATCTTTTTTAACCTTTCCAGTGTCAGTGTATTATGAAGCTGTGGTTCTGATTGGGAGAATTATTTGCTAAATTTAGTATATACATTTCAAACTTGTTTTGTTTGTATGTGGAAAACTTTCATGTGCTGTACTAATAATTTATTGTAATTAATGTCCTTGTCTTAATTGAAATTGCTCAGTTCTTTTTTGTAACTTCCATTTGTCTGTGTGATCTTGTTTAGGCTTTTGGAGCCTGGCATGTCTGAAAATGAATTTTACCAGACCTTGTTTGTATCTTGTTCTTGTATGTCAATACTGATTTTAAAAGTCCAAGTTTTGACTTGGGTTTGTTTTTTTAAAACCAAAATATACACTTTTATTCTGAGAAAAACTGAAGGTTATAATTGTTTTGGGGTCATTTCACAGAGAGGGCTGCATAGCATCTGTGGACAGAGAAGAAATGAAAATGTTGAAGCATTTACAGAAGTGGTAAAACAACCTCTGGAGACATCCAAACAAATTATAGTGCTTTCTGCTGACAAGTACACCACAGCATTTAGTGTGAAACAGTATGTAAGTTCCATTCATGGATGTTTCACAGTGTTTCTGTAATACTTTCTCTGATGTAATGGTGGCTTTTATCTTTCACCAGCAAGTAACTTGTTTATTTGAAAAAAATTGGATACAGTCCTTAACTGAGTTTTAGATATGAGAAACTTAGTTTCAGTAATTACAAAATTGTTAACTAGATTAAAATAATTTATGTAATACATTTCCTTAGATGAGATCAGTGTGCCTTTTAAACCTGAATGAAGGGAAACCTAAACATTGGTCACAGGATCTGAAGTACAGTATTGTCGACTACTTCTTGACATCGGATGAAGAGCTTCAAAACATCATAAGGTCGAAGCAGGGATGGTATTCTAGCATCATTGGTTTTTTTCAGTGGCTTCTCTGGCTATTCAATTTATCATGACTTTATTTAAATTTTCATATTTCATTTGTGATACATAAAAGGCTTAATTTACATTTCCTTTGTTAATTCTGTAATATAATGCCTGTTACAAAGTAGTATTTGTGCTAAGTCATTCACTGCAAAAAAACCTAAATGTTGGTTTCTTCAAAAATAATTTATATTTATGAAGACAAGTTTCAGTTTACTCCAAACATTTGTAAATGACTTAAAAATGTGAAAGAGGAGACATGTTGTTCTCTGCACATTATTATAGAAATCAAGATGTACAGAGTGATTTCATACCTGGAAGTTTTGTGAAAGGAAACTTTCTCACAGCTAACTAAAGTTAGCAAAGAGATTTGGCTAAAATCCAGTAACCAAAACCTCTATCAGTTCAGCAAAAAATAAAAATAAAATATACAACAAGCATTTGGCACAATGAAGTTGTTTTTATGATTGGTTAATAAAGAAATGTTTTAATTATTTGAATTGTGAGAAATAAAGTACAAACATGGTTAAGTTCATCTGTCGATCATTCATACAAAATACTTGACTACACCTTACTGTCACGAATTATGACTGTTTCATAACAGGGATCATAAAGAAACTTGCTCAAAATTAATATAGCATTCATATAAAAACCACTTTACGAAACAATGCTCAAAACCTTCCTTTTTGCTCGTTACAATCACTTGAAACATTGATACCAAGCAAAATCAAAATTTGCTGATTTGTTTGTATTATTATTCTCCTTTGACAAGTCTAAAACAAAACTAGCTGAATATTTTGCACCAAAACGTAGAGGGGTTTATAAATGAAATACCATAAATGCCTATAATGCATTTCATACAGAGTTGATTTACACGGTTAAAAATGCATAATGACTGTGACGTTTTTACAAGCAGCTGTTTTTGTGCTCAAGTTGTATTTACATTAAAATCTCTGGAACAAAAGTTTAGGGCTCAGTAAATAATTACTGTAAAAGATAAAAGCTGCTTTTTTGCTAATGAAATATTGTACTTGGTTTGTTATTTTACTGTAGACATACAGTTGTCCATTGTTACATGACTTGGAATATCTTGCTATTTGTTCAGAAGATGCAGTGTCATAATCCTGCAAAGAAATTATATTTTTCAGTAAGATATGATCGATTTATACAAACTATTAATATTTGTTAGTTGGCTTTTCTCAAATACTTTTGAATGTATGTTTACAAGGACTTCTGTGTACATACAGCATTCCATAATTTCTGTTGGAAACATTGCAAAGAGCAATACGTTAATGAATTTGAAAAGATTGTAACATAATGGTAATGTCTTCCCACACTCATCTACTTTTAGGTATGTACCTAATGAGAAGTAAACTATGAAAATGTAACAAAGCACCTCGGCCCTGTCGTTTTTTACTACTGTATGAATAGTGCCATTTTACGTTACTCTTAAAATACATAAAATTATACACTTGTGTTTAACTGGTGCTGTGATTATTAAAATTAATATTTTGAACTAAAGGCTTGGTTGTCTATCATTTTCTTGGCTAACAAGTACAAGTAAAATGTTTCTATTCAAATTTTTTGGCAGCTAACTAATGTTCATTAACCAATATATTCTGATATTATATAATCAAGGTTTTCCAGCCACGGCTCATCATATTTATCCACTGTAGCTCATATTAGAAGAAATATCTTTCACTACAAGATCTCTTGATTAAATAGTGAAGTCAGCACACAGGATTATACATAAAATGTGCAAGGAAAGTTAAAAAATTTTAACTATTTTCAAATAATTGACTGTAATAATTTCACTTGAAAAAAGTGCAAAGGCTTGTTGTGGCAAAATTTACAAACACAGAGTCAATCTTCGTCACTTTATCTCTCACTACTTTTGTCTTACTTCAACTACATTTTGGATACATGTTTATAAATGTCCCAACTAAGGCCTAACATTTTCCACACAGTATAAGATGTTATACAGAGAAGACTGGCATGTTTTGTTAGATAGGTTGGTGAAATAGATGAAAATAATTTGTAACCATGTCAAAAGATCCATTAGTCAACTGCAACTGGTTCAGTTACAACAACCAAATATTTCTAAGCCTGGCTCAAGTGTTAATGTGTTAAACACATCACATATTCTCAGTGTTTTCTTTGTTTCTGTGGTTATTTTTGTATCCTTTTGCACCTTGTGGTTGGTTGTACTCTAGGGATACTGTTAATAACTCACTACAAGTAAGTGTTTCAAAACCTGTCACAAATGCTACTCTCTCTAATTTTATGCTTTAGAGGTGACATAATCAGTTTTCTTTGCTTAAGATATGTTAGGGGCCTCAGAGATGATTTGAGAACAAATGGCATGTTATAAAAGGTTAAATTTTTCAAAGAAATTGATGACACTGCTTCACAAAACAGGTTCTGTTCATATTTTCCATAAATACGGGCTACTATATTATATATATTGTTACTTTCAGAAACAGTATTTATTCATAATAGTAAGCATGTCAAGTATTATTACTTTTTACTATTTTTAATAGTATACCATTATTATAAAAAGTTTTACAATGTTAGTTTATTATTTTAGGACCAAACTAAATTTCCCGTGTTGACCAAACTTTATTGGTTGTTATTAGGATTATAAAAAATATCATTAATAATTAGATTACTTAGCTGATGAAACAATGCATTTTATTCTTTACAACTAAAATATACAAGTGTATTTAATTAGCTATACTGATTGTAGGTAGATTTTTTAGTTTCACTCCAAATACAAAAAATATATTTGTTTCAGAACAATGCTTATATGTTACTAGAAACTAAATATACAAGGCTCCTATTAAGTTGTTCAAAAAAATAATGGTGGATTTTTATATGAAAATTTTAGTCACCTACAGGGATAAAACTTTTTTACGTCTTCATATATGCCATTGAAAAAGTAAAGTTTTCTTCTATTCTTTTCTATGCTTTTATTCTTTTCTAAAACTTTATTTTGAACATTTCAGACACTTACAGTTTATGATGGGGGAAAAAAAGTTTTTTTTTTGCATTATTTCAAACTTGGCTATAAAGCATTCCAAACAGCTCACAATACCACCTGAAAATAAGGTGAAGAAACCACTTCCAAAAGTTTTGTAATGAATATATGAGCCTTAATGATAAAAAGGACAGCGGATGCCCTTCTGCTGTTGAAAATGAACAGCTAAGAGCATTAGAGGAAAGAAACCCATGCTAAACTGTTTGAGAAATAGCACAAGAATTGGCTATTCTTGTAAAAGCATGACAAGTGAATTCCATGCAAACTTGTCAAAATCAGAAAGATTTCCATTTTTAACTGTGTTCTAGTACTTCAGACTTTTATCATATTTGCAAAAATGTTTAGATTCACCAAGTTCCTATTTTGATTAATAAAGCTGCTTTTGAATTTCTTACTGAAGTTAAAATTTAAAATCCACCAATCCATCTTTTTGAACAACCCAATACCCCACTTAGCCACATCCAGATCTGCAACAAGGTTAATTCATCAAAGATCAAGACTCTTTCAGGATTTATAATGCTCCACCAGATGACCCTTTTAATAATGAAAGAATTATAGAGGTCAATTCTCTGTTAAATTACAAATGATTAATAAGGATATATATATATAATCTGGTAAAGTCATGTACAGAGACAAAGTGCAAAAATAGAAATGCTTTTTTTTGTTTTGATAGCGTAGACACTGAAAATCAGGATTCATAAACCTTCAGTGATTCATGTTTCCAACCTTCCCAAACCAAATATAACATGAATGGATCCATGGTTTATTTTGTATATACTACAGATGTACAGCTACATGCAAAACACAATATGATATTAACTTCATCTTTGCAATTTCTTAATACAAATTTTTAATTCTAAGGACTCTTGCCCTTTTCCTCAAACTACTTGTCATATTGCCTTGTTTTTCAACTTTGTCAGCAAGATCATTAGTGGTCAATATTTTTTTTTTCAGGTCTTTGACCTTTAGTATTTACTTTTGCAATATCCTCAAAAGGGAGACAACTGTTCAAAGTATTGATTATATCTACCACTTTGAACAACACTGAAAAGTCTCTTTGATAAAGGAAACTTCCAAAATACCTCCGACTAATGAAGGCAAAGAAATGCTTTAAAATATTAACCTATCATTTACAGAAAAACCTCTTTCAACAGTTGCTTGACCAAAGGACAGTATCAAAATGGATTTGACAACATCCCATGAGGACTCGTACTTGGTGGCTTGGCCCATGTGTTTGAACAAAAAGCAGTTAAGCCTATTTATTTTAAGGTAAACCCTTGAAGATACAGAAATATGGCTTCATAGCCTGAGATATAAAGAAAAATTCTATACAGTGATCACATTTTTCTGCTTCGAGATATTTCAAAGTGATGATAATGTTTTGTATGCAGTGGGTATATTGTTCATTTTTGTCAATCAGACGTGAGGTGACTTTTAGAGAAAAACAAGTAACATTATAATAAGTATTTCAGTGAACACTTCTCAGCTCTACAGTGGAATGAAAGGTCATGGGCCAGCAGACAGTAACTTGCAATACAAAGCAAAACATCTTCTTGGTTGTATTAGATTATATTTGATGGACTACATGGAGTTAGATATTTAGTCGTCGTTCTATAGAGCTGTGAATTGGTTTACTGATGGGCCAATACCTCTTAGGAACCTGGAGAACAGAGTGGAATGTTGCAAGAAACCTGTGCAGTAGACTTCCAGAAGTTGCATAGAGGTGTCAAGGTTTGACAGTAGAAAAAAAGTATTTCACCTCTTCATAGGATACTGGTTTTGGAAAGGGGAGGGAAAGATGGCTTAATTGTCCTGCTGATGAAACTGATGATCTGACAGAATAGACATTGAAAGAGTAAATTATGGACAGTTGGTTGGATCATGGACAGATTATGGACATTCGGTTAGTCATGGAAAGAAGCATGTCTTCACTCTTTGACAGAAATGGTTTTGAATAAATTAAATATGACTACAAATTATGCACATTAGCCTCATGTTGTTATCCTTTCCTTAGGCCTAATCACTGTAGACTTATCCATCTATCAACACTGAACTTTGCAATATGCACCTGCAATGAGCTATTCCTTATATTCATCCTTCAGAAGCAATGCATTGTTAAATATACATTTGTCCAGCATGTTTTAAACAAGTACACATTCAAGTTAATACCACAGAAGATGAAAAAAATGGATGATTAGCAATCAAATAACTGCTCGAGTAAGACTTGGACGTCAGGTTCCTTCCACCTTATACTACTGAAATGATTTGATATTCAGTCATGCCCATTTGTAGCACATACTTATTGTCAATGTAAAACATGAATAGCTTACTCGAAACTCATCACTGTCTGATAACTGAACAATGTAATTAAATAAATTATGGAAAATGCTGGTTTATAATAAAGAGAAGAGAAAATTTCATTTTATATAACATTTCCAAAACTCTCTATGCTCTTGAAGTTGCCTACACAATTTTCCAAAACCCATGTGAACCCCATTTAAAATCAGTAGAAGATCCTACTGATCAGTAATGTACATCTTATACAAATCACATATCACAGTCAAATGAAGACGGAACTTAATGTTTTCCAAGATTCTATACAAAACAGTTTTTCTTCAAATACCTACCTCTAAGATGTATCTTAGTAAACAACTTTTAACACATGTTTAACCTGAACTTTTCTACTCCAAAAACCTTTCTATTTACTTGAATCATTATAGAAACTCATAGTTTTGAACACTTGGGACTTGCCAGGATGTCTTTACGACTCTTCTATATGTAAAATACAACCAATTATGTCCCACTGGGTATTCCAATTTCAACGTTAAACTTATCCATCATCCCATACCTATAATTCAACAATCTTAACTTAATTTGTACAGAAGGTTACTTTATTTATATTAATAAAATGTAAAAGATGGAAGCAAAAGTATTTTTATATTTCAACTATCTACAATAGATAGAAGTGAATTCAGAAACTGCACACTGTTTCAGTGTATAAAAGTATCAATTGCTCAGACACAATCAACATTCTCTTATAAACCAATAGTTTCAGTTTCTACTGGGGCTGCGATGATTATGGACTTTTGTAACCAGATAATCTTTGCCTCGTAACCGAACCGTAACAGGTTAATCATGTAATCATCACAGCCCTAGGAATTTGCATATGAAGGTCGCACCGAAGGTTAACAAAAATTCTAAAGGCTTTCAACAACAATGAAAATTCAACCAAACAAAAAAGCTAGCAGTTTGTAAAATCGCAATAGGCAAACATACCAATGTCAAGGTAAAATAATGGAATATTTACACGCAAATGTCGATAATCATATTGTTTTCCCTCATTTATTTTTCTCAGAAAAAAATCTTAGATTAACAGGTTAGGAAATCCATAACCGGTTAATTGTGTAATCATCACAGCCCTAGTTTCTACCCTTCTTTCATCTACTACATGTAACTAAAATTTTTGTAAAAAATCAAATTGAATGACTTAAGTTACAACAATAAAAGAAAATAATACTGAGACAACAAAATATTGTTCCATAATTTATTATAAACAATGATAATAAAAAGTTTTACACATATTATTTAACTATGCTGTATATTTACAACACAATCTTTGAGGTGTGTACACCTCATATAATAGTTATATACATTAAAAGGGAAAATAAGTTTGAAATAGACATTTTTTCACCTTTCTTTAAGTTTATTCTTATTTTCAATGCATTCTCATAATTTCAAGTTTCTTTTTTTTTTTGCTTAATGTCAATACTTCCCCCACCACCCTCTTTGTAAGACCAAGAATATAGTTTCCCCTTTACCAACAAAATATCAGTGTGACTGAGATTGACATATCTATCCATATTTTTTTCTATTTAAAAATTTTTTTAGACCTAAATATGGCTATTCATTCTCAGGTTTAATTTTTGCTGATCAATTCATTGCTTGTATATTTTAACTTTTTCATAAAAATATCTGACTTAAAGATGAACTGAAGTAAGAAAGATGTCTTGGTTTGAACATCTGCAGTTTTTAAAGAAGGAAACTGGAGAAACAACAATTGAAAATGTCTTGAGGAAAGGGACTCAGGAATGATGGGCGTTAAGATACATGTTGTGATGAACTACTAACTGATGTGGAAGAATACAGTCTGGATGAAACAGGTGTGGCAGTATCCTCCAACACAATGTGCACTGATTCACTCTGCTTGAAGTGTTAAGACAATCCTCAAATTCAACAAAAGTATTGAATATATTACCATGTGCACCTCAAGGAATACATACTAGAGTTAAGAGAAACTATGAACTACTCAAATTCAGAGTTATTCTTTGTTCAGTTTTCATCAAATGGGAAGACAATTTTTCAGGTCAAAACCCAACTATTCAATTTTAAGAGTTCAACGTTACACACATTAAATAGAAGTATTATTTCTAAAGCCTGATTTACTTAAGCTTTGCTTCATCTCTGTGACTGGAAAACCCAGATACCATGGTAGTATTTTGTAAAAGAATAACTTACACAGAACTCTGTCATTTCCATTAACTGTTTTTGTCACTACAGAATCAAAGCATGATTCAGTGGCCTCTCCTCTGGATTCTTCTCTTAAACGCTACTATATATAATTCACTACACATAGAAATTACCTTTCTGTGCCACTAAAAATTATGTAAACTTCCATAACCATTCACATCTCATAGGGCAGAGTTAGTAAAGGCTTAACAGAAAAATACTGGAGTACAACAAGATAACTAGTTTATAAGCAGTAAATGAGGATCTGAAGAACAATGATATCAATAAAGTTAAGGATATTCAAATTTTCCAGTTGGGCCATGGATACAACATGAGGGAATACACTGTACCAACTTCATGAGCCACAGCTCTTTACACGTGGATACAACATCAAGGAATACACTGTACCAGCTTCATGAGCCACAGCTCTTTACACATGGATACAATATGAGGGAATACACTGTACCAACTTCATGAGCCACAGCTCTTTACACATGGATACAACATCAGGGAATACACTGTACCAACTTCATTCTTTAGTCTTTCATATCTAATAAAGATAGGTACACTCATGGTTCTACGGTGTAGACAATGCCTTGAGTTACACTCATGGTTCTACAGTATAGACAATGTCTTGAGTTACACTCATGGTTCTACAGTATAGACAATGTCTTGAGTTTAAAATCCCTTATCATCAAGAATGAAATCCCTAGCAGCAAAATCATTTGAAATGCAACATTATACAACTAATTTGTCTAACACTGAGCCAAGAGTTATAACCGATAAATGTAATAGTAGCATTTGAAGCAACTCCAACAAGTGCCTTAAGCATTCATTTTGATGTACAGAGAGTAAGAATTTTAGCGCATTTCTGAGATACGAACTATACATTTTCATGTAAGTGGAATAAATGAGCATATCACAATTACCAAGGTACAAAGAAGAAAAACTTTGAGAAAACAGTTCTCATGTAATGAACTTACACAATTATAGAGAAGACAATGTTAGAAGCTCAACTAGTTCTCATTCATCTGGGCAAGTTTAAAAATAAGTGGTTTATCCAAGATTCTTTAGTTAGAAATAATCTAATCTTGTAGTGATAGAAGCTACACTAAAAGTCATAAAAGCATATGTAACAATATTTTTACAAAACTAATAACTAAACAATTTCCTTTTATTTGGAAATCCAGTCTATATACACACACTTTTATCAATGAGAAATCTTAGTAGCTTCTCTCATGTTCTTCTCTGTACTCACATTATTTTAATTGGCATTTAGCACTTTCCAATTCAAACTAAACGATTATTTTCTTTGTTTATTTAATTATTGAAACTTGACTTACAAATCTAACTATCCTTCTTCTCTAAATTATTTTCTATTTATTTCTCTATTCCTCCTTTAGAGTTTCTTTGAGGAATTATTCATTTGAAAAGAGATTATCACATTTCTCTTAACTATTTCTGGACTTAATCTTCAACACCATTCTTAAAATGACAACTTCACTTTAAGGGCTAAAATTTGATTTCCTATCATTCATGTCTCTAGAAAGTAACTAAAGTAATCAAAACTCACAATTCTTAGTTTATAATTGGTTTGGATTTTTTTTCTCTCTCTCTCTCTCCCAGGTTTGGCAAATTTTAGGACCAAACAAGAAAAATATTTTCCTTTCTACATGTTATTCCTAAAGTAACAAAAACATTCTAGTTCTTTAACGAATCTCTACGTTTGAAAATAAAACACCTTGGAAAGTTCTGCTAAACCTGAAAAATAAAATATTAGATATTTTATACAGATATTAAATGATATATTATTATTTTAAAAATTTGACTAGACTTAATGTAAGCAAACAAGCTAACTTAAAGTAATTTACAAATTATATCAACATAACCAATTATTTTTATGGATTCTCATTCAAGAGAAAGAATTAGCAAATACACCTGCCATCTAATATCTGTCCTCAATATCCACACCCTAATGAAATGACTTTATAAAATATTCCAGAAAATCAAAATTCATTTTGAGATGACATTTACCAGTATATAAAGAAAACCCATTTAGAAAAAAAAAAACATCAATTATCCTATCACTGCCTTCTTGATTTAAAAACCTCGAGTTAAATATAAGTTTCTAAACTTAAATAAAAAAACAATGGGGTTGTAACCACTGACATTGCTCCTGGTGACTATAGCTATCCAGAGTTTAATCTGAAAAAACAAAAACAAAAAAACTGTTTTCACACAAGACAATGTAATTTATGCTAATTTTTCTTTTGTTTTCCAGTATATATCAAATTTAAAAAGTTGGTCTACAATAAAAGTGGATAACTATAAATATACTTTAATTCTTGAAAATAGAGAATTAAAATTAATCTTATTAATTTATTAGTACTGCAACATGTGCAGTAGAGAGAAGGCAGCTAGCCATCACCATCCACTGCAAACTCTTGGGCTACTCTTTTACCAACAAATAGTGAGATTGATCGTCACATTATAATGCCCCCATGGTTGAAAGAGTAAGCATCCTTAGTTTAACAGGGATTCAAACCCGCAACCCTTCAATTATGAGTTGAGTACCTTAACCACCTGGCCATGCCAGGCTCTGCAACATGTGTAACACATAAATGTCATGGTAATAAGCCTAATTTACAAAACAAAGCAACGTAATCAATATTGTTCAGGCTAAAACTTGATTTTGCTACTTTATGTTATAGTTGCATGTCTAACAAGCCTTTATGGCAATATATATTTTCTAAAACTACCAACAAAGTATCATTTATTATCATGCAGCAAAATAATTTGTGTTTTTTATTTACAATAAAGTAATAAAATACAAAATTATAACTTATGAAAACTTTCAATTCTTAAACATTTGTGAACTTGGCATGCTCAAATATTGCATATTATATGTAGTGTAATTTTTTTTAATTTAATGTTTTTTTTATTTATTTCATTTGAATTAAAAGTATTATGTTCAGTTGACAAATATTTTACCTTTTTTATAATCATTTGTTTCAATAAAATGTCATCTGTTTTACTTATTCTAGCAAAAAATAAGAGACCATAGTGAAGCTAATCCTTCTACCACATACTACTCTTGTTAAACAAACTACAAATAAAACTTTACCAACATTTTATCCTCAGACTGTTTTTTTTAACACAGAACTCCTTAAGTTCAACAGTTTTCCTTAATAACTGGAACTCATTCTAGGAGAACTTAAATTTTGCGCAGAGATTGGTCATCACAGGTTATAATTGATTGGAATTTCTAACATAGTATCAAGCATAACAAACTAAATAATGTACATACCAGTACACAAGATGACATTGGACTTTTTTTCTTTTAGCAAATTAAGTGAATGTCTTTAGGGTTTGATGTGTAAGACAGTCTGTATTGTCATACAAGTCTAAGATGGTACTCGTGTGAAGAAATGTTAAAAAAATATTTCTAACATGCACTCTGGATGTTGTAAATTCTACTGCAAGCTGAACATGACATAATTTAAGTCATAAACACACAATAAATAATTTTACAAAGTTTATCACAACTTTACTTCTTTCCTATTGCAAAAACACACTAAACTTTAAGATATAGTCTACCATAAAAACGTCTTCGTAACATTAGCATATTAGGGACTAATATCTTTTTAAAATATAAGCAATACTTTAGTTTAATAAATGAAATCAATATATTTAAAATTGAAAATGTTTAGATTAATTGTCAATAGCATACAAGATAAATAACTTGCAGTTACAAAGAATCAACACAAATGATACAGTTACAAATACACTATTATAATTTAATAAGGCAGAACAGTTCACACGCACTTACCTATAAAAGGAACAACACAAATTTAGTTAAATTTTGGCTAGCATAAATATATATTTTGCCAAACAAGTTATAACTTTGGCAATTTTTTCCACATAAGTTCAGATATGCTTAAGAAACTGAAATATTTGAAACATTTTCCAGCGCCTTAACTAAAATATTTTGGTAAACATACTTTTATAAACTGACGAGTCAAATTTAACGTACACCTTCTATGCTGTTTATCACTACAAACAGAATGTAAAGAAATATTTAACCTTTAACACAACATTGAACAAGAGATGTGATATCTCATTCCAATCTTCAAAATATTACAAGTTACACACACAAGAAAGAATAATAAATATAATACGTAATTCAAATACATAAAACTACACAATATTAATACAATTACAAAAATAAATTTCTGTCCAAAACGATACCAATCCACAATAAATACTACCTCGATATTCAATTCCGAAGACAAAAGAAACAAAGAGGTAAGAATTTTCAATCACTTTTCCACAACAGATTTTAAAATTTAAAAACAATTAACCAGGGGTTTAAAAATGTTTCAGTAATAATACTATTATAAAACATTTAGACCAAGTGAACTGAAATAAGCTATCCCTTGTGTAACAGTGGAACTAGAAACTTACGTGGCTAAAATATTAAGTTCGAATTACACCCAACCATCTCTAAAATTATCATGAGAACAAAGTCCGAAAACGTGTATCTCCAGTGGCGTAACTACAGGGGTAGGGATACATCTCTTCCCTGGTGCAGCATTGAGGGTAGAGGGCGCCAAATTAATGTTACATAATTAGGAATGAATTTCAGACTGGAAAATTTTCTCCTCTTCACCAATTAATGCCCAGTGTCCCATATATGGTAGTTTCAACGTCATGTGTTGCCACAACTTGGTTGTAATTTGGTCACGTTATACCATAAGGCTGTCTAAACATTGCGAAAACGTCAGATTGCAACGTCACTTCCTGATGAATAATAGAGGTTGCTATGTAAAGTTGCTACAACGTCGTAATTGGTCACATTTGCCCCCCAGTGGTTCAGTGGTATGTCTGCGGACTTACACGCTAAAATCCGGGTTTCGATACCCGTGATGGGCAGAGCACAGATAGCCCATTGTGTAGCTTTGTGCGTAATTCAAAACAACAACGAGTCTTGGTCACATTTTTTCATTAAATTGTCTAAATGTTATGAAAACGTCAAAATGCAGTCACTTCATAGCAAATAATCAACGTTGTTATTTAACATTGTATCAATAACATTATATGCTGTAAATCAGTAATCAGTACGCACATTACACGGATACTTCAACGAACAAAGCCGGTAAATTGTCGATTACTTGATCCAGTTTTCGGAATGCTGCCATGGCCTCAGCGCCCTGTCCTTCGGGAGTAACCGAACGGCTATAACAGATAACTGAAATGGGAGTTTAAATGACTTTACCAGACTGCGGAAGTCTGGTAAAGCTGGAAACGAAGTCGAGGCAATCTGACTGAAGTATTTAAGCGAAGCCAAGAAAATCTAACACTGGACTAGATTGCGAATTGCAGATACCAGTCCGGACTTCTCGCACATCTTCAGCATTGATCTTAAAATTGGGAGAGACTGAAAACTGCTCTTGGTGTATCAGTGAAGTCAGAGTCAGAAACTCGTTGGGGTGCCAGAGTAGAAGCTGTTAAACCGATACATGATCAACTGAAACAATTGGTAGAACTACTGGAAAATATTGCAGATGATCAGGAGGAAAATTCAGATACAAGAAGTGATGCAGTTCAGTTGTTACATCAGATTCTAACATTTGAGTTTTTGGTTCTGGAATACTATACTTGCCAAGATTGAAAAGGCTTCAGAACCATACCATGGAGTTCCATAATGCTGCTCAAGATATTTAGGCTTTACAAGGGTATTTCCTAAAAAACAGTGATGCCATATGCAACAATTCTTTTAAAGAAGCAAAGGAACTGTGCAGTTCTTGTGATGTACAAATATTGAGACGGCAAAGGAAGAAGAAAAAATGCCCAGAGAAAAAGCAGAGAATGTAGGACTCACAGCAGAAAATGAAATGCAACGACTGATGAAAAGTATGATTGACAAAATACACACAGAAATGTGAGACAGATTCATCAGCTTGAAGAAACTGGACTCTAGTTTTGGCTTTCTTTTAGACATAAAGGAACTGATGTCTGCAACTAATGAGAATAACTTGAAACGGAGATGCATTTTTATGGGCAGCTTTTATGATACAGACTTGGATGGCTTGGAAATGTTCAGTGAAATAATGGATTGCCGAATGCTACTCAAGACAAGAGCTGATGTTAAGCTTTCGACACCAGAGGACCTGCTTCGCTTCATTGTGCAGTGTGGGAATGATGTATTTCCAAATCTAAGAGTTGGTCTGCAGATCTTACTGACTGTTGCAACATCTAATTTCAGTTGCGAAAGGTTTTTAGGTAAGTTAAAACTTATTTTGTCTTACCTGAGATTATCCATGGGACAGGAAAGATTGTCAGCCTTGCCTTTGCTGAGTGTGGAGCGAGAGGTTACCTACAGCATAAATTTTGAGGAACTAATCGATAAATTTGCAGCAGCAAAGGCAAAAAGAATTTCTTTTTAAAGTTACATAACTACATCTAAAGCATAAGATCAAACTATTTCATTTACTTTATGTAAGTTTTCAGGTTACTCTATCCAAGGTAATGTTTTAAGTTTTCGAAATGTTATATTTGACTATTATTTCATTATAAAATAATTCTGCATTAATTTTTTATACACATTCTTGTTTCTGATTCTGTCCTTCTCTGTTATTCAATTATATCTTCAAAGAACCCTTGTTGCCTCAATTATTTTACTTTTTTCATCTCCTTCATACCTTAAAAATACGCCACGAAATGCAGGTTTTAATGTTCTAAAACTCATAAATTTCCGGGAGAGCATGACGGACCCCATATGCCTTACATTTTGTCACGAGGGGGCGCAAAAACTGATTTTATTTCCGGGCGCTGAAAAATCCTAGCTATGCGACTGTGCATCTCCAGAAAGCTGGTAAGGGTTTTAAAACTTTAATTAAAATAAAGTACAGAATAACGATAATCAAGACAACTTAAGAACGTCAAAGTGTTGTTTTCTGCATTATTAGTAAATGTTTTGATACCCAGACCAGCCTTATCGATATACATTTTTACTTAAAATGGACTTTTTATCTCTCTACAATCCGAGAGAAGTAAAAAAACATCTTATATTAAAAAATATAAAATAAGAAGAAATGAAAACTCGGAAGATTGTTTTGAATTCTCGCGCAAAGCTACACGTGGGCTATCTACGCTAGCCGTCCCTACTTTTGCAGCGTAAGACTAGATAGAAGGCAGCTAGTCATCACAACCCTCCGCCGACTCTTGGGCTACTATATTACCAACGAATAGTGGAATTGACCGTCACATTATAACGCTCCCACGGCTGAAAGGGCAAGCATGTTTGATGCAATCAGGATTCAAACCCCCTACCCTCGGATTACGAGTCGAACGCCTTAACATACTTGGCCATGCTGGGCCAAAAAACTCGGAGGAAAAGTTATTCTAAAAACGGAAAAAGGAAATCAATTTATTGAAGATAATTGAACAAAAGACATTGTTTACTGCAAAGAAAAACTATCAACATCAGAACAGATGAAAAGCATGTATAAAAACTAAACAGTAACGTAAAATAAAGCAAAGAAAAAATAAAAATTTGCACCAGATATCGAAAATACCAACATGGAAACTAAAAATAGAGAAAATTAAGACCCCACAATGATATGTCTGTAAAGTCACACCACTGGAAACTGTATTTCGATACCCGTAGTGGGCAGAGTACAAATAGCCTCTTATGTTGATTTGTGCTTAATTTTAAACACAAATTAGAAATTAGAAAGTAGAAAATTACAGTTCTAAGAAAAAAAGTAACAAAAAAGGCAAAATTATTGAATACACTGAAAATAATAAACAAAGAATACAAAAAGAAAAATGTTAAATACAATCAGGGCCCGGCATGGCCAGGTTGGTTAAGGCGTTCGACTTGAAATCCGGGGGTCATGGGTCCGAATCCCCGTCGTATAAAACATGCTCGCTCTTTCAACCATGAGTGGGGCGTTATAATATTACAGTCAATTCGTTGGTAAAAGAGTAGTCCAAGAGTTGGTGGTAGGTGGTGATGACTAGCTGCCTTCTCTCTAGTCTTACACTGCCAATTAGGGTCGACTAGCGCAGATAGCCATCGTGTAGTTTTGCGCAAAATCCCAAAAAAACAAACAAGCAAATTCACTCAGTTAAAAATAAATAAAAGAGTGTGAGTGCTTTTTCTTATAGCAAAGCCACATTGGGCTATCTGCTGATAAATAAAAGATATTAACATAGAATAAATGAATATATATAACAAATGGTATGTTAATTGTGGCTCTCAATATTTAAGTTGCGGGTAGCAGGATCGAACCCCGTTGCATAATTTCACAGTCATTCCCACTTTTTGTTGATGAAAAGTACTCCAATATTTTCTAGATCTCTGGGCAGATTTCGGAGCTGACAAACCAGGTTCGAATTCATGCACAAATTCAAAATACTCCTGATACTTTTAACTGTGGGCATTTTATAGTAGCGATAGTCAATACTTAGTGATCCATCCAGGTAGTTGGTAATATGCTGACTGGCTGGCTACCTTCTGTATGGTTAGTAATTCAAAATTTAAGACGGCGAATGATAGCCTTAGTATCTTTGCCACAAATGTTTGTTTTTTTATGTGTTGACAATAAAGAAACTTCTTTTGAGCGATTTATTAAGACATGCTCGGACATCATTTGTACCATTATTTTACTACAATGATATTAATAATCAAATAAGACATTTATTTAAATATCCGAATTTCAAATTTTATTTTCAAAATATTAAACACCATTACATGTTGCAATTTTTGCGTTTTCTATTCATACACAAGTTTATCTTTTCGGAAGGCATTAATTATGTTCTTTTCACAGAAACTTTGGTAAGACAAGAAAACATTTGTGAAACCTTTCTAAGGATTATAAACTTACATCGGTTACCTTACTGAATTATCGAGAAAAATGAGATAGCAGTTCACTGATATAAACGAAGATAAATAAATAGGCCTGGAATTTTCCAAATTTTTGTTAACGCCCATAAAAAGTGTATGACTAGCTGTCATTTGAAATTATCTTAGTAATGTGAGATTTTGTCCAGTTTCGAACATGTTAATGTTAAAACCTTTGCTATTTCATTTTTAATTTCTTAAGCTTAAATGATTTGTTATATATCTTGTCGGGACAAGAAACAGAACAATTACTAGGTTAGCCGAACATGTTTAAACCTTTTATTTATCAGTATAATCCTCCCTTAAATATATTTTTAAATCATAACTATTTTATGTATCATAAAACAAGTAAATGTTAAACACCTTCACCCATGTTTTCTAAATAATCTTTAAAGTTAAGAGCCATTGTTTTCGGCTCTGCCTTTTTGTATTTGGCATGAAATAGAAAGAATAAAAAGTAAGTTAATTTTAAAGTTTTGAGTAAAGAGACATTTATTATTAGGGTGAGCTCTAACAGTAGTATAATTTGTTGCATCATATAGTTTATTCTGATATATATTAAAACTCTGAATTTATAAGATTTTTTATTGGTTTAGTGTTTGTCTATTAATATGTTACATTTTGAAACAAATACACTGTTTTTTAGGCACCTTTATTGAAACGAAAATAGAATGAGCATTAATTGATATTATAGCTATTTAAATTAGCTTCTTGTTATTTCATTTTTTTCCTAATTCCTTGTAGTTAATAATTTCTAAACACTTGGGATAAAACTGTTACTAATTTCACTGTAAATTTCAATGAATATGTTAAATGCAATGATATGGCCTCTTTCATTTCAGTACTTTTTCACATGTAACCTTACCTTCCATCCTCTCAGTACAATTAACAAAGTCTAAATATGTGCATTTATTTTGTTAGTTTCATTATAACGTAAGACAGAAAGTGACCATTTGGCCTCTCAGAACTGTTTTTCCACATCCAATCTCGAGAAAAGAAAAGAGCATTTCAGAAATAATGAGGGCCCAGTTTAACTGGGTTGTATTTGACGCATTCAACCACCATACAGTACAATAAGATAGTCTTTCCTCAACCACCAGCAAAAATGTCAGAACTGTAGAATATATTATTATTTACTCAACTGCTTCCATTTTTCACCTCCTTCCTAACTACTGACTAAATATTGGATTTTCTTAAATACTCTTTTTGCATGGTACCTTATCAGAGGCTTTTTTATTATACAGTTACATTAATCCACCACATTCTTTCCATCTTCCACATAACGTCTTTAAAATAAAACAACAACAAAAAACAGATCAGCAATCAAGTTTTCCATTTGGTGAATCCAGGCTTGGTTTCATTTGAGATATCTTATGTTACTAAACAGTTTTGATAATATTGTATTAAACCATTAAGAACTTTTACAACTATTAGCAACTTCCCAACCTGTATATACTAGTTCAATGTATATTGACCTGCCAAAAATGTAAGACGGAGATCAGCATATCTGGTCTTTGACTTCATTTGAAACCATGTAGGAGAAACATGCCTGATTCTGACATTTTATATACTTACAATTTATTACTCTGTATACACAGCTCCAGGGGATTGATGTATATACACTACTCAGATCAGTTTGAAAATTTCTCATAAAGTGATAAAGGTCAAAGTCAAGAATATTATTATCTTCTGTAAAAATTGTAAGAGGACATTTCATAGTCTTCATGAAGACCTGGTCATCAGCATACCTTGAGGTTATATTCTCCAATTGTGACATTTCCCTTACCTTTAATATATTTAAAAAAAACCTTTGCTGTTACATCTAACAATAATAGCCATCTGTTTCTTACGAACTATTGTGAATTTCCTAACTTTGCCATTGTTCTGTATGTTCTTTAATGTAAAGGATTTTTTATTTAAAATTATATGCATTTTCATTAATTAAGTGATAATTTTAAAACTAATTTAAATATTTTTGGTTAGATTGTTATTTTCTTTATTAAGTAAAAATACATTATGTTAATAAAAAATAATAAGTTTACATTTTTTTTTCTTTTCTTTGGTCATTTAGGTCACCTTGAAGTTGTCCACAAAGGCTTGGGCTTGGCATATTAAAAATGGCAAAAAAACGCACATGGCCTAATAATATCTGGGACTTTTGTGCTTTTTTGTTTGTTGTAACAGCTGTTATTGTGATTTTTCTTTATGAGATTTTTGTGGTAATTCCTTATGTCCATGTTGATAAAACCTGGTTGTACTATCTTCACTATGTCTGTGGAACATTTGTTGTTTCCAATATCCTTGGAAACTTGTTTGGAATTATGGTTACAGATACCACCAGTGGCAGTGTTATTTTGCCATCAGTGTTACAGCCCAACTGGAGATTCTGTCCTGGCTGTGAAGCTAACTCGCCTCCTCGCTCATTTCATTGCAATATCTGCAGAACGTGTGTACTGAAACGTGATCATCATTGCATCTTCTCAGGGTGTTGTATTGGATACAAAAATCAGCGTTTTTTTATTGGGTTTCTATTTTACATGATGGTTGGATGCTTATATGCTACAGTTCTCAACATGTTTTTCATCTGGGATATGCTAGGAGGATTCAACCCTTTTTCTATTTTTGCTCATGTTTTGCCATTTATTTTCTGGGTAACTGGTTATTTGGAGTTAAGTAACTCTTTTGCTACCTTATTTTCTATGTTATGTATCACTGGTTTTGGTTTTGTAGCCAGTCTGTTGGCTTTTCACGTACAGCTTCTCCTCAGGAATCAGACCACATTTGAAAAGAACCATGGAATAACTGAATACAACTTAGGTTGGAAAGATAATCTTATTCAAACATTAGGAGAAAGATGGTACATGGTTTGGAGTTTTCCTCTTCTCAAATCTCCTCTTCCTGGAGATGGAATCACTTTTATGAAGAAAGAAGAACTAAACCTTTGGTCCACTAAGAACAGATAAATGAGATTACAGTGAAATACATTTAGTGTTTTATGTACAATTTTCCTCATGATTCATAAACTGAACTCATTCATGTTTTGTCATATTAATCTGTAGCCATTAAGTTTGAATTTCCTTTGTAATGATAAGAGCTTTCAGTTCAGTGTTATACTCACTGTGTATGCAAGGTTGTACTCATTCTTGATAAGTTTATACACTTGAGTATCGAGAACTGGTGACAAGAGTGAAATAACCCAATTTTTAACTGTGACAAGCAGTATATTTAAAAATTGTTATTCAGTGCATCCTAATTATTAGTTTAAAATATATGTATAAACAGTATTATGTTCTCAAATTGTAGTGATGTCTTATGAAATATAAATGGTATACAAAAATGTGTATAATGTCTAAATATATCTGGTAAGTACCAGTTTATATATAGAGAAAAATTTTATTGATAAAGTATCAAATGATTAGTTTTTGAAGGTTTAAAAACTGAAAAAAAATTTTTTTAAATATATTTAATCAAATTGAAGTTAAATTTTCAGTTGAAATTAAAATTATGCATGGATGGGTGGAACAAAACACTTTGATAACCATAAACAGACATAGAGTATTTATTTATAAAAAAAATTAGGTTTATGGCAAATTATAGTCAGCTAACATCTTTTGACAGTGTTTTACCTAAAAATGTACATGTAATTATCTTGTAGGAATTTATAGAGGGCGCTTGAAAATCAAATACTGGACAGATTAAAAATCAATTGAAATGATATTCAGTTTCCTTTTCAGTCCTTTATCTGTAATGAATAACTACAGTCATAACTAGAATGCATAATATAAAAATATTTCATTAAAATATATCATAAGTAAATAATCTTAAATTGTGAACTGTAATTTTTTTTTAAATTTTAAGATTTGTCGACACAGTAATACATCATACATTAGTTTAAAGTTCATGTGTCACATTATGATAGAAATGTTTGATTTCACTCTGCATGCGACTTTGTCGCAATATAGTTTGTACCAAAACATATGCCTGACACTACAGTCAGTATCAGCGTATTAAGTACGTGGCTGGACCAGCTCTTTCTCGTTTAGCTGTTTAAAACTTTTATTAATAAATAACTTAAAATGTGCAAAATATTTTGTATTCTAACCAGACATTTCATGGCTGTGAAACTTTCCCTGATCGCATGTCTCTCTCATTGGGTAGTGTTTAATTTTCAGTTTTGTTGAAGAGCAACTTGGGTCCATAAAACTGAGAGTGATAGTGGGCCTTTCTGACAGTTGAAAGGTCACGTACAAGATGTAGCTAGGTGCTTGAACAGTGAACGTGTTTTTAAAATTAAGATATTTTCCTGCATGTGAGAGCTATGAGCTTAAACTGTATGTTTTAAGTAGAAAAGGGTAAAAAAATTATATCTGTGGTTCTCTACTGTTTTCTTCTCTCCTGGACTCTTCACAAACTAAATATAATCATGTAGACTTCCACACTCAGAACTGTCTGCTGATCGTTCAGTGTATAAAGGTGGTTCTGGTACAAGCATGTAAGCAATGAAATTTTTAAATAAAACATCATTTTCACACAATCAGACTTGACACTTTCTTAAAACTGTAATGTTTTAACTTGTTTTTCTTCAGTTAGAAAAATGGTATTGTATTCTTAAGGGTCCAAGAACCACAAGTTGAGTATAATAGAGGTAGATAGTTCTTTACTGGTGATGTTTTGTCATTATGCCTTAAAAACAATCCATAATTAAAAGTTATTACCTTCTGCAGAATAAAACGTTCCTACTTAACTGTCTCGGAAGTAATTTTTAATATGGTGAAAATGTGCTTTTAAAACAAACTTATTTATTATTAAAAATACATTTTTAAAAAGTTCTTTTTTCTATGCCCATTTCATGTTTTATGAAATGTAAGTATTTAGGTTCGAAGTATTCTGTATCATTAGAATAGTAAATTTCATAATGTACTGTGTGGTTTTTAATGTAATCTTTATTTTTGTGTAAAAGCAATAATTCTGACAAACTATAAACTTTTACAAGTACAGATATTTGTAATTTGAAATTCTGGTTTCACGTTTTTGTTGTCCATTTTGTAAGGATTTAAATACATTTATAGAATAATACAGTTTTCAGAAAAGTGTGGAGAGGCAGTAAGTACCTGATGAATAAATTTGTGGCTTCAGTTTCTTTTTTATTATTTCTCATCTCAGTTTAGATTCATGGTGTGAACAATACAAATAATCCAGGAAAAAAGGCACAGGGAAAAGTTGCAATACAAACACGAACACTGATAGTTAATTTTTCTTGATAACGAGGAACTCACCTGAAATACAGATGTATCTCAGAACGGCTGACATGGGTATTAACACTTTTATTGATAAGGAGAGAACAACGTTTCAACCTTCGTAGGTCATCTTTCTTAACCTGAAGATGTAAGATATAATGTTAGTTTGTGAAAAACAGCACTTGTTAGATAAGCAAAATATCAGAGCGAATGCCTAAAATATATTTAATGTCTATAAGAAAACGTCCTCCAGTGCTCATTCGGGAGTCTGCAGGCTTATGATGCTACAAATTAGGCTTCAATACCTTTCAGTAGGCCATGGTGTATTTTGCAGTATGTGCTTAACGAGACTAAACCGAACTGCAAAATCTAATCAGTAAAAGTGTTAATACCCATACCAGCCGTTCTGAGATACATGATTTTTGTTCTTTTTTTTTTCACACTTAGAATTTCTAAATTAGATCTACAATGACTGCTAACTAATAATGCATTAAAAGAAAAAAATGTAATATTGTTGAAGTTATGATGATAAAATAACTTCAATATTATTCACACAAACTTATTTATTATTAAAAATACATTTTTAAAAGGTTCTTTTTTCTATGCCCATTAGTGTATGTGTGATGGCATGTGTAGAAATCATATATTGTCAGCTAATAAGTGATTTAAAATATTTTTTGTTTTATTGGTTTATTAATGGTGTTGAAATAAAATCTGATTTGTTTCTTTCACCCAATACAAACACCTTATTTGTTTACCTTTTACTTAATGACAGAAACACATTGTTAAATCTCAAAGAAACAAAGACTTTCCAAATAAACCCATGATAATGAATATGAAATCTACATTAATTGTTTTTAATTAATGAGAAAGTGCCATATGGTAAAACCTCCTCAGAATGTCGGAACAAAATTATTTATTGCCAGCTTAATTTGTTTTCAATATTAAAAATTTTTCCTGATAATAAAGTCCGGTAAATATTTCATGAAATACCTAGATTTTGAATTTCTAAGCCCAGAGGAAGCACTTTTAAAAAAAAATATTGAAACATTCATTTCAATAAAGAAGCAAGATGTACAGCAAGAATGACTTACTCTGAAATTACGTAATTTGTCATTGTTAAAAAACAACATTTTATTAAAATATGTTACCCTGACATGCAATAAGCATCAGTTAAATCGTTAAGTTTTATCAACTTACTCGCAACACACAATAATAACTCAAACTTAATTAAGCAATTTACTTTGAGCTCTATGTTTTTGTAACTTTAGCCTTGTAAATCAAATTTAAAATATAGTTCTTAATGATTCTGAAAACTGTGTATTGGTAGATAGCTACATGACTAAATATTGAAATGAACTGTGTATTGGTAGATAGCTACTTGACTAAATATTGGAATGAACTGTGTATTGGTTGATAGCTACATGACTAAATATTGGAATGAACTGTGTATTGGTAGATAGCTACATGACTAAATATTGAAATGAACTGTGTATTGGTAGATAGCTACATGACTAAATATTGAAATGAACTGTGTATTGGTAGATAGCTACGTGACTAAATATTGAAATGAACTGTGTATTGGTAGATAGCTACGTGACTAAATATCGAAATGAACTGTGTATTGGTAGATAGCTACGTGACTAAATATTGAAATGAACTGTGTATTGGTAGATAGCTACGTGACTAAATATTGAAATGAACTGTGTATTGGTAGATAGCTACGTGACTAAATATCGAAATGAAATGTTTATTGGTAGATAGCTACGTGACTAAATATTGAAATGAACTGTGTATTGGTAGATAGCTATGTGACTAAATATTGAAATGAACTGTGTATTGGTAGATAGCTACGTGACTAAATATTGAAATGAACTGTGTATTGGTAGATAGCTACGTGACTAAATATTGAAATGAACTGTGTATTGGTAGATAGCTACGTGACTAAATATTGGAATGAACAACACTGAAAATTTTCACAATAGACAGACGGTGATTAATATCCATATGATATTCATTTAAACAGTATTCTGGAGAACACATCACTTGACAGTATCTTAACATTTAGTATCAAACATTGTAAACGATAGCAGTGTCTTAGGGAAAGTTAAGCGGAAGACTTTGGCATGATAAATTATGATGTTCATTTGTTTGCAGTTATCTGAAATTACCAGGCGAGGATTAGAGGCCTGGATGTATTGCTCTCGGGAATGTATGTGTATGAATGCAGCTATTAAAGAACACTAACTATTGAATGCATTTCCCACCTGTAAAAAAGTTATTTTTAACATACGTATACTCCAAGTTTGTTTAAGTAACATCAAATACTTTCTCTGTTTATCAGCTGTGTTACTACTATTTTTAAACTATAATTTCACAAATATTTGGCATATAAACAAAGTTTTTTAATTTAAAAATACTAGTCAGTGCAGTATTACTAAATATAGATGTGTTTATAAAAGGTCGTGGAGTCGTGTATCCTGTGAATGCAGTAAGTGACCAAAAATTTTATTAGAGGAGTTTTGCTCATTGATTTGTCATGTGCAGTAACAAACACGTTATAAAGTAACTAAAAATAACTTCAGAAAATATGTTAATATTAAATTACTATTTTCAATATTATCAGAATTTAAAAATAAAATTGTTATAACTTTTTTTATAAAAAGATTTACCAGATATATATATGTGTGTGTGTGTGTGTATTGTGAAATTCTCATGTTCTTGCTATATTGTTTTAGTTCTTTTATTTTATAAATAAATTCACATATAGTACCAATAGACTGTTTGAAAAATCTAACACATTAAAACGTTAAAGTACAAAATTATGAGCTGTTATCTCCAGTGAACTTGTAAATATTTTAATAAAAGTTATTTTTAAAAAATTCTTTTTGTTTTTAATTTGACATTGATGGCAGAGTTTTTCTTGTGGTAAAGCTCTGTATCTGGTTACCCAGGTTTGAATCTGTGTGATAACAACAAAATAGTTACTGTACTTTAAGCTGTGGGTGTATTATAAGAGTGACAGGCCTTCATTATAAGTGGTAATTGATAGAATTATGCTGATTGATTACCTTTCCTCTGATCAGTAATTCAAAGTTAAGGATAGCAGCACATAGTATTAATCTTTGAACCATTCAGTATTTGAACAGTATCAACAAAATCACTTATACTTCGAGACAAGTTTAGTAACTGTAAAATTGGTGGACTATTTACTTCCCTCCCAATGATGGCACAATATGTTATAACCATTTTTATTTTTGCATATGGTTGTATTTGTACATGAAAAGATAATGGAGTTCAAAGTAATTGTTAATGTAATATCTCTTTCTTCTGTTTCATTTGACATCTTTGTATGTATTAAATATAATTCTCACCCAGAATTACACACCATTTTAGACATCGCTGTAAATATATTTTCTTTTTATTGAATTACCCTTATAGAACTATTACAACAGTAGTAAATTAGACAATTTTTTGTGAGTGAAATTTTTGTGATTGCTGTTTGACCTTAATTTCTGTCTTTGATTAAAGCTGAATATTTATTTATATGTTTATGATTTGTAAGGACAAGCATTTTATGTGAATGTAGAAAAACTGATGTGGTATTGTTTGCATCTTATATTCCAATAAAGAACTAACACTTCAGAAGTTTTTATGTGAATATTATTTAGAAATAACATGTAATAAGAGAGTGAATGAATTCATACCAAGTAGTTAATATCCTAACATGTAAAACACTTCAAGAATGTCATTACACTTAAAATTACTGGAGTTCGAATCTCTCACTCTGAATAAAGAAAATGGGAAAAACCACGATATTGCTTCTCTGCTGACTACAGTTATTCACTTCATTTATGTAAGCCTCAAGTCAGTTTTATTTGTGAGGAAAACATTTCAGGGAATAATTCTCTTCAATTCATTTAAAATGCTGAGTGTACTACTTTAGATGTCAATTTCAAAAGTTTGTTTTCATAATGTAATATTTTGTATACCACTGTTTGTTCAACAGTTTAACATAGGCAACTAAAAGTACCAAATATTGACAAGAATTCATGCCTTTCTGATAATAATACCCCCAGTACAGTACACACCAGGAAATTGGTTGTGTTATTTCATCAATATGGTAAACACCTACAAAGTATGCCATACAATAACTGTAAAGTAAGATTAGTTAATATCTTGTGTTTATTTCTTTTACTCTGTAAGTCATGTACCACTTGGTAAAATCCATGGATTATATCAACCTACCAGAAATGTGGTTATTTAGTTCTAAAAGATCAAACCAGGATTTGTTAAAGAACATTGTATTTTTAAGTGGAACACATGAATGTGTTGTAAGAAATAAAAGTTCTCCGAAACAACACAACTTAGATTTTAACTTCTAAAACTTAATTTTATTTTCAGCAACACAATTTCTAAAATTGGAGTTTAGTTGCTCCTTCAATTATAGTAGTAAAAAGTAAAAGCATTTGTTTTAAAACATGTCCAATATAGCTAATGTTAGAGTGAATATTTTGCAAGGTTTCTCCATTTATTAAAATAATGTCTTCTGTTCAAAAACTTTTGGTTATATTTCAGTCTTTGGTGGTTCTGAGTACAAATGTTAATTAAAATATACATACAAGACCACAGACAGGTCACACAAAACTTGAAATATTGTCAGTCAAGAAAATGTAGTTACATTTTTTTTTGTTTTATGTTTTTCGTAGACTAAACGCAACAGAAAGACACAAATAACAGCTTGTATAATTTATTACAATAAGCTATTATATATATGACAGATATAACATAAATTATATAATAACAATGACAGATATTAAGTTTCAACATTCAAAATTAATTACAACACAAAATGGTACTGGCCTGTATCTAATATAATGATCTAGAATGAAAGTCCAAAAGTTCAGATCAGAAATCCAAAATTCCGGTCTAGGGTGTGAATTTGGTCCCACGAAGAAATTCCAAAGTTCTTTTTATGGTGTTTTCGATGAATGCTTCAACTTCTCGTTTTCCGCTTCGGTCTCCCCTAAACTGTCCTGTACGTGTTGACTCTCAGCACAACCAGTAATTCAAATGAATCGCAAAGATTGACAAAACAAAATCACAGCTTCTGTAGATCTAGCTCTGGTCACAAATCCAAGTTGAATAAAATCACAGCAAACACATAGACTTTCTCAAACGAATGACTGACTCTTCTTTTCTTCGAATAAAAACTAATGACTCTTCTCTTTTCTCGTGTGTCTCCATCTCTCTATATATCAGTAGGCCTAAACTTCTCGAACCATCGCGTAACTTCCACAGAGCAATACGCGCATGTCCGTTCTTGCACGAGACTCAACGTCTAGACACTAGGCCGCCATACATTTCCGTTTATAGTCATATATTTGATCTACCTAATTCTAGAAATTTCTAAATGTTATTTTAAATGAATAACAACATATTTTATTGGCCTAAGCTTTGAAACAACAATATAAATAATAGAAATGAAAATTTAAACACAACATGACATGTTGTCGTTTACAAAACATTTACATAACAGTATGCTGTAAAGAAACTGATATTAAAATATGAGACAGTTTATTAATACTTTTTAAACATATATATTGTTAACCCTTTTAACAGTTTGTTAAAAGTGCACTTGTCTTGATGTTTTATGGAGCTACACTGAAAATTTTACCAAGATGAACATTATTCCAGTTAGTATAATAAACATAAAATACCTTAATGTTAAGCATTTAAGATATATTTTTGAAGTTATGCAAAATATATATTACCAAAATTAGACAGTAGAATTAATATACTTGTAACATGTCAAAATACTTAGCACATACATCAATTCCTTGTTAATAACCATCTAAACCACTGTTCATTTTGTTCATAATGTCTAATGATAGTGGTGCTCTCCTGTAATAGGATTTGTGATCTGCATCATTTGAATTTTTTCATGGTATTTCCAAACATAATGTACAACAGTCCGAAACGTCTCTTCACAGCTTTAAGGTCTCTCGGAAGTTTATCATGAGGTAATCTCATTGTGAGTTTCATAAATTTACTAACCCTCTCCTGCTAAACCTGCTCTTATGTTGACACCTTTATTATATAATAAAAAATATTTTTTTTAATTCTGGAGATCATTATATTGATGAATATGAAATAATTTATGTAATATCAACCTTTAGTAAATGTCTAGTGAATGAAGTCTTAAGTATAACGTTACAGAAGTGACAAATTAATGTGAAGCATCATTTGACTTATCTGAAAAGTTGTTGATGTTTGATTTGAAATTTGCAAATTTCACTTCAGATTCTAGGTTAGTTGGATCTTCAATGGAGTTTATCTTTTTATAGTAACTTTGGTAGGTAAATCTTTGCATACAATATCCAAAAGAAAGGCCCAGAACTTGGCTTTGACATATAGATAACATTTTTGTAATTTGACCATATACAAGAACAAAGTAGATTTATTTCATAGACACCTCAACAAAATGTAGCCCTCCACTCCATTTACCAGATATTATGAGATCAATCAACAAGTTTAATTCTAAGTTGTTCTCACCATAAAATAAACCATTAACAATACATGTACACAAAAAAACAAACACAAATTCCTATATTTTATAACAAATCACCCTTGTGTCACCAGACATGGAATAGTCAAAAGTTTAGAAAGTAAATAACAAATTAACATCTCAAGACCAACAAGAGTTCCATGAATTGTAAAGTATCTTCAGGACCAATGGAAACCTAAAGCACCTCATTGTAAAAAAAAATGCATTTTAAACAAAAAATAAAATGTTAGTGGAAAACCGTCAACAAATGCAACAGAGTATATATCTTTATATAAAATAAACAGAAGAAAATCTCCAAAGAATTATTGTAAAATTCAGGAACACAGCAGGATTAAAATCCAAACCAGCATTAAGAGACATTTTAACAAAAATTTCACTACACCAGAAAGAAAAAAGAAGTAACTTACAATTTCCCATGTCACTTCAGGAAGAATATCGTGTGAACAGAATGAATGTTATATCAGTGCATGAGGGAATACAAAGATGTCATCAGTTATGGCAATGTAAAAAATATACTTGAGGATGTCATCAAGAAATCGAATGTGTCAAATAACAAGTAAGGGTGCGACTCATTTCAACACCAGCTATCATAAAGAAACACTGGAATTAACATGTAAAAGATTGCCACAATATCCATTCACTAACTTAATGCACTGAGTGGATATTTCACATATCTTAAATATTGTTGCCTTAGATTTCATAACCATTACTGGAACAAAGTGTCTCTTAAATGCAAATGATTCAAGACATTGTACTTCAGACTTTAGCGATGCCTTTGGGATGAACAAGTTTCAAACTCAATATTATTTTCTTAAGTAACAACACTGCAAGTCTTGCATCACTTGTCTTTCATCTTATTATGCATGTATACTTTAATTAAGAATTGTAATGAAATTGACAAAACCCAATGCTGGTTATTGAAATGTAACATAGAGCAAAATTGATAAAACCGTTTTTAGATATGCATGATATGTAAAGAAATTAAAAACATGTTTGAAAATCAGATGTACATCTAAGTTCAAATCGGGTTGAAATAAGTGTTTTATCTAGCAACTGAACAGTGAACAAACTAGATAAGTAAGCTGTATTTGTTAGACAAATTTATCACAATCACAAAAACTGCATTTCCTACATAAAAACCGAAGAATAACACTGAATACTCCATCTTAATTTAGGGTTAGATTAAATTAACTTGTTTCATCCAGTAATGGTGAATCTTTGTGTAATTAACAACTTCCAAAGACAAAAGTAAACAGAATTCTTCTTTAAACACACAAGAAAACATTTGGGTTTTTAAACACAGGAAACTGTCTGAAGGGCAAGCTATCCCCTCACATCAGAAATTTATCCCACTTACTCATCCTTTCAACATAAAATTCTATATTTCACGTAAGAAAAAAATTTCTGAAATTATATGAGGCTTGGACTCTTTAAAAACAAAACAAATTTATTATGTTAAAGAAATTAATCTCAAACTCATAATTCATTACTTTTACTATGTATCAGAAAGTTGTTAGGTTTTATATTTCTTAGAATTATTTAATTCACATATACATTATTCTTAAAAAGGTACTGATATATAAAAACAGCACTGAAAAAGATTCATTAACATTCAGAAACTACCCAAAGTTAAACAGCTGAGACCAGTATATAATATACTTGTACTGTAAAAATATGACTGTTTTCAATTTTATAGCACAAAACAAACACAGAAAACCAAATAGAACAAAACATTTATTTAACATTTTGTTACACATTCAAAAAACACGATACCAGATTTGTTACAGACTTTGCCTTCTTAATGCAAAACATTATAAAACGTTTTCAATTAAATAATAATGCAACTTCAAAGTGGTTATGTGATCTATCCTTAAATGTGTACAGCTTCAAAAAAATACTCAAGAAAAACTATTAAAATGTCAGTTTTTATTTGCTACATTTTAGGCTTTTTAATGGAAATTGAAATAATGTATCTCTTAGTTAACAGTGTTTATATTACACACATTATGCCTTCATTGCTGCCTTAACTTGAGCCTGTTGAAACTGTTGCTGAATTTTGTTTATTACTTCTCGTTGTCCGTCTTGTTTCTTTTCAAGTTCAGTAAGGGTAGATTCATGCCTTTTCCTGTTGAATTAAAAAAAACCACCAAATTATTACTATACTAAAACAACTAACTTTTCCATCTTGTTGTCAGTTGTGAGAAGTTACGTAAAATGCAAATTTGTAGTGTTTGAATTCCAGTTGTTTTCAAGTAAAAAGAATGCAGCAAAATTATGCTCTAACCATTACAGTGTTTCTTGTGTCCTAATGTGCCTGATGAGTTCTGGGTTGTGTAAAATGTGCTGTCAGCAATGGATAAGCAAATAGTGCAGTTAGAATACTATTATTACAAACTCTTGAAAATCTCTAAGGGACTAGATATAGAATTCAGTGATAAAAATATAATAGTCCTAATACTGTTTTATAACAAGTAACTCCTTCTCTGATATTCCACAAACAATTTCAGATACAATAATACAAAGAATTTCATCATCAAATATTATGTACTCATTGCATCAGTTTCACCTCTCAAATACACAAAAGATGTGAGAGCTTAAGCTAGAATGCATATTATGTATTTATACACTTGCACAATATAAAAGTACAGGTTACAAAGAGAAAGTTGATAAAAATAAATACTTTACATACTATTATAGATGCAATTTAATAACTTTCATATATTTTAAAAGGGTTCTATTTTGTATTCTGTTCACTATTTTAATTTATTTACTACAATTTTAAATTCTAGTCACCATGCTTTGTCAACAGATGGCTAAAGTGCATTACCATCTATAGAATATTTTTATTTAATGGTTTTATGTTTTAAAAGGTTATTTTGTTGTGTGACATTCATAAAGATAGAAATATGCAATAGAGAATGTATGTTATGTTTATGAATTTTGTCTATGCATTACTATGTTTTGTGTTCTGTGACATTCCATGGTATCAGTGTCTAGTCTGACCAGTAGTTGTGGTTTTCATGTGATTATCCTAGATCTCACTGTAGCTTTTAAACTGGAAAAAAGTTTTAATCTGGAACATCCTAAATCTAGTTAAGGTCATGCTAAGTTCAGCATGAAGTGTTTCATTCTGTAGACGACATGCTTGAGGAATTTATCTTCTGTTTCAAGAGACAATTACGATATATATCTTATGTGTAGAAGAATACCTTACAACTCTGACATGGAGCAGAAATACTTTAACATTCTAATTGTATTGTGAATTCAGTTTTGGTATTCTTGGAGAAGATTCCAAACTTTGAGAAGAAAGCGAGGTTTCTGGGAAAGTCAAGATTTGCTGTAAAAGTCCCATCTTTGTTTTACTGTGTTCTGATGGTATAATACTCTTCCATTAAGTGAGAGATTCTTTTCTCTGTAAATACTAATATTTAGTTATTTTAATTTTCACTCTCAATAACTCATGTGATATCCCAGTCAACTATTATTAAATTCAGTTTTTATTTTACTGAACATTACCTTTATTTCTTCTATAATAAATAACCACATGTTGTTCCACATATTAGATACATAAACTTCTTATGCTTATGGACATCAAGTACCAGTGTGGTAAGTTCAACCTAACAATTACCAGGAACTTATTGTAACTCAAAAACTGATATTTCTTGCAAAACGACTTTTAATATTTATCAAGTAAAAATAAAAATCTATCCATATATTTTGACTTTAATAATGAAGTTCAGTTTCAGTGAGATATTGTTTTTGTTATATTTTAATACAAATTTATAAGTCGTTATGAAACTGTGAATCTGTGTTCCATAAACTATAATTCTTAACATACATTTATAAATACAAACACACACAATTTGAAAGATTAATGATTTTAGTAGGAACAATTAAAAATAATAAAAATGTTATTTTAAAAATCTAAACAATAGATAATTAAAAAAGTAAAAGAGGAATAAAAGAAATCAAGTATATTAGAATAACTCCCAGAAATTGTGCTAAATTAGTAATAAGCTCAGTCGCTTACAGTTCATTTGTTATATAATCTATTCTCTTACAGTTCATTTGTTATATAATCTATTCTCTTACAGTTCATTTGTTATATAATCTATTCTCTTACAGTTCATTTGTTATATATTCTATTCTCTTACAGTTCATTTGTTATAAATTCTATTATCTTACAGTTCATTTGTTATGTATTCTATTATCTTACAGTTCATTTGTTATATAATCTATTCTCTTACAGTTCATTTGTTATATATTCTATTCTCTTACAGTTCATTTGTTATAAATTCTATTATCTTACAGTTCATTTGTTATGTATTCTATTCTTACAGTTCATTTGTTATATATTCTATTATCTTACAGTTCATTTGTTATGTATTCTATTCTCTTACAGTTCATTTGTTATATAATCTATTCTCTTACAGTTCATTTGTTATATAATCTATTCTCTTACAGTTCATTTGTTATAAATTCTATTATCTTACAGTTCATTTATTATATATTCTATTATCTTACAGTTCATTTGTTATATATTCTATTATTTTACAGTTCATTTGTTATATAATCTATTATCTTACAGTTCATTTGTTATATAATCTATTCTCTTACAGTTCATTTGTTATATATTCTATTCTCTTACAGTTCATTTGTTATAAATTCTATTATCTTACAGTTCATTTATTATATATTTATTATCTTACAGTTCATTTGTTATATATTCTATTATTTTACAGTTCATTTGTTATATAATCTATTATCTTACAGTTCATTTGTTATATAATCTATTCTCTTACAGTTCATTTGTTATATAATCTATTCTCTTACAGTTCATTTGTTATATATTCTATTCTCTAACAGTTCATTTGTTATGTATTCTATTATCTTACAGTTCATTTGTTATGTATTCTATTATCTTACAGTTCATTTGTTATGTATTCTATTATCTTACAGTTCATTTGTTATGTATTCTATTATCTTACAGTTCATTTGTTATATATTCTATTTTCTCACAGTTAATTTGTTATATAATCTATTTTCTTACAGTTCATTTGTTATATATTCTATTCTCTTAGCAACATTCTGTTGTGCTTCTTCAAGGTCTTGTTTAACCAGCACAGGTCCCATTAACTTGTAGACATCTGCATTTGGTTCAAGAAGGTCCATCTCCTATAGTAATGCATATTAATATAAAATTAGTCAAAGTTATTGAATAACTCTTAGGGTTTAAAACTTGTTACCACTGGAATTGAACTAAACAAACAAAACAAAAACATTGTCACAAAGTTAGATGGCAAAACAGAAACAAAAATGTATTAGAAACTGTAGAAAAACTGACTAATTTCATAAAGCTGTATTACAGGGTGGTCGCTAGAAAAGCGGAAAATTTGTCAAACAGCTATTTATTTTTACGAAGAATAACTTTTACAAAGTTTTTTAAAGGCATATGTTATATTACACTCATAGATGCTCAAAATGCATTTTATTCATGATGTAAAGAAATCAAAATAGCAATGAGTAAGCACACATTTTATTCATGATCTCATCTGACCCTCAAATTTTCCACTTTTCTAGCGACCTTCCTGTATAAATATAACAGCAAAAAATAATTACTACAGATATACAAATCTTATAGCACTATAATTCTGTTTCAGAATATTATTTATATAGTTTGTAAACTTAAATACCATTTTCACTTGTTAAAGTTAAAGAAGAATGAGGTTATCATGAGTTGAGTATTATTTATTAATTTTTACACAACAATAATCAAAGGAAAAGTTAGCCAACAATTTATTAACCCTTTCACAACAGGCTCAGTATAACGTGCACGAGTTCACCTATGTACTTGCAGTATTTGCAATACAACTTTTGATTGTTGTTGTTGTTTTGAATTAAGCACAAAGCTTCACAATGGGCTATCTGTGCTCTGCCCACCATGGGTATCGAAACCCGGATTTTAGCGTGTAAGTCCACAGACATACCGCTGAGCCACTGGGGGGCTACAACTTTTGATACAGCAAGTCCACCTTCACAAAATTAGGTAGACTTTCAGTAAAGATCATAAATACTTTGTTAACAAAAAATCATATTTTTAAATGAAATATTTCTACTAAAGATTTGTTTGTGAAAATAGTGTCTTTTTCATTACTAGTTTGAGTGCAAAGTAATTTCATGTTGTGGTAAAAAAACATTTTTCACAACCAAAAAATCTTGAATATCATTTATGTAATCTTTAAAACCTCCTGAATACATTTCAAACATTTGTTTTCAGAAATACTTTATATTTTATGTTATGTTCTATACTCTTAACTATGTGAGATCTTTCACTTGATCAACCTCACAACCATTATAAAGAAAAAAGGAAATAAATATGAATTATGCTTTTTTCATGCTAGAATTACTACACGTTATAATAAAAAATATAAATGTTTAGTCTAAGTAGATTAAATCTCATAATGCTATATATTTTTTATTATCTTGACCTTCGAGTCATGCCTAGCTCACATTAGATAACTTGTACTGAGTTGGTGCACGTGCACTCATGCTACATATCCAGTAACATAAAACCGACCTTTAGTGTTTGCTGTGTTTTAGTGGCCTAGCATTTTTTAATGTACAGTCACATTTCTATTATTACATATTATATGTGTGTATATATGCATGTATATAGATTATTACTATTTAGAAATAAATTATTAAACTGACTTTTTTAAATATAGAACAATAAACCGGGAAATAAAGTAAACAATTATCTCTATTTTCTTGTCATTATGACCTTTGTACCCCATTGCTGCTAGACCTAGGTTGCTAAGCCTTTTAAAATTTCACACATGGAGAATATCAAACAAAATTTTTTTGTTATATACTTTTTCAGTTGAATGACCAAAAGAATCATAAATAACTACACTGATATTATTTATTCCACTATAATTTATTAAGCTTAGTAACTAAGATATATTTAGATCTAAAAAAAAATGAAACTCTCAGCAAACTAAAGACACCCTATCGCATTGAAACCTTGGATCAAGTCTTTTCAAAGACTAATGTGGCTGATGGAGCTACTCATGTAATATTCTAAGCTGTTGATTGGTTATTCACAAGTCACATACTGTAGTAAGAGTATATAAGGGACCATTTCAAACAAATGGAAAGAGTTGAACAAGGCCACCGTGTTCAATTCAGTATATAAGCCATATCTCAGCAAAATAAAAAGATACAAGGTTCTCATTTTATATTCTAGCTTGTCACTATTAATAATTGGAGTTCCTAATTTGTATGAAATTACAGACTTAGTATTTTGACATCACAAACATCAAATTTTAAATAATGCTGCATCCAGCATGCTAAGACTCACTAAACTCTACATTTAGATGTGTTCTTTTAAATTAAAAAATTAACTCATATGTGATATTAAATTCTGAGTCATAATAAACAATTTAATTCCAAACTTATTGACATAAATAGTACTTCAATAAAATTTTGAATTCAAGTCAACAAACATGATGACATGGCTTTTGACCCACAAACTGTAGTGAAAGGGTTAACTTGAATCAGCATAATGTTCACTACATACATTTCTAATTCTCTGTCCTTATAGCCTGCTTATTTCTCATCTCACATTAAATGAAAATAAAAATGCCCATGTCTATAATAACATTGCTAAGATACATTAAGGTGGATATGCAGAATTTTTTTAATATTATTAAATTTTACTACACTGCATTGTACACCATTATATAAACAAATGATACTTTTTATGCATTCTGTCAAATAAGAAATTTTGATACTTATAGGTTTGTTGTTGTTTTTTTTCATATATTTTGTTTTTGTAAATCTGCACAGCTTTTTAGTTCCTGTACTTCCCACAAGGTCTGTGGAAGCCCTTCTTTCTAAAACACATTTACTCAAATAAACTTTCTGTTAAAATAGATGAGGGAAATTGTAAATGTAGTTGACTTATATGCACCACACCAAATAATTTCGTTAATAATATTTAACAGTTCTTTACATAATTATTGCTTATTATCACACAACATATATGCCATTTATATGTTTTAATACATTCCAAAACCCTCTTACAATAAGAACTTCCATATTTTATGGCAAACTTGTGTTTTTCTCAACACTGATGTACAAATGAAGAATCTTACTTCTTTAACAATATTGTTCTCATTCAGTTGACCTTCCAGCTGTTGTCTCAAAGAATATGTCTTCTGAAAATCTAAAATGAACATATTTTTGTTTAAAGATAAATACACATTACACTGATCAGATACATAACTATGATGCATGTTCATTTATTACACATTATTAAATTAGACAGTGCACTCAGATGTATAACTGAATAAAAACAAGGAACAACAACAAATGAATGAAATTAATAATAAACCTATGCAAAAAGAAGACTTTACATTCAACTAAGTCAAATTTCAGCACATCGTATACGTTTTAAAATGTCAATACAATAATTAGTGACAAGGCCATATGGGCAAAATACTGCCAAAGTAGTAATTTTATTAGCAGATCTAGAAGCTTTTGGGTTTCTCAAGTAAACAGTTTATGAAAAATGACCAGTAATATTTACTACTAACAAGTGATATTTACTGAGAAAGTGAAAAATTCACCAACTGTATAATCACAAAACCTCTCACAAACAGCTTAAATATGTTAAAATTCATATTATTCTTATATTCTGTTACATGCAACATTGGTATTATTACGTCTACTCATAAGCAGCATGCAAAGTGATACTGTGAATGACACCTTTTGACTGTATATGTAATTGCTTGTAGTCAGTTAGTTACACAAGGTATAATACAAAACGTGGTAATGATTTATCGAGTTTTTAAATTTTTTTTAGTTATCTACAACAGAGATGTCAAAAGACAAAGCACTGCACACTCGTTTATTCTAAGACTGGTAGTTTAAATAACAATTTAAAGGTAGCTGCAGTATTATGAAAAGGTTGTAAGAATATGATTTATAGTCTAGAAATATCTAGTGTTCATTAAAGTAGTGAATATAGAAATGTGAATTTATTCTTTCAGAAGTGTCTCCTCAGTGAAAGGAACACTTCCCATCCTTTATATATTAAACTTATATTGAATTATAAGTCACATTTCTTATTATCTATTGCACTGTATAGAAATTTTGATTAGTGATGTTCTTGATGCTTGTAAAATGTCTAAATAGAACATTTAGTTACTTTTTGAGGTCCCTCTGCCAATTTCCTGCTTTGTGGAGTTAGCAGTATCACTTGAGCCATTAATATTCAAATTTCTATAAACAGAATTGTCTACTTAATTTATTCTTTCCATTATAACTGAACATTCAGCATGGATTTCAAAGAGTGACCTAAAGTAACATATAAAACTTTTTATTTTACAACTCAGGTTATTTTAAAGTGAACAACTTCATACTTCTGAATTTTAAAATCCTCTAGCACAATCCTATTAATTACTGCAAAGTACCAATGATCATATGCAATACTTGAGTAAAATATTCTGGGCCACAGCTATATTATAACTTTATTTACAGAAAGTCTAAAAATGGACTATTACAATAAAGATTATGCTATTTTATCAATTCATCACCACACACTTTAAGTTTTTATTTATATTTTATGTTATCTAATAAATTTATTGTTTATTTTCATTATCTGAGTTCTATATACATAAGAAAAACAAGCAATAAAATACATTTACTTAAATTATATATTGTTATAACTCTGTAGTGACTAGTAAAACTTGCAGATAAATAGAGAATTTTCAACTTTTTTTTTATAGTGGTTTATAATAATTAGCATATTTAAAAAAAAACTACTGTCCATCACATCATTAACAGAAGTAATTAATAAACACAGGGTTTAGACAGATCCTTGAATGTCTCTAGTCACACTTAATTTCAAGTTAGGAATAAAATTTATACCTATACTCTGTTTTCTATTTAATCTCTTACATTTACTTAAATCACTTACGTTGAAGCTGGACATTAAAGCCAAAACACAAAAACCTCAGAATTATAAATTAATATTGCATATTTATATTTGTGGAGAAAACAATGACATTTCATTCATTGCTGCTACTCAAAAATCAAGACACATCTAGCTGTACGACTTTTTAATTGAATAATTCACTTTAAGAAACTATTTTTAGTTGTTTTTGTTTAACAGTTCAATTCATAATCCTAATCTGACTTAATTTTTCCTGTACATAAGGTAATTTAGCTTCAGCTTAGAAGCGCCATTATTTAAAATGGAAAATCTCATATATATAGTATAATGTACTTTGTTTTTGTAACAAATATTAACTAATTAACTAACACTTTAAAACCTTTACAAGGTGGATTTACTTATAAATTGAAATGTACAATGAAACATCGTTGGCTAGTTCATAATTTTCAGGTGTTACTGCTTTAGTGTCCATCAAGTCTGTATCGTATCAACGCCCAAGAAACTGATTTAAACGCAACTTTAATTTGCAAAGCGTAATAGTTAAGATTAAATTTTCACCCTAGTCAGATTAATAGGGCCCTTCATTGTTTCTTAAATATTATATTATTACTAATACTAACAATGTATTAAAACTTAGAAAAAGAAATACGGTCACGTTGGTGCTCTACTTGGTATAACGATACTGATTCAAAATACGTTCATATTCATCATGGTAGGACCGTGATCCCCCAGATTTTACGACTCAAGCGCCTTAACCACCGTGCCCCACTAACATAAAAAAAAATAACGCAAAATTTGTCCCCAATAATTAACAAAAGTTCTGTATCGTGATAGTCCCAGCTGGTCCATAAAATTGTAAGTTGAAACTCTATTAAATGTTTCTAGGACTATATTAATGTACAAAAGTTTGGCCTTAAATAAAAAATTATGTTTCGCAGAAAAACACAAATTATTTCAATTCATTCTTTATTTTATCGGATATTTGTTACCTTTTATTTTATTTTACTTGCCTTTTTGGAGTAATTTATATTTTTCTAATTCCTGTGAAAGTCTTTTCTGTAAACCTTCGTAGGCTGCCATTTTGATAGTTTAACAGATAAATTATAGTGCCATCTAATGTTCTAATCCTTAAATATCAATATATAATAAATGCATTTGTATTAATAGAAAATAGTTAGAGCATTGTTTTTAGATATTAATGCGAATTGCTCAAGGGTTATTCGAACTATAAGTCCCTAAATTTGAAGAAACAGAAAAGAAGGAATGTAGCTCGCCAACAGTGACACTCGAGAGTTTGGTGTTGCCTTTGACTGACAGAAGAGTGGGATGATAACTTTATTTATACCTGACAGGGATTTAGTTTAAAAGAAGAGAACGCAATAAGGAAAATTTCGGGCTATTTACACCTGGAGTGTTCATGAACGGTCGTTATTTATTTCCCGCACGCGTGTTCATTTTAGACAACGAAAGAAATATTATTTGGAAATTCCGCTGGAGTGTGTTTTACTTGAATAAATGGAATTGGTGAGAAGATAGTTGTGAAAGAGGTCAGTACAAGATTGTAGTTCTTGGTTTCGAGATATAAACTTCTCGGTTGAATGAGGGATTACCGTAGGTATTAGAACGAAGCAGTGCAGTTCAACGGGCATTTTTCGAAGTTGATTTTATTTTTATTATTGTTGCGCGGTAACGGCACGCAAAAAAATAATCTAATAACATCTAAAATGAGAAACTTTAACCGCTCTGCCGCAATCAGATCAAGTTGTAAAGTAAGCTAATAAATAAGTTCAAATGCAAAATTAATGCACGGAGAAGTAGAAGACTTTACAACATACTATTATTTTATTAAAACACAAAGTACTGCTGTTTATAATCAGTAATTCAAATCTTGAATATAAAATACGATATGTTTTAGAAATGCACAAGTTAAATAATCCAAAAAGAAGCTGATGGATATATATTTTTTCTGTATCTATGCGGTATATAAATAGACCCATCATAGAATTTACACACTGATTAAAAATGCATTAAGTCTATAAATATATCGAGACTTCTACTTTTTTCTTCATCTCTAGCACATCAGTAAGGTAAAGTCTTGTTTGTTTTGTAATTTCGCACAAAGCTACTCGAGGGCTATATGTGCTGGCTGTCTCTAATTTAGCAGTATAAGACTAGAGGGAAGGCAACTAGTCATCAACACCTACCGCCAAATCTTGGGCTGCTCTTTTACCAACTAATAGTGAGATTGACGGTACATTATAAGGCCCCTACGGCTGGGAAGGTGAACATGTTTGGCGCGAACCCGCGATTCTCAGATTGCGAAGCGCACCCCCTTAATGCGCTAGGCCATGCCAGTTCCGGGTAGGGATTTAGGTTAAATTATCATTTCGTTCTTCGAACGAAAAATAACTAGGGGCGGTCAGAAACTGTTGTTTCTTTTCACCCAACACATGGCAAGAATAGATTAGGCAAGTGATTATGGAAATGGTGAAATAAAATTCCAGTGGCTTGTTAGTTACTTCGTCATTTGAATGCGACGGTCATGGATGACTACGAGGCTAATATATTATTAAGTTTCAATGGGAGGAGCGTCGTGAAAAGCTGAGAATCAGTACGGCACGGCCCACCGCAGAGAGGAGAGGACGAAGGAAGATCCAGCACCACAGCAAGGCGTTATGGTTATTTAAATTTTAAAAAACTAAATGTAGGTAACAAAACTTACGTTTAAATATTATATGCCAAAAGACGAACCTCTTCTCAGGGCTGGGATCTATAGATCCTATCAAACGGAACTTTTACTGTGGGGGAAACGGGAGTACCCCGAGAAAACCCACTTTCACGACCAGGGCGCCGAATAATAGGCCCTGGAGGTGCCCGGAAGAAGAGCTGTAAGGAGAGAAATTACACAGATTAGTAGCATGTAACAAACAGTAACAGTTAAAATTGCAAATGGATTAAAAACAATAAGAAATAAGCAGAAAGGTAGCAACTTGGATGCAGTTTTGGGCTAAATTGGCAACGGTTCATAGGGACCAGACCTCCACACGAAGTCTTGCTCTGCTTTGGGTCTTAGGGCCTTTAGGGGGGACTTGAGAGGCGACATGAGAAACTGTTCACTAAGACTGAGACTGTTCAGAATTGGCTTGCTGGATGCTCTTGTGGTGCGCTTCTCTTCAGGATATTGGGTCGTTTGATTAGTCACGTCAATTTCGGTTTGAGAAACCGCGTCATCAGTTTGGATATTGTCCGTCGAGACAGATGATTCGCAGGTTTCTGGTTTGTGTGCTCTGGAATACTTTAGTAACGAAATCTGCTTGGGTATATTTTTCTGATGATTGGTCTTCGGCTGGTGGGGCGGCTGAGGGCATGGTGGATGTCTCACAAGGCAGTGGTATCTGAGTGGGTTGATTAGGGGTTTTGGGTTGTGTAGAACGGCGGCAGGGGCGTTCAGCACTATAATGGAAAATATGATAGTAACAGCCATTACGAAGGATGGTATCGGCGATAGATTTACTAGTTGTAACAATCTTCATGAAGTTGGTGGCTTGACGGGAGGATTTAGAATAAATCCGGAGGACGGCGTAAACCACTGATTGGGTCTGATTCTCTACGGCGACCTTAATTTCATTTGGGTGAATGGATAGGTGAACTCCTTTTAGGAAAACTGTGAAGAGGCTGGTAGGGCTTTTCGCGGGAGCACAAATGATTTTCATCGGGGTGTTCCAAGGCTGGCAGAGGTAGGACAAATTCTGAGGCGTTGACGGCTGGAGAAGGACTCCTCCACGGCGTAAAATTCGAGTCCTTGACAAGTCAATGGAAGCGCTGGGCTTAGCATACACTATGAACGTGGCAACCTGAAGAGGCGATAAGCCGTCGACGATTACTGGCGGGACAGTTGTCGGGATTGGCACAGCAGGACCTGGAAATGACAGGGTCATTATGGTATAGCAGAAGAATGACAGCGTCATTATGGTATACCAGGAGAAGTGTAGAAACTCCGTTTTGTATTTAGTATCATATTGTTGTGTTTCGTATTTTCAACATTTTAAATATAGATGATGCCTGGAGAGCTCCCGATGTTAAAATTACGTAAGGTTGGGAAAGTCACCGAGTAGACTTGCAGAGGGGTATCCAAAGAAAAGGCTATGGTGTAATTACGAGAATAAGTGTTTTGCATTGAGCAAGTGACAAATAATTGATGATTAATATAAGTTAATCAGTAAATTGTAGTTAGTTTCTTTAATTTGAGCTTGGAACAGTGATTGATTTCAGTAAAGTATTTGTATCAGTGTTAATTATTGGGTATAGTTAATTAATGTTTCAATTATTCACCAAATTGTACAAGTTTGTTTATGACGTTAGTAGTAGTATATCCATTTGAAAGCCATTATATATTTAGGTATACAAGAAGTCATAATAGCTTGTACAGACATAAAGCAATAAATATACTATTTTTTTTATCGATTTGTGGAGTGGAGTTTAAATTATTTTCATTAGACCTTTGGTGGACTCAACAGATAGCTCAATGTGGCTCTGTTATAAAAAAACACACACAAATTGCCACAAGATAAAAAAAACACACTAACGAAAGAATATTATTGTGGTATGAGTATGTACTAAACGATTCCACTTGTTTAGAGAAAAAGTAATACTTTAAAATTTGGTTTACACAGTTCTCCTGTGAAATTCTCAAGCTAGTAAATAACCTTAGTATTTTGCAACTCGAATAGAAATAGACCTAAGCAAAAATGAAAGTTTGTGTATCCGATTTTCACACGGGAATGTTTAAAGGCTTAAAGATATAATTAAATGGTGAGCTCGACTATTCTTATTTGTAAATCAAAAACTACCTGTTTGGTTTGCACTAGCTAGCTGGACAAACAAAAGCCAACTTTTGGGTAACTCGGATTTTGTGTAACTTTCACTGTTTCAACTCTTAACAGAAACTCTTATTACTGAAATATTTGCTCCATGCACTTTCAGAATCACTTATTGAGTAGTTGTTTCAGTGAAGTCCAAGTTAGAATTTGAAGTTCTCAGAGTGATTTAAATTTTGTTACCCCGTTTTACTTAAATTTAACTTTAGATTGTTTATTATTAAAACGTTCATTGTAGTTCTTGCTAGTCTTACAATATTCATTCTAATGCACACACATATCATTTGCCTTATTGCTCATTGTAATGCAAATTATATTGTCTTTTAACATTTTTATATGAACCTTTTCCTTGCTCTTTAGTTTTTGATTCAATATTGTAATTTGAAGAGAAATACATCTGAAAATCCAAAGTTAAAGAACTTCCTGTTTTCAGTAGATCTAATGTCTTTGCTCTGCTAGTAACTTGAGACGGAAGTATTATTTTGATTTCATAATTTATTCTGTATGTGTGAAAGTTGTTTGTAACACAATGTGGAGAAAGTCACTAATTTTACTTCACTCCAGTTATTTTAGTTCCTTCGTTATTCTCTAGAAATTACAAATGTTATATCCATAGGTGTCTGTCTGTCCTCCAATGGTGGGTCAGATGGTGTACAGCCAACCTTATGTTTCAATGTGACTGTCCAACAGTGACAGAAATGGTATGCAAGTCCTTAAAATATGGTGTTAAAGAATTTGGTACCATCAGCCTGATATAACCTGAAGAAATGTGGTTGAAACATATAACAAAATATCATATTTTGCAATCATAAATAATTTTAGTTTAAAAGATGTATTACTTGAGTTAATTAAATACCATAAGGTAAATTAGCAAACCAATTAAACATTAGATACTATTAACAAGTATTTCACCTGTGGGCACAGGGGCCCAAAAAGTGCACTGAAAAATTAAAAACATGTAAAACTAAAATTTTGCTTGTGAAAGTTTTCACAGAGAACAGTAATTGAAAATTACGACTAACAGAACTACAGTCAAAGATTTATGTCTATTTTCAATTATATAAATTAGAATTGAAATATATTAGGTCAGAAAAAAAATGCTTTTCTTCCCTGAACTTGTAGACTCCCTTGGCAAGTATTGGTTTAGTTTGTTTGGAATTTCACACAAATCGAGGCTAGTCTTCTTTAAATTAGTAGTTAAAGTCAAGAGGGAAAGCAGTTAATCATCACAACCTAGCCCTAATTCTTGGGCTACTCTTTACCAACAAATAATAAGGTTGACATCACTGTATAAATACTCCTGTAACTAAAAGGGCAAGCATGTTTGGTGAACAAGCAGTCAAACATGCAACCAGCAGATTGGGTACCTTATCCACTTGACCCTTCCTGGTAAGTACCAGAGAAGTACAAGTTTTATAAAATGTTTTTTAATGTACATAAAGGCCTTTACTTTTATTAGTATCTAAAACATTTTTTGAGGCCTTTAACATTGAATGTTTTGTTCCTTATGTGGTGTAAACAGCCATATTAGCAAGCTTTGAGGAATGCTTAGTTAGATTAAGTAATGAATTTTAGAAACTAAAATTGAGATAACATAGTTCAAGTTGCTTGTTTCTTCTTTCTTTATAGTAGTCAAAATCTATTCTGCCTAAAGAGATATTGTATTATCATACACCATCTGGGTTATCCCCTTCTAGCCAAGTTTAAAAAAAAGTGTAGAAATAGAAATGGTGTCAAATGAATACAAAAAAAAGTAAGTTTACCTGCCAAACTCATGCACACTTTTTTGAGCCAATTCTACCTGGAAATTGTCGAGTGAAAACATACTTCAAAATAATCACAATTAGTTCCATAGACACCAATTCCAAGAGAAGGAAAGTTGTGGAACTAAATACACTTCAGTGGAATCAACCCCGATTCCATCTGTGCAAGTGTACATAATGTGCTTTTCTATTTGTTAGTTATATCGATGAATTCATTCACATTTGTCTAGTAAGATTATTTTACAATTAAAAAACTTGTTTTTTGATTTGACATGCTGTTATTAGTGGATGTTTGATACTTGTTGGGAAATTGACCCAAAAGTCTCATAAGAATACCAAATTTGAATAAACCATTAAAAAGTGAAGAAATGAAATTACTTAAAGAAATGTAGTTGACTCTCAGTTTTCGAATACAAAAATATTAAAGAGACACAAAGAATATTTAAAACCCAGATAGGTCAGAATAAATAAAATGTAAACAAAGTAAGATAACTGCAAATAAAAGGAGCTAATGATTCCTGAAAATAACAAACTTGATACAAAAAACACTATAATTAGTATAGTATTGTGGTACACATTTGACAGAAAACTATCAAGTCTGAGATTTTGTAGCACTGACAATTTTGAAAAAATAAAATAGAAATAATGAATATGTTAACCATTCACAAATAACTGAAGTTGTTGAATTGAATAACTTACATCATCAAAATAAAAAAAAGAACTTGATTCATTTGGTTAGATAAAATTTAAATAAGTCTTCAGACTTATGAATTACATTAAAGTTGAATATTTTCTTTAGAGAGTATGTAGCACTACTAAATTATGAAAATATAATTTTAATTTTTTACATCAACTGTTCAAAAACCTTACACATACAAGTGCAATATTCCTTTTACATGCTGCCCATCTATCAAAGAACTGGTTGTGGATTACTCCTTAAGGCAAATTTTTGACTTATTTTTCTTAATAAACTATACAAACTACCAAAATGAAGAAAATGTGTTTTTTCCTTCATTAAAATTAAAGACAAAAAAAAGGTAGAAACATATATTTATGTCTACAGATGAGATGTCTCTGTGTGTACATCTTAAGGGATTCTGCAGAAACTATTGAAATTTTACACATATTTGTTAAATTATATTAATCAATAGTACTGTAAAACTACAACAAACAAAATATAAGGTCCTTTACATTTAAATAACCCTGAAAAATCTGTAACAGTAATGATGGTGTATATATATGAGTGAGTAGTGTGTAAATGAAACTGAATGTGTCAAAACCATATTTCCATTATACCTATCAATGGATTAGTAGAGATATCAAACAAGTTAGTTTAGGAATAAAAAAAGAAAACAGTTTCCTTGAGCTTGTATGAACAGTCAATAACACAGCATCTCTTCTCCAAGTACAAAGTAGTTTCATTTTTATTAATTTTGCTTTTTCCATACATCTTAATAAAATACTTAAATCACTTTTATGCTTGTTTCTAAAGCTGTAGAAGTGAATGCACATTACTCACTATCTACAGATGCCTCTTCATAAAAATGCCTTTCTACCTCACGTTTATTATTTACATGATTGTTCACTTTTAGGAAGATAAAATTTAAAAGATAAAATTAAAAGTTAAAATTAATTAACTTATTCATGATGTCAGAGAAACACATTGGTTCAAAAATCAATTTAACATAAAAATACAAAGTTCTACAACTTAAGCATTTGTAAAAGATGAACCATTCTTCAACAGTTTGCTTTCTGACAAATAAAGGTTTTGCACTTGTTAACTTGGAACACTTAAGGTTCTCTAGAATATTTAGGCCCAAAGCTTTTTCATTATTTGTCTCCTTTCCAAAATGAGTTAACATTGACAATGGTTAAATTTAATTGAATGCTGTTTTATCATAACTTACTAACTGTTGTTATATAACTGATTTTGAATTATGTTTTCACCATATAAAAGTTGTTAATTATTTAATAAGTAGTTCTCCTTACTTAACAAAAATTATGTTGTTATTACAAAAGGAAAAATCACTGCATTTATAATTTCAAATTTTTTAAAGTAAAAATATAATAAAAAGTGGAATCTTTTTCTCTGGATTCCAAATAAAAAGAGTGATCTAATTTGATTTATTTTTTGTTGAAACTTCTGAGCCTTAAAGTTGATTAAATATATGAGACCACTCACCATGTGACTTCAGTTTTTGTAGCTATAAAGCAAATGAAGCCAATTAATATGTAATCTTTTCATAATTCTTTTAACACGATAGACTTAGAATATCTCAATAACAAGAAAACATATCACTTTTAGAAACAAACATTATTATATCTGAATCATCCTTTTCTTTGTGTCATAAATATATCTTTTAAAAGTCAGTTGAAGTTTCACATGTTGGTCAGCATTAGCGTGTCCTGACATGGCTAAATCTTCTTTGCCCTTTACCTTCTTCTTGGTTGTTGACAGAAGAGATTTAGTTGATTCTTTGAGCCCACCTGAAATTATTTGGATGTACAATCACATTAATTTTTAAAATAATTTTTATACATACTGTATTTATATATATATATATATTAAGTTGTTGAATATAGTAACTTATATCACCGAATTAACCATGTTGGAATACTTTAGTTTTAAAAGCTATCATACAAATATTACTAGCAGTAAGTAATGTAGTTACAATGATTAACATAGGAAAATGACATGCACTGTATGTTCACAGCTGGGTTAGTCAGTATGGGGCAACCAAATGCATGTTTAGAATGAGAGAGCACCATACAAAAGTTGGAACACCAATCCTTCAGGGTAATAGAAGACTAACTGAGAAACAGAATCCACTACAGACAAAAAAAAGGCAAAATAACAAGTAGTGTCTAGGGACAAAGACTAGTGAACAAACAGAAACCTCTAGAGCCAAGACTAGTGAATGAGTAAGAACCTCTAATGGCAAAGAAAACTAGCAAACAAATAAATTCTTCTAGAGATACAAAAGTTTAGTCATCAGTAAGTCCTTAAGAAACAAAGACTAATCAACCAGTAGAATCCTCTAGACAAAAATGACCAGTAAAGAAGCAGAATCCTCAGAAGACAGAGAAGACTAGTCAACCAGTAGAATCCTCTAGACAAAAATGACCAGTAAAGAAGCAGAATCCTCAGAAGACAGAGAAGACTAGTCAACCAGTAGAATCCTCTATACAAAGATGGCCAGTAAAGAAGTAGAATCCTCGGGAGTCAGAGAAGACCAGTTAACCAGTATAATCCTCTAAAAGCAAAAAAAGAATACCTTGGAAAATACCTTTAAACTATCCTATTTGAAAACTTGTTTATTGTTGACTAAAGTTTTCATTAGGTAAGCATAAATGTTCTTAAGGCTTTTGTAGTAAGAACAAATGACTATTAATAATAAAAACAAAACAGACACTAACAAAATAAAAGTATCTGCATTTATTTAAAAAAAGTTTCCCAGTCCATTTATTACTCACCTGGGACATGGATTTTAATTTTTCCACTCTGTCCAAAGCTTCCATCAATTTTTCCACTTTCTCCAGTTGATAAATTTATATTTAAACCAATAAATGCCTGAATATTTGTTTCCTTCTTAAAAATTGATTTTCCAATCACTTCTTGGTCATTAACAATCCTTTCAACAATTCCTTCTTTCATTTTTTGTTTGTAAACTTTTAAGTTTGGTAAGGCATTCTCTGTATATTTGTTATCAGTGAAAAGTTCCTGAATATGTCCATAAAATGCTAATCGACAAATATTAGCATGGATATCTGTATCTAACTTTGAACCAATGAAAAGTGCACCAGGATATATAAGCACTGGTCTTTCAAACTCTAAAAGAACAAACTGTTGAACAGAAACAAAACCATTTTCATTCTGTACTAAATTTTCTTCACAGTTTCTTGAACGTTCAGGAAATAATTCATCCTGGTACTTGTATTCTTTGGAAAAGTCAAAATTGATATTTTCTACACCCTTTGCTTTTAAATCTGACATTTGATTGTCAGAAACTTCTTTACTAACATTAGCTACAAGTCCAAAGAAGGTGACCTTTGCCATCACTGTATCATGCAATACACTGATGTGAAACTTGGCTTTGGTGCAACAGGTACTTTTAAAATAGGGAATCTTCTTAACTGAAGCAACTGCCGCATATGTCACTGTTATCGTTCCTGGTGAAGATATAACTCCTCTTTCCAGCATTTTAGGGTCAAACTGGGTCACACAAATTCCTATTCTTCCACCCTAATAATGGAAGAAAATTCTTCAGATATAACAGTCATCTAGAAACAAACATACAATATCCTCTCTCTTTACTGATTTTCCCAAAATGCCTTTCAATTTGCAATGTATTTTAAATGAAAGTACATTTTATAATTAAATTCTTATATTAGGTTTAGTGAGAATTAGTTATTATTTTAAAGTACTTTTTAGGTATTTGATGAAAAGAAACATATAATAAATGAACTTTTTGCAAATTGTCTTTACTTATATAACTTATGAGACCCATGGTACTTTGAGCCCAAAAGTAATTGAAGTGTATAAATTCATCTTACGTGAAAAAAAAATTATCAAATTGTATTCACACAGGGCTTATAAATGTGCTTTCAAAACATATTTCTGATTAGTAATGAAATACAAAAAAATAAAATAGAAACAGTGAATAACAGGACTAAACTTGCCAAAAAAAATGTAGGTTATTTTTAACTAACAATACTCAGAAAACTTTAATCCATTTTCACTGAAAAAAGTATTGCGTAAACTATGAAAACAGGATTAAAGTTTTTAATACACACAAACAGATACTGAATGAAATTAGTCAGGTAAAAAAGTAAATTAGAAACTATTGAAGTGTCAGTAATCTACCACTAAATATAAGAACTAAAAATTAACTTAGAAATCAGTGTAGTGGTAAATATCTATTCAGTTTGTTATGTAGAATTAGTGTACTAAATCGTTCAATACATAAGAACTCTGAAACTCAAAGAAGTAGAATGTATTGATTGATCAGTTTGGTATCTCCATTATTAATGATTTGAATATTCATTGTTAAACAGACTGCATAAACAAACAACAATGGATTTCATAAAAACATTGAGGACACCTCTCACTTCTTATCCTTTAAAATCAAAGTGCATTAGCAAATATTTAAGATTTCCCAAAAAACTTTGTTAAAAACACCATATCTGTGACTTGCATCACTATAGCTGTCATCTTAGCAGCTGGCAACAGAGAAAGATCATTACAATTACAGAAATGACTAGCTGTTGAAGAAGATTTCAACATTCACCAAACATTATTTGTAATTAGTAAGCCTAAAAAAAATGTTACTTAAACAAGAAGTTAATGTGAAATGCAGATGGTGTCACAGTTCATAGAACTAATGTGACACTCCTATAACTGGTATAGAATACATCTCAACTTAGATACCTTTAAGTTATTTTTTATAATTTAAATGCAGTATTCTCCATGAAGCTAATGGCTTCCTGGTAAACTTGCACAATTCCTCCTACTTAGGTAAAGGTTAAATACTGCAAAGACTATTCCAAAGGGGCTGGATGTTACTTTTCTGTTTACCTCATGGATTCAGTTTAGTTCATTTAAAGGAGTCACATAATAACTGGAATAACTTAATATGAGACGGGGGTTCTTTTTATTGTAAATTTTTTATTTGAAATGAACACTGACAAACAATCTCATAATCTAAGGATTGTGGGATACTGCATTAGAAGCCTGGTCTGACATGAGAGTATGAAATTTCACTATTTTTGATCACATTTATGTAACTTTTCTTCATCCCGGTACCACATGCAGTCTTTAGGCAAAACAGAGGTCAGCAAGTTCAGTGAAACACATTCACTCTTTATTTTATGAAAAAAATAATTGTCTTGTTCATTGATTTCTACTTCTTTTCTTTTTAAGTTCATTATTACACTGCACAGAAACATTTCTGGAACCTTTTGTTCTGTAGGTACAAATGGATACCAGTGTACCTACAATACCAAATATTCACAGTCCAGAAAATTGCTTCTATTGCGAAAAAACATTTTCTCAGTCGAAAGGGGTTGGCATTTGGCAGATTTTACACTAAATTCAAAAATATTAACATGATATATGTATGGTGTTTCTTTTGATGTATTTTAGTCACCACAGTGGTTTTCCTACATAAGACAATGCACAGTACTGGACAAATAAAGAAAGGTTCACTTTAACCTTTTCTATGATTTGTCCGAGATAACTTGGATGAAATCCACTTTTAAAAAAAAAAACATTTACCAAAGTTAATTCAAATAACTCATTTTTTACTATGTTGTTTTAATTATTTGCATGTTACCATGTATTATAATATCTAATACAAAGCAAAAAAAGGTACATTTTATTATAGCTCATTTCTCACCCCCAAAATTCTAACACAGGAGGTGAAAATGAAAAGCATTTTTTTTTTAATTTATAAAATGAAAAATTGCATCTTGAAAGAAGAAAAAAGATAAGTCAAATAGGTACTGAATTATATCATACTACAAGGCTAAACGTGTTTCAAACAAAGAGAAATTAAGCCTGACTTACTAGAAGTGATATATTATTTTAGTACGACTATTTAGACAACACTGAAAATTAATAGAAAAATCATTTTTCTTATAATATTTAACAAAAATATTAAAATCTCAAATTACTTTTCCCTCCAATGAACTATCTGTTTATTTCTAAAAGGAAAGAAAAAAAAAAACCCTGCTCCAATTAGAAAATGTGTTAATTTCTTAGTTCCACAATATGCAAAGCCTTCCAGTCTTTTTTCAGGGTTAGACACCAATGGGTTCAGCAGAAATTCAACAATGCTGATAATTATTAGATTATCCCCAGCAGTGATGATTTCTGCAATTACATTAATTCAGTCTTATAAAAGAAAAGACATTGAGAAACATGTACAAATTGTGATAAATTACATTAACAGAATCCACCAATTTAAGGTTAATAAATTTGTTTTGGTTTTACATAGTTACTGTTAACATGAAGATATAAATCCCAAAACAGGGATCTAACCTGTAAGTGTAACAAGTGTAATGGAAAAACATTAGTATACTAGTAAGCAGTAAGTTTCTGTAAACAACACCAATACTTCTAATTTTCCTGCAGTAGTGTAGGGTATTTGGCAGTTTGTTAGATAGGACTGAAAAGAGGATTCACAGTTAGGATATATTCAGAAATAAGAAACTTACTCAAGACAGCACAAACTGAAAACATGAAATCTCAGTACCAGTATATAAGGTACTAATAGTAAACCTTTTTAATGCTTAGAGAATGTCTCTTCTAAGCTGATGTGCTGTTCTGAACCATGTTTCAACAAGCAGGTACTGAAAAACTGATCAACTCTTTGTATTTGACATGTTTGAATTATATATTACAGGAGAGCAGTTTAATCAGTTATGTATGGGCATCAGTTAGATCAGATTGTGATATACATTAATTAAATTGATTGTTTCCAGTTATTTCAATAATCAATTATTTGAAGGCACAATTAAATTAGCTGTCACAAAACAAACTCATCTCATTTAAAATTTCTGATAAACCCAACAGTGAATTAATAAAAATTATAATTAAATTAGCTGTGACAAAACAAACTCATCTCATTTAAAAATTTCTGATAAACCCAACAGTGAATTAATAAAAATTATAATTAAATTAGCTATCACAAAACAAACTAATCTCATTTAAATTTCTGATAAATCCAACAATGAATTAATAAAAATTATGATGAAATTAGCTTTCACAAAACAAACTAATCTCATTTAAAAATTTCTGATAAATCCAACAGTGAATTAATAAAAATCATGATTAAATTAGCTGTGACAAAACAAACTCATATCATTTAAAAATTTCTGATAAACCCAACAGTGAATTAATAAAAATTATGATTAAATTAGTAGTCACAAAACAAACTCATCTCAATTAAAAATTTCTGATAAATCCAACAGTGAATTAATAAAAATCATAAGTAAATTCACTGTCACAAAACAAACTCATCTCATTTAAAAATTTCTGATAAATCCAACAGTGAATTAATAAAAATTATGATTAAATTAGTAGTCACAAAACAAACTCATCTCATTTAGAATTTCTGATAAATTCAACAGTGAATTAATAAAAAAATATTATGAAATTAGCTGTGACAAAACAAACTAACCTCATTTAGAATTTCTGATAATTCCAACATTGAATTAATAAAAATTATAATTAACTGTCAGAAAAATAATCAACTGAGAGAAATTAGAATTTACAAATATTCCAATAATCAATAAATTTGAATTAGGGTTTTCATTTCTTTCAACTATACAAGTGATTAAAATACTGCCATTGTGTTAGTTTGTTAAGTATAAAGCCATGGATTACTTAAGTTCTACCTACTAAAGGTATCAAAACCAAATTTTAGAGAAGTGATTTCTTTCTTCAAGTTGTTCAGCATAGTTTGTTAATCTATGAACGGAGTGGAAATGTTTTGTGATTCAAGAATCTCAGGTTTGTTTTACAATACCACCAAACTCATTCACTCTGTCTTTATTATGGCAAAGCTACTGAGGATATCTGTAACTTTATTAGTTTTGAACTGAAAAGAAAGAAGGCAACTAACTGGTAGCATCCTTTAGTTGTAAGTGGAAGCACATTACTTTTTACCTAATTGTAAATCTGCCATATTTGTATAAGGAGGCAAAAGTTTGAGAGGTTTGGATTCATCCTCATTTTTTTCCAGAAATTAATAACTTTATTCTTAGATGTTACATAAGTTGGCTTGGATTTAGGGAAGGGGGTATGTACCCCATTTATTCCCCTTCCATCATTTCTACAGAAATTAATAATTGAATTATTTTATGTTGTATAAACAGGCTCAGATTTAGGTTGAATAAAGTCTAGGCCCCTTACTTCTTCCCAGAAATTAAATAAGTGATGTTAATGTTGTATAAGTAGGTGCATATTTAGGGGAGGGGTTCAAGTCTATATTGCATCATTTTCTGACATTTACTAAAATAATTTAAGTACAATAAGGAAACATTTAATTTCTGCAAAGCTGTAAATGTTTTTACCTGTAAGCAATCCAACTGTTTGTTGTTGTTTTTTTAGAATTTTCCTGTCAATCCTAAAAAATAACTATTACCACTCGAGAACGTATTATCCATTTCTTGACTTTCAAGAGTTTCCCTTACTTTTTGTATAGGTTTATATTGATACCTTGTTACATACCACATAAAAACAGCTATTTTGAATAGAGAAGGAATGGAACTATTATGTAATATTGAAAAACATAGGTCTAGAAAATATTTTTTTTCCCATACAGTTCTGCAAACATTCCTTTTGTTTGTGAAATGTAAGTCTTTGTGTGTTAAATTATATCTACTGGCAAGCTATAAAAGTTTTCTCTGATAAGAAGACATCAGATAATTTAAGGTAAGCTCATATAGTTTAGAAATGAGTAAAATGAGTAACAAAGAAAACTTTATTACAAGTTCAACTCAGTAAAAAAACTTACAATGTTTGGAGAAAGTTTTGTCATCGTCAGCTAGTAGTTTACCTACACACAGAAACACATATAAAGTACGAAATAAAAAAGTCACATAGTTGAAGACTAGTTAATGCTTAGTAAAAGTAAATTGTTGATGCTTGGTTTTCTTTAAACCTATAATACTTTTATTTTTTTACTAGATATACTATGATTTCTTTCGAGTTGAAATGTTTGTAACCATAAGTACTTTTGTGTTCATCAAATTAAATCAAACAGTCATTAAACCAGATAACTTTATTTAAGTGTAATGAGTATGGCAAGTGACTGAAAAATATTCTGATTACTTCAGTGTTTATTGAATACTGTTATCATGTTTACCCTATTTCAAAACTTACAAATAAATTGGTTAGTAAACTATTCCTAAGTTCAACTGTGATATGTTTTAAATAAAAACACTATCACTCTCCTAAATTATAATAAAATTTATCATTATTTAATTATCAATGTATTTGACTTACAAGGAAACGGCAAGTTATTTTATTGCATATTTCAAAAACAAACAAAATGGTGACTTATATATGTAAACATCAGCAGAAAAATAACTGGCATTTGGCAAAAACTAGCAACAAAATATGGCATTCTAGTTAATACCAAATTTATTCAAAAACCAGGCACAAAACTGAGATCTATACTATGTAAAAACTACACTGACAAACACCACACCAACATTATTTATAAAATACAATGTGATAACTGCTACGACTTCTATATTGGAGAAACAAGTAGAAAAATGGAAACCAGATTTCAAGAACTTAAAAAGTCACTGTAAGTTTTCGAACACTGTAAGTCAAATAAAGACAACATGACCATAGAAAACACTCAAATACTAAATAAAGAAACAAACATAAACAAATGCAAAATTAAAGAAGCCTTACTTATACAACAACTGAAGCCCAAAACAAACCAATACAAAGGAACACCTTTATATCTATATTAAAATATAATATAATAAATAATAATTTAAAAAATAAAAATTATAAAATTATATATTCAACATCTAAGCCCGCCATCTACATTCCAACACTCAATACACAACCTCTTTCAAACATGTGGTCAGCTTTCAGTCAGTTACCTCTTTCTTTCGTTGTGAACCTGATGATGACCAAAGAAGGTCGAAATATTGTTCACTCCTCTACGTAAAAAATTTTCTCAACCCAAACGGGTAATTTTTACATATATATTTCTCTACAAGTGGGTTTTCTTGACATCACTGAAAATGGTGACTTCATTTCCACCTCGTGTCAACACTTCCAATCCACTTTCTAAATTGAAAATGCTCATGACAATTTTCAGAAGATATCTATCAGATAAAATCAAAGGTAATTTATGGAGAAATTACTTAAACCAAAGTCAAACCAGGTGAAAGTAGAAAGATTAACAACCTGTTAAAACAAAGCAGTAATTAAAAAGCCATGAAGTTAACACACTCTCATGTGGTTTTGGTTTTCTTTGCTGTTGCTTTTAATTTGGTTGTTTTTTGCTTGTACAGGTTACCAAAAACCACTACTCTGATCGTAAAATTCTTTTGTATGCTTTTACATTTAATTGCACATTATATTCAACCTGCATTAATTATAATGTTAAATACATTAACATTTCTAGTTCTTAGTTTGTTTGTTTTTCTCTTCACTGTTTTGTAATATGTATAAAATGAAAGTTATTGTCACTGGAAAAGTTTGACATTTTATGGTTAAAAGCAACAGAGTTGTCTGCACCATTCATCAGAGAAAAAAAATGTATATGAAATATCTCATATTAAAGAAATTCACAAAGTAGTTAAATTTCCATGTCAGTTTACAAAATAAACATATCCATAAAATCACAACTAATTTTGATAAATACACCATATATATAACACCGTTTCCATGGTTATGTTGTTTGTAATTAAACACAAAGCTATACAATAAACTATGGGTGCTCTGCTTACCACAGGTATCGAAACCCGGTTTCTGGCATTGTAAGTATATTGACACATGTCGGGGGGGATATTATTATTGTTTGTAATTAAATACAAAGCCATACAATGAACTATGGGTGCTCTGCTCACCACAGGTATCAAAACCCTGGGAGAAGAAAGGGTGAGAAACATTCTGTGAAACTTAACTACCAAAAGTATTTCAACTAAAACTACTTTGCCACAAGCTTTTAAAAATATACATCATTACAGCAAGATGTTTACTTGTAGTATAAACACACACATACACCAATGACCTACAGAAAATAATGAATAAAAACGGAATTGTGCAAAGCATGAAAACTTTTGTCAACCATTCAGGTCTTTAAAACAAAGTGATATGTACAAATACAAGTTGGTTTAAAACAATAAGCATGTATAAAAACAAAAGATATTTATGAAAGTTTCCAATTAATTACAGTTCCATTTCTAAGTGCCTGTTTTCCCTTTCTTTTACTTGGCTACATTTTATAGTTTGGTTTAAAGCATGTGCACAGGATAAGTTGTGAAATGAATAGAATTGGAGACAAGTAACAGGGTATCTTACCTTTCCTTATTTTAAAAAAAGTATTTGTTTGTACAGATATACAAAACACTATCAGATATGATGGGTAAATTTAACATGGGATCAAGATTTGAAATAAAATTTAGGCAGAAACATCTGAGTGTAAAAAAAGAAGCCCCCTTCACCAAAAAAAATAAATAAATAAAAACTGTCCTACTAGAACACTGAATGGTTAGAGAAAATACACACACAAGAAATGTAATGGATTGTATTTTTTGGTTAGATATAGAGTATCCATCTGAGTTGTTTCATAAATTTCAACTATTTAAAGCTGTGAATTCAGAAACTTTAATCTGTAGAAAGTTCATCTTCAGTTTCAAACCATTGTTGACTGGGAAGTTTTTTTTTAGCAATGTAATACGAAAACTCATACAACAGATGGGTTGAAATGATGCACCCAGAACCTTAAAAATTAAATTTCCTAGGAAGCTATAAACATAATGAGAAGGATGCATTAATGGGAAACAGATTGCACGGTAATTCCAGGTGAATACTCATGAAACAATAATGTAGTTGGTCCTATACAGTGTCTACGAATGTTTATAATATTTTTCTACAGATAAGAAATAATTTTCATAAAAATATGATCTTCTTTGAAAAGATCCAATGCTTCATTAAATCTTAATTTGTTGCATGCCTCAAAATATACATAAACAAAACAAGTACGGACCTATTGTTTACAATGCACACAATGGTTTTCATTATTCTAACTTAGTTGATGATTGATATAAGTGGTGTGATCTAATCAATTACCATTTACTTGTATTTGTACTCAGACTCAAAACCAATCCATGATGAAAGACAAAAATTTGAAGTGCATCATATTTTAACAATGGTTTTTAAACAGTCTATGATGTAAGATACAATTAGATGCTAAAATATTTATGACAAGGTTTCTACTAATAGATATATCAACATTAAAAAAGCACATGCATGCACACACAGTTGACATAACAGGCTGTAAAACGTGAACGTAAAATACAATTTAATAGGTAGAAGATTTTATTTTTTTCCTCTTCCACATCATTCTTGAATAAAGTGTTTACGTTAAATCAAGCTGGGCAATATGACAATCACAATACATACAAATATTCATTATGCTGTAATGGAATTGCTTACCTGTATAGCTCTATCCACTGGCTTTTTAAACATCTGAATACTTTTCACCTTTTTCATCATTTTCATGGAAGGGATCTCTATTGTCTATACAGATAAAATTATAACTTCAAAAAGAATACATTAATTACTGATTAATCAACCAGTCTACCAAAGTCAGTTTCAGATCAAATGGCACCAGCTACATTATAATTTAATAATCAAAGTATTAGGTAATTTAATGCTCTGTATGACTGGAATATTTCCATATCCACATTCCTGGAAAAAATATAATAATTGCATGCCAATTTGATGCAGCTTGCTTGTTTTTAGAGACTCTGATATGAGCTTATGTATACGAGTTCAATATACTGATAATAAAGTTGCACACAGTGCAAACTTTGTGCTTTTATATTTCACTTGTATTAATAATTTGTAATTACTTTTTATTTTTGTCACAGGTTCTTCAACACTTACATTAAATAATAAACACACAGAGCAGTTAATTTCAACTGTCTCAATTTAACACCCAAATTTTCTCTCTTACCAATCCATAAGAATTTCAATCATACTGACAAAGAAAATCTTTAAAAAGTTTACTATTATAACTGGCTCATTTGTCCAATATTAAAGAAAAATGTGTTACTTTTTATACGCGGTCTATAATTATTATACACTACAGTATTAACTTTATAATTGTTTAAGTTGTACTTCATTGGTTAATTTTTAAGTTTAAATATTTTTACCAATAAAAAACAAAAACAATTTATTTTCTTTATCTATTCCCATATTAATCAATACCAATTAACATCTATTAATCATCACATTTCTAATCACAGCTGGAATAATTTTGTTATTTAATTAACTAAATGCTAGATATGCAATACTTTAGTGCATCTGTAGCACAGTTGAGATTGTAATGTTCTTTGATTATAGGAAAAGAGTGCTGTAAAACTTTAACAACCAATTTAACACCATAACATCAGCAAGAAAACAAACCTCATACACTGCAAATTTGTTAGTATTTTTTATATAAAATATATTTCAACTAATACAACTACCTTTGAATTTTGTTATTATACAATAAAACTATGGGCTGAGCACAACAAAGTTCACAGTTTGGTCAAAAAGATTTACTTTATAAACAACAAGAAAAAGCCCAAAAAATCATAGTTCTCAAATTTAACAAAAGATCTCTCCTTCACTAGAGGCAAAGCAGTATTTTTAAGTGGCAGGCCAAGGAACAAGAAATTCAACTAACTGTTTCTTGCAGGTACTAAACAAACCATTGAAAAGCCTGGAATCTGCTATATTCAGATATGCAATCCACATGATAGTAAGTGTTCATGGTAAGGAGTTGTGATCAGCCAAAACAACACAAGATTCCTAAGTGGACAAACTACCTTACCAGGAATGATCATACTCACTTCTGATATATTATATCATATATATATTTATTATATCTCCCCCCCATAATCAAATCATGCAAACGTTTTTCTGTTGAGGTTGGACACCTTATCGTTGACATTGTTATCTGTCACAAGGCTGCTACTACCATCACTACTGTCCTTGTCAGCACTAAACCTTCATTTTAATGACATCACAGCATCTTCAGGTTTCATAGGTTGATTTACTTCAATGATCACACACATAGTAGCTACACAGATTGCCAGTCAAACATATCGGAACCTTGCTTATGTAGGTAATTTACAAAATAATAGCACCTGATAATGACAGAAAAAAAATGCAAAACTTCAGTCACAATTAGCAGGGCTTGGAACTGACTGCTGAAGATTTATAAGGTTCTGGTCTGAAAATCAGATGCAATGATGGGCAGAGAAGAAGTCCCACAAAGTGGACTCATCTGCACAACAAGCTGTACTTTCAATAATTATGTAGTTTCTGTTGATGATGTTGCCAATCATAATTTGGTCAATTTTTGTCTAATTTTACAACTATAATCATCATATCTCATTGTACACTACATATTCTACAAATTCTACCTAAACTGGACAAAACCCACATTTTTTTTTTTAATACCTTAGCCCTGTCACCTAGATGACTCTGATTGAAGAAGAGATAATTTGTGTTGAAATAAAACTGTCAGCAACTTACATCATTTACGGATACACTTCCTTGAATCACTGTTCCTGTCATCACCGTACCCTGTCCCTTGATGGAGAAACAATGATCTACGGAAAACAAAAGTGGACCATCAGATTTTCTACGAGGTACGTAAGCCTGTTTAATTAGGTTGTCAACCAGGTCTTGAATTCCAACTGGTTCAATTTCTTCTGCCTTAGCATAAAAAAAAATCAAAAACAAATCCAACAAACAATTAGAGAAATTTAACATCAATTAAGTAAAAAGATAATGTCTGTTCATGTGTTCAAGATATTTTTCTCTTATTAATATTTTAGTATTGTACTATGTCAGCCAAAGAACATAGGTGTTGAAGAGCTCTGTAATGTATTGTTGGTTATACAGACAACCTATCATATGAATGTAAGTAGACACCCAGTCCAGAAAACAAACCTAAAACTAAGGGTAACAAGTGTTCAGTGTAGAGAGTGATGGAAAAATGATCACTCCTCTTAAATCACTGTCCAACTCTCAAGAAGAAAAAAGAGGAGGACTTAGGGTGAAAGTATGTGCATATGGCATAAAATGTCCAATTTGAGACAAGAAAATAGATATGTTAACAAAAAATTATGAAGTGCCCATTTAATTATTCCAAGATAATAAAATGAAATAGTGCCAGTTAAATAAGATCAAAAATCTTCCTGATCAACTTTACATCCAGTAGACAGATATAGAGAGCATGTTATGGTCCAATATGGTCTAAAGGACAGAAAGTGGGACACTCGTGAACAGAGTATGCAGATTAGCACACATAAAATGGTAAGAATCTAACAAAGTCTGAATGTCATTTATATTAGCACAGAATATGGTCATTTTTACCTACACTGCAAAAGTAAATGAAGGTGAGAAGCATTTCTGCTTTGATTTTGATAACGTTTTGGATAGGACTCGCATAAACATGACTGAACAGTCTCACAGATCAGAGCTAATGGGACTCATTCTGCTTATTAACAAGTAATGCAGGAAGATACAGTGATGAGGTTAAAAAAAAAAACAATTTACCTAAGAGTTTGTCCACGAAAGGCAAAAGAACACTTATGTGGTCAGGGAAAGATTTTGAAGGTGGATTATGGATAGCTGTTTCCACTCCCACTTGGCAGTGAAACAGAATACAGCAGGATAACTATGATGAGAAAGAAATGGCACGATTTGTCAAGGAAATATTATTTATGTTCTTGACTTATTGTACTTCTCTCTCTTAGACTAATTCATTTCAGGTACGATATACAGTTAAGATGGGTGGGAACCAAAGCGGTTACTGTGGCTCAAACTTGCAAGTAGAGTTATTGTGGTCTCTGCCATCATAATAAGCACAAGTTAAGGTACTGTGACAAGTTGCTTTATGAATGTCTAAACCATTGAAAGTGAAAATAACAGAGGAAGGGTTAGGAATATATGGCCCAACTCTGTAGCTCAGATAGTAGCCATGGTGATATGAGCATCAAAATGAGAACCATGGCAGGCTCACATCTTTATGGCTGGAAATTCAACTGACAGCTGAAATTTCCTGACTGGAAATACCAACAGAGTATTCAAGTCAAAGATGGGAATTTATAGTGCTGTGGGGCTTAACTCAGTAGGTATATTCTCAATGTATTTTGACTTTAAAAGGAATTCACACATACTGTGATCATGACATTTCCATCAACAGGTCTCCAGATCTTAGCTTTATAAGCTACTCTGGAGATCTGGCAAGCTCTCTATATTCTTTTGGATGGAAAGAGGAAACATTTAGCTGAGAAACTTTACTGATGGTTAATGTAAAATCAAAAGAGATGGTACAGGAACTTTATATTGTGTTAGATTGTCACTGATGATAGAATTTAATTAGTTATATCTAACATCCTCTAAGTATTACTGTTTTATTTGAGGTAATGGTTAAATAATTCTGAGTTTTGTAATATAATAAATGCATGATTATTTTCTCTGGATAATCAACATTTCCTGGCACAATTTCAAATTGCTGGCCACGTGATTTTAATTTTCTCACAACATAAACATCAGGACTCTGAGAGTAAAACAGACTAGATATATGACATACATAAGTACTAACCATAACTATATACAAATAAAGTCTGGCACTGGAAGTATTATTTTCTTTTATGTTAGTTTTCAGCAAAAACCTACAGAAAGTTTACTTTTGATAGTCATCTGAAAGTTAAATCTACAAAATTAGATATTTTTAATGTACATTTCTTATGGTAGTTCACCACTATTCAGTATGTAACTATTATAAAAGTAATCTTCTATTAGTTGGCGGGTCAGTTTTTAATGTTAAAAGATAAAACGTATTCTCAAGACGGCTGGTAAAGGTATTAAAACTTTAATTAAAATAAAGTACAGAAACAATGTTTTCATCTTCTGAGGTCATTTTTAGGTTAATTAAAGTTTTAATACCCACACCAACCATCTTGAGAATATGTTTTATCTTCAAGTGGATTTCTCATCATCATGAAAAGATAAAACAACACTGATATGTAAAATCAGGTCATGACCTTCTCTGTTATTTATTTTGTTTCATTATTATTTAACCTAAGCTGTCAGTGTGTAAAGTGAAGGTTTAACAATTTGAAAAATTAATAAAACAATTTATAAGGGTAAATCTTTCAACTACAGAAGTTAACAAACTCGTACCTCTGGTCCACCTGGTTTTGCAGCCACAGGAATAACTGAAGCTTCTGCAAACTTTGTTTTCTCTAATGTCTTCTGCATCTTCTTGGTCATCTTTAAAGTAAATCAAGCGAAAAGTAAAAAAAAAAAAGTATTGTTACGAGTGTCATTTACTTTTATGTTATCGTAATGTTAACTTTATATCATTTTTATTACAGTTTTGTTACACGTTAATTGATATTTTGAGATACGAGAATTCACTTATTGCACTTGTGATTTTTATGTGCATACCGTGAGTTACCTTGTTTCACACACTGTACAATCCTGTGATGTTTCAGTCTAATCTGACCAACAGTTATTACTTTCACCTAACTGCACTGGGTCACACTCTCAACTTCTTAATTAAAAAGTGTTAAATTTAAGTTAATTTTGGTTTGAAGAAAAGCATCAAATAATAATAAGAAAAGATACAGAATGCATGTACTAAATATCTTATTATTCTAACATATGTTTAACCTGAAATCTTCTTAAATTTTTCTAAGATCTGATAATAATTTTGGGCAAAATTCAGCCTAAGGTGCCAGATGTAGTTTGACAAGCCAAGCAGCTTATCCTCTGTTTAATGGGATAGTTGTACTTTTGTTCTGCTTGACCTTTTACTTTGAGAACACCTCAAGACTAACTTAAAAAGATGAGGCCACACTATGGTAACTTTTCTCTAACATGTTAGCTAAAAAAAGAATGTTTATCTTATATAAGATTTTGAGAGTCTCAAAATCAGATCAACTTCAACATTTGAAAAATTCCATCCTTGTTTTGCTACAAGTTGACTTGCTGATTGTATGCACTGCACTTAACATTTATCACAATTAAATTTATCTGCAATAATTCTACCATCCTGACAATCATCTATGTACTGCACATTTCTTTGCTTTAAGAAATAAAGTACTCAGATTAATTTTAACTACAATACCAGGCCTTTTCTTTCTCATTTCATCTGTAATAAAGAACTATAATAGAAATAGTTAATAGTGAAAATTAGCCTACAAATATTATTTGTACACAATAATGGTAAGCATAAATTTTCTAAATGAGAAACTCCGGTAGTAGTTACTGATACCTCAGATCATGATGCGACAAAGACGTGTTAAAATTACTTATTAAAATCAATGTTTTTAATAATGCATATTAATAAAACTATAAATTAAAACACAGTTTGGAAACCGTACAAACAGATAAGATGGAGCAATGGTTCTTAAACTTTGTTAAACTGATCATCCTAACCCGAGGAACAAAATTATGCTCCCACCTTTCATAATTTGTTAATTGCAATATTGTGTAAGAAAAATTATACAGAAAAAGTTGATGTGCCACAGTTGGTAAGAAATGCTTCCTTAGCAAGATAAGCAAATGTTATGTGCAATCATTTTTTTTTCCAAGTTATTGTTCTAATGACTTTTTTATTAAATTTTCAAACCAACAAAACTGTCTTTCAATAAACATTCATCATTAGCTTCTGGTTTCTTTGTCTTACTCACTTAAATGAATTCATTGCCTTCACCATCCATTCATTTAGCATGAATCAGTCTATACCAAGAATAAAGGAAAAGTTTTAAAAAAGAAACATACTTTCAGATACCAATAATAACCAGCTTTCTTCCGACCAGAACAATTTTAAGTAATTTATTGTAAAATAAAAGCTTACCTTCTCGATCATGCTCAGTTTCCTGTCAGCAGGAAGAAGGTCAATCTTATTAAGAACAACAACCATTTTGTCACATGTTATTTCACCTATCACTAAACATTCTGCCGTTTGAGTCTGCATCCCCTTCGTTACATCAACCACCAACATCATCATGTCAATAATTTGAGCTCCTGAAGAAACAGAAAACACAAATTAGCACAGTAACAATGTTATGAGGAAGTGCATTTCTTGAAAAGTTACTGGTTTTTAAATAAAAACCTAAGCTGATGCTTCTAACACACTGTCAGTTTTTCTCATGTGGATATTCTGATGATGCATTGTTTCCTTGAGAAGGCCAGCAGCAAAAGGAAATAAGTTTTATGACATGGCTTACATCACAAGCTGTCAAGAAACTGATATAATGAATGGATTCAGTTCTGTGAACTTAAGTGTTAAGACAATTAGAGAGAAATGAAAATAATAAATGCTTTCAATATTTATTAAACAACTTGCAAGAGCCATTTATACATGTATGTATATTTTTCCAGAAATGAAACTTTTCATTTTCAAGGAACAGACCAGCTGTTACTGGCATATTTTAAGTTCAAAATGGTCCAGAAAAATCAAGGTTCACTAACACACACACACACACATTAAAAACAACTGTTAGCATCACTATGTAAATCTCTTTATCAACTTCTTCCTCACTGCAAATAGAACATTCAAATGTATTCTAGGCAGGTAACCGAATGCTAATTAAACGTGTGATTTGTAGCTTTAACCTTTTTATTATGTATCCTTGTAAACCTAGGGCTCTCTTTTTCACCTTGTCTCTCCCCAAAACTTATTATACAAGTTCCAATGCACTTATTTCTGAACTATCTTTAACCACACTTAGATTTTTCTGTTATTAATCTATACATCCAATAACTTTCACTTGTATTTATGCAAGAAATCTCTGTAAGAAAGTGTACTGCATCCTTCTGAGCTTCATTTAACTGTAATGAAGCCCACAATTCTCAAATATAACCCAATCCTGGAAACTATCACACCTTATTAACTCCACATCTTATCTCTGCTTTCTCTATAGCCAATATATAGATGTTCCTGAACAAATAAATCCTGAAAAAAATTTCAATCACAACAAACTTTGACATCTAAACTTTAATCTAATTAAGTAATACTATAAATACAATTTACGTTATCCAGATAAAAAGTTATAATTAAGTTAAAATAGATGCTTGGGTTTATATGTGTGTGTGGGAAAGAGAGGAACTGGTTCTTATGCCATGTGGTGAATTAACAAGGAACTCAAAACCACATAAATATTCTACTAAAATTTATTTACGCATCATTGTGATACGCATATTTTGTTTTAAAAATAGTTTAGAAACTATCATATTCCCAGAATTTAAAAAAATTGTTGAATGTTTTCACTGCCAATACAAAAATACAGGATTACGTAGCAGAACATACCTCCAATAATGGTTTTAATAAGTGAAGCATGACCTGGACAGTCGACAAGTGTAAACTGAAGATAATTCGTATTCGCTGTCGTTTCATCTCGAAGACATTCTGGAAAATCCACTTCAAAAGATGAAAATCCCAAATCAATAGTGATACCTCGTTCTTTGCTTTGTGGATTTTTATCAAATGCTGCAGTACTGGCTGTTGTGCTTAAAACTTTAGCAAGAGCTGTTTTTCCGCTATCAATATGACCCAAAACTCCAACATTAAGATTCAATACATCTGACGCCATGATTACTATGGTTTTTCAAAAGGTGATTTAATTTTAATTTAAGCACCTGTTTAAATACTCATATTATTTAAACTCATGTACAGAAACTCAGAGAATTAAAGCCCGTTTCTAGACTTTGTTTAAAGTAATTTTTTCATTGCATTTCGTAACATTAACAATCAAACTGCTTCTTAAAATTATTTTTGAATTGAAAGAAACGTATTCAATGTTTTACTTCAGATGTTAGATAGAGGACATTAGACGTTAAAGGTGAATTTTCAACAAATTAAATAATAATTTCAGAAACTGCACTTTGGTTAGGTACAATTCCTGTAGGGTTACCATATTTTTAAACACTTTAGCTTTTGAGTAAAAAATGAAACAAAATATAGGGGTCCTCGTTGTTGTTGTTTTGAATTAAGCACAAAGCTACACAATGGGCTATCTGTGCTCTGCCCACCACGGGTATCGAAACCCGGATTTTAGCGTGTAAGTCTGCAGACATACCGCTGAGCCACTGGGGGCAAAGGTATGTGTCCCGCGCTGGGCAGGGAGCCCAGGTTTCCTGGGTAGAGGTCCTCGAACTCAAGTTCCTCTCTGTCGTTCGGCTGTTTCCGTGACGTTTTACAACTATGACGTAATAGTTGCCAAACACGCTTCGTTGCGTTTCTTTCAGTGCAAGTGTTTTATGTAAATCTATCGGAGCTTTTTTCAGGTTACATACTTTGTGAGACTATTTTTGTCTTGGTATTACTATTTTATATTTGTTTTATGATAACATGATTTATTGCGTTGCTTATGGTTGTAAAAACGTTTCGGCATCGGGCAAAAGCTTCTTTTCATTTCCATGCAAGGATAAGGAATTGGCAAGGTTGCGACAGTGGGTGCGGATGATTAATAGGAAGAACTGGACTCCTTCACACCATGCAAAGCTTTGTTAAGATCACTTTGAACGCTCATGTTTCGTGTCGGATCCCACTGTTTTGGTTTCCATGGGTTTCAAGCCAGGTAGGTTGAGACTCAAAATACCATCGGCAGTAGACAAGATCATCCCCACCATCTTTCCTCGTGTAGAACTAATAACTGATCTCAGCCTGCAGGGTACAGTTCTCACCCCTCTGAAGCCATCCCTTGCCATCACGAAAAGAACAAACGAATTCTCTCCTGGTTAGCATCTGCTCGCATAAACCACACCTACACCTTGCACAAACATACTTAATATGTCATATAAATTATACATTTATGATAAATATTAAATTAACTATTCAGACTGCTACACCTAGTTTGATTTTATGGACAGAATTATGACATATAATTGAAATTCATTTTGTTACGAGTCATAAATACCTGGTACAATGATTGTGGAAGGGCAGAGTTATTAGTTACCATAGTCGGCAATGTACAAACTAATAAAACCCAGTCTGTGATACCAATAATTTATAAACACCAGACAGTTTTCGAGATGCTTAAAATTGCACGTGAAATAATACAGACCATATTTGTTGTCATAACTTAAGCTTGTCATTCTTCTACTGGAAGTATGAACGACTTGCAACTGGCCTGGGCGCTATAGTATCACTCACAGTTCCGCTACTCTCGCTCGTGGAACTGTTCTCATCACTAGAACTTGTCAAATCTGTGTCAAAAGTAACTGTTCTAGGTTCGTTCAGAGTAGGTTCGAATTGATATAGCGCTACTTGACACTGTTCTGAGCACAAAGTTAAAACAGACTCCACCTCTATTTCGCTGTATGCACTGGCCATGTTTATTCACATTCAACGCGCTGGTTTTGGCGGTTTGTTTGGCAACTATTACGTCACAGTACTTTTTCTAGCGGCAAACGTAAAAACTAAAACGTTCGGATTGCCGCTCGGAAAGGGCTCTTTCTGCACCAAGTTCTTTGTTTCATTTATTAGCACATATGTTTTACAAAAAATGTGAACCTGCAATTGATTAGTATGAGTAGTTCTTTTGAATGCAAAGTATTATTTTTTTTTGTAAAATTCACCTTTAAGACCTCAAATATTTACGACTACTACTAATCGAGAGAATTAACAAAGCACCTAGAAATAAGGCTAAAAAAATATATAGATCGATGAGGCATTGACTCTTTTTTCTTTTTAGTTGGTACCAGTCCTTCGGTTTAGTATTTTTTTCAGTAAATAATGTGGATAAATACAAATTACTGCGTATGTATTTACTTGGTCACCTAGCCGTCCATTTTAATGGAAATTATTTCCACATCAGTCGTAACACCATTAAATAAGTACACTTTTTAAATTAAAGTGCTATTTGTGAACTTTGGCATACAAGTTTCAATAGTGTGCAAATATAGGTTGCTCTCTCTCTCTCTCTAGGTGTTTGGGTACATATATATATTTGTATACCCAGGAGGGACAGGCATACTAGACCTCTTCCTCTAGATAGGTAGCTTATTCTGTTTGTTTGTTTGTTTGTTTGTTTGTTTTGAATTTCGCGCGAGGGCTACTCGAGGGCTATCTGCGCTAGCCGTCCCTTATTTAGATGTATAAGACTAGACGGAAGCCAGCTAGTCATCAACGCCCATTGCCAACTCTTGGGCTACTCTTTTGCCAATGAATAGTGGGATTGACCGAACATTATAACGCCCCTACGGCTGAAAGGGCGAGCATGTTTGGTGCGATGAGAATTTGAACCTGCGACCATCAGATTACGAGTCGCACGCCTTAACCCACCTGGCCATGCTGGGCCACTGTGGGTTTAATACAAAAAGTTAAAGTATGCCCTCTCAGCCCTTTGTTTTCAGATTATAGCAGTATTGTAATGTGCTCTATTGTTATGAAGATTATTTGATAAAAATAGATTCATTCTGTCGACAGTTTTCCACTGGCATAGTTCACTAGTAGGTCTCATTGCACAAAAAATATTTTTGAGTTTTGCACAAAGCAACTCAATAGCTATTTGCCCTAGCTGTCCTTAATTTCAGTCAAAGATTAGAGACAGAGGACAAACAGTCAAAATTACTCACTGCCAATTCATGGCCTACTATTTTATCCATGACGACATCAAAATTATAATGCTCTGATAGCTGCAAGGATGAGCATGTTTGATTTAATGATAAGGATTTTGACCCTATGATCCAGAAATTGAGTGTCGAGCACCCTAATCACCAAACCTGTAAACAATGTTTCTATGAGAACTCTGATACCAATATAAACTCAAAAACAAACTCATTTGCAAAATATCTTTGCTAATGAATCAATAAACACATACTGACTAACTGAATAATAGAAAATAGATTCAATAACTCTCACTAACAAAACTATATAACACATTGGTTCAATAATTCATTTAATGTGACGAATTTATATCATTACTTATTTTCAACTTATTACTAAGATCCCAGATGTTGAATGATCATGAATAATGGGAAGTTCTTCCCTTAACAAACAATTACTAATACTAAAATATTAAAAATATGGCTTATAATATTGTCTGGTTTGGCTTCTTTTTAATTTTGCGCGAAACTACACGAGGGCTATTTGCACTAGCCGTCCCTAATTTTGCAGTGTAAGACAAGAGGGAAGGCAACTAGTCATCACCACCCACAGCTAACTCTTGGGCCACTATTTTACCAACGAATAGTGGGATTTATCACCACATTATAACGCTTCCACGGCTGAAAGGTCGAGCATGTTAGGTGTGACGGAGATTTGAACCCGCGACCCTGAGATTGCTATAATATTGTCCTCTTTTTTATTGTAATTTTCCTTGAAAAATCGTATTACACAAATAAAGCATTACATCTACTAGCCTGCTCATTCACCAAGTCTTTCTGATGGTTTTGTTTTTTAAGGACTAAGATATGCATACAAAATCATCTCTACTCCCTTATAATTACTTGCTCTCCTGTCATAGGTGGAGTTCTTGCCAAATAAGTGGTTTTTTGACTGTCATTAGATTCAAGTTCTACCACTAGTGAATCTGTTATTGCTCAGGGTATTTAGAGTGGATTTGGTAATGTTCCTCGTCTTGACATTTATTTAACATCAGACCTAGTTTCGGTACCAGTTGCAGTTGTAGCAAGGTGTACACTGCCAATTGAAGATATATCATTATTGTTGGGAAATTATTTAACTGTGGAAAAAATGGTTATTTAGCCCACATCTATTCACTGTTTCATCTAAGGATGTGCTGTGAATCGAGTCTGATTTTTTTAAAATTCTCGTAAAGCTACAAGTGCTAGTCATCCTTACTTTAGCGGCGTAAGACAAGAGAGAAGGCAACTGGTCATTACCACTCTTGAGCTACTGTTTTAGCCAACAAATAGTGAGATTTACAATCACATATATAATAATCCACACGGCTGAAAGGGCGTGCATATTTGTTACGACGGGGATTCGAACGCGTGATTTGAGGATTTTGAGTAGATCGCTCTAACTACCTGCCCATGCCAGGCCTTGTGAATTTAGCTCAGAATTTAGGAAATGAAGCAAAATCAAATTATATGTATGTATCAGAGAACGATGTTATAGATTTGTCTCAGATATGTTTTGTATCTAACGGAGATCTTGTGAATAATTGTCCTGTTGACAAATCCTTTGTAAGTAAAAACAATAGATGTGAGGGATCTGATTGAACTGGTAAAGTTGTCATGAACTCCACATGGGAGGTCATTTTAGATGCCAACAAGACACATGGCAAAATTATGAGACATTTTATTTGGTCAAACACTAGGCAAAATGTTCTTCAGGTTTGTAAAACTTGTCGTATCTGTCAATTGGTTGAAAATTCTAACCAGAAAATTCCTGTTGCTCCTTTGAAATCCATTCCAGCTTTCAAAGAACCCTTCAGCCGTGAAAATATTGATTGTATTGTGAATTATACAACTTTTATTAAAAATTAAAGTTTGATGAGTTTTTAAAAGGGCTGATTATTACAATAAGTTTTGTAAACATTTTGTTGACATCATTGTAACATTAGCAAACCTATTGAAAAAATCAAAAGTTAGAATGGATTGAACCATGTCAATTTGCTTTTGAAAAGGTAAAATCTTTTTTGTTCACTTACTCTGGCTTTGGTAAACTTTTTCCATTAACTGTTGATACCAGTGGTTATAATGCTGGTACTATTCAATTACAATCAGACGAAAAAGTTATTGAATACCATGTTTGTTATTTTTATAAAAAACATATTCTACAATGTAAAAAACAACATTGGCTTTAGGGTTAGTTTTAGAACACTTCAACGTGTGTGCATCTGTGTCACGTTATCATTTAAACTGATCATAACTTCTTGACGTTTCCAAACCTAGAAGGTCTGGCATGGCCAGATGATTAAGGCACTCGACTTATAATCTGAGAATCGTGGGTTCGAATCCCCATCATGTCAAACATACTCATCCTTTCAATTGTGGGGGGTTATAATGTTACGGTCAATTTCACTATTCGTTGATAAAAGAGAAGTACAAGTGGGGGATGATGACTAGTTGCCTCTCCTCTAGTCTTACACTGCTCAATTATGGATGGCTAACGCAGATAGGTTTCATGTAGCTTTACGCGAAATTCAAAACAAACCTAACCAATCTAAAGCTAGTGAAGGGCAAAAACAGAAGACTGTTAGCTTGGAGTTTAAAATTACCAAACTATGATTTGAGGATAATTCATGTCAAAGGGTTGATAATCTCTGTTTATATGCACTTTCATGTGCTATGTAATTTTATTATCATAACATTATTTGTATTAATTGTTATTTATATACCATTATGATTGTTGAAGTTGCCTAATTCTTTGACAGTTTATTATATGTAATGTATAGTTTTAGTTAAAATTTATTTGAAGCCACTTTTCAATTCTCTTAGGAGGGAAATGTGAGGATTTACTATTATATATAATATCGACGTTTGTGTAAGTTAAGTTTCCATTTAGAAATGCATGTAACTTTTACTATTAAATTTGTATTGACAAATTCCCGCCTATTCACTAAAATTGTAGAAGATTCGCGAGTGTAAAAATGAACAATATACGTGTGTACTAAAGCACTAGCATTGTCAATATTGTTGTGCTGGCTGAAATTTCTAGAAACTCGTTTTACGCTTATAAAACGCAATAAAAAGAAACGCGCCCAATGACAGTATGTATTATTGGTTTGCTATAGTCTGTGTACACTAAACCTCGGAAGCTATAACTGTGATTAAGGCTTATTAATCGGGAACTTCAGATATTTTACCAGGAACCTTTATTTATTTCGAACATAACAAATAGTTATAACTTCTGTAGATTAGCATCAGACGTTAGAATTTTTTACAAAAACATTACATATCTTCATTGGTAAAAAAACTCGATTCGTGGTTAGAGTGTCATCAGTGAAAAGCTAGCTAGCTCTCCCATTAAGCAAACTGTATTTACGTCAACTCATTATTAATTTGCTTATCGTGAACCGTTACAAAGATATCTAATAGCAGACCAGACAGAATACTCAACATTGTTTTATACGTTGTATATAAATAATTATTTGTAATAATTGTTATTATAAATTGTATTATTGTTTGTATGTTAAAATATATTTGTAATTAGAAAACTGCGTGTATCAATCTTGTTGGCAAATATTACAAATTTGGTATATATCGATATTTAATTAACTTCTTTATTTAAATTATCGTTTAACTCAGTTTCAGACTATTTCATATTGTTATACTGACATGATAAATTGGAGGCTGGTTCAAGATAAATCGTAACATCTAACACATACTACCTCAATGAAATCCAGTCTTATCAGCACATTACTGTGACTTATTTTACCACTACCTAGTTTAAGTACTTTTCAGGTAAAGTCATGCACGACATCAATGGTATCCCTTAGTCTGTTTGTATATTCTGTGCAAGACTCTTCTGAGCAGTTGTCTTCTGGATGAGAGTACAGAAGGTCCAATGGGAATATACATTCTCTCTTAAACATGTGATGGTGTGTTTTCTATAGCTTCATGAAATGCCATTTAAGAGCTCATACGTAGCAATAAGAGATCTTTATCCCACATTTTCTGATTTTCAACTATGTCCCTAGTGTATAGTTTTATCTTTCCACCATACCATCAGAAAATAATGTTGTTTTCTGAGCTTTTTTATTCCAAGGATTTAATAGATTTCTGCAAACAAAGCTGATTCAGCGTTCTGGCCTTGATCCGAGTGAGATTCCTCAGACACCTCTGGCCTAAACACAAATTGGGTAACTAGTTTCCTTGCTATACTTTCTGCTTCCTAGTCACAAACAGCACATGCTTGTGGTCCTTTAGAACAATAGTAAGTTAAATCATGATGGTAAATGACCAAGCACATCAACAATAACTCTTAAGTGTTGTAACAGCCCATGTTTTGTTTTTCGTAGACATTTTCACTTTTAGCATAATAGTTGTTTGGTAGAGTTGCACCAATCCTTCATGGAACTTCAGTATGATATGAAAAGTCTAATTTTTGGCGTCTTCAGTCTTTTTAACTTCTAAGTGTCCAGTAGTTTGGAAGATGATGAGTTTCTGAATATAAACACTGTGGAAGTACCAACTAAAATTGTTATTTCTGTTCACTGGTATCTTCCTATTTCTGACATACCAAGCTTGTTTTTTAAACATAATGAATCCCACTGTCTCTAGTACATCTTTATTTTTGGGCTCTATGGAGTGATTGTTTGTCGTGAGAGTTTTTATGTATTATTCTTTATCAACTCAGTGATTGGTTTCAACCTCATATCTCTTGCATGGGATCATTTCATTTGTGCTTTGGACCAAGGGAATTTTTCATCAACACTTGCAAGTGCCCCATCTCGAGCTGTTATCTTTGTAGTTCAAGTTAATCATGTTTACGATTTTGTACTTTCATCTTTTCATACAACTTGTATTCTTCATGCACAGATGGTTTTCTACATAACATATTAACATTTGCAGGATTTCAACGATAGAAACTGTTGTAAGCTATAGCTTCAATGTTTTGAATTGTTTGGTAGAGACAGCTGCTAACGTAATAATGATAAGTTTATGAAGGTAGTCCTAGAATGCATAGAATGTTAATAATCAATACTTTGCTGAATACCCAGAATCAGGGATACATTACAAATGTGAGAATCAGTGAAGCATTCAGTTTACGTTACACAGGTATGGAGAACATACTCGTAAAGAAGTATTATACATGAAATTGCAGCATTTATTTGTACATGTTGCCCGTGGTATTATTGTCAAGTTAACTTCTGTTGAAATATTTTAAATGTTTGTTTCAATTTCATGCAAAGCTATATGTGTTAGCCATTCCTACTTGAGCAGCGTAAGACTAGAAGAAAGGCAGCTAGTCATTACCACCCACCATAAACTCTCCGGCTAAACAATGATTAATGAGACTGATCGTTACATTATAACACTCCCATGGCTGAAAGGGCGAGCATGCTTCGGGTAATGGGGACTCGAAATCTCGATCCTCGGCTTGTGGAAAAACTTTTTTATGAGATATATTCTACAGCTACATGTATGCACAAGAGCTTTAAGGAAGAAAAACCAGATTCACCCAGTGATCTAAGAGAATCTGCCTAATTATACAGAAGAGGTATTATTTTGATGAAAATAAAATATAATTTTTGACTAAATTTGAACTTGAACTGTTTCAAATGACATCATTACCAGAAATAAGGAAACAATTAACAAAATAACAAGAATAATGAGACAAGGAATTAAAACAAAAGGTAAATGACAAAACATGTATGCATATATATTTGCAACAGGAGACACGATTTTCCAGCTTCGCCCTTGTTTCCCCTCATCTTTTCAAGTTAACTTGATAATAATACCACGGGCAACATGTACAACTTCATCTTTCTCCATACTGAGGGTGCAGATATGACGTCAAAAAACGTCACACGCGGACCTTATGCACTGGCAACATTTATGTAAATATAATAGTACTGTCTATTGTATGTCCATGTAAATACTTCACAGGATGTGGGTGGATTCTCACCAAAACTGGTATGGAAATTCAGTAAGTCCATGAAGAAATATACAGAAACTTTCAATTTTGAGCTTTTTTTTTTTTATGAGAGTTTTTGCAGGTTTTTTTTTATCACTACTTCGCTCCTTTTTTATGAATCTTCACCATATTTTGCATGAAGGTTTGTTGGGTCCATTAGAAGATACATGCAAATTTACATAACGTCTGTCCAGGGTTGGGGTACCCCAGCTAGTATCTTCAAAAAAATTCTGCATCTAGTGAATACTACAATACAGTCATAGACGAACAATTAAAAACACTATTTAGAAATTACAGAATCATCAGACTGAATACTGATAAAACACCAATATCTCTGATGAAAGATAATAAAACCTAAATCGATTAGTTAGGCAACTAATTACATAGAATGGGGGAAACAAGTCACAGGACATTAAATGTTTCAAAAGTAACTCTAAAGGGGATAAAAAACTGCACAAAAAAGCTTATAGAAAATAACAACTCCTTGGAAAAGTTACTAGAAAGTGAACTGTTATAGATGATGGAAACACGACCATTACAGTTAAGATTGTGAGAAATCAACATTTGTCATTATACCAATGAAGCAATACCCCGAAGATGAGTAGTTCAGCCCAATAATGCTAAACAAACAAAAAGGGTAAAACTGATCAGACATTAAAAAAATCAACTGGATTTAATAGAGTGTAGTTCAAATAGGAATACTTAATTTATCCTCAAAGTCCTTGTAATATGTTGATCAATACTAGATCTAGAGTTACGATTGCTCAACTGAATTTGTCAATGAAAAATAGAACATTGCCTCCAGATATGAATAAATAGCTTTTGTACATTTCACAATGGCACCAAGGAAGAATGCTGACTTCAAATAGGTTCATTCTCTATGACTTAGTAATCCCTATATATTAAATAGCAATCAATACACCACAGGTAGAACTTCCAATGATAATCGGGAAAGTGGTCAATGTACCACAAAGAACTAAGTACCAAAACCAGGAATTATTAATTAATTCATCTGGTGACTCGGGCATAGTAGAAAAAAACTTTCCAGCATATCCTAAGAGATTGGTGGTTGGAAGCGCTCTTGTGGATGTAAAGGAAAATGTTCTAATAGGACTTTACTCAGGAAAGACAAATCAGCTTGTGGTGGTAAAAATGAAGAGTTCCTGCAAAGTTCATGCTTGTAAAAACTAGATCTTTTCTAAATGATTTGGTATGTCTGCACATATCTAGCCACAAGGAAAAAAATCCCAGTGTTAGAAAGGGTTACACATGTTTGTTTCAAATTTCATGCAAAGCTACTTGACTGGTTCCTGTAATAACCACTCCTAATTTTGAGATAATAGACTAGAAGGAAGGTAACTAGTCAATATCACACACCACCAACTCTTGGGTTACTCTTTACCAACAAATAGTGGAATAGACTGTTACATAATAACACTCTCATGGCTGAAAGAGTGATCTTGCTTGAGGAGGACTATACATTGCACTGAAAAGAATAAATTATATGGATTACAAAATGCTGAAGGAAAGGAAGTCCAAGTGAAAGATTATCGAGGGTTTTCCTACGAAGCACTTTGGTACAAAAATGTCTTAGCTGATAAGTTAAGAGAAGAATTTATTGGCTGAAAGTCAAACTGCTGAGACCTCTTCCAGATGATTAATAAAGAGAGATAGTTACCAATAGCTTTACTTTACCAACTGCAAAAAATTCCTTCAGAATAAGACAGCAGGAGTTGATAAAGAGCAAGAGGCCATCTAATCTGCACACTGTGGGTCCTGAAAGAGAAAAAAACCACCAAAAAAAAGATTTAATGAATGGAGAGTTTAATGTTCTGTTCTATTTTTATATAACGATTGTTTAAAGAACTTCACAATCTAGGAAGAGGCAGTGTTTTGAGCTACACTTTCAATGTTTTAATTTGGTTGATTGTTAGAGAAACCTGTTAGTGATGATGATACTAGATTAAAAAAGGTTAAAAGAATATTCCTAGAAAGCTCATAAATTTTATCAAGAAAGACTTTGCAAAATACTGAGAAACAAAAATATAAACACAAGAATCAGTAAAGCATTCAGTTCAGTTTGTTCAGTGACTGAAAAGTTTGTGAATTATTTAGATCAGTGTTAGTTATCAGATGTATTCAGTTAACTATTTGATTTGTCAGGCAAACAGAACTGTTTATTTGTACATTAATCTAGTGCCAGAAGCAAATAACTTTCCATTAGAAGTGAAAATGTTATTCGTGAACTTAGGCTTACAAATATGTAGAGGCAATAGTAACATATACCAAACATTAAGTTAAAAACTGTACGAATCTAGAATTATGTTGACTAGAACTAGACTTTAAATTATTTTTACCAAATACTCTTGAAGAACTTGAAAAAAAATCAACTCTATAAATTTCCTTATTTGTTTGTTTTAAAAATTTTTTGCAAAACTACAAATTCTGAGGTACTCTTACAATGCATCCAAAGTTTAAGGAGCATGAACTCTAGTTACCATGGACCCTCATGTTCACAGTCCAGCATGATAACCAACCAAAAAACAGAACAAAATTCACAATATTACTGTAGATAAAAAATACACTTATTATTAATATACATTGTAGCTTTTCAATTCTTTGCAGAGCCTCCCATCATGCAACATGAAAATCTATTGAAGGTACGTAATTCAGGATGTAACTTGTGCATCCATATCATTTCTGTGATTCTTAGCATTTGTTATTTTCATGTACTTCTAAAAACAATATAATCTTGGATAGCAGGAAGAAACTTACAAAGAATAGTTGACAAATTATAAGGAATAGATTGAACATTCTCCATTCCTTGCACTAAAGTAATGTTATAGCCAGGACATGTAAATTTATAGATGATGCAAAAGCCCTGCATTTTTTGTAACACTGCTTTTAAAGTAATTAAGTAAAATATTGGTTTAAAGACAATTTCAAGTTAAATTTGAGAATAAATCTAACAATTTAGAAGATTTTAACCTTTTTATTTTAGTTCGAAAACACAAAAACGTTTAAATGTATATAACAAAATATACATAACTATTTTTAGTTGTAATACATCAACTAATTTTAGAGATAAAGTTTCTAAATGCTTCTTGATGTCAATCAAATGAAGAGAAAGTATTTTTTGTAAGATATTCTTTATATTAACCAACTTGTACAAAACCTGCAATAAAGAATTATTATATAAGTTCAATATATTATAACATGAATTAAATTCTTTTCGAACTCAAGGGTTAATGATAATATAATCAGGCAGCTGATGTATGGTGATATTTATGTTCAAAACATATTCCAACATTAACTGCTTTAGTGTCCAAAAACTGGTAAATTCAACACCATTTGTTCTTCAATAACCTTCATGATTATTTAAATAACTTTGAAATTCACACTGTCAAATTTATTTTTCAAAATAACAAAAGTGCCACTTACATATCTTTTGAAATATAATGATTTAAAGTGTTCAATACATTTTTCTAATCAACTTTTCTCACAGTAACTTTCAAACAAATCAGCTAAATATTGTGCAATTGCGGATTGTATAGAAATTTCATCTATTTGTTCATAATGACAATTTAAAGAACAACTAGATCCTTGAGTTACGAATACCAATAGAGTAATAAAAACTGATTTTGTTAAACCTCTGATAACATCTGAAGACTGAAAAATTAAATTCCTACCTAACTCAATTAGTTAAAGGTACATTTGTATACAATGAGTAATTGTCAAAACTAGTAATGTGCACTAGTTCATCAAAAACTAATTTAGATACATTTTTAGATAGCTCAAAACTATTTGACAGGATAAAATTACTTGTTTCAAAAGGCTAAAAAACACTAAACTAAAAAAGCTGTTAATTTATAAGTACCTATGTACGATAAAACAGACTTTACAGGGCAAATTTTAGGTACTTCAGATAATCTATAGAATATTTAATAATGCTTGCTTTCTAATTGCTCTTATTTCATTATAAATCATTTCATGTATTAATCCTTGTTTTTGATTTTTAAAAGATATTTTTGATCAATATCTCTTTTTCAAAGCTGTAAGAGTAGACTCTTATTTCCTAAATTCAGTATTGTTATTAGGAATAGCTAGTTTTTTTGTGTCCTCATTCCTATTTAAATTATTATATCATTCCCTTTATGAGTTTTAAGAATTAATAAATTTTTGAATTAAATAAGTTTTTCTGAAACTTTTAAGGATGAAAACTAGGAAAGCCTAAAAACACTAAGCCTAATTATACTACTTTTGTTTTAATTGGATATAATTTTTAACTTTTGTAATAACTATTCAAAACTCACAAACTGTTCCATATAATCCAACTTCCTAGCTGTAACAAAATCTTACATCTTTTAACATCACTTTTTCTACACCTGCTTTCAACTGTTAATTCAGGATATTTTAAATAACTTGTACACGACCTTTCAAAAAGTAGGAACACCACATTGTTCATGTTTTGACTATAAAACCTTGTTCTAATCTCAGTTCAGTAAGAATCTTACTTTTGTAAAATTCAGTAACAAGGTCAGATTAAGAAATCTAGCATTAATACAACTTCTTTCAAATTTTCCACTCATTTTTTGTTGTAGAAATGTTTTGTACTTTAATTTTGTATACCAATTCCAGTCATAAAATTTGTTTTATGTAGATCTATGGTATTTACTCAATTTTAAAGTTTACTAATTAAGAATCAAATTATATTGTATGAATTTAAAAAACTTTTATACGTATACAATTTCTTAAAATATTTAAATACTACATTTATTTTTAAACAGTAAACTACCAACATAATTTTATTAACTCACTAAATAAGTAAATATACAAAACAGACGTACAGTTAAACATTTCTACATTTACATTTCTGAAAGATCTTTCTGAACTAGTTTTTAATGAAACAGTTTCCAGTACATGTTTTAACACCAAGTCAGAATATACAAATGTACTTTCACATGAAGCAAATAAATAGTCATTTAACTTTCCAAAATATGGCGAATTTAAAGAATATCTTTATCGGTGAGCACATTATCCATTGCCTTTGATGATATTTAAGATACTTATACACTAAAAATGAACAAAATTAAAAGTTTTTTTGTTTATTACACATGATTATAAAATTTCTTTCAAAACTTGTTATAGAAGTACCCACAACTTTTCAAGTTAGGGTATGCATTATTAACTACTATTTTTTTCTATAGTATGCTTTCCAAATGTTAGTCTCCAAGGAGTTCTTTCTGTTTGGCATTCATCATTTTCTCCCCCTCTGCAACATATTCGTTTGCTATAAGTTTAACCTAAAGAAAAAACAATCAAATATATTTATATTATATATTGCAATTTCAGACTGGCTGTGAGAATACTTATAACAAAATAAACACCATCTCTCTTAAAAACACCATAAATAAATTTACAGATCATACAAATTAAATTAATTATGTAGGAAAGTATTAAGCAATCTTACATTTTTTTCAGTCACCACATAAAGTTTGAACAAATACAATAAATCTAAAAAACTAATCAAATAAAAATTGATTGGTTGTTGGTAACTGATACAACATGTTACAACTTTTAAAATGAAGTTACATATTTCCTTCTCTTTGGATGTAATTCTTTTAAATCTAAATCTAATTTTTATTGTGTGAATTATATTACTTTTGCTTTTGTACAACCAGCACTTAAATTTAATAGGATAAGCACTCAAAAATAGCCATACAAAAATATAATGTTCCAAACTACAATATGAAAAAAACTGTTTGACTTCTGATAGTTGAAATAAATCACTATTAATACAAAGATTGCTTTCAGGGGTTTTCATTTTGAAAAGTGAAATTTTTCTTTATATTTATGAGAATGACAATGAAGTATACTGTAATTATTTTTCAAGCTTTTCTTAATTTGGAGTGAAGTGAATGACTTTTTTTTCTCTTTTAGATTCCAGTTGTAAGGTGATCAAGACGTGTAGTTATTACTTCACATACACAGTTGACTGAATAAAAATTTTTAACTTAACAGTGTGTTACTTTCTTGTTTTTAAACAGATAATTATTTTTATTACAAGTGCTAAAAGTAAAAGCTATGGGCTTAATAGGACAACTTTCTTTTCTCGTATCTTTAGTATGCAATACATCATATCTACATATGAACTAGTAGGTTCAAATTCTAAATAATTCTGAACCTGTTATTATTTAAAGGCAGTAAATAGTTTTGCAATTAAATTTCACTTTTTTTTTTTTTTAACAAGTCTTGCATCAGTTGCTAAAATTGTTGCCACCTTGTGAAATATCCTGCACCTTAATAATTTTGTTTATCTAAAATTACTATCATATTTCTTGAAATAGGTTGTAATAATAATGAGTGTTTTATGTTAAATGTGTAATTGGTTCAAAAATAAAGATAAGAGATTTCACAATTGAAAGCTATAATATTCATTTATAAAATATATTTCTGGTACAACTGCTACTGATTTTGTTGTTGTTATTGAATTATGTACAAAGCTTTTCAAGATCTACATGTGTTAGCTGTCCATTACTTTGTATCGACAGACTAGACAAGAGGCAGCTAGTCACCACTATCCACAATCACGTCCTAGAATAATTTAACGAAATAGTTGGATACGACTGTCATTGTTAAAATGCACCCACACTTCCAAAGAAAATAACAAGAATTTTTGAGGCAGTAATAAGGGGCAAGCCAGTGAACCTCGGATCCACACACTACTGCATTTTTCCCATTAGTTGTTTAAAGGTTTTTATATTAGAATCATTATGTAAATGTGATTATTTACTATGTAAATACTCAAACTGGTAAAAATATTCTTCATTATATAATCTTGTTTTATTTGTTGAGAGAATACTGTATTTTAATCGCTTTGCTAATGACCACCTCTGTTTTTTGGTTACCGTTACTCAAAAGTAGTTATGAATTACTATATCTGGATCATAAGTGAGAGTTCTAACTGAATTTTTTTCAAGTTATTATTTTTCTTTAATTGTTTAAATGTAATAATTGCTAACTTTGCTAAAACAGCAAGTCTATTTTATTTTCTTGTAAGTGTAGTTGTACTTTGTTAAAATCAAGAAGTTTCCTCTGGGAATGTTTTTTGTACTACCTGTAATTAAATCGTTCTGCATAGAAATGCATTGATTTAGAAAGTGTTTAAATTATTTTTCGAATTTTTGAAATACAGATGTCCACACTAACAAACCTTTATTCAAGTAAATGAATCACATCATTAAATGTTATAAATAATGTGTAGTTTAATATATCCTAAAATCATACAGATAGACTATGTTACAAACACATTATGACAAACTCAAACTTAAAATATTATGACATACATTCATTAAAATAAGCACACGTTAACATTTAATTTTTTTTTAATAAACTAGTACGTACACAAAACATCTGTCATCAGCGTCCAAGCTTGCAATAATACATGGCTCATCTTTTCTGTATTGTTAGATTTTGGTCTTATGGGTCAACCACTTTGGGACAAAAATTTTAAAACAGATCTTAAAGTAACTAACAATATTTATTTCAGTTGATGGTCTTATTCTTTACCATTCAGATCTAGATGTTATGGTCTTGTGGAGAAGTATTTCAATATCTGTAACATTCTTTTCTTTTGTCCATTAAATATAACATGAAAATCTGAGATCTTTAATAAATTTTCTGAACACTGTAGTTTATGTTTAGTTTATATTTAAAAAATAGCAATACAAGGACACAAGAACCATACAAAAAAATTAAACCTTCTTAATTGAGTATTAATTTAACTTAATTCAACCCTGTATGAAACTGACATTGAAGTTATGAAACTGCATCACAAAGAATCCACTGCATAATGTGATTGCAAGAAAAACAACAGTGCCAACAGTAATTTACTAATGTTAACAATGTGTATAGTTAGGAAAACAGTTACATAAAACTTATCCACTTGAAGGTATATGTAGAAAGAAGATTCACTTAAAAAGATGCAAGAACAAATATCCAATATAACAATAAACTGGACAACTTACTTGTTCCTGAACATCGTAAATAAGGTCTTCAGAAAATTCACTTTTATTCTTTTTGGCCAATGAAATATACTTATTCTGGATAAATCGAATGTCTTCTTTTGCTTTGTTTAACAATGCCTTGGCATTTTTTACTAATTTCTCTCGATGCTCCCTTGTTACTCTTGAAAAAGATTTTTTTTTTAAATTATGAATTTTCAACATCTCTCAGATACAGAAAATAACAAAACCTACACGACTTTTTGATATAACACATAAAATGTTATTTAAATTCTTTATAGGCATGTTACAATGATTTAAAGGAAAATCACTGCTTTATTTTGCGCGTGTTATTCTACAAAACTGGTGATAGTTGTTTCAAGATGTACTCTTATAGTGTTCAACAGATTAAGTGGCACAACTATTTACAACTAAAATAATATACTAGAAAGAAAGCAGCTAGCCAACACCATCCACGGCCAATTCTTTGGTTAATCTTGTGCGATTCACCATCACAGTATAATCTGGCTAATCTTGTGCGATTCACCATCACAGTATAATCTCTCTGATGCTGAAAATGTTTTCTATTAATGTGTAGGTTCTTTTTTTGATTATTTAGCTAAAATAATGCAAAGTGCAGTCTGCTTAACAATATGTGAAGCATTTTATTTATGCCAACATAATTTCTGAAAGCTCACCAAGCAACAGACCAAACCTACAAATAAAACTAAAGAGTTCCTTATTAAACTGTCATATCTCAACACCAGCTAATTAACAAACTCACAAGTTCAGTAGTCAATTGATAAATGGTGACAAACTCACTAAATAACACATCCACACAAACTGGCGTTCATTATCGAAATTCACAACACTGGCAAAATGAATTACTTTTTTGAATCGTATTAAATCCATTCTTAACAATTCACATACACATGGAAAGAAAAAAAAAAGAGCAGAACTTAATTACAAACAAAAGAAAGATAACTTTGATTTATATATCTGTTCAAAACTGATGTCCACTATAAATCTATGGCATTCATAAACCAGAATACATGACATCAACCATATTACTGACCAGTAACTCGTACAACTACAGTATTAACTAACACATGAGCACTCGCACCATATACAACATCAATTATTACCTTTCTTAATTATGTCTTCAATCTCAAAAACATGCTAGACAAACAACGCCCTCAAGAAAACTGGAAACTAGTGTCACTTAATATATAAAAACTCTCCTATATTTACAACTACTTTTGAAAAAAACCACAGTATTAAGAACAATGTAAAGAACCAAACATCAGCAAACTATAAAATAAAGAGGTTCTCTTAATTAAATAATAATGCTCTATTCTAACCCAACACTTTTCACTATTGCATTACTGTCTCCATTATATATATATCAATATATTTGTAAAAATGGCTTGTTTCGGTTGAGAAATTTTTTTTACGTAGAGGAGCGAACAATGTTTCGACCTTCTTCGGTCATCGTCAGGATCACAAAAGAAGATCAAAACATTGTTTGCTTCTATACAAGTGGGTTTTCTCGACATCACTGATTATATATACATATCAGATTAACGTTCAGCAGTCAAATAAAACAAAATTCTAAAGAAGGACTGCGACTCTAACTCATGATGTTTTCTAATAAACAAAAAACAAGTCCAAACAAAAACCAAAACTGTTACACAAATCAAAAGGATCCCCTGGGTACAGGCTATAATATTGGATGCAAAATGCAGAACCCACATTGTGGTGGGGATACACCATCTATCAATTATAAACTCCATTTGCCAGTCTCAAATGAAGAAATTCATAAAATAAGTCATAAAATTATCAAATTAAATAACATTGATACAATACTCATACAAAATAGATATCAGGAGAGTGAAATGTGGGTGCTCCACAATAACCCACATCTATATAATCCTTCAATGCCTGTACACAGTTGTGGGAAGGTGACTACTCTTCAAAGTAAAGAAGAAAAAAAACAAACTAAATACGGTACTACTACAAGAATGGGGTAAAGTAAGCATCTTACCTCCTGAGGTTGGCATTCCTGTTCCCCATTATTGAGGTAATGTACTAAGCAGCAGTACAATAAACAAATTATACAAATATAGAGAATCCCAAACAGCTATCTGAACCAACTGGTATACCTCCCAACCATTTACTACCTTGTGTATCTAGTAAATTACTTATAGCTAATGAAGAAAAAACTTGTGGAAATCTTGAACATTTGTTGCTACGTTAAACTTCTAAAGATTTTATTTTTTAACTACCCACTTCGGCCTCCTCTAACCTACTGGATAACAAACCCATTAACTCAAATTTATGTAGAAAATCAAGAAAGTTTGAGAAATCGCACATTTTCATTATTTGTTGATTTGGGAAAATAAATGACAGATGACTTATTTATTATAAAGTAACAACCACAGGTTGAGTTTAAAAGTACAATTTTGATGAGAATAACCTTAACAAAAGTATGGAAGAAAAAATTCTCAGTGTTTAGGTTGTTTAGTCCCTTAAATCATCCAAATGATGTGTTGTTTCTAGGGGCACAGCAAATAGAGTTTAGGTTGTATCTAGAAGGATATTGAATATAAGTCTCAAGAGGCTATAATGTCATAATATAGATCCCTAGCAAGACCATATTTTGAGAACTGTTTTCAGTCTTAGATTTCTTACATCAGAGAGAACATTGTATTGCTTGAAAGGGTTCAAAGGAAGGTTACCAGGATAATATGAGAGTAGGTTAAGATATCTGAACTTGACTTCCCTTGGAAAAAGTAAAAGTAAGGAAGAATCTGGTTGAGGTATTTGTGATTTAAAAAGATTTATAGTGTTGATGTATCATCCTTTTTTCATATTTAATGGTGAGAATGGTAAGACACAAATATAAACTTTGGCATGGCAGGAGTCATATTCAGCTGAGACAGCTTTATTTTTCTAACAGATTGGTTGGCCTCTGAAATGGTTTGCTTTTGAATATGGTGAATGCAATTCATTTAAGAAAGTTCAATGGATTTTTTTTTAAGGGTTTAGTTTAATTTAGTTGATAGGATAGCCTAGGTGGACAAAAAGTCCCTTGCTGTTCTTTAATGTTATGACATCACATCATACCAAAATCTCATACAGTAAACAATACAAAAGGTTTTGATTAAATTATCAAAAAAGTAATTTACAACAACACATGAATGTAAGCTTTCAATACTGAGCTCTGTAAAGATACTTCTAAATACAACAGAGAATAAGGTAAAACTATACACAAGCAACTCTCACTACAATCTCTGTTTTACAGATTACATATTTCTCAGTATATTAATCCACAAATCTTCCAGTTTCATTTGTTGATTACTAATAGAAAATTACTTAGCTAATCCATGAAAGAAAAGCATTTTACAATATTTTTTCTTGCAAAGTTAACAATATCCAACAGCAAAAAAAACTTTCTATAAGCCTATAGATACTTAAACTTACTTGGGTATTGGCAAATAAATCATTGTTCCTTCCTGCTGTGGATTTAGGTTCATTCCAGAGTCTAAAATACCTTGCAAAACAGATTTAATAGCCTGCAAATTAAAAAATAAATAAATAAAAAACTGCACAACAATTAACTGTAGCTTAAAAATTTTATTATGTTATTAAAATATACTTACTTGATGTTAGCTATTCATATGTAACAGTTTTGAACAACGTTATGATTAGTATAAGGTGGAATACTAAAACACATCTTGATTTATTCTTTGTATGAAATCAGTTTTGTTTGACTTTTAAAGATATTAGTGCACAAAAGGTCTCAATATTCAACTCCATTGCTAATACACATAACAAATTAATACACAAAAAATACTGGTATTCAAATAATTAAAACACAAACATATATATTAACACACACACACACATAATGAATTCCCCTCAATCAAACAAATGAGTCAACACTACCTGCTACACATTTTTTGAAAGGCTTTGAATATAAAGTTTTGTATATATACTCTTCAAAAAAAGAAAAGCAAAAGGGATATTTTTTTTATTTTAAAGAGAAATATATGTAATTACGTTACAAGCTCAGAGTATGTGCTTTTACACATGTTAAGGCACTGATTGTCAGACCAAAATTACAGTAAAAGTTGTGCACTTTGAAAACGGAGAAAAACAACGGATTTTTTGCAAAAATGCATTCGTGTCCAATAAATTTGTCTGAGAGATCTGCATGTTCTGCAAGTGCAACATGTGCAAAATCCCTATAAAAGTGACAGGTTCTCGGTTTTCATAGCTCAGTGTTAAGCCACTGACACGCAATACGAGTACAGTTACGCCAAGACTGACTGAAGCACAACGCAATAACGCCATTGGTCGCTTGGAAGCAGGCAAATCTCGATCAGATGTTGCCAGAGCTGTGAATGTCCACCAAAGCACCATCACAAGGCTATGGAATTGTCACCAACAACATGGATCAGCTTGTGGCCGTCCACGATCTGGCAGACCTCGTGTGCCCACGCCCACACAATATCGCTACATCCGGTTACGTTGCCTTCGAGATCGGACCACCACTGTGATGTCTACTCCTTGAGCCATACCAGGGCTGCATAGGATTTCCGATAAGACCGTACACAACCGTCGACGAGATTCTTAGGCCCCTTGTGCAACCCATCATGGTAAATGTTAACGACGTTTCTCAATATGACAACGCCCGTCCTCACACAGCCTGACTCACCACTGTCTTCTTGAAACACCACAACATCAATGTTCTTCCCTGGCCCTCCAGATCACCAGATTTAAACCCGTCGAACATCTTTGGGACGAGTTGGACCGACGTCTGCAATGACGACAACCTCAAACGCAGACTCTACCTCAGATTGCAGCAGCTTTGCAGGCTGAGTGGACAGCCATTCCACAAGATGAGATTCGTCATCTCATCGCTTTCATGGGCAGGAGATGCCAAGCAGTTATTGATGTTCACAGGGGGCATACCCGTCATATTGATATTCGTCCTCACACAGCCTGACTCACCACTGTCTTCTTGAAACACCACAACATCAATGTTCTTCCCTGGCCCTCCAGATCACCAGATTTAAACCCGTCGAACATCTTTGGGACGAGTTGGACCGACGTCTGCAATGACGACAACCTCAAACGCAGACTCTACCTCAGATTGCAGCAGCTTTGCAGGCTGAGTGGACAGCCATTCCACAGGATGAGATTCGTCATCTCATCGCTTTCATGGGCAGGAGATGCCAAGCAGTTATTGATGTTCACAGGGGGCATACCCGTCATATTGATGTTGAGACGTTAAACTTCAATTAGAAAGCGTGGACTTCGCCTCTGCAGACTTTGGACATTCAGCAGTGAATGTGCAAAGTTTGACACATGTCATACAGAACTACCCGGAATAAACTTGTTAACAATTTTCTCAAATTTTGCCTTTTGCGTTTCTTTTTTTGAAGAGTATATTGAGCTCCAAAACAGACTAAGATGAACAAGTTTTGAAAAAAAACAAACAGACAAAAACACCAAACACATGCATGCAGCCTACTGTAATAAACAAGAGATTCATCTGTACTCAGAAGACTGTGACTATGGACTTGAGTACCTGGTGTTACATGCATAGGTTTATCAAAATTTACACATTACTAATCAATTTAACATTCTTATAATGTACCAATAAAAATAAAGGAGATTTTACATATAAGACCAAAGTTCAAATCAGGGGAGAAACACTTTTGAACATCAACTTATGCAGATGAATACTTAAATAATTAGTGATGATACCTATAAATATCATGCTTTATATCATTGTGATACAGTCTTGAGTCTGTTCAATTTGCTTACGTGCTCCTTGTTATGTATATGTGTAAATATTTTGTAAACGACAACATGTCGTGTTGTGTTTGAATTTTCATTTGTATTATTCATTTTTCCATATTGATATTATTATTTCGAAGTTTAAACTAATATTTTGTTATTCATTCAGGCTAACATTTTAGAACTTTCTCGAATTAAGTAGACCAATCACATGTTTGTTAATGAGTGCTGGTGACTTCGTGTCTCAACGTGTAGTCTCGTGCAAGAACGGATATGCGTGGATAGCTCTGGAGTTGTATGGAAATTTCAAGATTGTTCGAGAAATAGGCCTATCGGTATAAATCGGTGACGAGAGATAGATTCAGTCATCAGTTTTTATTCGAAGAAAAAGAGAGAGATTCAGTCATCAGTTTTTATTTGAAGAAAAAGATAGAGATTCAGTCATTAGTTTTATTCGAAGAATAAGAGTGAGATTCAGGCATCAGTTTTATTTGAAGAATAAGAGTGAGATTCAGGCATCAGTTTTAGTTATTTGAGAAAGATTAAGTGTTTGCTGTGAATATTCAACTTGGATTTGTGATTGAAGTTAGATCTATGGAAGTTGTGATTTTATTTCGTCAATCTCTACGATACATCTGAATTACTGCTTGAGCTGAGAGACGGCGATTTCATTGAACTGTGAACTGTTTCGGAATTTCTTCGTGGGACCAAATTCACACCCTAGACTGGAATTTGAGACTTTAATTTTAGATCATTACATTAGATACAGGCCAGTACCGTTTTGTATTGTGATTTATTTTGAAGTTTGAAACTAATATTATTTTGTTTTGTAATTAATTTCGAATGTTGTAACTTAATATCTGTCACTTATTATATAATTTATGTTATATCTGTTATATTTGTTAATAGGCTAGTGTAATAAATTATACAAGCTGTTATCTGTGTTTTTTTGTTATCTGTGTTTAATCTACAAAGAACATAAAACATCAAAAAATACGTAACATCCTACATTGATGTTTGCAACTTAGTGATTGAATGTGTGTGTGTGTGTGTGTGTGTGCGCGTGTGTGTACTACAAATAATTTGTTATTTAAACATTAATAAAAATAAAGTACAGAACAATATTTCAACCTTTTTAGGTCATCTTTGGGTGAACAAAGATCTGCTGGGCACATCTTGGGAAGGAGACTGAAAGATGCGAGATTGTAGGAGGCATTGAAATTAGCTGTTAGGTTATTAATTAATATAGGTATGAAGCTGTTCCTTTATATTAGTTCAATTTTGGTTTGAGTTCTTGTATAAGTAGGGCTTCTTTGATTTTGCATTTATTTATATTTGTTTCCCGACTTAGTATTTGGGTGTTTTTACCGTTATGTTGTACTAATTTGATTTGCAGTGTCAAAAAAATGTCAGACAATTTTTTTTTTTGTGCATGTGTGTTCTTTGAATCTTGTTTCCATCTTTCTACTTGAAATAGGTTTCTTGTCATCATGAAATTTTTAAATCTGATGAATACTAAATTATTTAATAATTAAAATTACAAATAGAATTGTTTCATCTCGCAAACAGACAGATAGCCAATCATTCTCTTGTTTCATTAATATTTACATGACCCAGAATCCCTGTAGAAACAGAAAACCACAAAATTTATGAAAGCAGATAGTGTTTACATAAATTGAATTAATTTGCACCTACCACCTGCCTCAAAATGCAAATGCGTTTGATATTCTGAAGTAACAAACAGCATTTGAAGACTAAAATTAAAGCATTTTAATTTTTTTACTTGCATGTGAACTAAAGTTCACAAATATACCAACATAATGCTTTTGTGTTTGAACTCCTGAAATCTGTGTGTCAAATACACAAAAGTCATGGATCATTAAGAACTCTGAAAATGTTCTCCATTTAATATATTTTGATCTGTAAAATACATATAGTTTCACATTTAAAACAGATATTATACCTAAAAGTATAATTAATACAGAAGTAATAATAAATATGCAACAACAAAGTGAGAACTTATCACCATGTGAAAGATGTCAACAAGCACAAATATGTGAAAACATCTCAAAGTGTAATCTAAAAATATGCTAGTGTGCTTAAAATAAAATCAAAACCTACACAGTCATGACTGGTGTATAGCTGTATACTAGCATTCAAATAATATTGAAGGGCAGTCCATCTCTTCCATTATACATCAACATGGGAACAAATCTACTGTGTAACAACAGATTAACACATATAATATCACAGGACGTGGTTCTCACACACACACACACACTGCATCATACATATAATATGGAATTTTGTGATTGTGTGTGTGTGTGTGTGTGTGTGTGTGCATGCTTGTTTTTTTCTTTGTTACAACATTATTTGTATATTTATTTATTATATATATAGTTTGAGTATGTTATATTAAAATGATTTCAGACTCCAACCACGTCAACATGATCAGATATGCTCTATCTGGCAAGTAAAACCATGTATTTTTCCCATGGATGTATATTTCTACTATGAAGCTGTCATGCACAAATACATCCCTCTTCGACTTCTGGCATCAACATAATTATTTATAACTTTTTGGTTATTTCAAATGTATATATGACTCCTTAAAAGAAATCAAATTTCATATCCTACATGTGTAAAATTTAGCAACTTTCAGTGAGCAGCAAACAGGTACACTTATTTATTTACTGTTCTATATTTTAAGAAAAGCATGTTTAAAAACTTATTTGTAAATAGTAACTATCTGCATGCATAAATAATGAATAATAACTGAAATGTCCCTGTATATTACAAAATATTAGTCCACTAAAATACAGCAAAGAAAGGTCACTTTGTAAACTTCAGTTTTAAATTCTTGGATACAGTTACGTGACTGCATAGGCACCACCACAGTGCAACTTCTGTACTGTTAGCAGGGCATGACTGGAAAGCCAATATTATAAATATAGTAAATAAATACACACACACACACACACACACACACACACACACTGCTGGCCAAAATCTTAAGGCCAATGAACATAAAGAAAAAATATTTTGCATTGTTAGACTCAACCATTTATTTGAGTAGAGCTTCAAAAGATGAAAATAAAAAAAAGGAAAATAGAAATAAACTTTTCAGCATTTAATAGGAAAAATGTGAACACTATGAAATTAGCCTAAATACTAGCTGGTCAAAAGTTTAAGACCATACCAAAAAAAGTCCTAAACAGGGTAGGAAATGCCCAACAAGAGGTCAGGTAGCGAGTTGCATGGCTGTCATTGCGAATAACTACATTAGCTTTGGCATTGTCGATATAAGCATTTGCAAAAGGCTGGCTGGAATGTTATTCCATGTGGTGAAGATGGCTTCACAAAGATCATGCACTGTTTGGAACTGATGTCCCTTGCCATCCACCCCCAAACATTTTTAATGGAGTTCAGTTCGGGCAAACATGCTGGATGGTCCAAAAGTTGATTGACTGATTTAGTGTTTCATGGCTCAAAGCAACGAGGCTATCTGCACCAGACATCCGGTAAGAAAGTAATGTAGTAAAAGACATAAATGGAAATGAAGGTAAAACAAAAAGGTATAAAACCAATGTTGACACCTAGTCTACAACGTTAAGATAGAAGGCAGAGTATAAGAAGTTGTAAGGTATTTACTCTAGTAAAAAGGTAATGATCATAACCCCCCAGGAAGACTAACAGGTAAGTTAAAGACTCACCGTCAGTCACCTGAAGTTGGTCTTTCCAGTCCTGGTTCCGGGTTATGTGTCATAGCAAGCAGTATCAAAATGTAAAAGAATAGAAGTTTTAAAAGACACATAGCGAAATCGCAACGAGTAGCCAAATATCCAGTAAAAAGTCAAGTAAATGGAGTAAAATTTGTAAAAGTAAATGAAGGTAAAACAAAACAGCAATTAAAACAGAAAATGGTGTAAAAACCAATGGTGACATCCAGTCTTCAAAGTTATAAACTATTTACTCTAGCAAAATGGTAATGATCATAACCTGCCAGGAAGACTAACAGGTAAGAATAAAAACCACGTCAGTCACCTGAAGTTGGTTTTTCCAGTCCTGGTTCTAGGTTATGAGTCAATATGGCCAGTACTAAAAAGTAAAGTTGTAATAGTGTGAAATGATATGCAGCAAAAGTATAATAACAACTCGCCAGGACGACTAACGAGTAGTTCAAACAGTAGCGTTAGTTACCTGAAGTTGGCCTTTCCAGTCCTGGTGTCAAGTTATTTATTGTTCTGGCCTTTGTCCAATGTCAAATTGAATGAGAGAAATTAAAACTGTAAAAAAGGAGCCACAATTAAAAAGGTGTAATGAATAAATATGCAACCCTTAAATGAGATGAAAAAGATTAGTGGCCATTAAAAAATTAAAAACGTTATTAAGGTGGACAGAGTCACCATCACCAATAACTCTGTCCAATGTTACAGACTGACCCTGGGAAAAAATATGTTTAAAGTATTGCCGTCGTTGAGAATTGTAACTATGGCAAGAAAGTAAAACGTGGCTGATAGTGATTTGAGGGTTACAGAAACTACACATTGGTGCATCAGTTCCAGATAAATGAAAATGGTGAGTTAAAAAACTGTGACCAATGCGTAGCCTAGTGAGAACAACTTCCTCCTTCCGAACTTTACGTAAGCTGGATGGCCAAACTCCAATTTTGGGTTTGATTTGAAAAAGTTTGTTGTTGCGTTGCTCACTCCAAGTGGACTGCCAGCTTGCACGGACCCGAGCCTTGAAGACAACACCATAGTCCATGTACAGAATAGGCATAGGGGTGACAGTGCTGAAGCAGACATATTTAGCTGTCATGTCTGCAAGCTCTTTCCTGCGAATACCAACATGGCCTGGTATCCAGAAAAACTGGATTGAAGTAGCTGCTAATGAGAAATGGGCCAGTCAGTTTCAAATGTCAGCAAGAATAGGATGTGAGCTAATGTGTAGCAATTCAAAGCCAAGTATAGAACTAAGCAAATCAGTATAAATAGTGCAGTTGGAGTACTGCTCAGCTGCAATATGATCCAGGGCAAGAGATATGGCATACAGTTCAGCAGTGAACACAGAAGCTGTAGAAGGGATTCTGCGCGCAACTCAATGCAGAGCCAAATGAATCACCTGATTTTGAACCATCTGTATAAATGGGAACTGAATGATTGTTTGAAAGATATTCATTGAATAAAAGACGGTACTTCCAATCTGGAGTAACTGCCTTTTTCAGGTGACTGAAAGAAAGGTCACATTTGGGGGCTGTAATTAGCCATGGTGGGATGGGCCAACCTGTGGAATCTGCAAGTTATCCAAGGACAGACCCAATTCATCCAATTGTGCCCGGATGCGAAGGCCAAACGGAGCAATGACAGATCATCTGTTCTGAAAAAGTACTGACCACCGAGGAAGGAAAACACATTCCCAGGTGGGATGCTTTGGTAAGGAACGAAGTTTCAAAGTATATTGCAAAGACAGTTGCAAACGGCAAAGGTGTAGAGAAGGTTCATGAGATTCAATGTATATGCTTTGAACTGGAGAGGTACGGAAAGCTCCAGTGCAGAGTCGAAGTCCTTGGTGTTGAATGGGATCCAGCATCTTTAAGGCCAAGGGTCTGGAAGAGCCATAGACCATTGATCCACAGTCGAGTTTCGATCTAATAAGAGCATGATATATCTTCAACATTGAACAGCGATCTGCCCCCCAACTAGTAGAAGAGAAGACACGGAGGATGTTCAGTGCTCTTGTGCATTTGACCCGAAGCTGCTTTAAGAGTGGTATAAAAGTCAGTTTACGATCAAAGATAAGCCCCAAGAACTTTGTCTCTGGGACCCCTGGCAGCAAAACTTCACTGATATGAGGTTCAGGATCGGGGTGAATACCTCGTCGACGGCAAAAGTGCATGCATACAGTTTTGGAGAGAGAGAAATTAAAGCCGTTCACCAGAGTCCACTTCCGTACACGATGGAGGGCAGTTTGTAGTTGCTGCTCAATATATCTCATGTTTGACGACTGACATTAGATGTGAAAGTCGTCGACATACAGCCCATTCGCAACAGTGAGAGGGAGTTGTTCAGTGATGGCATTTATCTTTATACTGAAGAGTGTGACACTCAGTACACAGCCTTGAGGGACTCCAAGTTCCTGTACAAATGAACGGGAAAGTGTCGAATCCACATGAACTTGGAATCTCCTGTCTATTAAAAATTTTTAAATAAACATGGGTAGATTGCCACGTAACTCATATGAATGGAGGTCTCACAAAACGCCATACCTCCATGTTGTGTCGTAAGCCTTCTCTATGTCAAAGAATATTGATACAAGATGTTGGCGGTTGAGAAAGGCTTCTCTGATAGATGTTTCAAGATGAATTAGGTGGTCTGTGGTAGAGTGCTGTTGACGGAACCCACACTGGGTGGGCGAGAGGAGGTTGTTTGATTCAAGGAACCAAACAAGACGAGCATTAACCATCCGTTCTAAGGTCTGGTCCATAAGAATCACGTTATTCACCATGAAAAATTCCTTTGTCCTGCAGGCATTGTGGACTGCAGCATTGTTCTACTGAAAGATTCAGTTATTTCCACACAAGCAAAGGCCTTTAGTCAATAAGGATCCTCTCTCCAACATCACAATATAGCCAGCTGCTGTTTAATGTCCCTATATAACATGAAGCTCCATTGTTCCATGGAAGGAGAAAGCACTCCAGATCACGATGGAACTTCCTCCACTGTGTCATGTAGAAAATGTCTCTGGTGAGATATCCTTATCGTGCCAGTAACATTGGAAGTGATTTGGACTATCCATGTTAAATATTTACCTATCAGAGAACAAAACCTTCTTCCACTTTTCTACGCCCCATGTTTGGTGCTTCTCAGCAAAGTTTAACCAAGCTGTTTCAAGGAGACGTGGCCTTTGAAGACGTTTACGGTTGTTAAAGCCTTTCTTTCATAGATGCCATCTTATTGTTCTTGAGCTGTATTCTGCATCTGTAGGGGTCTTAATCTGGTTTGATGATTGGCTGGTGTCTTGCCAGACAATCTGTCGATTCCTCCTGCTCAATGCCAGCAAAATTTTCTCAGGCCAACCACTTAAAATTCTCGTTTCGTATCCTTCAGGGTCATTTAAGAAATTTGCAACAGCAATTTTACTATGCCAAATCTCACCAGTGATGGCACATTGAGAGAGACCTTGCTTTTGCAGCTTGACAATTCTGCCACGTTCAAACTCTGTCAACTTTTTAGCCTTTGCCATGTTTTTACCCAATGTTACACAGGAGATATTGACAATTCTAATGTTTGAACACAAACGATTTAAATTTTGTTACATGTTTACCGATTAAAGCTTCATCTCAGTACGGTTTTAAACTTCTGATCAGCTAGTATTTAGGCTAATTTCATAGTGTTCACATTTTCCCTATTAAATGCTAAAAATATTTTTTATTTTTATTTTCCCTTTTCTTATTTTCATCTTTCAAAGCTCTACTCAAATATGTGGTTAAGTCTAACAATGCAAAATGCATATTTATCTTTATGTTCATTGGCCTTAAGATTTTGGCCAGCAGTGAGTGTGTGTGTGTGTGTAAATGTATAATATCATGAGGTTTAAGTTAGACTAAACTTTTGTTTTCATCTTATAATTTGTAGTCATTGTAAAATAATTTATATTTATCTCCTAACGTTTTTTTGGAGGTTACAAAGTTGGTCAAATTGACAGATCCCATATAGTACGAGCAGAGAAAATAACAGATAAAATATAAAGTTTTACTGAAGACAATCATTTGAAATGTAATTTGGATGGTTTAAAGATTAGACACGAAGAATAGTTTTTTAATCAAAACATGCAATCACCTTGCACTCAGACTTTAGTGACAAAAAATCTGATTTTTTTGTGTACAAAAGATTTGCAATCTTTACTATAAGTTTACTAAATTTTGTGAAGGTACACATACTGCACCAAGAGTTATAGTATAAATATGTAATTCATGTATATTACACCAAGCCCACAACAAAAGGGTTAAGTACAAAGAATATCCTCGTACAAACACACCTTTACGACATGAGTGCATGAATACTTTGAAATAAAAGGGATATTACTCTTCCCAAAAGTGTTACACATCAGTTGGCATCACACTATCATGAAATTTTCAATAACAAAATGAAATTCTTTTACATGACTTGTTAATATATAAATAGTTTAAGTAAACTAATACACAGAATGATGTTGAATTGTGGAATATTTTATCCATAAATATATTCGATAGTCAAATAATAAATTCTATCGATTTCATACAAACTAAATATACATATATTAAAAACTAATCATGATGTATAATATCCGAAGTAAATGATTGTATAAGATTACATATTAATGCAAGATAACCGAACAAGTTTTAATTTATTATTAATTATTTTCCAACTATTTTAAATAACAATCCCTACCTCGGGAAAATTACTCATGTTGATAACAACTAAGTGAGGATTTTTTCGAACTATTTGGGCTACTTGGTTTAGCGGATAAACGCTTCCTTCCACATTTACTTCCACATTCTCAATACTTCCTTTAAAAAAAAAAAGTTTGATGGGCTAAAATATGATTTAAAACAATTTTAAACAAAGTAGATTAATCAATATTACCATATATATACATATATATATTTCAAATAAAAAAATTGGTATTAAAATTTTAAGCTTCTTACTCATAACCTCTTGGTGAATTCTATCAAGTCACAAAACAGGAGACAGCTTATCAAAATTAGCATTTCTGATTATTGTAATTGTATGCATGAAATTTGCATACGACTCGTGTAAGGTATGACGTAATGGCCATTGCTCACTTAATTAGCTAAAGCAGCGTCTCTTATTCACCTTTATGTTGCTTACCTTAGTAACAATGTAGCTTTAACATAAAATGTTGCTTACTTTACATTAATTAGAGTTATACTGCTTTAGTAAAATAAGTTACAGCAACTGAATATCCTTCATTCTGTGAAATACTTAAACTGCTCAACAATATGCCTATTTAACTGCATCTGTCAGCAACACCTAAACAAGAAATAATAAAATTATAACAGTATAAAAGTATAATAGAATCATCCTCTCAGTCATGAAAGTGTTATAATGTGATGGTCAATCCCAATCTTTATTAATAAAAGAGTAGCCCAAGAGTTAGTGGTGGATGGTGATGACTAGCTGCCTTCCCTCTAGTCTTACACTGCTAAATTAGAGATGGCTAGTGCAGATAGTCCTCGTGTACCTTTGCGTGAAATTCAAACCAAGAATCATTAACCTATTTGTCCAACACTAGGACAGTGGTAAGTCTAGGGATTTACAATGCTAAAATAAGGGGTTCGATTCCCCTCAGTAGACACAGCAGATAACCCAATGTGGCTTTGCTATAAGAAAAACATGCATGCATTAACCTATTTACATGAACAGCAATTCTGTTTAGTTACAATTATCTCAAGCAAAATAGGAACTGTTGAAAAGGGGCAAACAAATATCTGACTGTTGTCACTTGCCAATTAAACACTGTGTGGTGCAGTAACCTCTAAGTTGTTTGATTTAGTGATTTCTCACACCAAGATATCTGTCAGACTGTACAATAAAATTCAAACATATTAACCAATGTAGTTGTGTTGTTTCATATCAACTTTTTAGTTATTTATACATATTAAATTAAATATTTTTATAATTTTTACATTAACGGAGAAATTAGAAAAACATTTTTAAATACCTGCAATCAATGATGTTTCCAAAATACCATGATTTCAACTTTTCTTACAACACTTCGATTTTTACTTTATGGATAATTTTAATCAATCTTTGCAAAAGAAGTCATCTGGTATCATAACAAGTTTTCTTGTCAAACAATAAACATCAAACTGTCTCTATTTGTCTAGGCTGAAAGTAAAACTGTTTTCACTGAATTAATAGTTTTGCAAAAATTGGGAGGAAGAAACAGAAAAAACGTAATTATCATGTTGTGATCATGTTGCATGTTTCATACTTTAATATGAATATGATACATTTCATGTACAACAGTCTGAGAATATAAAATAGGCCAATCCTAACTTTTTGCACCTGAAGATTTTCATTACATTAAGTGAAGATTAGTTTTAAAATGTCATTACAAAACTCCAAATCAGCCAAAAATAGTAAAAAATTAGCCTAATGCGAGAATAAGTTATTAATTGAATATAATCATGATGATAAATCCCACTCATCACTCAGCTCTACTTGGCTAACATCAATGCTTAACAACACCTTTGTAAACGTGCTTAAATATTTAAGATAATAATGAATTGTCTGGAGCAATAAGTGTGGAAAATAATATAATAATTTCTATTTGTTTCATCAAAGGTAAAATTGAAAACTTAACCTGCATAGTAGAAAACTATTATACCTTTTGATTCACTGTATTTTCTAGAGTTTCAACCCATTCAACACAGCAGAATTGACAAGCCAAACAAAATATCATAAAGCCTTTTAAAATGGTGTTTTTGTATGGTATTTATGTAAAGTTCTTTATAACTTATTGCAAACTAATAATCTTAAGAAGATAAATCTGTAATATCATCATAAAATAGTTTGTTCAAAATATAATATAGAATAATAATTCTGGAACAAAATATCATTTATTTATCTAAATTAATTTAGACAGTTAAGTGATGACCTAAACATGATAAGTATAGAAAATTGCACATAATGTTGTTGCAACATACAACTAAAAAGTGAATAATTTTCATGTTTTTTAATTTTTAATGTTAAACAGTGCTTGCACTAACTGCTGTAATATTTCAATTAATAACAAACATTTCAAATTTTTGAACTGAAAGGAAATAGTTATAATTATTTGGAATCACATTTGGAAAGAAAATTATATATGAAAAAAATAATGCTTGAATTCAAAATAATTTTAAACTTCTCACCACAACAATATTATTTTCATTTATATTATACATCAAAAATACGAAGAATACTTTTTCATGAAAATTCGAACTTTCAAAGGGTGAAAAAACTGATTTGATAACAAGTCTGTGCTTTAAGAGCTGCATCCTAAAAAGTACTAACTTTGGTGAAATCAAACATCCAAAATCTAGATATGTTATTCAGTGTTTCAAAACAAAACAAGGCATTAATATTTACTGTAATAACCTTTGTATATAAACCTAGTAATAATCAGTTATTAGCTGAGGCCTTAACTGGTGGTGTGAGCTTCAGCAGTGTTAATTTTCAAAAATCCTCAATAACTCAATTGAATAAAAATATTGATGTGTAAAGTTTCTGTAAGGTGCCTTAAAATCTGCATCTGTTTACACAACATTGAATAATACAATCAGTTTCTGGGAAAACAAATAAAGGGTGGTAAGAGAGCTTAACCCCCTTGGTTCCTCCCATAGATCTGCATGTATTTATACAACATTAAAGAATTATTCATCCAGAAAAAACAAAGGGAGTCCAGCCCTTCTAAACTCCTATTGTCATGCCTGCATGTATACACACAACTTTAATGAATAGTTATTAACATCTGGAAATTGAAAGAATGGAAGGAGGGTCTGGACTCACTGGACCCTTCCTCTGGATCCATGCCTCCATATACCAAATAAAAAAAATTAAGTTACACAATTATAAATGAGAAACATAACAAAATGTAAAGAAAACAGTATATTTCACTTCATTTTATACTCAAACAGCCAGATTAAATCAGTGCTGCCAGCCAGTTACTTTCTCTCTAGTAAGCAGTTCAACATTAGTGAAAGTAACAGATAGACTTGGTAGTTTTATAACATTGAAAGGATGAACACGTTTAGTAACAATACAAATCAAACCCAAAATTCTCAAATCATAGGCACCCCCAACTTCATTATGTAACTTGTATTTAACAGCAAATATGGTGGTAATGTTTTGATTACTTGTGTAGATGGAATAATAATAATAATAAAATTCCATAACTGATAGCTCATGACTTCGTTTAATCAGTTACTTTAATAACAGAATGAGGAGCAACTGGAACAACTAATTTTTATTCATAATTACTTTCTTGACCATCAACATCACCATAATTATAATGATGGCTTGACAGTTGCTCAAAGATAACTGATCATACTGATTTCACCATCAAGTTCTGACAGTTGCTCACAGATAACTGATCATACTGATTACACTATCAAGTTCTGACAGTTGCTCACAGATAACTGATCATACTGATTTCACCATCAAGTTCTGACAGTTGCTCACAGATAACTGATCATACTGATTTCACCATCAAGTTTTGACAGTTGCTCACAGATAACTGATCATACTGATTACACCATCAAGTTTTGACAGTTGCTCACAGATAACTGATCATACTGATTACACCATCAAGTTTTGACAGTTGCTCACAGATAACTGATCATACTGATTACACCATCAAGTTTTGACAGTTGCTCACAGATAACTGATCATACTGATTACACCATCAAGTTTTGACAGTTGCTCACAGATAACTGATCATACTGATTTCACCATCAAGTTTTGACAGTTGCTCACAGATAACTGATCATACTGATTACACCATCAAGTTTTGACAGTTGCTCACAGATAACTGATCATACTGATTTCACCATCAAGTTTTGACAGTTGCTCACAGATAACTGATCATACTGATTTCACCATCAAGTTCTAGTGCATGAACTTCTAAGAAGTTTAGTACAGACAATTTTAGTATTAGCTTTTGTTATCAGTATAGGTTTAGACTTGTACCATTTACCAGTCGCCATTCATATTTAATTGCAAGTTCAGCCACACTGCACTCCAAGTTCATGGAGACCATTTACTGATGGAAGATATTAGATATAGGAGATGAATGGCTCAGTACTGGTTAGCCTTTCTGAAACATCTGAGAACACAGTGTATCAGTTTCCAGACTGTGAAAACAAACCAAATTATCATCTCTTATATCACTGAAGAACTCTGAAAGTTCTAGTGTCAGAATGTCCAGTACTGTGAACAGTCCATAATGCAACTTTTTTAATGCTCGTAGAAGCAGATTGTGGTCTGACAACCAGCTGTTCCATGGAATGCTGGAACATTTGGCAGTATGTTGGATCTGGCTTCTCCAGCAGCTGTTTAACAAATGTTCAGTTGATCAGTTCGTGTATCCACCAGATGAAACATCAGAAACATGCAGAATCACTTTAGTGAGTGCTTCCTCTTAAGAAGATGACTGACAAAACCATCAGCTTGTCATATTAACAGCTAGCTGTTACAATAACTCCATGTTTGTGTTTGTGGTTTCTGCATGTTCCACCAGGTGGCAGGACAGGATTATAGCAGGATAGGCTTTGTTTTTGTCTCTTGGGGATGGGACGGCAAGACCTGCAATCTGTATTTGGATGCAAGATCCATGATAAATGAAACATACAAAATGCATAAAAGATGTATGACCATCTGCAAAAGAAACATTTAACGGAAAATCTAATAAGTACGTGCAACATGTTCTAACAAAAAGTAGCCCTAACACATGTAATTTCCACCACAAAATGCAAAATCAGTACAAAATTGTCAACATTAATAAGTATGAAAAATATAATTAAGACAAAATTCATGACAAAATTTAACAGCATGGCATCCACTCAAAACATACGGCCCAAGATATCAACCTTGCTACAGAGTGGGAGTACTGATGTGATCCTTTTTAGATTTCGATGCCTGTTCAATTGCATGGTTGCAAACTCACACACCCCAACATTTATATTCCAGCTAAAACCTCATATTAAACAGACAAATAAATGAAGTAAGTGAAGAGCAAAAGAAAAATTCCTTGCTTACAAACATTAATCTCACTTGAAATGTTCTTATGTGATGAGTGTACTTGTACCACACACTAGCAAAACACTGTTAACATTGTGGTTATCCAGATGGATAAACACGGATAAAGAAACAGCTTGGTTGAACATCATACACTTCAGAGGACAGAGTGATAAATACTTTTGTCAGCTATAAACAAGAAGATACTTTTAAATGAACACAGGAAAATTAGTTGTAATAATTCACAATGTGCACTTAATAATTAGCTAAAACAATTGTCAACATATACAAATTAAAAGTAAGAACATTTAAAACTTCACAACTAAAACTTTATTTAGCCAAAAGCTAAACACTAAAAAAACCTACATTTCAACAGTAAATCACACAGCAAAAAAACATGAGAATGAGGCAACTCATTTCAGTTCCAAAAAGAAATGGAGGCTAAAATGAAATAACTTAGCTGTCAAAATAGATGTATTTCTACATGATACCTAAAAGCATTCTGACTCATGAGCAAATAAAACCAAACTTAAGAATAACAAGTATTGTTTATTTCGTGCTTTCAAAGTTCAAATGTCATGGTATGCTGTAGCCTACAGAACCTATTGGTCTTCTCTTAATTTATAGCATGCTCACATTTCACTGACATAACAACAGTACAAGTTGCATAATTTTACTTTTCACTACTGACTAACAAACTATACACTACTGTATAATGGTGTGAATGATTAAAATAGGTGACCTTCAACCTCATTTTGGTAAAACAAAAATACAGCCAGGTTTAATTAAATTTATGTATTTGTTCCAATGTAATTCTGAGTAGCATTTCTCATTTAACATGGATATAATACTTTATGTCAGTCCTAGCTGACGGTTTTCATTAGAGGTTAGAAAACCAGAGAAGGGCCTTTACTTCATCTTCCAAATTATGGGACAAGATGCAAAGTTTTGTCGAGAACCAAAGAAACACATTTGTGGCAGTTCATTTGTCAATTTTACTTATTTATTTTAGCAGGATTATAAAAACTTAACAGTTAATTTAAGAATAGTAAATTCAATTTTGACAAATAATATTTTGAAACAATTATATTTCAAACGTTAGTCACTTTTTTTTTTTATTTTACTTTGGAAAAAAGTTGAATTGTAACATTTTTGTGATTAATACTTTTCCTTTTGGAAAAAGAAAAAATATGAACTGTATGTTTTAATTGTCCTGTGACTCTATCTACCTAATTTTCATGTAAAATTCTTCGAGTTACTGACTGTGAAATTGCTACTGGTTGCATATTTCCAATATCTGAAATGAATTATATCTAAAAATTGCTTGTGTAAAATTGAGAATGCTGAGGTTTACACATCATAATAAAAAAACAATTAACACTAATTATACCTCTACGTGCACTATATATGTTCAAACACTGTTCTTCAAGTTTCAGGACACTCATCTTATAAACATGAAGTTGTTAGCCATATATTCTTGGAAAATATAATTAACAATTTTGCTTGCTTTTCTTAAAGCTATTAAATAAAACATCCAGAAAGGTTGTTTTTGAGAAAAAAAGTTGGATTATGCACAAGAATACCAAAATTATTTAGAAAAATAAAAACAATTTTGTGAAGATTTAGACTCACCAGCTGTTGAACGAACAGACACGTGCTTTATGTAATCACTGTGAAGTTTTTCAACAACTTGCTGCATTTGATCTTTCATAACATCCACTTGTATTACTTCCATAAGTTCCTCATCTTTGAGTATAACCTTTGGCTGCGGACCTTTTGATTTACCTAAACATATGGAAATAAATATTTTTTTTGGTTTTTATATCACACAGAAAATCACCTTACATTTTAACTATATATCATTTTATTTTTATGTTTTTTTTCAGGTTCATATAATGGAAAAAACAACAACATACAAACAAGGAACCACATGATCCTTCAGAGCTATCTATACAAACCTATCCTTGTGAAAAATAAAAATTTCAGACCATCTTTTGTTTTCCAGGAAATCAGTGATTCCCTTCTTAAGCTCCTAGGAAACAAAATATAAATTTTGTCAAGGTAGAAGTCATCTTCAGCTAAAACAGTTTCCTGTTTCTATCAGGATGGTTAACCTTTGCCTTTGGGTATTGTAGAAGCAACAAACATAAACGAGTTTAAGAAAAAGCTAGACAAGCATATGAATGATAAGGGCTAGCTTTACTTTTTGTTTAAGTTAATTTAGTTTAGAGTGTGGAACAACGAAGACAGACCAATAGGTTCCACGTTGTCACAAAAAGTTATGTTATTATTCCAAGATCATTTACTTTAGTCACACTATAGATTAAGTTGGCTACAACAACTCAAATTAACATCATTGTACTTTCTATTATTAAAGGTCATTTGCTAAATATTTGTCAAATTTGCCAGTTGATCCACCACACAGAAGTTTTTCATTTCATCAGTAAACTTAATCAATTAAGTATGACCCTAATAATAACAATATATACTTACAATAAGATTTTCATTTTATATCAGTTATTTTTCTGCAAAAAGACAGAAATGAATAGATATTTGATAGGAAAAATAACTGTACCTGTTGGATCTTTACTTTTCTTTTTTGCATATGATCTTGAAGGAAGAAGATATATCGAACAACAGCTATTGATTGTTAAAGAAGAAAAACTCGTAGCGTCAATTAAAACTGCACACATTTCTTTTTTAAGCGGTACACAATAAGCTACAGAACTATAAGAGTTCCATGATGCTAATGTTTGCTTACACGTCCATCTCACAGTTTCTCTCCACAACCTTTTACACATTCGTAACATGTGCATTGGCTGCACCATGCTGAATTATGAGTTATTCAATTCGAAATCTCAGGCGTGTTAAAAATTTTCTACTCCGCAGAATGTATGAACCAAAATATTACTTAAATGCTGTTGGGTTCGTTTTAGGGAAGGACGCTAAATAAAATTATATTGGATAAATTATAACTTGTAAATTATCGTTAATAGAAAAGCCTGGCCTTGGATCGTACCCTTTAAAAGCAAGATAGGGTAAAAACCCTACGCACTGTATATCATTGTCCTACAATTAAACACAGATGTTTAGCAAACATCAGTATTTCTACATGAAATTATACTTAAGAAATAGCACCACAACAATACCATTTTAAAGTGAAAGCAAATTACAAAATAATCTATCTTTATCAGAATATGTTAATCTCATTTCAACATTTACTACTTATTATTATACTATATTCAATTATTTTACACGTAATACATATTTCAGAGTCCTTGTTTTGGAATTTCGCACAAAGCTACTCGAGGGCTATCTGTGCTAGCCGTCCCTAATTTAGCAGTGTAAGACTAGAGGGAAGGCAGCACCACCCACCGCCAACTCTTGGGCTACTCTTTTACCAACGAAAAGTGGGATTGACCGTCACATTATACACCCCCACGGCTGGGAGGGCGAGGATGTTTAGCGCGACACGGGCGCGAACCCGCGACCCTCGGATACGAGTCGCACGCCTTACGCGCTCAGCCATGCCAGGCCTATTTCAGAGTCCAAATTCCCTTATACATTGTACACTGCTGATTTATGCAGAATTTAAACAATTAAGCAGGGCAGTGAGCATAAAAATAGAACAGCAAAAATTTTCTTGAAGGGTGTTTTTGTATATTTTAGGCATAAATAATCGAAAATGTATGAGAGTTTTAAAATTGCAATTTCGACTACATTCTCCGGAAAAGTGCACCTCTTTTATTGATATTTTGCTTTTCCCTTCTTTCTGCCCGGTCGTACCAAACATGTTCGCTCTTTTAGCCGTGGAGGCGTTATAACGTGACGGTCAATCCCACTATTCGTTTGTAAAAGAGAAGCCCAAGAGTTGGCGGTGGGTGGTGATGACTAGCTGCCTTCCCTCTAGTCTTACATTGCTAAATTAGGTACGGCTAGCGCAAATAGCCATCGAGTAGCTTTGCGCGAAATTCCGAAACAAACGCTTCTTTCTGTCATGAAAACAATGACAATTCCTTTGCGATTTCGTTGCTTTCTTGGAATGAATACTTATGTTGACCTTTGAATATGTACAAAATTCACAGTGAAACACATCCTTTGACTCCTGCTTCAGCTATTTGCCTTTCCCTTCATTTTCTGTACGATTCGGCTGATCTTGCTTTTCTTTATTTTTTTTCTCATCAAGGAGCTTTTCAATGAAGTCTACTTCCTTTATTATCCGAGTCGCGCCAAACATGCTCGCCCTCCCAGCCGTGGGGCGTTATAATGTTACGGTCAATTCCACTTTTCGTTGGTAAAAGAGTAGCCCAAGAGTTGGCGGTGGGTGGTGATGACTAGCTGTCTTCCCTCTAGTCTTACACTGCTAAATTAGGGACGACTAGCACAGATAGCCCTCGAGTAGCTTTGTGCGAAATTCAAAAATAAACCTTTATTATCTCATACCTTTTTTTTCGAATATTAGTGGAATATAGTAGAATTTTAGTGGGTTCAGGAAGATCCTGGATTTGGCTCCTTATGTTATGGAAAAGAGAAGAATCAACCCGAAAAATTTAGGCTCTTCTGGCTTAAATGAGACTGAGAATAAATTTGTACTGCGGAGATGTGTATTACGTATTAAAATATATTATTAAAACGTAGGTGCAGGAAGTGTAAATCGTTAAAATTGAATAATGGGTAAATTGATAACCAACAAAATTTCGAGAACAGGTCATGACAACAACGACGACCGAAGAAGGTCGAAATGTTGTTTGCTCCTCTACATACAGCTTTCTCTACTCATACCAGCCGTTTTTACATATATAGGTTATTACTGCTTTGTGAAAACAGGGTTGCGCCCTTTCCATTAGAGGGAAATGATATCACCTGAATAATAAACACTCGCTCAATTGAATGATATAATATCTGAATAGCGTATTTGAGCATATATTTTCGCTGTGCTAAAAAATATAGGATTATTTTATGAACTGTGGAGTAAAAAATCGATACACGTATTATTCGGATAGAAAAATCGAGGTACCCGGTATTAGAACCATAAGTATAAAATAGATATCAAATTTCTTTTTCTTCATGATAGGCATTTTGGTTTAATATATATTGTTTATTTGTTTGTTTGCAATTAAGTACAAAGTTACACAATGAGCTATCTGTGCTTAAATAAACCGGAAATGTTCAGGTGATCTCTTTTTGTCCCTCTCATGATTCACAGGAAATACACGAATTAAAAACATAAATAAATGATAATGATCAAAATACCTTAAATGTTAGAGTAAGAAAGCCGATAAAAATATTAATTTAGATCTTTTCAATTCAAACGGCCTTCACTGGAGAAAAGGGTGTACTTTGAGAAAAAGCCACTTTTATTAGTCGAACGCCGAAATGGTCTACGTGACCACTAAGTACCCTGAATGTGTATCTAAAACAGAATGAAAAGACTGTTAATACGGATAATTAAATATACTTCTTGAATTATAGTAAAATAATTCGTGAATGTTGTCGACGAACAATGAATAAACGTCGTTGCAGATGATCGCTGTGCTCGGCACCAGTAAACAAAAACTGGTTTGGTTTGTTTTGAATTTTGCGCAAAGCTACACAAGAGCTATCTTCGAGGCAGCTAGTTATTAACATCTACCGCCGACTCTTGGGCTACTATTTTACCAACAATTAGTGGGATTGACCGTTATTTATTGAATATTTGTACATTTGTCACATTTTTCTTTCTGTGTTCAAGATATTTTCTGCATAACGTTTTCTAGTAATTGACTTCTTGTTAGGAAAGCGTAACTCAATGATAAAACAAAAAAAGAATATGATAATAGGAAGCATTTATTAAACGTTCTGGAATCGATACAGTTCCATCATAAGTAACGTAGAGGTACGAATCAAACAAACAATATTTGTAACTACAACAGAAAGATATGTATAAGATTAAACAACTTGAATATACAAATATAAAATAAAAAAATGTGGCAAAATTGAAATAGTTTAATTAAAATAAGTTTAAATCTAGTTAGCAAACTAGACACCTCCTCTGACCTATACTTTCTGCCTTAGTCACTCACATCTTTAACGTAGAGAAATTCCTTCGACTTTTCTTAAAATCCATTATTAAGAATAAAGCTACAACACCTGATTCTTCCGAATATTCTCCAGAAATTACTCAGCACTCACCTGATAATTAGCTTCATATTACATTTCTTTTACTAATATTCCCCTGGACGAAACTATTGGTACTTCACGATCTTATCTCTTCCCTAGAAACATTCTCGCTAATGGATTTTCTATGTGAGATTTTTAATATATGCTTGAACTCTCCACTAAAAACTCTCTTTTTCTTTAAGAATATTCTTTATGACAAGATAGATGGCGCTGCTATGGTTTCCCAACTGGTACTGCGCTTACCAACGTTTTTTCTGTCACAACGAAAAGTACAGGATTGACAACTGTCCATTTAGCTTCAAACATGTTCTATACAAAAGGTATGTTGATGATATGTTCATTACTTTCAGTTATACTCATCACATTCATCGCTAACTTAATTCACTATAACATTCTTTCATAAAGCTGAGACAAATAACTCTACTTACTAACAACTGTTCAACATATGTTCATGATAAAAATATATTCACTGTCCTTCAGTCCCTAAATAATACACAGTCTTCATCAGATTTAAACCTATTTCAATTTAATTAATTCAGTTGTGTCACATTTTCTCGTCTTGTATTTGTATATTCAAATTGTTTCTCTTATGTGTGTATTTCTGTTGTAATTACAAATATTGTTTGTTTATTTTGTATCTCTACATTACTTATGATAGAATTATGAGGATTCCGAAACGTATAATAAATGCTTCCTATTATCACATTTAGTTCTCTTTTATTTATAACGTTTTCTGAACTTGAATTTTTGCCAAACCTTTTAGTTACCTATTGGATGTCAGTTTATTTGAATATCAAACCAGCACCTACATTATATTTAATGTTTGTTTGTGTGTGTGCTGGTTTGATATTCAGATAAACTGACTACTTAAGTAAAGATTTGTGAAAAGTTTTGTATATCCATTCCCACCTTGTCATTGTCAAATCTTTCCAAGAATAACCTTTATCTTTAACTAAATGTTGAATTCCTGTCAGGTTTGAATAAAATACCTAAACTCAATAATGCTATACAATCTTACAGTGGTTAATAACCATAAACTTATAAGACTTGGTACTTAATGGTTACTTATGTTACGGTTTTGTATGATTTTATGTATTCATCCTTATCTTGTTTGTTTGTTTTTTAACATTGGCATGTTGAAGAGAACATCCTTATTGACTGAAGGCCCTCGCTTGTGTGGATCTTTCAGCATGACAACGCTGCAATCCACAGTGCCTGCAGGACAAAGAACTTTTTCATGATGAATAACGTGATTCTTTTGGACCATCCAGCGTGTTCGCCTGAAGTGAACCCCATTGAAAATGTTGGGAATGGATGACAAGGGAAGTCTATAGAAATAGACATCAGTTCCAAACAGTGCATGATCTTTGTGAAGTCATTTTCACCACTTGGAATAGCATTCCAGTCAGCCTTCTGCAAATGCTTATATCAACAATGCCAAAGCGAATGTTTGAAGTTATTCGCAGTGACGGCCGTGCAACTCATTACCGAGACCTCTTTTTGGGCATTTCCTACCCTGTTTAGAACCTCTTTTGGTATGGTCTTAAACTTTTGACCAGCTAGTATTTAGGCTAATTTCATAGTGTTTACATTTTCCCTGTAAAATGCTAAAAAGTTTTTTACTTTTATTTTCCCTTTTCTTATTTTCATCTTTCGAAGCTCTATTCAAATAAGTGGTTAAGCCTAACAACGCAAAATGCATATTTTTTCTTTATGTTCATTGGGCTTAAGATTTTGGCCTAGAGTGTATATATATATTATTAATACAACATTGGTTTTGTCAGTTTCTCTAATTTTGGATTATCATTAGGGGCCAATGAAGTTGAAAAGTTTCCTCCATGATAGCGCAAGTATCCCAGCGTAGAAGATCAACTTTAAGGGGGTATTTACAGGACCGCACTTAAATCTCACCCCATGTGCATGCAACGATCCCACCACATTATAGAGTGATGTTGGTTAGGATGGAGAACATTATACAGGTTTTAGGCCATGAACATGATACCATATACAAACACACACAGCCGTCAAGCTCGGCCCCACTGAAAATTTGAAGTAACTTAAGTCACTATCTGTTGTAGTTTATTGTTTTAATAATTATGAAAGTGGTGTTTATAAATTCAGACACCATTAACATATACACAGACTGTCAGTTGCATAAATATTTGATTTTCTTCATACTTTGAATACTAATTTTGATTATATTTGCTTATTTATTTATATTGAAATTGTCTTGGCAGGTATAATGTTTGTGCAATGATAGGTCACAAACCGCCGAGATGTTAAAATAACATGTGTTTCCGTCTAGCAACTAAAAATGATACAGTTATTTATGAAACATGAAAATAACACATGCTTATAATCTGAACTCCCTGCTAATTCGTAGTTTTCCTATTTGTTATTTCCACACAGACATACGTCTTTAGAACAAAATAATATCATTGTTATACAGGCTGTGAAACAATCAATAATGGGAATTAGATGCTCAAATAAGGCTACAACTCAACTTTTGTAATTATTTAGAAGAATCATAGGATAACAGGTTGATTGCGACAGTTTTTTTTTCTCGGCCCAAAACTACATACCAAGCTTTGCTGTGGTTAGTGATAAAGCAAATGGATCAAACCTATGCACACTTCTCCAAATGAGATATTATAAGCATCTTGTTCTTAAATTGAAATGTACTATAAAAAATAAACTTTTTCACCATTGCTAAACAATCATAATAAAGCTTTAAATTTTATCGTCAATCACACCCAAATTCCTTTCCTCTCATTTCCTCCACAATACCAATAATCTTTTCTCAGAGTTTGCAAACCATTTACGAAGGTCTGGACCAGTAGAATATGCTCCCTAGTACCATCAGCAGATCTTCAAAAAAAATAATGTCAAAGAATTTATCAAACTGTTGACATAAATGATAAACATATTTTTCTGCACATTCAAGTGTTTTTTTTTCTCTACATTTCAACATTTCTTTGCCAGACAAACCAATACACTGTTTGTTTTATAATGTAACTTAATTTCCCTCAGCAGTATGTGATGTTGGAAAGAGGTTTAGTGTATTTTAGAGGTGTTGACATTTAGAAAAAGGTTTGGATAAACGAATTTATAATTTGTTTCGTTATACGTTTTTAATGGTGTTGAAATGTCTATACAAATAAGCTTATCCTTGATCAAGTCTGCACCTCGAGATAAAAAGGAGAATGTCTTATCCTGCAAGTGCCACGAAAAACAAACATAGCGAATGAAAATTCAAATATGAGACTTGCAGAACGTAAAATGTGTATTAAAAATGATCAAACAAATAATGTTATATTTATACATACGAGCAATCATGATCATAAAGTCAAGAGGAATAAAAGTAGGCCATAAAACTAGAAATACAATCGAAAGATCGTTGATCTAAAAGTTGCCACACTTCAGCACCTCCAAAGAACACTGTGAGGTGAATCCTGTTATAAAATAAACAGTATGTGTGTTTTTCTCACAAACAGTTAAATGTTAACTTAAAGAGGACACAAGAAATGATCGAAACTCGAGTCCACAAAAATATGGTTGTGGTCCCATTAGTTGATCTAAGACTTGTTTTACAATGCTTTCCACGGAATTTACTTACATTCACAAGGATTTATAATATCAATGACATTTATAGGTTTATTGTTTAAAAAAAACACACCAAAAAAACGTAAGCCTTGTATCCCCACGCATCTAATTTAAATCTTAAATGATTAGTTTTCTGTCATATTTAAAAGATGGACTAAAGTCTTACGCGCTCGAAAATGCTAGGCCCTAGGATTACAGTACAGATTAAAATGTTGTACGTTTTAAACAATGAATAACATTCAGAGGTGTAACCAGCGAAATGGCCAAGTGCTTAAAACACTTGGCTGGTAATCCGAATGTCGCAGGTTCGAACCCCCATTACAACAAACATGTTCGCCCTTTCAGCCGTAGGGGCGTTATAATGTTACAGTCAATCCCACTATTCGTTGGTAAAAGAGTAGCCCAAGAGTTAGCAGTGGATGGTGATGACTAGCTGCCTTTCTTCTAGTTTTACACTGCTAAATCAGGGATGACTAGCGCAGATGGCTCTCATGTAGCTTTCCACGAAATACAAAAAACAAACGAAAGGCCCAAACAGGCCCAGCCCTCCCTTGGAAAATTCTAGGCACTATTATTAACCACATTTTTCTTAGCCTTTATGTATAATAAATTCGTTTTGTATCACTTAATAAAAATAAAATAAAACTTCTATAAACAGTATGACATTTCAATAAATTTGTTTTAACGACCATTTTATTTTTGTTTTGTTTTTTAATTTCGCGCAAAGCTACTTGAGGGCTATTTGCGTTAGCTGTCCCTAATTTAGCAGTGTAAGACTAGAAGGAAAGCAGCTAGTCATCACCACCCACCGCCAACTCTTGGGTTACTCTTTTACCAACGAATAGTAAGATTGACCGTAACATTATAACGCCTCTACGGCTGAAAGGGTGAGCATGTTTGGCGCGACGGGGATGCGAACCCGGAGCATTTTATTTTAAATTGAGATCACTTTCAAATTTTTAATTTATTGGCCCTCTAAAATGTTTATCTCCCCGCAATGTGGAAAACCTGGTTACGACACTGATACCATTGTGCATATAAATCATTGATTTACTACTGTATTAGCACAGTGTGTTTCTGGTTGATAAATCACATGCTATTCCAACGTTGTTTATATCATATACATTTTGGCATTATGTTTAACGATTTCGAAATTAATGACGTAAACTTAACAGGAAAATTGATTTAGTGTGAACCTTTTATAATATAGAGGTCACTCGTTACAGTAAAGCAATGCTCCAAATTACGCTCATAAAATTGGCAAACACGGTAATCAGATTACATTTCTGATGACACATTGATATTTCTAGGAATCTGCTTAAAACATGTACACACGAGGTGCACCAGAGACACAACTTTGTGGCGACGGAGTGTTATAAGTTGCAATGAGGAAACGAATAACAAAATACGTATACCATTCGCTTTTACTATTGACTTAAATCATTTTACCACACTACCCAACATGTGCCAAGTGGCTACGTAACAGACTGCGTAACAAACAATATTCAGAAGTTTGAGGAAGGACCGCGTCAACCATTACGTCAGTATTATGCAATTACGTTTAAACGGAACGGTGCAACAGCAGTCAGTATTGCGGATTTCTGATGAGGGTGCTTTAGAGATGAAACAGTTTCGGCTTCGATTGGTTTGTTTCGTAAACAGCAAAGTATATGTTATGACAGCACTTTTATTATTGTCATGGTGAAACCGAGGACCCTTCGTGTTTACTGCGCGGAAATCAATGGGCGATAACCCTCGGTGGACAAAAAGATACACAGATATGATTTTGATATCTATATACATATGTATATAACGCTAAATGAAACCGAACATTTTAAATTACAAAAGGAGATCCAGTTTGCCTAGCAAATTACTTGTATAACATTTATGGAGATATATGTTATTTAAAACGTGTTTACTTTTATAGCATGAGATCAAGTGCGAAAAAAAAACAAAAAAACTGGCAAAATTTAAAAAATACGAAGGGACGTTTATTGTAAAGCAAATAGCGACGTAGTGGGCTGTCTGTGCCGTGCCAATTACTGGTATGGAAACCTAATTTTTAGCGGGGTGAGCTCGTAGAGTTACTGCTGAAACTACTTGGAAGCATTAATGAAGTTGTGAATACTAACAGAAAAACTGTAACCCTGAAATCGTGGAAGGCAACTTTTCAAGCCTGTGTTTATTTGATATATTGTATATGTGTAGTGTATTGTTTTCTGTTACATCATTTAAATATAGCTACTTATGGAGGCGTGTGAAATAAATATTTGTTTTAGAGGAGAGCCACATTAGGGCTATCTGATGTGTCCACCATGTATAATCGAGAAAACGATTTTAGCTGTAATTCAATAAATTTTACTGCTGTCCTTCCACATTCTCTAAATCTACGGATTTACAACACTAAAATCAGGAGTTCGACTCCACTCGGTAGATTCAGCAGATAACCCGATGTAGCTTTGCTGTAAGAAAATGCATACATGCTGTGTTACCGAGGGATATATATATATATTTAATGATTGGTAATTGGTTGATGGTTGGTAGTTCTGAATTATCTTGAATTCAGAGCCGGATTAAACAGGTGGAGGCAAATTTTGAAGTAGTGGGGGGTTCAGAGTCAAATATAGTTCAATATTGTTTATTGACCACTGTTTGGACAATACATAGTGTAGTGAGTATATAAAATACAAATTACAATACTTACAATAAATATAAAGTCATAACAACACATATTGACCCCCCTCACCACCACCACCGCTATAATGGTTTAGGGGTCAGTCTAAAGGCTTCTAACCTTAAAAACCTGATTTTGATATACCACACAGATAGTCTTTTCTGTAGCTTCGCGCTTAACAACAAATATAAACAACAACAAAATAATGACTGATTTTTTTATTTTAGTTCAACGACCGAGGAAACGTGAAAAAACGAGATGTAAGAACGTGTTGATTAAAAACAATTAAAACAAAATATTTATATGAAACAACTAAATCAGGAGCTGTCATAGCTATACAATTGCCAATAAATGTTTTTACTTATAAATCCAGTCTTTGATTAGTTTTATTTATGTTTCTTTAAAGGAAGACTCTTTGCCGAGCGCGTTAAGGCGTGCACTCGTAATCCGAAGGTCGCGGGTTCGCGCACACGTCGCGCTAAACATGCTCGCCCTCCCAGCCGTGGGGGTGTATAATGTGACGGTCAATCCCACTATTCGTTGGTAAAAGAGTAGCCCAAGAGTTGGCGGTGGGTGGTGATGACTAGCTGCCTTCCCTCTAGTCTTACACTGCTAAATTAGGGACGGCTAGCACAGATAGCCCTCGAGTATCTTTGTGCGAATTTCCAAAAACAAACAAACAAAGGAAGACTCCATCAAACCTGAAGAGGCACAGGGCAGTTACACCCATTTGACCCCCTTTTCCCTCACTAATATACTCTTATATGAATGTATTTAACACAAGAAGAGAGCCTTCTGGTGTTGTTTAGTTACTATGTGAGAATTATAGCGGTGGCTTTGAACAATGGTTTTCTACAGAAGTCAACCGTTGTCTTTTACATGTCTCGCATGACCAGGTAATTATGGCACTTGACTGATTACTTGGGTGTTGCGGGTTGCTCGCCCTTTCATCCGTGTAGGCGTTATAATGGTACTATCAATCCCACTCTACGTTGGTAAAAGAGTAGCCCAAGAGTTAGCGGTGAGTGTTTTTGACTAGATGTCTCCCTTCTAGTATCTTGCTGCTAAATTAGGAACGATTAGCGCAGATATCCCTCTTGTCTGCTAAATTAGGGACGGTTAGCATAGGTATCCCTCTTGTCTGCTAAATTAGGGACGGTTAGCACAGGTATCCCTCTTGTCTACTAAATTAGGGACGGTTAGTGTAGATATTCCTACGTAATTTACATAATATTTGGTTGCTATACTTACGTACAGGATTAATCACCGCGCCCTGGTGTAATAAATGTTTATAATCATGAGTTGCGCATTAAAATACGTTCTGGTGGGAATTCCAAAGCGTCGATATTTCATGTTGTAAGAACAGCCCGGAAGAGGGCATTGTTGACTAACAACAGACAGAGTCGGTTGGAGTTTTTCAGGCGCGTTTTGAGAAAAGAAGAAATTGAAAGTTTGATCATACCTAAAGAAAGGGGAGACCGAAGAAAATCGTTTGGTATGAATTTCATGCATCAAAAAGGCACGGAATTACATACGAAATTAACTCTAAATCTCTGACTGAGTGTGTGGAACAGGAGAAAAATTATGAATATTTATTTAATAGAAAAACAATTAATGAAATGAATGCACTAAATGCAGAGAGGACTAATGAAAGAATCCTGAGGAAAGTTTGTAAAAATTAAATAATATCTCGAGAAAGTTGGGAGAATAGAGCGACCTAAATGAAGAAAACTAGAGCACTGAGATAATTTCAAATAAAACTGGTTTCATTGACAGTGATAAGAAAGGTCCACTTAATAACGGGAGATTCTACAAGTTATGTACTATGAAATATCGCTGTTGTTGTTGTTGTTGTTTTGAATTAAGCACAAAGCTACACAATGGGCTATCTGTGCTCTGCCCACCACGGGTATCGAAACCCGGATTTTAGCGTGTAAGTCCGCAGACATACCGCTGAGCCACTGGGGGGCGAAATATCGCTAACTAGTGATGTCGTAATGAATAAATACATACTAAGCACTAGTGCAGGTAAAATTAAAGTGAATTATCTTCGTTTCAGAAAAAGAAATTAGTGAAAATTTATACTTAAGTAACTCTAAGACATTTCTCTCAGCTCGCGTTCCAGAATGAATAATCATCATGTCAGTTATTTAACTCGTTAACGCTAGGCTTACCCAGACATGTCGTACATGTCATTGGTGGCTTGGCAGCTATCTCTCCTTCAGTAGCCACTTCTCCAGACGAATGTCATGGAACAGTAGGTAACAGAGGAAAATAGATATAGAGACCTTTTTGAAAAATATAACACGTAGAAACTGCACGAGTAACAACTTTGAAAATTTATTTGTTAATAAGAAAGTAAAAAAAAACAACACACAACAAAACACAGAATATCTTTGTATCCTTCTGCGTTGTTTGTCACAGCCAAAATAAATAAATAAATAAAATATGGTGGATATATCTTGTAGCACCACGAAAACTGTCACATAGTTAAAACTATATAATATGCAGATAATTTTACAGCACACTTTTGCACGAGCGAACAATGAGTAACTCAGACAATTGCAAGTTACTCATGTTTCATGCTTTTGCTGAACATATAAAACACCATTAAACATAGGTGCGTGAAAGTTTATGGAAGTTTAGGTAAATAAGAGATATTCATCTATCTGAATGTAAATAAATATATATTATATTCTGGATTATTAGACGATCATTTACAGAGAATCCAGTGCAAGTATATAACATTATGAAATTGTTGAAATATAAAGGTGAAATTTAGACTTAGAAATACAGATTTTCTCGCCGTATAGTTAAAAGAAGAAACAACAACAACAAAAAAGCACAATAATTATGCTGCTGAGTAAGGGTTAACACAGTATCAGTTCTGCAATAAACACAATAATCATGCTGCTGAGTAAGGGTTAACACAGTATCAGTTCTGCAATAAACACAATAATCATGCTGCTGAGTAAGGGTTAACACAGTATCAGTTCTGCAATAAACACAATAATCATGCTGCTGAGTAAGGGTTAACATAGTACAGTTCTGCAATAAAGACAATAATCGTGCTGCTGAGTAAGGGTTAATATATTATCAGTTCTGCCATAAACACAATAATCATGTTGCTGAGTAAGGGTTAGCATAGTATCAGTTCTGTAATAATCATGCTGCTGAGTAAGGGTTAACACAGTATCAGTTCTGCAATAAACACAATAATCGTGCTGCTGAGTAAGGGTTAACATAGTACAGTTCTACAATAAAGACAATAATCGTGCTGCTGAGTAAGGGTTAACATAGTAAAGTTCTGCAATAAACACAATAATCGTGCTGCTGAGTAAGGGTTAACATAGTACAGTTCTGCAATAAACACAAAAATCATGCTGCTGAGTAAGGGTTAACACAGTATCAGTTCTGCAATAAACACAATAATCATGCTGCTGAGTAAGGGTTAACATAGTACAGTTCTGCAATAAAGACAATAATCGTGCTGCTGAGTAAGGGTTAATATAGTATCAGTTCTGCCATAAACACAATAATCATGTTGCTGAGTAAGGGTTAGCATAGTATCAGTTCTGTAATAATCATGCTGCTGAGTAAGGGTTAACACAGTATCAGTTCTCCAATAATAATATCCATTCTTGTCCTACGTGAAGCAATAAAAACGATACAGACTTCATTTTAATATTTATATAATTTCTGAAACCTGAGAAAGGTCCTTTGTAACTTTATGATATTCTCAGTTACCCCAATATCTCTTTGTCGGTTCATTACAGATCTACAGATTACGGGCGGTTCGAGTGAAATGTTATGAAGAAATAAATTGTATTCTTCAACTTTGACTGAACAAAACAGTCAAAGATAATAAGTGTAATACACAACAGCACCTTTACTGGAATTTCCAGCTAGCCCTGCAAAGAAGAACTGTTACAGAATGAGAAAACATAGCATTGTCTTCACGACCACAATACTATTATTTTCAAGGGTGCATGCATTTTCGACACATGATTTTCGAATTTGCAAAACTTTTTCCCACAAGAAGGCACACATGAAATCGCAAATGAATGACCAAGAACAATTGGTAACTGAGGTGAGAAGATTTTAGCTACTTTCTTGACCAAAGTTTTGTGTTAAGTCCAAATACGCGTATATGAATGAATACATTGCAACATTGCATATAAAATTTAAAAAGTGGTACAAAATATGTAGTATGCCTGAATACTATAACACATGATTGTATTGTATATTAATAGTATGAAAAGCAAAAAAACAACAAACACAATAACAAGAACAATAAATACATATATTATTTAAACTTTGAAAAGATAGCTCAGAGATTCAAACACCTATAGTGAATAGATGTTAAGGCAATCCATCAAATTAGATGCTAATGTGAAGACTGGATAAAATACAAGCAGTATATACCAGGGACAGCTGCTGATCAGCATTGGTGAAATTATCCCTGAGGGGATAGTGAGCAATTACATTAGGGACCTTAAACATTATTGTTAATTATCTATTATGGAGCATAATAGGACACATCAGTTACTCTATATAACCCATCACTGTCTATTCCCACTACATATTTAATGTAACACAATTTTGTGAAATGTCCATTGTACGGGTGCACAACCTGAAATCGTCAGAGAATGATATTTAAAAAGACTTGACGCGAACTTACAAGTTTAAATGGACCTAGATGATGTACCGAACACAGAAGTCACAAGAAAACGCTGAAGCATGCAAAAAAACAACCAAACATAAACCTATTATATGAACGACAGAGACAAAAGTGTAAGATTAACAGCGGACATAAAGGAGGCTTGTTAGCTCTCACTAATGTTGGAGTGGATTACACACATGCTTGGAAAAATTAAATCATAAACATAAGGTAATTCAAAAAAGACATGTGGACCCAAATCGAAATCTTAGTGTCTTATAAAAGTACGTAAATCCTTTCTACTTGCTACCCTTAGGGTAATCGAAATAAGTGGTTATTCGAGTTATTAATGTCCAGTCTGACTGATTTGTTCAGCATCAGACTACGTAACTAGCTTCGTCTTTAGTGGAACCCTAACAGAAAATCTATGAGTAAAACTTCGAACTCTCAGTTCATAATAAGTTTGTTTTTTTTTGAAGATTTTTAAATGCACCTTAAATGTTTTGCATATTATTTTAAGGAGACAGTACTTCTCGGTTTTCTTTAGGACATGCTGAAAACACTCTTAAAACGAGCAGAGTCTCTCTGAGAATTTTAAACGGGATTCATTCTCCAAGAAAACTGCTGTAAGACAGGAGAAATAAATAGGCAGAGAGAAGACATTTAAGACCATGTAGATGTCGAGGAAAACTGACAGAAATGACAAAGCACAGTTACGTCACTTTTTATTCAAAGCAACCCATTTGACAGGAGAGATGTGGTAAAGATTTGTACTGTCTGAATTTAGAACATTTAAATATTAAGTTTAATAACAATGTTGATTTTTTTGATTCCACAGAATACTGTACTCTACCTCAAGAAGTAAGAATCATCCCAAAAATATTTAATTTACGAAATAATTTTGTAATTCAGGGTTAAGCACTTATTATAACCGTAGTATGAACCGGAGGTTAAATGGTGTGAATCAAAAAAGGAACGTGAAAGTCAAACAGTAACGATTCTCAGCAACTAATCAACAGCACCCAGACCACCTAATACTAGAATAGTCCCGAAAAGGAAAGAGTATTAGAAACTACAAATGAAAAGCAGTTACCAACAAGAATATTCGAACCAAAAATCACGACAGTTCGGGAGGGAGGAAGAGATTTATGAAGTGCCTAATCCTCCTAGATCTACACAAACATCTAAATCCTGATTCCTATTCGGCATAAGAATGACCCATTTTGTGAATTAAACTACTTTTGCATAAATGATGAAATTAGTCCTAAGCACCTTGCACTAATTAACTTCTTACATTACAAACAAGAATAAATTAAGGGCACATTTATCTAAGTTTGTACGTCATCCCTAGTTTACTTACTAGCACAGTGCCCTCCCTGAGGCACAGCGGTATGTCTGCGGACTTAATATGTTAGAATCAGGGTTTCGACACCCGTGTTGGGCAGAACACAGATAGCCCATTGTGTAGCTTTGTTTTTAATTACAAACAAACCAACAATACCAGCAGAGTATCGAAAGTGATATTTTATGAACAATGCTCTCGCAGTAATTAAACTAATGAAAAGTTTGTAAAACAGAACTGTTCGCGATGTGTGAGTTTTACGCAATAATGAATAAATATAAAGTATGGTTTTTCGTATCGAATATTTTTTTTTATTATGTCGCATGAGCATCGACTTGAAAGTACATGCAATAACAACTCTGATTCTCTTGTTGTAATCAGAGAAAAACAATCTTCATTAATAAACAAACAAATGCAGGGGTGGAAAGTGATCCAGAGCGAGCCTGATTTGTCCAGATTTACCAAAAATTCTAAACACAATAAAGAATAATAACTAATTGATTCCGAATTGTATCTGGATATACATAAACAAAGCTCCGGTGAAGACGAGATACAAGCCATCCTCCTGAAAAAAAGGGCACTCCGAAATTGTTTGACCACCCAAAAGCACTTTTCAATCTGTCACTATCCTCTGGATATACACCAGTTTCTTGGAAGCTTGCTAATATGTTAATGTTCCATAAGGAAGGAAAGCCAGCCGATAAACCAAATAGCTACCGACTAATCAGCCTGACCAGCTGTGCAGGCAAAATTTTAGAATGCATAATTAGCAATAGACTCTCCATACACTTGGAAATAACTTCTAAATTGTCTGAAGAACAAAATGGCTTCAGAAAATGTAGACAAACAACTGATCGCTTAATCAGACTAACAGAAGAGATAATAAATAACTTAAACAAAAACCAGTGCACTGTTGCCTGTTTTCTTGACATCAAGAAAACGTTTAACACTGTATGGCACAATGATCTGAGGTTCTGTATGCATGAAATGGGACTACAACGTGGAATTATTTACTGATTATCTAACTTTTTTGGAAAACAGAAAATATAGAGTAAATGTAGAGGGAACCTTTTCTGAGTACTTTACTCTGGAAGCTGGTGTCCCTCAGGGAGGGAGGGTTAGTCTATACAATATACCACTGAAGGATCCTAATCATGGATTCTCCTCACAGTTCGCTAATGATGTGGCGGTCTGGTATAGTGCTCCAGCCTCAACAATAGCAGCCACAAACATACAACAACAATCAAATAGAATAAGTAACTATTGTCAAAAATACATAATAAAAATAAATACAGTAAAAACACAATTAGACGTATTTACCAAACTGACATAACACAAAAATCTACAGCCTGAAATATATATGAATGGAATATTACTCCAAACTGCCACGTGGGTAAAATTTCTAGGTCTAACCTATTACTCAAAATCAACATGGATAAACCATTTAAATGAAATTAAAAGTAAAGTCTGGTGAAGAACCAACTATGCTAGGAGTCTAACTGGTAAGAACAATGAAGCATCAACAGACAATATGATAAATATTTACAGAACATATATTATACCAGTAACTGACCATGCAGCTCTATCTCGGGTCGCTGTAAGTGACAAAATAATCAAAACCAAGCTACAAACAACACAAACCACATTCCTTACAACAGCATACAGAGTTCCCAGAACTACATCATCAAAATTCATACACAAATATTCAAACATACCAACCATAGTAGGTAGACTCCTATATAGTACAATAACGTATTTTGATAAATATTTGATGAAAAATGAATTATTATGCAAACTAGACAGGTACACATGATGAAGATAGTCCTAAACATATCTCCCCGATCAACATATATTTTAAATATACACAAAAAACATAATAATAATAAAATAAAAATAATATATATATAAGGGAGTAAAAAAAAAAGGACACCATCAAACTAGACTTCCAACTGCAAGGGCAAATAACGTATACAAATGTATCAAATTAGTAAATTGACATTGAAAAGGGTCAGAGTAACCTCAAACCACTCTGACCCTGAACCAATAGCCATACCAACAAACACTGCATGATCATGAAAGTAAAGGAAGGAGGAAGAGGTCAAAGGGCACCTGACCCTCCAGGGTACATATGATTACCCAAATCCTGAGAAAGAGATTAATAATATACAGAATAATCTATAAGATGTCATATATTCGATATTTTTTTCAACAGAAAGCCCCCTCCCATTCTCCTCGTGGCGTAGCGGAATGTCTGAAGACTCACACACAACTAGAAACCGGACTTGGATTCGTCAAGGACAGATCACAGATAGCCTGTTGTGTAGCTTTATGACTAATTCCAAACAAACAATAGAGTGAAAGTTTAACATGAATTGTGTTATTCTGTTTTTTACTATTAAGTTGATGTGCCAATTTGGTCAGAATATATCAACGTATTTAGGAAGAGATGCGTCCACAGATAGACGGAATGTTTCTCTTGATTGTTTTGTTTTGAAATTATTGCGCAAAAATACACAAGGGCTATCTGCTCTAGTCATCCTTAATTTAGCAGTGTAAGACTAGAAAGAAGTCAGCTAGTCATTACCATCCAACGAAAACTCTTGGCCTTGAGCTCCTGTTTTATCAACGAATAGTGGAATTGATCGATACGTTACAACAACCCCACAGCTGAAAGAGCGCGCATGTTTAGTGCGACGGGTATTCGAACCCGCGACCCTCGGATTACGAGTCTTGTGTCTTAACCATCTGGCCTGGCCGGGTTGTTTTTCTTGTTACTGGATACTTGCCACACCGGTTTGAAACATATGTACAGCTCATATGTGAAATGTGCCTGCATCTCAGTTTTTATGGCCGAGCGCGTTAAGGCGTGCACTCGTAATCCGAGGGTCGCGCTAAAACATGCTCGCCCTCCCAGCCGTGGGGGTGTATAATTTGACGGTCAATCCCACTATTCGTTGGTAAAAGAGTAGCCCAAGAGTTGGCGGTGGGTGGAGATGACTAGCTGCCTTCCCTCTAGTCTTACACTGCTAAATTAGGGATGGCTAGCACAGATAGCCCTCGAGTAGCTTTATGCGAAATTCCAAAAAAACAAACAAACTCAGTTTTTATACTCAGCTAGATTACTTTAAGACTGATTTTCAGAGTAATTATTTTTAAAAATATTTTCCTTCACTCGTGTTTCAGCACAAAGCTACACAACAGGTATGAAACCATGATTTTTAGCACATAATCTCTCAAGCTCACCGCTAAGTAACTGGGCAATCCACTGAAGAACAAATTTTGTTTCCCTACAATATGGCGTGTTAACGCGTGCGACTCGTAATCTGAGAGTCGCGGGTTCGCATCCCCGTCGTGCCAAACATGCTTACCCTTTCAGCCGTGGGGGCGTTATAATTGACGGTCAATCCCACTATTTGTTGGTAAAAGAGTAGCTCAAGAGTTGGCGGTGGGTGGTGATAGCTAGCTGCCTTCCCTCTAATCTTATACTGCCAAATTAGGGACGGCTAGCACAGATAGCCCTCGAGAAGCTTTGTGCGAAATTCAAACAAACAAACCCAACAATATGATACCATTATCACGTAAATAAACATATGGTGGAATAATTTCTTCCATTGTTTACCTTTTGTGTAGAAACAATTCAGTTAAACATTTTGAAGGCAGAATTACATATTTTGCGTTTGGTCTTGCACCTGTGAAAAATAAAAGTCTAACACAAACATGGTGTTAATTTTTTAAATAAAAATTGATTATTATTTTTTTTCACTAAATCAGAATTTTTGTGACACAACCGGTGCGTATTATTTCTGAAATAAAGTTTTGCGTTTGTTTTTGAATTTCGCATACAGCTACTCGAGAGCTATCTACGGTAGCCGTCCCTAATTTAGAAGTGTAAGACAAGATGGAAGGCAGCTGTTCATTATCACCCACCGCCAACTCTTGAGCTACTCTTTTACCAACGAGTAGTGGTATTGACCGTCACATCATAACCCTCTCACGGCTGGGAGGGCGAGCATGTTTGGTTCGAGCGGGAGTCGAACCTGCGACCCTCGAATTACGAGTCGAACGCCTTAACACGCTTGGCCATGCCGAGCTCGAAGTTTTGAGATAATAATAACATCTACCAATAGCTAGACTCGGGTGAAATATGATGTTGTTTATACCACGTAACCGCTACTGTAACTAAGAGACCACCAGGGGCACAGTGGTATGTTTGCAGGCTGATAACGCTATAAACCCGCTTTCGATACATACCCGTGGTGGGCATGGCATAGACAGCCTTGTGTGCAGCTTTGCGCTTAATAACAAACAAACCAACGCTGACTATGAATGTCGGACCGAGTCCCTCTGGTGACGGGTCAGATGGGAGTACAATTGGCCTGGCAGATTGATAGTGAATGTCTAAATTGTTCACGAAAATGTAATATGAAAATAACAGGACAAAAAACAAAAGGAAGAAATGGATCGATGAAAAAAATACATTCAAGTTATTCACCTGACCATGAAACGGTTACAACATCTTCCCGCAACGCGGAAGCTTGTTTGTTTTGAACTTTCACGCAAAACTACACGAGGCCTATCTGCGCTAGCGGTCCCTAATTTTGCAGTGTAAGACCAGAGTGAATGCAGGTAGTCATCACTACCCAATGCCAACTCTTGGGCTATTTTTTTTATTAACGAATAGTGGGATTGACCATCACATTATAACGCCCCCACGGCTGGGAGGGCGAGCATGTTTGGCGCGACTCGGATGATAAAGGAAGCAGGCTTCATTCAAAAGTTGGGTCCAGTGCCTTATCCACCTGGCCATGCAGGGCCTACGCGGAAATAAAATGTTTGGTTAGAATTTCGTACAACGCTACACGAGGACTATCTCTACTCACTAGCCCCGTAATGAAGACAAGAGGCAAGATAGTTGTCAACACCACGAATACCTCTTGGGCTGGTTGAGTATCTTAACCACCAACAACTAAGGTAAAAGCAAAGTAAACGACATTTATCAATAAAAGAAAGAAAGTTTGTCCACCAGAATGGTAAAACACTATAATACTTCCTTTTTTATTCCTGTTTTACGGTTTTAATAACTGTTACACTACGTATAACTAACCATGATGGTAGAAGTTATCCAAACAAAAATCTCGAAATATAAAACTTAAGTTAGAGAGAAATAAATAAGAGAAACACTTGCGAAATGTACGCTAAATAAGCTGTTTCATTTTATTTGAATTTAATGGTACAATCAATATCTCTGTAATAGGGAATTTTCAATTGTTTTACATCGGAGGTCCGGCTTGGCCAGGTGGGTTAAGGCGTTCGCATTATAATCAGAGGGTCGCAGGTTCAAATCTCCATCGAACCAAACATACCGTGGGGGCTGCCTTCCCTCTAGTCTTACACTGCTAAGTTAGGGACGGTTAGCGCAGATAGCCCTCGAATAGCTTTGAGCGAAATTCAAAACAAACAAACACTACGTATGTGACAAAAGACAAATGTTTTATTTTAAGATATCCAATATACATTTTAAATATTAAACTATTTTGACTTTAACTTAATAAAAAAACGAATTCATCACTCAGAAATCACTATTCATTTTCAAATAATGATACTCTAATGGCAGAATATTAATATTATGCAATGCCATATTGTCCAGTATTTTGCAAGAAATCCGCAATTTGCATGCCTAAAAGGAACATCGTATATAATTTCTTGGATTTCTTACAACACTTTTTCCTCAAGTTGCCAAAGTTGTTCAGGAAATATGAAACATGGGAAACAACGGTAAAAGCTGGAACATAATTTGTGTTGTAATAACAGCCGTGATATGCTCACACGCTTCTTATCGCAAATTGAAACAAGCCTTTAGCAAGTGCTGACGCACGTGGTCGCGAGTGAGAAATTGGCACTTCTTACGTAACAGATAGAAATATCGTGTGATTGGATTGTGAAGAAAGATGCTTGTATATAAATAACGCTTTAACATTTAACCAAATTCATAATTTTGTTCCTGAGAGGAAATTGTGTTTGAAGCAAACACGGTATATAAGTAAGTGTAATTATTGTTGTTTTATTAAGTGTTTCACAGTATAAGCTATGCATTGTTATTGCCCTTACTGAGCTGAAACGTATTGTGTTTATTGATAGAGTTCAGAGACCTTGGGTAACGAATGGAAAAAGTAATATGAGCGTATTTATTTTTAAGTAAGAACTGTATCTATGGTGAGAGAGGTTTAAACTCAAGTAACATATTAAACAAAATCTGATACGCTGAACATTATGTGGTTGTAATTACTCCTTCTTGGATTAATTAAAGTTTAGAGCAAAAGCACATTTTTTACGGCTAATGCTACTTTTACGTATGGCCCGGCATGGCCAGGTGGGTTAAAGCGTACGACTCGTAATCTGAGGGTCGCAGGTTTGCGTCCCCGTTGCAACAAACATGCTTACCTCTTCAACCGTGGGGGAGGGTTATAACGTCACGGTCAATCCCACTATATGGTGGTAAAAGAGTAGCCCAAAAGTTAGCGGTCGGTGGTGATGTCTAGCTGCCTTCCCTCTAGTCTTACACTGTTAAATTAGGGATGGCTTGTGCAGATAGTCCTCGTGTAGCTTTGCGTGAAATTCAAAAAACAAACAATTCTTTTTCGTACATAGCGGCCTAACGTTTAACTTACTGAGGCTTGGTTTGTTTTGAATTTCGCGCAAAGCTACACGAGGGCTATTTGCGATAACCATCCTTAAGTTAGCAGTGTAAAACTAAAGAGAAGGCAGCTAGTCATCACCACCCACTGCTAACTTTTGGGCTACTTTTTTACCAACGAATAGCGGGCTTTACCCCACATTACATCCTCCCTCTCCATATTCACACACACAGACACGGTTGCTAGGGCGAGCATGTTTGATGTGACGGGGATTCGAATTCACGACCCTCATATTACAAGTCGTGTGCCTTAACCATCTGACCATGCCCGGCCATTTTGAATTTAAAATTAGCTGCAGTATTTTCAAGTTTGTCACGTTGCTTCTAGTAAACCGTTAACTCTGGTTTGGCTGCTCTGTTCACCCATAACAAAATATAAATGTCAAAACTTCCCAGCTTCTAAGCTATTCACTTCTGTCTCTCGCTCAGCTAAGTTTTGTCTTATCTTTTATAGATTGCAATTTATACCGTAACTTTATATCTTTTACACCCTTGTACCGTAACTTTATTTATGTCTTTTACACGCTTGTACCGTAACTATATTTATGTCTTTTACACCCTTGTACCGTAACTTTATTTATATCTTCTACGCGCTACGCTGTCCGTTTGTGGTCATAATGCTTGAGCAGTTGGTTCAAAATATCTTTAAAAATAACTTTTAAAAAGTACGAGTTCCTCTGTTCGGAATTAAACCCAAAACTACATGTATTTGGTTCACCACCGGTATAGAAACCCGATTTCTAGCGATCACCAAAGTACAAAATGGAGTAAAGGAAACGCTGTACAGATAAACAAGTTTTTCCGGCTTTTTTCTAACTAGATGTATAAGCGAAGAGTTATAAATTCATATATGTCATTAAGTACGATAGTATTTAATAGTTGAGATTGTGATGTACGGGCAACTGATGCTTGGCGAGTTTATACACGTTGAGGATAAATATGGAAAATACGTACTCCCGGGACAGTAAGTACACAGGTTTACAGAGAGGAATCGAACCCCTGATTTTAGCGTTGTAAATCCGGAGACATATCGCTGTACTAGCGGGGGGCAAAAAGAAGCATTTGTTATTCTTGGGCTCGTCCGGGATTTGAACCCGGGACCTCTCGCACCCTAAGCGTAAAATAATTGAAAAACATGTGTTGTAACATTAATTATGAATAGCTCTGAACATTAAAAACATTCCTGAGTCTATCTAAAATAATGAAAGGAGGCCCAAGGCCACCTATAATCGTCTTAATCTATCTTAATCGTCCGCACCAGTTGACTGACAGTTGTGTGCCATCTGTCAGTCAGTCACAAGAAATGAAAATAGCACGTAAAGGATTATTTATGTAGCATTTTGTACCGAGATGCCGTTAGTAATTTATTCAAATCTCTCGAATCACGAGAATTATGCACTCTCTAGACTAAAACACAGCATGACGTACGAACTTTAAGAGCAAACAAAATTATCTTGGTTTCATTTACTCTTGAAACAGAGGACTGTCGAGAAATACTTCGGAAGAATACCAACATTTCTTTGTTTCGCTGCGGATTCAAAATGAAACCAACAGTTGTTCTTGCCTACAGTGGTGGCCTTGACACATCTTGTATCTTGGCGTGGCTGATCGAAAAAGGTTACAAAGTGATTGTTTTCGTGGTAAGTTGTATAATGCTCTTTTGATGAATTCAATACAAGGATCTAACTCGTTATCATTCAGATCATTTTAAAATTTTCATTGAATTAATGAGATACATTAGTACAGTCATGTAACTTTTGTTAGTTAAGCAATGGGAGGCAGTTTGTAAACATGTATATGTTTTCAGTAATTATAAATGATTTACAATAATGGGGGGCCACAAATATATTTACGGGGAGGGCGGGAGAGACAAAAACCTAGATGTGGGGACCAGCTTTTATAGTGTAAGTCAACAGATTAGAATAATATTAGTTTTGTGTGCTTAAACGGAAACAAATATTTACACTTTGATTAAAAATTATTAATAGTGTTTAGTTTAACTACGTTATCAAGTTTACGTCATATTACGTGCAATTACTTTTGTGAAATTTAAGGGTGGACAAATCCTCCTCCTGCCCCCTTCCTGGAAACACTCCTCATTTTAAAATGATAAACTACATTTAAAAAGCAGCTAATCAACACCATCTACCACCACCCCGTGGATCACCATAATCGAATAATCGCTCTTGTAACGTATCTATAATTATTTGGGTTATAAATGGAACTTTTACCACAAATCCTGTTTCATAGTCTGGCACGCTGGCCATTTTAGACACGATCGAATTGAAACTATATCTGTTAGCGTGCAGATCAATTGGTAATCGTAGAAGAACGAGGATATTTTATAATTTGTTCGTGTGTATCAGATGAAACTTGCGGTTTCAAACCAAAGGGTGTCGAAATAATTTTGAGCCTTGGAGAACTAAAACCTTGTTTACTTAGTATGTTTTTTTCCCTTTATATTAGGCAGACGTTGGGCAAAAAGAAGATTTTGAGAATTTAAGACAAAAAGCCACGAAAATTGGTGCTGAAAAGGTAAGTGGAATGAAATATGAGTTCACTTCCAGTTAAGGTTTGAAAGTAAACAGAAAGTTTCTGGAACTTTCTATTCTCAAAAATCATCATCAAAACGTAGAACAAAGTTATTGACATTTATGCTTTGTTTTTTGGTGTACAAATACTTTTTATTTTGCTGTCTTACGTATAAACAAATATTTCTTTGGCAGTTTCAAAAATGGATTAGAACAGACATTGACCACCATATGGTATATTCTACTGTGTGTAATAAATTTACAGAATCTAGCTTATATAAACAATGTTTATTAACACGTAGTTGCTGTTATTCTAATGTTAGAAATACTAGGAACGAAACCGACAAATACAATGAGGGCTTTAGTTTAAAAACTAACATATAATGAGAATTATAGAAGTATGGTTGGATTTTGAAGAAGCTGATGCGACAGTGGTGGGTATTGAATCTTCATACACCTTCAGACTGTTAAACTTAACGACATGAACAACATATAGTGAAGAGGTTGAATTTGTATGGATCATAATTGCGATTTGTTGTAGGCCAGCTTTTTAGTCACAAGGTACAGCGGTAAGTCTTCAGATTTACAATGCTAATGTCAGTGATTCGATAACCCGATATGGCTATGCTACAAGAAAAACACAAACGCTCATATCAGTCTCAAGAAATTAAAGAAGAATCGTGTGATGACAATATTAATGTGGAAAGTATGTAAAACTTGAAGTTTACTCAAGTTAATTTTGGATTCTATGAAGTCCAGTTATAAGGGATTGACATTTTAAAGTGATTCAAGATGGAACTCTATACCAAAGAGTCCGGCATGTCCAAGCGTATTAAGACGTTCGACTCGTAATCTGAGGATCGTGGGTTCGAATTTCTCTCACACTAAACATGCTCGCCCTTTCAGCCGTGGGGGCGTTATAATGTGACGGTCAATACCACTATTCGTTGGTAATAGATTAGTTCAAGAGTTGGCGGTGGGTTGTGATGACTAGCTGCCTTTCCTCTAGTTTTACACTGCTAAATTAGGGACGGCTAGCGCAGGTAGCCCTCGTGTAGCTTTGCGCGAAATTAAAAAACAAAACAAATCTGTACCAAATATACCCAACCAAATAGAATGCAATATTATATCTACCTTTAACCGCTGATGATGAGGTTGTAAGAGTTAAAGAGCGTGCTCTAGGATGGGAGTTATATAAGGAAATCATGAATCCATAATTAGGTCTGATGCTATGATGCATGTTGAGATAAAAGGAAAATAGGTCTGATGCTATGATGCATGTTGAGATAAAAGGAAAATAGGTCTGATGCTATGATGCATGTTGAGATAAAAGGAAAATTCAGCTCCTAATATCAGGAAACCAATTTCAGGTCATGAGACAAAATTAATTAAAAGGTGACATGGTACCAGGGACGTAGATTTTTTACACTCGATGAGGGGGATAATTTTTGCAACCACTTATGTTCATTGTTCAATTTGCAAATTGGTAATCTCTGAGCCTGAAAGCTGTTTCTATGAGTAATCTTGTTGCCAAGATACTTGCATGCATATTTAGACCTACTGACTGATACTTACGAAGTTACGAACCATAACTTAGATCGAAAAGCTTAGAAGCACGCCTATATTAGATATGTACATTTCGGCTACTGAAAAAGCCTACATTTAGGCCTAATTATGTGATTCGATTGGTAAGAACAAGAGAATCACAAGAACAAACACACAATTTGTTGGCCTGTTATGCAATAAAACAATCAACAGACCAAACTGTAGGGAGGGATGATTGTATGCACCATGCCCCCCACCTAAAATGAAGGAGGGGGGTGTATGCTCTTCATCCCCCCCAGGATCTACGCCCTTGCATGGGACAAACTTAAGAAATATTTAAAAGTTAATTACATTTTAATTCATTAGGAATATTTATAAAGTGATAACAGGAAACATCAAATCTAAGTGGCGTACTAAAGTCAATCTGAAGAATTTGAGCATCCAGCTGAAAATTTTAAAAGTGACAAAAAAAAAGTTAAAACTAGTTCACAAAGTTTCATTGTCGTCTTATACTAAATTATAGCTTTTATATTTCTGTTTCCTGGCAGGTTATAATAGAAGACCTGAAACAGTTGTTTGTAGAAGAATATATATGGCCAGCCGTGCAAGGAGGTGCTATCTACGAAGACAGGTACCTTATGGGTACTGCTCTTGCTAGGCCTTGTATTGGGCAGGCGCTGGTGAAAGCTGCTAAAACAGAAGGAGCTGGTTACATCTCTCATGGTGCAACTGGAAAAGGCAATGACCAAATCCGCTTCGAGCTTACTTGTTATGCACTCTGTCCAGAAATCCAGGTTTGTTGAATTAATACAAAAAAAATAGTACACGATTTGTACGCGTATTGAGAGAAAAAATCGTGTTCATCGTAAGCTTACCCGTTCTGTTTTACTATTGATATTACTTCGATTGTTTTGTCAGCGTATGTTTTTGCTTTTCGGTTGTATGCTTGTCTAATGAAAAGGAGCACAAGACAATTTCTGAACAAACGAAAAAAAAAGAGCCCCGGCTTAGCAGTGTGCTCTGCCATCTTTTTCTTATGTGATTCTTTCTAATTTTATTTAATTTACTTATTGATTTTTTTTTCTATCAGATTATATCTCCTTGGCGGATGCCCGAGTTCTACACTACTTTTGCTGGTCGGCAGGATCTAATCACCTATGCAAAGGTAAGTTTACGATTTATTCAAATTGTACAAAATTATGCGTGTTCTTATATTTCAGGTGTTTCGAACACACTTGTATTAGCGCGGGCACTTGATTACACCTACATGTGTGTACGTGTCTTTGTGAATTGCCATGGTGTAAGCACCTAAACAATTTAATCTCAAAGAAACGATCTGTACAAACAAACAAAAAACCGCAATGACCTAAACACCTAACAATTTATTTTACAGAATCATGAAATTCCCGTGCCTGTTACCCCAAAAGCTCCTTGGAGTATGGACGCCAATCTAATGCATATTAGGTAAGCAAGGATTAAGATGTGTATTTTAAAAGTAAAGAATAAATGTAAACTTTCAAACACTTTTCATTGTTCCATGTCCATACTTCATTCTCTAGTTTTAAATGTCAAAACTTGTTGGTGTGTTATGAGAGGTTTGGGGTTTTGAATACGACTTTTCTTGTATGTATCACCATTGAACCATGTTTTTGAGAACAGGTCTTTGCACAAGTTAATTGCAATAATGAATAAAACATTGTAGACAGGATGTTACGGTGTTATTTGATATTAACAGCTTATCTTTTACAAATAAACAGTTACGAGTCTGGTATCCTTGAAGATCCTGCGACCTCGCCTCCTGATGGTCTGTATCTTATGACCTCCGACCCAAAGACAGCACCTTCACTCTCTGACGTAATAGAGATTCATTTCAAACAAGGTTTGAAATAGCAGTTTCTTATGAGTTTTTTATTTGCTATCGACTAAGAGCTGATGAGTTTGAATGCTAATTTGTTGATAGACTGATCACTGACATCCCAGGAAATTATTAGTTTTATTTTCATTGCAAATATTAAAAGGAAATAATATTTTTTATGACATAATTAAGTCAATCGACAGTGGAATGTAAGAAATATCTTTCAAAAATCTTCTTCACGTGTACACGAGGAGCTGGCTCCCGGGATTATTGTCCCTATTCTTTTTGACAGTGTCCGATTCCTTGTTGGTGTCTTTTAAAAAAGGAGCAGAATAGAAAATAATGATTAATATAATAATGACTCTCCGAAAATATCCGAGCCCTGAATCTTTTTAGCACTTAGCCAGTACGCCTCTGGGGCCCGGCATGGCCAGGTGGTTAAGGCACTCGACTCGTAATCTGAGGGTCGCAGGTTCGAATCCTGGTCACACCAAACATGCTCGCCCTTTCAGCCGTGGAGGCGTTAAAAATAACGGTCAGTCTCATTATTCGTTGATAAAAGAGTAGCCCAAGAGTTGGCGGTGGGTGATGATGAGTAGTTGCCTTTCATCTAGTCTTATACTGCAAAATTAGGGATAGCTAACAAAGATAGCCCTTGTGTAGGTTTGCACGAAATTTAAAGCAAATAAACGATACTACGTCTCTGTATGAATTTGCTTTATCTGTATGCGAGTGTGGCTTGCTATAACGAGACAAACACATGAGTTGTAGCTGTTTCAGCATCTTTTTATGTCCCAGAGATGCTTCGTGCATTGAAACTTAATATCCCGAAGGGCCAATTTTCTGAAAATTGAACGTAAATGGAATTACACGTATATGGCTATTATTCATTTAGGTTATTATATTATATACAGTACCATGCAAAAGTGTTAGGACAAAGTCAAAAATCAAATTTCAAACCACTTTTAAAAACAATGGAAGGTTAATGACATACGAAACATCCAAAGTTTATTAATTTATGTATTTAATACAATAACTTAGATGTCTTTGAGATCAGCTAACAGTTAATGTTTTGTGTTCTATTTTGCTGCCCCCCAGTGACTCAGCGGTATGTCTGCGGACATGCAACGTTAAAAACCGAGTTTCGATACCCGTGGTGGGCCGAGCACAGATAGCCCATTGTGTAGCTTTGTGCTTAATTTAAAAACAGCAATCTCTTTTGTGTTAATAATTACAGACGGTCTTTGACGTATTGTTGGAACTTATTTAATCCAACGGTTCTTTAGAATTTTACTCCAAATGTCTCTAATATACTCCCATAAAGCTTCTTTGAAAGTAATTTTTTGGAGCCATTGCATTATCTGAATAACTTCTGCAGCTTTATTCCTAGCTAAGTAATATCAAAGTACCTTATTACATGTGAATTATCATATGTAGTGCACCCACTAGTACAGCAGCATGTCTCCAGATTTACAACCCTCCCATCAGGGATTCGATTCCCTTCGGTGGGCTCAGCAGATAGTCCCATGTGGCTTTGCTATGAAAAACCACACACACGTTATGTGCAGTGAGAAGGCAAAATTTACTTTGAGTGAATTTAGATCATTGTTCTCCTCATAACAATAAACAATCATAATAACACTTTTTATTGTAGGTTAGATGAGTGTTTGTTTGGGATTATTCCTTTTTTGTGTATCTGATGGTATGTACGTTGGTACATTATTCCAGCTATTTTGCAAATACCTCCTATCACCTCAGCAGAACCTCCTCACGTAGGTGGTGTGAATTAAGGTGTCTGTCAACTTTTTTCACCGGACGTACAATCTACGCTTTCAACCAAATATTTCAAATTTGGACCGGAACACCCTTTTCAAATCATCAACAGTCCAGTTTTTCTTTTACGTATTTTTTAAACAAATTTCAGTGTCTTGACAATATTCAATATTTGGAGATCAAAGTAAAGGTTGTTTTTTTGGTTTTTTTCTTTGAGCTACTCAACCAAATATTCTGTTTCCGTTGAGTCTCCTTGATACTGGAGAACTGGACATTTGGTACATAGTCGTTTATCTCATGCATGAGATCAGTGACTCAGCAGTATGTCTGCGGACTTACAACGGTAAAATCCGGGTTTCGATACCCGTGGTGGTCAGAGCACAGATTGCCCATTGTGTAGCTTTGTGCTTAATTCCAAAACAACAACAACAACAAGTCTACCTTTTGCCTTGAAGGCTGTATAAAACAAAGATATTTAAATTAGTATCATTGAGTTCACGTGTTTTGTCTCTCCCTTCTGTCCTATTTTCAAATTTACCTGTCTCGGTCTCACGATCTGAGGCGCACTTGACAGTACTGTGAACAGTAAGAGATGTTTAATATTATATTCGGGGTATAAGCCGATAATATATTAAGTTATATTTTTAATAATCTCAGAGACCTATTTTCTGTAACAAGTTTTATTGTCTTTTGAAAATATTCTGTCAAAATTATGATGATATTAATAAATGTGGAAGGTTGTCATTTATTGACCAAAATTTCTAATTTGGTTTATTACACAATTAATAAAGAAACACGAAGGATGAAATACATTTAAATTGATTATTTATTTATTTCTAGGTCTCCCAGTCAAAGTAAAAAATGTTATTGATGGAACTATAAAAGAGAAGCCATTGGAACTGTTTACGTACCTCAATGAACTTGGGTAAGTTTCTATTTTAGGCACAAACACCAATGACTACAGCGAAACACTTTTTATCATTGATTGATAGGTATCGGTTACTGCTTTTACTGCGTGCTTCATTAACTAAAATAGAATAAACTATTTTTAAAATGTTTTAATGGGTTATTCCACTCGTTTCAGTAAGCCTAATTAATGCATATTTCTAATTAAACCTTTGACAGCAAGACTTCATTAATTTGTCACATGTTTTCGCATTTCTTTCACATTTTCCCTCAAAATTAAACATTTTGTATATTGGAATATTTAATTTTTTATCATAAAACTACTCTTTGAAAACATGCTAAAGCTAATAACAATAGTAATTATCATTTGTATGTTATTTGGACGTACTGTTATAAAGCTTAATTGCAACGTTAGGTATCAGAGAAGACTGAGTTAAAGTAAAAAGTAAGTTTATTTTGCCCCCCAGTGGCTCAGCGGTATGTCTGCGGACTTACACCCTAAAATCCGGGTTTCGATACCCGTGGTGGGCAGAGCACAGATAGCCCATTGTGTAGCTTTGTGCTTAATTCAAAACAACAACAACAACAAGTTTATTTTAAAAATGAATTACGAAGTGATAGTTATAACAGGAATTTTGTGTATCCCTGTTATCCATATTTGTGTTTTGTGTATCCATAGCAAGGATCCTGCTATGTATATTGGGAAAATGCTTTGTAAAGGTTACATTCTGCAGAGTTTTTAGCGCATGCGCAATGTATTCATTTTCTATCTAACTTCAAATAGAACCGTGTTGCGTCTCACTAGACGTTTTAATATTTCCATTGGCGCGAGCTATATTATATTAACAGTGTTATTCGAATTTTCATTAGTCTTAATAGACAAGGTTAAGTACGTAACATTAAAACGATTTTAATTCACCATGCCTACCCAGCTATGATCTTTTTCACGAATATGCATTTTCACAATAGCTCTGAAATATAGTTTCCGCTGCACAAGGTAGGTTGTCATGTCAAAAGCAAGACACTCTCTCCTGCAAGCCTTTCATAATACATCTAATGTACGAAGAAAGTGGTTCTCAGCAGTCGGTTAGATAGTCTGATTACATCAATAGATGTTTATAAACACTGCTCTGGTGACTTGACTGGCATCTCTTCATACAGAGTACCGTGTATATCTATTTGATTCTCCAGCGTCTGGAGATATAAAATCATGGAAAGATGTATTATGGAAGCACCTTGTGTGCATGTGGCTTTTGTTGCTTTTTCAGACAGACATCCATGATTTGGTTTGCGTACCATTGTTTGAGGTATATGCACGGCTTTTCATAGAACCCTTTGTTTGTATATTTTCACTTTTAATGTGATGCATTTTGCTTTCCTTGGCTATAGTATGACTTATTGGAGGTCAGTTTTTGGGTAGTTCTGAATCATTAAGTTGATTAACAATCTTTTTCTTTCACAATACCATTAAACACAAAGAATATTCTTATCGTGTAAATTTTACATCCTGATTTGAATACGTCTTTATGATATGGCTGTATGAATATTTTACGTCGGAAAGTGCTGCTAGGTATCATTCTCAAAAGTGATCATTTAACTGCTTATGCCAAACAATGAAAAAAATGATTTTGATATGTGGTATATATTGTGACTTTATATTGATTATGATTGTCACGTGACAGCCAACTGTATTTATAAGTTATACTGTGGTATTAACGTCCTGTTCTGCAGTTTAAATCGTTTAAACGTGTGTATGAAAACAGTTCTTTGAAGCAACAGCGAGTCATTATGTATAGATTTTAACTTGTTTATTGAATTTTTTTCTAATCTTTAGATAGAGTAAAAATCAGAAGTGGTAAACCGAACCTGTTCCGGCATGGCCAGGTGGTTAAAGCATTCGACTCGTAATTTGAGGGTCACGGGTTCGAATACCGTCACACCAAATATGTTAGCCACTTCAGCTGTGGGGGTGTTATAATGTAGCTGTCAATTTTACTATTCGTTGGTAAAAGAGTAGCCCAAGAGTTGGCGGTGGCTGGTGATGACCAGCTGCTTTCCCTCTAGTCTTACACTGCTAAATTAGGGACGGTTAGCGCAGATAGCACACGAGTAGCTTTGCGCGAAATCGTGGTTGTTTGTTTTATTAAACCTGTCATAAAATACCATGCGTGTTTCAAAACCCTCTAAAACTTTATAGATTCTCCAATGTATCGATCTCGTATTCTCATTACCTAGCATTGTCTATATGGCTACAATGAGGAAAGTTGGGGGGGGACTCCGTAAAAACACAAAGCAATGAAAACTGTATGACAACCACCAATGGTACCCGAACTCTTGTATTTTAAGATGTTTGGCCCTACTAGCTTATAAGTGTGATGTGATATGAACGGAAATGTCAAAATAGCGTCTCCTAGATCCCAAGAGGGCCAGGAGCATAATAAGGTGAAAGAACAACTTCGTATAGATACTTTACCATCCTGACCACCAAGAGTTCGCCCGACAAGTCTGGTTCTGTTGGCTCCAAAATTAAGGGGATAAATAGTGGACATTTATAAACTCGCAAGGCGAATTAATGTACGATTTTAATTTTACCGTGGTTCTGTGGCTCCAAAATTAAGGGGGATAAATAGTGGACATTTATAAACACGCAAGGTGAATTAATGTACGATTTTAATTTTACAGTGGTAAACATGGAATTGGCAGGATTGACATTGTCGAAAATCGATTTATTGGAATGAAATCAAGAGGTAAGACTCCTTTAAGCTTAAATTATGTGTCATATACGTAGATTAACACACAGTATGGGCCCGGCATGGCCAAGCGCGTAAAGCCGTGCGACTCCTAATACGAGGGTCGCAGGTTCGAGCCCGCGTCGCGCCAAACATACTCGCCTTCCCAGCCGTGGGGGCGTTATAATGTGACGGTTAATCTCACTATTCGTTGGTAAAAGAGTTGCCCAAGAGTTGGCGGTGGGTGGTGATGACTAGCTGCCTTTTCTCTAGTCTTACACTACTAAATTAGGGACGGCTCGGTGCAGTGGGCTAACAACCTATTCACTTAAAAACCTGTTGAAGAATCCCCAAGTGTTTGCTTCCCTATGTCCCTTGATGGAATCGAATGGTGAATGTATGTATGTAATTACTGTATGAGATACTGAAGTACTGATTAAGTAATAACCATATTTAGGCCTGTCTGTCTGCGTTCAAAAATGAAATTAAAATACGAGTGTTGTAAAAAATTCTATTTATTGAAAATACATATTTTATTCAATTGAAAGTGAACCACAGAAAAGGCTGAAACTGTGTTTTTTTTACTAAACTAGTATTGCTTAGTTTAGTGAAATTATGCTATGTAATAAAATTTTTACTTTTTCTTGTTCCTGGAGAGAAAGTGTTATTTTCCCAATTGCTTATGCCTAAAGTGAATGGATAAGACCTATTTTTCTCTTCAAGCTTTGCTTTTGTGACCTGTGAGCGTATAACGAAAACATAATGGGAGACTATATTTGGGGGCTGATACGTGAAAGTGATTTACATTACAGTCGCAAATCTCGAAAAACTACTCACTTCTAGCATTGTTTATAATGGCTACAATTCATACGCTGTTTTATTCAGACCTTATGTAAATGAGCAAATTTGCCTATTTTTACATAGAAAATAGGTTAATTTCTAAATTTCATTGTCCTGGTCACAAAAGCAAAGTTTGAAGGGAATAATGGCCATTTTCTGTACTTTTCAACATAAGCAATTTCGAAATAACACAAACTATTCAGGAATAAAACTTGTGTTGCATTGTGTTATCAGTTATTAATATAATGAACATCTCTCTCACTCCAAACCTTTCAAACGGTGTACCTTTTCCAAACTATTATTGTTAACATATTTTTATTTGACCATCTTATAAACTTCCTCATTTTTATTTTAAATATGGACCATGAAAATAAATGATCAACTAAACTTTGTATAATACGAAACTAGTAAGCAGCAGCTTACTGTTCTACTTTTGAAATTACTTGCCTGGCAAACAGAAATAAAGGTTCGAACCCTATATACCTATGTAAAACAACGTATTACTTTATTACTCTAACTAAGACAGGTTAAACTGACATATTTTGAGAGTTCTTTTTAATTTATTTTTCTCCTAACGAAACAACTTTGAGAAACCTGGTGTTCGAATTCATTAGTTCAGTGGCCTAGAGCGTGTACGTCAGGCACGAACAGGGCTTCAAAACCCATTCAATAAGTGTTGTTTTAATAATAACTACAATATCTTTCATGACAACGTGGCGCATTTACAGCATTTCATATTTTCTTTAGGTTGCTACGAGACACCTGCTGGAACAATACTTTACGAGGCTCATTTAGACTTGGAAATATTTACAATGGACAGAGTGAGTAATACGCGTGTTCTTAGTTATAAACAAGTTTTGATGTTTCACATAATGTCGATAGATGGCAGCAGAGAGTAAAAAGGTCTAAACGTAACCGGTTATTTCTGGCTTAAATCGGAGAAAATTGTAGTACTTACGCATGTGAATAGATCTGGGTAAGTGTAAGTTAGTTACAGAGATGGATAGAACGCGATCTGCTCAGCACTTATGCTGCACTTAAAAAAAGTTGAAGGTTGTTAGGGCGAAGAGTTACACAGGTACCAAAGTCCAGGAAACTCTGCGTGTGTTGTTACCAGTCAAGTCAAGCCACGAACATGAAAGTAAAGTTCGAGTGCAGATTTTCACGAATCAGGTTGGAAACTGACACTCCTCATATTTGTATAAGTTGGGATTTTGAAGAAAAGCAGTTTTTTTTTGTTTAGCGAGGTCTTATTAGAGTAAGTGTACATCTGAGGCTAATTTTCAGTGCAAATTTATCTTATTAACCTAATAAAAATTATAAGTACTTTTATTTTTTGTCAGGATTGGCATACACAGTTCGATTTGTATTTAGAGATATTTCCAGGAAGTATAAAATTACGGATTTAACCAGCTGAAAGCGGTTTAGGAAACTTTCTGTCTAAGTCAGAACTATGTCACTTGTTAAACTTTTCATACAGATACAAGAAGGCAATGTTAGGTTTGAAACTTGAGTGCTCGTAATTAAACTGAAGCACAGCTTATATATATCGCAAATAAAACTAATAAAAAGTAAACTTAGCCATTGTTTTTGTGACATGGTGGTTATAGGGCTGTCACTTTTGGGTTGTGGTTTCGAATCACCATTATACCAAACATAATAGTCTTTTCAGCCATAGAGGGTTATAATGTGACTGTCAATCCCACTATTCGTTGGTAAAAGACTAGCTCAAGAGTTAGCGGTGGGTGGTGATGACTAGCTGTCTTCTCTCCAGTTTTACACTGCTAAATTAGGGGCGACTATTGCAGATAGCCCTCTTGTAGCCTTGCGTGAAATAAAAAAAAATGTTCTCAAGTGTTTTCTCTGTTTATGATTATTATGACCTTGTTTTAATGTTTCAATTTATTTTAAAATAGGAACTCAGGAAGATGAAGAAGTATTTGGCTACTAAATTTTCCGAACAAATATATAATGGTGAGTTAATAACAAATGTATGATGGTGGGTTCCAAAAACAAGTCTCGTACATTTATATATATTTATGTTCGTGTGTGTCTGTGTGTATTGTTTTTGAAAGAAGTCTGAAATCTTATTTTTGATTCTTTTTTTACACTTTTACATGGTACTGTATAAATATATATAATATTTACTTTCACAATCTGAGGATCGTGAGTTCGAATTCCTGTTGCACCGAATGTGCTCGCCTTTCTATCTTTTGGGGCTTTATAACGTGACAAGTCAATCTCACTATTCATTGGTAAAATAGTAGTCCAAGAGTTGGCGGTGAGTGGTGATGACTAGTTACCTTTCCTCTAGCCTTAAATTGCTAAATTAAGAATATTTCACCGTAATAACACTGTATTTACAGTAAATAACTCAACACGTTTAGAATGCTGATACTTTGTGACTACCAAGAGTGCTGTCAAGCCTTTATTATCATTATTATAAATTATTTTTGAAGAAGTCCGGCATAACCAAGTGGTTAAGGCACTTGACTCGTAATCCGAGGGTCACCCTTTCAGCCGTGGAGGCTTAATAACGTGACGGTCAGTCTTACTATTTGTTGGTAAAAGAGTAACCCAAGAGTTGCCGGTGGGTGGTGATGACTAGTTGCCTTTCCTCTAGCCTTACACTACTAAATTAAGAACGGCTAGCGCAGATGGCCCTCGTGTAGTTTTGCGCAAAATTCAAAACAAATAAACTTTTGGAAGAAGTCGCTCTGTATTTCTACCTAAAAAAATATTTTGATAATGTTGTTTTTTTGGTAAATAACTAACACACAAAAACATTTTTTTTTTAATTTAATAAATACAGTTAGTTCATTCTAAGCTTTTACAACACAATCTAACTACTCATCCGACAATGCACATTTTTGTTATAGTTTTCTTTGATGGTTTCTTAATCTGAAGCCCCTATTCGATTCTTAACGTTTTGCAACATGAAAGAAAAAACGTTCTCATGTGAGACATTAGTAATTTTGCGAACTTCAAACGCTAAAATCCAGGGTTCGATTCCAGTATTGAATACAGCACACAACTCAATGTGATTTAGCGCTAAAACAAACAAACTTCTGACAATACAAAATCCATCACCAGGAATTGAAATTATATTCCATTCTCTGATATGTAAAAAAACACTCAACTCGCAACGTGAAGATTCTTTGGTCCGAACCCCATTCACGAACATGATCGTCGCGAATGCGTAATAATAATTCAGTTAATCCCAATATTCGTTGGTAAAGAGTGGTTCAAGAATTGGCGGTGTTAACTTCCTGTCTTCCTTCTAGGATATTACGTCAATAGTAGGGACATTCAGTGCAGATAGCCCTTGCGTAATTTAGAGCGAAATTCATAAAACAAACAAATGAACCTTAATTTTTCTCTCTTTTTTTGTTTATTAATGGTTTGTCGAGATATAAATCATCATTTGCATGCCAATGGTTAAAATGTCAAAACTGAATGAACTTGCAGAATGGTAAAATGATATTTGTTTATTTTGAAGAATTTCAAGCAAATTAGCAAAATACTCTCGTTTTCACGTAACTAGCGTTATCTACATTTATCAACGATTTTTGTCTTGAAATGATGTCCAAAATAAACAAATAGCATGTCTTTGAAAGTATAGATACTAAGAATTTTATATCTGAAGAGGAACTGTTGAAGGAGAGAAAGTTAAAGGAACAGATAAGAATATTGATTATGAACATAAATAGATCATAGGCACAGGTGATTCCTTGACATAACACGTGGATAGAATACTCTGTGGAATAAATAGGGAGAAAAAGAGTTAGATTATTCTATTCTGAGACACAGGATAAGAGATATAATGAAAATACAGGTAATGATGCAGTATTTGTTTTGCACGTAGGGGTCAACCAGTTAGGGAATAGTTAGCCAGAGGTGTTGATAAGTGCAAGGGGGTGATAAAAACATTTGGAGACAAAGGCCTTAAATTAGTTATTGCTAAGTGCAGCTGAAATTAATATGTAAGGATGAGCACGTTAGCTGTTTGAGCTTGTGTGGATTAGTTCAGTGGGCGGAGGGATCTTTTTGGAATGGATTCTTTACACTTAAGTAGGAAAAGGTTTGACATGTTTACAAGGGTTATTAACTCGGTGTAAGAGAAGTTTTAAACTAGGACTAGATAGTGATGAGGGCAAAGATAAACTAAATGAAACAAAATTGAAATGTGGAGGAAAGTTTAGCTTATGAAATCAGTATATAAATAGTTACAAGAATAGGCTTATTTGTTTATGTTGAAATGCTATAGGTATGAGAAATAAAATAGGTGACATCAGGGTGCTTGTACAAATAGAAGATTTTGATACATGGTTAAATGTAGGTGATTTTGACAACAGAAATTTCTTTGAAATGGTTATAGGGTATTTAATGTGGGCAAAGTAGTACAAAAAGAGAAGAGGATTGGCTCTCTGTGTAAAGTTGGAGTTACATCTTGTTGAAGTTGTGGATACTAAAAAGGAGACTAAATCCATTTGGGTTTCTGTTAGTGGATATCGGGGGAAAAAGATCTCGTAAGAAGTTCTTACAGATCACTAGATGAAATTAGTGAGGAACTTTACACAAAGAGAAGACCTTAGTTGCCAATGAAGTTATAATTATGGATGATTTTAATTTCAGACATATTGATTGGAAAATGCTAGAGCCAAACCATGAGGTGAAAAGTTTATGACTAATTGGTCGAGGAACATGCTAGAAATAATGTTATTTTAGATTTATTTCAACTTTTAAAATAGAAATGCTCTCGTGGGAGGAAACTGGGGAACACCTAGGTACAAGTGATCATTGCCTTATTAGATTTGATGTTTAGGTGCATACAGAAATCAGGAATGATAATTCAAAAAAAAAAAATTGAAAAGATGCAGAAAGAATTATCTCTCGTAAACTGGGCAGCTAAGTTATTTGAAGACACTAAGCAATTGTGGAAAATTTTATTAAAAAAAATTAACATTCAAAATAATTATATTCTTTCCAGAAAAAAAATAGCAGCTACAAGTAAAAAAACAAAAAACAACAACAACAACAAAAAACAGGTTGGCTCACAAAGGACATAAGAGATAAAATTAATGAAAAGTATAATAAATTTAAGAAATTTAAATAGGCTGGTATTATAGAAGATCAACAAAGTTATTCAAACAGGAAATTAAAACATTTAAAATGATGTATGGAAAAATTTGGTTGAAAGCATAAAAGTTAATAAGGATTTTTTAAAGTGCATTTGGGGGTAGGCAAAATGTTAGGGTGGGGATAGGACTCTTGAGGGATGACAAAGGAAGGCTGGTGTCTGTCCCTTTTTCTTTAATTTTTACAAATAAATACTTAAGCAGTATTTCTCATCTTGAGCAATTGATAGATGAAAACAAAGTTGCACAAGCCAATTGCATAAATTCTGAGTTTGTTAAGATAAAATTTGGAAGTTTAAAGAATAAGACTCTTGGATCAGATAATATTTCTCTGAAAGTTTTGAAGGAGGTCAAGGATTAGGTATATGAGTTACTTGCCAAAAATTTTTTGTAAGTTCTTAAATAGTGGACAAATACCAACAGGTGGGAAATTAACTAATGTCACTCATATCTTTAAAAGAGGCAGCAGAAGCTGTCCTGGTAATTATAGGCCTATTAGTCATACCTCACTTGTGGGAAAAGTTTACTATTTTAGTAGATAGTCAACATGGTTTTACTGAGGGAAGATCTTGACTAACAAATCTTTTGACTTTATTAGAAAAGGTTACAAGTTATGTTGATGAGGATATGTGTGTAGATTTGATGTATTGTGATTTTTGGAAAGCATTTGAGAGGGAACCACACAAGAGGCTTGTAAAACAAATTGTCTCCATAGGTGTTGGGTATAAGCTAACAAATTTGATAGAAGAGTGGATGGATGGAAGAAAACTGAGTATTGTTATAAATGGAGTTTAGCCAAACTGGATTAATGTTGGAAGTGGTGTGTTTCAGGGCTCAGTCCTAGAACTGCAATCTTATTTTACTTCTATTGACTATTAATGACATAAATGAAGAAATGGTCAATAAATTACTTAAATGTGGTGATGATAAAGGTCTTAGGTGTTACTGACTGTGAAGATGCCGCTGATGCTTTGCTAAAGGATTTTGATCATTGAGTAAGTTGATCAGATAAATGGCAGATGGGTTTTAATTGTGATAAATGTAAGATATTATATGTTGTTATAATTTGAATTATAAGTATAATTTGGATGGTAACGACTCTAAGAGTGCCATGAAAGAAAAGAATCTTGAGGTTATAGTTGATCAGTCTCTAAAACCATCCAAATGATGTGATGTTGTTAGTGGTAGAGTTAGTGGTATCCACAGAAATATTGAATACAATTCTAAAGAGGTTATAATTTAATTGCATAGGTCACTGATCAGGTCACATTTTAAGTATTGTGTGCAGTTTTTGATTCCTTACTTTAGGAAAGACATTGAATTTTTTGAAAGGGTTCAGAGGAGGACTACTAGAATGGTACTTGGGATGGAGGGGTTGTCATATGAGAAGAGATTTATATTTTTAAATTGCTTTCTCCTGAAAAAAAAAAGGAATCAGAGAGGATATGATTGAAGTTTGTAAGATTGTAAGAAGAATGAATAATATTGATACATTAACACTGTTCATACTTAACAGTAAGAATTATAGAACTAGGGGACACAAGTACAGATTTATCCAAAGTAGAAGCCATTTTTGGAGCAGAGCAGTTGTCTTTTTCAAATAGGGTCGTTTGATTCAGATATTGTAGAGGCAGTAAATTTGAGCATGTTGAATAGAAAGCTTGACAGATATATGAATGATAAGAGATAGCTTTAATATTTCTTTTAAAAATAGTTTTAGTTAGGCTTAGAGGATGGGATGGTGAGATGGACCAAAATGTCACTTGTCACTAAACATTATGTTATGTTAAAGGTTTTTAAAATTTGCTTTTATTTTATTACTCTTTTTAGGTTTCTGGTTTAGTCCGGAATGTGAATTTACTAGAAAGTGTATTGCACAGAGTCAGTCGAATGTCACGGGAACTGTACTTATAGACCTCTACAGAGGTCATGTGTCCATTCAGGGTCGAAGTTCTCCATCTTCTCCTTACAACCAAGAACTGGTCAGGTAGGTTTAATGAACTCTGAAAGGCACAGTTTACTAAGAAAAGTTATAAATTAAACTACTATTTCTCATTCTGTCATTTGACTGAACAAAAGAGCTACAAATTATACCTAAAGCCCTCTTCATGTCCCCTAATGGGACAGCAATAAGTCTGTGGACTTACAATGCTAGAATTCTGGTTTAAATTCCTCATGGAAGACACAGCAAAAAGACTAATGTAACTTTGCTCTAAAACAAACAAATTCTCCTCATATAAATTCGAAGCTATAGGCATTGAAACTCAATTGTAAAGGATTTCACATACATTTTTGAATAAAAATGTTCAGAGTATTAATTAGATCATCTTCAAGTAGCTAAGTGTGTCAGCGATGTCACATAATTAGTTGTTAATCGCTAAATCGCTTACGCAGTTAATACTGAACGAATTATGTTGTGTTTTCTTTTCAGTGAATTGCTGTACAAGTACATTGACATATGGACTTTCATTTATACACGGTCTTTGCAGAAACTTGTTGTTCTAACTGTTAATGTTGAAAAATTTGTTTTGCATATGCATGTTCTGTTATGGGAAACTGAAACCACCATTTGTGACATTCGATAACTTAAACGTTTACTCGTATTGTGTATATTCAAGGCTACCACGTGTCTTCTAAAAAACAGTTTAGGAAAATTTGAAAGAAGCATTTTCAATTTGACAGGCCTTGAAAGTAAATTGAAGCAATGTCTTAATTTCGTTTCAAGAATCCCCTGCTTAAATTACTGCATATATTTTAAAAAGATTTAATTTGTTGGTTATTCACAGACAAGAATTACACTTTTGTGAAGCTGTCAACCTCAATTTATGTAGCTCTACTGATCTATTAACATTTGATTTGCTGATAATGTGGAACATAATAGTTTCAGCTAAACGGTTAGCAATTATGTTACTTTGTCGAAACTTGCATTTTATTTCCTGTAGTTCAAAATCCAAAATATTTCTCTTTACAGTATGGATGTTCAAGGCGACTACACACCATCAGATGCTGGAGGATTCATACGCGTGAATGCAGTGAGGTAATTAATTTTTTCTTCCGAGATCTTAAATAACACAAGTTAACATACAACCTAATGTAATTATCCACAGTGACTTACCAAATATTTCTAATGATTATTAAGCAGGTAAAACATTTATTTTAAATATTCTAAGTAATAACAGTAAAGCTTTGTTCTTTGTTTCCTCCTCGATATAATAGCGATAAGTTTACAGACTTTCAATTCTAAAATTTGGGGTTTGATTTCCCGTGGTGGACACATCGGACAGTCTAATTTGGGGCCTGGCACAGCCAAGTGATTAAGGCCTTCGACTCATAATCTATGGGTTGTGGGTTTGAATCCCCGTCACACCAAATATGCTCGCCCTTTCAGCCATGGGTGCATTATAATGTGACGGTCAATCCCACTATTCGTTGCTAAGAGAGTAGCCCAAGAGCTTGAGGTGGGTGATGATGATCAGCTGCCTTCCCTCTAGTCTTACACTGCTAAATTAGAAACAGCTAGCGCAGATAGCCCTCGAGTAGCTTTGTGCGAAATTCAAAAGAACAAAACAAGTCTAAATTGGTTTTGCTCTAAAGCAAACAAACATTAACTTTGCAATTACTATTGTTGCTGTGTTAAACAAACAAGACAAACTAAATTTAAGTTGAACAAATTTCTTAGAAATGACCAAGTTTTTAATTTAAGTTTAGAGAACCAACAAAACTTTTCAACTTAAACTTTGCAGAAATACTTGGTAGTTGCTTTGTATATTCATTTGTTATTTTTTAATATCAATTGTGTTTTTTTACAGGCTGCGAGAACACTACCGAATTAAAAAAGATGATTGTTGTTAAGCTCAGAGAAACAAGAGTGATATTTTCTTGGAAGTCCTGCTCAAACTACTATTTCTTTCTCTCAACAAAAACGGAGAATAAAATCCAATTTTGTTTTTATAAGTGCAATATTTTGTATACATGCATATTAATAAACACGTTTTGTAATTTAATTTTAGTTGTGTTGTTGTTTTTCAGACTTCATTTCAGAAGGAAAAAAATACATGCAAAGTATATTAAATGATTGTTATACCGTTATGCGTGAAAGACCAAGATATTGATGATTTAGTTTCTTGTGAGAACAGATTTAACGGTCAATCCTATTATTCACTGATAAAAGAGTAGTCCAAGAGTTGGCGATGGGTGGTGATGACTAGCTGCCTTCTCTCTAGTCTTACACTGCTAAATTATGAACGGCTAGCACAGATAGCCCTCGTGTAGCTTTGCGCGAAATTCAAAAACAAACAAACTAACAAGTGGGATTGACCGTCGCATTATAACGTCTCTATGTGAGAAAGGGCGAGTATGTTTGGTGTGACGAGGATTCGAACCCGCGACCTTCACCTTTCGAGTCTAGTGCCTTAACCACCTGGCCGTTTCGGACCTATATTTCCACTGTAATTTTTTCTTTAAGATTTTTAAACATTAAACACAATTGGAAACGTTAACGTTTTGGGCGGTGAGTGGTCAAGAGTTAGAATCCTTAATGGTCTCAGGTTTTCATTTCTTAAACCAAATTATTATCCAGTGCATTTCGAAGAAAATATATGCATGTTTTATAATTTTCAAACGCAAGATATTGTCTTGGCATCCAACCTACAACCTTAATTTCCAAACCATGAACACTTGTGTGTATTTCTTGACAATGTCCCATAAAATTTCACTAAATTAACTTCAGCATTTGACAACCTGATTGGATGCGGCCATTTTTCTCTGTCCATGTTTAATTCCAGAATGGTGATTATTTTATTGTTGTTGACACTCTAGTCCAATATTTAGATTGGAATGATTTGTATTCCCATATCTGGCTTGGAGGAATGAACTTATACAAGGCCATTTTAACTTTTTTTGTGTTAGAAATTTCAAGTTATTTTTTTGCTGGGTTTGTCAATGTTGTCCATGATGGTTCAGTGACAAGTCTGTGGGTTTGTAACGCAAATATAATTCAACTTATAGTATCTTTTATGTTTGCCTATTTCACCACTTGAAATTAACTTATTTTATCCTAGTGAGGTCAAGGACGTAGTAAAACTAGAACAATCTACCTTCTTCGGTCATCGTCTGGTCCACAAAGGTTCTTTGTGGACCTGATGATGACCGAAAAAGGTCGAAACGTTGTTCACTCCTCTGTATAAAATATTTAGCCAGCCCATACCAGCCGTTTTTACATATACATATTTCTCTACAAGTGGGTTTTCTCGTCACCACCGATTAGAAGAAGTTACCATTTAATAGCCTCAGAAAAATTTGTGTGTATTTACGACATCCGTTTTATCGAGAGACCCTAAGCATCATACATGCAGAACAATTACGTGAAAATTGTAAGATGATTCGAATGTATCCAGTCTGAGATATATCCTTGACGAAAACTAAAGCACGATCACATTGTATACTATTAAATACTAAACCGAGAAAGTTCACATATATTCATTAACAATGACACGTTCCGTTCTTATTTACTTTGTTATCCCAATAAAAGTTCACCTGTAATACAGTTACTCCACTTTCTTTTAGCTTCCAAAAGCGATGGAAGAACTCCAGTCATTTTGGGCTATGAATGAGAGACTGTAATTACAACACAAATGAGTAATTCTTTGAAAGCTTTCAATTTGGTCATAACATTTTCGCAACACATATACATACCAGGAAGTTTCTCTAAAAAACACACAGCATACGTGCTGTACATTCGTGGTACGCTTGTTTGTAAAGAAATGTTTCATACACACGTGGAATACTAGTGGCATTTCGGTTTTTTACGAGTTTGCGTTGTTCTATGACTAAAAGTTCTTATTAAACCGTAAGGAGCATCAGCTATCTTTAAAAATAAACGAACATAAAGCATCTGGTTCGTGACGGGCGCATATTCGATTTCTGCTATAATTCTCCTTTACCGGTTTACTGGAAAAGTAATTTTCATTAGCCACCTATCGTATGTATTTGATACTAACTTAAAGCCCACAAAATACAAGCTGTTAATGGTTAGAAAAATTATCATTTTATTAATTTTGAGCATCAAGCTCATATTGTTTTTACTGTATAATTTTTTTTATTTAATTCAAAAAAAGATAACCAGGGTGGATTTTTGGGTGAGTTTACAACTGCTTTCTTTCTGGAAATTTTGGGTAAATCCTAAAAAACTTTTCTTTAAAAGCTAAAAATTTAAAACTTCGATTTTCCCATATTACAGGGTGAGCAAATAAAGATAGTGTACAAGAAAGAAAAAATTCGTTACATATTGACATCTTTACTTATTTCGCATTAACACAGACTAACTAAAGCTCTGATCAACAATCTGTCTGTCGGCCTTAATTTTCATGGCAGGATGATGTTTTTGTGTTTTTTTTTAACTTTGCGCAAAGCAACTCGAGAGCTATCTGCGCTAGCCGTCCCTAATTTACTAGTGTAAGACTAGAGCGAAGGCAGCTAGTCATCACCACCCACCACCAACTCTTCGACTACTCTCTTTCCAACGAATGGTTGGATTGACCGTCACATTATAACGCTTCCATGGCTGAAAGGGCGAGAATGTTTTTGGTGCGACCGGGATTCGAAACCGCGACCCTCGGATTATGAGTCGAACGTCTTAACACATTTGGCAATGCCGGGCCCTTGCAGGGTGATTTACCTCTCCACGTTCGATGTGACACCCTTTTTATAATATTCAGGGTGACCTTAGTGAAACTTTAAACAATGTTTTGTTTCAAAGCGTCGGCTGTTTCGAAACGTTCGTTTGTTATGATCATTACTAAAACGCGAAGAACTAAACTGTTTATTACATAAGCTTCAAATAATGGAAGGCCCGACATGGCTAGGTAGTTAAGGCACTCGACTCGTAATCTGAGGGTCTCGGGTTTGAATCCCCGCTGCACCAAACATGCTCGCTCCCCTTCAGCTGTGTGGGAGCTATATTGTGACAATCAATTCCACTATTCCTGTTGGTAAAAGAGCAGCCCAAGAGTTGGCTGTGGGTGGTAATAAATATTTGGCCTCTCTCTCGTCTTAAACTGCTAAATTAAGGACGGCTAGCCTTCGAGTAGCTTTGAGCAAAATTCAAAACAAACCAAATACTGGAAGGATGCTCATACTTTCTGTTCACACTCCGCATTACGAGAACCGAAGATTTCAAGAGATAAGTTTTATTTATCACTTCTAGTGAGATATTTGTAATAATCCGTTTCATCTTTATAATTATCTTTTAGTAAGTTTACCTTCTGGCAACTGTTTCTGGACAGTCAGTACCATATCTGTACTGAACTTGTTACACGTATGGAGTTTGGGAGAAGAGCTGACAATGTATTCCTACCGTTTGCTGTCTGAACTTTATTTTGCAAGAACTACAGTCACTGCGACGTTGTCAACACATTTTCATTTTAATTATGTTCAAAACGTAAACAATGTTTACATTCCATCTTTAATGATCTAATAAATAAAACAAAAACGTATGCCACATTTCAAATTATTTGATGGTAAACAGGAAGAATGCTTTGAATTTTTAATGCAACTGTTTAACATAAATAAAAATATAAATACTTTTTTCGGTTGTTATGAGACACCTTGAATTTAGAAATATTTTCCATAGACAGAATCAGTTTCGAACTTTTATATGCAAAAACGGCTGTTCTTTGTGAACCTGACGATGACCGAAGAAGGTCGAAACGTTGTTCGCTCTTCTATTTGAAGTGTTTTCTGGGCCCAGAACAGCCGTTTTTGCATATAAAAGTTCTCAACAAGTGGGTTTCTCGACATCACTGATTGAGAATCAGTTTCGATCTTACGTGTAGTGTTGTTAGATGGCAGCACTAAGAAAAGCATATGGGTTTGGTTTGTTTTGAATTTCGCGCAAAGCTACACCAGCTCTGTGCTAACTAGAGGAGGGGCAGCTAGTCATCACTACCCACCGCCAACTATTGGGCTACACTCCTTTACCAACGAATAGTGGAACTGACCATAACATTATAACGTTCCCATGGCCGAAAGGGCGAGCATGTTTGGTGTGACTCTCAGATTACGAGTCGAGTGCCTTAACCTCCTGGCCATGTCGGGCCAAGTAGAGAGTGCATTTAATGTTTTGTATCTTAAATTTATGGTTAAAAAAAGTTTTGAAACCACTTGTTTAATGTTGTTCAACAACATTGTAAGAAGGACATGCATACGAGGAAAACGAAAGTGGGAAACTTTTATCGCTTATTTACAGCCTAGGTTTCTCTGTTATGCTTAAGTGTTTTTGCTGTTTTTGATTACTTTGGAACAAAACTTGTGCAGATTCACGCATCTTTAACTTGCTTCACCATGGAAAGACAAGAAAGCTGAATATAATATATTAGCTATATAATACTTTGAAGAAATGTCCAAAATTATGTCTCGTAAATGTTATTTTGATGTTGAATTTAATGTTAAATATCAACAAAGTTACATTTCGAGGCCAGGGTTAAGGAGCTCAACTGGTAATCCGAGGGTCGCAAGTTAGAATCCTCGTCACACCAAACGTCCTTTCAGTTGTGGGGGTGTTATAACGTGACGATCAAATTCAATTGTACGTGGGTGGATTGTAAATTTATTGTGAATGGGTAGTTGAATTGTATTATTATTTTTTAAATCAGTGACAAATTTCAGGCACAAACTTTGATTATTTTTAATATAATTTAATTTCATTTTGCTCAAGTAGAGGGTGCTAGTAATATTTTCTCCCAAATCTTTTCAGAAGTGTGAGTGCTTGTTTGTTTATTTTTTTAATTTCACGCAAAGCTACACAAGGGCTATCTCTGCTAGCTGTCCCTAATTTAGCAGTGAAGACTAGAGAGAAGGCTGCTACTCACCACCACCCACCACCAACTCTTGAGGTACTGTTTTACCAACGAATAGTGAGTGGGATTCATAGTAAAATTGTAACCCTCTCACGGCTGAAAGGGTGAGCATGTTTGGTGCGATTAGGATTCGAACCTGAGACTACTATTCGAGTGCCCAAACCACCTGACCATCTGAAGCCTCCGAAGTGTGAAAAACCACTCAATATGAAAGTACGAAGAATGAACTGAGAAATACCATGTCGTAACCAAATTAACATCAGTTCTAGAACTGCAGCCCTTAAGAAAAAAGATATAATATTTTATCCACGGATAGTTCTTTTTAGTGGTGAAACTGCTCGAGAATACCTCGCTCTGGTGGACCACACTAAAGGCACAAAGAAAATAATATTTTTGTGAAATATCAATGCAATTCAGGGGTATGAAATTAGAGCCCCAAACTCCATTTGTCTTTGTAGATTCTTACTGTAATGGGCATTATTACTGAAGACTATTAGTTTTCATTTGAGAAATGCATTAAAATATATGGGCATGGCCAAGTGTGTTAAGGCGTTCGACTCGTAATCCGAGGATCGCGGGTTTATATCCCAGTCGCATCTAAACATGCTCGCCCTCTCAGCCGTGGGGGCCTTATAATGTGACGGTCAATCCCACTATTTGTTAGTAAAAGAGTAGCCCAAGAGTTGACGGTGGGTGGTGATGACTAACTGCCTTCTCTCTAGTCTTACACTCCTAAATTAGGGACGGCCAGTGCAGGTAGCCCTCAAACAAAACAATTAAAATATATTTCGTATCACAAACTTTTTGTTTAATTAAATGATGAAATTAAACGAAGTAGTTCTTCAATTTGTGCGCATAAGTTTTAATTTGTCCGAAATTTAACGTTACAAATTTATGTAACGTTTCGTCTAAAATAATCCTTTCGTTTTATGTGTAAAAATTAAAGAGTATTTAAAAAAATGTTTTATATTCCAAATTGTAACATAATGAAACTGTGGGAATAGCTGAACAGTTTCGAGTCAGTTTAGGTGATTCAGTACCTACACGAACACTTAATTTTTATTAATGAACACAACATCCTGTCAAAATCCGTCACCGGAGCTGAAGTCAGCAATGCCATAGCTGTGACCAGTTCTCTTCCGAATTTTTCCGATTTCTTAAAATTCATTTTGGGACCAACGACGTTAAACAATCCGAATACAAAAACACAATAACACGTATCTTCAGCCTCAGACCACACATTAAACTGGATATTTCTAGTGTAATTTACAGACACGTAAACAAACACACTTTCACTGATTTCAACACACAAACGCCCCCCAGTGGCTCAGCGGTATGTCTGCGGACTTACACGCTAAAATCCGGGTTTCGATACCCGTGGTAAGCAGAGCAAAGATAGCCCATTGTGTAGCTTTGTGCTTAATTCAAAACAACAACAACATCAACACACAATAGAATAATTAAACAACTCAACAACAAAGTCAACATTTTAATGCATTAACTAAACAGTTATGCAGACTCAACTCTCAACTTGCCTTCAAGAATCACAAAAACCTAATACCACTCACTAATTTCCTCGCACAAGATGAACTTCACCTCAACTTTTCTGGTATTCTCACCTTGGCCTTAAACTTCTTATATTTTATTTTCCATAGTGTTACCCCACACTTGTCTTCCTATTCCAAGTCACCCCAATCATCTCCCATTCTTACTTCTTCTCTCCACTGCACAAATTCTCTTTTTATCTTAGAAGCCATAAAATCTCACAATAACACTTCGATCACTCAATCTACACAATAAAAAAAATCCTGTCTCACGGTAATCTTTCAAGTTCTGCTGGAGGACTAAACACAAACCACACCAAAACATTGCATTCAACAACTAACAACGTTCGGCTTTCTTATGCTTCTATTGTTCGCTCTGGCTTATCCACGAAACATTCCATTCCCTAATCTCCAAAACCACACCAAATCATTACCAATATAACAAATCCCACAGTTCTACACCACAGTCTTTATCAGTCGATCAATCACTTGTAAAATTACCTTCGTCAACACAGCAGTCTTCCATCTGTTACCATCAACTCTCAGCACGACCAGCAATACACTCCACACTCTTAAAGAGATGGTTATTTCCCTTATTCTTCTCTTACACCAACACCTGTCAATATTCAGCATGAATCAGGTGATAAACATTCAATTAAGTAGAAAACAACTATTTCAGAAACACAGAAAACTCACTGAGAAACGCACAAAACATTATCAACATGTCAAGTCACGACCACATAAAAAACAGAAACATACCTCAATCTCTCACATTAAAAGCACCGATAACAATGGGAACACATAGTAATAACTTCTGCAACAATTTGCAACAGATCTTTGTAAAACACCTCTTTAGAACTCATGAATATTACTGAAACATTCTGTCAAAACCCTGTTCATATTCTAGATATAGAAATCTCCCATTATTATCATCTGTACAATCCTTCGGAGGAAGAGAAAATAAACTGAAAAAAATTCACAAATAAAACAAAAAGAATAGCAAAATACAGCTTTCTATTAACAACACCAATACAGAAACGCTTCTGACAGTATTCCTTCTTATCATAAAGAAACTACCAAGACATCAAATAGTCTAGTAAAAAGCACAGAACTATTTTTATCTCCAACCGAACAGACTAAAAAACAGTTAAAAACCCTTTATACTCTAATACGCATAAGTTTTTTTTCAAACTAACAAATGTGTTGAAAAAAAAAACAGCAACCACAGAAAAGAACAACACGTGCAAACAACAATGAACAGTCACCAAATACCTCTAACGTTGTTCATATCTCAAACATAACTCTCTCTGAAGCATATCTCAGTCTCCTTAGTAAAGGTCTCAAAATCTGCCCAAATGACAATGACATGTATACTAATGAGTCTGAACTTCCTTTTGACCTCAATGAATTCTCCAGAAAATTAAGACTTCGTGAATTTTTTTTACAGCAAACCTCACCGAACTGCAAATCAACATACACATACTTTATAAAAGAGTCTTTATGGACACCTCCATCTAACAGAGAACCACTTCTAGAAAACTGTATCAAAGCTGTAGAAAACGACATAATACAGACCTTAAAATCTTCCAAGCAATGTCCTGATAACATTAACCCAAACGAAAGAAATGGTTTAAACAATCTTAAATCGAATAACAATATCATAGTAAAGCCAGCAGACAAGGGTGGAGCCTGGACAAAAATGACTATTACGGACACTAACATTCAACTTGAGGACATTTAATTTCTCTATAAAACTCTCACATGATTCTACAACTACGTTTATTAAAACGATAACTGATTAACTTAAAGAACTTCTCAAAGACAATAAAATAAGACAAAGAAACCTTTCAATATTTGATATCCAGACAATCCTTTCCAGGTAAATTTTATCTTTTACTCAAAATACACAAACCAAACAATCCTGGTCGGCCCATAAATTTTAATATAAACATGGCTACTGAAAAGCTGCTTTTGTTGACTAACACGTAAAAAGTATTCCTTGTACTCTCCCCTCTTATATAAAGGATGTCACCCACTTTCTCAATATCATAGAAGACATCAACACTAACGGACAGTTACCACAAAATAGTCTTATTTGCACGATGGATATTTCTTCCCTTCACACCAACATCCCACATGATGAAGGACTAGAAACTCTAAAGTCTGCATTAAACATCTCTAACCCATCAGAATCTCAAACAACAACCGATCTTGCCAGCCTAGTTTTTACTCTGAACAACTTCAAATTTAATAACGAGCACTACACTCAAGTTAATGGTACTGCAATGTGTACCAAAATAGCTCCCAATTATGCCTATATCTTTTATGGGTTATATTAAAAAGCAACTTCCACAACTCAGCTCTGTAAAACCTCACACATGGAAACGTTACATAGACAACATATTTTATATTTGGACAGCCGACCTTCAATCACTTAAATAATTTTTCACACTTGCAAACTCCTTTCACAAAACAATCAAGTTTACTTTCGATTATTCGCCTACACAGATTAACTTTTTTGACGTAACAGTTTCTCTAAAAACGGCATTTTAAAAAACTTGTACAAAAAACCTACAGACAGACCATAATATCTTCAGTTTATAAACAGTCACTCCTCTCACACTAAACGAAACATTACCTACAGTCAAGCTCTTAGAATAAAGAAAATATAGTCAGATGAAACAGACTACAGAAAACACACTACGGATCTAAGACAAACCATGTTACAAAGGTGGTATAGAGACACCGAAATAGGCAAACAAGACTCAGCGGACAAACATTCTAAATCAAATAGAATTATTCTTGCTATTACGCATCAGTTTAAACTGAGAAATGTTTCACAAATTCTGAACAAAACATTTTCATCTACTACAGCTCGACAGTCGTTTTAAACAAGTATTTCCTGAAGTTACCGTTGTTTCCTTCCGAAAAGGCCCGGCATGGCCAAGCGTGTTAAGGCGTGCGACTCGAAATTTGAAGGTCGCGAGTTCGCATCCCCGTCGCGCCAAACATGCTCGCTCTTTTAGTTCTTGTTGTTGTTTTGAACTAAGCACAAAGCTACACAATGGGCTATCTGTGCTCTGCCCACCACGGGTATCGAAACTCGGATTTTAGCATGTAAGTCCGCAGACATACCGCTGAGCCACTGGGGGGCCGCTCTTTCAGCCGTGGGGCGTTATAATGTGACGGTCAATACCACTATTCGTTGGTAAAAGAATAGCCCAAGATTTGGCGATGGATGGTGATGACTAGCTGCCTTAAGATTAGCTGTTTTACACTGCTAAATTAGGGACGGCTAGCACAGATAGCCCTCGAATAGCTTTGTGCGAAATTCACAAAAACAAAACAAACCTTCCGAAAAAACAGAACTCTAAAAGATATCCTTGTTCTCACGAAAATAAATTACACCCGTCGCCAAAATTGTTGTCGTCCATGCAATAAAGTCCGCTGTCGAACTTGAAAATTCATAAAAAACCACTGACTCATTTACCGACAAATACAATCAAATTTGAATAGATCGAAGGGAATCACTTGTGAAACAAAAACACACCATTTATTTTATACAGTGTAAAAAATGTAATCGTCAGTGTGAAGGACAAAGAAAAACAACTCTAAGAGGATGTTTTAACAATCATAAATCTTATATTAACACCGAAAAATATCTCCCTGTCACTTAACACGTTCACTCCATGCCCCCCAGTGACTCAGTGGTATGCCTGCGGACTTGCACGCTAAAATCTGGGTTTCGATACCCGTGGTGGGCAGAGCACAGATAGCCCATTGTGTAGCTTTGTGCTTAATTCAAAACAACAACAACAACAACGTTCACTCCATTAATGCTGTGAGTCTCACTGGGATTGAAACACGATGTAAAACTAAAGCAGACAGGGAAATAAAATAAGCATATTGGATTGTCAAGCTAAACACTGGTCAACCTTCCTGAATTAATCTAGATCCAGGAATCAGTGACCTCCGGTCATTAGTTTCATTTCTGTCAGAAACATAACTTTACTTTTCACTCACTTTATCATGAGATAACTCCTTTTTTGTGTTTATAAATTTATTTATATAAACACATCTTTCTCAGTCACTCTCCAGGTGTTATCTTTACTTTTCTTACTTAAACACAGTAAATAAAAACACACACATATTTTATACACTCCAAAGTTAAAATACTAGCAACATCTTTCCATATACATTATCGCCATTGGCCACATAGCACCGGAAGTGAAACACTTACAACACTACACAGCGAAATAAACAATTCCCAGACAGTCCGATGACCTCTATGACGTTATTAAACCAAATCTTTATATATCACTCGTTCAATTATACTGGGCATGCCCGGTTCCCCCCACACTTAAAGCTTAGGCATGAAACCTGTAGATTCCAGGTGACTTGATCAATCGATCCATGGCCGGCCCTGATTCGGCTCGTTTGAGTTGATAATTCTTCTGGTCTGCCGATAATTTTGCTTCTTACTTCTTTAATGGAATGTTGTCTTTGCCTCCACTTTGTCAGTTGCCACGCCTACTAGACTCGCACCCAGATTCATGCTAAACTCATCAGCCCTTTCAGCTCCAAAATTTTTGTTTTCAGTTTGTTGTCAATGAACGTGTAAAAAGTGATTGAGTTAGGATTGAATTTCAAGCCTACATGGAGATTAGACTCGGCATGGCCATGTGGTTAAGATACTCGACTCGTACTTTGAAATTCGCGGGTTCGAATTCCCGTCACACCAAACATGCTCGCCCTTTCGGCCGTGGGGAAGTAATAATGTGATCTGTAAATCCCATTATTCGTTGGTAAAATAGTAGCCCAAGAGTTAGCGGTGGGTGGTGATGACTAATGGGGTTAAGGCGTTTGACTCGTAATCAGAGGGCCGCGGGTTCGAATCCCGGTCGCACCAAGTATGCTCGCCCTTTCAGCCGTGGAGACGTTATAATTTGACGGTCAATCCCACTATTCGTTGGTAAAAGAGTAGCTCAAGAGTTGGCGGTGGGTGGTAATGACTAGATGCCTTCCCTCTAGTCCTACATTGCTAAATTAAGGACGGCTAGCACAGATAGTCATCGTGTAGCTTTGCGCGACAGTTTAAAACAAACAAACAAACATTGAAATTAAAAATAAAAGAAATCTGTGGTAAAGCGAAAGTATGAATTCTATCTGATTGTTCTTCTTATAATACTGTAATTAGCGTCCATTTATTGGAAACTACAGATCAACATGTATTGCTATGAATTCTAGAGGTTTACACCTTATTCCAATGAAATATTCTTGTTTCATCTTTTCTTCACATGTTGTTGTAGGCCAATGGATCGTTCCAGATCTAAAACCAACAGTGTCTTAAAGTTTATTTTCATACATTGCATTTCATATTTTACTTAACTTCAGAGAAACACATTCATTTTACGTACCCGTCGTTTAGATTTATTGTTTGTTTTTTTTAATTATATTATTCGCTTTCAAGCTTGAGCAAAGCGAAAGACATCGGAGTTTGAAACGAATGCAATAGATTGGATAGATGTAACAAACATTATTACGTTAAGTTTCAGTTGTGACCTGAGTAGTCACTGGCCCAACATAAACGATGTTAGTTGTTCGATATCCCGCTAAGAGGGATGAAGAGAAGCTGAGCAAGTTTTATTGTTTGTGACGTCACCATGTGGAAGTCATTGCCCCGAAAAGTGGGGGTGGGGTGAGGGGAGAGAAATAATTATATTTGTTGCACTCGGAGCCTAATTACAAACCTAGGCAGTATAGGAATATATGTAAAAAGTGACTTTATTTGTTTTTAGTTTATTAATCCGAACAATTCCTGTTCAAATAAGGAATCTTTAAAGAAAAATAATTTAATTTTTCCAGTAAAACAGGTTGAACGTTTAATAATTTAAAGAAAAATTACAAGTATATGAAAACTATAAATATGATTACTAACCATATATATTTGAGATATCTATTTTTGTTGAATTTCGCGCAAATCTATTTGAAGGTTGGAGATATAAAAACAGGTCCGGCATAGCCAGGTGATTAGGGCACTCAACCAGCTATATGAGAGTCGCGGGTTCGAACCACGTCACACAAAAGATGGTCGCTCTTTCAACCATGGTGGTGTTATAATGTGATGATCATTCTCACTATTTGTGGGGGGGGGAAAGAGTAAACCAAGAGTTGGCTGTGGGTGGTATTGACTAGGTTCCTTCCCTCCAGTCTTAGTTAAAGCTAGCATATACGGCCTTCTTGTAACTTTGCAAGAGAAGTGAGATCTTATACCTGAATACAACTCAACAAGAAATATATGTGTAAAAACGGCTCGTTTGTGTTGAGAAAATATTTTACATCGAAGAGCGAACAACGACTCGGTCATCGTCAGGTTCACAAAGAAAGAGGTAACTGACGGAAGCTGACCACATGTTTGGAAGGGGTTGTGTAACTGAGTGTCGCAATGTAGAGGGCGGGGTTAGATGTTTGAATATATAATTTTATCCATAATATTAATATAGGTATAATGGCGTTCCTTTATATTGGTTTATTTTGGGTTTAAGTTGTTGTATAAGTAAGGCTTCTTTAATTTTGCATTTGTTTATGTTTGTTTCTTTATTTATTATTTGAGTGTTTTCTATGGTTATGTTGTGTTTATTTGACTTGCAGTGTTCGAAAACGTGTGAAGGTGACATTTTATGTTCTTTGAATCTGGTTTCTATTTTTACACAACCCCTTCCAAACATGTGGTCAGCTTCCGGTCAGTTACCTCTTTCTTTGTGAACCTGATGATGACCAAAGAAGGTTGAAACGTTGTTCGCTCTTCTATGTAAAATATTTTCTCAACCCAAACAAGCCGTTTTTTGCATATATATTTCTCTACAAGTGGGTTTTCTCAACATCACAATTCAACAAGCACTCACATGGTTTCACTTTAACGTGACCGCATTTTCATTTCTTGTTTGGTTTTGAATTTTGCGCAAATCTACAAGAGGGCTATCTACGATAGCCTTATCTAAGAATAAAATTAAGGCAACTAGTCATTACCACCCACCGCCAACTCTTGGGCTACTCTTTTACCAACGAACAGTGGGACTGATCGACACATTATAACGTCCCCATGGTTGTTGAGAGCGAGCAAATCGAAATGCTATACATGCATATCATTTCGATTTGATATGCAATTACAATGGGACAAGTCCGAAGAATAACAGGAGATTCGATCAGACTATTTGCTACAAAAAAAGTTAAATTACTGAATAAGCTGAATTGTCAGAATAAATGAAATAAAGAGGCTTAACACATAATGAAACATGAAAGAAACAATGTATATTAGTGTCACACTTAAACATATATATTATGTGATGTGAACTTGCTTTACTGACACGAGATGGCGGTTTTTACTGGACAATGTATTTTAAGCTCTTCAGGCTCAATTTACTTGCTAGGCCGGCTAAGTCTAAGCCCATAATTTCCAGCAACCAACTTATTTGAGATCTCGTGTAGGCTGTTTAAACATAAAATTTCTTATTGACGCAAAACCTCTTATTTAGCCAGAGCGACTAGTGTTACTCATTTGAATGGTCATTCTCTTTTAAACGTGGGCCACGATTGCGAGGTATTACTTAAATTATCAGTGAATGACACAGCTGTTAATATTATTGCACAGCACAAGTATTTAAGCAAAATCATCCTAAATCAAAACTTACATTGCCTCTTCCAGAATTACAACTGAACACAAGCAGCAAGAACGAAACGGGGTGAACGACCTTAAGGAGCACGTGCTATGTGAAACCTGATCATATGTAGAATAAAGAATACATTCAGAATAAATAGTATAATAATAGAAGAATATAGAAACACATGGCATGCGCCACGTAGTTACGACGAGCGGAGTCGTGGAAGTTTCGTTGTAGTAATAAAAGAGAACATCTATGATTGCTTGTGTTAATCTGAATATGTACAGAATAAATAATGCGTGAACAGATAATTGTATAAGCAGTTTGTTAGGACTCATTACTGCGAGAAACTGAAAGCAAGAACAGAGGACCAGAATTCAATTAGCATTGTGTAGGTTTTAAGACATCATGCTCTGGTGAGTTCTTAATCTCTGGGTGTGCATCTTTAGCTTCATCAATTTTATTACTGGTCTGTTTTCCTCTTCATGCTGTACGTAGAAACGTGATGCTTTTTGTCCAATATCTTGATTATCCAGGATGGGCGTATGTAATAACCTCACCGTGTTTTGTCTGTCATACAATGAATTCGAAATTAAACAATTGTTTGACTGCCAATTTTACCAACAACAAAAAAAATCCATCCTTAGTTTACATCTTCATTAATATTGTCTGTATGTTAACAGGAGAACTTATCTTTACTTATGATTTATGTAAATTCTGGTAGAACTAAGATATTTTTTCGCCTTCTAAATGAGTTCTAAAGTTTCTATATTTGGAATAAATACAACGAGTTTTGGTTCGCTGTTCAGCTTGGCGAGCACCTCTAAAATACAAGGATACCAAGATATTCTGTACCCAAGAGAATACAAATTGAACAAGCTTTTCAACCAAGTAGGCCTAGTATGGCCAGTTAGTTAAGGGATTCGACTCGTCATTTGTGGGTTGCAGATTCAAATCCCCGTCGCACCAACCATGCTCGCCCTTTCAGCCGTTAGGGCGTTATAATGTGATGGTCAATCCAACTATTCGTTGGTAAAAGAGTAGCCCAAGAGTTGGCGGTGGGTGGTGATGACTAGCTCCCTTCTCTTCAGCCTTACACTGCTAAATTATGGACGGCTAGCGTAGATAGCCCTCATGTAGCCTTGCACGAAATTAAAAACAAAACAATCCAACAAAGTACACGGTGTCAATACAAATGTTTCTTAGTTGTGTTGCTTATTTACTTGCGAAACATTTTTTTTCTTTTATCAACACCACTTTCTCTCCACTTTATTCGTCCGCCAGTGGAACAGCGGCATGTCTGCCAGACTCCCACTGTTAAAAATCGGGTTTCGATACCTGTAGTGGGCAGAGCACAAGTAGCCCATTGTGAAGCTTTGTGCTCAATTCCAAACAGAACAAACCAAGAACCACTTTATCCTCTGCTTGTAACTACTGTTGAGTATTATTTTTAAATTAATACTTTACTTACCCTGATTAACACCAAATATCATAGACACTGTGGTAGTAATTCCTTGTACGACATACTTTCTCATTCGTAGCATACAATACTTTGGAAAATTTCCTCTTCGTGATTCTATGACTAATCATTCTTTTACCCGAGTTCATAGCATAAAGTTAAGAAAGTTAGTTTCTGTTTATTTAATTTCGCGCAAAGCTACACGATGGCTATCTGCGCTACCCGTCCCTAATTTAGCAGTTTAAGACAATAGGGAAGGCAGCCAGTCATTACCACCCACCGCCAACTCTTGGGCTACTCTTTATCAACGAATAGTAGGATTGACCGTCACATTATAACACCCCTACGGCTGAAAGAGCGAACATGGTTAGTGTGACGGGGACTCAAACCCGCGACCCTCGGATTACGAGTCGAACGCCTTAACACACTTGGCCATGCCGGTCCTTTTCACAGTGTGCCTTTTCTATTAACACAAAAAATAAAAGAAATAATTGTTCATAACAATTGTAAACTATATAATATTTTTTATTCTCTATTCAAGAGTATGAAAAGTGTTATAACTAGAGTATTTTGTTCATAAAGTTAGGGTGTGAGAAAAAATGAATCTTTACTCTCCAGTTAATAATTTGTTTGCTTGTTTTGGAATTTCGCACAAAGCTACTCGAGAGCTATCTGTGCTAGCCGTCGATAATTTAGCAGTGTAAGACTAGAGGGAAGGCAGCTAGTCATCACCACCCATCACCAACTCTTGGGCTGCTCTTTTACCAACAAACAGTGGGATTATAACGCTTGGCCATGCCGGGCCCCAGTTAATAATAATAATAAATATTTTATTTCAGTTCATATTTGTTTTTACGGCTTAATTAGGGTTAATAGTGTAAGTACTAAATCTCTTAGTCTCTTCACCATTCATAAAATAATTTGGAAAACAAGTCCGGGCATGGCCTTAAGATTAATGCGCTCGACTCGTACTCTGAGGATCGCAGGTTCGAATCCTCGTCACTAAACACGCTCGATATTTTAGCTTAAGGAGCTTTCTAATATGACGGTGAATCTTACTTTTAATTGGTAAAAGAGCAACCCCAGAGATGACGATAGATGGTGTTGACTAGTTGCCTTCCACACATCAATATCACTACTCGGTTACTGACGGCTAGAGTAGATGGCTCTCGTGCGAAATTCAAAAAAGAAAATAGATAGTGTTAGCAGTGGTACTTTGCACATAAAGCTAGTGCCTGGTAACGTTCAGATCACAATGGTTTTCGACCTTGGAAAAACTAAATACATCAGATGGACTAAATAATAATTACTATATTATTTCTAAGATATAAATAGTTTAGTGTTGTGGTGTTTTCATGCTTAACGTCTACATACAATTATCATGCATCAATTGACGACATTGGTGGTTTATATCACGAAACAGCTGTTACTACACATGATGCACGCAAAAGACGCGTGGGTTGCGAGTCTCAGTTTGACGTTTTCAGTTTCCTTGGAAAGAATGAACTTTACAAGTTATTGAATATTCGTGCTTCTCTTGAACATGTTTCTTCGGCGTTCTTAGTAGAATAAGTTTTTTCACCTTTGTTTCAAAGAAAGGATTTGGGTCAACGAAAACCGTTGTAATAAAAGAAACAAACACTCTATTGAAGTATACAAAATATATCATAATAGTTTGTATTAGGCAGAAACTCAGACTTTACAAACATATCAAAGAGCAGACTGTATTTCGAAACATAACTTCAGATGTTTTTATTCAGTAAAAACTCTCCACGCAGAACTTTGATGCAGTTTTGCACGTGTATCTTGTGTTTTTGAATAAGCAGGTCAGAGAGTTCAATTAGGTCAGATCTTGTACATGTTTTGCGAGAACGAGTGAATGGCAGTTGATGCATTAATGTTTTCTCAAAAAGGCTTACCTTGAATTACGAATTATCTGTACTCTATAGTAACGGCTGACCGGCTGCACACGTGGAATGAAACGCTTGTTCCGCGTATTTAGTTCAGGAAATGTGAAAACTAAGTGACCAATAATTCAGAAGTTCTTTGCTCCCACAGCGATAAACATTACCTAAGCACAAGGAAGACATAAGGGACCCCTGGGAACGACATAGGAGTCATACACGAAAGCCCGCCTACGAATGTCACTTCTTAAACCCACAGTTTCAGTTTGAGAACGATTTGTCAAATGATCTCCCCTACGGTGGTCACGCAAAATAACGCTTCCGTAAAGACAAGTTCTACGAAATCATTGTGACGTTGGATCTTCAAGATTGTGTTTTGAACTTCACGCAAATCTACTTCTCTATCCGTTCCTAATTTAGCAGTGTAAGACTAGAGGGAAGGCAACTGGTCATTACTACCCACTGCCAACTCTTGGGCTACTCTTTTACCAACGAATAGTGGACTTGACCGTATCACTATTACGCCCCCACAGCTGACAGAGCGAGCGTGGTTGCCGTGGTGATAGTTTGATCTTGTGACCCTCAGGTTACGATCCAAGTGCTCTGACCGAATCTCGAAGCAATAGTTAAACACTTGCACTACAGTAAACAAACAAGGATTTGCCTAAATGTTTAGGAATTATAATGTAATAAAGTGTAATTATACAGAACAGAAACTTTGGAACAATGTATACTTATTGTAACTAAATATACATAGTGGATCTATTCTGAACACCAAACATTAGAGAAATGGTTTTTATTATTGTTTAAGTATTATTTAGAGAAATGTTTTTCATTATTTTTAAGTATTATTTCAAGAAGTGTTTCTCATTACTCTTCAAACATTCTTTAAAAATGGTTTCCAATTCTGTTTAAATATTGTTTAGAGAAATGGTTTTTATTATTGTTTAAGTATTATTTAGAAAAATATTTTTCATAATTGTTTATGTACTTTTAGAGAAGTGTTTTTCATTACTCTTTGAACATTCTTTAAAAAAAATGGTTTCCAATACTGTTTAAATATTGTTTAGAAAAATGTTTTTCATTATTGTTTAAGTATTATTTAGAGAATTGGTTTTCATTACTCCTTATACATTCTTTAAAAAACGGTTTCCAATACTGTTTTAATATTGTTTAGAGAAATGTTTTTCATTATTCTTTAAGTATTATTTAGAAAAAAAATATTTCCAGTATTGCTTAAATATTATTTAGGGAAATGGTTTCCAATGTTGTTTAAACTTTGTTTAGAGAAATGTTTTCCATTATTGTTTAATTGTTATTTTGGGAAATGGTTTCCGGTATTGTTTAAATATTCTTTAGAGAAATGTTTTCCAGTATTGTTTAAATATTATTTGGAGAAACGTTTTCCAGCATTGTTTGATGTTCAAAGGTTGTTAGCTCTTCACTGCAAGGTGTTAAATCTCTAATTATTACGAACGTTTGATCGAAACTAAAATAATACGTTTGAACTTGTTTTAATTACCTCCACATTTAGCAGTACAGAACCACACATATTTTCATATTCCATGAACTAGAATCTTTAGGGATAGCTTAACAATTTATAAACTTGTCGTCATTAGTAAAAGTAACTTTTATTTTATGAATGGCTTTTTGGAGGATCTACAATCGTACTTAACTGTTTCAAGTATTTAACAGTTTGTTATGTACGATGACAAATTATTTTACACCCAGTAAGTACATTAATAGTTGGCGAAACATGGTCCTATAATTATCAATTATTGTTATCTGTGACGTCTCAAGAATCAAAATATCACCGTGCAGAACTCTGATTTTGGGAATAACCTAAATAAGCAGTTTCATTTTTGAGTGGGTTGAATGGAGGGTGTAAATTTTACAGTAGTTATGGGCATTCGCATAATATATACAGACGGGGCACGATAACAAATTGATATTAAATGTCACCTTGTGGACGCCCATGACTGTATTCGTTCCCCCTTTGTTTGTTGTAAAGCTCAAGAGAAATATCAACAGTGGCTCCCCTCTTTAACTATGGAGGGATATCCCCTGAGTTGTAAAGTTCAAGAGAAATATGAACAGTGGCTCCCCTCTTTAACTATGGAGGGATATCCCCTGAGTTTGAAAAGCTCAAGAGAAATATCAACAGTGGCTCCCCTCTTTAACTATGGAGGGATATCCCCTGAGTTGTAAAGCTCAAGAGAAATATGAACAGTGGCTCCCCTCTTTAACTATGGAGGGATATCCCCTGAGTTGTAAAGCTCAAGAAGGCTGAATGTTATTCAATGAAACTAAAATAAGAAAAAAATAGAAGTTCAACGTGAATTATTCAAATAACAATACCGAGAGTGACAATGATTACCGAGAGTGACAATGATTACAAAGAGTGACAATGATTACCGAGAGTGACAATGATTACCGAGAGTGACAATGATTACCGTGAGTGACAATGATTACCAAGAGTGACAATGGTTACCGAGAGTGACAATGATTACCGAGAGTGACAATGATTACCAAGAGTGACAATGATTACCGAGAGTGACAATGATTAACGATAGTGACAATGGTTACCGAGAGTGACAATGATTACCGAGAGTGACAATGATTACCAAGAGTGACAATGATTACCGAGAGTGACAATGATTAACGATAGTGACAATGGTTACCGAGAGTGACAATGATTACCGTGAGTGACAATGATTACCAAGAGTGACAATGATTACCGAGAGTGACAATGATTAACGAGAGTGACAATGATTACCAAGAGTGACAATGGTTACCGAGAGTGACAATGATTACCGAGAGTGACAATGATTACCAAGAATGACAATGGTTACCGAGAGTGACAATGATTTCCGAGAGTAACAATGATTAACCATAATGAGGGCACGGGGATAGATAATTTGTTTGTTTAGAACTGAGCACAAAGCTACAGAATGGGCTATCTGTGTTCTGCACACCATCAGCATCGAAATCCGATTTTTAGTGTGTAAGTCTGCAGACATACTACTGTGTCACTGGGGAGCAGGATAGTTAAATAAATGAATAACTTAGAACAACCAGACTGAATAGTTTATTATTAATATATTAGAACCTTCGTGGTGTTCTCTGTAAACATTCTACTTAGCAAGCAAACCTTAAATTGAAAGAACTGTAAGAACCTTTGCGTGCTAGAAATGTAAGATGGAGATTATAAAAAAAATTGAGATTGAAATTAAGAAGAGTTTGTTTGTTTTGTTTTTAACATTGCCCAAAGTTACACGAGAGTTATCTGCGCCAGCCGTCCTTAATCTAGCAGTGTGAGAATAGAGGGATGGCAGCTAGTTGTCACCATCCACTGCCAACTCTTGGGCTACTCTTTTATCAACAACTACTGGCACTAACCGTAGCATTATAACGCCCCCACGGTTGAAACGGCAAGCATCTTTGGTGCGACTGGGATTCAAACCCTCGACCCTGGGATTACGAGTCAAGCGCTTTAAACACCTGGCCATACCGAACCGTTAAGAAGAGAAACACGTCAAGCAACATCAGTTGAATTAGTGATGCTTGCGCAGATCTGAGTTTCACTGAAAAAATCTGAGAATTCCAAGTTTCACAAAATGAGAGTAAATATAATTATGTAGCTAAGCACACTTCATTCATCACTGGACGTTATTCACCACCGGTCATACAATTTTTGCTACAACGTAAACGTGGCCAAATAAATAGGTTTGAATGACTCTTTGCCAACTCATCATGAAACGAGGTAGACCGCGAATAGTTTGTGCAGACATGATGACAATACGTAATTACTCTTGAAACAAAAAAAATATCAATATTGTCTCAACGCTTAACTGTAAGCGACCGATGGACATAGAAAACAAATTGAACATATATGACAAATGTTGACCGAAAATGCCTCTTGCTTGGCCATGTATCACGGACACACTTTGGAAGGACTCACCAATTCTTGGAAGCTAACGAACGTGAAAGAAATATCAATCGGTCACGGTTCGAAGCGTCAACGGACCTTAAGAATGAAGTGTGAAATCAGTTTAAGTTTTCTTTTTCAAAAACCTGGGGCCTGGCATGGCCGAGCGCGTTAAGGCGTGCACTCGTAATCCGAGGCTAAAACATGCTCGCCCTCCCAGCCGTGGGGGTGTATAGTGTGACGGTCAATCCCACTTTTTGTTGGTAAAAGAGTATTCCAAGCGTTGGCGGTGGGTGGTGATGACTAGCTGCCTTCCCTCTAGTCTTACACTGCTAAATTAGGGACGGCTAGCATAGATAGCCCTCGAGCAGCTTTGTGCGAAATTCCAAAACAAACAAACAAAAAATTCAAAAACCTTACAATATGTTTTCTTATAAAGATACAAAAAATATATGTCTTTCTAAAGAACGCCATCTTTAAAAGAATCGGTTTGCAGATTACGAGAGAATGACACTAAACTTTTTATTTCTAGAAACGTCTTCGCAATGCGTATACTTTCTCTTCATCTTTCATTGCCCCCCAGTGGCTCAGTGATATGTCTGCGGACTTACACGCTAAAATCCGGGTTTCGATACCCGTGGTGGGCAGAGCACAGATAGCCCATTGTGTAGCTTTGTGCTTAATTCAAAACAACAACAACGACATCATCTTTCATCTGCTTGATTTTAATATACCATGCAATAGACTGTAAACTTTCATTTTTACAGTGTTGTTGTTGTTTTTGAATTTCGCGCAAAGCTACTCGAGGGTTGTCTGCGCTAGCCGTCCCTAATTTTGGAGTGTAAGACCAGAGGGAAAGCAGATAGTCATCACCACCCACCGCCAACTACTGGGCTACTCTTTTTACCAACGAATAGTGGGATTGACCGTAACATTATAACGCCCTCACGGCGAGCATTCGAACCCGAGACCGAACGCTTTAACACACTTGGCCATGCCGGTCCTTTTCACGGTGTACCTTTTCTACTAACAGAAAAAATAACAGAAACGGGTAATCATTTGGTGTCTTTTGTTTTCTTTACCTACCTTCAAGTTCACAATGATGCTAGAAACTGGGTTTCGATACTCGTGGTGAGCAGAGCACAGATAAATAGCCCTTTGTGTAGCTTTAAGCTTAACTACAAACAAACAAAATCACGAGATATTTCGTTGAAAAGTATAATGGAATTCTCGTAATAAGCTCTTGGAGTTTTTACCTTCTAACCCTCGTTTCGAGAGCCGAGGACCCCAAAGAAGGTGATGTCGTGATGGAGTTTCAGTGTTTGAAAATAGAAACAAAACTAAATGCGTCAAGAATTCCTAGCTTTTCATGACGAGACAAAACTCACAAGTAATCACAGAACATACAAACACGCCATTTATAACGTACTCATTTTACAGTGACTTTTAAGTGAAATCAGTTGTCTCGGTGATGTGTTATGGCTCATCTGAATTCAGAGGACTCTTTTTTAACGCGGAAGCAAACGGAAGGCGTGTGCCGTTGTCTTTTTTTATTAATTCTTCTTTGATCTGAAAAGCTAAGATATAATTAAATATTTTGAAAACATTTTCACTTCTTTTCAACAATTAATTTGATAAGATAATTCGAGTATGAACGTCACGCGCAGTATGATCAGACAGTTAGCGTCCTCAAGACCATTCACTTTCTTTTCCTTTAGCGCCTACTCTCGGTGGTAGTAAAGATTGCATTTCAACGTTTGGAAATGTGTACAAAAACAGAACAACACCTACAATTATTAATTCAGTTTCAAAATTAATCTATAAACTTTCTTGCAGCAACACCTAAATATTACAATAAAATTTATACGGTTGTAGGTGAAAAGCGTGTGTGTGTGTGTGTTTTCTTATAGCAAAGCCACACCGGCTACCCGTTGATTCCACCGAAGTATGAAGCATTGTAACCAGCAATATCCAAATTTCACAATTGTTTGTTTGTTTAAAACTAAAGAGAAACTAAGCAATTGGCTGTCTTTGTTTTGCTCACCACGGGTATCGAAACCCAGTGTTTGGCGTTGTTTGCACGTGTACTGTTGTACCACCTTGGAGGGGTATATTACATTAGATTAAAGGGGTTTTAGCTACTTCGACAACTAATGATACTTAACAAATAAAATATAAAATTAACACGTTTGTAAGTGGTTGAGATTGTTAGCGGTAATATCTGAATATCAGAATACAATTAAAATGTTTGAAACCATTGTTGGCCATAATACTTTAACAATAGAGCAGGGAAAAACAAATTTAGTTTCAAATATTGTTGACGGTAGCACCTGAATATTAGAATAAAGTTAACCATGCACTCGACTCGTAATCTGAGAGTCACGGATTCGCATCACCGTCGCACCAAACATGCTCGCCCTTTCATCCGTGGGAACGTTATAATTGTTCAGTCAATCCCACTATTCGTTGGTAAAAGAGTAGCCCAAGAGTTGATAGTGGGTGGTGGTGACTAGCCACCACCCCTCTAGTCTTACACTGCTAACTTAAGGAAGGCTAGTGCAGATAGCCCTTGCGACTAGCTGCCTTCCCTCTAGTCTTATACTGCTAAATTAGGGTCGGCTAGCATAAATAGCCCTCGTGTAGTTTTGCGCGAAATTCGGATCCGTGACCCTCAAGTTACGAGTCGAGTGCGTTTGGAAGAAAAGGTCAAGTACATCTGACCCTCTTGGGTATACACATATATACCCAAACAACAAGCGTGAGAAAGAGAAAGTCATGTGCCTTAACCAGCTGACAGTGTCGGGCCTTGTGGAAGAGAAAGACGAATCTGAAAGACTGTTTTCACGCGACTACGATTTTGAAACTGTAATGGACAGATTTGTAGGAATACGAAAAACAAAACATATACTTTTTATACGCTTTTTATCAGACATTTTAAGCCAACTGACCTTCAGTGTCTTACCAGAGATTTTCTTTCAAACCTTTAAAAAAAATAGAAAGATAAATCTGGAATTTTGTATTGAATTAAAACAGTGTCACATTCAAGGTTTGAGAACTTTACGAGACTGATATTGGTTATTTAAAGAAAAGGAGGTGATTTTTGTTAAAACTTTTCGTTTAACAGTCTCTTGTAATACATTAAGATTTTGAAACCTATACCCTGGTTAAAGTTCCACTGAAAGAACAGTTATAGCATTTTTGCTAGTGAATATGAAGTTCAAAATAACAGAAAACCAAGTCTGAGAGTCTGTTGTTTTTTTTACTACATGAAAACTCTCCTTCTGACCAAGATGTCCAGTACAGTTAAAAATACTGATAGAAAGGTATAAGCCTGTTTCCCTCACCTTAATCTCGTACTATGAATGTTTTTTTAATCGTTTCTTGTTGTTCTGGTCTGCTCCCCAGTGGCACAGCGGTGTGTCTACGGACTTACAACTCTAGAATCCTGGTTTCGATACCCTTGGTGGGCAGAACACAGATAGCCCATTATGTTGTTTTGTGCTTAACCTTAATCAAACAAACTCTCCGGTTTAATAATCACTAAGACTATTTATTGTTGACTGGCTGTTAAGATTATTTGTTTTTCTTATTAATTCTGGGATTATCATAAGTTGTGCTAGGCATCCCTAAAGCCAAATAGATAGACCAGAGGGAAGGCAGCTAATTAACAGTACCCATCGCTAACTCTCGCGAATAATGGATCGTTGTTGTTTCCTGGTAGGTGTTAAGGGTATTCCCTTGAACATGTGACCCTCTTCGTCCAAAGTCTTTGTTGTTGTTTTCCTTTCTCTTCTTTCTTATCTCCCCCCGTCCTTTGACGTGCCATTACACAATAAGTTCCACTTCTAGCCGATAAACCAAACAGCCGCACGTTCACCCTCACCAACAAGAGGACCAAAAGCACCAAGTGAGGAGTGCAGACCGAAACCGTGTCAACGTACGACTCGAATAAAGGGAATTGACCGTCAATCTTATAAATCATACACGGTCCCAAGATGCAGAGCGTGTTTTTGTGGCAACGGAACGATAAAACTGGACCTTCGGGTTCACAGTCTGACACGCTATTAAGTCACGACCAGGTCCTTAAGTCTGTCCTCATGTATGACTTTACGTCAAGTGTGTACTTGTATAATTTTGTTAACATAAAAATGTTTAAGTGCGGTTGTTATAAGGAAGTGAACAATAATACGGTAGCTTTCTCAAATCACAACACTGTATTTTATTAGACATTTAAAGTCTCTGTAAAAAGGCCTATCTTTAGACGAAGTACGTAAGAAAGTCAATCCCACTATTCGTTGGTAAAAGAGTAGCCCAAGAGTTGGCGGTGGGTGGTGATGACTAGCTGCCTTCCCTCTAGTCTTACACTGCAAAATTAGGGACGGCTAGCACAGATAGCCCTCGAGTAGCTTTGTGCGAATTTCCAAAAACAAACAAACAAACAAGAAAGTCCATTCAAAGAAGTGGTTATGCTTCAAGGTTTGCCCCCCAGTGGCACAGTGGTATATCTGCGGACTTACACCCTAAAAACCGGCTTTCGATACCCGTGGTGGGCAGAGCACAAATAGCCCATTGTGCAGCTTTGTGCTTAATTCTAAACAAAAAGCTTCAAGGTTTATTTGCAAAATTCCATATTTTTACTTTGACTTTTTACATTTTTTTAAAAGTAACGTAGTTATATGATTTCAAGAAAGGTATTATTCCTTAAGCTTATGGTATGCTTGTTTTAAAACAAAGCCACGTTGGGCTATCTACTGTGTCCACCACGAGGAATCGAACCCTATATTTTAGCGTTATAAGACTGCTAGGAAACTAGTTTTGTTATAAACACGTACATAAGTAACAAAGACCTGAGTATTTTTTTCACAATGACCAGAAAATAAAGAGCTTTTGAAATTCTAAACAATAAAACCTTAACTCTCAATCATGCAAGTTGAATCAGAAACACCAATGAATTACTTTGGCTCCCGTACTTTTAATACGGCAGTAACTACTTTCCTGACAGTTTTAAATAAGCTGAAATCCACTGAAGCATTATCATTGATGGCGTAACACCCGCATATGAAATCATCAACAAATTCTCAGATGAAATAAAAACTAATCACGTGATTCGCACTTAACCATTGGTTACAAGCATAATAAAATATTTTCTGTGGATTCATTACACAAATATATTCATTTTTGCAACCCCCCCAAAAAAAAACATTTTGTGAAGCATATTTTGTTAACTTATATATGGGTACGTTACATAGAAGTATTGTTTGATTTTGAATTTCGCCGTCCCTAATTCAGTGGCGTTAGTCATCACCACCCACCACCAACTCTTGGGTTACTTTTTTAACCAACGAATAATAACCGGTACGTTATAACGCCCTCACGTCTGAAAGAGCGAGCATGTTTGGTGTAATGGGGATTCGAACGCGTTACCCTCGGATTTCGAGTCGAGTAATTTATCCATCTGACCATGCCAATCCTGGTTAAAAGTAACATTGTTCAATTGAGGAACCAGTAAAAATAATTTCATGGTTTATTTTGGCCACCTGGAAGTAAAATCATCCAATTGCAAAAATGAATTGTTTTATTTGTGTATTAATTAAGCAACAAACATAAATTTGTTACCCATACGTTTCAATGTGCAATAGAGGGTTGAATTTGGTTATATACTTCTACAGTGACGGTGCGCATGTGCAATATTTATCCTCTTCTTTCTGCCTTCCCTCTAGTCTTACACTGTTAAATTAGGCTAGCACAGATAGCCCGAAAGTAGCTTTGTGCAAAATTCCAAACAAAACAAAACAAACTCTTCTTTCACACAATTCACATTTGGTTCTGCCTTTCGCCTTTCACTACTTTGTTAACTAGATAATAAACTCGAATTTAAAAAAACATTAAATTTCATAATGGAACGTGGAAGTCTTAAGATTTGGAGATGACTTAGGCGTGACCAAATAGTTAACGTTTCGAAGCTGTAAAGTCAAGCTTTCTTCATATGTGTTCCGTTACCTGAAGAAAAACAAAAAGGCATTTAGTGCGTCGGAGCCGTAAGAATCTATATGTCTAAATGTCAAATTCAACTATTAGACCAGACAATAGGAGCCCGAAAACTGCTAGAGGGCACTGTTGATTAGCGGGCTTCACTCTTGCGTATTGATTGAAAATTAAGGGCTGCGTTCAGATACAGTGATGGGGCAAAGCTCAGTTTCATGGAACTAAAGAATTAGTGGGCTCATATAGACAACCAAATCTAAGTAAATTAATTTCAAAATGACTTGAAAAGGTGTCAAACACTGGGACCGTTAATCTACGGAGGCTTGAAAATACACTGAAGACTGTATTTATTCACCTTTAGTGTCGTGCTCACTAAAGTAACCTGGAGATAAAAACTGAGTTCTATCAGTATTTCAATACAGTATTTGTTATTACAATGTCAGTTAAAACATTTTAAAGTTGTTTAACTTGAACTGAACATGTAATCCGGTTTCTTACTCAGTTGGAGACGGTGTTCAGACAGTGAAAGACCATTTTTCGAATTAAACATATATTGAGATACCCCAGAATTAATCTTCATTTAGTTATATTTAAAACCGTTAAACTTGTAATTTCAGTGTCTTGGGCAAATAACTCGAATAACAATGTTTCTTCCGCAATAGCTTAGTATCAAGAGCACATTTTAACGTGGTTGATAGAGCATTGTTTTACCGTGGTTTATTTACTGTATGTCAGAAAGATACAAGATGGACGCTCAGTGGAGCGCGTACCCCTGATACGCAGCGTTGATTATATTCGGCTCTTTAAGACTAGGAAAATGTGTTTTTATATCCGTCCTTATCAATAGAAATGCACTCATTGGTCATATGTACATTACGTTTCATCGAAATATAATATTTCTAACTGAGTTATAGAGCAGAAACAGTGTTAAAAAATCGGCACCTATGTTAATAGATAGCTTTTTTTTTGTCTTTGGTTGACTTAGACTCCCCAAAAAACTAGTCACTTATGAGTTGGGTCATAGTACAAATAAATACCAACTTTCGTCCAAATCCATTCAGACTTTTTTTTTTTAGAAACCTTAACGACAAACCGACTAACTCACAGGTGAGAAAACGCAACCTCCGTTCACCTTTGGCAGTGGAAGTAAGTATATTATATATACATTTGTTTTAAAACAATCCTGACCAACATACATAATCATTATAACGATAATACAATCAAACATTATTGAGAAACTTTCTCTTGTCGATTATCCAACTACGCTTCCAAAACTTCATTTTGTTAATTGTAACATGGAGAACCCTTCTAAAACTTCTTTTAGTTGGCTGAGGCCCTGAGAACACTTCCAAAACTTCCTTAAGTTAACTGTAACACTGAAAACCCTTCCAAAACTTCCTTTAGTTAACTGTAATGAGAACCCTCCCAAAACTTCCTTTAGTTACCTGTAATACTGAGAACACTTTCAAAACTTCCTTTAGTTAACTGTAATGAGAACCCTCCCAAAACTACCTTTAGTTAGCTGTAATACTGAGAACACTTTCAAAACTTCCTTTAGTTAACTGTAATGAGAACCCTCCCAAAACTACCTTTAGTTAGCTGTAATACTGAGAACACTTTCAAAACTTCCTTTAGTTAACTGTAATGAGAACACTTTCAAAACTTCCTTTAGTTAACTGTAACACTGAGAACCCTTCCAAAACTTCCTTTAGTTAACTGTAATGAGAACCCTCCCAAAACTACCTTTAGTTAGCTGTAATACTGAGAACACTTTCAAAACTTCCTTTAGTTAACTGTAATGAGAACACTTTCAAAACTTCCTTTAGTTAACTGTAATGAGAACACTTTCAAAACTTCCTTTAGTTAACTGTAATGAGAACCCTTCCAAAACTCCCTTTAGTCGGCTGTACGATTGAGGGCTTTTCAAATATTTCATTCAGTTAGTCGCACTTCTCAAAACTCCTTTGTGAGTTCTCTTAATGAGCTGTGGCATGTTTCTTTAGTTTCTCAGCTGAATTCTGTAGGTACATAAATAGCTATTATTAGCAGTGACAACTGATAACAGAAACTTTAATACTCAACTGACCATGACAAGTTACTTCTTGATTAATAATTTATCATAAGTTGTGACCATTAAGCCTAAAATATTAATAGGATCTTTGAGGGTTAACTAAAACACATCAAATGTTGTTTTTTAACACACATGATTACACATTCCCAACTTCATGACATCTTTATTGTCCGTGTGACTTCCTCTGTGTCCATTTAAATTAGCGTGGTAAGTCCTAATGACGATTATACATTTTCTTCGGACGAGAATGATTGTGCTTAAAAGAAGAAAAAAAAAAACAGAAAACGAAGGTGAGGTCGTTATCTTCGTAGTGCTCAGTTGGCATGGGCGATCACATCTGAAGCTTTTAAAGATATAAGCACAAATATAATTCATGCAACACAAAGATAACTTTCTAAATTATTCAACAATCATCATCACAATGGCACAGCCACTTGTTATTAAACTAATGTATGAAGTACGTGACCTTCGGCGAGAATATATCGTATTAACGGACTCTTCCTGGCTGTTACGCGAAGCTTCCCAACAGCTAGTTGCCACGAGATTACAGACTCACGTCCTAGACTCGAAGTCAAGAAAACAAATAACATCCTCATACGCGCACTAAGGGTAACAATAACAACAAAAAAAGAAATACAATTAAATATATACCATAGTTAATGTAGACGAGCTACGTGACAATGAAGAAGTCGACTAGAACACATAGATGTTTCTAAAAGCCAGATTTACGGCCGTGAATTGTCTGGTAAGCAATGAACCTTAGATAAGAATAACAGTATCTTTTTTTTATTATTCTGCGTGGAAGTATATTTGTAAATAATTATTGTACGCATCGTGTACACATACGCTGAAGATGCTATCGGATGATCCTGGGATATAACAACCCAGAGTGTTTATCGGGTGATGACATCGAAGAGAAAACGAAATTGTTGTGATATCAGCGTAATATTGTCTTACGATCTATTAGAAAATTTAAGTATGGTATATTACACCTTACAAGCACGATTATATTAATGAACAATCATATGAAAATTTAAAATGATTGTTATTTTAAAGAACACGTTTGTTTGTATTGTGCCACAAATAAAGTTTTTTAAATATCCGAATTTGGATTAAATGGAACATTAAAACTATTTGCATTTAAGTTTAGAAACGTCAATCTGTATCTTAGACATAGTTCTCAAGTTTCACTGTAAAGTTTAATGACCTAACACTAGCTGCGTGCAGTGATAGTGAGCTAGTGACTATCCTAACACTAGCTGCGTGAAGTGATAGTGAGCTAGTGACTATCCTAACACTAGCTGCGTGAAGTGATAGTGAGCTAGTGACTATCCTAACACTAGCTGCGCGAAGTGATAGTGAGCTAGTGACTATCCTAACACTAGCTGCGTGAAGTGATAGTGAGCTAGTGACTATCCTAACACTAGCTGCGCGAAGTGATAGTGAGCTAGTGACCATCCTAACACTAGCTGCGTGAAGTGATAGTGAGCTAGTGACTATCCTAACACTAGCTGCGTGAAGTGATAGTGAGCTAGTGACTATCCTAACACTAGCTGCGCGAAGTGATAGTGAGCTAGTGACCATCCTAACACTAGCTGCGTGAAGTGATAGTGAGCTAGTGACTATCCTAACACTAGCTGCGTGAAGTGATAGTGAGCTAGTGACTATCCTAACACTAGCTGCGCGAAGTGATAGTGAGCTAGTGACCATCCTAACACTAGCTGCGTGAAGTGATAGTGAGCTAGTGACTATCCTAACACTAGCTGCGTGAAGTGATAGTGAGCTAGTGACCATCCTAACACTAGCTGCGTGAAGTGATAGTGAGCTAGTGACTATCCTAACACTAGCTGCGTGAAGTGATAGTGAGCTAGTGACCATCCTAACACTAGCTGCGTGAAGTGACAGTGAGCATAGAAAATAATTGCATCATTCAGGATAATGATTAAAGCTAGAACCCCCGTCCTGACCTCCAGTGGTTTGGTGACAACTTTGCTTGTTTATGAATTTGATGCAAAGTTAGTCGAGGGATGTTTGAGCTAGCCGTCCATAGTTTAACAGTGATAGAAACTAGAGGGAAGGCATCTTGTCAGCACTACTTTTTTACCAACGAATAGTAGGACTGATGGTAACATTAAAACGTCCTCATGGCTGAAAGGGGGAACATATTTAACGTAACGTATATTCAAACTTGTTACCCTGAGATTACGAGTCTAGTGCCATTCTGGACCTAACAGCATATTTGATATATCAAACACAAAGCTACGATATCTTATACTCTTGTATCATTATGAATGTTTTATCAAATGATTGTATAGAAAATCAGAAATAGAATATCTTCAGCTTGATACAGGTGCGTCCAGTGATTTAGAGATAAATTTATAGTAAACGTCTAAGTATGTTGTTTTTGTTTCACTAAATAAGAAATGAAAATGCCTCACATTTGTCTCTCTAAATGTGTCGAGTCTTCACGGATTCACCTCTCTATTAATTACCTAAGTAAATAACACAGTTTATTTTGTTTCAGTGTTTAGACTCGAGCAAGAACTAGTTATTAACGTTGGTGGGCAGAGAAAATAAGTATATTAAAATAACTTCTTGATAGCCTGTTCATTCTCTCTATGACGTGTCCTTGACCTCTTTGATGTATTTTTGAGGTTATGTCATTGAAGAGTGTTCTGTCTGTTCCTGTCATACATCAATGGTTCTAGAAGAATAACGATTCTGCATTTTCTGAAAATGTTGAAAAAAATGACTAACTTTATCATGATTATGAGGAATATAACAAGAACCAATTCTGTCGCCATGAGAAATAACAAGGAACCAACTGTTATGAAAAGGATTAACGATTGAGCCACGTTATGAGCTACTTTGTTCCAATTCAGTGAATTTTATTGATTCAATGCTCCCTAAAGAGCTTGATGTATTGTCGCACGTTGAAGAAAATCTAAGCGAAGCATTGTTGGGGTTTCGACGTCCCCTAGATAATATAATGTGATGTCGAGAGCTGAAGAGAATTCAAACGAAGCATTGATCTGAGTTACACACAAAACCTTTTGTCTAATTTACCAGTTTCGATGTTTAGAGCTGACCCTTGTTTTTGGCTTGTATCACGTGAAACTACGTTTTCTTATGTGGCTACAACAGAAATACGGACTCTGTAGGTCACTTCTCTTTTTATTCAGCTGATGTAAAAAGTTTGTTATATTGAAACAATGAAGCAGAGTTTTATTAAACGCTTTATTACTTATTTTCCTTAGCGTCTTATTTTAGTTAGGAATGCATTCTTGAACAATAATTTTAATTTATCCGTTTTCAATATATTTCTTATAACTTGTTGTCTTGAACGTTATTTTAAGGTCGATCGAAACGCATAATAAGTTGATCAAAAACTTTTAAATTTAAAGAAAAACATGTGATTCAATGTATTGAAAATATAAGATATAATTATGTCTTTACATTAGCAAGTGGCGCAGATGACCGAATGGCTTTGAGCCATAAAACACCAAACCCACATCAGTTGGCAAGATATATGACTAAAATTTAACTCCATCTTTGAGACCATTACATCGGTAAAACAAGAGGTTCGGGTAAATCAGTACATGAGTAAAATGTATTTATTTCATATCAATACATATACAAAAACAAAATTTCATCTTCCAGATCAGTGCACGAGTAAAATGTATTTATTTTATATCAATACATAGACAAAAACATGATTTCATCTTCCAGATTAGTGTATTCATAATTAACATTGATAATACAACAGCCTGTTTTATTAATACACGTTTTATTCTTCTGACCTTCAAACTGCACTTTTTTAAACCCAGATTATAACATTTGTTTGTTAGCAATCAACGTTCGGAGAGGCCGTGATCCTAAATGTGTGCGTATATAAGTCAGTGTACGTCTCTATATTTGTACAAGAACTCAACACAGAGCACTCACATGTCGTCTCAAAATAAACAAGTTTCCTTGCCCTGAAAATCATTCTGTGCCTCATTAACAGACTGTAACCAGGTGGTTAAGGCACTCGACTCATAATCCGAAAGTCACGGGTTCGAATTCCCGTCACGCCAAACATGCTCACCCTTTCAGCCGTGGGGGCGTTATGATGTGACTGTTGGTAAAAGAGTAGCCCAAAAGTTGGCGGTGGGTGGTGATGACTAGCTACTTTCCCTCTAGTCTTACATTACCAAATTAGGGACGGCTAGCGCAGATAGCTTTCGTGTAGCTTTGCGCAAAATTAAAAAAACAACCAAATATTAACGGACGTTATCAATATCCCTACCCTCTTAGGCTATAAAACAATTGTTTTTATATTACTTTAGCAAGTGAACTTAAATTAATATTCTAAAGATTAGAGAAACATAAGTTTTGATGAAAACACTAGTACAGAGAAACTATTACAAAAGTACAGATTCGTATTTTTTATTTCACGAACTTTTTATTTTGTTCGGTAAACTCTATAACGTTATCTGAAATAATAATTGAAGATAAAGGAATGTCCTTTCCCTTTTTTATTGTGAAAATCGAATACGTAATTTGGTTTAAATATTTCAATGCCTTATTTTGGGCTCAACATTTTCGAAAGACAGGTGAACTTCTTAAATTTTTGTTGTGAAAACGTTTATATCTTGATAATTTTCTTAACTAGGAGACAAACAGAAATACGATGCGATTGTATTTCGTTTTAGGCCCAGCATGGCCAGGTGGGTTAAGGCGTTCGACTCATAATCTGAGGGCGCGGCGTTCGAATCCCAGTCGCACCAAACATGCTCGCCCCTGTCAGCTGTTAGGGCGTTATAATGTTCGGTCAATCCCACTATTCATTGGTAAAAGAGTAGCCCAAGAGTTGGCGGTGGGTGGTGAAGATTAGCTGCTTTCCCTCTGGTCTTACACTACTAAATTATGGACGGCTAGCACAGATAGCTTTGTGCGAAATTAAAAAACTTGAACTTGTATTTCGTTTTACGAAATTTCAATTCACCTAAGCAAAGGAAAAATAGATACCTATAAAGTAACAAAACTAGGCCTTGTATTGGATAGCCACTATTTTCGACTTTCAAGGAATTTCTCTACTGTCTCAGAAACTTATAAGAGTCGGTCGAAATATCCTGAGGTTTCGCGCGCTACGTTCACTTTCTCGCTTTCGTAGTGTGATGACGTCAGGAAGGAAGAACGGCTCAGTCTACCTTGTCAAGGTTGGTGAACAACGACTGCTGATAATGATCGAAGTTGTCTTTTGTCTTCTCCAGAAAATTCCTCCCAGAACAACCGTGACGTCAAGCATGAAGCTTCACAGTATGTTCAATGAACAATCTTGTGTTTTGCGTGTTATCCTGAGTGCTTTATTCCGGTAACACATTATCTCTCAGGAAACATATTTCTTGGAGATCGAGTGTTACTACGTGTCATGTGTTACAATGTTTAATTCAATAATTGAACTGGAAAAGGAAATAAAATCTCTTTGTGTACCCATTAAACTCTTAATTTGTTTTGGTGGTTTTCACTAATTACGTCACAAAAGAAACTTCCGTGTGGAAGATAAAGTTGAATGACAAAATATTTGTTTCACAAAACCTTTTTATAGTGAGGGTTTTAAAGGGGTGGCTATCAACCCAAGCCGCCCCTATTTTTTACTGTTTGAAAAATTTATATCACATTTTTGAAAATGTGAAATTAAAAATGTGCTACAAATGTTTTAGACAGTATAAAAAGGGGTTGGTTAGCCACCCTAAATAAACCCCATCCCCGAAAAAAAAGATATATTCCTCTGTATTAAGGGCTAGCTTGCAGGTTATTCCTCATAGTATTAAGGGCTAGCTTGTTTATTTGTTTTTGAATTTCGCACATAGCTACTCGAGGGCTATCAGTGGTACCGGCCCTAATTTAGCAGTGTAAGACCAGAGGGAAGGCAGCTAGTCATTACCACCCACCTCCAACTGTTGAGCTACTCTTTTACCAACGAATAGTGCGATTGACCGTAACTTATAACGTCACTACGGCTGAAAGGGCGAGCATATTTAGCGCGACTGGAATGCAAACCCGTGACCCTCAGATTACAAGTCTTAACACGCTTAACCATGCCGGGCAAGGGCTAACTAGCAGGTTTTTCCTCACTGTATTAAGGGCCAACTAGCAGATAAAACAACAGTCGTACGTTTAGTGACGATAATTCGTTTGTTCTAATAATCTAAAATCTAAACTGTTTATATTTTACATCGCCTACAGTGCTCAGTTTGAGACTGAAGATTTTTGTAGTGAATAATTTAACACTAGGTCGGACGATAGAATAGTGTTGCATCATAAGACATAACACAATCATTAATATTACACAAAAAGTAAAATAAAAGCCGAAAGGACCGTAAGTGAAGTAACTCATGAACCTGCCATATCTATTTTTGATAAATAAATATTAAACTTGTTATTTGGTTGAAAATTGAATCTTTATTGAGCGTCTGCATTTTAAAATTTACGAACAAGAAGAGTGGGCGTGTTTTCTTAGAGCAAAGCCACATTGTGCTGAGCCCACCGAGGAGAATCGAACCCGTGATTTTAGCGTTGCAAATCCGTAGACTTACCGCTGTATTAGCGGGGGGGGGCTGAACAAGAAGAAGCTTTATTTATAGCCCAGTTTATTGGGCGTAGGGCACATCGATGTGTAACATCTACAACACGTGTTGGATGTGTAAGAGACGTCTAATGAGACTGAGGCTCAGCTTCTGGACGACACACCTGGACGACTGAGTTCTTCAAGCCCGCAGTGGCACAACGAAGTGTCTATGGATAACCAACCTTGAAAGCCGAGTTTTGAAAACCCTAGTGGGCAGATGGCCATTTGAGTAGCTTTGTGCTTAACTTCAAACAAAGTTGTTTAGCTACGAGTTTGGGCAAAATGTTGAAACCAGATTGTTAAAGTTTGAAAAAACGATCGTATGCGGTTTGATATTCAAAGTTTTTGAAATAAGATCAAACCATTGATCATTTTGTTAAGTTGACAGAGAAAGAGAATAAAACTTTAAAGAAATTTCTTGTGCGATTTATTCAAATATCGAAAAGGTAGTTGATAAAATGTGATATCATGGATATATACAAATCAAGACATGACTTTCAGTTGCCAGGTTCAGTTTTTATATCTCAAGACTGCTGATGTGGGTATTAAAACTTTTATTACAATAGAGTAGAGAACAACGTTTCGACCTTGTTAGGTCATCCTGAGGTTCGGTTTTGAATTTCGCGCACAGCCGTCCCTAATTTAGTAGTGTAAGACTAGATGGAAAGCATCTAGTCATTATCACCCACCGCTAACTCTTGGGGTACTCTTTTACCAACGAATAGAGGGATTAACCGTAACATTATAACGCTCCCATAGTTGAAAGGAGAAGCACATTTGGTGCGAAAAGGACTTAGTTATTGAATAATTTAACTAAACTGATAAATGACTTTATTATAAATAAACAGAACTTAAACTAAGAATTCCACATATTTCTACATGTACATCTGAACTTCTCCAAGATACAGTTTAAGCTCAAAAACGATATTCCACGTCATTTAAATACCAAACATATTAAATAAATCAGTTTGGAAAGAACGTTACATAGTGAAATTGAGTAACACTTGGTAACTAAATAACATTCAATTGGCTTTACTGTATTTGGAATTATACAGGGTGGTCGCTAGAAAAGCGGAAAATTTGTGGGTCAGAGGAGATCATGAATAAAATCCGTGCTTACTCATTTCTGTTTTGATTTCTTTACATCATGAATAAAATGCATGATTTTAATATCACGGACGACATTTTGAGTATCTATGAGTGTAATATAACATATGCCTTTGAAAAACTTTGTCAAAGTTATTCTTTGTAAAAATAAATAGCTCTTTGACAAATTTTCCGCTTTTCTAGCGACCACCCTGTACTTTGAATTATGCTTAACCCTAAAACAGACAAATTCATTATTTTTAAAGGATGAATCGTATAATAATCTATTTTATATTTATAAGACATCACTATCCAAATTTGTAAAGTTGCTATAAAATCATTTAATTATATTAATCATTATTATTTCTTAAGTACTGGAACCATTTCGGCTGGATTGGTTTGGTTTGTTTTGAATTTCGTGCGAAGCTTATTGTGGGCTATCTGAGCTAGTCGTCCCTAATTTAGCAGTGTAAAACTAGAGGGAAAGCAGCTAGTCGTCGCTACCCACCGTCAATTCTTGGGCTACACTTTAACCAACGAAAAGTGGGATTAAGCGTATCATTATAATGCCCTCACGGCTGAAAGGGCGAGCATGTTTGGTGTGACGAGGATTCGAATTCGGGCCTTTCTGGTGAAAGGAATATTGTTTAGAATACAATATACAACAATGAAAACAGTTCATGGTATATAAATATATGAAAACAACGTTTTTGTCAATTAACGTTATCTGTTGTTGTTGTTCTGAATTAAGTACGAATAAACAATGGGCTATCTGTGCTCTGCCCACCACTGGTATCGAAACCCGGATTGTAGCGTTGTAAGTCCGCAAACATAGCGCTGAACTACTGAGGGGCGACGTTTACTGTACCTCGGAACTAATTTACTGCATAACTACCTGAAAATAAAGCAAATATTTATACATGTATTTCATAATATGTTTCTTGTTTTAGAATCTTACCTCTTTAACTAGCTCTTGACCCATAATCCGAGGGTCGCGGGTTCGAGCCCCAATCACACCAAATATGCTCGCCATTTCAATCGTGGAGACGTTACAATGTACGGTCAATCCCACTATTCGTTGGTAAAAGAGCAGCACGAGAAGTGGCGGCAGGTGATGACGACTAGCTGCCTTCCCTCTAGTCTTACACTGCTAAATTAGGGATGGCTAACGCAGATAGCCCTCGTGTAGCTTTGCGCGGAATTCAAAAAACTAATTAGCTCCGATTCTCTATTCACTTTTTTTATCTGTAGGTTTTCTTCCATCCCTAAATATGTGTTATATGTTTCTGTTTTCTTAAGTTATCTCTCTACCACTTGTGATCATTTTGTTTACCCATTTGAAATATACCCAGACTCTATTAAATTCTAAATAACATGTTAATGGAGTATTTAAAGGAGATGCAATAGAATTAATTTATTAAAAATGTTATATCAAAATAGACAAATTTTAGAAGTAGAATAATAATTGCATACTATGTAACCACTACATGCATATAGACATGTTTTTGTGTATTTAATATGTGGTACTTAAACCCATTGTAAGCTATTTAACAAACTTCACTCACAACCTTCGTGTGAATTAGTTACTTCACTTACGAAAAATGTTTGTTTGTTTTTAAGCACAGAGCTGAGTGTTGTAGGTTTTCTTTCTGAACACTGAGCCACTAGGGGGAATCTATGATAAGTAATACATTAATTTTTATAAAAAAAAACATTTGAAAAAAATTGTGGTTCTTTTCTTCTGAAATATATCAGAATCTAGAAGAAAATATAAAAGAGGCGTTTGTTTATTTTTTATTTGAAGTCGAGCATAAAGTTGTGCAATGGGTTGTTTATGCTCTGTACATTACGGGAATCGAAACTCGGTTTCTAGTATTGTAGGTCTGCTTAAAAGAGCTAATAAGTACAATTCTTTATTCACTTTATACTGTTATTAACTTAAATTATATAATTTTGTGACTTATTATATTTTGTAAATTCATACTTAACTCTTAAGTGATGTTTTTAAAGTAGTTTGTCAGTGCACAACGCCCCCTAGTGGTTCAGCAGTATGTCTGCAGACTTACAACGCTAAAAGCAGTGTTTCGATACCCGTAGTGGGCAGAGCGCCGATAGCCCATTGTGTAACTTTGTGCTTAATTCAAAACCACAACAACAGCTCACAATATTGTATATTAATTCAAAACAACAGCTCACAATATTGTATATTAATTTAAAACAACAGCTCACAATATTGTATATTAATTCAAAACAACAGCTTACAATATTGTATATTAATTTAAAACAACAACAGCTCACAATATTGTATATTAATGTCTATTTTTATAATATCTTAATTTAATATTAATTTTCGTTTATTTTTTAACTTTTAAAAATTGCCTTTGACATCTATACGTGTCTAACACATCATCTTGCATGTAATTAACTTTCACGTATAAATACGTATTCCTAACTCTAATTGTTACCAATGCACATAATTAATTAATTACTATTTTCGTTTAAGATTTATTTTCTAGTATAGGATGACATAATCATATTCTGTGAATTAAATCTAATATTTAGGCTTGATGAGCATCATTGCACGTACAAGTTAATAAATAGAATCTTTTGGTGGTAGAGACTTCAAGATCTTTCTTTGGATAAAAAACATTTCGCGCCAACCCCAACCGATTGAAGAGATAAATAAATTTAACGTAAGCCAGGGTTCTGATAAGCCAAGGTCATGTGATACATTCCGCATTCTTTTTATATTACACCTCGCAAACGCACAGTGTTTAACCAATTGAAGACTTCCGCTAGCAGTCATAAATGACGTCCTACACTTGCAGATGAAGTCCACAAAAGTTTCAACCAAGTGCAGTCCCCTTTGTCTAAACTTTATTTTGAACAAAAAATAAAAAAACTGTGTGGATATATAAATATATATATCGAAATTAAGAAATAAAAGAGAACAGATGAAGAAAACAGTTTTGGGAAAACAACATGGACGAACAGAATGTCTATTCCTGCTCAAGCGCCTATTTAACCTTTCATAAATCCAAATGCTTTTCCAGTGTGACCCGTTCACTTCCCTGAGGATGGCGGGTTCGAATATCCGTCGCACCAAGCATGATCAGCCTTTCAGCCGTGGGGGCGTTATAATGTGTCGGCCAATCCCATTATTCGTTGGTAAAAGAGTAGCCCAAGAGTTGGCGGTGGGTGGTGATGACTAACTGCCTTTCCTCTAGTCTTACACTGCTAAATTATGGACGGCTAGCGCAGATAACTCTCGAGTAGCTTGGCGCAAAATTCAAAACAAACAAATCATTTATTTCAAACACACGTGCATTTAAAAAGTTCACTTAATCTTGAACGTATGGTTTAAGGCAACTAAGAAAACCCACTACATCCAATGTGTAACAATCCTTTCCTGTGTTTACGCTCTGCTTCGCACTCACAAGTTTATTAGAACTTCTATTTAAATATTCCAGTTAATATTTCATTGTTGTTGTTATTGTTTTTTTTTAAACACAGACATATTGATCACCTTGTCATTCCAACTATTAATCTGGATTTTTGGTTCGTATCAACTAAGATCTTTGTGTCAGTTGTAGGAAACAAGACTGTCAGAAATCGTATAGAGTCAGTTGTAAAAATAATGTTGTCGGAGATCTCATAGTTAGTTGTATGAAGTAAGATGTCAATGACTTTACATTCAATTACTCGAAATACATTTGTCCAGAACATTATAGTCAGCTGTTGGAAATCTCTTTGTCAAGGACACTACAGTAACCTGCGGGAAATACCTTCATGTAATTAATGTGAAACATGCTGATTATTTCTACGTGCAAAATATTAGTTGAATACTTTCTACGGATTGTACATGGGAGACTAACAAACAGTTTAAAAACTTTTATACAAAGTTAGGTGTTCTGTGTGAAACAAAAATAACACAACTGTAGAGAAATATAACAGTTAACAAAAATATTATTAGAATGGACAAAGAATGGGAAATCTGGCAATCGAATTATTCATTCATTATTTTTAAATGCAAGGCCAAAATATCGGCATGTTTTAAAGTTTTTAAGCGTGTGAACAATTCATTAACATATTAGTTTAAAGCATCATGGTTTCTAATGCATCAAAACAAGAATGTACGTTAATTCACGTGTGGAAAATCTGACCAGACTAGTCAGATGTGAGTTAATATTCACAAACTACAGGGTGTTCGGAAAGTCACTGTGCAGTTTTGTAATCATATTTTATTCAGTCTATTTCAGGCCAACAACTGATAGTGGCGTTTAGAAACAAAATAAGAAGGATTCAGGCCTGTATTGATGCCAACGGGGTCACTTTCAACATTATTTATAATTGTCGTTTATATTTACCTCTTGTATTCTATATTGAAACATGTCTGTTAAAAATATATAAGTGCACAGTGACTTTCCGAACACCCTGTACCTTGGAGAAACTGACCAGACCAGTCAGATGTAAATCAATGGAAAGCACAAAAGGTAAAAATTTCAAGTTAACATACATCAAGAGTCAGATGCTAACTTAAACACGTATGAATAATGCTGTATACTCAGCAGGTAATAACTGACCAGGTATTCCCGATGTTTTATGGTATTTGCTGTATTTATATCTTTAAAAGGTTTCACGATTGTAACTGATTTGAGGGAAACCTTTTTTCAAAGCTCTTTAATTTTTTCCAACATAATTCACATTTCACTACTTAACTAAAAAAATATAAACCGAAGAAAGTAGACATAGCAAAATCACACAACTCGCTTCCTTTTAATAAAGCTACTTATGGACTTCAAGTTATTTTTTTCTAGAAATGGATGATCAGAAGTCATTGTTGAGCTCCATACAATCGCGATCTAGTTGTTAGTTTGTGTTTGTGTTTTCTTATAGCAAAGCCACACCAAGCTATCTGCTATGTCCACCGAGTGGATTTTAGCGTTGTAAATCCGAAGACTTACCGAAGTCCCACTGAGGTGCGAGTTGTTAGCGTGTCGGATTGCAGATCAACATTTCAGTGTTTGCGTCCAGTTACCGTAAAATATAATAATAATGAAATCGTGAGTGAGTTACCTTCCCTCTAGACTCATTTCAAAATTAAAATCAGTTAGCGCAGATAGCCTTCCAGGAGCTACGCGTAAACTTCATCAAGAAATCGTTTAAGGGTTAGCTGAAGACACATACAGTGATCACTTAGCGACAACCACACGTATTGTTTTATAAGGATGAGTGTTCAAATGGACTTTTGTGCGAACGTTGAACACATATTTTTGCCGAATATCGAGTTACACTTAACGTATTGCATGAGTTGCGTCTTTCTTTTTCTGAATCCCTCTGCAGTGAAAAATACCGAACTTTTCATTTATCACTTATTGGCTCTACGCACATTAGGACTTAATTACCTATCACAGAGGTATACTGAGACGAACTTTGAGCAAACATACAGTAAGGTTCGATAGCAACGCCCTTTCTCCGTGTTACAAGTGGTGCACTCACGTGAAAGCGATATGTAAATTTTGTTACGAGCAGCATACGAAATCTTGAGCTATGCGTGCACGTCTCGCTTCATGGACAGCGGTTCACGAGCTTAGCGTCATTTTCTGCATGAAAGCCTCGCGTCCGTTTTCATATAAAAAGCTGAGCAGGTGAAAGTGATTGAGAACTATCTCAGTTGACCACTTTACTCACAGCGGTCATTGCCAAGTTCTTTCCATCTTAACGGGACAAGGCAATTCAGAACAAACAACGTGAATCTTCAAGAAATCCTACCTTTGAAACTTTCATAAAGTAAGTAGATTTATCATGAAGATAAGAGCTAAATTTGAATTTTAAACAAAAGTTTCTGGTTTATTTCTGTTCTAACATTCCGCCTGCCTGATTGCTCGAGATTTCCTCCTAAGTTTTCGTAAATAAAGATCTGTTAAAGGTTGGGGTTACCGGATGCTTATCTGTGTATAAACTAATAATAAAAATCGTTACGGACGTTAAGTTTGTATGTTATAAAAGCTCAAACTTGCTTACGTCAATTACTTTTAAGCTAAACGCTGTGCGTTGAAAATAAAATGTACGGGATTCATTACATAAGAAGTAATTCATGGAATCATTAGACAGGAAAGAATTCGTGGACTTAATTTTATAGTAAATAATGCGTGAGCTTCTTTATACAGTAAAAAATGTCTGGGCTTCATTTTAAAGTAAAAACGTAGGGACTTCACTATACAATAAATGACGCATGAACTTCGTTACACAGTAAAAAAATATACGAGTTTTAGATTAAAGAACGTCTGGATTATATTATACTGTAAATAATATATTGTTATCATTATACAGTAAAAAATGCCTGGATTTTATTACATTGTGAATAATGTATTGATTTTTTTATAATGAAAAGTATGTTTGAGCCTAAATATACAATGAAAAATCTCTGGACTTTATCGCGCAGTATATAACGTCTGAAAGTTACAATGCTCCTAATCACGTCTTGGCTTCATTTTGTAGTAAAAATTATATGGATAATTTTATGCACTAAAAACACACGAACTTCGTTATATAGTAAGTAGTGCATAAACTTAATTATGCAACAAGAAAAAGTCTGGACTTTATTATGCAGCAAATGGTGTCTGGATTTCGTTTAAATAAAGTTCCCCGCTAGGACAGCGGTAAGTCTACGGATTTACAAAGCTAAAATCAGGGGTTCGATTCCCTTCGGTGGACCTAGCAACTAGCCTGATGTAGCTTTGCTGTAAAAAAACGCCCACACTCTCGTTTAAATAAAACGGTAAAACGTGTATTCAAATAATAAATTCTTTATTAGTATATTAGTTATGTTTCACGTATTTGTGTGAGTAGCAATTCTAGTGATATACGTGATTTAGGCAAATATACCAATAAACAAACTTGTGTTTAGTAATCCTGGTGTCACTATTATATATTAATTACATAAAATATTGTAACACTATTAAATATTAATGATGTGAAATATTGTATCAATATCGTATATTAACTGCGTGAAGTATTGTTATAATCGAATACCAGCATGACAAAACTGAAGATATTGTGTGATTAAAACGGCTTACTTTCTGTACAGTTTCCATTTTTCCTGCATAACAACACAATATTACAGAGAAAACACCGACACAGTTTGTAAGATGTTTGACCTGGATGGTGAACGTATTTTAGGGTTAGTCAATCAATGCAAAACTAAGCATTCATGATTGTATATTCTTTATAAATAATATCTTATTTGTTAGTTTTTAGGGTTAATACAAATCGGGAATCTTCAATATTGCAAAACAACGTACCACTGACTACCCCTTCCCGGTATAAAATAACCGAATTAAAGATTAGTTGTTTTAAGAATCTACTCTCTATTTTACTGGCATTAGGCTTGTGAAATGTTATAATCACTTTATTAAGTAACATTTGCTCGTGTTTTCGCAGTTACTATTCTGGAAGATATGGTCGAGAGATACCTAGTGGTTCATGGTTAGAGACGCGATGCCACTTAACAAACCACACACTTTCAGCTATTGGGGCGTAAGAATCATTCTCATTACTCGATTCAAAGCTCTCTATACAGCCCATGTGGCTACGGATGTTTCTGGCTGGTTGTCTTCCACGTGATTAACAAATGGAAATTCAGGATGGCCGTTTTTGATTCATAAAGGTTTCTGACCTCGTGTCATAACTCACTTGCGCACGAGATTCCGTCTACGGTAAAATTCTTAATTTGAATTCTAGAAGATTTTATAAACAAAACAACTTAGAATAAATTAGTACCATGTGGATTTCTTCTCTATATTATTTTACATCAGAAATTCAAACTCCACAAGTCAAACAAGTATCTTTATAAGCAAGGACATCGTCTTTTGACCAGTGGAAGAAACGTTTATTTATCTGAATAATTTCATTAAACTACGGAAAAAATGTAAACAAAGCATCGATAAACGCTTTTAAATCACTTTTAAACTTTTTGGTAAAATATTTTAAAAACCAGATTATACTGCTATAGAATTGTTATCAGTTTTGTTCTGCGTGGGATTAATTTTTGTGGCATTATTGATTCAAACATATTGCATGTGACGTCTGTCTGAGTTACTAGCGCTCGTACAGGGTAGCCCATGAGTCCCTACCCATCCATACATCTTACGTGTCCAGTGTATCTGTGTGCTGTCCCTCATTTTCGCTGCATAATATTATGCGACTTCATGTTCTGTGAGACATTTTCCTCAACATAGCAGGGGTTATTGTTCCAAATGCCGTGGTAACAGCTGCCTTCAACTTGTCATTAGTATTATTGAATATAACGTAATAACATATGGATGGGTAGGGACTTACGGGCCATCCTGTAGTTTCCAGATTCCAACACTGCTAGCAGAAATAAAGACCCTGGGCTCATGTCTTTGAAGTATAGATTATATTATATAACCTTATCTCCAACAAGGTGACCTGGGTTATATAAAAGTCACTTTTGCTTTCATCAAGGTCACTTGTTTTGTTGTACATCACTGTTGCTTTCATCCACGTTACCTGTGTTATGTACACGTCATTCCTGCCTTCTTGCCACGTGTGTTACTTACGTGTCAGTTTACTGATTGAGCGTCTTGTTACAATAAATTACTTTACTGTGTTTATTCACTGTCGACGGTCAGTCACGAAAAATTTAGAATCCTAGGACTTCAAAGTAAGCTCTTCAACAAGCAGTCATGATCTGAAGATATGTGTTCGATATTATATGTGATAAATTTTGTGTACTAGGTGTTACAAGCATGCACTGTTTTATCTTATTACATGATAACGAATCAGGTCATGTGATGCACAGTACGTAATTATTAGTTTTGTTATATAGAAATCAAAAGCCGTTTTACACTAACTACGATTTTTCTGAGTATTTTCCTTTGTGTGAAGAATAAAAAATCTCGCAGTATTATCATACACTTTCTGCCATATTGTTCACACACACGGTTAAGTACAGTTGTAATTCTGTGTTGCATGAGAGAAAGGGTCAACTGTGCGTTTTATTTATATGCCATCCGAATTTAAGTTCATAATGTCATTCGGAATTTTAAAGTATTACTTACTCGAACACGGTGTTACAACGCTAAAATCCAGGGTTTGGTTCCCTGCGGTGAATAGAGATCGTAGCCGATGAAGGTTTGATCTAAATGAAATAAACCAAAACAGATAAACGGAAGAGGAGGGGCGTGTCTTCTTCACGCTGCAGTTTTCCAACAAAATAGTTGGCTTATCAACCAATGATAAACATTTACCAAAGTGGTGTTCGAATGATTCACGTGCTTGAGTTCGCTGTAAACTGTGGATTGTTTTTTATGCTTTATTTAGAATTTTTAGGCCTAAGATCTTACGTAATAGATGCATTTTTCTACAGCAAAATGAATGGACCGTTAAAATTATTCAAAAGCCCTCAGAATCCTTTTACATTGTTATTTTAAGGACGTTAACTTCACGATCCAACACAGTCAAACACTGGATTCAGAACTTGCCCACCCTTTAACATTACTGTCTTTCAGTTTGAAGTGTACTGAAAGGGAAGTGGGAAAATTTGCTAAATATAAACATCTGTTGCGTCGTGCTGATAAGAGTCATAACAGTTCATGCGTATTTAAGTTATTAGAGGTATTAATATTATTAATGTAAATATATTCCCTTTCGAAAATGTAGTTAAAAGTCGCCACTGTGAAACATAAGATTTTTTGGCAATATCGTGTGTCATTTTCAGTCAAACATTTTTTATAACTTGGAGAAAGAAACAAACCACTGGAGAACCTCAAAATCGCTTTAAATTCCCTGATCTATAAACCTTGTTTCTTGTCTCGTATGAGCTATCAGAACGAATTCTACTCACTTTGTAAGAGGAAGCGCCCTCTTATAACATCACTGAAATTAGTACGATAAAATATACCGCCCCCCAGTGGCTCAGCGGTATGTCTGCGTACTTACACGCCAAAAACCGGATTTCGATACCCGTGGTGGGCAGAGCACAGATAACCCATCGTGTAGCTTTGTGCTTAATTCAAAACAACAATAAAATATAGAAAGCAAGTTTCTTTTTTAATTTACTGTTTAGTATGAACCAAAATTTTTATACTAATTAACCCATGTTATAAAAACCAATAATTTGATAAACAAATTGTCAGACAATCGTATTTCGAACTTATCAGATATTGTTACTCTGAGAATAAATTTTAAAAAAACAACAGAGAAAAGCTGATGTAACTCTCGAATCAACGTCAATGAAAATCACCCCCCTAATGAAACATTTGTTAGCACTGTTCTTACTATGAACCTATTTAAAAAACCTACCGATGTACATCAGTATCTTGTGGTAGTGTAATAAATATTTCTTTAAATGTCTTTATTGTCACTGTATGTCAGTTAATATTTAGTATCACCCGGTGACACAGTGGTATATCTACAGACTCACACCGCTAGAAACCGGGTGTCAATACCTGTGCTGGGCATAGCACAGACAACTCACTGTGTAGCTTTGTGCCTAATTCCAAACAAGCAAACAATATTTAGTATACGTTATTTTCTAGGTTAAATTACTGTTGTAACTTACAATGTCTATCTTTGATTAGACGTTTATGCATTTTGTATTCCATTGTTAAAGATATAGTGGAAGTTTTGGAAGTCGAATACGACATTGTTTGTGGCAAAAATACTGAGGTTACCAGCCGCCGTCACTAATTTTGAACAGCTGATCTGAGTAAAGACAGCCAGTTAGTTAGCAGCAATTTACCATCCGCCCTAAAGAATTGATGGCACCCTCATAACATAACCAAAGTTTTAAGGGTGGGGAATGCTTTTTTAGTATCACATGGCAAAACTAAGAATCGTGTGGATGAAAAAAATCATTAACACTTCTACACTTTTTGTTGTACAGCATGTTCTTGAGCACGGATTAGTAAAGGTAGACAGAGGTTATGTTTACACCCGTGTGCGCGTGCATGTGTGTGGTTGTCAGCAAGATTTCTCAAAAGTAGCTTGATGGTTTTGGACGAAAGCTGGTATACGTTTGGACTGTGAAACAGCTTAAAAGTGATTCGTCTTTTAGGGTTAAGTTTAAAGTTTCAGGTAACAAATTTCCAAAAAAAAAATGTATTTTTCAACCCGGGGACTAATTTTCACAATAGTTTTGCTTTGAAATGATCGCATCTTGATCACACTTGGTAAACATGTGTAGAATATTATTTATAATTGTTCTGCCGTCCATAATGCGTGTTTGCTCATAACGACGAGCGCGTTCGAATTTTCAGAGAGCAAAATATGATCAACGCTGCCTAGCGGACGTAATGCGCTTTACTGAGCGCATTCTAATTATTTTAAAGGACGAAGCAGAAATAGCAGATTTATTTGATAAATGCAAACGGTGGAAGATAATTTATTCGAGGCATACAATTTTTTTTTTTGAGGTTGGTAAGAAAAACACTGAGTTTATTTTATAATCTTATGTGCATTTTGCCTTCCTGCTGATAATAAAATCTAGAATGTTCGTGATTCTAGGTTGTTGACCTTGTTACTTGGAGTATTTCTCTTTTCGTTTCTATTTAGATCTTCTACAATGCTTTCAACAGTGTCCAGAAACTTGTTCGTTTGGAGAAACGTAAACTATTAACAAGTTATTTTATGTATTTCTCCTTGTTAAACACCAGAGTACTAAAAACAACAAAGAATGAATTGAAATTATGTACCTTAATTAAGGTAGGCGTGTCAGCGTTTCGTGTGTGTCACCATAAACGAAACAAAATAAAGCGCTCGTGCATTGATGATTAGGTGGAACTGGAAAATTACCCCCTGTTAGGACATCGTATTCAATTATTTAAACAATACAAGTAGAAAGTAATTATGTTATAAATGTTCTGTTAGCTTCACAACAAAGGCTTATTGATTTTTTTATTACTTGTAAAAATTGCACCAGTGGACTTTAAAAAAAAACAGTGACTGATTTAAATGTTCTTAGCAAACATTTAATAACATTTTAAAGGGCATTCGTAATCATAATCTACGCAGTAGGCTGTTTGTGCTGTGCTCACTGTTGGGATGGAAACCTGAATTTTAGCTTTATAAGCCCTCAGTCTTGCTGCCGAGAAAGCTTTAAAATACAAAATAGCTATTTGTAAATGCATTTAACGTTTCTACAATTCAGAAAATTCGACTATAGTTTCTTGTGTTGATAGCGCAAGTAATTTGAGATTCAAACCAGTGATTCGTTTTTCGCTTCAATTGTTTACTTTTACCGTCCATTGGCACAATTTTTATAAGCAATTAAGATGCTGGTTCTAATAACAAACCTAATTTTGCATGTTATTAATTCAAATGAAATTTTCATGTGAAACAGCACCAAGCATGCTTGCCCTTTCACTCGTGGGGGCATTACAATGTACGGTCAATCCCACTATTCGTTGGTAAAAGAGTAGTCGAAGAGTAGTCGGCTAGTGGTGATGAATAGCGGCCTTCCCTCTAGTCTTACACCGCTAAATTAGGGACGGCTAGCGCAGATAACCTTCGTGTAGCTTTGCGCGAAATTTAAAACAAAACAAACCAATCCATGTGAAACAGAAATGTAGATGCAACGTTTACTTATAGTTTTAAGATTAACTTAGTTTACACACCAACCATGGTGAACGAGCTTATTTTGATTTTTTAATACGTGAGGGTAATCACGCTATGTCTAAACGGTTATATATGCTAATAAAGTAGCCTGAGACCACAATGCGCTACGTGGGACTTTTCAAACTCCCTTGTACTTGGTTCGCATTGAATTCCTCACATGACTTTAGTGCAATGCAATTGGAGTGACTTGTATAAAATCTTCCTGTAAAGAAGTATTCATAAAGCATGTTACCATGTATTTGGTGCCAAAGGACCCAGCGTTTTGAAAGAGGAACTTCTGGTGTTGTCTGTGAAAGGGAAGAAAAACGAAACAAAAAACAGCAGAACTCTGAGAATAGATGCAGACCATAAACTACATTAAATCCTATCTGGAGTAACGCTTTCGTCGCTAAAATTGCGAAGAAAAACCTCCAACCTAAAATTGCAGTAAAACTTGATACGATTAAACAAGATTACAAACTTGGACTTAAGTTGGCGAAAACTTAAATTGACCACAAGATTTCAGCCAAACCTAAACTTGTTTTCGTGAAAAAGATTGTCGGAGAAAGGAAGTAGCTAAAATCCCATTCAACCACACATCTGTCAACTTTTCCTGATGAACTTAAGTACCTTGGATCTGCTTAAATGTGGCATTGGAAACCGTCATTCATATGCAGTAAAAGGTCTGTCGAAGGTTTGTTAAAAGTATGGCACTATAAACCGAGATTGACTCGTCATTCGTTGCAGTGAAAATTCTAGCATTTGGCAGAGATGAGCAGTTATGGTCATCAGTGAGAGCACGATTATCATTAGAAACAGGTGATTTTGAACACAGTTTTAATGAAATGCGCTCATCCAGAATGCTCGTATAAAAATGTATTTTGGTGTTATGAAAATTTTTCTACTATTAAGGTGTAATTACCAATGCCCCTTCTCAAGAATCATGTTTTCATAAAACTAATTTAAACAGTTTAAAATACGATAAAAAAAGAAAGTAATATTCCGAGCTGTGTTAAACAAAGGGGGTATAACAAAACTTTAAGACACCATTTTTAACCTTGTATCATGAAACTTCCAGTTAGGGGAAACAGTGAACCATGTACAAATTTCACATGTGATTTATCATATTCTATAAAGTTTCACTAATAATACATAATAAGTTTTCAATTTAAATATGTGTTTATTTAAATATATATATATATATATATATTTGTGGCTAATTCTTTTGTGTGTTTATTCAAAGAGTTCCAAAGCGACACTCGATCGTTGACCCAAGAAAGATGTTTCAAGGTCTTTTACTAGGAGTTCTATCAACGTTATTCTGTGTTGAAGGTGAGATGAGAAATTCCAGTTTATAATAACTTGTATAGATTTGTTTTAGGCAATAATTTCTACAAAGTGGCTTTGGAGGACAATTTCTCTAGGGTTTCTTGAGTAATAAATTCTGTAAAGTGGCCTTAGGCAACAATTTCTTTTGCTTGTATCATTAAATTTTTGTGAAACTAAGTTTTACACTGGTAGTTAAATAGGATTTTAAAATTAATCATGTGTGATACGAGTCATTAACCGAATAGAAGAATACACTGAAAAATTAAACACAAGCGTAATATAAATGCTTATATAAACTGATTTCAGCTGTTTACACATAAGCTAAAGTACCCACTCGTTATTCTTGTATTTTTATTCCGATTTGTTTTGTTTTTGAATTTCGGGCAAAGTTACACAATGGCTATTTGCACTAGCCGTCCCTAATTTAGTAGCGTAAAACTAAAGGGAAGGCAGTTAGTCATCACCATCTACCGCCAACTCTTGGGCTAACATTTTACTAACCAATAGTGGGAGTGACCATCACATTATCACGCTCCGACGACTGAAAGGGATTTGTATGAGGGGAATTCGAACTCTTGACACTTAGATTACGAGTCGAGCGCCTTAACCACCTGGCCATGCGAAGTCGTTTTGCTTTCGATGGTTATTTCCTGAAATAGCTGCTACAAATCATTCGACTTCATCTTGCCTTCAAAAGATTTTTATGTCCGAAATATGTACAGATTAAACAGAAAATAACGTCCATTTTCGTTTAGTGTTCCACGCAATACCTGTACCTAAATTCATTGTTGTTGTTGTTTTTCAATTAGTTAAGGCGTGCACTCGTAATCCGAGGGTTGCGGGTTCGCGCCCGAGTCGCGCTAAACATGCTCGCCCTCCCAGCCGTGGGGGTGTATAATGTGACGGTCAATCCCACTATTCATTTGTAAAAGAGTAGCCCAAGAATTGGCGGTGGGTGGTAATGACTAGCTGCCTTCCCTCTAGTCTTACACTGCTAAATTAGGTACGGCTAGCACAGATAGCCCTCGAGTAGCTTTGTGCGAAATTCCAAAAAAAACAAAAAAAACAAACAAATTTTTTCAATCAAGTAATCAGAAAAGTGTGAGCGAAAACCACAATATTTCATAAAAGTTTTTTGGGTGGATATTTAATTATATGTTTTATGGACATCATGAATATTTATTTTTAAAGTGGGCACATTCAGTGTTTTTCAAGTAATAACTATTGAAATTTATCTTTTGTAAAAATAAAAGTCCATCCATCATTGACAGTCATGGTTATGATTATTATAAGTATCGTAAGTTGTATGTTCTTATTTTTAAGGTTCGACGTTCGACTCGTAATCTAAGAGTCGCGGGTTCGAATCCCCATTATACAAACGTGTTTGCTTTTTCAGTCGTGGGGGCATGATAATGTTGTCCCCCCAGTGGCTCAGCGGTATGTCTGCGGACTTACACGGTAAAATTCGGGTTTCGATACCCGTGGTGGGCAGAGCACAAATAGCCCATTGTGTAGCTTTGTGCTTAATTCAAAAGAACAACAACAACAACATGATAATGTTACGGTCAAAGCCGCTATTTCTTATTAAAAGCATAACCCAAGAGTTGATGGTAAGTGGTTATGACTAGCCGCCTTCTTTCTATACTTATATTGCTAAACTAGGGACAGCTAGCGCAGATAGCGAAATTCAAAAAACAAACATATAAACATTTCCGAAACCCGTATGAGAAAAATGAGCTTGTATTTTGATGGATTTTACAACTCCTTATTTCCGTGATGGGTAATGATTTATTTATTTTTCCACTACGTGATTTTAGCAACGTTAACAAAGAGAATATATGAACCCTACGAATTATTTAATGCAATAAAAGTCGAGGAATTTTTAAGTTAGCTAAGCCTTTTTCTACCTATATAATTGAACGTAGCGAACCTTTTCATTCAAGTACTCAATTACAGGATATTCGAGCAATTACGACACCCTTCGAGTCACGCATGCGTGAAGAAGTACAGCAAAATAAACATAGGGGGCCTTATCTCGTCAACCCGGAATCCTTTCTACTAGTCTCAGTCGCGAACATCCTGTTTCCGGGAATCAGAATCTTGTAACTGATAGATTTATGTTTAACTTTTGTTATCTTTAGTCATGACGTCTGTGTGTCATCAGGAACTGTATGCCTGGTTAAAGTTTTCCTTCATCTTTACACAAATATTTAAACAATGTTCTATGTGTGTTTTCGAGATAAGTAAAAAAAAAAAATCATATAATAACAACCTCTTAGAAAAGTTAAGACATGAAAGATTTAATTACAGGTTAAAATTAGGCTACTTATTGAATAGTTTTTTTTTATTAAATTAACTTTCAAAAAGTTATTTTCTCAACGTGAAATTCAATTACTGCGTAAAACTATGTGTTTAGTGTTGAATTTGTTGCACATTGTAACAAACTCCATTGAAAATTGCTTACTGAGCAATACCTTTTACACGCAATGACATCTTTGCATTTTCAGCCGAGGGTGCGTTATAATGTGAAGGTTAATCCCACTATTCGTTGGTAAAAAGGTAGCCCAAGAATTGGTGGTGGGTGGTGATGACTAACTGCCTTCCCTCTAGTCTTACACTACTAAATTAGGGACTTTGCGCGAAATTAAAAAAACAACAACAACACAGTTTTCTATAAATCACTATTAAACTTAAAGATAAGCAATCTGACTGTGTGGTTTATTAGCGGCATACTAATACTAATTCTTGCTGTTACTAGTTTTATGTTTCCATAAGTACCATGATTGGCTGGTATGCGTTCCTAAATATTGCCTTGACCAATTGTTGAGACACATTGTTAATAATATACGATTTTTAATAGAAAGAATTAATTACAAACATGTCACGTGAGATCCTATCAATGTAATAGGAACTGCACGTAGGCTCCGCCTTTAAACTGGATCATCTGCCTAATTGGAAAAAAAATGTTCATGCACTGATGCCCTCTATTGGTGTAAATCATAAAAAGTTGTCTCCGAAGGAAAATCGTAAGCGCAGAAAACCCGAGTTACGTGGTTAAATGAAGGTTCCGGATCATGAATCCTGCTTCATCTACACCATCGTAACCCAACTCTTCTACAGTTACGTTTAACACATAAAAAAAATTAACTAAATTATAGTATATATTTATATATGGGCGCGTGTGATTTCAGGCTGCGCGTTACGGGGCAAATCCCTAGGCACAAATAAAGTGTTGTTTTATAGGCCTCTACTCACAATGGACCTATCATGAGTTGGGACTACAATAGGTCAAGTGGCTTTTAGGGGTCGTGCGTATAAATGTTTATGATAGCCTGTAAGTTACAACTTGTTCGAATTGATATATTTGGTTAACAGTAATCATTTATTTGTGTTATCTATGTTTATGATAACCTGTAAGTTACACACGTTAGAAGTGATATATTTGATTAACAATAATCATTTATTTGTGTTCTAACCCTCGCTTGAGTTCAGGTACGATAAGCACTGACCTCTGACATTAGCCTATTTGAGGATACAGAAACGTTTGTATATAAACTTTTGGCTGTGAACCACTTTAACAACTCCATATTTAACCTGTTTACTGTCGTCTTTGTGTTGAAATGTAAAGGGGGTTCTGGATGCATCGTTTATAATTAAAAGTTGAAATTTAATAATATTTATGAAGACTTAATCTCAATACCATGCTAATAGAATAATACACATAATTATATGTTGTCAGCTGCTACTAATAATATACACGTGCTATATGCTCGTCATTATTTCTTGTGGCATCACATAGCTGACGTCATCGTAAGGTTGTTTAATAAATCTTTATTAACTAGCCCTATTCTGATATCTAATGAGATGAATATCATCAATTGTATTTCAACTAGGAGTACCACGACCTGTTGCCGACGAGGCCTTTCGCGCAATACCAGAAATACATGGGTCAGCTGGGCAAGTAGTAGCCAAATCTCAGTCCAAATACTTGTTATAAGTCACTTGTGAATAATAAATCACGTGGTATATTGGTTCTACAAGATAGATATTAGAGTACAGTAATATTGATAACAATGCTTTACAAATCTTTCTTTATTAACCCAGTATGAGTTTTCAGTGAATAGAATATAATATCATTTCATCCGCACCCGAACACCCTGTTTCACATATGTCCCTACCGACACTTTCTTTTTATTCAATACAACAATTCACCAGGTAGACGAGGTTTGTAATACACAATAGTAGAAGAGCTCCAAGTACCTTTTCATATGTCTAAACATTTTGACGTGTTTTCTTCATGTATTTCTCTTCAGCAAGAATCACATTTGAGAAACTGACCAACTTGGAATATCCTGGCACTACCTACTATACCATCAAGAATCTTTCCTTGTACGAATGCCAAGGATGGTGTAGGGACGAGGTGGACTGTGTAGCTGCAGTATTTAAATTCGTAGTCAACCCCATGACCCCTGGTCAAGAAACTACCTGTCAGCTGCAGAACGAAACCAAAGCTTCCCAGCTTGTAGTGGTTCCACAAAAGAGCATCAACACTTACTATCTAACAAAGATACACGTTCTCTCAGGTGGGATTTTGTTTTTATCATTTTTTTTACCTTAATTTTTATTCGCTACTAATATTTAACTTACAAGTTAAAACATACAAAATTCAAAATAAATTAAAATATGTTGATTCAAATCTAGATTCACACAAGTTTGGCTTGTTTTGAATTTCACGCTAGCCGTCCCTAATTTAGCAGTGTAAGACTAGAGGGACAGCAGCGAGTCATCATCACCACCCACCGCCAACTCTTGGGCTACTACTTTACCAACAAAGAGTTGGATTGCCCATCATATAATAATACAATCTCACGGCTGAAAGGGCATGTTTGATGTAACGGGGATTCGAAACCACGACCCTCAAATTATGTATCGAGTGTCTTAACCACCTGGTCATGCCGGGCCTCGCGTAAGTTATACGCTTCAAAGAGCATTGTAATTAGTATACACAACGAATATGAAAACAAATTTTTGTTTTGATGTTTTATCTTCTTCCATCTAGACAGGATTATGTTTTTATTTTTCTCTACTCACAAAAAATGATTAAACCTTCAAGATATGTGGTATTATTATTCTTTACAAATTGAATTTAAAACGAATTTTTCGTTTTAAGAGATGACTGGTATTAATATTACTTGAATCGAATGTAAACTAACTAATTAGCGATTCTTGAAATATGTTAACACTAAACACCGATATAACACCGAACAGAAAGAGTGAAACAAATTGGTGCAATAAAAATAGGCACGAGCCCACAGAATTTTTAACTTCTACATTTTATAGGCTTTTAAGATGCCAAATTAATCCAATGTTACCACAGAGCCACTATTTTATGATATTAGTCACAAAGTACACCATCAGAGACATGAAGAAGAAACAAATTCAGGGCCAGTATAAATATTTAGGGGGACACTCGTAACATAACTTCATTAATTAAATCAAATACAACTCAGTACCATTTACTGGCTACGCTGTGAGTAATACACAGACAAAAGAAATGGATATATAAGACAGAAATTACTCATAATAGTTAATAGAAATTATTGATGTTAGATTGTTTTGTTAAGTGACGAGAGAGAAAATGTTTATGGATAGTTGTTCGTTGTTAAACACAAAGCTAACAAAGGAATATCTGTGTTTTGCTAACCAGAGGTATCGAAACCCTATTTCTAGCAGTATAAATCCGCGGACCGACGACTCTGTCACTGGCAACGTGTTTATGAAAGAGCAAGCTGTAAAAACATAATAATAATAATAAAAATTACACAATAATTAATTTACACAAAACATCTAAAATGTTGTGTGTTGATGTAGAATAAGAGTTTCAAATGTGTTTTTAAATGAAACATTTAGTGTTTAATTAGTTTATTTTCTTTTAGCCGGAGTGCATTATTGTTTGAAGTTAAGCCAAAGACAAAGTGATCTATAGTGTTGTGACTCAGCATACATGCCGCTGCGGCACTGAGAGGGGGGCTAACTGGAATGTGTGTGTGTTTTCTCAGAGCAAAGCCATATCAGGCTATCTGATGAGTCCACCGAGGGGATTCAACCCCTGATTTTAGCGTTTGAAATCTGGAGACATAGCGCTGAACTAACGGGGGGTAGCTAAATGGAATAATTCTTCGCTCTTTTTAGGACCCCCGCTATTTCGGCGGTAAGTCTACGGATTTACAACACTAAAGTCAGGGGTTCGATTCCCCTTGGTAGGCTGAGCAGATAGCCCTTGTGGTTTTGCTATAAAAAAACACACACACTCTCTGTTGAAGGGCATTTACACACTCTGTAATCCGGTACCAGAAAACCTATCGAGACTTTAAGAAATGAAAAGTTTTACATAGCATTTTGGAAAAGTTTAACAAAGTAAATTTCTTTATTGACAATGAATGTAAAAAAACAAAACAAAAAACCTTTGCATGTATATACATACATACATAGAGTAAATAATGAAAAGAAACTATTGGAACACTCTTCCGCAGTGGCAAAACGATGAACCTAAAGGATTCGATACCCGTAATGGGCACAACAGAGATAGTTTTGTGGGTAGCTACTAACAAACAAAAGTTGTTAAAACGGTTACGGCATATTGAGTTCTTCTAACGTGTTAGGGGTTATCCTTTCACTTAAGCCGTTAGCAAACTCACGATTATATGTGAAATTTTGACTACGATTTTGAGAGAATCAGGAGTCAAAATCCGCTTTCCGAGTTATCGTCTTATCACTCCAACATACGTTTTCCGAGTTATCGTCTTATGACTCCAACATCTTCTCATTTCCATAACATCATAAAGTAATATTTTACAAAAATCAACCAATAAATGAATAAATCCGTGTGTACGTAAATAACATACAATATGAAATGTGGAAGCTGTTACAGAGATTGGGCAAAAGGTGTCGCTAATTTACAGTATCATATCAACAATTTATTACGGACTGGTTTGTTACATTCTGATCATAATATGATTTTAATTGGGATGACCGTTGTTTCGAGCTATATTTACCCTTACTTCCACCTTAGCAGCTAGTAGTACGTTCCTTCTGCAAATTGAAAATAGTGGGGACAAAAGAGGACATTTTATAAGCAAAAACGGCTCGTTTGGATTGAGAAAATATTTTACATAGAAGAGCGAACAACGCTTTGACCTTCTCGGTCATCGTCAGGTTCACAAAGAAAGAGGTAACTGACCGGAAGCTGACCACATGTTTGGAAGGGGTTGTGTAACTGAGTGTCGCAATGTAGAGGGCGGGGTTAGATGTTTGAATATATAATTTTATCCATAATATTAATATAGGTATAATGGCGTTCCTTTATATTGGTTTATTTTGGGTTTAAGTTTTTGTATAAGTAAGGCTTCTTTAATTTTGCGTTTGTTTATGTTTGTTTCTTTATTTAGTATTTGAGTATTTTCTATGGTTATGTTGTGTTCATTTGACTTGCAGTGTTCGAAAACGTGTGAAGGCGACTTTTTATGTTCTTTGAATCTGGTTTCCATTTTTCTACTTGTTTCTCTAATAAAGAAGTCGTGGCAGTTATCACATCGTATTTTATAAATAATGTTGGTGTGGTGTTTGTCAGTGTGGTTCTCACATAGTATAGATCTCAGTTTTGTGCCTGGTTTTTGAATAAATTTAGTATTAACTGGAATGTCATATTTCGTTACTAGTTTTTGCCAAATGTTGGTTATTTGTTTGCTGATGTCGGGAATATATGGTATACAACAGTATATGGTTTCGTGATTTTTTTATTCGTGAGATATATTTACTTTTGTTGGTTGATTTTGCTTTCTGTCTAGGTGTGTGCGTATAATGTTTTCTACGGTTTGTGGAGGAAACTTATTGATGTTGATGAAGTATTGTTTTATTTTGTCTAATTCATCGTTAATTTTATCTGGTGAGCATAGTTTTATGGCTGTGTTTATCTGGTTATGAACCTGACGATGACCGAAGAAGGTCGAAACGTTGTTCGCTCTTCTATTTAAAATATTTTCTGAACCCAAACGAGCCGTTTTTGCATATAAAATTCTCAACAAGTGGGTTTCTCGACATAACTGGAAAGAGGATATTTAGTTAATCATTCACCTCAGATTACAACTTATGCAACTGTAATGTTATGTGCGAACATTAGGAAGAGTTCGAATGATGTTGAACTGATGTCTGTACAGTTGGTAGAAGATAGGCTGGTGTAGGAACAATAGTATTATTTCAAATGTGTTAGTTAACAAGGATTGTTTTTTTAGCGTTGTTGAAGGAGAATGAATTTCGTGTAAAGCTATTCAAGGGCGATCTTTGCTAACTGTCCCTAGTTTAGTGGTGATAAACTAAAGGGAAAGGAACTAGTAACACTACCCACCGCAACTTACGGACTACTCTTTATCAAAGAATAGTAGGAAATTAAGCGTCACATTATAGCGTTCCTCAAGAATAAAAGAGAGATCATGTTTGGCGACAGAATTTGTTCCTCCAACATGCAGATTGCAAGTTGATCACAGATCATGCTAGGCCACATGATTGTTCAATAAACGAATAATCTACTTTATTTATGTGTTATTTACTTGTTCATAATTTCATTCTCGTGAGTGCTTATAAATTATTTGCTATTTCAGTAATAATCAATACATTCGTATAATTTAGAAAGACTCTCATTTTTAGGCCATAATTCGACCACTGCTGCAAAACTGTTTGTATGACTGGCATACAAGATTTTAATGTTTGATTGATAACTACGTCTTCGGACTAATAGCGCCTCTTCATCAGCAAATAGTCCAGTGTGGCTTATGTACAACAAAACACACACTCAAGCACTGATCTTTATGTGCCAGTAACTGGTATTAAACTTTAATCTAGGCGAGGTCCATAAATTGTTAAAGTCATTAACCGTCTGTTTCAAATGCTTGATAGATTTAAGATACAGTGTTCCCTCGTGTATCGCGGTAGATGCGTTCCAAAACCCCCCGCGAAAGGAGATTGTCCGCGAAGTGGGATCGCCGATTTTTACGTATATATTTATGTGCATTTAGACTTTTAAAACCCTCCCTGTACAACTATTTAACCCTCCCATTACAATACTGTTCATTATTACTGAAATAATAAGAACAATTATTAAGATATTAAGCCTTAAAATTAAAAATTACATATCTGCACCAATCATAGAGCCCGTCTTGCACATCGCTACGCCATGAAGCTGATCTCGCGTAGCCTTCGCAGACGCACAATGCGTACATCTTTTGCCTTTCCAGTTGGTTCGGTTTCCATTTTTACGCTGTTGTAAACTCAAATATATGTTTATATCTCAAAATATACCTGTTTTTTTTTCTTTACACTATTAATTATATTTATTTTTAATATTTTAATGGTATTTAATGCTATATTTTAGATTTAATGTTTATTATTTTATATATATATATGAAGGGGTCGGCCGAGCCCGCGAAGTGGCGAGGGAACACTGTATTTACTTACATTCCATTCGAAGTTTTCATTAAGCCTAAGTATCTATTACAGAAAAGTAAGAACAGATAGCGCCATCGTGGTTTTTGTAATTCATTTTGTAACATTTTTACTTCCCTAATTTTATATTTCTTTTCCAATTCAACGTTCTTTATCCTTTTTTATTTGCTTAATATATCTAAACTTGTGTTTCTTTTAGTACATTTCTAAGAGTATAAAGTTTATAACTTTACAAAATTGACTGATTTATTTTAAAATATATTTTTTTTATATTTAAAGAAAATGTTTGTAACCGACTGTGGGCCTTTGAAAAGATTCCCAAGAAGACTCTCAGAGGATTGGACAGTACCATTGTCTTCACATCCAATAAAAAGGCATGCCTTGCAGCGTGCTTAAATGAAAATCGTTTTACCTGTCGATCAGTTGAATATAACTACATGAAGCTAGAGTGTCATCTAAGTGAATATGACAGAAGGTCACCAGGGGTCTTCATCGATATGGTTGATACAGAGGAAGTGGACTACTTTGAAAATTCTTGTCTTCAATGTAAGCACTTATGGATTCATTGAGAAATGTGTGAATAAACTGAACAGCTTGTGAACTGGTGAGCTGCAACCAGTAATCGATTAATATCTGCTAGTGACAAATCTGTTCGTTTGTTTCTTCGATTATGTTTTCTATTCTTTTTGAATACCTTTTGATAATTATGAATTTAACCTGTTCAGTGCCGTAGACGAGATAACTCGTCCAAGCCGATAGGTAACACAGTTCCACGGACGAGTTAATTCGTTTTCAACACTGTGTTTTTAAAGACATGCATTTGACCTACTTACAAACTGTTTCACTTTTGATCCAAAATGGTGTCACGAAAAAAGTTACAAAATGAAGAAGCATTAGAGTTGTATTTTGAACTTGGTTCGGAGTTGCCGTAGCAGCCGAAATGCTTGGCAGTCAACAGGTTAAATTCTGCCTGGTTAACATATAATCACGTCTGTTTTAAATTACGTGCACGTGAGTTCAGTGGTAACGGTTTCACAGCCTGTTCGTTAATTTACATTTTATACTCCTTCTGTGACCTGACAAGTTATCCTAACTAAAATATTATCGAACTTCATATGTCCTCTCTCATTTAGTTTCTAGAAATGCCGTACATTTCACAAAAGGATGTAGACAAGAAAACCATCCATTTAAAACATGTTTAAACAGTGGTTTTACGAGGGAATTTTTTCAAAACATAAAACTTGTAAAAATAGCTGTTTCTAAAAAAAGTAGACTAAGTGACTTTATGAAAATTTAAATACGTGTGTGTGCATATATATTTATATCTACGTGGATACTATGGTCTGCTTGAGATGTGGAATGACTAAAAAACAACGTTCTCATTTTATTTAGCGAATGAAATATGCAGCTCTGAAGAAAAGAACTACGAGTACCCAACACTTTCAATCTCTTCAGAATCATTGGCGCATTTCGTGGAACTACAATATTACCCCGATAAAGAATTATTGGTAAGAACTTCTCAAGTCAATTTAAAAAATTCGATATTTATTCCTTACGTTGAGACGTTTAAGCATATTCAGTTACGTTTGCCTTCATTGGCCTGGCATGGCCTAGCGCGTTAAGGCGTGCGCTTCGTAATCTGAGGGTCGCGGGTTCGCGCCCGAGTTGCGCCAAACATGCTCGCCCTCCCAGCATGGGGGGCGTTATAATGTGACGATCAATCCCACTTTCCGTTGGTAAAAGAGTAGCCCAAGAGTTGGCGGTTGGTGGTGATGACTAGCTGCCTTCCCTCTAGTCTTACACTGCTAAATTAGGGACGGCTAGCACAGATAGCCCTCGAGTAGCTTTGTGCGAAATTCCAAAAACAAACAAACAAATTGCCTTCATTACAAATTCAGATTTACTTTACTTTGCAGTGATCTAACTTCGGTTAGTTTCTTAGACTTCCATAACCACTTTTTCGCTAGATTTTTACTGTCGAACTTTTTCTTCATTTTTGTGAATTTCCTTGTTTGAACGTGTGAAACTGTTTTATACATAAACGTTCATAACTGTTATACGCTATTATAAATTCCATCACTTTACGTATAATTTTATTAAACTCATGTCTCCATGAATTTGTTTGTCTGGTAGTGTAAAAGTTTTTCAAATAGAGCAGGATATATCGATCTAACAAATAATGCCTACAAAAAGTGCAACTTAAATGGCTTGAGTGAAAAATGATTGGTTGTTGTTGTTTTGAATTAAGCACAAAGCTACACAATATCTGTGCTCTGCCCACCACGGGTATCGAAAGCCGGATTTTAACGTGTAAGTCCGCAGACATACCGCTGAGCCACTGGGGGGCAAGAGTACATTGACTGGTCTATCTTTTTCGGATAGAAGATAGACTATGGTTCTATCACAACAGGTAACGTCTCTTTGTTTGTTTGTTTTTTTAATTTCGCACAAAGCTACTCGAGGGCTATCTGCGCTAGCCGTCCCTACTTTAGTAGTGTAAGACTAGAGAGAAGGCAGCTAGTCATCACCGCCCACTGCCAACTCTTGGGCTACTCTTTTACCAAGGAATAGTGGAATTGACCGTCACATTATGACACCCCCACGGCTGGGAAGGCGAGCATGTTTGGCGCGACGGGGATACGAACCCGCGACCCTCAGATTACGAGTCACACATCTAAACACGCTTGGCCATGCCGGGCCAGGTAATGTCTTCCTTTCCAAAATAAACCGCATCATTATGCTCATAAATACTTATTTCTCAATTTACTATTATATAAGCACACCGTGCTTCTGTGCGCAAACAAGAGGCGTGAGAAAAACACGTGGAATTTTGTGGTCACACTTTGTTTAATAAGTGGATTTATATTACTTTGAAAAATACTTGACAGCTGTTGTATGAAACATTATCTATTCATTTTTTAAATATTTTCAAGCATGTATTTTGATTATTACAAATCACATATAAAGCCAGCCTCAATCGTAAATATTTTGAAAATAATTTTGGCTTTCATAGGTGAACAATGAGGAAGACTGTTTACGTCTTTGTAGCGTCGAGAACGAATTTATTTGTCGTTCTTTTCTCTACCGTTATGACGTCGGTCCCAGACAGCCGAACTGTGCTTTTTATCACCTAGATCACATGACTTTCCGAGAGGGCGCTGAAACTTATTCTCATCCAAATTCGTATCCTCTACTGGATATTAGTAATTTTGCTGGGATTTACTTGGAAGCTCTTTGTGGAAGTAAGTTAATATATATATACTAAATATTTTACAAGATAAAATTAAAAATACAAATGTTATTAATAAAAAAAACACATTTTGGATAAAAAATAATCAACCCATTTTAAAATATTTAAGAAATTGTGAACAAATAAATAATATTCAAACATTTGATTTCACCACATTGTTCACCACAATTTAAGCATTATAATTTTGCAATTATTCGGATATTGTAAAATTTTTAATAAATTAGAATATTTTATCAGTAATGTTGAAATACAGATATAAAAATTAATAATTGTTGTTTTGAATTAAGCACAAAGCTACACAATGGGCTATCTGTACTCTGCACAACCACGGGTATCGGAATCCGGATTTTAGGGTGTAAGTCCGCAGACATACCGCTGAGCCACTGGTAAGCAATTAATAGTTAATGGATTTAATAAAGAAACTTTAGATAAAATTATTAAACTGTTCTGTAACACATGGGGCCTGGCATGGCCTAGCGCGTTAAGGCGTGCGCTTAGTAATCTGAGGGTCGCGGATTCGCGCCCGAGTCGCGCCAAACATGCTCGCCCTCCCAGCCGTGGGGACGTTATAATGTTACGGTCAATCCCACTTTTCGTTGGTAAAAGAGTAGCCCAAGAGTTGGCGGTGGGTGGTGATGGCTAGCTGCCTTCCCTCTAGTCTTACACTGCTAAATTAGGGACGGCTAGCACAGATAGCTCTCGAGTAGCTTTGTGCAAAATTCCGAAACAAACAAACTGTAACACATATAATAATGTATTAAATAAATATAAAGAAGTAAAAAATCAAAGAAAATTTACTAAAAATTTCTGACAACTATTTTTAGCTATAAATAAGATAATTTAACAACTTTGCACTACTTTATGTGGATGTACACCTTGTTGCATATGAAAGCTTGTTTAGAGCATGATAGTTACAGTAGACTTAATTGGTGATAGTTGGGAGTTACAATAATTAATTTAGATAACTGGATGGGATCCCTCATACGAGTATAATTCGTTTACTGGGCTATCAATTAGTGCCTTTCTACTATAATGGGAGCTTGAATGCTAACTTCAAGAGGTAAGATATTTGACTTACTTTTCCCTAAATAATAGTACTTTATTTTTCTCATTCGGTATTTTTCAATTAATGTTATCTTATTTTCTCTGGAGAGCAGTCACCTTTCCACGACTTTCTGCAGGCAGTGAAAGGTGATATGGATGTGAGACATTGTGGGCTTGAGTACCCACATCTTGGTCTCCTGATATCTATTTCCTTACTTTATTTTTCTTTATGTGAGACTGGCGAATGGAGGTTAAGACTGATACACGGTGTATCTCCACCACAATATGGGTCCTACTTCTTCAGTCATCTCCAAAACCTAGGTTACATTTTATATTTCATATTATAGTTTGCACCCCTGGATCCATTTAATTAGTGCAACGTGTGTGTTTTTAATTTTTGTTTCTGTTTGTTTTTGGTTATAACAAACTAATGTGACCCAAATATTTGTTTATTGCAAGTTCTTTCCATTTAATGAAATATGCTAAGTGACTTCACTAAATAGATTGGGTACTTCGTGTTGTTTTTCAAGTGCATAAGGTATGAACATTTTTAAGTGTTTTTTTACTATTATTTAAATTAGTACTTGTAAGCTAAATTACGAGGAGACGACATAAACTGAAGTAAAATTTGAAGTATTGTAAACGTAATGGAAAATTTTCAATCTAATTATGATTGTTTTAAATATTCTTAGATGGCACAACAAGACATAAAATTGGCAGCGGTTCAATAGAGCCTAAAGTGCCACCTGGATCACTCGAAGACGCGAAGACAACACCATCGACGTTAATTACTGCGGGTAATATTGAACCAGGGTGCGACGCGTATGGATTTTGCTACGATGGTAAGTTAGGGTTCACAAATTATTCAAAAGTAAAAAAATATATATAGAAAAACACATTTTAACCATTAACATGATAATAAATCTATATTTTTTCTCACATTTTACAGCTACAATCAATTACAAAACAAAATTCAATCTACTGAAATCTTTACCATACTAAATAGTTTGACCCAGAAACGTAAAATATTAGTCATATGATATTAATAATTTCTGTCTTTGAATTTATTCTCACATTAATATTGTCAATATTTTGTGCATCTTGTAATGTTTCAGAATAAATTATTGTATCTTAACTCTCTCGTTCAACAGTTACATTAAAGTGCACGGACAGACATATTATAGTGTTTGTGAGCACAAACCGTCCATTTCATGGTCGTATTTACGCCTTGGGAAGAAGTGAAACATGTAACTCCAACGTTTTAAACGGCCAAAAGTTTCGACTTGATGTAGCTCTAACCGGACAGGATTGTAACACAGAATCACTGGTGAGTATCATTAGCAAATGAAAATTACTCGCACTTCTAATGAATGATAACACACCGCCATTCATCCTTCCACTTCACATTGACCCGTGGCTCTAAATGCACTGGTTTACAAAATAATATTTCTTGTATGAAGCAAGAATGTGAATAGATGTTTTTTACTAATTTGGGTGTGTTGAATTCAAATTTATAAACAGTTTTGCTCTATCACCTCTAGTTTTCTGGCTTTTAAATAGTCTCATTTTAGTATATACAGAGTATATACGTGCTTATTTCAACAGTTGCAGCAGCTTATTACAGATAAAACAGGATAGATAAAGAACATTGACGGAATAAATAAACTTGGATGACACAATGTACACAATTCATAGTACCGCAGACAGTTAAAAGTGTATTTTCTTATATGATCTGGTGTATTTTGCCTCCGGGATGTCACGCAAGAGCATCCAGCAGAAGTCTCCCATCATGCTGGGGTTCCACTTGCCTTGGTAGTTGCTCTCCATCTTCGTAATGTCTTGGTGGAATCTTTCTCCGTGCTCATCACTCACTGCTCCAAGGTTTGGAGGGAAGAAGTTGAGGTGGGAATGGAGAAAATGAATTTTGAGTGACATTCGGCATCCTATATCCTCATAAGTCTTTAGCAACTTCTCAATACAGGCTTGGTAATTTGGTACGCGTGTGTTACCAAGGAAGCCACCACAGACTGACTTAAATGCTTCCCATGCTCTCAGTTCCTTTAAGGTAAGAAGCTCCTCAAAATCAGTATCCTTCAGCACTTCTCGGATTTGAGGTCCGACAAAGATGCCCTCTTTGAGGTTAGCAGCACTAAGACCTGGGAACACAGTAGACAAGTGTTGGAAGGCAGCACCAATTTTGTCCATGGCCTTCACGAAATTCTTCATCAAACCAAGCTTGATGTGAAGAGGAGGAAGAAGCACCTTTTTCATGTCAACCAGAGGATTCTTCTTGATGCTGTGTTCGCCAGGAACGAAAGTGCTTCTAGACCCCCAGTCTTTCTGCTTGTAATGCTGGGATACAGCTCAACTATCCCAGAGACAGAGAAAGCAACAGTACTTTGTGAAGTCCGCTTGCATACCCATAAGAAGACCAATGACCTTGAGATCCCCACACAGACTCCACTGGTACTGGTTGTACTTAACAGCTTCTAAAAGAAGCTCCATATTGTCATAGGACTCCTTTAGATGAACAGAGTGTGCAGTGGGAATGCTGGGATATTTATTCCCGTTGTGCAGAAGCACAGCCTTGAGACTTCGCTTGGAAGAGTCTATGAAAAGACGCCAGTCTGAAGGATTATGTGGCAAACCAAGGAAAGTGAACAAGCCAGGTACATTTGTACAGTAGCACAACTTGTTTTCCATGTCGAAAAATGAAGCAAGGTCTTTTTTCCGATTCCTGAAACTGGTGATCCTTACATCTTCCTGGACTAGGTTCCACTGTTTAAGCCGAGAAGCCAAGAGCTCTGACTGCTGTTTTGACAGATACAAATCACGAGCAAGGTCATTCAGGTCTTCTTACGTGATCCAGTGTGGCTCGTTGCCACTTGTTCCTGAATAAGAAGAGTCAATATCTTCGGAAGAGATTGACTTGGCAGAATCTTCCCTTGGAGGCATTTCTTCATCTGATGAGGAGAGAAGATCCTTATTTACTGGAGGTGTTGGGACAGGAATATCATCTGAATGGGGAACGGGTCTCATAGCAGATGGAAGGTTGGGATATTTGATCTTTTTTCTAGAAGATGCATTGAAACCAGTTATATTTGTTAGACAAAAATAACAATCATCTGCATGGCTTCGTGGCTCTCTCCAAACCATCGGGACTGCAAAGTTGAAAGCCGCTTTCCTTCCATTAAACCAAGCAGTTAGTCCATTGTAGCAGGTTTACAACGGATGTGTGGAACCCAATATTTGTCCTGATCAACAATTTTACAGTCAAAATAATGAAAGTAGGCAGTTCTGAGAAAGGAAGTGATGGTTCGACGCTGTGCAACTGTCGTGAAGTCCCCACACACGTAGCAGAAAGAATTGGCCTTGTTGAGGCATCCTCGGTGTTTTGACGAGGTTGAAGCCATTGGAGAATCTGAAAAAAAAACAAAGTAAAATTAAATTATATGTAAGGCAATCATAATTATGTGCGTCGTTGGAAATTGTAATACAAATATATACCCAAAAGATTGTGTAACACAATTGTCGAGGGACACCAACCTCCTGCGCTGACTGCCAGTGCACTACTGGGTGTTGATTGAGACGTGTTGGCTACGCTTAACTGCCAAAATCTGTCTTGATATATAGCTATATATATATATAATGTAATGCTATCACTTACATTTATTGCATAATAACTAAAAAAGAAGACATAAGTCACACAATATTAGAAATTAACCCTGAATGCATATACGCCTTTATGTACAGTATGTGTACAAAATGTACAGTATGCACATCTAAAAAACTAGAGGTGATGAGTAAAAAAGGATTTGAAATCTGAATTCAGCACCCCCAATTAGATTAAAACAGCTATTTTTGTGCTTGCCTCAATTTCTTTGTAAACCAGTGATAGTGACAACACGTGACAGTTAATATTTCTACTTGCCATTTACTCCTAGTGAGTGATGAAACGTGGCATTTAATGTTTCTACTTCACATTTATTCACAACGCTCTAGTGACAAGTCCTGCCAATTCATATTGCTGCTTGAGATTTACTCATATTTTTACTGACTGACAAACATTGTAGTTAATTTCTGCTTGACTTGACCTTTGTACATAAATTTGAGTGACAAGACATAACAGTTCATTTGTATACTTTATTCGTAACTCTTCGTAGGCTTCGTTGTTTAACAAGTCTCTTTATTACGCTGTGCAGACTTTGTTACATAATTGTATCCGGGTTACATTTTTGTCGTGTAACGGTGTCTGAATTAAACAGTGAAGGTCATGTTACATGATGAATTCTGACTAAAGCCAAACTGTATATACTGTATAAACCTAATTATCTCACTATACACAAAATGTAGTTTATTTTTATCTGTTTTGTACCTTATTTATTACCATAATTTATGGAGACCACCCATAACTCCGAATAATGCAACCTTTGTTACCTAATGAAAGTTAAGTTATCGCCTGATATTCTGCATATCTTTGTTACCTGTTAACAGCTGACTTATCGCCAGGTGCTCTGTACGCGATACAGATTCAGAAAACACGTTCTAACGTATATTAATTTCCGGCTCATTTACTAGAAGGCACGTTTTCCTGAAATATTCTTACATTTATACGGAAATAAAACTGAAAAAGTGACTTATTTATCTTTTGTCTTTCTATTTAGCCATAAGACAGGTTTTTGTTTTCGACTTGTTCCTTATGAGAGATGGATGAAGGGGGAGTACTAGTCGAAATCCATCTATCTTGGAGTGAAATAAATGTGTTGTTGATTTATTTCATCAAACTTAACTTTACCAGAACGTATCTAGCTGTTTATATTATTATATGTTATTGATCTAGAAATAACTAATTCAATTGTTAGAAACATTTAGTTTGTTGTTTGCTTTCAATTTTTCCTATTTTTTGTTAGTTTTCTGCCGGTAAACTACAACAATACAAGTAATTTTATAACACTTCTATTCACAGGGCGGAGTTTACACAAACACTATTGTCCTTCAGCACCATAGTGTTGTAATGACGAAAGCTGACAAGGTCTACAATGTTAGATGTACATACGAAACTAACCCCAAAAACGTATCCTTCGGAATGATGTCTGTGAGGTAAACAAAAACAACAAAACATTCCCTAAGGTATTAGGGAAAAAAAATCTAGTGATTTAGCCATGCAATGAATTCTGTTTCTAGTTCCATGTAAATATATATAAGTTGTTGTTGTTGTTTTGAATTAAACACAAAGCTACACAATGGTTATCAAAACCCGGTTTTTAGTGTTGCAAGTCCGCAGACATACAGCTGAACCACTGGGAGGCATATATAAAGTTAAACAAATAAAAAAATAGATAAAATGAGATAACACTTATTTTATTATCCGTGAAAACGAAGCCATATGAAGATTTTGTTGAATTGGCTTAGAAACATCGTGGGCTCAACTTTTCATTTTTTGGTGGTTTCTTGCTAAACTGAAAATGTTTAAGCGTCATAATATTTCCTAATTATGAGATGACAAGATTATTATGAAATTTTACTAAAGAGGGTGTATTTTGAATCCAAAAAACAGACATTTCGTAAAATGAAATGACTTAATTAAAAGTTTAAGTAGAAAGTTTCGATTTTATTTTTATTGTAAAGGATCTTTTTATTTTTCATTAATGTAAAATTAAGAATTCAAAGTACACAAGTCATAGTATTGTAATTACACTAATGGTTGTAGGCAGATTCACCAATTATTTTAAATATTAGGTTTCATTATTCCAGAGATCCAGACACCATGCAAGTTAGCGCTGCACCACCAGCTCCAATGCCGACGATTACCATCCTAGGTTCCGATGGTAGAGAAGCAACAACTGTGAGAATAGGAGACAAACTAACCTTCCTCATTGAAATACCAGATAACAGTAGGCCTACCGCTTTCGTTCGTTTTTTAGCCTAACATTTTATTTGCTTTTTATATTGTTATTTTGTTTTCAGCACCATGTAGCTTTGTTCAGTCTTTATTCTGTCACGTTTTTACTATTCTTATTTCTTTAGCCTATCAGTTTGTTTATCAGTATGTCATTTTATTTATTCTTTAGGCTATCATTTTTACTGTCAGTTTATTCGTTCTATGATCAGTCATTTTATATATTCCTTACCCTGTTTGTTGTTGTTCTGCTTTTTTTGTATACAACATTGTTCGTTCTTCAGCATATCAGTTTTTGGCCATTCAGATCATCAATTTGTTCGTACTTTGCTTATTCTACTGACTTACACTTTTTTTTAAAGTTTATAATATTGTCTGTCCTTTAGCTTGTTAATTTATTCGTTTACTAACCTTTTACTTCGTTTATTCTTTAGCCTAACGTGTTAAAAGATTAATTTAACCCGTAACTTTATCCGTTGTTCGATTTGCGTTTTTACAAAAACTGTGTTCAAGGCTTATGATAAATCGTCCTAATAAGCTAATGGTTGTAATGAAAAAAATGTGCTTTTCAATCCTCTTTTATGTGAGTCGAACTAGTTTTCTTTTTATTCTGATGTCAAATTTTGGGTCATCGATACAGTTTATATGAACGAGCAAAGTTTTATAATTTGCTGAAGTTTTGAAGATGGAAATGAAATTCGTTGTTGTTTTTTCATACCCATATTTTAAATATAAACTTGTACATTCAATCGTAAAGAACCTGCAAATTTTATGTATAATTTTCATAGCACATTTTATTCAAGTAAAAGTTTTTGGTTTGTTCAGCGCCTTACAGGATATTTGCCAGGAGTTGTGTGGCGATGGCGAAAGACGGAAGTAGTACCTTTCAGATCACTGACGAAAGAGGGTAAAAAAAAAAATTATGTTTTTCATATCAATAATAATTTTAAAATATAATTAATCTTAAATAAGATAAAGGGTTATATTTAAGTAAATAATTATTTTAAAAAGGAAAATATTAAATATAAAAAATAATTTCGAACATTGTTAAATTCTCAACACTGTGTTAAACCTCAAATTATAGTGCTTATCTCTCTTATATTTAGAAAATCGAACTACTTTGTATTTTAATATTATCTAAGAGCTGTTGTTGAAGTGCTCAGTTTGAGAATGTTTCGTTTTATTGCTTTAACACTTCGAAATTCGCGTGTATTTCTATTGGAATTCTTTTTTTTCCCTTCAGATGTCCAGTTGACAATACAATCTTCCCTCACTTTGTTCAGAGAGGCAGTGGTTTGGAGAGTATGTTCGATGCTTTTCGTTTTACAGAGTCGTATGGGGTGATCTTCCAGTGTAATGTGAAATACTGTATCGGTCAATGTGAGCCTGTAAGTGTCTTATTATCATTTAACACCTGGAGTATAAACGAAGAATTAACACTTCTTAAACATAACGGTACACGAATAATAATTATATAGTTTCAAAACTAGTCTCTGTTAAAAGTTTCAGGCAATATTCCAGTTTATCCTCACTTGAAAGTCAGACTTGGAATATTTCTAACGACACATGTGGTTTTATCCTCACTTGGCAGTCAGACTTGGAACATTTCTAAAAACACATGTGGTTTTATCCTCACTTGGCAGTCAGACTTGGAACATTTCTAACAACACATGTTATTTGCTTGTAACGAATAGAGCAGTTAGTCATATTTTCTTAATCTGTTGTTATTGGGTGCAGTTCATTATGTCAACGTAAATAAGTCTCACACGACAAAAGTTTTCTATCTGTAAAGAATAAAAAAGACGTGATTTTTATAGAACAAAACAACTATGAACGTCAACAGGGGATAGGGGAAAAAGGAAACTTATGTTAGAATTTACAATTTTTTTGTTATACCATTACTGTCATTTTTCACTTCACAGTGCCCAGCATAATTAGGTGGTTAGAGTGCTCGACTCGCGTTCTGAGCGTCGCGGGTTCGAAACTCCGTAACACTAAACATTCTCGCTCTTTCAGCCGTGAGGCGTTAGAATGTGATTATCAGTACCGCTATTCATTGGTAAGAGAGTAGCCCAAGAGTTGGCGGTTGATCGTGATGACTAGCTGCCTTCCCTCTAGTCTTACACTAATAAATTAGGGACAGTCTGTGCAGATAGCCCTTGTGTAGTTTTATGCGAAATTCTAAACAAACACTTCACAAGTTCACACCACTCATCAACGCTCAATTTTTAATTCCAATAAAAGTCGCCAGGTTTGTTAGTAGCTTTACGTAAAATCTCTAGATACTTAACCTGTAGCTAAATATTGAAAAATGATACAATCGCGACGGTTTTTTGATATTGGATATGACAGCTTTCACTCAGGTCATCAAAGAGACTGTCGCAGTTTTGCAAATATCTCATAAGATAGCATTGTCTGGATCAACTAAAATTTACTATTATGGAGTATATGTATCTACAAATCTACAGTGAGGTTCAAACTGACCTTACAAATATTAAACCCATTAACTCTGACTGTGGAAGCTTACCCGTACTATAATAGCAAAACTTTAAAGATGGCTTTTATTAGTGTTACTTCGTTAATTGTGATAATTAAGCATCTTTATTTAATGTAAACCAAAATATTTACCTCACAAACTCCTGAAAAATTACTTCAACTCATTTGGAAGCTTTTTAAATTTGAGTTAAAGTTATGCAATAAAAAATAAAAATCTTCGAAATAAATTGAAGTCATGTTTGAGGATTTTATATCTTGTTGTTATATATAAAGTACATTGTTATAAAAAACAACACAAAAAACAATGCTCTTTATATATAACAATTTATTTATTTATTTGGTTTGGAAATACTTAGATTCATGTATTTACTGAGATGTCACTTATGACCAAATATTCATGTTGCTAGGTGGTTTGTGGACTTGGAAGAGAAGCTTACGAGTCGTGGGGACGTAGAAAGAGGGCGCTACCGGCTGAAAAATACAACGACGAAATGACTTTAAGTCATGAAATTCTTGTTTTGGATTACGGTGACGATTCCACAAGTACTAGAAAGAATGACTATCAGAAGTTTAACAGTAAGAATGTTTTAAGAATACCTTTTATAATTTTATTGGAATTAAAGATGTACATCGTGAATGATATTTCAAGTTACAGTTTTGAGCTCTAGAAAGTCTAACGTGATTTCGTAAATTAAGTTTTTGTTTAAAAGTGAAGGCAAAGAAGACATCAAAAGTAATTTTAAAGCTATAATTATTACTTTTAAAATAATGTTATAATATTCTGTTAAATCTTCATTATTTTCAATATTTTAGTAACAGATAATTACACTGCACAACAATTTTTTTAATAAAAGTTTTTGCTGATTGTGACAGATACCTGGTGGGTATGCACAAATATAGTTTTGGTTTTGCTTCATCACGTAGGAACTCTGTGAAATAGACAGTTTACTGTTTACCGGCAATAACGTATTTAATTGAGTTTATGTTTCTAATACGATATTAAGTTCAACATAATTAAAAGTGTTTTGCTCCTGATTTTCGTTTGTATTCAATGTCCGGTGCATCACGTTGCAGTGTCCAACAGTAGTCAGCAAGCATTGACGGATTCCAGTTGCCCTGATATTGTTTTTCCATTGTAGCAATGTTCTGGTAAAACTGATTATTTCAATGAAATGGTACGTGATGGGCAAATCTGGATGTTATTTTCGTGATCAACAGCCAAAAATCTATAAGGAACACCAACAGTGTTCAAGAGGCAAAATCATTGTTGTGCAGTGATATTTTGGCTGATTATAATAACCATAAGTATATAGCATACCAATTTGAAAACTATGGAAAAGAACACCAAAGTACAACAGGGCAATACTTAATACCAACATTTACAGAACTAGTGGAAATAACAACCAAATATATATAAAGTTTTTAAATGATTTTATTCATTTCACGTGTTGCCGTTTTATTTTTATCCAACTCACAGAATGGCTCCGAGTTGGGGTTTTTGTTGTTTTCCAAAGTGCAAACTTCCAGCTCACAGCTCCGCCATCTATCGACCGATTTTAGATCTAATCACAGTTTTGAAATCGGGAGATCAAACACTATTGGTTGATATATTTGACCACGCTTATGTTCTCATAGATTAATTTGCTTTAATACTGCCTGAAACAATTTCAGTTTGAAGATAGGCCCGTTAAAGTGGTGATGAGTAGGCATACGTGCACCCCTCGCTTAGTATTTCTGGCGCAAACATTATATATAGCTAATAAAAAAGGGGGTTAAAATATTTTAGAGATTATAATATTCTCAGTGATGTCGAGAAACCCACTTGTTGAGAACTTTTATATGCAAAAACGGCTCTTCTGGGCCCAGAAAACACTTCAAATAGAAGAGCGAACAACGTTTCGACCTTCTTCGGTCATCGTCAGGTTCACAAAGAAAGGGTTACTGGTCGGAAGCTGACCACATGTTTGGGAGGGGTTGTATAATTGAGTGTTGCAATGTAGAGGGCGCGGTTTGAATATATAATTTTGTCTATAATATTAATATAGGTATAATGGTGTTCCTTTATATTGGTTTATTTTGGGTTTAAGTTGTTGTATAAGTAAGGCTTCTTTAATTTTTCGTTTGTTTATGTTTGTTTCTTTATTTAGTATTTTAGTGTTTTCTATGGTTATGTTGTGTCCATTTGACTTGCAGTGTTCGAAAACGTGTGAAGGTGACTTTTTATGTTCTTTGAATCTGGTTTCCATTTTTCTACTTGTTTCTCCTATATAGAAGTCGTGGCAGTTATCACATTGTATTTTATAAATAATGTTGGTGTGGTGTTTGTCAGTGTAGTTCTTACATAGTATAGACCTTAGTTTTGTGCCTGGTTTTTGAATAAATTTAGTGTTAACACAGATAAACACAGCCATAAAACTATGCTCACCAGATAAAATTAACGATGAATTAGATAAAATAAAACAACACTTCATCAACATTAATAAGTTTCCTCCACAAACCGTAGAAAACATTATACGCACACACCTAGACAGAAAGCAAAATCAACAACAAAAGTAAATATATCTCACGAATCAAAAAATCACGAAACCATATACTGCTGTATACCATATATTCCTGACATCAGCAAACAAATAATTAATATTTGGCAAAAACTAGTAACAAAATATGACATTCCAGTTAACACTAAATTTATTCAAAAACCAGGCACAAAACTAAGGTCTATACTATGTAAGAACTACACTGACAAACACCACACGAACATTATTTATAAAATGCAATGTGATAACTGCCACGACGTCTATATTGGAGAAACAAGTAGAAAATGGAAACCAGATTCAAAGAACATAAATGTCACCTTCACACGTTTTCGAACACTGCAAGTCAAATGGACACAACATAACCATAGAAAACACTAAAATACTAAATAAAGAAACAAACATAAACAAACGAAAAATTAAAGAAGCCTTACTTATACAACAACTTAAACCCAAAATAAACCAATATAAAGGAACACCATTATACCTATATTAATATTATAGACAAAATTATATATTCAAACCGCGCCCTCTACATTGCAACACTCAATTATACAACCCCTCCCAAACATGTGGTCAGCTTCCGACCAGTAACCCTTTCTTTGTGAACCTGACGATGACCGAAGAAGGTCGAAACGTTGTTCGCTCTTCTATTTGAAGTGTTTTCTGGGCCCAGAAGAGCCGTTTTTGCATATAAAAATTATAATATTCTAATCCTGTCTAAACGAATTTCAAGTGCCGCGATTATTGAAGATTCTATCTTGGTATACTCGGCACTACTTTATATCGTATTATATTGCATATTATAAGTCAGTTTAGCTGTATATCTTACCAGTTATCAGATGATAATTCTCTTCTTTTATATGTGTATTTCAGAAACGTACAACATACAGGAATCTGTCAGTATTGGTGATCGAGATGGTTGCGTTTCGAAAACCTCCGTGATGGCTCTGAGTGTCATTAGCGCCACTTTGTTAGTGACTTACATCTGTACTGTTGCTTATTTTGTTGTCCAGAAACGAACACTGAAGACTGTCCCTTAGTTACAAACATTCAGAACGTCATCGTTTCAAACGACAGCTTATCTTCATTATGGGTTTATGATTATATTCTAAGAACTGGGAGATACAGTATCGGAATTTCTCGCTTCGCTACTAAGGGCAAATTCTAGAAAATAATTTTTTTGGGTTTAAGGTGGTAATTACATAACAGCCACGTGTTTAACGAAGAAGCCTAGTTTTATGATATCATACCTCAATTTTCATATCAACATTTAACAAAATAAAAAAATGCCGTAATTAAAACGCCCTCTGTATATTTAAAACAGTCATAACACAAAAATCATAATAATTACAAGTGTTAATTTTTGTTAATGACTAATTGATTGAATGATAGTTCACTTAAATTCATTCCTGATTATTTCGGTGTTGTATATAAAATAACTTTATTTTTTACATGGGAAAAGGTTTAAGTTTTCACATAAAACTATTAGTAAATTTTAGGTAAAATAATTTTTGTGATTTAAAGAATGGTGTTTGGGAAAACTTTGGGAAAATCGGGACTGGAGAATTTTCATGTCGTGTTTGTATAATACCTACATATTAAACAGCGCAATCCATTCAAATTATGGGATAAATGAGTGTTATATTAACGTGAATCTGGTTTATGTATATTTTCTACAATAAAGACGTACAGTTTAATAACCATTTATTTTTCGTGAATCGTGCTTAAAAACTATTTTCTATGAAAAACGGAGGCAGCCAAACAAACATTTTGTCATTAAATTTGCTCGCTCACGTGCGTGCAGCAGTTTTTCAAGGTTTAAATTCTTTTAAAAAAAGCAACTTGTTTGTGTGTGTTTTTCTTACACCAAAGCCACATCAAGCTATCTGTTGTGTTCACCGATTAGATTCACACCTTTAATTTTAGCCTTTTAAATCCGAAGACTTACCGCTCTCTCATAGTGTAACTGTAAATTGTTACCAAAAAGGTAAAATAATAAAAATATGTAGTGATAAATGTGTTTTCGAATTAATTACAAAAGTAATAATTGTTAAATTATATTGTTTTATTAATTTGACGTATAGATACCAAATAAATAAATAAAAAAACCTTACGTTTTAGATAAGAAACATTTAATGTGTTGCAAAAATTCACAGAAGTGCAAAGTGTTCAGTGATACCACCAGGGCTGATGTTTCCAAGTTAAAACATTATTTTACTCTGATAGAAGCGCTTATTTGTTGGGATATTAGTTAATACTAGTATATTTTACTGATTACCTTATATGGAAGAATAGTAAGTGTAATAGACCAAAGAAAGGCAGGAAATGTTACGTTGAATTAAACTGGATTTTCTTACTTTGACTGAAAGTTGAAGTAAGAGACTAAAAACAAAATTTTGCAGCAAAACAAAAAAATAACATGAAAACGACAGAAAACCAACAAATACAACTTAGTTATGAGATTTGCAAGACAAATCAGATTCGCATTTCTCACTAGATGTAAGCCGTATCCATATAGTCAGAGACCGAGAGAGTCGATCAAAATATGAATAAAACAACAGTGTTATCTTTCCCAAAGTGATCTAGTTTACTGTCGTTTCGTAATGAAAAAACATATATAAAGCACAGACTTCAGTTATTCTTTGGGCTTCTATACCAGTGGTTCTTAGAGGTACTGAACCAGATTAGTGGTTCTTAACCTTGTTGGAGGTACTGAACCAAGGAAGTTTCGTACTTGCATTCACTGAGCTCTTCGTAATTGGAAAAATAAAATATGATTTTTTTTTCAAATTCAAAACATAAGTAGATATTTTATTAGTGCACAAAATGAACCAAGCATCAATTGCACATAATATCACTGTGTTCAAAGAAAAAAAACAGGAATTTCACTCAAAAACAAAAACATAACTCAATGAATATTTACTGCAAAATCAAAATGACTTTTACTGCTGCCTTTCAGAGACAAGTTCAATGTGTGTGTCTTGACCTCCGCCAAACTCCTGAGACTGACTCACCGAACTCCTGGAACCACTGTTCTATATAGTTGATTCAACTAAAGAGGATACATCAGTGATGTAGAGAAAACCCACTTGTAGAGAAATTTATATATGCAAAAACGGCTAGTTTGGGTTGAGAAAATATTTTACATAAATAGAATGACACATGACGACGAGAAGCTAAGACACAAGGAAGTCAGTTGTACTCCAGTAGTCTTGTATACACTAATTGAATATATTCCCAAATGTGTACATTTAAATGCCTCCACACCAAGCATGTTCAGAGGTTACATCTGATAAAACTAACAAAAGTATGTCTCATTCTTTACTCATGGCTGTTCTGATAATTTGATCATAGAATTCTTTATTAAAACAAATAAGGACATTGGACACTATAGAATCTCAAGTTAAAAAGAAATTAGTATATTGAACACAAAAGGGTCTGCCTGGAATGTTTAGTTTAAGTTTTCGGTAACAAACAAAATACATTTATTCCGAAGTCATAAACTAACACTATTATATTCTCAGTAGTTTTGGGTCATCCTTAAGCACCAGTCTTACTAGAGACAGGCTGTACGGCCCAATCTTACTGTTTGTCTTATCAGAGAAGGCTGTACGGCCAAATCTTACTGTTTGTTACATTGGAGATGGAATCACTATGACAGCACAATATGAACAGTGCTTAAAAATTTGCTCTTTCTGGGGTTCAGTGGATTGAAATTCACTTTCTTGATTTTGAATTTTCTACGAAATAATAAAGAAATACAAAATTATTTGCTGGTGGATTATAATCTTAAGAAATGTTGTTACTACAGGGATCAGTGAGGTACTTGGCTCATTGCGTTGTACTTTAGGTTTTCTATCATCAGAGATAATAGGATGTTCACGTTTCTTGTACTATAAAAGTGGTACATTTTTAAATAATAACTAAGTGTTATCTTTAAAAATTAAGAAGTCAAACAGATTAATTCAAAATGTCATATGACCTTTTTACTGTTTAAGAAACTAAATCGTATGTTAAATGGCACAAATTATTCTTTTACTTTATTAAATACAGCATTTCAACATTACATCCATAAGGCAGAATTGCTCTTCTGTTTGTCTGCCGTTAGGTGTTGTGTTAAGAAACTGGCAGGAGCAGTTTTGATGAGACTTAGTAGAGGATGTGATAAACTTCCCCAGAAACAAGGTTTAACCCTTGTTTACAACAGGGCAGAACCAAAAACACCCACTAGTTACTTCTTTTTTCTGTAGGGACCATTGGATGTACCTAGATAAGGGTTTTATAAGATACACAGCTTGTGAAACCTTATTTCAAAAAAATATAAAATAAATCAGTCAAACATAATTTTTAATATTTTGTTCAGTTTTTTCAAAGTTTTCGAAATACTAAATGCCTGAGCATAAGAGGGTTAAGGGCTTGAAAACTTTTCCGAAATTGGAAGCAGGTAATCGAAGCTTTTCTTCCATTATTGACAATCTGCTGCAAGTCTGTGTGTAACTGATTCCTTTGCAATAGTTTCGGATTCCTGTGATGTATATAATATATAACTTCATCCATAATATTTCAGAAGTGTCGTTATTACTTTCCATATTGGCATCATTCTACATCTATGGCAAAATATGTCTTTCAAGAGAGCTCGAGTAGCCTTCAGAAATCACACTATCATTACAATTCGAAAGAGGGGTACCTAATTCATATGCTGACTTATCATAGTTGTTGCCTACGTTACGTGTCTTTTCTGCTGTTATGTGATCCATCTCTAAATTTGAAATGATCCTTTAGCTCGTTCTGCTCCATATTGAAAGATTGTACTCGAACAGTTGACCTCCTGACGTCTGTCTTGAATATTCACATACTTAGTGGTTTCTAACATTTTGAATACTTTCTTCTGATGTAGAAAGAACCTCCCATGCACTGGACTTTTCTTTACTGGTCCTTTGTCTTGGCGTCTCTTCAAGTTTACTAGATAAGCTGATATCGCATGCAAAGCTGTAGATGGACATTTGTAACCACCTTATGTACAGTTAGATTTCAATTTGGTCTCTTAAGGTAGCTATCACTGGCTCATACATAGAATTCTGTTTCATTAATGCTTTTACTCTGACTCTGATTACTGTGAGGAAGCTTACTAGAAATGAAACTGGTCTTAACTTTTGTCACGTAGCTATACATGTCTGTACCAAACATGATGTTTACGAGATTCTAAAGATCTTTGTAATGTATAATTTACTTATTTGTCTAAAATGTTGTCTCAAGACAAATGTAGTACCAGTTTCAAGGGGAATGTCATAATAAACAACGGGTGAAATACTTTGCTCATGGTAGTGAATGTTAGCTCTGACGTAGATCCAGGAGTGTTGTAATTTTCTTTTACAGTATAAGTCAAATGTATTAAGGAAAGAGTACAACATTCTTTTTTATGCTCAATTGTAACATAACCATTAAATTAAAATAAATATGTTGTGAAAACGTATGCGTATTAAAGTTGCTTTACGTGTTCAAACAAGAAAATAATTTAACTTTACAAGTCAATAGTACAGGGATTTCTGTCAACTGCAATGTTTAAAGTAAAAATTCCTGATCAGCCCAGAACTCCTGAATATCTCCCAGGGGCTCCATCTACTTAATCATTCAGATTATCATCACATATTCTAAAATGGGACGTACCAATAGTAAGAGTATTCCTTGTGTCACACTTCACGTAAAACCACATGTACACCAGCAGCTGGCCACATGGAAAAATAGGTATTATTTCAGGGTTAAAACTCAAGGCAACATTATTTATGATATCGTATGAGTCAGACAGAACTTAGTGGGCAGTAGCTTTGTGACGCGAAGATTAACTTAGCTGTTAAAAATATTACGTTTGGCATATTACTGTCTACAATGGATTTTTATTTCATGCCCAGTTACATAAGGAATTACCCTCCCAGTAGCTCAGCGGTATGTCTGCGAACTTACAACGCTAAAAACCCGGGTTTCGATACCCGTGGACAGAGCACAGACAGCCCATCGTGTAGCTTTGTGCTTAATTCAAAACAAAAATATAACTTAAGGAATTGCAACCGCATAATTATTAAATCTACCACAAACAATAATTTATGTGCATCAAATATACACGAATTTTGTCTGTTTTCAGTGTAATTAATAAATATATAGCATTAATACTATTATATCGACATTAATTAAGTATTATCAAATAAGCAACTCATTATGAGCATAGATGCTTCATATGATATAGATACATCGTTAAGATTAATACCGACAGTGTGGACAGAGTTATGTGTGTGTGTTTTTCTTATAGCAAAGCCACACCTAGCTATATGCTGAATCCACTCAGGGAAATCGAACCGCTGATTATAGCGTTGTAAACCCGTGGACCTACCGCTGTATTAGCGAGGGAGCAACGTTACTGATAACAAAAATGCAATGGTATTTAGTATATGTACAGTTTTGTTTATAACATTACATAAAACACTCACTCTGATTTTTTAAATTAATATATCACATTCTTTATTTAAGTACACAGATAGCCCTCGAGTAGCTTTGTGCGAAATTCTAAAATCGTTAAAAACTATTTATTTATAAGTTATTTAATTAATTATATGACACTTTGCAATAATCGTTATCTGACTTTTTTATCCGTTTATTGGTGATACATAGTTCAACAAATAAGTTATACCAATTTCAAGATATATCAGATAATTTTGCAATAATAACTTCTGTTCAAGACATGTAACATGTTTTAAATTACGTATGATAAATTTGAAAAGTTAGTATCACTAAGTTTTTCAAAAACAATTTCGATTTATGCACATTATAACTGGAGATACCTGGTATTAGGTTTACAGTTACGCCTATTTTTGTTATGATCCATATTATTATTAATATTAATATTAATATTAAACGTTACTTTAAAATAAGAATTAATTAATTCAGATAAAATTATTACCATTTCAAACATTATAATGTATACTAAAGCGAATTCTAAAAAATGTGCACAGACTCAAGTAACATCAAAATTCATGCATTCAGGATGAGTTAAGCCTGACGAAATTTAAGTATGATAACTGATTAGCAGTTAAGGTAATCACGTGAACGACAATATTTGGCAAGCAATATGTAGATTTCACCTCACAGTTTCACTTCCGTGAAAAACAAAACTCGTTCGTGGCTTTCAGATCAGAAATGTTTTATTTTTATCTGTGAATGATTTACTCATCGTGTGAAAGCCCTCTCAGACGTTCACTCACAATTAGACATTATCATAATATGAAATGAGTTTGTTTGCTTGTTTGTTTTTTTGAATTTCACACAAAGCTACTCGAGGGCTATCTGTGCTACCCGTCCCTAATTTAGCAGTGTAGGACTAGAGGGAAGGTAGCTAGTCATCACCGCTCAGCGCCAACTCTTAGCTACTCTTTTACCAACGAATAGTGGAAGTGATCGTCACATTATAGCGCCCCCACGGCTGGGAGGGCGAGCATGTTTAGCGCGACTCGGACGCGAACCCGCGACCCTCAGATTACGAAGCGTACGCCTTAACGCGCTAGGCCATGCAAGGCCCTAATAGAAAATGAGAATGAAGTTCTGGGTTCTGTCAATAACAGTTAGTTGTAATGCTAAATGAATAATGCTTTTACACTGTAATTTATCATGCATATTAACATAAACCTTACAAAATCATTGTCTATATTGTCACCACTGGTCAACTAAAAACTAACAATCCACCAGTATCTTTTCACTGTGGTGGCTCAGCATGACCAAGCGTGTTAAGGCGTGCGACTCGTAATCTAAGGTCGCGGGTTCTCATCCCCGTCGCACCAAACATGCTCACCCTTTCAGCCGTGGGGGCGTTATAATGTGACGGTCAATTCCACTATTCGTTGGTAAAAGATTAGCCCAAGAGTTGGTGATGACTAGCTGCCTTCCCTCTAGTCTTACACTGCTAAATTAGGGACGGGTAGCACAGATAGCCCTCGAGTAGCTTGGAATTTAGGATTTACATCGCTAAAATCAGGAGTTAGATTTTTCTCAGTGAACACAGCAGATAGCCCGATATACTTTTATATAAAAAATCACACACACTCTTCTTTACGAGCGAACGACATCACTGAACGGAATTGTATCATAACGGGTATCGACTGAACTGGTTTAATTTGTAAATTACTTAATGTTATTATAATGGATTAAATGTAATCTAATTCAACTTAATCACTATAAGTAAAAACGCATATTTAATGTCCTGTCCACCAGTAGATCCGCGGTAAATATATGTTTAGTTAAAATTCAATATTCATTTTCCTGCGATGGTCATAAAGCAGATAGCACGTTGCGCTAGCTATGCACTAAGACAACAAACAGAATGCAGATAGCACGTTGCGCTAGCTGTGCATTAAGACAACAGACAGAATGCAGATAGCACGTTGCGCTAGCTGTGCATTAAGACAACAAACAGAATACAGATAGCACGTTGCGCTAGCTATGCACTAAGACAACAGACAGAATGCAGATAGCAAGTTGCGCTAGCTGTGCATTAAGACAACAAACAGAATACAGATAGCAAGATGCGCTAGCTGTGCAATAAGACAACAAACAGAATGCAGATAGCACGTAGCGCTAGCTGTGCATTAAGACAACAAACAGAATACAGATAGCACGTTGCGCTAGCTGTGCATTAAGACAACAAACAGAATGCAGATAGCACGTTGCGCTAGCTGTGCATTAAGACAACAAACAGAATGCAGATAGCACGTTGCGCTAGCTGTGCATTAAGACAACAAACAGAATGCAGATAGCACGTTGCGCTAGCTGTGCATTAAGACAACAGACAGAATGCAGATAGCAAGTTGTGTCAGCTAAGATAACAACAACAATATTTAGTGTCTGTAACTGTATAAATATATATATTTGCTCTTTCTTCAAGAATTAGACATTATATATGTTTATTATAACACGAATTATTCCGACTGTTTATGATCCCAAACTAATATTAATTTATTCATACTCGCACGTTGGATAAAAAAAACAACTACACGCCATATTGTGGATACAAGTAGTTGCATTAAATTATACGCTTTTAAGTAATATACAAAATTGCCGATACAGTTCATGCGGCATCCTGGTTACACATTTAAGAGATGACGTCAAACGTCACATCCTTCCTTCTTTGGACTTGTGTTAAACAGCAACAAGTCATGTAACATTTAGGACGCCTATTTAGGTAGGTTCATAACCGGTTTCACGGGTGTGCACACAAAACAACTGACCTAGCCAGTTGTGACACCATCTGGTGGTATTTACTCGAATCAACCTACTTTATCCACGAACTTTCGTATGCGTTTTTTACTTTATCTATGTACGTTTTAGTGAAAATATGCATACACTCACAAACATACGTAAACTAGCCAATAATATGATCAATTTGAACTTAAATTCTACTGAATGCGGTGTATTTTCTTTACCTATAAGCCAGGAGCTTCAGTGGGTTCAAGACCCGAGAATAGTTAGTTAATAATATGGTCCTCTGTATACATCACATTACGTACCATATTTTTCGGTGTATAAGACCATCTTTTTCTCCTATAGAATAATAAAAGATTATGCTGACGTTGAACAAATAGATAAATGATAACCATGAAAAAAATAAAGGAACTTGCGAAGTACAGATCTCGGAAACTTCTGCATCAGTCACAGCTGGTTAATATTTTTAAGACTAGGTTGTATTTTCAGAGCTGAGCCATAAATAAAACGTTTGAAATTCCCACGAAACTAATATGTTTCACATTTAACAAATAAAAGTTACAAACGAAAAGAACTGAGCTTCAAATATGAAACAATCAAGAAAGAAACTTAACAAAATTATTTTTTTTTTAAATCTCGTAAGTATTGCAACAGAAAATAAAATCACTTTTGTTGATAACTCTGTATCTACAGAGAAATACTTCAATAAGATAAACTCTGTGATGACAGCTCGTTCTAAAGCTAAAATTTCAAATAGAATCCTTTCTCTCATAGATGGTGAACACTACTGAAGGGCCCCCAAGTGGATTAGCGGTATGTCTGCGGACTTACAACACTAAAAACTGGGTTTCGATACCCGTGGTGGCTCGTTCTAAAGCTAAAATTTCAAATAGAATCCTTTCTCTCATAGATGGTGAACACTACTGAAGGGCCCCCAAGTGGATTAGCGGTATGTCTGCGGACTTACAACACTAAAAACTGGGTTTCGATACCCGTGGTGGCTCGTTCTAAAGCTAAAATTTCAAATAGAATCCTTTCTCTCATAGATGGTGAACACTACTGAAGGGCCCCCAAGTGGATTAGCGGTATGTCTGCGGACTTACAACGCTAAAAACTGGGTTTCGATACCCGTGGTGGGCTGAGCACAGATAGCCCATTGTGTAGCTTTGTGCTTAATTCTGAACACTATTCAGTGTCAAGTATGAGACATTTATTGTAGAGCTGTCAGACAATTCCAGAAAAGGTTCCAAGAACCAGTAGTCGTATCTGCCCGAAGGCGGGAATTTCTGCTGGTTAAGTATAATTTATCATAATAAAGTTTGCCTGGCCTCAATAAACAATCTACTGAATGTTAATCCAAATCGAATCATTTTAGAATAGTACATACTTTTACACATGTATATTAGGCTTAGCAGAGCTAGATAAAATTGAAATTACATCAGTTGTATTCTTAGATATTATATATATATATATTATATTATTATATAGATATATATATTATAAAGCACGCAATAATCTGAAGCTAATGTCATTCTACATGATTTATGTGGTTTGGATTTTGCCAAGCTGCACGAGAACTTTTTGTGCTAGCCATCCTTAAATCAGCAGTACAAGACTACAGGAAAGGTAGCTAGTCATCACCACCCACCGCCAACACTTGGGCTACTCTTTTATCAATGAATAGTGGATTGACCATCACATTATAACGCTTCAACGCGGATGTGATGGCGACTTGAAAACGCGACCCTCGAATTAGGAGTCAAGTGTCTTAACCACCTGGCCATGCCGGGCCTCAAAATCGTGGACAACTAGTGCTTACGTGAAATTCAACATCTCTCTTACGTAACAACTGATATAAATGCCATTATTTTTATCTCAAATAAGAAAACTGTTTCGGCTGCGCAACGTTTGATCCTGACGTCAAATAACCTTTAGAAACAAAGAACATTTCATTCAAGGTTTTTAGGAGGGTAGTGTTAACCGCAAGTACTTTTTATGAAGAGCGTGACGTTATAAGAGGAAACGATGCATTGCCAACGCTCGTGGAGCAAGAGCTTTTTCATGTACATTAAAAACATCTGGATTACAAAACGTCAAGAAACATTACTAATGACTTTTGAACATTTTAAATGATGTATTTTCTGATATAAAGCAATTAAATTTGTTCACAGTTTACTTATATCAAGGATTTACTGTGAACAGTAATAACCATTTTGTCTGTCAATAACGGCTGATGAAATGTATTTTATATTTAATAAACCATTATCAGTAATATTACAAGTCTGATCAGAAATACGTATATATATATATATATATGTAATATAGCTCATGAGCCACTCCCACATGCTGTAAACATGTAAATAACGTTCACTCCATTTTCGTACAACATTAATGGTTCCAGTTCTGACTTAGCGAACGAAATCACAGAGACCACTCAAACAGTTTCATTGAGACTGCGGTTGTGACGTCATTTATCTACCCAACCAATCACAGTTGGAATCGAGGGCGTAAAATAAAATTATAAATTTGGTGGAACCGTTTACTGATCATACAGATAGGTTCGTTGAGAGTATCCGTAACTCAACTCACTACGAACGTTCTAATCGACGCTATTTGTAGTTTTTCGGTAAACAGAATTTTATTCAGTAAAAATGGTAAGTTCTGATATTCGTTTTAAGTTTCTTAAAAAATATATGTTAATAACTAAGTTCAGAAGGCAGATATTTTTAAAAAAATGCAAATATATATCATTGTTCAAAGTTAAACTGTTATTAATTAAATGTACTCGTAAAATATCACATTTACCGATGCGTTAACACTTATTGTTATATGATAATACAAATCATGTATGTATATAATCCACGTTCCACTTGGTTTGGTATCTCTTTTCTAGTTTTTAAAATTGTAGTTCTAAAGTACAGTGTAGTTTTTAGTTGTGATTTAATATTATTACTGTTGTGATGCAGGCCGAGTCCACAATCTCGGTAAGAAGTGGTTCGTAAAACCGTGGAAACTGCACTTCGAACGATATTAAATAATCCGAAAAGAAAGTCAGATATAAATGTGTATCATCCTTAACTTTGTTTAACGCAAACTGGAGTTTATTGCTAGGAATTTGTTTTTTTAAACGTAAATACAATAACGACCTATATTTCCAGAACGTAACTATTAGCTTAATATTTCGCTATTAGTATCACAGCTTTGTTGGAAATTATTGTTTCTCTGCGAGGAGATTAGGAAACTGGTGTAGGAAATCGATAGCTCCTGACGAACCTGTAATAACGAAAGATGGAGCTGATAAAATTGCATTCTGAAGACGTAGGTCGTTATTTTATTTACGTTTACAAAGGAATATATAAAGCTGTATCATTACATGTAACGTACGTTTAACCTAAACACACGATGAAAATAATAAAACAACTACTTCACATCCACTGGAATTTATGCAGGACACAAAGCTATTGGAGGGTTTGGGCCGTAACAAGATGCGCGAGCACTGACGCATCAGCTAGATCGAACGGTTGTAGGAATGATGTCCTTAAAACTAACTCTGACCATATATGGTATGTTTGTTGATGCATAGCTGTCGGCTTTGTTGTGCAGGAAAGCTTCGCGTCTTGTCCACGACCGGTTTTAATCTGTGAACGCGGTCCAAAGCGTAACCTTCAGTTACTTCCTCTTATCTGTAAATTTATTTTTACTGACAACGCCCAACACCACATAGACAGCTTAATACTAGAAACATTGTTAAACCGTATTAAATTAATACGCGGCTCATTTAACTCGTAATAAAACATGTTTTGCCAGCTAAAGTTACAGACCACCTTGAAATTGACACAATACTGTACCATGCTGTGAGAGTTTTAACTTGTTTTAATTTCGTTGTACGTAGCTAAGTAACAAGCTACACTGATAATTCTCCTTTAAAATGTACAAACTTAGTCGTGAAACACTTAGAAATATTAGTAACTCATAATAACCACATTACAATAAATAAATATGAAAAATGTCAGTACTTTTGTCACAAGTTATGTTTGGGTACATCCTAGAACTTCATATAATGACGGAGAAAACATTGGTCCATAAAACTATCCTACTTTATCCTCAGTCAGTGATTTCTTCAATCAGTTTCGTGACTTCAAAGGTCACTCTTCGGGCTATAAATTTACTAAGAATCTGTAACTTAATTATTAAATTACTGTTTCTAAACCAAATATAATTAAACAAAATCATATTTTCTTTCCAAATGTACAAACACAGTGCGCTCCACCTATATAATAATTACACTAAAAATGTTCCCAAAATAAAACTGAAACATTTTGTTCGGACTATACTTTCTCTTATTATAATAATCCAATTTCTTCCATAATTTAACACCTTATTTTCCGATGTTGTTTCTTTGCAGCGTGAATGTATTAGTGTTCACATCGGTCAAGCTGGTGTCCAGATTGGTAACTCGTGTTGGGAGCTCTACTGCCTCGAACATGGCATTCAACAAGACGGAAACATGCCTAGCGACAAAGTCCAGGGCTCTGACGACTCTTTTAACACCTTCTTTAGCGAAACGGGATCTGGAAAGCACGTCCCTAGGGCTGTGTTTGTGGACTTGGAACCGACAGTAGTCGGTAAGTGTGTGTGTTGACAAACCTCAATTAATTAATGTTGTAGTTTCGTTTGTTTTTTCGAATATAAATGTTAAAACATTACCTATTAGCCAATTGATGACGGCACTGTTGTTCTGGTATTTTCCAAGTAAGGCTACATGCTTCCTAAACTGTTACCCTAAGACGCTATTTTTCAAATGTTTGAGACATCTTTTCTTTCATAATTTCTCTACTCGGGTCTTCTGGACGGTAGCGTTCATGTCTTAATACCAACTACAAAAGATAAAACACATTCTGGGTGAACATCACTATATTAAACTTCTTTAATTACAGATGAAGTCCGTACGGGGTCATACCGTGCTCTTTACCACCCTGAACAACTGATCACTGGAAAAGAGGATGCCGCCAACAACTACGCACGTGGACACTACACGATCGGTAAGGAAATCGTTGACCTTGTTCTGGACCGCATCAGGAAGCTGGCGGACAGCTGCACTGGACTTCAGGGTTTTCTAATCTTCCACAGTTTCGGAGGCGGTACCGGTTCTGGCTTCACATCTCTGCTCATGGAAAGACTGTCTGTGGACTATGGAAAGAAGTCCAAATTAGAGTTTTCTATTTACCCTGCTCCACAGGTTGGTTGACTTTTCAACGTTATTTGTAAAACTTAAGATTAAACAATTGTGAGCTTAACCTGTTTCAGTCTAATTCATTTTAAAGTGACAAACAAACAACGTATTTATCTTTCTAAAATCTCACAAGGCTGTTGTTGTTAAAAGGTGTCCACTGCTGTCGTTGAACCTTACAACTCCATTCTGACCACTCACACCACTCTGGAACATTCTGATTGTGCTTTTATGGTAGATAATGAAGCTATATACGACATCTGTCGTCGTAACTTGGACATAGAACGACCAACTTACGTTAACCTCAACCGGCTAATCAGTCAAATCGTGTCTTCCATCACTGCTTCCTTACGTTTCGACGGTGCTTTAAACGTTGACTTGACAGAATTCCAGACCAACTTGGTGCCATATCCCAGGTATTTTGTACATTTGTTTTCTTTTTAAACTTCAAAACACCAACTCCTCTGACCGCACAAAGAAAATTAACGTAATCTATTTACAACCTCAAAACAATATTATATTAAATAATGATAGCTACAACTTCTGTTGTTTTTTTTTGTATGTAACCGGATGCTTAAACTTTTGCTACTTAGTGAACACATTTTGTTAAATATCCACTTACGTTTCAGAATCCATTTCCCATTGGTAACTTATTCTCCTGTGATATCCGCTGAGAAAGCTTACCACGAACAAATAACAGTGGCCGAAATCACCAATGCCTGTTTTGAACCAGCCAACCAGATGGTAAAGTGCGATCCTCGCCATGGCAAGTATATGGCTTGCTGCATGTTGTACAGAGGTGATGTTGTTCCCAAAGACGTCAACGCTGCTATTGCTGCCATCAAAACCAAGCGAACCATTCAGTTCGTGGATTGGTGTCCAACTGGTTTTAAGGTCAGATCTTGTTTCAATGTTTTATCCATTTTCTTAATGGGATTAATTTATTTTCCCTTTGAACATCGGCTGCTAGCATGAAATTGTTTTGGTTTTAAGTAAACAGTGATGAGTCGTTTATTTCTAATCAAATGCAGATATTTAAGTATATCAATACTTCGATTTGTAACACTTTTTTTATACTACGTTTCTTTATTATTACAATGTTAACATCTGAAAATGAGCAATACATTTTTAATCTACAGGTTGGCATAAACTACCAACCTCCGACTGTTATTCCTGGTGGTGACCTGGCTAAGGTACCTCGAGCTGTGTGCATGCTGTCCAACACCACTGCCATCGCCGAAGCCTGGGCCCGTCTGGACCACAAGTTTGATCTGATGTATGCCAAACGTGCTTTTGTCCACTGGTACGTTGGTGAAGGAATGGAAGAAGGGGAATTTTCTGAGGCAAGGGAAGACTTGGCAGCTCTTGAGAAAGACTACGAGGAGGTTGGCATGGACTCTGCTGATGGTGTTGAGGATGAGGGAGAGGAGTACTAGATGAGGGTCACTAATCCCCTACCATGAGGAAGAAGTAAATTTCAAGGGGAAGAATTTAAAATAAGGGAAGATATGAAATAAACAGAAGTTCAAATTTAGTTTGTGTCGTTATTTCATCTGATAGTTGAGACAAATGTCTTTGTCGGCTAACGGGCCTGGCATGGCCAAGCGCGTAAGGCGTGCGACTCGTAATCCAAAGGTCGCGGGTTCGCGCTAAACATGCTCGCCCTCCCAGCCGTGGGGGCGTATAATGTGACGGTCAATCCCACTATTCGTTGGTAAAAGAGTAGCCCAAGAGTTGGCGGTGGGTGGTGATGACTAGCTGCCTTCCCTCTAGTCTTAAACTGCTAAATTAGGGACGGCTAGCACAGACAGCCCTCGAGTAGCTTTGTGCGAAATTCCAAAACAAACACAAACTTGACGGCTAACGTATTTAGAAAAGTTACTGTACCAAAAAACAACAACATTACTTATTATATAGCCCCCCAGTGGCTCAGCGGTATGTCTGCAGACTTACACGCTAAAATCCGGGTTTCGATACCCGTGGGGGGGCAGAGCACAGATAGCCCATTGTGTAGCTTCGTGCTTAATTCAAAACATCAACTTATTATATAATTTGTAAGAGTATATTTTAGCTGAGTTTACCTGATAAAAAAAAATCGACTTTAGAATGTTACCCATCGTTAGTTTGTTTGGTTGTTTATTTGTTCCCCTAATTTAGCAGTGTAAGACTAGAGGGAAGGAAGCTAGTCATCACCACCCACCGCCAACTCTTGGGCTACTCTTTTACCAACGAATAGTGGGACTGACCGTCACATTATACACCCCCACGGCTGGGAGGGGGGGCATGTTTAGCGCGACGCGGGCACAAACCCGCGACCCTCACGCCTTACGCGCTTGGTCATGCCAGGCCTACCATCGTTAGTAGAAATGCATAATGACTTCTGCTTATGCTATTAGTTACTAAGTTCACAAACTGCAGTTAACACTAATCAATTCCTACTGAAGCAGAAGTTTAGATTACAGAAAACTTAGTCCCTGTTTATTCGAACTCGCACACTGAGCATTTTCTCCCTTTACAAATTAATGTAGTTCAATTATACATTGAGGAGCAGGTTAATTATGGAGGGCTGATTGTAATTTCGGTTTACTTGTTAAAATTAACATGTTAAAACGATGGATCAATGCATTTTATTTGCGCATTGAGGCCAAACTGGAGAAATCAATCATATGTTCCAAATAACGTTTAACCCTAATGAACTCAGTAACAATGGTATTAACGTAAGTTCTTAGTGTTTAATAGGTCTTTCGAGCCGTGGTTTCTCCTTCGATTCGTCCAAAATAAAAATCTTTCGAAATATTTTTTTAAATAAAAGTAATTTCAAAGTATTAACCGAAAGACAATATTTTAAAGAAAGACTTGCATTATTCGAGAAGCACATTTTATTTACTTTGAATAGTCGTTAAGGGTGTATTTTCAAAGTTACACGATGCCCCAAAGTTTAATATAAAAAAATGAAATAACTTAATGTATTTTTATTTAATTTTATTCAAATGAAAAAAAAAATTGAAGTTCTACAGATGCTCTCCAGGTGTCCACTTTATATTCATTCAAGACTGAAATGTGTTTCATCTGGAAGTTGGGCAATCAGTTTTTGATAGAAATCGAGAAGATGGTTGTTGTTATTGACTGTTCTTGTTTAGAAGAGTATACACAGGGGCGTATATTTTTTACACTCAATGGAGGAATGATAATTTTTGCAACCACTTATGTGGACTGTTTAATTTCCAAAATGGTAATCTCTGATTACGTGAACCTGAAAGCTGTAAACATGCAGCCACAGAGTAATCTTGTTGCCACGATACTTCAAGGTTTCCAGGTAGGTTTCTATAAGCGAGGTGTTGGGAACAGTTTTCAAAATGTTAATGAAGACAAATGTGTCACAAATTAAATGTCACCTGAATTTATTCCTGCACACTGCACAGTATAAAAGATGGCCATTATACTTGACAAGATTACTAATAGCTTTCATTGCATGAATTAAGTTTTCAAATATTAATAAAATTAGTAATTACCCTTGATAAGTTTATATCTACTGAAAAACTGTTCATGTTGTTTAATAAAAATAATTAAAATGTCTTTGTGAACTCTTGAAAATTACACATCAATACTATGTAGCACATAATTATTCATACTTTTCATTGAAGTAAGATTCATTTAGTCCTCTAGTCTACATGTTCCCAAATGTAAACCTTTGTGATGATCTGTTTATGAATTCTTTGATAAGCTCTTCTATATTTATCTTGTCGACCTCATCTTTGTGAGTGTAACAAACTGCCACATGGTTGAGGCGACACTGAGACACAGTTAACCTTAACCATGTCTCCAACCGTCTTAATGCAGAAAAGCTGCGTTCACATTCGCAACTAGATCCTGGACATATAAACAAAATTTTCATGAGAAGAAACACTTCATTAAACATTTGTTGGCTTGTTTCATGCATTTTACAGTAAGCATCCTTCGCACCTTTCAGAGATATTGCTTTTGTTGTTCCTTTGGACATGGACAACTGAAACTCGAGCCGTTGTGCAAAGATTTCTGGATAGAAGTTTATAACCGAGTTGTCAATCTTGCCAGATGTGATCATGTTCTCAAGTTGCAGATATTGCCTTAAGTCGTTGTGTGCATTGAATGTAGTGGTCAGATGTTCTATGATTGTGTCCACAAATTCAAAATATGGGCTTCTGTAGTAATCTCTAGCTGTTGCAGAATGGTGTGCTGAGCCATCACCTGTAATCCTTCTGGGGTTCTGCGAGTGCGTGGTAGTTCAATAGGCACCAGATCTAGGGAAGTTACCTTTATCTCAGCTTCATCAAATATCATGTTGTAATTTTCCTCTGTTTGCAATACCCGTAATTGCTCAACTGTCATTGCAGATACTGTCAGTCATGCCAGATACTGTCGGTGATTTTGCTTGAAATGCACGGTTTAGTTCCTTTAATGCAGCTAATGGAAGCTGAACCATCAACAATCCTAAAACTGTCTTTTCTTTGTCACATCTGTCCAGCAGACCTCGTGCTTTCACTGCTACATCCGATTTTTCATTTGCTAATTCAGACAAAGAATTAACATTGTCACATGTAATTGCAGATAAGCAGCACAACCAGCGTGTTGGACACAGTGGGCGGATGTATTTAACTGGACCATTGTGGCTGTCTGTGATACAATATTTTCAAAGATTGTCTTGTATTTGACTGACCTATGAAGTAAGACACCAAGTTAATGTACCCACTGGATAGAATCTCAAACACATTCACAAGCTTTAAATGCATGCTGCATTATTAAATTAGCCTTGTGTGCTCCGCAGTGAAAAAACAAAGCTGACGGTTGTTTCTCTTTGTATTTTTTGCCTGGCATTTACTGTATGCACCACTCATGTCAGCGGCTCTATCATAAGTTTGTGCTCTTAATCCTGTCAGTGGTAAATTGAGTCTAATCAGTACATCAAGTATAGTCGAGGATATTGTTTCACCAGTTGTATTGGAAATACTGTACAAACCAAGAAATGTCTCATGGATGTAAAAGTTCTCATCTACATATCGTACACATATTGCATCCTGTTTGGCATCTGTAACATCTTGAGTGTGATGAACCATTAATGCAAAGATTTTACTTTGCTGCACTTCGTGTGCTATGTTCCTCAGTACTTGATGGCTAAACATCTCCATTATTTCATTCTGAGCCTGGGGTGATGTGAATGTGGTTTTCTTTAACAAGTAGGCCATCAACTCAGGATCTTCCTCTTCAGAGAGCTTCATTAAATGCAGGAAGTTACCCTCCGTATCAGTATGTCCACGTAATGCTGAACCTTGACGTAGTGAGAAATGTAAACTTCTGAATATTTTGGCTAGACTTCTTTTGCATTCTTCCTGCTGCCTCTTTTTTTCATCATGTAGCTGGACAGACACTGGAGTTACATCAGGTGAACCTTCTAGAAATATAGCGAATCTGTGCTGAGAGGAGGATTGGTGTTCTTTGAATTTCTGTTTTGCCTTTTCCCAGTCGAAAAAACAGTGGATATGAAGATATACTCCACTGGCCTCTCCAATTTCCCTATAAAAAGGCCTCTATTTTCCACTTTAGCACAATGAAAGCATATGACTTTTTGAGTCTGGTTGTCGAAGTGCAGCCGTGGAAGTTGATATTTTGCTTTCTGTCGTGGTGTTAGTTGTGCATCTGCATGATATGGCTTTCCACACTGTATCTGTGGAGTGCCAGATTTTTCATTACTGCACAAACATGTTTCACAACTATCTGGTGGTTCATGATGTGCAATAGTTGCACAAGCATTTTCAGACTCGTCCGCTGATGAACATGGTATTTCCTCTGTATGGCAAGTTTCTATTCCTTTGCTTGAGGTTGTTGGATTATCTACATCTGTATTGTCACTTGTGGTACTTGTAACTGGCTTGCAGAACTGTCTAATATCGGAAAGTTTCAGACGCTTGTTTGTCATAATTATAATCTGTTTCCCAGATAACTCAACAGGCTAAAATACAGTCTTTATTGAAAAACTCTAACGTACAACGAACGAAGATAGAACAGAATGGAAATAGGACTGAAATGTACAATGTATTTAAGTCAAACGCGCGAACCTCTTAATGACTACCGAGCCGACTGACCGCCTGGGCATCGCTGGGACAATAATGTGTATTAGTTACAACACAAGTAATTGCAAGTTTCTCGAAAAACACTTAAACAATCACAAATATATTATATTCCTGTTAAAGCTCATCAAAAGGAAAGCACGTTGTGATATAATGTCTTTCAGCACGTCTATTAATTATAAACACCTAAACAAAAAAATGGAATACAATTCAACTAGAGACTTCAGGCCGTTGAAATCGCTCCTTTTGTGTTCTAATTATACAAAAAATACAATATTTTTACCATCTATGATAAGAGAACACAATATTCTTTTACCATAAAGCACCAGCACTTTATTGGAGGGCGGTGATAATCTGAAATTTTATGGATTAATGAGAGCCACAAACACAGGTCTGATGAGCCCCGTTGTAAAATCGAGGCTCAGACTAAAGGGGGCGGAGGGGGGGGGGTAACATATGGCGCGTCTGAATCCGAGCGGCCCGAACCTGTCGTTAACTGTACAGTATGATCAGCGACTTCGGCAGCTAAGGAGAATAAGGCGTTCAACAATAAAACCGGCTAGACATGCATAAGAACAAATGGCGTAGGAAAACCACACAATATACACATAAGATTGATGCAGCTACAAGCTACAAATGGCCTGTCAGATCCAGATCACAGTTTACACTTGGGAGTAATATATTCATGCTCTGTTCAATCTGTTGTGATGAAAATTTTACTTAATCTTACACTAAGTGAGATTCTGTGATAGTGCTTGTAAGCCTTGCATGTATACTTAGGCCTACTGACTGATACTTATAAACTATCGCTTAGATCAAAAAGCTTAGAAGCACGCCTATATTAAAGATGTATATTTCTAGGCTTAATTATGTTTGTTTTCGGAATTTCGCACAAAGCTACTCGAGGGCTATCTGTGCTAGTTGTCCCTAATTTAGCAGTGTAAGACTAGAGGGAAGGCAGCTAGTCATCACCACCCACCGCCAACTCTTGGGCTACTCTTTTACCAACGAATAGTGGAATTGACCGTCACATTATAACGCCCCCACGGCTGGGAGGGCGAGCATGTTTGGCGCAAACCCGCGACCCTCAGATTACGAAGCGCACGCCTTAACGCGCTAGGCCATGCCCGGCCTGATTTAATTATGTAATTCGATTGGAAAGAACACGAGAATCATAAGAACAAACACACAATTTGTAGACCTGTGATGCAATAAAACAATTCAACAGATCAAACTGTATGGGGGGGATGATTGTATGCACCATATCCCCTACCTTAAATGATGGGGGGTATACCTATCATGCTCACAAACGGTTATGGGATGCAAGTGATCTACACCCCTCAGTGAATCTTCAACTTGCTTTCTAGTTTTGTATTTGTTTTGGTTGTTTCTAATGGAAAAATAAACCCAATGCTTCTGATTAACACAGCCGTAGACCCCTTTAGTTTAAAATACCTTTTGTATAAATAGTGTAATTTTACGGTATTGCGTTACAGATTCGCGGCGCCATCACATAGTTGTTGGCGCGTACATTGAAACAAACACTCCATTTTTACATAAAATTTACAGTGCGAGTGTGTACACTTTTCCTTTAGAACTTTCACATACTCATTGTATTGATAGTCGTAAAAGCAGTTGGTTTCATACTATAGGCGAGAAATCACGAATTTAATACGTTGAACTTAATTCGACGTACAAGACTGCGAGCGTATGAAGAATTATTTAACGTACAATTCGTTTGGAGGATTTGTTTGTTTAGAATTAAGCACAAAGCTACTCAATGGGCTATCTGTGCTCTGCCCACCACGGGTATCGAAACCCGGATTTTAGTGTGCAAGTCCGCAGACATACCACTGTGCCACTAGGGGGCTCGTTTGGAGGAGGAAGTTACGAACAACAAAAAATTTCGGGCAAGTTCAAGCATGCGAAAATTTCAAAAAACTCAATTTTTGGATATACAGTAAAAACAATTTTTACATCAATCATTAGTTGTAAACGGAACGTCTGTGTGGCGTTTTTGTTTGTATTTTTAAATGTAGATTTATAAAACAAAGATTATAAAAAACCTCGCAATAATGTGGAAAGAAATTAACTAAAATCTACAATAAGGGTAGACATTGTTAATCGTTTATAAACAACACAAAATAGTTTCGAAAAATTAAATGATGTGATTTCATTCAAATATAACCAGGGGGATTAAGGCTCTCGTGAGCTGAGTCACACCGAACATGCTCGCCCTTTTAGCCGTGGGAGCGTTATAATGTTACAGTCAATCTCAATATTCGTTGGTAAAAGAGTAGCCCAAGAGTTGGCGGTGGGTGGTGATAACTAGCTGCCTTCCCCCTTAGTCTTACACTCCTAATTTAGGGAGGGCTAGCGCTGATAGCCCTCCTGTAACTTTGAGTGAAATTAAAAAAAACAAAACAAGCAAAAACAAAATTATTCAAATATTACATTCGAAAATATATTTTTATTTGCAAAAGTTTTAAAATGTGTAGAAATTTCTTCTAAAGTTTCCAAGTATTTAAGACAAGTTTGTTTTTTAATAACCCTAGTTACACAAACCATGCCCGAGTTTAAAGTTCGTGAAATATATGAATAATAAGAATAGGATTTGGGACATTCTTAATGGACTAGCAGGCTCCTTGTCGTTCCTTAACTAAGTGCTTCATTGTATATTCTACTGATGAGATCAAACCCTGGATTTTAGCATTATAAGTCCTGAAAACTTCCACTGACCTATTAAGCAATATTTCAATAAAATTTATTGAATTTGCATAAATAGTTTTATAAAATCATGAACTGCTTAGACTGCAGTGTTCCTCACTTGGGTGAAAGATTCACCCATTGGATAATGAGGTCAGTGTCAGATTGAACGAGTATCACTAATTATACAATAAATTCAATAAGAAAAAACTCATTAGTTATTATTACTTATTCTAGTTGCAGTTTAATGTGTATTTAAGTGATAATAGAAAAACTTTGAATTTTAATGAGGGATGAGCGAGTGAGGTGTTTTGAAAACTTGAAAGTGAATAGTATTGTAAAAGATTGGGAAACTACCTCAAAAGTTACATTACGTTTATGTTTCAGCTTTTTATGTACTAGTTTATAATAAGTCTATCAACAGTCTTCACAGATGTACAAAAAAGATTTTATGTTACTTCAAGTCTATTATCATATTTTAACAATAAAAGAAATGTAATAAAAACTATCCAATATTTACATTTCATACTTTAAAACAATAAATATTTTAAAGGTAAGAAGAAAAATGTTTTTTCTTTATATATGATCTGTATACCAGTAATGCATTCATTCCCGTTGTTTAATATTTTTGTTCACATCAAACAAAGCACAAAAGTACACAATGGGCTATCTGTGCTCTGTTCTCCACAGGTATCAAAACACTTGTTTGTTTGTTTTTTAATTTCGCACATAGCTACTCGAGGGCTATCTGTGCTACCCCTCCCTAATTTAGCAGTGTAAGACTAGAGGGAAGGCAGCTAGTCATCACCACCTACCGCCAACTCTTGAACTATTCTTTTACCAACGAATAGTGGGATTGACCGTTACATTATAACACCCTCATGGCTGGGAGGGTGAGCTTGTTTGGCTTAATGGGGATGCAAACCTGCAACCCTCAGAGTACGGGCTTTTATCAAAACGCAGTATCTAGCACTGTAAGTCTACAGACGTATTACTGTGCCACTGGGAGGCCTAGTTAATGGTTCTGGGATGTCACAAGTATGTGTAACTGGAAAGTTTTGACTTTCTATGGGATCACCTATTCACTGGAGTTATGCATATAAAGAAAACCAAAAACAACTTCACATGCCTATATTTCAACTAAGATACAGAGAATGGTAAAAAAATGAAATCTTTTCCTTATCTATTTTGAACAGAATATTTTTGATGTTAACAAGAACATTAATAAAACAGTATTCAACATTTTAAACTGAGTAAGTCATAAATATTAAATTCCCAAGCCAAATTGCATACAGTATTTTAAGGTTTATATAAACAGTAAAACACGTTATCTATGGTTTTAAAATATAATGCAAGTATAATAGAAATAGAAAATTAATTCTTAACAAAAATAAAAATGTTACAAATTGAGATAAGTTTTTCACTGTGAGTAAATTGCTCAAAATCAGTCAAACAAATGTTACACTGATTTGAAATATAAATTATTTCAAAGTGTCTTAGTTGATTGTTATAGTTTATATAAAGCTGAAAGCAAGAACTTATGCAAGATTAGTGATAAACCAACCAGTAAAGACAATATCATGACAATTCACACAAAACACAAAATTTAGTCTTCCATGAATGTGCAAGTGGTAAAAGAATCAATGTATTAAAGCTGCAGGCACACGTTTACTGAAGCAACTGAAAACTCGTTTTCTCAGCCACAAATTTCAGAAACATCCATGAATTGGCAAAGAGGACATTTCCCACAATGCCTAAAATGAACAATGTTTACTAAGGATTCCACCCGTCCCTTTATTTTAAAGTGAATTGAATGAGTAAACCAGACACTTAGGTTTGTTGATGTGATACAAGATTTTATACGAAGAACAAATGCAAACCAAATACTAAAAATATGATTATAAATTATTTCTATGATCACCATACTTCAAACATATTTTAAAAATCCAACTTTTTCCTCAACACTCATTTTAAGTTTTAGTATTATAACACAAGACTCTGGTGGTAATTGACAAGGTTGTAGATTTTACCAAGTTTGTAATGCAGTTTTACCACCCACAGTAGATATTTTGTGGCTGGTGAAAAAATTCATATGATAATTTAAATGTGTGTGACTTCAACTACAGGTTAGAACAAAAACATTTTCCACAGTTGAACTACACATCATATTAAACATCACTAAAATGTTTGGAGAATGTATTATACGTCAATTCATTATATAAATGTATCAGTCTGTTTTCAGAGTTACAAAATTATGACTGACTGTTCCATGCAAAAATTAAACATCAAATAAAACAGGTGAGATAAACCACTACTGAAACCAACAGTGATACACAACTTTCAGTTACTAAGCTTAAACAATCTAGGAATCATGGATAACATTTTAGATACAGTTGTTTACAATGTAAATAAACACTAACCACCGAATATTTAAAGATAGTTTCTTCTCCAACATTGAAATTAATAAACATGGAAAATAAAGAAGGAACTTGAGACTCGGTTACATTTAACTTGGCAACAACAATAACAAGCAATATGAATGACTCGCTGTTTTAAGTTAAACATGTTTTCACTAAAACTAATGTGTTAAACTGGTTAAGTATCAATATCATGTAAACCTGGCTGAGAGATTCTTATATTTGGATTTAATATCCTACCACCTTTTCTTATGCTCATCCATGCTAACCACCCCTGGACCCAAAGATACCCTCATCATTAATAGTCCACCAATCACAGACAACATTTGAAAGAAATCATACCTTAAAAACTCAGCAAATTGAGAAGGACTGACCACCAACAATTTAAATACATTTTTAAAACTGTCAGCCAAACAACAAGGAAAAGAGCTGACAACTTGGTTTTGTAACCAATGGTAACAAGTATCATTAGAGCAGAAGCAACGTTTTGGATTATCTGAATAAACAACACCTCAAAACGTAAAACTGTGATGAACACGAACACCAGCAGAACTCAACCAGTCAGCTGCAGATAGTTGTTTGTTATCTCCTAGAATTGGCACTCCAGTAAAGAGATGCTTGCCTTCCACTCTGCTTTCAGCGAGGAGAAGTAAAAGGGCATCAATCAGAGAAAGACCCCTGGATTAAATGAAAACTTAAAGTCTCACATCACATATTTCTGTCATCAAAATACCTTATCTTTAAAGAATTGTTACAGTAAAGATTAAAAAAAGCATTGGAAGATATATGGCATACAGTACCTACAACACTTATAATGGAAACCCAATCCTCAAAATGACATCTTATAAACTACTTTTTCCAGAAAGCAAGATTTTGCCAAAGGCTCAGAGAAAACCAACTATTTAGAAAAAGGTGCCTCAAGCCTGACGTACTTGTTCAGTGTTCTTAATCAGTGTATCAGTTTTATTCCTGAATGAAACTACTCCCAGTACTGTCTATTTTGGATAAAGTTAAATATTTCGTAAATTTAACTCAAAGTTGTTTACCTCAAATTGTTGATATACATAGTTTGAAGGAAAAGCAATTTATGTATGCTGCATAATGGAATTTTGAAACATCGTAATGTGCCCAACTTTTCCCAAATAAAATTTGGTTCTTTGTGAGACAAGTGAAAGTTTGTTCTGGTGCAAGTAATTTTTTGTTGGTTTTTTCAGATGTAATCATTTTAATGCATGGGTTTTTCTCCATAATTACATACCAAGCCTGACTTTATGAAATTTAACCTTTAAGACATTTATTTCACAATCTTAAATCTACATAAAAGTATTTTGGAGTACAGAAGAATTCAATTTAGTTTTCTAAATATGAGTTATTCAAAGAGCTGAAAAGCACACCCTTGAGCCTAAACAAATAATTATAAGAAAACAGAAACCTGGACAACAAAACAGTATGAAGCAGATAGACTATACTCAACACAGTGAGTAGCTATATAACACCAATTATATGAACGGTTTATAAACATCCCTGATCTAATGAACATCAGGTTCATGTACACCCTTCATATTTTTCAGATAATATATTCAAACAAAAAAAAAACTTCTGAGTTTAAAATAAATTCTTAACTACACATTTGAGTTTGGTGTCCCTGTGACACCAAACATGCTTGCCCTTTCAGTTGTGGAAGCATTATAATGTGATGACCAATCCCATTATTCTATTGGTAAAAGAGTTGGCAGTGAGTGGTGATGACTAGCTGTCTTCCCTCTAGTCTTATGCTGCTAAATTAGGGACAGCTAGCACAGATAGCCCTTGAGTAGCTTTGTGCAAAATTCAAAACAAACAAACTTGTCACATCTCCACACATGTTAATTTATTAGAGAGAGAATAAACTACATTTCCTTTTATTAGTTTATGATAACATTAACACATGCAAAGTGACGCTAAAACTGTTGTCTTCTTTCTAAAATCCTTTTTTCCTTTTAAACGATCCCTGATAAAGCAGTTTTTAACAATTATTACTAGAATCTAAGTTAAATTTTTCTTATGGGTTTTTTCTTGCTAACCAGGTATTCCAAAACAATGACATCTAGATGTTCTATCACCATCACTCTTGAATTCACTATGGAAACTGAATAAATCACGTCCAACCTGTTTACGAGAGTACAGCCAACAAGTCTTCCATGTCACAACATAGTGGCTCGAATCTGTGATAGAGTGACAAGAAAACATTTACTCAAAATATTCCATCTATTTCTCCTAATTTATGTTGTAATCTTTGTATTTCTCAAGAGATTAATTAGCTGTTCCAACTTACCCTTATCACTTAATTTGGACAAAAAACAGTTTCTTTAACATGTTTTAGTCACCTAAAGTATTTTATACACAGAAACTACCTTTTCAACAATGAAAATTAAACCTTTCTGATATGTAAAGAATGTACTAAATAGTATTTTGATATAATAATAAAAATCAAATAGAATCTTACTAAACTAAACACCATTCTTCTAGTAAATTTCAAAAACAACACAAAAAGGTATAGAATAAAGCAAATGCTAAAAAACAAGCACGGTTCTCTAATAATATCAGTAATATTAGAGTAATTATGGAATAAGTGTACTATTGTACTAACTAGTATCTAAACATCGCACGAGACAATAAAAAAATATGCAAGATAGAGTATGTCACAAATGTCTGTATTGTTATTAAGTTAAATTCAAGCCTCACATCAATCAATCAATATGTTAAATTGGTCTTAATACAAGTGACAGTAATATAGAAGTCAGCAAACCTAATCCATCCAGATGTGTCATTACGTGCTTAAAAGATGTGGGGCTCTGTCCCATAGATGCAGGAATTTTTGGTGTTTCAGTAGGTTATTAAATCATGGATTTCTATTATGATTTCTCAAAACAACAAACTGGGAATCTGGGACATGAGCACCGAGTTCCATCAACTAACAACTCCTCTGTCCTTCTTCCTTTAAAAAGATAATTAACAACTCAACAAGTTACGCTTTCAGCAGTTTTAAAAAAATAACATGAAAATAAAAGAAATCAAGTCCAAAAGTTATAAACTAAATTATGCATGAGTGTCCATGTTTAAATGAAGTTGATATCTTATATTATCAAACTAAAATTGCTTTGCATTTGTTCCAAGTGTACTTCACAATATTTGATGAACAACTATGGTCTTCTGCAAATTTTTTAAAGATCCAATTAGCATTATGTAAACATTAGATTTCAACAGAATTCTATCTTTTGCCATTTTAATGATAACACGTTATATTAACTGTACTATACAATGTTTTTGAAATAAAACATTCTATACCTTCGTGTACCTACACAAAAAATATTCAGGGGAGGTACAAAATCTCAAATTTTCGTCAACGAATACTAGTACAAAAACTGAAAAAAATCACGTCTAAGACTTCAACACTCAGTATTCAGATATTTCAAACAACTTTCATAAATCTACTGCAGTTAATCAGCTGTGACGATGTGTCACTTTTCTCTTAAAATCAATTAATTATTTAAACATGTGGCATAATAAATAAATGGATAAAATGAATAAATCAGTAATTTGCTGTCTTGGTGCTTTTTCCAACAATTTAAACTACAATGGTTTTATTACAGGGGCAAATTAAAAGTACAGAAGCAATGGGATATTCTCATAATTTGCATAATACTGTATGAGTTTTTCCTGCATGTTCAACAACCAAAACTATATACAAACAAATGGCCTAAGCATGGGCAATCTGATATCACCAGTTTTAGCCAATATTTTTATGACACAAATTGAAACACAAGCAATTAACACAGCATTACATCCACCACTATACTGGTACAGATGTGTAGGAGAGACGATTGTGGGATTCACATCTACAGAAAACACAATTCTTTCAATCACATTAACTCCATACATCCTAACATTAACTTCACATGTGAACAGGAATCGAATGTATTTTTTAACCTCAAAATTACAAAAACTGATACACAATTTAAAACAGAAATCCACCGAAAAATCACCCATACTGGACTACACATTTCTTGGGACTTAGCATGTGAAACAAAACAAAAACTTAACACACAAAGAAACCAAATAAACACAGCCATAAATCTATGCTAACCAGATAAAATTAACGATAAATTAGACAAAATAAAACAATACTTCATCAACATCAATAAGTTTCCTCCACAAACCGTAGAAAACATTATACGCGGACACCTACACAGAAAGCAAAATCAACCAACAAAAGTAAATATATCTCACGAATCAAAAAATCACGAAACCATATACTGTTGTACACCATATATTCCTGACATCAGCAGAAAATTAACCAACATTTGGCAAAAAATAATAACAAAGTATGACATTCCAGTTAATACTAAATTTATTCAAAAACCAGTCATAAAACTAATATATATACTATGTAAAAACTACACTGACAAACACAACACCAACATTATTTATAAAATACAATGTGATAACTGCCACGACTTCTATATTGGAGAAACAAGTAGAAAAATGGAAACCAGATTCAAAAAACACCAAAAGTCACCTTCACACATTTGTGAATACTGCAAATCAAATAATCAGAGCATAACCATAGAAAACACCCAAATACTAAATAAAGAAACAAACATAAACAAATGCAAAATTAAAGAAGCCTTACTTATGTAACAACTCAAGCCCAAAATAAACCAATACAAAGGAACACCTATATGCCTATATTAATAAATATAATCACACATCTAAGCACACCCTCTTCATTTCTACACTTAATTACACAACTGCCTTCAAACATGTGGTCAGTCACTATTGAATTACCTCTTTCTTTCTTTTTGAACCTGATGACAACTGAAGGTCAAAACGTTGTTTGCTCCTCTACATAGTACTTTCTCTTCCCATACCACCTGTTTTTTACACATAGTTTTCTCTTCAAGTGGGTTTTCTCGTCATCACGGATTATTATTTTTATTTTAATGTTGAAATAATTAGTGGCTGCTTATAAACTTTAGAGCTTATCAATCATGAAAGTCAGTAAACTTTGCATGTTTATTTTTAAATAGAAATAATGTGAAAGAAACGTTATACAGTTTACTTTCATAAGAACTTCTATGTTGCAGGACCAAAGAATTTGAAACAAGCATGTGGGTGTAAAAGTTTCAGGTACTAATATATATTGATCATTTTACAGGTTAGTTTGTTATTGTTCAAATGGTTTTTACTGAATGTAAAACAGTAAAGAAATAAAAGAAAAGTTTTTGAGGTTAAGTCCAGAAGAATACTGATTATAACAATTTGTTAATGTTTTTAAAAAAGCTATATTTCTAGTTAGAATCTTGAATGGAATGCATGAAACTTACCTTAACAAAAATTGAAAATTCCACACAAGGTTAAAAGCAATTATCTGTAATTAAAAAAACACAACAGAATAACTCATGAGAATAGGGATAAAAAGGTGCTGTTGTTAAATGTATTTTTAAGTAAATGTATAATTTCGATATTGTCACTAAAAAAACATTAAAACATTTTAATATTATTTACAAAATAATTATCCTGAAATGTTTTTTGAATATACATAAAATATGAGTACTACTAGAGAAAACTAAAACATAAAAAATTTCTCCTCTTCCTAGCTCAACATGGGTCCCATAAAATTCCTGTTTACTCAAATGAATCATGAGTTGCGAGTTTGGAATCTTCAGGTTACTTAGAGAAACATTTTTTAATGCGAGCTACTGTAGCCATGCTATTTATCTATCCAATGCAAAAACATGCTATTTTACACAAAGAAGCAAATAACAATGTGAAAGATAGCGTACTGATGACCTATGTATGTTTGTACTGTTTATCACCAAACTACACAATAGGCTATCTGTACTATGCCCACCATTCATATCAAAATCCAATTTTTATTATTATAAGCCCTCAACCTTATTGCTGAGCCACTGGGAACACACTGCTGCACTTACTGGAAAAGAGAATTGTAGAATAACATAAACAGATATTTGTTACTAGCAATCACATGTGCAAACTTTGGACCTACCTCTAACACTGCACAATTTTGCTTCATTTTGAATGGTGAAACTTAAAAATAGATGAACCAATAAAAATTATATGTTCTTTCAATCGCAAAGAAAAGACAGAGAATGAAAGTGAGAAAAGTATGATTCCTTATCAACATATTTTTCTAGCAAAGTGAAGAAGCAAAAGCTTAAAAATGCAAACCTAAATATACCAAAGATACGTGAATGAGACAGTGTAACACAGATAAGCTGTTTATATAACTAGGTTTGTTGCTGTAACATAGGCCGTTAATGGGAGAAACATTTCACTAGTAATGTTAATGTGTTAAATGAAACGGGTTATTTCAAGCATAAATCATTAACAGGAAAAAATTGTTGAAAAAATTTTCTTTCACCTTTCAGTAAACTACATTTTCTTTAGAGAAAACTTTCAGTACATATTTTTAAATCATTGCAAATAATTTCTAGTAAACACAGAAATTTGTACAGTATAATTACACAGACCTGTGGTGGTTTTATTGTCTTGAAATTTTTACGTGTTCTAAAATAATTCCTGTGTGCGGGATTTGAAAATGGGATTCATTTTCCTCTGTCATGTTCAGATTTTTCACAAAATGTCATATGTACTTTTACACAAGTGAATAATTTTGTTATGCTTAAAATGCTGACAACTACTGGCTGTGGTAAACATAATAACAAATCTAAGGAAGAGTTTGTTTTTCTTCCTTCCTAATTTTTAAAAAAACCCTCATGTGATAGAAAAAAAAAGATTATTATTTTCAAAATCTGCACAGATCAAAATCTATCATTAAAACCAAAACAACTTTGATGAAGATTAAATTTGCAGGCCTGTTTTATTTAAATATTGATGTTGCTTTTATAACTTATTAACATAAGCAAGGGCAAGTCTCATCTCTGTTCCTATAAATGACTGGAAATCTCTGATTAAAATTTCAAAAATTCACAAGAAGTGACTTGGAACCGTGAAACAGTTTTAATGGTAATTAAGATAAAAAAAAAAAGTTATGCTGTAACTGGAGAGAGCAATGGAATGTCATCCTTTAGTTATGATCAATGAATGTGAACACATTGGATGGATTAAATTAAAAACAAACAAACAATTCTTTCCAGTAGCTTTCCCTAGAGTAAATATGTTTTTATTTCATTATTTCTGTTCCTGTTGAATGTTTGTAATTTCTTCATGATGTGGAAATAAAAGTACATTGAAGCTAGACATTAAAAAATAACAGATTAGATATTATTCAGATAACCCATTAAGTTTATGAATTGTATACTGTTACAAAATTTTGTGACAATTTCTTTTTTTTAATTCTGGATCATCCTTCTAACTTTGTTTGTTCCAAGGTCATATAATGGAGTTAAAAAGTTTTGAACTTTCAAATGTGTAGTTTGTAAAAGTCGGGGTTTCATATTTTTTGGATGGGGAGTACATTTTCTTCAATAAATAACTGATTTTTTTTAAAGAAACTTCATGTTACCATATCATTTGTTTTTAGTTATAATAAAAAATTTATTAATTAATGTTTACAGATTTACTGCTACATGTAATATAATTACATCTGTTGCCACGTTTACTTTTTTCCCTACTTTCAAAAAGTCACCTGATTTCTGAAGCAAAATACAGGGTGGTCGCTAGAAAAGCGGAAAATTTGAGGGTCAAATGAGATCAAGAATAAAATGCGTGCTTACTCATTTCTATTTTGATTTCTTTACATCATGAATAAAATGCATGATTTTAATAATTTTGGGCATCTATGAGTGTAATATAACATATGCCTTTAAAAAACTTTGTAAAAGTTATTCTTTGTAAAAATAATTAGCTGTTTGACAAATTTTCCGCTTTTCTAGTGACCACCCTGTAGAAAAACAAAATATTCATTTAATGATTTGCCTGAGTTTTGGTATAGTGATATATATTCATGTGGAAGTTGCTTAATAATTCTTAGAAGAATTTTGATTCTTATGAAAACAACTGAAAAACACTTTACATTCTGTGAAAATTTTACGTAAAACCATAACATGCCAACAGCAAATCTGAGAAAAACCAATCTGGGATTTGAGGTCTCCAAAATGCTCCAGATGATATTCAGATGTTATGCCAAAATACAGCTATTATTGAACAAGTATATTTACTGACAACAACACTTCACTTTCCTAACATGAGAAATGGATCATTCCACGTCAAATCATCAAGGGGGCTGCAGGTGATCACCACAGAATGCCTTGAAAAAATTCACGTGTTCATCTACCAATATAATGAAAATTGGCCAAAGATTAGATCAATATCTGTAATAATTTCTGATTTACAGCTTTGTAAAATTGAATTACTTTATTTTTTATGTTTGGCAAATTCATTTTCAGGCAAATTTGGCTGCTTAAAGCTGCAAGAGTAATGGTGGAAGAAACCTGAAATGTGTTACACTGACTGAATTAATCTCACATAATTCAAAAATGGTCTCAAACCTAGTTTATCTCTCTTAGAATTTTCATAGTGAGGCTGTAAAAATCACCTGAAAACCCCGAATCATAAAAAAACATTGGTATATTTAATAAGCCATAGCTCTAAGACTTAATATCATACAAAGCTGAATTTTGTTTTCAAATTTGCTATAACATATCAGTTGATAAATCAACAATTGTTGTAACGAAAAGTATATTAGATCTTCTGTAAAAAAATGTGGTTGCATGCAACCTTTTATGACTTGGCTAAAAATAGCCCCACTTCAGGCTACAGTTTGACCATGTCACCAGTTATTCAACCTCCTCAGATTTTTACCATATATTCTTACATCTCTGAATATGATCTTCAAAAAAATCAAGGTGTTCAACCTACTTTTTGAGTTATAATTGCCTATAAATAATCAAATTTTAAAAGTCTCATATGAACCATTGGACAAAGGACCACATTCAGTTCTTTCTTTTCAATCAGTAATCAGTCCTGCATCACTGTGTAAAGTTTGATCTGCTTCAGCACTATGAAAAATACAAAACTGTGACAGGTATTATGTCACATTATAGCTTTATTCCCCACTCTACCAACAAATTGTATATGAGAAGGCTATCAGATGATGATGTGTACACAGTTGTAACTGTTGGTTGTAGCAGGGAAAGTGATGCTGCAGCAGCTCAAATAGGGTCTAATGATGGCAGTGACAATTATCAACCGGGTAAAATATGTAATGTGCATATACGACCATGAATGGTATGTGGGAAACATAAAATATAGATCAGATTAACATTCTGATGTGTTGGTGTCATTTATGAAGAAATCAAGAAACCAACTATTCTCGTGGTCTGCAAGGTCACGTAAAGTTGAAAGCTGGATTCCTTTCCAACATATTCTTTAATAAGTACACCTACCATGCAAGGCAGTATTGCTCTCCACTATGTTTTAAGTCAAAGTGATCTCAACATAATCAAACTCGAATTTCAGAAATTTATTCAATCTGACTGAACAAACCAATGTTTGATGCTGTTGAGACTAATTTATCACCAAAGCAGTTTTGGAAACATTTCGTAGTCACGATTATTTCAGTTTGGTGTAACTATAATCTTTCTCAGTGATCCCCTGTTGTAGCACTGTGCTTTTTATGTCTGATTTACCTTTGTATTTATTATATTATGAATATTAAACTCAGTCATACCTGCATAACTGTAATGCATACACAATATATTTGCATTGCCGTGTAATCTAACTAGTTATGTCAATAAACTTGTTCAGAAATGAATTAATTCTTTCTTGTTTCTTACAACTTCATTATTTAGTATTGTGAAAGGCTGATTAGAATATTTCAGTGGGATTCATAACATTCTGACAGGTATACTTCAAACTTGTATGGATATATTTGCACACAGATATATCAGGGGATACTTTAAAATGAAAAAATTATAACTTAAAATTTTGGTTGAACACCTTGATATTTTTTGTAGATCATATTCAGAGATGTAAGAATATATGGTAAAAATCTGAAAAGACTGAATAACTGGTGACATGGTCAAACTGTGGCCTGAAGTAGGGCCATTTTTAGCCAAGTCATAAAAGGTTGCATGCAACTACATTTTTTTCAGGATATCTAACAAACTTTTCATTACAACAATTGCTGATTTATCAACTGATATGTTATAGGGTGTTTGACAAAAAAAAATTCAGCTATGTATTAAATTAAGTCTTAGAGCTATGGCTTATTAAATAAACCAATGTTTTTTTATGATTTGTGGTTTTCAGGTGATTTTACAGTCTCACTATAAAAATCCTAAGAGAGATAAACTTGGTTTGAGACTATTTTTGAATTATGTGAGATTAATTCAGTCAGTGTAACAAATTTCAGCATTCTACCACCATTACTCTTGCAGCTACAAGCAGCCAAAGTTGCCTGTAAATGAATTCACCAAAAATAAAAACAAGTTAATTAAATTTTACAGGGCTATAAATCAGAAACTATTAGAGATATTAATCTAATCTTTAGCATTTTTTCATTATATGGGTAGATGAGCACATGTGAATTTTTTCAAGGCATTCTGTGGGAATCATCTCCAGCTCCCTTGATGATTTGACATGGAATGACCCAAACACATTTTAATTCTTAGTTGATAATTCTACCTCTCATATCATAGTGTGAAATAAGTCAACCTATGGGCTGGTTGTTACACATTATTAAGTAAAATTAGATATACTTAGCAGATTTTGGCTTGGCTAAAAATGTTAATGCTTCACTACATCATAGTAGTAAAGTCAAATTATGAAGCCTTTTATAAAAAAAATAGGCTATCTGTACCAAACAACTGGTAAAAGAAAAGTTGCACGTGGGGATAGTTATTAGCCATGCAGGGATGGGCTTAAATTATGCAAGATCAATTTTAAATTAATAACTTATCTGATGCACAGGGGTGTTTCTTTTTTATTTTAATTATTTTACTTCCTTCATGTTTATTTATTTTGGTTCAGTTAAATAACTATGCATTATTTTTATTTTTTGTTAAAATAGATAATATTGAAAAATAACTCAGTAATGGGATTTTTTTTATTTGCCCTGATGTAACTTTATCCAAAAAAGATGAAATAATGGTAGAGGCAAAATAAAGTAAAATATTTCTCATCTCTAATATATTTATTTCAATAAGTAGTTATTAGTTGTTTGGTGTTCACTGGCACAAAGAAAATAGGCTATCTGTATCAAACAACCGATAAATGAAAACTTGCATGTGGGGATATTAATAAGCCATGGTGGGATGGGCTTACCAGTGGAGATAGCAGCTCATCCAGTAACACACCTAACTCAGTCAGCTACACCTGGATATGAAGGCCAAAGGGAAGAATGGCAGACTGTTTATTACAAAAGACATAGTCACTGAGGAAGAAAGACACAACCCCAAGTAGGATGCCATGGTAAGGATCAAAGTTTAATGGCATATTGCAAAGAAAGTTGCAAATAATGGAGATAAAGAGGGGGTTCATGAAACTCAATGTACAAACTTTGGACTATAGAAGTGCTGAAAGCCTTCATGCAGACCCAAAGCCTCAGATGGTGAATGGAGTCCAGCATCTTTAAGGCTGAGATCTCGGTAGAACCGCTGACCAAAGACCCATAGTCCAGTTTGGTGTGAATGTGAGAACAATAAATCATAAGCATGGAACATGGTTATGCTCACCAAGAGGTGGAAGAGAGGACATGGAGGATGCTCAGTGCCTCCGTACTTTTGACACAATGTTCAAATTCAAATCAAGTGATCCATGGTGGAGTACAGTTAATATAACTGGGTGGGAAAGAGAAAGCTGTTTAATTCAAGAAACCAAACAAAAAGAGCATTAACCATCATCTTGAATACCTTACAGAGTCAGCTAGTCAGAGCAATTAGAGGATAGTTAGAAAAAATCTTGGAATCCTTTCCAGGCTAAGAGAAAGGGAGGACAACAAACTGGCACTAGGTATCAAGAAAAATTATCCTGACAGATCCAATAAAAAACAACTAGAAGAAAAGCAAGAGAGGCAGAAGAAAGATGATGTGGCACCTCATTGTGGACATCACCAGGTCTGACCAATGTACTACTAGACTGATGATGAATACACTTGGGTTCCTTCAGTGTGAAGGTGCAATTACACTCAGAAACAATCTGCCCAAAAGAAAAAAGGTGATCATTCTACCCGAGACTTGATGGCCAAGAAGGTGGGGGAAGAAACAGAAGTGCTAGATACATGAAAAAAGCTCTTGTCAAGGGTATAAGTGATGCTCTTGACATCAGCAAATTACTGGCCACTGGATAACTGCAAAAAGTATCCCAGGCTTGTTTCTGAATCTTTCGTACCTTTTGGTAGACATGACCCCACCATGGAAGATATGTCAAGGATTTAGGAATAGAATGAGCAGCTGCCTAAACAATGCTGTCAGTCACTGCTAACACACAATCATCTACCTATGGCAAACAGACCATAGCAGGATCAAGTTCTGAGAGACTGGTGATAGAGGACCAGTTGGCATGGTCCAAGTTCCATCAAGGTACACAGGTCGGGTGCCGCTGTTCATGACAAATCTCCCTCAGAATGACAGGAAAATTATCACTGCCCCATGGGTCAATGGCAACCCTTCATGAAAGGCAAGAGAAAAGTGAAGGGGAACAGATAAAGAGATCAACAGCAGTGAAAGACTGACATGAAAATATGTATAAGAATAAGAAATGAAGAGAGAAAATGGTTGTGATCTGAGAGCATACGTTCTCCAGAACGACCCCTCCCATCAATATCAGCATCACCCCAGAGAGAACTGTCCACATTAAAGTCACCCATTAGACAACCTGTCATTCCAGTATAAAGAAAACTGTTGATTGTATCAACAGGTGTCATTTTTATTTAACTGGAATCTCTTCTGGGAAGAGAACACTTTGGTTTACAACCATGCTGTTTGTCTATTAGAAGGAGGTCTGTCAACTTCCATGAATTCTGCCCTGAATTTAGTGCACAGGTATCTGTCAGTAAATGGATATTTGAGTGACTTAGGGAATAAACAAATAATCATTCTACATCTTAGGGCCAAATAAGGTGGACCTGAGCAGAAACCAGAAGCCTAGGCCAAAGAAAGTGAACCCAGATAGTCTCTGGAAGGGATGGTGGGTGACAGAAACCCGAGTAGACATAAACTTGTCAACTCATTTATCCATAGAAGGCAAGAGACTCCTCACATCATTTAAAAATGACTCTGTTGGAAGCATGGAAAGATGTATCTGCACTCCCATGGTAGCAGTGGAGCATGATGCAGCAGTATATGTCCAAGATGGAGTTAGGGACAATAACTTCTGAGCCTCAGGGTAAGAAATTATGTTAATTGTCTTCAAATGCTGTACCTCTTTATTTTCTATCCACCTAGGGTGAGAATGAACATAATAGAGGTAAGAACCACTACAATTAACACAGTAAATGTCTAGGTTGCACCTCATACATCATGGTCTTTACCATTGCAAGAAGCACACAAAAAACCACAGCATGATGCCTTTGAGTGACCAAACCACTTACACTTGAAAGTTCTCAGAGAGTTTGGAACACATGATCATACTTTACAGTTCAGACGATCCACCGTGAAAGCAGCAGCAGGTTGACATGGTGATGCAACTATCAAAATGAAAACACTGGTAAGCAATATAATTCCATGCTTAAGAGTGGAGATATGCCTCACTGTGGAAACCCTTTTGGTGGAGAAACCAGCAAGGATATCAGACTCTGGGATATTCTTCAAATCCCTCTCAACAATAACCTTTCAGGAGAAATTCTAAGCTGTGTAGGAAGTAATCCCAATGAGTACATCCCCAGTGGCCTTCAAATTCAAAGGGAATTCACCATGTTTCCACCAAGATGTTCCAAGAACATAGCTTCTTGACCAACTTAAGAGGACCAGTGAGCCCCTCTAATTCCTTCTGAATAAAAAGAGGAAATATTTGCCTTAAAGGTTTGTATGACAAAGAATGTAGTATGAAGAAATGTGGTATAGGTCTAGAAGGAGGTAGAGACTGCTGTCAAGTTTTCAAGACAGTCATTTACTATGGAATGATCTGTTTTTGAAATTTTTATTTGGATTTGAGGGATACATAAAGATGAAAGATCACATGCCCATTTACCCCACACATTATGGAGACCTATGAGAGGATGCACTACATTGCTAGACAAAAACATGACAGCAGCACCAGTGTTTCATGATCACTATACACAAACACCAGTATCAGACAATGCCTGCAACATCCCTTGAGAATGCCCAACAACAATACTCATCTGACCCAAGCTCAACAGGACCAGTCTATTCAACCTGTGGGGGCAACCTATCTGGAGGAATTCAAGGTCAAAGTGGTATGTTGGGATTGGACACCTGAACCACCAGAATTCTATCCTCCCCTTCATGAGTCGCCAAGTACAGGAAATGTGGGTAGACATTCAGATCCAGTGAAGGTAAACTGGAAAGACATAACCCTCTCTGGGAGGTCCCCTTATCCTGTATGGGCATCTACACCAATGGGAATGAGTAGTTATAAACAGTGTTTTCTCCAACAAGTATAATACTAAATCTGCTATCACAAGCACAAAGCTACAATTCTTAGTATTACTGTACAGACTTTCAAATATGTTTTCACTGTATGTGAAGTACATTGTGCCAATCTAAACAGATTAAAGAGGCCTGCTGCCTCACCTTCCAAATGTCTTATTTCAATGGTTTGACGGCATAGTTGACTCTGGTAGATGATAACATCTACAAAGATCTAAAGATTTTTCATATGCCTAAACACAAGAAGCATAGCTAAGCTATCATTTGATAACACAGTGTTGAGTTCACTATTAGGTGATTATCCTAGGGGTCACACCTATATGTGCTGATCCCTCGTGTGGAGACCATCTACCTCACAGGAGATAGTTCTTTCATTGATGATACAAACAGTATTCTGGCTGTATACTGTTCTACTGATTGTCCATCTTGCTGTACCACAGTACATCATCTTCCAGCAGTCCCATTCATTCTTAATGTCATAATAGACCTCCCATGGTTGCGGCTTTTACCTCACTATTGAAGAAACAGTTAACATCCTACAAGTTCAGTTCAGAGGAAAGCTTGCTCTATGACTTTCAGCCTAATCCTTCTGCTGCTTGTAAGAAAACTGAATGATTCATAAGCAACAAGCAGTACTTTGCCACTCAGTAAGATAATGATCAATGCCCAACCAGATCTTTCATCATCTTTTGTAATGTTCACAATTTGTCTTCTAGTCTTCATACACATCTCACAAACAAGATGATCACTGTAGACATCATGTACTATATTCCAGTTAGACATGGTACTCAAGATGACAGTTTGTAAACGCAAGGACTACAAGAGTCTCCGACATTTTGATTCTCTGTGAATCTTGTTGGTTCACCTGAGTTTAGAAGCGTAAGACTGGAGGCTATACTGTGGACAGCAGGATGTGTACCTCAGCTAAGAGTGATTTTAACCTAACTCCCACAAAAGATGTCTAGCATTCTAATGCTAGATACACAGAAGTGTTCTCAATGAAAACAGGCTAAAACTTACAATATGCAGCATCACCTTTTTATGTACACATGGATCTGTAGCTTACATTGGTGATTATTTAACTGAAGGCTTTCATGATGATTATAACAGCTACTGCTGTCACGTTAAACTACAACGACAATTACATGCTCCATGTCACCATGTTTTATGAAATTAGCGAGAGAGAAATTCTCTAATTAGTGAGAGTGATAAATGCTCAAATCATACATGTACTCACCTAGAAGGAATGAAACGTGAGAGAGCTATGATTTGATAACATGCGAACTCACTGATAAACCCATGTTCCAAAAATATCATTAATTCATATCAGGCTCCATTAATTTAGCCAATTAAATCTCTGATTTATAAATAACTATATCTGAAATCATCAAACAATTTTTGAATAAAGAAATCCACCAGAATATTTCATGAAAAAATTACTTTCATTTCATAAGTGTCCCTTATATCAAACATAATTATAAATACTGTTACAGAAAGGAAGTTCCTACCTCATCTGCCACATCTTCTGCTTTATTTAACAATTTATTTTGATTCATAAACATGATGGTTCATACCTAGACAAGATAACAGATTGCCAGTACAAATAATGGTTATTATTAACCATAAAAAAACAACAGTCACTGGTAAAACAATATTCAACTGAATTCCAAGAAAATCTTAATTACATTGTATGTTTCCAACTGACTCTTGTATTTGTAATTTTATAATTGAAAAAAAGAACATGCATTGTAATCAATTTTATAAGCTGCAGTTAAGAACAAATATTTGTTTTTATGTCATTAAATTATACTGTACGGTGGTATAGTTTAGAACCTGTTCACTGATTCATTCCATACCTAAACATACTCTACAGTACTTCACGTTTCTCACGCATACAAGATTCACATCCCACACAGTAAAGAGATAACTTAGTGAAAAAGAATTGGTAATAAGAAGAAAAAGTTAAAAGGAAATGCTTTTCCATAAAATCACAACAACAAATCTTGCTTGTTTATCAAATTCTGACTGAAGAATATGATGAAAAAAATATCTAAAGTCAACACCAGGAAGGTTGGTTAGAATAAGTGAGTGAGATAATACTACTGTAAGCCACAAGAAACACATACTTCATAGCTGAAATTAAGCCAACTTGAGATTTCTTATCAAATAATCTTCCATATAAACTATGAATTATACAGAAATGCTGGAAAAAATTTTAATCAGAGTGTAATTACAGAATGGTTATTTAAATAAAAGCATATATTGTAAAGTGACTAAATGTTAACTTAAAAATACTCTTTTAAATGTTTAAGATTAATGGAAAGCCCCTCTGTCTGTAATAGAGTCAATTCAAGTGGGCTAAAATACTCCAAGTTTTTAAGAGATTGACAGAATTATTGGAGATCAGGTGAAGAGTAACTTAAATAACTAATGATAGAAGCAAACTGAATTTAGGAGATAAGATGTAATATTACAGCACATGATTATAAAAAGAGTAATACATTGCATTATGTTACACTAACATGAAATTTAAAAAGATATAAACAATAAGATATTTTTGGATAAAATTGTTTAAACTGAAGATTTCAGTTGCTGGAAAGTTCCTCCATTTCAGAAATTATATTGCTAGCAAAGACAGTTTTTAAAAAATAAATAGAAGGAGGGGGAGATAAGTCCAGGGTCATCAGATGGCTCATACAAAACCTTTCTAAGTTGACTTGTCAGAGTGCATTAAAACTTTGCCATGAAAATGGCTTTGGAAGATTGCATTTTATAATTAATTGATACAAAAGGGGCCCACATCTACATGATTAACCCCAGGCCTGGAATAACTTTTGGCATCTCCAGAAACTACAGTGTATGTCTGTAAATATTTGTGATGAATAAATACTTTTTCATTAAAGATTAATAAAATAAACTTTTTATTAAAAACTTAAAGTAGAAAGGCTTTTGTAAGTTGAAAATGGTAGTGTTAAAAAGGGGATATAGATTTAAATTCTATTACTGTTGGTAGTGGTGGTGCATGACTGATAGAGAACAACTTATCTAGCCAATTTTAACAACAAATGTCTTTGATAAGGCATGTAAATAGGCTAGCCTGCGAGGCCAAGAAGGAGAAGAGAATTAGTTTACGCTGTCCAAGATCAATGGTAAAGGACACAGTTGATGAAGCAGATGGGATAGTTAAGAGTGCTAGCAGTGACATAGCATTTGCTGCATACACGAGTTATTGATGTTGAAGAAAGTAGGTTTAGAGAAACTGATAAATGTATTTAAAGAAAAAGTTCAGAAACTTTAAATATTAAGGATACAGTTAAGACTTAATTGTGGGGGGATAAGATTATATGTAGTTTCACCAAGGCTGAATGTAATGGATGAATGTTTGGGATTGTGAAATTAAACTGCAGTTGTTGCTGAAGTCTAATTATAGAAACCTACTAGGTACAACACTATTTAACATTTATTATTAATTTTTAATTTGGAAATGGTTGAAAAAGTAAAAGCTGCTGGTCCATTGAGGCTAAAAGAAATTATGGAACATTTATTTAATCTCCTTACATCTAGCATACCTAAAGGCAGTACATTTCAAACACCAGCCACACTATTAGAAAAATAAAACTTACCTGAACTGAAGATCACTGACTTCAACAAAAATGTCTCATTGTCCTAACACGTTCACCATTAAATATGTTAAAATGTTGTGTTGATATTACAAGTTCCCTTAATATTCTTAAATATTTCTCATGAGATCTCTTCTAAATCTTCGTTTTTCATGAGTAAACTATCCTTTTATAATAACTATTTTACCTTTAAACCTTTTTAAACATTTCTCCACAATAATCCAAATAATGCTTAACCAGAAACCTATAAAACAAAGTTCTTTTCTACAGACCTATATTCAATGTTTCTTTAAATACAAACCAGAATCCTATTACTGTTCTACCACAGGCAACATCGTATTGCTTGGAAGTTTGATGGCTTAAAAATAAGAGATTCATTGGTCAGAACACTGAGATCGTAAATTATGATAATCCTACATGCATCAGTTTGCACTTAATAATTTTTTATTATTAAAAAAAAGTTATTTGCCAGTTATTTGTCCAGCACTTGAAGAAACACGAAATCAAAAATTACGATTTCATTTTCCCACAGTCTTCTCTCTTATAATATGAACTTCAAAAAGTGTAAAATGTAATTGTAAATAGTGTAATATTTCGAAATTCGAAGTTTTCGTGTTTTAGCCTTTCCACCCAGAGTCAACGTATTTGATCAAGACAAAGTTTAACTAAGTTACAAAATGTCACTGAAAGTTTAATGTTTCATTTTTAATTGAGATTTTACTATTCTCGCGCCAGTTTGAAAGTTTTTGACAATTGAGTAGCCTACACTAGCATAAAGTTTACTTCAGGTCAAATACAATAAACAATTAAAATAAGTTTATCACAAATACGTTATCATAATTTATAAAAATTACAGCATCTGCAACGTTGTTACTGCCAAAAACATAAAACTTCCCTCCTTCCTATTAACCGGGGGCCTGGCATGGCCTAGCGCGTTAAGGCGTGCGGGTTCACGCCCGCGTCGCGCCAAATATGCTCGCCCTCCTAGCCGTGGGGGCGTTATAATGTGACGGTCAATCCCACTTTTCGTTGGTAAAAGATTAGCCCAAGAGTTTGCGGTGGGTGGTGATGACTAGCTGCCTTCCCTCTAGTCTTACACTGCTAAATTAGAGACGGCTAGCACAGGATAATCTCTATAACTTCAAATTAATAATGCTGAATTTACTGTATTAGTTTTATGACATATTTTGTTATAATTTATATTGTATATTAATATATATGTAAAAACGGCTCGTTTAGGTTGAGAAAATTTTTTACGTCAGGTACACAAAGAAAGAAAGAGATAACTGATCGGAAGCTGACCACATGTTATCTCTTTCTTTGTGAACCTGACGATGACCGAAGAAGGTCGAAACGATGTTCCCTCCTCTACGCAAAAAAAAATTAATAAATAAATTCTCAACCCAAACGAGCGGTTTTTACATATATATTTCTCTACAAGTGGGTTTTCTCGACATCACTGATTATATTGTATACTGATACTATGTATGAAATAATTTTAATTATATTTTCAAATAATCAACATCAAGATAAAATTGATCATATTTATTCAGATAAATTATTTAAATGTATTATTCTTGTTAAACGTTTTTTAATGGGCGGAGAATTGGCTTGCAGTTATCGTGCCAGAAAATGGTTTTGTAGGTTCATTTCTTACACCCTGTTACCGCCGAATAAAACACAAACACAATAATATTTTGGAACGTGAAAGCGTTTCCTGGTTGATTCAGAAATCCAAATAGTTGATCACACAAGAACAGTCTAAAAGGTAGGCTACTTCCTTTTAATTCGATTGTTTTAAATTCAGAAATATGTAAACCACATACTCTCTGACTAGCATTGACTGATTATCCTTAATCAAATAAATACACTTATTACGACCTTTAGATAGTTGTTACTATTCAAGAAATATTTTTATATTTGTTTTTGTACATTTTATATTATCTTAAAGAATATTGTTAAAGTTGAATAATCAGGTTGTTGTTGTTTTGAATTAAGCACAAAGTTACACAATGGGCTATCTGTGCTCTGCCCACCACGAGTATCGAAACCCGGATTTGAATAATCAGGTATTAGGTAATTTCACTAATTTTATTTACATAACAATTCCGCTAGAGTCCCACACATATGTTAGGGCCGCGAAAGAAACATTTGACATTATTGGGTTGGTTTTTGAACTCCACGCAAAGCTACACGAGACCTATCTGCGCTAGCTGTTCTAAATTTAGAGGTGTAAGACGAAAGAGTAAGCTGCCAGTCCTCACCAGACGTTGCTAACTCTTGGGCTGCTCTTTTACCAACGAATAGTAGGACTGACCGTAATATTATAACGGCTTCCCGTCTGAAAGGGCAAATATGTTTGATATAATGGGGATTCAAACCCGCCGCCCTCACATTACGAATCGAACGCCTAACCACTTGGACATGCTGTGCTGACATTCTAGGCAACCGCCTACGTAGTCTTTCCTTAATTAACAGGGGCCTGATAAAGGGACAGTAAGAAAATTTTATACAGATTGATATTTAAGTTTCTCATTTTTGTAAAATTTGACACGTTAAAAAGTATTATCACCCGTTTTATTTCTTTACCAGTAAACATGTTATATTTTCACTCGTTTTTTCTTCTTTTCTTTAATTTTTGGTTAAGAAGCACAAAGCTAGGCAATGAGCTACCTGTGATTTACCCACCGCAATAATAGAAACTCGATGTTTGTACATTGTATTACGTGGTGTGTATTTTCCACTCGTTTAGTTAATGGCCCAGCATAGCCATGTGGTTAACGCACTTGACTCGTAATCCGAGGGTCACGAGTTCAAATCCCACACCGAACATGCTCGCCATTTCAGCCGTGGGGACGTTATAATGTGACGATCTATTCCACTATTCGTTGGTAAAAGAATTGGCGGTGGGTGGTGATGACTAGTTGCCTTCCCTCTAGTCTTACACTACTAAATTCGGAACGGATAGTGCAAACAGCCCTCGTAGAGCTTTGCGTGAAATTCATAGACAAACAACAGTCGCTTTTATTATCAAACTCTGTAATTCTTGTCAGTAGATCAAGTAATAGTTTCAAGTGGAATCTTCACTGTCCATTGGCCAGGTGATCTGACAGACACCAGTTGTTGCTTTCTTGTATCAGGGACTTAAATGTTTATTGACATATATAATACATTGATGGAACGTGGGAGAACAGATTAAACTGATTTTACATAAGTTTACAGACATTTTCGTGAGTATTTGTAGTTCATTACTTGTCCGCTATTTATGTTTCGTTTGTTTAACACAGCCAAAACTCTCTCAAGTTCTTGCATTAGAACTATGTGTTTCCGTTATTGTTAGAGTCATTTTTAAGTGAAATTGTGTTGTTAGTGAAAATCCCAGTTTTTCTTTGAGTTTCGTACTTCTAGTGTATTTACGTACGTTAAAGTGAAAGCATCTTAAATTAATTTGGGGTAATTTTATTTTGGTGTTTTTATTTCACTCTGTATAATTTACGAGAGGAAGCATGCGTGTAGAAAAAGAGTTATTTTCATTCAAAGTTTTGATTAGCTTTTTGCTGGCCCTCTGCTTTAGATTTATGTGTTGAATGTTTGAAAGGGGGTTAATCTGCGATAAAAAAAAAACAAACTCAACATATTTTTGCGGAGCACAGTGATTTTTGGTTTTTTGAATTTCGTGCAAAACTACTCGAGGGCTATCTGTGTTAGCCGTCCCTAATTTAGCAGTGTAAGGCTAGAGGGAAGGCAGCTAGTCATCACCACCCACCGCCAACTCTCGGGCTACTCTTTTACCAAGGAATATTGGGATTGATTGAAACATTATAACGCCCCTACGGCTAAAAGGGCGAGCATTTTTGGTGCGACGGAGATTCGAACCCGCGACCCTCGGATTACGAGTTGAACGCCTTAACCCACCTGTCATCATGCAAAGCATGCTTATGCTATGGCTGGGGTTGTGCACCCATAAAAAGATGGTGCTATGAGACTAGAGCTGGAAGAAATTTTACTCGAAATATAGCTTAAAACACTGCTTGACTGTTCACATAAAATCCACAAACATCAAATGAAACGTCAACAAAACAGCATTGGGAGCTAGATTTAAATTATCAGTAATATGTATGTGTTACAATAATAAAATACTGCACAGCCTATATACACAGTAGGTATCAGTTAAATTTTATTACTAATTTAAACAACTCTGTACGACAATAGCTATTTCAATGACTGGTTATCACACACGAGTATGCATACACTAATGAAATAACATGTTAGCATGCTTCTTTCTTATTGGTTGCTTTACAACAAATAATTTACATATAATTTCAACGTTGACAGGAATGTTGTAATGACTATTTGTTAAAGCCAAAGAGCTCAGTATTTTTCCATATTTAACCAAGCAAAAGCACTGTTTGATCCGGTTAATCGTGCAACAGATAAAGCTTTCACTCTTATTAAAAAAATAGTTGTGGCGTATTTATGTTTCACCTGCTAAGATATATTTATTTGGCATAAAAATTGGAAAGAATCAGAGATGTGAAACTCTTCACTAAGTTACTCACAACCTCTAGAGCAGTGGCTCTTAACCTTGTTGGAGGTACTGAACCCCGGAAGTTTTATATTTTCATTCACTGAACCCTTCGTAATTGGAAGAATAAAATATGATTTTTTTCAAACTCAAAACATAAGTAGATGTTTTATTAGTGTACAAAATGAACCATGCATTAGTCGCACACAATATCACTGTGTTCAAATAACAAAAACCAACAAAACATGAATTTCACACAAAAACATAACTCAATATTTACTACAAAGCAATGTGACTTTTGCTGTTGCCTTTCAGAGATAAGTTGAGAAATGCGCGGCTTCACCTTGACAAGTACCACTCTCATATCATTTTCGCAACAAAGCCTGTTCCTTTTCTTCATTTTTATGTCTACCATCCTCGAAAAGGATTGCTCTCAAAGATACGTTGTAACAAACGGTATGAGTATCTCAAGGGGTTTCTTAGCAATAAGAGGGTACGCTACGATTTGGTGACACCAAAACGTTGTTGTTCTGAAAAGTTGCTGTTGAACCTGACTCTGCTGAAGTTCAACAATGTCGTCTAGGTATTCATCATTGACATCTGTTGTCACAACACTAAACGTGAACGGCTGTCTCACCCATGCTAGATATGACTCTCTGGTGGGGAAGTATCTGTCGAGAGACTTTGCAAGCTCATCTAAATGCATATCAATTGCTTGCTTCAGTTCCCGGGTACAAAAATGTCTCCGATTTCAGACACATCTTCGATCTTACTTACACAGTCGTCCAGCAGGGAAAAGTTTGCGAAGTTATTATTCTCTTTTCGTCGTTTCCATAACGGTAGCTTTTTTTGGAAACCTTCAGGTTTTCTTCTGCTTCGATGATGTTGACTCCACCGCCCTGCACCTGTTGATTGAGAGCATTGAAGATATCGGTCATGTACGCCAAAATGAGAATAAACTAGGATTTTTCGAAACAAAATGTTGGTGCTCTCACGAAAACAGGACTAATTCCACACGCATGGCAAAAACACGATTCAGCACCTTTCCCCGGGATAACCACCGAACATTAGAATAGTACAGAAGTACCTCGAATTCAGAGCCCATTTCATTACACAGCTCTTAGAAGATGCAGTGCTTCAGGGCACTATTTCACACAAAGTTCACACATTCCACTACAATTTTTAATACTTCTGTCAGTTTTGAAGGCAAGGTTTTTGTTGCCAACGCATGCCTGTGCAGAACACAGTGCAATACAATGATGTGTGTTGCATCGGATTTCACCAGCGCACCAAAACCAGAGTTTTGTCCCAGCATGACTGGAGCTCCATCCGAACAAACTGCAGAAACCATATCCCACGAAAGATCGTTGTCTCTGAAAAAGTCATCCACAAATTTCTTCACGTCGACTGTCTTAGTTGCTGTTGTAAGAGGCTTACAAAATAGAAATTTTTTTTTCTCGTCGTTCTTCTCGTAGTGTACGAGTACATCAAGATTGGAAACGTCGGTGGTCTCGTCGAGTTGAAGGCTGAATTTTGCTGGGCTTGAAATCAGATCTGCAACTACTTGAGCCAAAATGTCATCGCTCATGTCATCTATTCTGCTGCTCATGGTGCCATTTGAAAGAGGAATTTGGAATAACTTATTTTCAGCAGCTTTTCCCAGCGTGATGTTCGCCATCTTCAACGCAGCTGGTTTTACGAGTGCTTCACCAATAGTGTGTGGTTTGCTCTGCTTTGCGATCAGGTACGCAACTTTGTACAATGCTGTGAGGATCGGTTTGTCGATGGGTATAAAGCCGAGAACAGACAAAGTAGCCTTTTCATCGAACCTGGCTCTCCTCACGTTGAATTCAGCAAGCGTTGTGTTCTTGTATTTCACATCTTCATGCAGATTTAGGGAATGTTCTCTTAGTTTTGCCGGTGCTGGACTAGAATTGCTAAACTTGGCATTGCAAATCATGCACTGAGGACGCTGACTCCCATTATGTTCCGTGATATACTTGAATTTATATTGTGCGTACTCGTTCGACCACTTTCTGTTACTGCTTGGCATAGTTAGTGGGGCCCAGCATGGCCAAGCGTGTTAAGGCGTGCGACTCGTAATCTGAGGGTCGCGGGTTCGTATCCCCGTCGCGCCAAACATGCTCACCATTTCAGCCGTGTGGAAGTAATAATGTACGGTCAATCCCACTATTCGTTGGTAAAAAAGTAACCCAAGACTTGGCAGTGTGGGTGTGGTGGTGATGACTAGCTGCCTTCCCTTGAGTCTCACACTACTAAATTGGGGACGACTAGCACAGATAGTCCTCGAGTAGCTTTGTGTGAAATTTAAAAAACAAACAAACAAACATTATTAGTAGAAAGGGATTGAAAGATTAGGAAAAAATCACAAATGACACACAATTACTACAGTCGCAAGTCGACTGCTAAGCGCACGAAGTTCCCTGCAGCTCAGATATTAAGGCTAAGTGATGTGACGTGGTCAGCTGCAGCTAATGATGGCCGAGTGGAGTATGACGTCCGAATCATACGAGTGAGGTGAACGGAATGGACACACACACATTGTGTGAGTCTTGACCTCCACCGAACCCCTGGGATTCAATTGAACCCAGGTTGAGAACCACTGGTCTAAAGTTAATATTCGTTTGGCAGTACTATGCATGTGGATGACGTAACAAAACAATCGCCCAAATTCGAAATTTCTTGTCATATTCTTCTCCTAAATCACGCCTGTTAAGCAATTTTACTCCAGCAAATGTTATATTTTGATGTTTTAACAATATAGTACTGTTTATATTCTATTTTATTTAATGAAGGTAATTTTATTTATTCAAAAATATCATGTGTGTTTGTATGTGATTTTCCTATGGCAAAGCCACAGCAGGAGCCAACCAAGGGGAATCGAATCCCTGATTTTAGCGTTGTAAATACCTATACTTACCGTTGCACTGGCAGGAGGCTTCAAAAATACTACTGCTTATAATATGACCGCTTAACTTTGTTGTAAAATGAGAATATAGGGCAAAAAAAGTGGAAGTCAATGTATTGTTTGTTTTGGAATTTCGCACAAAGCTACTCGAGGGCTATCTGTGCTGGCCGTCCCTAATTTAGCAGTGTAAGACTAGAGGGAAGGCAGATAGTCATCACCACCCACCGCCAACTCTTGGGCTACTCTTTTACCAACGAATAGTGGGATTGACCGTCACATTATAACGCCCATGCGGCTCGGAGGGCGAGCATGTTTGGCGCAATTCAGGCGCGAACCCGCGACCCTCAGATTACGAGCTGCACGCCTTACTACGCTAGGCTATGCCAGGCCTGAAAGTCAATGTAACATATTTCACATATCTCTTAACAATAGTGTATGTATAACGACTGAAAAAACAGGGTTGGATTAACAAATAATACTTATAAATACATGTGTGTGTACATATACATATACATATGAAGGAACCTGCGTAACGCACACGGTAAACTATCTTTCAACTATTTCATGTGTTGACAAGTAAGATTAGAACCTGAGTGAAGCGGAAAGAATGTTTTTGATTGAATATTAATTTCTTATTAATATTAATAATTTGTTTAAATGTTAAGAAATTCTTGTTCAGTTAATAATTTGTTTAAATATTAAGAAATTCTTGTTCAGTTAATAATTTGTTTAAATATTAATTAATCTCGGACATTTTGTTGCACTAAGTGTTGGTTAAATATATTTCTGTTCTTTTTTCTGCACTCATTATTCCAGAGGTCGCTATTCGAAAGAGCAATCAACTGTAATTTTAGACGAATTTCTGATGGGAAAACTAGAGAAACCATAGGTAATAGGTAAAAGCGAAAATCCGCTCTGTTTCAAAAACTTAAGGAAGAATGAACTTCCTGTGAAATGGAAAGCGAACAATATAGCGTGGATGACAAGTGCTATATTCGAGGAATTTTTTAACAAAATAAACAATTGACTGGAACAAAAAATACGAATATTATACATGTCCTAGATAATGCAACTTGCCACCCAAAAGTTCAGCTTTCAAATATTTGCATATTATTGGAAATATGAACGACTGAAGAGAACATCTGAAATGATCATGAAATTTGATGTGTCAGATGCAATTTATTTTTAAGTCATTCAATCAAATGCGTAATAAAAATGTGCTTTCGAAACTGTGGATTTATTCTTCATAATGGAGGAGATTGTGGAAAAGTTGTTTGTTGTGACGATTCTAGTGAAATCCAAACTCTGATTGAGAATATTGATGCAGATGATTTTGTGAACGTGGAAAGTTTTATGAACGTTGACAAGAATGTTTCAACAGAAACTGAAGAAATTGATTTAAAATATACAATAGAATCGCAAGATGGTAACAGTGTGAGAAATCCAGATGAACAAAATGGAAAAGATAGTGAGGAGATAGAAATTCCAACTTCTTGGCAAGTTATATTAACGCAATCAAATTGTGTGCAAAAATGAAGGGGAAAATGAACTTCATGAAAAGGTCGTAGAACTAGCTTTCTCTTTCAACTGCATAAGAAAGTGCATTAAAAAAACGAAACAGTTGAAATTGGACATTTTCTTCAAATAAACTTAAGATTATGTGCACTTATGTATATTTTGAATGTCTATTTTTGTTCTTATTCTACTAAATATAGCATAAACAGAATAATAATTTTATTTACAAGCGTCTTACTTCCTTTGAGTCTTTTGTTTTGAATTTCGCGCAAAGCTACTCGAGGGCTATTTGAGCTAGCCGTCCATAATTTAGCAGTGTAAGACAAGATGGAAGGCAGCTAGTCATCACCACCCATCGCCAACTCTTGGGCTATTCTTTTACCAACGAATAGTTGGATTAACCGTAACATTATAACGTCCTCACAGCTAAAAGGGCGGGCATGTTTGGTGCGACCGGGATTCGAACTCGCGACCCTCAGATTACGAGTCGAACGCCTTAACACGCTTGGCCATGCCGGGTCTTCCTTGAGTCAAACAATTATAACGTTCCGCTCAAAAGATATACATAATTAGAGAAATGCACGTGTACTGTCTTAATCAGAAAATCTGATTATGTCGGAAATTTTACACGATCCCGAGCTACGATTTAGACAGCTCGATAAATACGGTGAACTTTGGTTTTGCTCAACACTTAGGTGTTTTAACAGTGATTTTAAGCGAGCGATTTTTATGACCACCATTTTCTTTTATCACGATCACTATTATTAACTACTACTTTACTTAATGATACAGGCCAGTCATAACCAGGTGGTTAAGGTGCTCGACTCGTAATTTGAGGGTCTCGGGTTCGAATCCCCGTTGCACTAAACATGCTCGCCTTTTCATTTACGGTCAATCCCGCTATTCGTTGGTAAAAGAGTAGCCCACGAGGTATCTTCTCTCTGGTCTTACACTACCAAAATAGGGACGGCTCGCGCAGATAACCCTCGTGTAGCTTTGCGCGAAATTTAGAAAAAAAAACAACTTAATGATATATACTTAAACTGTCGTCGTTTGGAGGAAGAGGTCAAAGTGCACCTGACGCTCAAGGGTACTTATGATTACCCAAATATCGAGAGAGAGAGAGATACATAATTGATAATATGTGAATAATGGACTAATGCTCTGTACTTCAGACAGCTGAGACACTTCTAAAAGAGTGAAACCCTATCTCAAAACTTAATTTAAATAATTTAAGAATATTAAATGTTCCATTTAATGTAGGCCTGGCATGGCCAAGCGTGTTAAGGCTGAGGGTTGCGGGTTCGCATCCCCGTCGCGCTAAACATGCTCGCCCCTTTTAGCCGTGGGGGCGTTATAATGTGACGGTCAATCCCACTGTTCGTTGGTAAAACAGTAGCCCAAGGCCAAGAGTTGGCGGTGGATGGTAATGACTAGCTGACTTCTTTCTAGTCTTACACTGCTAAATTAAGGATGACTAGCGCAGATAGCCCTTGTGTAGTTTTGCGCAATAATTTCAAAACAAAACAATCAAGAGAAACATTCCGTCTATCTGTGGACGCATCTCTTCCTAAATACGTTGATATATTCTGACCAAATTGGCACATCAACTTAATAGTAAAAAAACAGAATAACACAATTCATGTTAAACTTTCACTCTATTGTTTGTTTGGAATTAGTCATAAAGCTACACAACAGGCTACCTGTGATCTGCCCTTGACGAATCCAAGTCCGGTTTCTAGTTGTGTGTGAGTCTGCAGACATTCTGCTATGCCACGAGGAGAATGGGAGGGGGCTTTCTGTTGAAAAAAATATCAAATATATTAGATATCTTATAGATCAGTCTGTATATTATTAATCTCTTTATCAGGATTTGGGTAATCATATGTACCCTGGAGGGTCAGGTGCACTTACACTACTAAATAAGGGACTAGCGCAAATAACCCTCCCGAACTTTGCGTGAAATTCTAAAAAACAAACAATATATTTAATTATATCTGACAAAAAAAGATAAACCGTTAATTGGAAGTCCATATGAACCAAAAAACTTAAAATAAACGAATAAACAGATAGTTTTGCAACAATTTGGAACTTTGTTCCAAACATTTTGGGTTACTACGATAAAACATAAGTTGCATGCTTTGTGAAAAATTAAAAATATGAGACTCAAATTCAACACTTGTCTGATATTAATATTCAAGAATTGTTTTGAATGACATTTCAACTGTAGGCAACTGCCCTAATTTTTCTTTACATGAATTGAATCGTCATAGTTTTGTTTTGTGTTCAAACGAAACTGTTTTTGTATAAACATGTCTTTTGTATTTTTTAATCATTTTTGAAAAATTTTAGTCTCGTATTCAACTCTGTTTGTATGTGCTTTTTCTTATAACAAAGCCACATTGTTTGTTTGTTTCGAATTTCGCGCAAAACTACACGAGGGCTATCAGCGATAGCCATCCCAAATTTAGCAGTATAAGAGTAGAGAGAAGGCAACTAGTCATAACCACCCACCGTAAACTCTTGGACAGATCTTTTACTAGCGAATAATGGGATTGATCGATCCCATATAACGCCCACACGGCTGAAAGGGCGAGCACGTTTGGTGTGACAGGGATTCGAACTTGCGACCCTCTGATTACGAGTCGAATGCCTTAACCCCTGGGCCAAGCCACATTGGGCTATCTGGTGAATCTACCGAGAGGAATCGAACCTCCGATTTTAATGTTGTAAATCCCTAGATTTACGCTGTTAAGCAAGGGATTGTATTCGACTGAAAAATGTGTTTGACAATTGTTTTATTGAAATAGAATAATTTCTTTCTAATGATACGCCAATTTCTTGCAACAAAGTGCCGAGTTTTTTGCAACAATGTGTATTTTTGTATCTCATAAAACACAAACTATAATCACCAAATTATTTACGTAATTAGTTTCTCACTTGAAACACACACATGCCTCCCAGTGGCACAGTGGTATGTCTGCGGACTTACACACTAAAAACCGGGTTTCGATACCTGTGGTGGGCAGAGCACAGATAGCCCATTGAGTAGCTTTGTGCTTAATTCTAAACAAACAAAAAATAAAACACACACTCTTTGAAGTCATTTTGTTGACATAATTAAGTTCTTACTTTGAAACAAACACACCTAAAATTTCAAACAAACTTTCAAAATGTCTTAAAAGTAATAAAAAACATAAATATAAAGGTAGGCTATATAAAAAACACAAATATAAAGGTAGGCTACATAGAAAACACAAATATAAGGGTGGGCTATATAAAAAATATTTGGGTACGATATTGTCTTTTTGTTAAAAAAAAATTTTTCAAAACATGTTGAGACATTGCTCGTATCCTCAACTACATGTTCACTTGGGCTAATAACAGAACTATTGCCGTGTTGCGAAATAGTAAACAAATGTTTTGACTAATCTTTCTCACGATCTAAACTGCCAAATTAAAAAACAACAACACATGCTTCGAATAAGGTTTCTCATGAGCTAAGCTGTACACTTACGTATATGTTGCCAAATATTAGTTGCGAAATGCTAACCAAAGGCGAACATTGAACGCACATGTTGGGAGCAACTCACATTGTCTACATGTCAACGAAAATTGAGAGGATTCTTATGTAAGGTAACTTTTAACAAGATGATTGTGTGAACAAATGTGTTCGCGTATCTGAATGTGTCCACAAAATACCAACAAAGTCATCTGATTGGAAGGATGTTCATGGAAGGCAGACTAGACAAGATGAGAAATACCAAACATAAGGGAATCCTCCGATATACGGACAAAGTTTCACCCACACATTTTTTATATAATCTACCTTTTTAATTATTTTTATTATTTTTTTGAATACGCATTAAAAGTTTGTTTGTTCCAAAGTAAGAAACTAATTAGATAGGTAATTTGGTAATTATAGCTAATATTTGGCCCGACATGGCCAGATGGGTTAAGGCGTGCGACTCGTAATCTGAGGGTCGTGGGTTCGCATCCCCGTCGCATCAAACATGCTGTCTCTTTCAGCTGTGAGGACATTATTATGTGACGGTCAATCCCACTATTCGTTGGTTAAAGAGTAGCACAATAGTTGGTAATGGGTGGTGATGGCTAGCTGCCATCCATCTAGCCTTATGCTGTTAAATTATGGACGGCTTTTGCAGATAGCTTCGTGTAGCTTTGCGCGAAATTCAAACCAACCCAAACGATTTTAATGGTCGATTTCATTTGATTGCCCCATTCAAGTCTTACAATCATAATTTTTTAAGAAGTATGCATCTTATGCTTTATCAAAGTTACACCAAATTTTGCAAAACAATATATTTATGAATATAAATGCGACATCAAAAGTTTGTTTCCAAGCATGAGTCAGTAATCATGGAAAAGACATACTGGCTTGTGATACTTTGTCCTGGATTCGAATCCTGCACTGTTCAGACGAGTCTTTTGGAGCTCTGGCAGAAGTATTGTGCTAAACCTGCGATATGATTATCCGTTTTCAACCGTCTTTTATATTATTAATAATTTTATTTTAAAAATTTAATTTTTTGGCTTGTCTTAAAGCGAATAGAGAGCATTTTAGAAACTTTGGTAAATTTAACCTAATAAAAATAAAGTTGAACATGGCGGAAAGTGAAGGAAAACCGTAAGAAAAAAAAATAGTGCAAGAAAAGATACAAATGAGATGGAAAAGAAAAAAAACATTATAAATGAGAATGAATCATGAAGTGAAAGTTGGAGCGTATTTAAGAAAAGACCGAAGCTCAAAATATATCTAACCATACAATAACTTTTGTTCATATGATACTGGAAAAACTTCATCCCGCAATATGCAACTCCAAATTTCGCAAAATTTTTATCCTGTTTGTATATAGCTTTACAATAGGGGAATCACAATCTTCCTGTTTCGCCTCCGTTTCCTGTCACGGAGAACTTTATTTTTCTTCATTCTCATGGGGCACTCATGACGTTATTAAAATGTCATCTGATGAACTCGTGCTATTTTTATAAATATAATAGTACCGTCTGTTGTATATCAACCTAATACTACTCAGGGAGTGGATGGAGCTTCATTAGAATCAGTATGGAAGCTCATGAGGTCCATGGTAAAATACACATGCATTTTCAATTTTGCATTATGCGGTTTTTACGAATGTTTTAGCAGAGTTTTTTTTTAACTACTACTTTGCCCCTGTTGATGGATCTTCACCATATTTGGCATGAAGATTTGTTGGGAGAATGAGGATATACATGCAAACTTACGGTTTCACGTTTTATGTTTTGTTGTTTTTATGAGCATTTGGATTGTTTAGATTATATATAAAGAAAAAACAACTTCATGTCCTTTCATTTATCATACATTTATATAGCTTCCCTCCAGGGTACGAGTACCCCAACTGGTAATTATTTAAAACAACAACAACTGAAAAACATAAAGAGAGAAGGGTTTAGAAAATAAAACATAATTATAATGTTTGTTTCGAATTTCGCGAAAAACTACATGAGAGCTATCAGCGATAGCTGTCCCTAATTTACCAGTGTAAGGCTAGATGGAAGGCAGCTAATCATCACCACCCACCGCCAAACTCTTGGGTTCCTCTTTTACCAAGGAATAGTAAAATTAACCGTACCATTATAATGCCCCCACGGCTGAAAAAGCGAACATGTTTGTATAATGGGGATTCGAACCCAAGACTCTCGGATTAGGAGTCGAGTGTTCTTACGCACCTAGCCCTGCAGAGCCAAACTATAATGTAAATTTTTATTTAATAACGCTATGTATAACAAATTTTTGTTCCTTTACTTCTTAATTGCTTATGTTGTAAAAGTACAGCAAATGGCCATTATTCCTCTCAAACTTTGCTTTTGTGACCTGGATAATGAAATTTAGAAATTAACCTATTTTCTATGTAAAAACGGTAAAATTTGAGTATTTACATACACATAAGGTCTGAATAAAACAACATACGAATTAAGATTTACATGTATTTATTCTAAAGTTACACAAAAATGAACAAACATGTTTAGAAGTGAGTAGTTTTTCGACATTTGCGACTATCATGTAAATCACTTTCACGTATCAGCCCCCAAATATAGTCTCCCATCATGTTTTCGTTATACTCTCCTTGGTAGCGGCGTTTAAAGTCCAGTATATCTTGGTGGAAGCGCTCGCCTTGCTCCTCTGAGTTTGTTCCCGCGTTCTCCTTGAATTTATCAAGATAAGCGTCAAATATACGGATTTTCAGGAATATCATGTAGTCCATTTTGCTGTAGTTCTTCACCAGAGCCTCAACCAGTTTCACATAATTTTCGGCCTTCTGATTGCCGAAGAAGCCCCGAACCACTGCGACACTGCTGACGATTCCTCTGACTTGCGACTCGCACACTTTCATTTAACAAGTCCACTCCTTGAGCCAAGATGTCAAAAGCTCGGCATTCGACTTTGTTAGACCAAGATGTCTGATCAAATTATTGAGGTCTCTTTGGTTGGGTAGTATGGGTTTCTCTTACCAGCTACACCTCTGAAATTGTAATCTGGATCTTCAACATTTACCTCCATTTCTGAGTTTCTGTTCTCTTCTGAGAATGGCTGCTTTCTCTCTGGCGGAATGGGTACAGAGAGCTCAGAGCAATGTGCCACTGGGGCGTTGGAGGATGGAAGGTCCGAATACATAATAGCAGATGCATTCCTTCCAGGGTTCACTATGCAGAAGTAGCAATTGCTTGAGTGGTCAGTGGGTTCACGCCAAATTCGTGGAATAGCGAACTTCATGGCTCTCTTTCCCCCTCTGTATCATCTTGTAAGAGAGCAAAATAAATTATTATGAAGAATAAATTTATTTCATCCACAACTAATGTGCAAAAGGTTCATGTAAAATATGATATATGTGATATTTTTCTATACTATTGGAAATTTTAAAAATCTGTAGAAATTAAAATATATTTAAATTTTAAAAGGTCGAAAATGTATATAGTATAAAGTCTTAGTTTTTTCAGTGCTCGCAGGTACAATGAAATGCCCAGGATTCGTCTTCATCCCCAACAGGCATGCCAAAATATGCCTTCTGGGCTTCTCACATTTTAGCAGATGCGGTCATAGAGTGCTTTTTCGCTTTTGTATTGATAATTTGGCCACATACATAGCAAAATACGCCTGAAGAAAGTTTGTGGCTTCTTGATGCCATCTCTGATAAAATCAGATAGGTCTATGTGTTTGTTTTGGAATTTCGCACAAAGCTACTCGAGGGCTATCTGTGCTAGCCGTTCTAATTTTGCAGTGTAAGACTAGAGGGAAGGCAGCTAGTCATCACCACCCACCGCCAACTCTTGGGCTACTCTTTTACTAGCAAAGATTGGGATTGACCGTCACATTATAACGCCCCCACGGCTGGGAGGGCGAGCATCTTTGGCGCGATTCGGGCGCGAACCCGCAACCCTCGGATTACGAGTCGCACGCCTTACGCGCTTGGCCATGCCAGGTCATCTATGTGTTCACTTGGGCAGTTAAAACTAAACTGAAGTCGTGGTTGATGAGCCCCTGTTTATATATATATATATATTACTATGGATAGTTCTAAAAATTTCTTGTAAGTTTGGAGAAAAATTCTCTATCAACTACTCAGCACTGAATCTACCTGAAATGTTCTGAAAAATGGGTAAATTTGAAAATTTCGTTACCCACGTCACAAAACAACGTCTGAAAAGAAAAAAATAGGTCTTTTCCATTTACTTTAAGCATAAACAGTTGGGAAATAATACTTTCTGCCCAGGAAGAAGAAAACGTAAACATTTTGTTGCATTGTGTATAATCAATGGAAATGTTCTTAAAGATTTAAACAAAAGTGGTCACGGAAGCGACTAATGTTTTCAAATCTAAACATCAAAAGGCTAAAAAAATGTAAAACTTGAAAAAATGTGAAAAACTATTTTCAATAATGTTAATATCAGCTTTATATTATCGTGGGGCCTGGCATGGCCAGGTGGTTAAGGCGTTAGACTCGTAATCTGAGGGTTGCGCGTTCGAATCCCTTTTACACCAAACATGGTCGCCCTTTCAGCCGTATGGGCATTATAATGTTTCAGTCAATCCCACTATTTGTTCGTTGGTAAAAGAATCGGCGATGGGTGGTGATGACTATTTACCTTCCCTCTAATCTTACACTGCTAGATTAGGGACGGATAGAGCAGTTAGCCCACGTGTAGCTTTGCGCGAAATCCAAAACAAGCGAATCCCTTACGAAGGTTAGCCAGTCGTTTAGATAACCCACACTCGTACAGAACTGAGCCACGTGACCTCGTGCATCACATAGGTCCCACTAATGGATATTCTAGAGGATCATCATCATGATGTAGGTTGTAGATACAACTTTATTCATCGTATTTTATGCACACAAACACCAACGTAACCAAGGGATCCAGAGACTTTACCACATCCAGCAAAAAAGTACGAGCAATAAGCACATCAAGAACATTACCTTGTGCATAGATAAAATCCATTGTTTCATTTCCATCCATTCGCCCCTATCTCTTACAATGAAATTCCTCCACCAACACATTGTCATCAATATATTCGGATACCCTCAAAAATGAAAAGGGCCTGGCATGGCCTAGCGCGTGAAGGCGTGCGCTTCGTAATCTGAGGGTCGCGGGTTCGCGCCCGAGTCGCGCTAAACATGCTCGCCCTCCCAGTCGTGGGGGTGTATAATGTGACGGTTAATCCCCCTTTTCGTTGGTGAAAGAGTAGCCCAAGAGTTGGCGGTGGGTGGTGATGACTAGCTGCCTTTCCTCTAGTCTTACACTGCTAAATTAGGGACGACTAGCACAGATAGCCCTCGAGTAGCTTTGTGCGAATTTCCCAAACAAACAAACAAACAAAAACGAGATTAAAAGAACACGATGGTAATCGCCACTCACCATACTACGTCATCCTTAACGGTAACGCAATGATTAAGGGCTAAAGCCTCATCAGTTTTCAAGACAAACGTCACTTTATGTTCCTCTAGAAAATGTACTGCAGAGTAAATAGACACCTATCGATATTGTTCATACATTGCTTGCAACAAGTCATCATGTTCACCTTCAGTTGTGTCCATAAATACGGTACGTCTCACGAAGTAATTGACATTCTGCTTGCCTTGATTTCCGAAGTTTGGTTTGGACCAGAAACTCTCTCTCCCTCTGGGAAAAAAACAAAACATGTTAGAGATGCCATTTGTAAGCTTTTTAACACTTGGAGCATTGATACACGTATAAAAAATTCGGGCGGTTCGTCTTACTCATTCTCTGTTTAAACACAAAATAGATTCTTATGCTAATAATAGATTAACTTAAACATTAAAATCTAAGGGTTTCTATAGGTTATACTTGTTGGGAAACATTGCATCATGAAAGTATTCAGTCTTATTTCTTTTTTCAAGGCATATTTACCAGCTAGATTGTAGTACTGTGGGAAAAGTCTTTTTTTGTACATTATACATCTCCACTACAGAGGTGAAGATTTTGTAGATTTGTTACATTTTAAGCACAAGACCGAAAACACCACAATGAAGTGAGCCACGCAGTCAGCCTCACATTGGAAAAGAGAGAGATATTTAAACATTAGAAAATTTAACCTAAAAAAGGGCTCTACGAAATAAAGTTTCATGAGCTTTGAATATTTATTTTGCAGTAGAATTTCCCAACGTTTAAAGAAAAGGAAAAATACGGAAATTGGTTACACGTTGGATGCTGTTAAGCGAAATCAGATGACAAAATCAGATGTGCCCTTTTGTTTTCATGGGACATCTGATGGGAATTTTGACTCTTCCTGTTTTATCTGAGGACTATAGAAGTCACCAAGCCAAGTTTGGTGGAGATGGCCTTTTTCATGTCAACCCATATCATTGTGTCAAGTTTTGCTGATTTGTTAGCTTTTTCGGAACTAGATGGGGGATCCAACCCCGCGCTGTGGTGACAAAGTTACACCACGTCTATGACGCGCATCAGATTAAAGGATGTTGCAGTTCATGAGCGCAGTAAATTTTCACGTAATTCAGAATATTTATGGCTTCATTAACAAGTTAAAACTGAAACTTCAAGTCAACTAAACATGAGAGAGGTCAGAAGATGAGCTAGCAATGTAAAGTTGAACATTATGGCCAAATAGACCAAAATCCGACTTTTCCTGAAATATGCCGCGTTTTACGTCATTTCCTGACAAGTCCACTATACTATTATGTAATAGTACGTTTGTTCTACTCATTGGGGAATGTACAATGCACTTGGCTAAACTCTTGAATCTGCCGGTATTTTACAGGTCAGTGGGTTTAGTCATCATATGTGCATCTGAGTGTATCTAATGTTTGGAATTAAGCACAGAGCTACACAATGGACTCTCTGTGCTATGCCCATCAGGAATATTGAAACCCAGTTTCTAGAGGCGTAAATCCGCAAACACGCCATTGTGTTACTTGGAGGGGGCGAATTTTAGGTTAAATACATTTTGTTGGATGTTGTTGTCAACCACCGAGCTACACATTGGGCTGTCTGAGCTCTGTCTATCGTGAGTATTGAAAGCTGAACTTTGGTGTTATATTTAGACTTACCGCTAAACCTCTGGCTGATTGTTTGGTTGTAAATAAAGTCAAAACTCGTGTCTAATAGGGTATGGGTGAATGGATGAAACTGCAGAAAGAAACCTTAACTGATAACGAAAAACAAGCCAATCGTTTTAAAGAAGTGACAAAAGCTTCTAACCTTTAAAAAATTTAGTTTCTTTGTTATTAACTCTGACAGAAATTATGTTTGACTTTGTAATCATATTAAGAGTTATATTAGTCTGGTTCACATAAAGATCATGTAATGACACTACAACAAAATGCATTGAACCCAATGTTCGTCACCTCTCTTTGCAGTAACACAGCAGCATGTCTGCAAATTCACGCCGCTAAAAACTGGGTTTCAATACCCCTGATGGGCAGAGCACAAACAGTCCATTGTGTAGCTTTGTACTTAATTCCAAACAAGTTTGTTTGTTTGTTTTGGAATTTCGCACAAAGCTACTCGAGGGCTATCTGTGCTAGCCGTCCCTAATTTAGCAGTGTAAGACTAGAGGGAAGGCAGCTAGTCATCACCACCCACCGCCAACTCTTGGGCTACTCTTTTACCAACGAATAGTGGGATTGACCGTCACATTATACACCCCCACGGCTGGGAGGGCGAGCATGTTTAGCGCGACGCGGGCGCGAACCCGCGACCCTCGGATTACGAGTGCACGCCTTAACGCGCTCGGCCATGCCAGGCCTAATTCCAAACAAATATAAAAGTTTGAGATTTACAATTACCTTGTAAAGAAATAGTAGCGCCCAAGTTTATAAATTATTTAATCATAAAAGTCAAATATATTTCGAAATCAAAACTGTTTGAAAAGATAGGTACATTATGTTTTCTTTTCTTTTATATAGTTGTTTCGTTTTTAAAAACAGCGATGTAAAAGACAACCTCTGCTATGCCTATCACGGATACCAAAATTCGGTTCCTAGTAGTAAAACTCCTCAGACATAACGCTGAACTGAATCTCTTGGGGTGAGGGGAGGGTCATTATGTAAGAACAAGTGACCGTATTATGATTTCACAGTTTAAAGTAATCTACAAATGTACTGAAAGCTGCTCAGTTCCCAATATAAGTAAACACAAGATGGAATCCTCAGAAGCTGCGGCTATAATTAAATCTCAGGCTCGACATGGCTAAACGCATAAGGCTTGCGACTCGTAATCCGGGGGGCGCGGGTTCGCGCCCACGTCGTGCTAAACATGCTCGCCCTCCCAGCCGTGGGGGTGTATAATGTGACGGTCAATCCCACGTTTCGTTGGTAAAAGAGTAGCCCAAGAGTTGGCGGTGGGTGGTGATGACTAGCTTCCTTCCCTCCGGTCTTACACTGCTAAATTAGGGACGGCTAGCACAGATAGCCCTCGAGTAGCTTTGTGCGAAATTCCGAAATTCCAAAACAAATAATTAAATCTCAAATCAGAAAAGAGAGGAAGCTATAAGCTTGAACTATGCAGCTGACAACGGGCCTACCATATTTGCTCCTTGTTGCAGATTTCATTACAACTTCATCTCTTGGCAAAAAATTAAATACTTATGAACATTCCATTGTGACACCAAACTGTATATATCCTCTAATAGCATGACGAAAACACAAAATATGTTGCATTTTATATCTTAGTTGCGTCTTAACGAACCACTGTAATTTTCGCTACGCGTATCATATCCCATTACTTTTAACCACACTTTTTCATTAGTGTGAAAATCTGTGCTCTTGTATGTCTATGTATATGTACAAGAGCACAGATTTAGTCTGAACCTGACGATGACCGAAGAAGATCAAAACGTTGTTCGCTCTGCTATGTAAAATATTTTCTCAACCCAAAGGAGCCGTTTTTGCACATAAAATTCTCAACAAGTGGGTTTCTCGACATCACTGAGTCTGCTGTTAGGACATTATAGCCACGTGTTATTCTGGTGGCTAAAGTATGTTAGGACATTATAGCCACGTGTTATTCTGGTGGCTAAAGTATGTTAGGACATTATAGCCACGTGTTATTCTGGTGGCTAAAGTATTTTGAGTTGCTTGTGCCAAGTAAAGGATAAAACGTAGAAACGTAGAGTAGCTGATATTTCAATACTATAAGAGGCTTCACACTTCCAAGCAGCACTGTGTTAGGCCTCTATGTTATTCTTTCTCCACTGAGATTCACGTTTGAGTGAGGAAAATAAATTCATTAGTAAACATCTGCACACGAGGGTATAAATGTACTTATTTATCTCCTTCCCATTGCATGAAGCATTAAGAAAATACAATCTACTTTCCTGACGTTAAAACGCACACACACACACACACAGAATTACTCTAATAAAAGTCTTTGTTTTATTTTTTTATTTCACACAAAGGTACATAAGAGCTATCTGCGCTATGCATCCCTAATTTAGGAGTATAAGACCAGAGGGAAGGTAGTTAGCCATCTCCACCCACCGCCAACTCTTAAGCTACTTTTTACCAACTAATAGTGGGATTGACCGTCACATTATAACGCCCCTATGTCTGAAATGACGAGCATATTTGGTGCAACGGGGATTCAAACCTGCGACCTTCCGATTATGAGTCGAACGCCTTAACCCACCTGGCCCTCAAATAAAAGTAAATTATTCTTAGATAGCATATGAGAAAGTCGGCAGTAATGTAATATTCTACGTTGTACAAACAAATTGCCTTCATTCATCTAAAAATCTTTCATTATGACATCAAGAATGGTCATTTAAAACGATTATTTTAATTCAAAAATGACAACATTTGATAAATAATCACAAAATTATTTAGAATTTTTACAACTCGATGGCTTTATAAAATAAAAGAAAACCACATTTTAGTAGGTATCGAGGAAAGCCTTTCAGTGGCACAAAGTTAAGTCGGTGGACTCATTTTGTAACTTTGTATCTGGCCCGTCATGGCCAAGCGTGTTAAGGCGTGACACTCGTAATCTGAGGGTCGCGGGTTTGCATTCCCGTCGCGCCAAACATGCTCTCCCTCCCAGCCGTGGGGGCGTTATATTGTGACGGTCAATCCCCCTATTCGTTGGTAAAAGAGTAGCCCAAGAGTTGGCGGTGGATGGTGATGACTAGCTGCCTTCCCTCTTACACTGCTAAATTAGGGACGGCTAACACAGATAGCCCACGAGTAGCTTTGTGCGAAATTCTAAAACAAACAAACAGACAACAGCTTTGTATTTAACTAAAACAAAACAAAAAACAGTGGGAAAGAACAATTTTTAGGTTCATTTGCACGTGTGAAACTTATTAATAAAATAATACTTTTTAATAAGTTACAATTAGAATGCTTAACACCTGAAACACAAGCATGCCGTTTAAAGCAACCGAATAGTTTTTGTCTTAGTTTCAAAATTACAATTATCACTCCCGAAATTCTGTGCAACCTGGGGGGTAAATTACTGTCTTAATTACTTAAAAAAGTTATATCTAAATCACATAAAAAGAATCTTGTGTCACGTCACGCTTGATATCTTGGGATAGGCATTTATACATATAGAATAGCTCTGTTTCTGTCTAATCATTACGATTCTAGTGATGGGAAGTTATGTAACTATGAAAGAAAGGAGGTGAGTTCTGTGAAACCTTATAAGTGTAGTGAGTGTTGATATAATAACCCTAAAGTAAAGTCATTGTATGTGATTACTTTGCCTAGAACAGAGTGCATAAAACTTTAATTTTAATTATTTTAATTAAACTATTTTACGCTCCCCGCTAGTACAGCAGTATGTCTCCGGATTTACACGGCTATAATCAGGGGTTCGATTCCTCGGTGGGCTGAGAAAAGGTTCTCCTATATGTGGGTTGTGCAGTTGGTTAACAACCTACTCACTTAAAAACCAGCCTGTTACAGAAACCGCAGCGTTTGCGGCGTTATGTTTCTTAAGGAGTTTAGTGGCATTATTAATTAAGCTATTTTATGTTATATAACCAACGCTTTTAATAAAACAAACCCATTTAAACAATAGCGACTATAATTTAATAAATCAACAAATGTTTTTTTTTCTTCCAGTTTTTCTGCCTATACAATCTATTTTTTCAGTGCATGTGTGTGTGTGTGTTTTCTTAGAGTAAATCCACATTGGGCTATCTGCTGAGTCCACCAAGGGAATCAAACCCCTGCTTTTAGCGTTGTAAATCCGTAGACTTACTGCTGTACTAGCGGGGGACTTTTCAGTACATAGACTAACAACAATATCAGGATACAGTGGTGTTGTGTTGTTACCGAGCAACATGACATAAAAGTGATTATTTGAACGTGGTGTTACCAAAACTCAAAGGCTCTTTTGTATATTAGAAGTTGTTAACATAACTTATTTTTACCAAAGGGAAATCTAATACCTGAATAATAAAACAAGTTCCTTTCGCTAATACAGTTTATATGCAATAGCTGAAAGTTGCTTCTGTTAAAAGGCATTATTAATTGTAGAGTAAAATGACTGATATTCTGTAATACAGATAATATGCGATGGTTTAAAGTTATTATTACCAAATATAAATTCTATTTACATGAGTTGAATGAAAGAAATGTTGATCCTTTATGTCATTTACGTTATTTTACAAAACCTCAAAATATAAAGACAGATACTGTGATAACAAATCGAAACTATTTCTCACACACTTCGAAATTCGAACAGCTAATATTGTCTCGAACCCATCATAAAATACGGTCATTAGCTGCTTAGGCTTAACAACCAGGCATCTTTTGGTCATTTTGTGGAATCGACTTTTGTTATCGTGTTAAAGAAGTAATTAATAAATTCTGGAAAACAAAATTCTACTGCACTTACAACAAACTCAGCTGTCTGTTCAAAATGTTTAATTAAAAAGAACACGATTTTTTTGTTTATTTATCCCTATTGTTCAGATTCATAATATATTCTCCAAATATGGCTGTTTTATCTCGCTATTATCAGCGTAAAAAAATAATATTAATACAATTGTTTATGTTACTCTACCATTTAAAACTGTTAGTACAATTTTGTGTTATCCTACCGTTTAAAGCTGTTTGCACAGATTCTGTGTTACCCTTCCATTCAAAGCTGTTGGTACAGTTGTTTGTGTTATGCTACTGTTTAAAGTTATTAATACAGTTTTTGTGTTACCCTGCCATTTAAAGTTGTTAGTACAGTTTTTGTGTAACCCTACCGTTCAAAACTCTTAGTACAATTTTTGTTTTTTACTCTACTATATAAAGCTGTTTATTCAGTTTTTATGTTACCCTACCCGTTTAAAACTGTTAGTACAGTTGTTGTGTTACCCTACCATTTAAAGCTCTTAGAACAGTTTTTTTGTGTTACCCTAACGTTTGAAGCTATTAATACAGTTTTTGTGTTACCCTACCCGTTTATCTCTGGCCTTCTTTTTGTCGAATTAGGCATGATTTTTGCAGTATTGTCACTGTTTACCCTTTTTATCATCATTATTAAATAAAATTCTCTACCGCGTTGTAAAATTATCTTCAACCCAGGGCTAGAGACCAATCTTAGTAACACCTACAATGTGATATGATAAATAGCACAGTACAGTTTAAAATCATATTTTCTGGTTTATTATTGTGTGCTTATATTTAATTGAGTTTATCACTCAATACTTTATACTTCAAAGCTTGTGTTTAATGTTATTTATTTTTTCTTTCAGATCTTATTTTTTTCAACAATGTGTGGAAGACAGTGAAAAATGATCCAAACAGATTCTGTAACATGTGTGGGGAATTAACTTTTGCTGAAGAAAAGCGCAGTATTACACGTCATATCAAGAAAATGTACAAGGCGTACTTCGTTTGTGACTTAGGAGACCAGGACAAGTCATGGGCTCCTCATGTGTGTTGTCTTACATGTGTGAAGACATTGAATGCCTGGTATGCAGGAAAAAATGTTCACATGAAGTTTGATGCGCCAATGATTTGGCGTGAGCAGAAAGATCACTCTAATGATTGCTATTTCTGTCAGCAAGACTTTACAGGCTGTACTACAGCAAAGAAAAAGAAACACATTGTTCACCCAAATTTGCAATCAGCAATGCGCCCAGTAGAGCACTCAAAAATTTACCTGTACCCAAACCTCCAGATCAAGAAATGCAGAATTCTAGCAGTGCAAATGAACATTCCAGTGGTGAATATGTGGAGCTCAATCATCCATAAAGCGAGAATAAACCAATACCATTTTCTCAAGAGCTCTAAATGACTTGTGCAGGGATCTCTATTTAACCAAAGACAAAAGTGAGTTTCTAGCATCAAGGCTTCAAGAACGTAATCTTCTTGAGAAAGGAGTGAAGATAACACTGTACAGGAAACGTACAGAGGATCTGCTTGCATTATTCACCATGAAGGATGACTTATGCTTTTGTAACGACATCACTGAACTCTTTGAGCAACTGGAAATAGCATATGATAATACCAACTGGCGACTTTGCATAGATGCATCCAAGAACAGCATCAAAGCTGTTTTGCTACACAATGGTAACACTCTGCCTTCTGTTCCCATAGCTTATAGCACAACCATGAAAGAATCATATGAAAATCTGAAAGCAATTCTAACAAGCATACGGTATGATGACCATAACTAGCATATTTGTGCAGATTTCAAGGTTGTGGCCATACTTACTGGCCTTCAGCTTGGCTATTCTAAATTTTGCTGCTTCCTGTCCTTATGGAACTCCAGAGCAAGAACTGAACATTATGTACGCAAGGATTGGCCGATCCGAGATGAAATCGAGCAAGGAAAACACAACATCATGCACAAATCATTTGTGAAAAGTGATATAATTCTTTTATCACCTTTGCATATTAAACTTGGTTTGTTTAAGCAATTTGTGAAAGTCTTGGACAAGGAATCCTCCACATTTGCATATCAGAGAAGTTTCCTTCCCTGAGTCAAGCTAAAATTAAAGAAGGTATCTTCATAGGTCCCCAAATTCGAAAAATTGTACTTGATGAAACCTTCATCACACATCTCAAGAGAAAAGAGAAGCTTGCCTTTGAGTCATTCAAGAAAGTTTGTGATAACTTCCTGAAAAACCATCGTTAAGAAGACTATGTGCAAGTTGTGAATGATCTGCTGAGTCATTATCATGATATTGGATGTAACATGTTTCTAAAAGTTCATGTGCTCTACTCTCATTTGGATTTTTTTTTCGGAAAATCTTGATGATGTGAGTGATGAACATAGCAAGAGATTCCATCAGGATATTTCAGTGCTGGAAAATGGAACCCTGGCATGTTGGTAGACTACTGCTGGGGTATAAAAAAAGAAGATCACACTCCACACAAGAGGCTTAGAAGAACAAAAGTTGTTAAAACTGACAGGTGTGTGTTTTTAATTCATAACCAATAAATGTTTTGTTATACCAACTAAATTTTTGTTTTGGTTTTTGTAACTATCAGTATTTGCAATGTTGTGTTCAGTACGCGATATTTTTCAGTATATTATAAAACATATAGTTCATGGTAGAGGAAAACGGTGCCTAATCTGGAGGAATAAAGGTCAGATTCAGAATCAGGACATTTTTTTGACTCAGAAGCAAGTGTTACCTAACTTGTACTTTTTTGAACCTGAAATTTGTTGCACAGTGATATCAGTTAGCTATGGAATGTAAGGTTAGGGTATACTATGCGGTGTGGGTGATAGTACTTCCCCCGTCATTTATGATGGGCCATACTCTGATAATCAGATATTTCTTGCTAAATAGTTATTAACGCCTATTTACATTTTTGTATTTTTCTACTGTAAATAGTTTGAAAATTATAAAAGCGATCCCTCAAAGTTTACTTCGCCTGGTGATAGGAATATCAATGACTAATTCAAATATCCGATAGAAGGAGAACGTTTGCTATAATAACTTATTAGAATTGCTTGTAAAAATTAATTGAAGGTTTTTTCTAAATCTTGGTAATTTGTTTACGCAAGTAGTGTAAATAAACCAACAAAATATTTGAAGTCATGTGACCGTAAAAGCGTTGAGGGCACAAACAACACTGTAATCTGGAAACCATAACTGCTAGGACGGTAGCGTTGAAGTGTTAGTAGTATGTACAGGATTTCTTGTTATTTAGCGGGAAACATAGTGGTTTTAAATGAAACATTTACATAAAACCATTCATTCTAACAATGTCCGAGTTCCGAATAAACTATAATATAACAAGTTATTTGACAAAACTGTGAAGGTATAGGTCACGTGGCTTAAACCAACCAATGACGTTGATAAATTTGAACCTTCTAGCGTACAAGGCGTCTTTGCCATGGTGCGCAATCAGTGATATTTAACAGGTCCTATTCTTCGACACAAAATCTGGAATTATTATGTGTGTCGAGGACCATCTTGTGCCGCAAGGCTTTTTGGAGACAGCAGAGTTCATCACTGAAGGGTACTGTCTTATTATTTTTTAATATTGTTTATTTTTATCGAAACACTAAAATGTTATAAGCTATTACAGTATCCTGGTATCAATTCGTTCAAGGACAGCCATCATGGATGCTTAAATCTTTGACTTTCACAGCGCTTACAAAAGTTGCTATATATAAATAAATTATAAAAACATAAAAAAATGTGATTTATTGTGGTTTTTCAGTAATCAGCTATAGAATTAATATGCCCAAGAATGAAGTTTTGGGTGCTCGATCAGGTAGCATAATAGTCCAGTTAGGGTAAAGAAAGATCAAAATATAAGCCTAACCTGCTATATACACTTAATGCGTACTGTCAGTGTGTGTGTGTATGTGTGAGCTGTGAGGGCGCGCGTTCAGTTAAACTGACTAATAAATGTAGCTTGTGCGACTCCTAACTTGTGCATTGAAACAGTGAAAGCGTAAGCTGTGACGAAATGTGATCATGAATCCGAATACACGAGGGTTCACCGTTAAAACGGCTCTTAAGGTGCATACATATAAATATATGTGTATATATAAGCGCTTGTGAAAAGTTTGAAGTGTGAACATTTTACTTTGCTTCTGGTCTATATTTGTAATTTATATTAACATTTTACTTTAAAAGTTGAAGTGAGTTTGGAATAATTGAAATTGTAGTATCAGAGGTATGGCACAATTGCAAAATTTAGAGAAAGAACTAATTTACATTGTATAAAAAAAGTTATAAATACACAATTTTAAAGTGAAATGGTATGGTAAAAATCTGATTTGAAAAGTTCAGGTTGCAAAGTCTTTGGAAGTTGTCAAATATAAGTGATTAATCAGGTATTACCACACAATATAACCTTAAAGTTTAGTTATGTTTCTTTTGTGTTAGTTCTTATGCATATAACTTTTAAAAAAAGGAATATTGTTTTTTTCAAGTGAGAAGAGTTTGATGTAAGTAATTTCATGGGTTTTAAAGACACTACAAATACAAACTGTGTAGGAACCTGAATTATTACTTTACAGTGACCCAACTTGGAAACAAACAAAAACATTATCAACTGACTATTTCTTTTAAAATTTAATACTTGCACAAAAGACAGCAATATTTTTCTGTCAGAAAGAAAGTTTTTCATGTTATAAAGAAAAAAGTAAAATTTTCTTGGTGTCAAGGAGAATTCTCTTTCTCTAGTGCATATAAAAACAAATGATAGAAATTTTAAATTGGAATAAGTTATTAAAAATAGGAGATTTCCCTCCCTTAACTTCTGAAGGGGGAAATACATGTGTGGTCCATTTAGGCTTGTTTCTTCAGGTAGAATAATTTGGTGATACCCAAGATTATCAGGAACATACAAAAAGCAACAGGTGAACTTGTGGGATGGATTTCAGGGTGAAGGTGGGCTCTACAAAAATAATTAGAATGATGATTTTGGAAGTAAAGAATTTAATCCTTTCTAAGCTTGCAGGGTGTCACTATTACTATTTTTTTCACACATAAGATATTAACTAACTTAAATGAAATTTAGTACACATTTTGTAGTTTTCTGGTGCTTAAAAAGAGCAAATTTTATAACTTGTTTTGTGTTTGTATTAAACTGAAGATGAGAAAATTAAAACATCCCTAGGGGATCAAAACGGGTGAATCTGTTAGTGGTTTGATCAGTTAAGTGGTAATTTGTAATTTCATTTAACACTGTTTCATAATTATCTTTTCTCTTATGAAAACATTTTCTGTATTAGATCAGGTGACAACAGAGTTCAATATCGGTATATTTTGGTTGGACGTCTTATTGTAATTGCTTGCTAGATCAGATGTAAAGTGTTTATTTTATCTAATACAAATGTATACAGAGAAAACATTGGGGGGGTAATTTTTTCTCATTTTTACTCTCATTTTGTTGCAAGTGTCATAATTTGAATACTTTATAAATATTGCTTCATTTTTTATAAAACGTAACGTTAATTATTTAATTTTAATGGAGTTTACCTTATGTTAAAAAATGTTAATTAGATCCTTGAAAATGACACTGGTTTTGCATCATTACCCTGTATGAAACATGAAAATAGTATAACATGTGGAACAGTAAAAGAACTTGAACTTGTATCTTAGCCCCTTTATATAAGAAGCAGTTTTCTGACTGTATTTTTGGATAAATGTAATTTCTCTCTAATAATTGTTTTAATAACCTAGGGTGTTCTACGTCTGTTTTACTTGTGTAATAATAATTCTGCTAATACGCACATCATCTGAATTCCTTGTTTAAGAGTATACTAACCATCTATTATTCTTTCCTGATAACTTCCATTAGAAGAATATTTTGGTAACTTTAAAAACAGCCATATAACATGGAAAGATGGTAAGATAAAAAATAACAGAAATGATCCTCATGCTTGTGGCTTGTTTTAAAGTGTTGTGAACTTTATAACTCTAAAAACAGTCATGTGACATGGAAAGATGGTAAGATAAAAAATAACAGAAATAATCCTCATGCTTGTGGCTTGTTCTGAAGTGTTGTGAATTTTGTATTCTCATCCTTTATTCACTTTGTTACACTTTGCTTGTTACTTTTTCAACAATTATAAATGTTTCCCACTAGTATTTTGTAAATTTTACAAAATTAGTTTACAGAAAACTTTTATGGCAATGACTATTTGACAAAACTGTTAAATTCTGTAGTACGTTTAATTATACACATGCCAGGCCATTTTGGTAAAATAAATTGTGCAATAAAATTCTGAAGTCTGGTAACTTATCTGAATAAATAATATTTATCACATACTGTTACATATATAACATTTATATACAAGTTAAAAATCACCTCTTCCTTTTGGTTGAGTGTGAATTAAAACAGCAGTGATAATGACCTTAAGTTGAAAACAGGTAAGGTAGTTACTTTTAAGTCAAATAAACATAGGGGGAAATTAGTTTAATTTATTACATTTCTGTCTCTTTTCATAATATGAAGTTATCCTTCGTTAATCCTGTGCAAGTCAAATTGATAACATGTTTTATCACTAATAACAGTATTAGTGTTTTTATTTAAAAATTATGACAGTTTTATTCATGTTGCTTGAATGGGTGATCATGCAGATAAAAAAAAATATTAGAATATTTTACCATTGTCTACCATGTCTGTTAAGCTTAAGTAAGCTTATATGATTTCATGACCATTTAATTTGGTGAACTTAATTTAAAAAAATGTATATTTACAACCAATGTAATACAAAAAACAATTTAATACATCAACAAGATACCTTTGCTAATAATTTTTAACAAATTTTGAATTGTGATTGTTTTGTACTGTATGTACATTCCTTTATTGTGTATTTGATTTGTTCTAGTTTTCTGTTACCCATTCTATCTGTGTGAACCGTTACAGGCTACCTCAAGTTATCTTGTGTGTTTTATTGAAGATTTTTGTAGCTGTCCTAGAGATATAATTTCCCATATATATATATATATGTGTGTGTGTGTGTGTGTGTGTGTGTACATATTTACTATGACTTTGATTGGATAGAGAATTAAATTATCATAATTAGATTTTCTTTAACTTTTTCAAAGCTGTTTCATTTGTAAATGAATGATCAAATAATTAATGTTATAAAAAGTTTCAAAACGTAAACAGAAAAAAAATGAAAAAAGCTTAAAAATCAGTAAATGGAATGTTAGTTTCTGAAGAAAAAAACCTTTTCAAAGAACAGAAAAATAAAAATGAAAAGTGCTCTTAAATGTGAGTGAAACTTTTCTCAGCTTTTAAGTCCATCTTATGGGTCTTGTTGAGTTTACCATGTAACACAAGTATAGAATGCTACTCCTTGCACCTGATTTTTAACTTTAGCCATGTTACATCCTTGTGTGTAGCACCCTGACTTTGACAATGTAACAGTAATTTGTCATTTGGTAGTAATGTGTTAGCATCTATAAGATAATTGTGACTATAATTGTTGGACAAAGAGTATTCCCTGCTTGAGATAAATGCAGTGTCCCACAGAGAGCTGTTCCCCACTTCTTGGATGTCACACTCCATTGGCTTTGTGTTTCTGGTGCTCTTTTGTTGTTGTTGTTACAAAGGAGTATTTTATTTCCCATCACTGACTCTTCCTCTGATTTCAGTATTGGATTATATCCAGCTTACAATTTTGTGTTGTGACAATGATTGTTGCTGCAACATTTAAAGGTTTAAGTTGTGAACTTCTGGAAGCATTGTGGTTTTATGTTGCATATTGATACATTCTTACCTTCATTATGCCAACATATTAGAGTGAAATATCAATTCTTATTAAACCCAGTTTTTACCATTATGTGATAAAATAATGGCTTTGTTTTCTTTCATTCTCATAAATTTATTGGACAGGTTTTCTCTGACATGAAGAAAAGGATAGTTCACAAAATGTGAACATAAAATATAATTTAAATTATTCATAACAATAATCTACCAACATCAGTCTTTCATCTTGTACATCTTGCAAAGTATGATTTGTCACACTTCCTTTTCTACCTAATCATTTTATAATATTTTATCGTTACACTGTGTAACAAAATTTTTTACTTTTTCTTGTTTCTGGACAGAAAGTTTTATTTCCCAAATTGCTTATGCCTAAAGTAAATGGAAAAGACCTATTATGCTCTTCAAACTTTGCTTTTGTAACTTGGGAGCGCATAACGAAAACGTGATGAGAAACTATTTGGAAGCTGATACGTGATTAACATTACAGTTGCCAATCTCAAAACTACTCACTTCTAAATACTTTTGTACAACGTTAGTATAAATACATGTAAATCTTGATTCACGTGTTTTATTCAGACCTTATGTAAATGAAAATGTGCAAATTTGCCCGTTTTTACATAGAAAATAGGTAAATTTTTAAAGTTCATTATCCAGGTCCCAAAAGCAAAGTTTGAAGGGAATAATGGCCATCTTCTGTACTTTTACAACATAAGCAATTGAGAAATAACATGTACTATCAAGGAATAAAATTTGTGTTGTGTAGTATTATTTGATATTCTTCCAAGCTGGTAGATGATTTTTGCAAAATATCTAGGATCATATGTACTATTTTTAGTTAAACAACAATGAAAAATAACTCTGACTAAATAGAGTCAAAGGGAAAAGTATTGACTTCCAACATACCTTGGCTCTCCTGGCTTGCTGAGATCATATTTTAGAAATTTTGCCATGTGGTTCCTTTTAGTACTTTTCCTTGTAGCTTTTTGCAATGCACATGAAATGAAGTCCTGAGAATGGTTAACTGGAAGACAGTTTTCATTTTATTTGCTTAAAAATTTTGATGATTGGTATTTTGGTAAACCTCAAATGGTTTTGTTACTGTGGAGTTTATTAGGTTAATGCTAACTTCAGGAATATTTTTTGTGCATATGGCCTGCCTTTTTAAGTTGTGTGCATTTCAATATTTTTCACTTGTATACCATGTTAAAACCAAAATTCACACATCATGAACTAAATTTGTAGAAGACAGGCTCTGAAGTAATCCAGGTTGTATAAGTTGTCAAAATTGAAAAAAAACGTAAAAATATCCAAAAATACAAAAATGTTCCTTCCCTCATAAATTCATTACACACAGTTTCAAAGTTCTTTATTGAAAACTATTAAGAGACACTTTGAATAATTATTGATAGGTTTTGAACAGACCAGTATTACAAATTATGCACACAAACCTGTCTACTTTCCTGTTAGTCACCTCTTCAGTATTATTGTCTGTTGTCAGATTTGATGCAGATAACAAATGTTTAGTATTCAGATTTAGGTTTACTTTAATTATTCATGGAACCATAAAATTTAATTGCAGTTTACATTAAATAACTACGTATAATCAACTGTGTCAAATCTGGATGACTGTGCTAGTACTTTTGTGCCAAATGGTCTACACCAGTGGCTCCCAAACAGGGGTGCGAGATAGTGGTCCAGGGAATGTGGAACAACATTTCAGTTTTTTTTGTTTGTTTATATTAAGGATATTGTCTGATATATTCAAAAATTACTTTCGATTTTTATTTCTTATTTTTCTTGTTACAGATGTAGCTTTTTACCTTGTTAGGATAAACTATCTTTTCTAATGTCACTGGCACAGACTGAAATCTAAATGTACAACTGTAAACAAACAACACATGAAACATAAACATAACCTGAATACTTGGCACAACTAATTTGGTTACATTCATGAATGTGGTCTTAAAGTGTCTATTATTTATTTATGTTATGTATTCACATGATTGTGACTTCAGAAACTTCCAGAAGTATCCAGAATTAATCAGTGACGTCATGTGACGTATATTTGAGAATGTTCTAGAAAGTTTCACAGAGTAATTAAACCCATGCATGATGCTTTGGTAGTCAGTGCATTGTTGATTCTGAGTTCATGCAAAAAAAACTTCATTATGTCAAAAAAAAGGAAATGGAATGATGATTATGTGAAGTTTGGTTTCACTTGCATCAGAACAACTGAGGATCTGCAAAAACCCCAGTGCATGCTTTGTGATGGTGTCCTTTCAAATGCAGATTTGAAGCCATCTAAGCTGCAGAAACACTTCAACAACCGGTATGGTGGAGCTGCTTTTGCAGGCCATGATGTTGAATTGTTATAAGTTAGAAGAGCCAACATTTGTTTCTTCAGCAACATTTCCAAATTTAGGTTTTATATCTGCTGACAAATCACTACTGATGGCTTCATACATTGTGGTGCATGAAGTTGCTAAATCAAAAAAGCCCCATGCAATTGCAGAAGAGGTGACAAAACCATGTCCTTCAGAAATTCCAACAATTGTTCTAGGAAAAGAAGCCACAAACAAGCTTAAATTAGTGCCGTTATCAAATAACGTTATTCAAAACTGAATTGATGATTTGAGTTTGGATATTTTGGACCAAGTTATTGCACATATCAGGGCTAGTCCTTTAAAAATCTATCCAATTGGACGAAACAACTGATGTTGCAAATTGCAGTTAACATGTTGTACTAGTGAGGTATGTCCATGATGGTGTCTTAATGGAAGATTTCCTGTTCTGTGAAGATCTGAAAACAACCACAAAAGGGAAATATGTCTTCCAGTGTGTGAAGAACTTTGCAAAATGTGATTTAGATATCTGAATTAGTGGTTCTGTGTGTACCAATGTTGCCTCTGCTATGTTAGGAAATCAGAATTTTTTTGCACTAATGAAACAAGATATTTTGCACTTGCAAGAAACTCACTTTTCTTCATCGAGATGCTTTGGCATAAAAAAAATTGCCTCCAAAGTTGAAAAAGATCCTTGACACTTCTGTGAAGACCATCAACTGGATTAGAGGTCGTTCTCTGAACCACTGCCTCTTCAACTGGCTTTGTGAAGGTTTTGGAAGTGTTGCATTCAATTTTGCTTTTCCACACAGAAGTCCATGCTTCTTTGAACTATGAGAAGTCAAAACTTTTCTTAAGGAAAGTGACTATGATCTATCTGGAGAAATAGATTCACAAGAATTCAACCAAATGCTAGCCTATTTAAGTAATATTTTCACTTGTATGAATTACCTGAGAGTATCTCTTCAAGGAAAAACATAAACATATTGAAATGCTGTGAAAAGTTAAATGCTTTCAAAGAAAAGTTACATTTTTGTTGATGAGTTAAAAGAGGGAATTTTTCAAATTTTTCATCACTCGAAGAAATTGTAGGTTAGGATGAGTCCCTAATTCCATGTGTGTGAAGAAATTGTGGATCATTTGTAAATACTATCAAATTCATTTGATGGATATTTTGGAGGAGAACTGGAAACTTTTGAAGAATGGATTATGAATCCATACTTCTTCAATATGGATAACATGTCGGATGATGAACTGAAGGAAGATCTTATGGAACTGCGCATAAATTGAGTTCTTGAAATGAATTTTGAAAGCAAAACTTTGGAACAATATTGGTGTTTGGCAATGGACATGTTTCCAAGACTTTATTAAAAAGCACTAAATGTACTCATTCAATTCATGATGACATACTTATGCGAGTTTGGATTTAGTGCCCTTTTGTCAATCAAGACAAAATCTAGAAATCGCTTGGGTGCACAGGCAGACTTGCGGATTACTATCAGTAACAAAGTGCCACACTTTGAAAACCTTGTAAGAAATAAACAGGAACAAAAGAGTCATTAAATTTAAATTGGCTTATGAACATTTGAACATTTCAAATTCAAAGAAATTTTATTTCATGCATGAATGAAAATTTGTTTTTTTCTAGGCTATGTAGAGTTTATGTAACTTTTAGTTTATTGTAATTTTTTTAAATGTCTTGTTTTTGTTTATATATCATTAAAAACTAATTATCAAAATTTTTGACCACATTCACCTTTATTCTTAAATTAATTACTGTGAGGGGTGCGAGAAGATATTAAAATTCTTTAAGGGTGCAGGGCATAAAAAAGGTTGGGAACCACTGGTCTACATGTCGATATGTAAGTAAATTTCATAAAGCTTGCATTATAAACCAAGTCTTCTCATGGTTAAAAAGTAAAGAAAACAAAAAATCATTGTAACATACTTTGAAACTTCCAGGAAAACAATATACTGCTGAAAATCATTGTAACATACCTTGAAACTTCCAGGAAAACAATATACTGCTGAAAATCATTGAACTTGTAGTTTACTCTATATGAAAGTTAGTCGACATTTGTCTTTTTTGGTTTCGCATGGTATTAAAGTTTGGAAAATATCAGTATTGCCCTAATAAAAAATTTAATGATAAAGTTACATATTGTAATTAAAATAGTCTTTTAGTATTTTCATAATGTATAGATTTTCTAAAAGATTCCATGTTTTAGAAAAATATTTTCAATTTTCATTTCAATAACATTGAGGGAGGTTGGCGAAAAGCCCATGTCTACGCATCTATAACTACTGATCAGTTATGTGTTTTTTATTCATTAAGTAATTGAAATAACAGTTTGTTACATTGTAAACCATCTAAACACATTATTTAGGCTATAATTTATTGCAAAATACACTATTACTGCATTGTTTTGCTACCTTGTAAATTTTCAATAGAATAAGCTTTATTTAAAATGCATCAGATAATGTTAAGTATTTGAAAATATTTAAACTGCAATTTCTTTTTTAAGTTGTCTATTTGAATATCATATGTGCACTCTTAATGTCTAACACTGCTATAACATTTTAACATACTGATTGTGTTGATATTAGCAGTCAAAACTATTAAGCAACATTTTAATTCTTTCTGGCACATAGAGATGGGATTTCTGAAGCTGATATTTTCTTAACCCAAACATGTTTTCCAAGTAGATGCTCACTTGGCAACATGTGCTGTCCTTCCTTCTTGGCCCAGCATGGACAGGTGGTTAAGGCTCGTAATCTGGGAGTTGTGGGTTCAAATCCCTCTCGCACCAAACATGCTCACCCTTTCAGCTCTGGGGGCATTATAATGTGACAGTCAGTCCCACTATTTGGTAAAAGAGTAGCCCAAGAGTTGAGGGTGAGTGGTGATGACTAGCTTCCTTCCGTCTAGTCTTAACATTGCTAAATTAGGAATGGCTAGCACAGATAGCTCTTGTGTAGCTTTAGGTGAAATTAAGACAAACCAAACCTTCTTTTCCATTTCTGGTGCATTTAGACTGCTTTCACAGAACGGTGCAAGACACACAGAAATTTGAATGAATAGAAGCTTTATTATTTAAGTTTTGTGTCACATAGAATACATTACAACTTGGTGCACAGATGTTGTGAAAAGCTCTTTGTGATACGGACAGGTGAGTATTTAACTAAAATAAACTTTCAGGTTAAGAAAATTTAACATCTGTAATTTCAGTACGTTATGTTAGTGAAAGTACTGAGTTGAAAAATTGCATATCTGTGAATTTTAGTTAGTTTTTGTTTTTCAAAAATGATAGGTGTCACTGCTTTGGAATTCTGTTTACTTATTTCATAGTGTTAAACATGGTAAACAAAGTTTTGTGACAATTATTTCTGACTTGCATCTGCTTCTTTTGTTGTTATTATTCAATGCAGTGATCATTTCAGAAATGCTAGAAACTAGAAGTTTATTCATATATTTTGTCCAAAAATTAGGGAAAATCACTTAATTATGGATGTATGTGGGGCACTGTAATGTTTAGTAGCTCAATTCTTTAAGCAAAATATACAAATATAGCAAATCACTTAATTCTTTGGGGGGGCTCTAATAATAATAAATAGAAAAGTATGTTTTTTTTAACTAGGAGGTAATGGTAATGACTATGTAAAAAACAAAATTAACTGAAAGTATTCTAGACAAAGTATTTTTTTTTCACTTGACTTTAAAACTAATTCCTTCAACATGATATGTAAAACTGGCTGGTATGGGTTGAGAAACTTTTTAAGTATAGGAGTGAACAACGTTTTGACCTTCTTCGGTCATCGAAGGTCAAAACGTTGTTTGCTCCTCTACATAAAAAAATTTTCTCTGCCCATTCCAGCCGTTTTTACATTTTTTTTCTCTACAAATGGATTTTCTCATCATCATGGATTAACATGATATGGGTTTAGTTTAAAAGAAAGTTTTTGATTTCAGTAGTGACCTAAGGTAGTTTGGTTGTTGTAATTTTTTATGTTTCTTTTCATAGAATGTTTTCGTCTTTTTTGTTGGTTTTCTTCTGTTGTGTAGTGTTGGTCTTTGATGTTATATATAATAATTTTCTTTTTCTGCAGCTTACAGGTGTAGTATTTCATTGCCTTGGGGAATATTGTAATAATACCTGATTTCAAGATACGAAGCACTGAACATATTTAAGTGAGTATAAAATACTTAACATTTGTATTGTCAAATCAAATCTTAAGAAATAGTAATATTAGAGATTGATACTTTGGTTTCCAGACTTCTTTCTTTGGGTAATGTATTGGTTTTGTCTTGTATTCCTCTTTTTTTTTTTTTTTGACTAAAATATTTCAATATTTCTATATAAATTTTTCCAGTGACATCTCAGTTTTTTGTTGCAAAAAATAACAGTTAAAATCATAAACTGTTGAAATCTGCTTTCATAAAAAGGTGCAGTAAAACAGCTGGATCACTTTGAAATATTGCTGTCAATGAAGGTCATCTGAATTTTACTGAGTGCTGAACTTAGTTTTAAAATGCAAAAGGAGAGTTGTGAAACAAGCTGTATAAGTGGGTGGAGGTTTAGCTGCATGAAAACATTGTCAGCTGGTATTTATGGTTTAATATTGATATAGGAATTACAGTGAATGTGGCATTGTGGTGTCAATGGGGGAAAAAAACCTGAAAAAAAGTAAGTGGTGATTAGGTTTAGAAACTGTAGTACCAGAACATGACACTTTTGCTTTTGATGCACATTACCAAACATTATACTTCTGGCTGTATGTGACCAGTGTGACCTCATTTTAGGAAAGCTACTCTGTTGTATTTGTTACTTTCACTTTCTTTACAGTTGATTAAGAACATTAATAATTTGTTGGTAGAACATGTTATCTTTTCATGGCTTTATTGATCTGTTTGGTTCAAGTAAACATGATGATGAGCAGTGATTTATTAAATTTATTACAGTAAACATAAAAAGGTTGCTAAAACTGACAAAGATGCTACAAGAGAGAGGAAATTGAATTTTGCAGAAGTCATTTATATTTATCTAAACTGAACTACAGTTTTCAAGTGGATGGTTGTAGGAATTATAAATTAAGTCACAGTTGGCTTTTGACCTAATGCCTAGAACCAGTGGTTGGTGTATATTTTGACCTTGTGCTTAAAATAAGCAGAAGTAAGCAACAGTTGTAGTGAATCTGTATTTTTTACTGTTCAGGTATAAGAGAAATAAGTCTGTTTGGTATTGTCAGTCTTGATTTTTCTTCTTTATACTGTTTGTTTTCCATTGATAAGTTTTACAAATAGAATATTCATTAATTAGAGTATAATTGTTATTAAATGATACAATGACTACGTTAAATTTAATTATACTTGTTAGTTTAAATATGCGCATAATAATTTTGAAGTTCAACTTTACAGGCCTCCTGGGACACAGTAGTAAGTTTGTGGACTTGCAGTGCTAGAAACCAGGTTTCAATGTTCGCGGTAGGCAGAGCACAAATAGTCCATTGTGTCGCTTTGTGTTTAATTGCAAAGTAAACTGTATGAGATTTGCATAATTTATCTATTTCTTAAATATTTAGCCATTTTATTTTAAGCCAGTCATTGAAGAAAGATTATTCTAATATTAAACAAATCTTTTATTACATTTATGAATAATTAATAATACTATTTCTAGTGTAGTAATAAAAAGATAATAAGGAAATATAGAACAGGCAACATGCAGGTACATAACATAATTCATCTCAAATCTTGGTCTTTACATAAAGTAGAAGTAGTAATGAAAAGCCTTTGGGTCATTCCATGTCAACTCATCCAGGGGACTGCAGGTGATCCCCACAGAATGCCTTGAAAAAATTCACGTGCTCATCTACCCATATAATGAAAAATTGCCAAAGATTAGATCAATTTCTCTAATAGTTTCTGATTTATAGCCCTGTAAAATTGAATTACTTTATTTTTTATGTTTGGCAAATTCATTTTGGGGCAACTTTAGCTGTTTAAAGCTGCAAGAGTAATGGTGGTAGAAGGCTAAAATTTGCAACACTGACTGAATTAATCTCATAGAATTCAAAAATGGTCTCAAACCAAGTTTATCTCTTAGGATTTGCATAGAAAGGCAGTCAAATTACCTGAAAACCCAAAATCGTAAAAAACATTGGTTTATGTAATAAGCCATAGCTCTAAGACTTAATATATTGCAAAGGTGAAATTTGTTTTCACATGTCCTATAATGTGTTAGTTGATAAATCATCAACTGTTGTATTTAAAAGTCTATTAAATCTTCTATAAAAATATTTAGTTGCATGCAACTTTTTATGAAACAGCTGAAAATAGACCTACTTCAGGCCACAGTTTGACCATGTCACCAGTTATTCAGCCTTTTCAGATTTTTACCATATATTCTTACATCTCTGAATATGATCTACAAAAATATTTCAGGATGGTGTTCAACCTACTTTTTGAGTTATAATTTTTTTTAAGTGTCCTCTGACCACACATATTTTAACTTGAAAAAAAACACTTCAATTCAGCTGTGTTACTGTGTGCAGATATATCCATATAATTTTGAAATAATTTATGAATCCCATTGATCTCTGAACATGATCTTCAAAAAAATAATGTTGTGAAAAATAATAAAGTATCAAATTTTTAAGTGTCTTTAATATGAACCATTGGACAAAGGACCACATTCAGTTCAATCAGTAATCAGTCCTGCAGAATTGTGTAAAGTTTGATCTACTTCAGCACTGTGAAAAATACAAAACTGTGACAGGTATTATGTCACATCATAGCTTTATTCCTCACTCTACCAACAAATTGTATATGAGAAGACTATCAGATGGTGATGTGCACAGTTGTAACTGTTGGTAGTTGCAGTTAAAGTGATGCTACAGCAGCTCAAATAGGGTCTAATGATAGCAATGACAGTTATCAACCAGTAAAATATGTGATGTGCATATACAATCATGAATGGTATGTGGGAAACATAAAATATAGATCAGATGAACATTCCAATGTGTTTGTATCATTTATGAAGAAATCAAGAAACGAATTGTTCTCGTAGCCTGCAAGGTCACATTAAGATGAAAGCTGGATTCCTGTCCAACATATTCTTTGTCTGATAAGTGCACCTACCATGCAAGGCAGTATTGCTTGCCGCAGTGTTTTAAGTCAAAGTGATCTCAACATAATCAAACTCGAATTTCAGAAATTTATTCAATCTGACTGAACAAAGCTATGTTTGATGCTGTTGAGACTAATTTATCACCAAAGCAGTTTTTGAAACATTTCGTAGTCACAATTATTTCAGTTTGGTGTGACTATAATCTTTCTGAGTTATCCCCTGTTGTAGCACTGTGCTTTTTATGTCTGATTTCCCTTTGTATTTATTATATTATGAATCTTAAACTCAGCCATATCTACATAACTGTAATGCATACACAATATATTTGCATTGCCGTGTGTTATTACTAGTTGTGCCAATGAACTTGTTCAGAAATGAATTAATTCTTTCTTGTTTCTTTCAACTTCATTATTTAACATTGTGACAGGCTGGTTAGATAATTTTTATGGAATTCATAAAATTCTGACAGGTATTTTTCAAAATCGTATGGATATATTTGCACACAGTAACACACCTGAACTGAATTTGTTTCTAAATAACAAACATATGGTCAGAGGATACTTTAAGAAATTATAACTCAAAAAGTAGGTTGAACACCATCCTGATTTTTTTTGTAGATCATATTCAGAGATGTAAGAATATATGGTAAAAATCTGAAAAGGCTGAACAACTGGTGACATGGTCAAACTGTGGCCTGAAGTCGGGCTATTTTCAGCTATTTCATAAAAAGTTGCTACTAAATATTTTTCAGAAGATCTAATAGACTTTTAAATACAACAGTTGATGATTTATCAACTGACACATTATAGGACATGTGAAAACAAATTTCACCTTTGCAGTATATTAAGTCTTAGAGCTATGGCTTGTTAAATAAATCAAAGTTTTTGACAATTTTGGGTTTTCAGGTGATTTTACAGCCTCGCTATGAAAATCTCCTAGTGAGATTAATTTAGCAAGTGTATCAAATATCAGCCTTCTATCACCATTACTCTTGTAGCTTTAAGCAGCCAAATTTACCCGAAAATGAATTCGCCAAAAATAAAAAAAATTAAATTTAAAAGGCTGTAAATCAGAAACTATTAGAGAAATTGATCTAATCTTTGGCAAATTTTCATTTTATGGGTACATGAGCACGTGAATTTTTTCAAGGCATTCTGAAGGAGTCACCTGGAAATTTTCCTGAAATCTGGATTTGACATGGAATGACCCCTTTATTTTAATAAGATGACTTGTTTAAATCTTAAAAGTGCAAAGCTTGGGTCTTGTTATGATAACATAACAATGGTAGTGTTTATATTTTGCTGTGGTGTATTTTGCTGAAAATAAGTTAAACAAACAAGCTATGATTTTTTACAACTTTTAATACCAAATAACATTTATTTTTATGTTGGGAACAGTGATAAGAAAGCTTTATAATACAGCTGTTTATTTTGATTGCAAGAGAAATATGAAGTTTACATTGTATTCTGTATGTTTAGCATAGTACTGTTTCTTGATGAATTTTATTTTTTCATTTAAGTAAGCTTCTCGCGAGTACAGCAGTAATTCTGTGTATTTACAACTATTATCAGGAGTTCGATTACCCTCAGTGGGCTCAGCAGATAGCTTAACGTGGCTTTGAAATTAGAAAACACACCCTTTAAGTGCATTCATTGAATATTAGGTCATGAAATGTTTAAGTGTTTTTATGGTAAGAGATATCTTCTAATAAGAACAGTAAATAGGTTACAGTTGTAGCTATAAAAATATTGATTTGGAATGTTAGTTATGTTGTTTGTTGCTGCCTCAGTTCTTCATTTGTTCTTTGTTTCATCATATTGATAGAAGTAGAAGGTAGTTATGTTGCACTTTATTGTGCCATAGAAAAGTAATTATGATAAAACTGTTTTTTAATTCATTCACATTGTTTTGATAGAGCCAGTGGATGTTATTTTGTAAATCCTAATTTGATTTCATCCTTTCTGAAAAAACCTAATTTTGTGTATTTAGGATGGGTGGATCACAAGATGAGAGTGGACACAATGATGTGGTAAGCTTGTTTGTTTATTGTACCTTCAGATTCTGCTTTTACATTTTTCATTGATGGTATAATTCTAAAGTGTTTCTAGTTGGATAAAATTTTTAATTTCTTTTTGTCACAACTAGTTTGATATAACATACCTGTTGTGTCTCTACTTACTCATTTTCATGTATTTTAGTTGGAATGGTAAAAGAACAACTATGTTATTTTTGAAACATGAGTACTAATTGAATTTTTTTAGCATAAATTAAGCTCTTAAAAATATAGTTCAACAGAAGGTTGCTTTTGAGTTGTAAATTACTTTTACCCTCGTGTGTTATTGTTTAACTTTGGTGCAGGAAAATTTGTCACATGATAAATATTTTATTATGTGTTCATGCTGAATACAATATTTTTTTGTTCATTTTTAATTTCTACATGATCACTTGCCTCTGTACGCAGATGACTATTTTGCTTTCTAGGTCAAACTTTTCACCTAATGGACTTGCATGCCATCAGACTTGTGAAAACCTCCATTTAAAATTAATGTGAAATGCTTGAATTTTTTTTTCTACTGTATTATAATACATTATGCAGCAAAGCCTTTCACCATTGAGAATGCGATACATCTTGTGCATATGCTCTTTTTATGATCATGCATACAAGTCCTCATTTTGAATTGTGAGGATGTGTGCACATAAAATAGTCTCACCTTAGCTCCCTCATTACTACTTGTGTGTTAGCCTTTTTAGGGCTGTATGCTCTGCTTGTCCTTTCATCTCTTTTGATCCTAAATGTGAGTGAAGAGTATCCCTGAATTGGAAGTGGTCTTCCATTGGTGTTTCCTTGTGGGGCCTTCGTCATAGAGTGTCATACCCTATGGGCTTTTTTTTTTTATGCTTGCTGAAGGGATATCATTTTGATAAGTTTTGCACTGATCTCACTACCATCTTACTGTGGGATTCTAGCTCTCTGTGTGAGGAGGTAAATGGTCATGTTGAATATTTTCCATACCTGAAAAGGTACTTTAGGAGGATACCTTTAGAATGTTTCTACTCCATTTTCTACACTTTTTAAGTGTTTCATGTTAATTCTAGAGGTTTTCACAAGGTTGATGGCATGCAAATCCCAAAAGCAGAAAGTACAACTTCATGAAGAAAATGGCTGTTTGCTTATTGAGGTGAATGTTTAAAAGAAAAGTTTCCATTGGGGAAAATGTTAATTTTCATGTTTGATTTTAGGATGATCAGATAGACCTAAAGATGTCCTTTTCTCAAAGAGGGGGTCATTAGCTAATGTAAAAGCTGATAATAACAAAGAAAACTTGTTCTAAGGAGCTTTTCTATTTGATTTTTGTGATTACTTCTGTTTTGACTTGTTTGGATTTTTACCCCTCCTATGTGGCAAAACATTCTGCAATCAACTATTATTATTATTATTAAAGTTCAGTAAAACTGTGAAAGAATGCTGATATTTTTGAACATGTAAGTTATAGTTGTAATAACATAATCAGGGTTCGAAATTTTCTATTTAAAGCCGGACATGTCCGTTAAAAAATCAAGTTTGACCTGCACTTTTCCATCTATCACCGGACATCATAACCGGTGGCCATATTCCTAACATATCGGGCACAAATACATCATCCCCCTCAAAAATAAATAAGGCAAAAGCTTTGTATGCACAGCCCAAAGATTTTGCTTAAAAGTATATTCTATAATGAGTAGAAAATAATTTGCAAAATTTAAGATTTAATTTAAGACAAAAAAAAAAAGCGAATTTTAAAAAACTGTTGTGAACACTCACAAATGCTCTTTAAGTCTTTAAGTTGCGTTATCCATGCCGTCCCGAGTAATCACATGACTGCCAAACATTCATGGCATTTAGTAGTATAAAAACGGGAAAGTCTCATGATCTATTTCAGTTTGGTTTCACAAGCAAGACTAATGAATCAGAAGACCATACTATGGAACCTCGAGTGAAGAAACCCAATCCTGTTGACCCAAGCCCAAATGTTACAGCAAAAACTGTTACTGCTAATACTGGTGCTAAGTCTGCTTGTTGTTTCCAGAATGAATTGGAATAAAGGCCAACCATGGCTGGAGTATAATAATGCTATCAGACTGATGTTTTCCTCAATTTGTCAGGAATATGACCAAAGTTGTGGAAGGCAGAAGAACATTTTAATAACAGGATCTTTCAACCTGAGAACAAGTGCTGTTAATGGGCATGAAAACAGTCACGCCCACAGTCTAAGTTGTCAAGCTAATACAGTAGAAGAAACACCTGATTTAACTCCCATGATGAAAGAATTGAGCAAACTTTACCAGACTGAGAAAGATTGTTTGCTTGTGCTGTTCGGGACTGCCCTTTATATGGTTTTGAATGCCAAACCATTTGTGCAGGAGCACAACTTTGGTATGAAATCAACAGAACATTATGCCAATGACAAACAAGCAGTTATCTTTACAAGGTATATTGCAGAAACAATTAGAATTAATGTCATCTCGTCTGCACACCTCATTATTCTTTGGCATTATGACTGACGGCTCAACACACAGGAGATAGTCTATGTAAGATACTTGGACAGTGACTGTTACCCAGTAACCCATTTCCTGTGTTTGCAGTCAGTTGAAGGCTGATTCTGAAGATTTGCTACAGGTACTTAGCTCAAGAAAAAGGTCTCGTAATTACCTGGAATGAGAATTTTCTGCATTTGTCCTGAATTCCTAATTAAGAAAAATTAAAATGGACAATATTTTATGTACATTTGTGTTTTAATTCAGGTCTACATAGTCATTCCATTATTAATATACATCAGTGAAAACTCTAGCATTTTTCAATTGATTTAAACCAAGAAGAACCATGTATTTACCACTGATAGAATTGGAGCTTAGCGTAATAGATAATGGAGCAATTGAATTTTACCAAAGTACAAATTTACATTTTTTTTGTACAGAAAGTAACTAATATTGGGTACTAATTTTTTGTACTTGCAGCATTGTCCACATATGGCAAGTTTCCCGACTGGCTTGAATCACTTGTATGCCTGACAGCTCATGGGTCAGCTGTCAATTTTGGCACAAATAAAGGACTTATCAACAGATTGAAGGTGCAAAAACCTTATTTGATAGGGATCCACTGCAATTAAGAAGATCATCAAGGACATCCCTTACCTTGATAGTATCCAAACCTTTTTAGAAAACCTATGGAAGTTTTATGACAATTTTCCACAGAACTGGGCTGGCCTTAAAGAAGCTGGTAAAGCCAACAAAAGGGACAGAAGGGTGGCCTACAAAGAGTGCACTGTGGAGTCGGTTTCTCATAACTGGCCAGCTTTAGTGGAGCATTTGTATCAAGTAAAACTGCATAACAAAGGGGAACGTGGACAGAAACCTGCAGGATTATACAGTACTTTGACAATTCTTAAATTCTTCCTGCACATGGACATACTTTTGGCACTTCTGCCTGTTTTGACATCTCTTAGTCTCAAAATGCAAGGCAATTCTGCAACTGTGAACATTGTGTCTGACAAACTCGGTGTTTGCAAAGAGAAGCTGGGCAATATGAATGATGTTGAGAGATCCCAGAAAATTGTTAAGGAGCTCACAACATGTGAACAAACTGGCAAGTGGTTACTTTGAGGAAAGGTAATTTCTGTTAGTGGTCAGACAAGGGCCAGAGGCTCAAAAAGTGTCACAAAAGAGACAGTTGTTCAATCTGTGGCTGAATGAAATATTTAAAGAATTTGGTAAGGATTTATTGTTGCCTTTCAAATCTTTGAACCAAGCAATTGGCCTGAAAGCAAGGAAGCATTGTTATCTTATGGCCACAGTGAGCTCCAGACACAATTGGACCACTTTGGTACTCTGCTAGAAGCTAAGGGTTTCAACATTGCAGCTGATATTTGCCAAGCTGACTTACACAAGACACTTCTCAAAGCCATAAGATTTGCCATATCAGATGAGTCCTTGGCTAGTAGTGCAAGTGAATTGTAGGCTCACATGTTAAGTCAAATTACTGTTGAGAATGGTAAACCTTTCCCTGGATCAACAGTGTTGGCCTTGGTATGCCTCATGCAGGTGATTTCTGTGTCATCTGCTGAACCAGAACATGGATTTTCCTAGATGGCAGTTATTAAGGATGACTGGCAGTCCAAGCTAATAAATGATTCTCTTAATGACTTGATGACAATTTAATTAGCTAAGAAGAAGACCTGTGATCTTGTAAGCACAGAATTACTGTGCAAGTCTGTAGAATCGTGGTGGAAGGACAGTAAAGAAAACAGGTGATTTGCGAGTCCACATCAGCTAATGTCTTATTGCTGGATGACTAAATCTACGAGTTTGATTGATGTGTCATTTTTCATGGATACAAGGCTTGTTGCCACTTGCTTTGAAATAACGTTTCAGTGCTACAAATAAAATTCTGTTTTATATAACAATTGTCTGTACTTGATTTCTTGTTTTCGGTAATGTCTGGTAACAATTCTGAGGTGTCCTGCTAAAATTTCAAATGTATGGCAAGTTTCACTGTCCAGGACATGTGTCTTGCTGAAAATGTAGAATATTTCGACCCCTGATTATTGTGTCACATTTTGATTTTGAAAATGTTTATGGATTTGTTGATATGTGATATATTCTAATCATGTAACACATTTAGTTCTTTTGTTTATACACAGTCCTACGTGTACATACAAACAGCAAAAAATAGATATGTGGAAACTTCTGTTTATCCGTAAATAGAAAGTTAACTTGTATTATTGACTGCATTTATATAATTATGGTGTTGTGTTAGAGAAAATGATGCAAAGCTGTTTATTTGAAATTTAACCCATACATATGGCTGAGAAGTGTGGAGTTCTGAGAAATTAAATGCTATATTTAAACTTCCCTTCTAAAAATCACATCAATACAGGGTACTTGTCTGGCTCTTCCATATCAGAATGCCACTAAGGATACATCAGTGATGTGCAAAGAGACTGGATCAGAGCCAGTGAATGGTGTTGTTCAGCCTCCTTTTGTTCCTTCACTTGAGAAACCACATCGGAACACCAACCAATTGCAGTATCTCCTTAAGGTTGTAATGAAAGCTGTTTGGAAACACCAGTTTGCTTGGCCATTCCATGAACCTGTGGATACAATTAAACTGAATTTGCCTGTGAGTATTTTATTCGTTAAGATGTTGCACAGTTCATGCCATATAAGCTGGCAGCAAGGTGATACTGATTTCCTGCCCCCATTCTTTTTGCCTTCACATTTAAAATGGGTAACAAACTTGTATCCACTTTGATGCACACTTTCTATGTAGTATTTCTTTTGTGCTTGGAAATATGTTATTTGAATTAGTATTTTGATTACATTTTCTTCTGAAATTTATTTTTAAAAACACTGAAAATTAAACATCTTGTGCATGTATGTGCTTAAAATGTTGCTCTAGTAAGAGTATAACTCCATTTTTTAAATTTTTTTTGTACACTGACATACAATGAAAGTGACTGGAAAATGTTGAAATAATAAAACTGAATTTTTGTTTATTATTATTTATCAAAAATTCGATTTTATATATCCAGTGAATTTTAGCATGTCTAGTATTCCTCTACTATGTATACATGTTGTTTAGATTTACTCACTGAAGCAATTATGTAACCATTATGGGGAGACTGATACCCATTTTTGTTCTTGTGCTTTAAGTTCTTAGCCAAACTGAATGAAATTGTCTACATATCTAGTTTGTGTTTGGGAAAAAAACAACATTTATTTGGTTTATTATTAGTTATGTAATGTCTTAGATGTGAAGTATTGAAAAGTTTGTTGTGAAATGTTTAAAAAAAAGTCATTGATCAAGTTTCAGTTCTTTTATCATGTCTGACATCATAAGTGAATCAAATAGTTATTTTTCAACAGAACTATAATTTTGTTTATTCTTATAACAGCATATTCATTTTGTTGTCTGTTCATATACAATCTGTGATGTACAGTGAAACTAACTAGTGGAAAATGTCTAGGAAAGATGAAACTGGATTTTTGTTCGTTATTAATCAGAAAGTTTTAGTTTATTGCTTCTAACTTGTTTAACATTCAGTGGTTGTTTATATTTATTTACAGTAAAAGCGTTGACTGACAGAAACATGACCTTGTCCTTGTAGTCTAGACCTTTACTGATATAGGCAGTATTTTTTCAAGTATATTTTGTCACTCAGTTTATTTAATAATTATGATTTAGTTTCAATAACTGAGGATGTTTTTTGTGTGTGAGTAGCAGTAAGATCAATACAAATTATGAAAAGACACTCGTCATGTAAATACGTTATTGCCATAGAATCTCCATCTTTACTACATTGGCAATAATTATGCTTACCTGTCTTCTCATAGAAGAATATTGATTTAGATTTCAAACTAACTTTCTGAGGAAGTAACAAAATTGTTAACTTTCTCACAAACCATAAATTACTGCCTAGTGATTTTTCTTTTTTTTACTTTTATATGAACAAGAAAGAAAGTTTGTTTCAGTAATTTTGTAGCCATTGGTTCTGTATATGTTCAAAGCTAACAAGATTTGTTACTTAACATCTAATCCCTTTTCTGCAATGCCATAAAGATGTAGGTACACAGAATTATAGAAGCAAAATCACCTACAGAAAAGCTTTGTGAGCAACAAACATGAACAAGTTTTCCAGATATAACAATTTCCGAGTACACATTAACTTGTACTTTGGGTTAGGGCAGAATAATTCTAAACATATCTATTCTATAATGATGTTTCTTACAGGCATTACTCATCAGAGCTGCTTAAAAATTAAATGTGGAACCATTCAAAACAATTTTTTTTTTTATGAATTATATTAAACAAATAATGCAATGTATTTATAAAATGAGTTCTTTTTTTTAATTTAACTACTTTCTTAATATTTGATATGTAAGGGTACATTTATTGCTGGAAACCAATTTGTCAGTTTAAGTTTACTGTTGTGATTGAATGAACCTTTCTTGTAATAGGTAAATGGAGGTTAGCTAGTTATAACAGTCTGATTGCCTTTTTACTATTTTATCACTTTGTTTTTTTTGGTTTGGGATCATTGGTTGCATAGTTTTTTAGATAAGTTGTATTTCTATAGTTTTGTGTATCTTACATGTTTGATTGTCTTGAATATAAGTAAAAATACTTCATCTTATTCAGCATTGAAGTCATTATTATTGTACCTCTCTAAATTTTCACAATGAATAAATTATCATTCAGAGTTTGTATTTTAGGCATAGAGAGTGTATTTTTAACTTGCGGATTTTGGTTAATTATGTTTTAACAGTTTCGAAGTTTTTGAAATACATTTGTGTGAATGTATGTCCCCATTTGTGCCATATAACACTGGAACCTTGGGTTGAGTTCTGTCTCCGAAACTAGTTAAATGGAAGAGCATAATTGAATTATTATGTACTAAATGAATGCTACTTGTTTTTACTTAGGACTATCATAAGATTATTCAACAACCCATGGATCTTGGAACTGTCAAGAAAAGACTAGAAAATTGCTGGTATTATTCTGCCGCTGAATGTGTTGATGACTTCAAAACCATGTTTACAAATTGCTATGTGTATAATAAACCAGGAGAGGTAAGGATAAACATGCTGTGTACCTTTGCTGAATATTCAGGCTCCTTACTGTACCTATTTTGATATTATTTTGGGTGCCAAGTAATTGTTATAAGATTATATAATACTGAAAACATTTACTAATATACCATTTTGCTGTATAGTTATGTATTTTATGTTGCTTGATGGCTGGAATATGAACTGATGTTTATTATAGGAGTTTTTTTTTTTTTTGAAAGTTTGTCTTATTAGCAAGACACAAATAATTTGAATATTGTTAAAGTTACTCGTATGTCATGAAGAAGAAAGATCTTTGTTTGTACTCTTTAAGTAAGACTAACAACAATCTACAGTTAATGTGCATTGGAAGTAATTTACTTGTGTTGACCAGATGTGGCCTTTAATGATGTTTATACATTTAGGTTTTAAACTCGTGGGTTTATGATTCACTTGGTGTAATCACAATAAAATCTTTTAACTAAGTCTTCTGTTATTAAAGAACTATTTGCAATGTCAGCCTTAATTGTTTAGCATGAGTTTATGAAATATATTTCTCATATTTGCACAAATAAGCTTTGACAGAGCATAGGAATTTGAGAAGTTTTTATTCAAAGATTGGTAATATATAATTTTTGGATGTGTATACTGATTTTGAAATGTTTCTTTAGCTCGTTGAGATGACACTTGTGTGAATTATAATGGCAGATTTTTGGATTTTTCTTTTGTTTGTTTGTTGTTTGTTTAGCTCATTTAGCTTTAACATTTTGAATTTTGAAATTTGCAATAAACAGAAAATCAGAATTATCTGTCTTCTGTAAATTTTCCTCAGTTGTAATAAGGTTTAATCATGTATTATGAGAATGATGCTGATCCTTTGGTGTCCTTGGAGCTACCTCATCCTCTGTTGATTTTGCTTGGAATGATTGCTTTGACCACTATTGTCCAACATTCCATTGTAACAAGCTACTGCAAAGGATTACAAAGTCAAATTCACTTAAGTCATACATCCTTGTAAATAATGCATAGACTCCACTGTTTATGGATTTTAACTTCTAAGACCATCTTTAAATAGCCAAAAGGGACAAAAGGCTATTGGAGAACTGCATTGTGGAACTTGACAGGTATGTTATTAACTGGAATTGCTGTTTATTCGAACGTTTTTTCTCGTGCACAGAGTTGTTGATTTTGAGGTCTGGTATTAAGCTTGCAAATGTTTGGTGTGAATTTTGTTAAATTCAGGTATTTTTCAGTGAATTTTACCAGGAAATGTGCTTAACTTCATTGCAGTGACATTCTGAATCAGAGGGTTCTGTTTTACAACTGTAACCTTAATTTTGTAAATGAGGACATCATTCCGTAATAGCTCTGGTTTTGGTATTGTAGTCTATACCTGGAATAAATACACTGGCATGTCAGTTTTTCCTCTTGATGTAATACTGAATACTGACAGCTTCTTTTTTTGAAATGTTACATCCTTTGGCTTTATGCTGTCAGGAAAGTTTGTCATACAACAACCCTTCTTTGGAAAGAACTGTGATGTATTTCTCCAGCCGTTAGTCTTTTTTAGTGGCAGGGCATTGTTGAAGGTTGTCTGTAAACTAAATATACAAGTATCAAACATGTAGTGTAGTGCTGTTCATCCATTTATATTGACATATAAATATTATTTTTCTAGCATGCCAGTTAACCCTTTGCATGTTAGTTTTGCTCATTCATTATGCAGAAATTTGATGAAGAAAGTGTAAAACTAACATTATGGAATTTAAAAAATGTTGCTTTTGAAATAACAAATAGTACATACAAGATGCAGAAAAATCTGATATAAAAACCTGTGAAACATTTAATAATGCTATACTTGTGATATCTGAAATTTAATTACACTTTCATTGTTTAGCATTTCACTTAGTGCATGGTTACAAATAATAAAGTATGAAATGAACTGCATCAAGTTGCATGTTTTATAAATGTTATGACAAACAATGATTTTATTCCAGTGTCATTTTTCAGTCGGGAAGCTTCCTTACATGATGTATACATTTACAATTAAAGCTTGAAATGATAGTAATCTTAAGCCATCTTATAAATAAGATATCTTAACAAATGGTTCATTAATCAGAATATTGAGTTTGTTTTTTGGATGATAAAATAAATTCTTCACCATGTAGTGACCATTTTACAAACTTTCGAATCCCTGTTAGTGTGTTTTTATCTTGGGTATTTGTGGTTGTACATAAGCTACAAGTAAGATTAAATCTGATTTTGAGATAGGTTCTGAAAGTGGTACTTTTATGTTGATTAATACAGTGTTACAAGAAGTATACCATCAAAGTAGCTTGTTTGTGTTGTTAATATACTTTTATATTTCAAGTTGGATTAAAGTATTTAACTTCAGCTGGAAAATACTTGAATGCTATTCCAGAATATCTATATACATATAAAAATGTGGGACAGCCAAGCTTGAGAAAAGCACTGGAACCAGAAGGAGTGGCCCATACGTGAGAATCTGAAGGCAGGTATGCCGAATATTGTCAACGATCCAATTGTCAGTAGAGAAAAGATCATATTTCCTCCTCTCCATATCAAGCTGGGCTTGATGAAACAGTTTATGAAGACATTGAATACTGACGGTGAATGCTTCCAACACATTTTCTGTGCTCTCTGGTTTGTCCTTCGAGAAGATCAAGGCAGGTGTTTTTGATGGACCACAGATTCGTGCACTTGTGCGTGATCAAGAATTTGCCAGAAAGATGAACGACAAGGAAAGGACTGCATGGCTTTCATTTGTGGCAGTGATGGAAAACTTTCTCGGTAAACTATGAAACCCTTGTAGCGAATATGTTGTCAGCTTTTCGAGATCTTGGATGTAACATGAGTGTCAAACTCAATTACCTGTACAGTCATCTTGGTAGATTCCCTGAGAACCCAGAAGCTGTAAGTGACGAGCAAGGCGAGCGGTTCCATCAGGACCTCAAGACCATGGAAGAGCGTTACAAAGGGAGATGGGACAAACATATGATGGCAGATTACTGCTGGAGCATTAAACGAGAATGCCCTGAGACAGTCCACAAATGCAATAGCTACAAGCGGAAATTCATGCCTGAGTAGACTGCAATTGAGCTTTGCCTCCTCATAGTAGCAAATGTCTTATTTACTAATCAGTTTTATATAAATAAATTGAATTATAACTTGATATAAAATTGAATTTATACTATCTTGCATTTTCTTTTTTATTACCCAGCTATATTAAAGAGTTTTATAACATATTTTATCACATATTTTTCATGATAGACTACAACCTCAATGTGATGATGACGAAATTTTTGAGATTTTCAAATACCTTGATTGCAAGAAAAGTAGAGCACTGAGGAAAAAACTAACTTCAGATCTGAAATAAGGGCAAGAAATTATGTAATACTAAGTGTTTGATATAAATGCAACAAAAACTTTGTTGACCTGTGTAATCGACAGTTTTGTTTGCTGGAAAATGTATTCTTATGAAAAGACATAGGAAAGAATAGTTTAATTTTTAACTGCTCGTTACATGATTAGAGGTGCTAGAGTTCCAGTATTGGCAACTTGGTGCCAGCAAGTATTGTGGCAAACCTTGAATTGCATACAACTTGGATATTATAAACTATCTTGTAATGTGTGTGAGATGTCAGCATGGCACTGATTGTGAAGGAATAGAAGATCTGTTCTGTGGGTGTGAAAAGTTTAACAATGCCACATTACCCATATTCATTACTGAACATTTTTCTTTTTTACCCTATGTGATTATTTTAAAATGGTTGAGTCTGGCCCTTGCCATAATGCTTTGAACACAAGTGTTAATGTTTAATGGATTGTAAATTGTGTCATTTTATTACATAGCCAACTTTCTTGAAAGTAGGTTATAATTTTAATCTCATTTGATTAATTGAAAATATTACAATACCTTGTTCCATTTAATATTTTCTAATGTTTAATTCTGTAGTATGGTGAGTAACCTAGTCTATTAAATTAACTAGCTAATCCCTCGGTGTGGATTTGTGTACATGTTGAGGGGACAGTAGGCAACAAAATTTTGTCCTTCTCTCAATCTCGCTCTCTGATGGCCAAGAAATAGCTGATACCCAGAGTATTGCCGATACTCTAGGTGAAAGCTTTTGCTGGGTATTTAGCACTTCTGTTTTTTCCTCCACCTTAACTATCAAGACTTGGTCAAAGCAATCACCTCTTTCCTTTTGAGCTGATTGTCTATATGACTATAATCGCCCCTTTACACTGATTGAACTCAAACTGGCCTTTCATTGGTCTGGCAGTACATCGGTTGGACCTGATAATGTACACTACGAAATGCTGTGCCACCTATCTCCTGCTTTTCTCTTTTCTAATTGTTTTTAATGAGATGAGGCAGGAGAATGTTTTTCCTGGTGCTTGATGCCAGGCTATTCTCTTACCTTTCTCTAAGCCTGGGAAGGATCCCAAGATCCCTTCAAACTACCATCCAGTTGCTTTGATGAGCTGTTTCTGTGAGACCTTAAAGAGGATAGCTAATGCTTGTCTTGTTTGTTTCCTCGAATCAAACAACCTCTGCTGGCCAAACCCAGTGTGGGTTCTGATGACAGAGCTCCACTGTGAATCACGTGACTCAATTTGAGACGTCAGTCAGAGAAGTCTTTCTCAAACGACAACATCTTATATCAATATTCTTTGACATTGAGAAGGCTTATGATACAACGTAGCAGGTATAGCATTTTGTGAGACCCCTAGATATATTTTGGTTATGTGGACATTTGCCCACTTTTATTAATTTAATGGACAGGAGATTCCATGTTTGTTTGAGTTCAACACTTTCCCCCCCCTTTTTTTTTTTTTTAAAGGAACTTGGAGTCCTTTAGGGCTGTGTGTTGAGTGTTACAGTTTTCAGTATAAAGATTAATACCATCACTGAACAATTCCCTTTTACAGTTTCAAATGGGTTCTATGTTGACGACTCTCACATCTCATGTCAGTCGTTGAACATGAGGTATATTGAGTGTCAGATAGTGTTTACTAGAGTGAACCACAGCAAATTGCATTAACTTCTCTTTCTCTAAAACTGTTTGCATGCACTGTTGCTGCCAATGGGGTATTTACTCTGATCCTGAACTTTTTATTGGCGAAGTTTTGCTGCCTGTGGTCCCTGAGACTTAGGGCTTATCTTTGATCATAAGCTGACCTGTATACCATACATAAAGCAGCTATGTGCCAAATGTACAAGAGCACTGAACATCCTCCATTTCCTCTCTTTCACCACTTGGGAAGCAGATTGACATTTTGTGCTAAAGGTATATCGTTAGTTCGATCAAATCTTGACTTTTGATCACCGGTGTTTGGCTCAGCCAGACCATTGTCCTTAAAGATGCTGGACCCTATTCATCATCAAGGACTTTGGCTCTGCACTGGGGCTTTTCACACTTCTTTCATTCAGAGCTTATACGTTGAGTCTCGTGAATCTTCTTTGTACTTCTCTGTTGTTTGCAACTGTCTTCACTATATGCTTCATTACCAAAGCATCCCATCTAGGGTTGTGTTTTCCTTCCTCAGTGGGCCATACATTTTCAGAACAGATGATCTGCCATTGCTCCTTTTGGCCTTTATATCCAGAGGCAGTTGGATAAATTGGGTCTGTCCTTGGATAATGTTCATGTATCCACTGGTCAGCCCATCCCATTATGGCTTTTTACAGTCCCCAAATGTGATCTGTCTTGAAGTCATCTGTAAAAAGGAGACACTCCTGATTGGAACTACTGTCAGTTACTTGCTGAACATCTTTTGAAGCATACTTCCATTTCTATTTATACAGATGGTTTGAAATCAGGTGACTGTGTGAGCTCTGCCATGGTTTGTTGTGGTTCGGTGGTTACATGCAGAATCTCCTCTGCAGCTTCTGTGTTCTTAACTGTATGCCATTTCTTTTGCCCTGGATCATGTAGAGGCTAAGCAGAACTCAAACTGCACTATTTATACTGACTTGCTTAATTCTTTACTGGCTCTGGAATTGCTTGTCATTTGTTTACATCGTGCTGTCTCTGGTATTCAAAACTGCCTGACCCATTTCTTGTTAACATCTGCTTTATTCAGTTTTTCTGGCTATTGGACTGTGTTGGTGTTTGTGGGAACGAGCTTGCTGACACTGCAGCTAAATCTATTTGCTGTAGCATTATCACCACTGTGCCTATTCCATACATGGACTATGGTCCTGTATTCAAGGCTTGGTTCTGTGCCAGTTGGCAGTTGATTTGGAGTGAGCAACGTGAAAACAAGCTTTTCCAAATAAAACCTTATATTGGACTTTAGCTGTCTTGCTTCTGTTAGGATCGGAAAGAGGAAGTTGTTCTCATTAGACTATGCATTGGTTACATTTTTTTAACTCATTGTTTTCTTCTATCTGGGACTGATGTACCAGTGTGTTGTCTGTATAACACTCAGGTCACAGTAAACCACATTTTTACTGTCTTGCTGTCATTATTGCTGAATAACGGCACCATTCTAAACATATTCTGTCATAAGGTCTGTCCGTAATGTTATACAGTGTTATGGGTGATAGTGACACTATCCACCTTGGAGATGTTTTTATTTTTTTAAAGGCTATTAATCTTTTTAATGTTTTTTAAGTTTTTAATTTATAAATTAAATCTTTTTTAATGTGATTCCCTTTTAAGAATCAAAGCCCATCTAGTTTGATTTGAAATTAGAAAATGGCCATAATGTCAAATAACTCTAACAGATTAGTACAAAAACCACCGTCAGTTACCTGAAGTTGGCCTTTCTAATCCTGGTTTAATCTTCCTAGTGAGTTATGATAATTACAGTTATGCTACAGAAAGTCCACTGCAACTTGTATAACTGATGTTTTTTCTCTTAATGCTGTAGACTAGATGTAAACATTGGCTTTACATTATGTTTTAAACTTTGTTTTGCTTTATCTTAATTTTCTTTTTTGAATTTTGCTAAATTTACTTTGATTTTTAACTCTTTACCAGATGTTTGGTTCAGATAGCCTAGTTGCTTTGTGCCATAAAACATCAAATCTACCAACCAACAAATTACCAGTTAAACCCTGGATCAACAGTCAGAGATTCTTGAATTTATTTGTCAGTTACCTACAAAAAATTTACAAATCTATAAACTTTTTATAAATCTAAATGTATGAATATAATGGAACTAAGTCTTCAAAGCTTAATTTCCTTAGTGAGGTTATACTCTTAAAATGGTAAATACAAAAATAGTTGCTCTGGACTTTGAGAACTACTTTAAAACCAAATTTACTTGGCAAAATAAATCAAAAGTAGGGAAAACTGAACTTTGGGAAAGAGTTCAACCTTTTAATTCAGATATTTGGGCAAAGCAACAAATAATTGAAATTTCAAAAATAAAAAAAATGTAACAATTAAAGATTAAACAAAAAAAATATAGTGATGGAAAGGTAATGTAACCAGTATAAGTATCATTTAAAGAAACTTGGTTATTGGGTAAGGGAGTCAAACTGGAAAACGTAGGTAAAAATAATCATTATGATCAAATGTAATTGGTGACCATCATATTACTAAACGTAATGAATAATAGAAATGATGTTTAAATGACTGTCAAAAGTTAAATTATCGGTTGGTTTCAGTTTGTTGTAGAGAGACCTACTTTAGTTAATTGTCTTTAAAAAACAAAAAACGTAAATGAGGAAGTTGAAAATAAAATGAATTTCCTTGCTTTGTCTTAGTAAAGCAAAATGAATTCTTATTTTTGTCTAAGCATCTATTAATAAATTTAGATTTTCACAGCTAGGTATAAATATCATCAGACTTAGTTTAGGATTGAATAAATGTATGTTTTTGCTTAGAAGAGTTGTCGCACTGAACTCTATGAAGTAAAAATTCAAATGTTTCAGAATAACTAGTGGTTTAAGATAAAATAAAAAAAGAAAAGTGCACTTGACAAGAAAATAATACTTCGAAATAAAATTCCGAAAATAAAGTGTATAACAAATGATATCCATCTTTGAAAGTCCTTGAATTTAGGAACAGAAATTCAAGGGCCTGAAATTGCTTGAAAAGTGACCTTTTTGGTGAGAGTACTTGAAAATATTGTAATAGCAGAGTATCTTGATATATTAAAGTTTAATGTATGTTGTGGAGTTGAGTGTAAGAAATAAAGTATTTTTCTTTCTATTCTACATTCACATGTGAAATAAATTAATAGGAATTGTATAAATTTCAGTGAATCATGATTGATTTTGAATGTGTCAAAGGAACATCTTTAATTTCTGGTATCCTAATACAAGGATGCCATTGTAACTGTGTTGAGAACGTCTTCTAGATCTGTAGTATTGGGTCATCAGGAAATTAATCTTGCTTTTTACAGATGAATAGCTCAAACAACTTGGATATCGAAACATTTATTAAATTAAGTTGTCTCCACTCTTATCGATTATGATTTTCCATGTTACAACTGTAACCTTTATTTTGTAAATGAGGACATCATTGTTAATGCTCTGATTAAAGAAATCGCTTGGCTTTGAAGTAAAAGACATGTTGATTGATCTCCTTTTTAAAACCTTCCATATTTGCGTGTGTTTTTCCACTAAGATGGTGTTGCAGTGAATGAAAAAGATTGTAATCTGATGGTGCGATATTTGGAGAATATGGTGAGTGGGGGAGGACTTCCTAACCAAACTCCGTGACATTTTGTTGCACCAGACATGCCACACGTGGATGTACCTTGTGGAGAAGAACTCCTTTCTGATTGTGTGAAAGACATTTCTGATGAAGGACTTGATTTAAATGTATCAGTTGCTTATTGTAGATCTCTGCATTGACAGTTTGCTGTGGATTGAGGAGTTTGAAGTGAGTTTCCCTTTTGATGTCCAACCAAATGTAAAACATCACTTTCTGTAGAATAGAGTCCAGGTTTTGAGGTTGGAAGTGGTTTTTGTCCGAGACATCCATTGTTTTTGTCATGTAATAGTGGAATAGAAAATACATTTTTCATTACTTGTTTAAAAGTCTGTCCTGAAATGGCTCGTGCACATTATGCAGTAGAAGAGACAAAGCAATGTTACATGTTGGAAATGATGGACATCTGAAAGCTCATGAAGCACCCAGACACCTTCTTTGTTGTATTTTAACATGTTACTTGGCTGTTTACATGTTGTTTCAGGAACATTTCACTAGTGTTTTGTCTTGGGTTAGACTCAATCAATGAACATTAGTATCAGTTCCAACATATCAGCCCATGCCATCACGGGTTTTAAGACTAAAATCACCTGAACAAAAATTTGCAGAATTATCATTGACACTTACAAATGTTCAAAACATTTACATGAAATTCTTTTATATTCTTTGTGGTTACAGAGGTATTGATTCTCTCCTTGGATTCAAACACATTATGTATTGAATGTGTATCTCATCTTGTGCTGTCACGATAATGGGTTAGAGTGTACTAAACTTTAACCATTATGTAGGTTCCACTAATGTGATGTTTAGGTAGTTCATTTATCCATTACAAGTAATGAACATTTTTTGAGAGAGGGGTTGATGAAATTGTTCCAGAATGCAACTTTAATTTCTTGACAATCTAATTGATTATTCTCTTCATTATTACATTGATTATGTTTTTACCAAGATAGCCAAGTTCATTAAAGAAAATAATTACATATTTAGTACTTTGAATTACTATCAATATCTTTCTATTAAATGCACAAATTGAACAATTAAAAAATAGCATGGAATTATTTTACAGTTAATACATTATCTCCCACTGGTACAGTGGTAAGACTATGGATTTACAACACTAAATTCAAGATGGACTCAGCAGATAGTCAAATGTGGCTTTACTATACGAAAAGGCACGCACGCACGCACTCGATGCGATTCCTTTCAACTAACTTGGTAGATAGTCCAACGTGGCTTTGCTTTAAGACATTGCACACACATGGAGTTAATGCATCATCATTTTTAATCAAGTTATTTGTACACAGAAGGGAAGTGTGAATCTAGTTTGATAGGTTTTTTTTTTCATTGATAATTTATTTTTTATTTGTTTAGGATGTTGTTCTCATGGCACAAACTTTAGAGAAATTATTCCTGACAAAGATTGCTGAGATGCCAAAAGAAGTAAGCAGTGTGATAATAAGGTTTTATTTTCAACCAACTAATTTATTATAAACAAACTAATTTGTCAAGATAAGTATTTGGAAAACTTTAGAAAGTTTTGTCGAAATATAAAAAAAAATCGAATACTTTTGATTATAAATATGTATAGAACATTTGGTATTTAAAATTATTTTTTGTGATTGTGACATAACGTGTTTATGTATACATTTTTATTATTTTTCTTGTGTAAAGTTGCAACAAGTAATATTTTTATACTTTTTATCTGACATCTATTTCTAATTATTTAAAAACACTGTTTTTGTTTTTTTTACTAACAACAATACTGGCATAATTTTTGTTTTGTTATCTAGAAGTTATTACATTCAAGTTTTTAGTGTCAGATTTTACCATGAATAATTAAGAAATTTACTCTGAATTTAAAACTTTCTTTTTCTCGTAAGATTATATAATTTTGTTTCAGATATTTAAAATTGAGTGAAAACTGTTAACCCACTCATTTTTGTTTTTCATGCACATGTCACAAAAGTTTAGAAAATTACATTGAAAATTTAATTAAAGTACTTTATTATTACTACATACAAATAAATCTGACATCAAAACATAGTTGATAATGTAAATTTTAATATTACACAAATTTTGTTTCTCATTTTATAATTTAGTTTAAAAAATAACAATCCTAAATTTACACTTGTATAAAACTTTTGACACTTGGTTTTTAGGTGTTCCGTCTTCTGTAATTTATTTACCACTGCTTCAAGAAATTTCATGTAAATTGCCCTTTGTAAATGTTTTAAAGATTATGGAAATATGAGAATATTCAGATGATGAAAAGGATTTTTAATCTTGATATGAAAATCACTTTGAACCTGGAGTAGTCAACAGTTTGACTCCATATGCTCATTGAGAAACGTTTGTAAATTGAAAATTGTTTTGTTGTTTTGGGGGGGGGCTGTCTGTTTGTATGTCTACAAATGGCTACTGAAAACTTTGGAAATCTCAGCCGGATACACAAAATGTATTAAAAGTTATGGTATTTTGATTATAGAGGTCAGTTTGGGGTTATGAACTTTGCCTGCAGTGAGATAGTTAAATATCTATATTTACTCTTTATGGATATGCTTTTGATTCATTCATTGTCCTTTAACCATTCAGTAAAAAAGATGTTACCAATACTTTACATTTTTTGAGCTGTTACTAAATGTTCCGATTATTATAACAGGAAATTGAAATCCCTATGCCACCAGTTAGGGGCCCAGGGCCAAAGGGGAGAGGGAAGAAAGGAAAGGGTGGCTCTAGGGGGAGAGGTGAGTATTTATAATAGTTCAGATACTAATTCTGTTCATAAGAATACTTTAAAATGAGTGAATTAATTAACACTAGGTTTTATCTCTTACTTTTGGATTAAAAATTACTTTAGGTTGTATATAGAGCTAAGGTCGTCATTCACTTTATAATCAGTCAAATTAGTAAGTACATATTTTACTGGCAGAGAGCATTAGCAAAAATATTAAATAATTTGAACATAAAGCTCAAGTTCTTTGTTTCAAACAGTTCCATCAACAACAGCAGCTCCGAATCCAGTGACCTTTGTTTCAGTAGCAGCCAGCATGCCAAATTCCCTTACTTCCGTCCCTGTGTCAGAGTCACAGCCTGCTCCTTATCCATCACTTTTGACCACCATGGCACCAGTTACTGTTCCAGGTAGTACTAATACAACAACAACCTTTGCAGCAACAGTTACTGCTCCAACTCCTCAAATCGCACAGAAACCCTATGCATACTCTGGAGTTGGAGATTCTTTCGGGCCAGTCGCCTCCATGACACCCTTAAATGAAGGCCCACCAGTTACATTACATGGTACTACAAATCACCATCTAGAAAGTGTTACACAAGCAACTTCCATCACTACAGTCACTTCTGTACCAGCCAAAGTGAGATCCCGCTTTTATTAAAACTTTAACAGCATTAAGTGATTAGTGTGTAAATCAGTCAGCAACTTCTGATTGTTCATGCCTTAACATTTATTTTTCAGGAATTAGTGGTGAAACAGTAATTAATTTAGGAGGAGAGGTGTTATTTGAATATATTGAAGAAAGAAACCTGTTATCTCTGTAATTGAAGTTGTATCTTAAAACGTGCATAAAGTTTCCTCAAAATATAACTTTTGATTGTCAACTCTATACTTCAATGAATTGTGTTATTTTGGGCCAACTCAATTTGTGTAGATATAGTTTAGGAGAAATTTTTCCACTGCAAATGCATAAACAGTAAATATTGAAATTTGTAGGAGTAGTGCAGTCACTTAATACTGTAGTAATAAAGTATCTTGTTTGAGTGTTACTAACATACACATTTTTAATATTTGTGTTCGTTAATAGGTAAAAAAAGGGGTCAAGAGAAAAGCAGATACAACAACCCCTTCAAATAGTGCAACACTTGATATGTTAGTATACCAGACCTCCAATGAAACTAAAGTTTCCAGAATGTCAACAAGAAGAGAAAGTGGCCGACCAATCAAAAGGCCATCAAAGGATCTTCCAGATATTCAGGTTATCAATCGTGATGGTTTTTAAAAATATAATTTTTTCAGTGTGAAATACTCACTATAACATTAAACCTGTCCATATACACAAATAGATGAATACTATGAGAAAGATTTTTTTGCTAAGTTTTCAATTTTTTAAAATCTTGTAGAAATATTTTTCACTGAAAACTGATAAATGCTTATGATATATTTTAGAACACAACTAAACCAAGGAAAGGAAAACTTTCAGAACAGATGAAATATTGTAGTACTATCCTGAAGGAAATTTTTGCCAAAAAACATGCTGTAAGTCTGGTATTAAAATTGTTATTTAGAATGAAAATATGTTAAAGTTATTTGCCAAAGGGCATTTCAAATTATTACCAGTTTGTCAAGATCACTTTTTTGAGTCCAATGATAAAGAAGAAATAATGATTACAAAAATAAGGAATTTATCATAACAAATAGGAATAATTAAAATTGCATTAATGCTATGTATAGTGTCAGTTAATTTTACCCTACTCATCTTGGAGAATTAACGTGCACTGTAATTCCAAATTTACAGAACGCAACTTCAAGAAATTTGGGCAGCATTCATTAAACAATACATGTATGTTGCACACAAATAATGAGATTTTCAAATAAAGCACTTTTTTTCTGAAGATTTGTTTTGGAATATTGCAAAGTTTTGTGGAGTTGGGCTCTGATTAATATGAATGAAGAGGTGACTTCATATTAAGGATAAAAGTACTTCATTTTTATCTTGCACTGTTCATATTTTGTTCACACTCTCTCTAGAAATTCTGAAGTGAATATCAAAAAGTTTTTCAGTAAAACCTTGTTTTTCATTTTCACTACCCTAACTAACTAAGTGTAATGAAATCATACAGGGTGATCTGTAAGTTCCTACCCATCCATATATCTTATGTATCCAGTGTATCTGTGTGCTGTTCCTCATTCTCGCTGCGTAATATGCGATGCCATGTTCTGTGAGACATTTTCCTCAACATAGCAGGGGTTGTTTTTCCAAACGCCATGGTAACAGCTGCCTTGAACTCATCATTAGTATTATAACATTGTGTAGACACAACGTATGAATGGGTAGGGACTTATGGGCCACCCTGTACATAATGAAAGTTGAAAAACGTGATGAAAAATGATATTTTGATTTTTTATTTCTGGAATGAATGTAGACTAACATGTAATTAGTTATTTTTTCATACATAATCCTTTTGAAAAATGCTTTCATTTGATTCTGTTCTTTCCTTGCTATTTGAACTGTGTATAACCACTAAACTAGTGTAATAAATCAACCATGAGAGCAAATTATAGTTAAAGAATTATGAAATTACATAATGAACAAGTGGCCCATGTACATACCTTGTGGAGAAATTTTTATTTCATTTTCTGTTAATTTTTATGATTTACTTATTTTTATTATGAAATAATAAATGTACACAATATAGCAAATTTAGTACTTTAAATGTATAATTTTGCATCTGATCTTGGATATCTTGTTAAAAGTGAATTCTACTTTTTGGCAGTGTTTGTTAGTATGATGTAATTTTTTTAAAATTTCACATATGCATTTTAGATCACAGAGTATTGTGGAAACAAAATACAATGTTAGACCTTTATAGTTGAACTAGCCTTTTAATTAATCTGTAATTGGTAAAAATAACTGTTAGCTAGTTGAAGTAATATTTGGAATAGTGACAATAAAGCTATCATCCATATACTTCGAAAACTGTCATCAGAATGAGATAACCTTTATATGTAATTTCATAAATTAATATCTCGTCTCTCAGTTGGTTATAAATAATCCAGTAGAAGATGCCAGAGATAATTACTGGCATTCTTTAAAAGACTGAGAGACGTGTTGGTTGGAGAAGATCAGTTTGGTTTTCTGGTCAGTATTTTAGTGAAGCAAGAAGAAGGCTAAATTTGGTATTTCCTAGAAATATCTCTACTATAAGTGTGCAAATTATGCCAACGTCAGAGACCAAAGAGAAATAGAAAGAAAATATAAAATTGGCAGTTTGGGGTCAAGGTGTTGTCATGTGATAGAAGGGAAGACTGAGAGCTAATTTAAACATTCCTCTTTGAAGTTAAACCTTATTTAATATTCAAGTCTGAATTATAAGTACATTTTGATGCCAAGTTTGTTGAATGCGTTGGTAATAAAGCTAATTAGATTTTAAATGTAATGTGGTGTTGGACTAAAGGAAAAAGAATTGGGTGATCAGTTTCACAAATTCCATGCACTTTTCCCCCTGGTTATAGTGATTTTTATTTTTACATTTGAAACAAAACTATTTTGTTAATACTACGATTGGTGTGTTAATAGGATGTCCACTTTAAGGATAGAATGCTAATAGCTACTGATTTGTTTAAAAAACATTGTGTGATGACCCATCAAAACAATGTGAACAACACAGTGTATTTAGTGACTGCTGACTCAGTGATATCATATGATCATTAGAAAGAGTTGAAAGAGAAGTTTATATGTAAAAACACAGATTTATAGCATTTTAATAGTTTCTAATTGTTGTAGGGCTATGCTTGGCCATTCTATAAGCCTGTGGATGCACAACTTTTAGGGTTACATGATTATCATAAAGTAATCAAACAGCCTATGGACCTTGGAACTGTAAAAGTAAGTTAATGGTTTTCTCAGAATTTATACTCTTAAAACAGTAAAATCTAAATTTTTGTGTATTGATCTTGTTTTTGATTAGATTTCACTGAAGATGTTTGTATCACATCATAGGTTAAGAATTGTTGAACCAAAAATTGTTTGGAAAATAAAATACTGGAACCCTAACTTTATTGTCATATGAACCAAAAGTTGTTTATTGGTATGTCGTATTTAAATTATGATGTACTTGTAGAAAGTACACACAGGCTGTACTTTGGTAACAGCTGATAACCATCTGTTCTTCCTGAGGTTCAAATAACAATTGATCTCCGGACCCCCTGAAAAAAAAAATCTAGCTATTACATTCGTCTTGATTTGTTAGATACTTAAATTTATGTATTATAGTTATTTAGTGGAGTAATTGTTGTATGGTTAGTTTTTTTATCAGTGGGTCAGGGTTCGAAACTGTCATCACATTTATTGACTTGCATTAACACTTTTATTTGGACTACTGTTTTATAAATTTACGTCTAAGTTTTGAATCATTGTAGATTATCATTCAAACTTTAATATTATATATAAGTTAATTTCTAAGTCTGTAATTTTGTACAAATTAGGAACTCAAATTACTGATATTGATAAACTATAAAATCAGAAACTCGCATCTTTTTATGTTGCTGAGATGTGGCTTGTGTAATGAATCAAACTCAGTGGTCCTCTTCAACTTTTCACATTTTTCGAAATGGTCCCTTATGTAGTCTTACTACACAATACAATGTGAATAACCAATTAGCAACATACAATGTCCCTCGAGTACATTTCTCAGCCATTTTAATCTTTGAAAATCTACCTCATTCTTTTGTTTTAAGTTTCCAAGGAGATAGGTTGTGTCTTTAGTCTGCATGAAGTTTCACATTTTAAAATACAAATAATTGTCAGTTACTAAGCTAACAAATTATACTGGAATTGCATCATAATATAGCTTTTTATGATTTTTGGTTATTGAATTGTGTGTATATATGAATGAATATACACAACCCCCAAAGAAATTCATTCCCTCTACGTGTGAAATTTTAAAAAGCTTCTTGACATATGTCCAGCAATAACCGAGTACAAAGGTTGTAGCAAGAAAAGAACTGTTTGCTTCTTGAGTTATTTTTCAATATTTTAAGTAAAGTAAGTTTAATAATTTATTTCTAAATAGTAAAAATTTGTATACATATATTAATGTATAATAATTGAAATATGGCTGTATATTACAAAATACTAGTCCGCTAAATACAGTTAAGACGGAAAGCTAAATGTCATTCTTGTGTTACTGGATATGTGACCTGAGTGCATGTGCATGGAAGCTGGGTAATGTTAGATAGGCATGACTGAAAGGTCAACATAATAAAAAATACTAAACATGTATGTTGTATTGAGATTCAAGCTACTTATACAAAACATTTGTATTTTTGTGTTATGTAGTTGTTCCAGCACAGAAAAAGCATAATTTATATTTATTTACTAATATTTTATAGTGGTTATAAGGTTGGTTAAGTGACAGACCCTACATTAAGAGTATATAAAATAACATAAATATGAAGTTTTACTGCAAACAAACATTTGAAATGTACTTATGAGGTTTTAGAGATGACAGAAATAATTGTGATTTTTGGGATGAATAATAGTTTTCTAATCTTAACATGAATCACTTTGCACTCAGTATCAAAACAAAATATTTTTACGAATCTTTAGTAGAAATATGTAATTATACATCTTTACTAAACATGTACCACATTTTGTGGAGATGTGCACATTGTATTAAGAGTTACATTGCTAATACTTAACGTGTAATCATGTCGGCAAACTTGTGCATGTTACACCATGCCCATTGAGAAAGGGTCAAATGTTTTTTCCAAGGTTTTTTTTTTTTTTAATAACTCTTGCAGAGCTTGTGAAAAGTTTATAAAACTTTTCATTAGCATCTAAGGTGACATCCAAGAGACTTGTCAAAAAGTGTTCATGGGTCATTGTAATTTACATAACATATTAAGTTACTATTTTTCAAGATTGGAAATGGGTTTAACTTGATGTTTTTCTCAAATAGTTAAGTTCTGAGAATTTTCAGAAATTTATTTATTTTTTTCTCTGAAATACAATAACTAACTTAAGGCTTTCACAATGACATGGTGGTCTGTTTTTTTGCCATATACTCCATCTTGGTATTTCAATTTTTTTCTTGGTGATAGTTTATTTACTACTGAGTAAGAATGATGGAAATTTGTTGTTTTCAACATGTTAATTAATAATGTAATTTTTTTTCCCGTCCAGCAAAAATTGGATGCACGAGAATATAAAACACCTGATGAATTTGCAGGAGATGTAAGGTTAATATTTACTAACTGTTATAAATATAACCCTGCTGATCATGATGTGGTAGCAATGGCAAAAAAATTACAGGTGAGTTTAAAATTTTGAGTTATTAACAATACACTGAGTTGTTAGAGGTAACTGTTGTCGATATTGCTGTAAAATATGTTAATTTACATCTGTGGTGACTTTCATTTGTATTTCTGTATTTAATATCTTGTTTATTCATTTATTTATTTATTTTGTTTTTTAAACAACCTGAGAATTTATTGACTAACACAAACTACACAGTCATGAAGTTAATTATAAGTACTGTACTTATTAGTTTGTGCTTAGGATCTGTTGTAAGTCGTGTGAAAGGGTTAATGTGTCATCACGATTTTCGTGTCAAATAAGTAAACCATAACATTTAAATGGAGTTCTGAATATTTCAAGTAAGTTTTATACAAGTGCAAGAAAAATGCACAAGTTAAAATCAGATAAATGGAAAGTCTTGCATTGAAATATTTATTTTAGGAGATACGCTGAAAAGTTTGACATTAGTGTTAAGCTGTTTTGGTGAGAAACAAAACAAAGTGCATAAAATTAAAATGTAAACATCGTTAGAAAAATCAGATGTACGTTTCCTTCTGCAGATGTTCCACGTGAAGTTGGTTATTATAGTTTACTTGAACAATTAAAGAGAAGTAAGTTTTTGTTTTTTAGAGAAATGTTGCAGGAGGGTTGTAAATTAGAACTAATCATATTTCAAGTGATAAATTTTCTAGAGAAGTCTTTTAGGAGGACCTTAGTGTACAAATGAGTATATTCCAATAATATATAAGTATCAAATTTGTATCAGAGATGTTTAAAAAGATAACGAGTTTTATGGAATTTATGACAATACAAGTTTGTTATGTGCAAGTAACACTAGTTTTATGATAACTGGTATTGAATTATGCAGTTATAGTTTACTGCATAGAATTGATGCAACTTGAATATCTGTTAAATATTAGACTTAACTAGTATAGGTGTAAAATGTCTGAGTCCTCTTAAACTGTATTTTTCACATTTTCGTAATTTATGTAACAGGATTTACATGGGAGCTTCATAAAATGCCTTGTATATTCTAGGAGGTATTTGAGATTATGTTTGCTAAAATGCCTGAGGAACCAGCACCCTCAGAACCTGTATTTGTTTGCCAAACCGATAAAGTTGAGGGAAACACTAGTAGTACAGGCAACACAAGTTCTGCATACTCAGGAAGTGAAAACGACGACAGTGAAGATGAACGGCAGCGAAAGATCACACAGTTGCAGGAACAGGTAATTACATGTTAAAGTTAAAATCCTTTAACTCTCTCTAAACAAAATTAGTTGTTTTTGTGAACAAAAATAGGATCTTTATAGTTGCTTTAGTGTAATTTCTGATATATTTTGTGTATCTTCACAAAATTTAGCGAGTGTTCAGTGAGCAAGAAGTCATTATGATGACAGAAAAGTGGGACTGGGATTGATACACACTTGGTACCCACCTAGTTTGGTCAGCAGGCCTCACATGTCTATATTTGTGCTATTGGTAAATCTAAAAACTTGCATGCACTACACACACACGCACGCACGACTTTTTTCTAAGAAAAAAGAGATGTTTTGTATGATAATTTATTAGTTCACAAATTATAAACGACATGTTTAGTGTGTGTGTGTGTGTGTTCTGTTTTTTAACTAACATCCTGATTGTAACCTCCCAACAACTAAAAATCCTTTCTGTTGTGCCTTACTTTAATTTAATAACTTCTATTAAGTAGTTTCTAAATATGTACCTTTTGGTGTGGTGACTTGCAACATGAGTTCTAATATTTTCAACACTTCATTTACATTTAATTTTATACTATAGAGAAAGTAATGTATATGTTCATTCAGATAATTAACACTTTCTAAGGCATCACAATGTCATCAGCATAATGCCTAATGCTGTTTTACCTGTAAGGATTAATATGCTGTAACATCTTATTATTGTGTTAAAATCATGTATATGTTTTTTTTGTATGGTTAAGCTATGTATCACCAATGTTAGTAAGTATCAAAATCTTGAAGTAGGTGAAGAAAAACATTAAAAAGAGAAACATTTTTTATTATACTTAAAGAATTACCTCACAAAATCATAATACTATGTTATATCTAATTTTGAACAGTATATTATAACTTGTTTATTATATCGTTAAATATTTTTCCCTGAATAAAAAGAGACTGTCATAAGCATGATCACATAAATTCTTATCTGTGTAGAATTCACTATTTCACGAATAACTAATTTTTTAATTAGATATTCTTACTGTAAGTTTACTTGTTACGTGCTGTTTTTTATGTTACGGTGCATGCATGCAATTCTTAGTAAATTTGATAAAGCAGTCTTTGAAAAACAAAAAATTAAACTAATACCAGATTTTCTTAGTGCCTGGTGTAGTTTTTCACTGTAGCAAGATACATGTACGTGTAATTAATCAGACCAAAATTGTGTTTGATTTAGGCCACTAGAAAGTACAAAGGAGAAGTAGAACTTTGTAATGATAATAATAGACAAAAATGGAAAAAAATCGGATGCCTTGTGCAGTATCAAAAATGTTGGTGGTTTTCTAATAGCACAGTGTTTCCCACAGCAAACAGTCAAGAGAGAAATTTGTCGTATTGTTAATAAAATCAGGTTTGTCAAAATCGATTTCAACATTCTATTTATGGAACACAGATTTAGTGCATTTTAATACCTTAAGCCAGTGGCAACTATGAGTCTGCAAGGAGATTTCAGCAAGTCAGGGAAATGATTAAAATTCAATTAATATTTATAGTGGAGTATATATTTTTCACAGTATGAAATATAAGTATTTTTAATATTATATGAATCATTTCATGAAATTCTGCAATCAAAATTGATTGATCATTAATTTGAGGAGTTAAAATCACCATTATCTTTACCAACTTTATTACCACGAAATTATATGTACTATAGTAAAATGATTTTATCTTTGTACAGTGGGTGAAGTCAAGCTTGAATAGCTCTCATGTAGGCCCAAAGAAAGTTGAAATTCTATTTTTAGGCTAAGCCCTAGTTGGAAGTAAAATTAATTACTGTAGAAGTATAATTTAGTTTTACACTGAGCTTATTTTTCCCTTGAACATGAGACCAATTGGACTTAATTTTTAAACTACAGTTATGAACATGAAAGAAATATGCTTATTCCTATATCATAGAATGTATTTTTCATTAAGCTAAAATCATAGAGCTATTTATTACAGATTTGTGTCTATGAAAACTATCAGCTTTTGGAAAAGAAAGAACACTTTTTACTGTAAATGGTTGGTTATTGATAATAGGTATTGTAATTTCGTTTTTGATACGTGATAAGGCTGTTGCTGTACTATGAATTACATTAGATACAAGAAATTGTATATTTCCACATGATCTCAACAACTTACTATTCTGGCATTTACTAGGAGAGCAACATTCAAATTCACATCATCTTGTTCTTGAATGAACACGTGCAGATATGTGTAGCACTTTCAAAATTTACTTTAATGAAAGCAATCCTTATTAACCTTGAAGAAGAAACATTCAGTAAAAAATAGTGTATTCAAAGAAATTTTGTAAAGGAATAATTAATGAGTGCAACTAATGTTCTGAAGTTGATTATATGACTATGTCTTCCTGCCACAGTCAGTCAGTTATCTGAATTGTAAGAAACGGCCATACATTCCCAACCCTCTCAGATGTTTCCAGTGTCAGCAGTTCGGTTACACATCATGCTGTGGTTCTTTAACAGATGCTCATTGTAGTGGCAAAGATCATTCTGTGTATAATGTAGTGGTCCACACCCCTCTTACTATGTTTCTTGTCCTAAATGTGTGGATGAGAAAGAGTTGCAATGTGTGAAGATTATAAATAATATCTCCTGCCCAAAGGCTCAGAAATTATTGTCCTCAACTCCACCTCAGACATATGCTGCTGCACTTGATTTCATTGCTACAAGGGGAGTGCAGGAAGATCTCTCTGTTCCTCTAACAGCCATTTGCAAAACATCCAAAGAATCTTTTGCCCTCCATGTTTAAAAGAGATGACAAATCTACATCTGTTTCCATTTCTGTCCCTACCACTTCTTCTGGTTTCGAATTTGGGTGTTTCCTCTGGTACACCATCTTCTGCAGCCCTGAGAAGTAAAATGACCATTTGTTCACACCCTCAGTCACTGGAATCTTTGTCTACACACAGAAACCTGCCTACTCAACCCAAGGCAGGATCTGTGGAGGTCTATAGACCTACATCCAATAAAGGAAAAAAGGTGGTCAAAAACAAAAGGGGCTCCCTGTCACATTCTACTGCATGTAAATAAAAATGCTCATTCTGATCCAGTGGAACTGTCAAGGGTTTTTTTTTTTATTCAAGTATAGATGACAGTGAGAATTTGATTCTTACCATCCTATATTTCTTTCCTTATAGGAAATGTTTCTGGAACCTGCTGATATAGTCACCATTCAGCATTATTTATTGTACAGAAATGAGAGGTTGTGTGAGGGACAAGTACATGATGAGGTGGCACTACTGGTTTATTACCATCTGCCCACCTTGTCTTTTCCACTTGATATACCCTTGGAGGCTGTTGACATCCATGCTTCCTTGAGTTGTACCATCACTATTTGTTCTCTCCACCTGGCTCCTTAAGAGACCTATGACCGGTCAGACATTGAGGTCCTCATTGAGCAGTTACTGTCTCCCTTTTTAATCCTGGGGGATTTTCATAGACATAATCTCCTCTGGTGTGGTGCTGATGATATTCATAAGAAGGATGCTTTGTAGAGCATATGCTCTCAGATCACAACTTTTTTTCTTCGGTATTGGTTCTTACACTTGTTTATATGCACCTTGTCAGTCATTTACTGTTATTGATCTTTCTATCTGCTTCCCTTTACTTTTTTCTTTTCTTGGAGGGTTTACAGTAACCCACAGGGCAGTGATTATTTTCCTATCACTTTGAGAGAGACTTATTGTGGCCTATACCACCTGACCTGCTTGCCTCAATGAAAGTTGGACCAGGCTGACTGGCCCTGTTTCACTGCTCTATCAGAACGTGACTCTGCCATCATCTGTTAGCTATCTCCAGATGACTGTATGTTAGTTGTAACTGACTGTGATGTCCAGACAGCTGCTCAGCATATTCTTAAAACCTTAACACACTTTCCACCATATCATCATCCTTTGGGGAATACTGCCTGCCACATGGCAAGAAAAGCTCAAAAACAGGCTTGGAATACTTTTTGTAGGCATCCTTCACTTCTAAACCGCACTGCATTTTAGCAGGCCTGCGCATGTGCTTGGCAAGTCAGACATTAAAGCCAGAAGGAATCTTGGATTAAATATACCTTTAGCATCTCTTTTTACCACTAGCTCCAAAGCCATATGGGACAAAAGGTTAGTGGTCAGTATACTTCTGTCCCTCTTTCAATCTTGCCCTCTGATAGCTAGAATGTTGCTGATGCTCAGGGTGCCACCAAAATTTGACAAATGCTTTTCTTGTGCATCTAGCACTTCTGCTTCATTCTTCACTTTCTTAGCCACCAAGACATGGGCAGAGCAATCACCTCTTTCCTATTGGACAGTTTATTTCTGAGAAAAATCATCACTTTACGTTGGTGGAGCTCAAGTTTGCTCTTCATTGGTCTGGCATTGCATCATTTGGCTCTGATGATGTTGATTACAAGATGCTGTGCCATCTCTATCCTGCTTCTCTGGCTATTTTTCTGGCTGTTTCTTACTGGATCTTGCAGGGGAACATTTTTCTTGATGCTTGGTGCCATGCTGTTGTACTCCCTTTTCCTCAGTCTGAGAAAGATCCCAAGGTTCCTTCAAACTATTTTTCAATTGCTTTGATGAGCTGTTTAGGTAAGATCTTAGAGAGAATGGTAAATGCTAGTTTTGCTTAGTTCCTTAAAGGAAACAACTTTCTCTCACTCACTCACTGTGGGTTCCAGTGACAGCTCTCCACCATGGGCCTCCTAATTATACTTGAAATGTCAATCAGAGAAGCATCTCTTGACAACATCATCTTCTGTGTTTTTTGATTTTGAGAAAGCTAGCACATGGAGGTATGGCATGTTGAGAAACCTCCACTCATACGGTTTGCGTGGCCATTTACCCACTTTTATTAAACTTTTTTTTTTAATCAACTGGCATTTCCTGTTTTTTCCCACAGGAACTTGAAGCTCCTTGGTTGTGTCCTGAGTGTTACACATTTCATTATAAAGATTAATTCCCTTATTCCCCCCTCCACTAATTTGTAAACGGTCGCTATGTCGACAACTTTCAAACTTCATGTCAGTTATAAGAGTAAAGTTTATTGAACAGCACAGCAGCTACAGACTACTTTGCATTGCTTGGTTCTGCACCAATTGGCAACTGACTCAGAGTGAGCAATGTGATAACAAGCTTTTCCAGATCAAACCTTTTATTACTCTTTGGCTGTCTTGCTTCCATGATGATCGGATGAAGGAAGTTATTCTGGCTCGGCTCATTGCTTTCTTTTATCTGGTACTGAAGCACTAATGTGCAACACTTAATTCACAGTAGCCCACATTTTACTGTCGTGCCACTGTTATGATGAAGAACAACAGCACAATTTCCAACATTTTTACTATGGATTCACTTTTAACATTGGACAGTGCCATTGGCAATGATGACACTGTTCATCTCAGTTGTTTTTAAATTTTTAAGGGCTATTTGTCTTTTTAACTCTACATAAGATATTACTTTGAAAATTGGACTGTTTTAGCATGATTCTTTTTTACACATTTTACTGTTCGTTTGATACAGATAGTCCAGTTGCTTTGTGCCAGAAAATGCTAAACAACCAACCAACTGAAGTTCTTGCATGTCCCTGTGAGTTAGACTTAGGAGATTTCTCTCTACAGATTTTTGAGGATGTGGCCATGGAAAGTCTGGACACTTCCTTAAACATTTTTTAGATATCAAGTGATGCTCACAATGCAGTGTATGCAGAACTTTGTCCATTTTCTACAAGATCATTGTGTAACTCACATGGTTTGTTGATTGTAAAATTTATATAACTGAAAAAGGCCTAGTTACCCTTGCTTTCTGGAGTGTCATGATACTATTAAAAATAATTTTTTAAGAGGGTATTGTGATCCTTACTTTCCAGGCTACAAAATGTTCTGATGCAAAATGTTTGACATTTCAGGAGAACCACTCCTTAAATCTAGCTAATTAGTGAGAAGCTAGTACAGTATGCTGCCTGGTACTTGTGAGATTCTTCTGTGTATGCCTACACTGAAGGAGTTGTGTTTTCTAGTGGTGTACTTTGACATAATTAAGCAACATTATAAATTATTAATTCTGACTCACTTGGACATCAGCAAAGTTTTTAGTTTTTGCAGTCTTTTGCTGGTGATTGTATGTATTTCATAATGCCTGAAATGAAAAACAAGTTGAATTCTGACGTTTTCTAGATGACAACACAGAAACAAAGAAGCAACTTTGGAAGGTTGTTGAAGTAATCTGTGTGAGAACTGGAGGCAGTCTGATATAAGTTACTGAAGTTTGTGACAGTGTGTAATGGTGATATAAATAAGTAAATCTATGTGGTTTTACATATGTATATTACATTACATGGTCATGCATGTGTAATATGTCTGTAACTGAATCAATCAGATATCTCAGCAGTAACTCTATGTGGAGAAAAAAGGTTTAATCACAGTTTTAAGACTTTGACATGATGTTATCTTGATATTTCACTTGTGAGGTATTTGAAAAGCCAGAATACGTGTTATTTTTATTGATATTGGTGAGAAAAAATTCCAATTTGGAAAGTGAAAGTATTCAGCAAAGGATGAATTTTCATGGAAGAGACAAGCGTAACAAAAAGAGTAGTAGTTTGCATAAAAGAAAACGCAAATTTATCTGGTGTCTATTACAAAGAATAGTGTAAGGATCAAACTGAAATTTTCATGAGTGTGAAATTATTAGCATTAAATGAAATTCACAAATAGTGGATTAGATATTGTAACATATTTACTTTTATTTGAAATGGAATGTTTACTATCATACAGATTGAAATGTTTTAAATTGACATTGTTTTACTTAATATTTCTTGACTTTTTTTTTTACAAGATGCATAATAATGCATGAAAGTGAAATATTTAACAGATAATTAATCTTTATGGAAAAGATAGAGGAATAATGAGACTTGTGCTTCATCTGAGAAATAGTTTTACCTAGTATCTGTCATAAAGAGTAATGCAAGATACAACAAATATCAACAAATAAATAAATATAAAGATGGTGTATTTAGCTTTATTACAGTAATAATGTATGAAAATGGAGAATGTAAGATTGCTAGGAGGTGGAACGAAACCCCTGTGTGATGAAAACCTTGTGTATAAAAACTAGCACTAAACTTGTAACTGGAAGAAAGCCCTAACAGAAAGACTAAAATTTAGTGGACTATAATGGTCAAAAGTAAGAACTGGTATTGCTTAACCTTTGTCAGCTCATATGTAGGAATGTTGTTTACTGCCCTCCATTTCTTCCTAATGGAACTGGGATCTATCCATGTTAGGAACAGATGGAGAGGAATGATTCCAGGCTGTGGTAGTAGATTGTGTTTGTTCTCGTCGAGTAGGAATCACAGTGGACAGTCGTGGCTTACAAGTATTGGACAAGCTGAGGCTTGACATATGGGGAAAAGAGAAGTTTGCAGGTGTTCAGGATACACTTTCTACAGATGATATAGGGTTTGATTACAGAAATCTACAGGAATGTCATTTTATCAGAGTTAAGAGTTTAGTATTCTGTCCTCATAAATCATTTAGAGAACAGCATGGTTGTAATCATCCCTTTCACAACCTACACAAATTGGCTGAACTTCTGTATAATTTCAATTCATCTTACCTTAACTTTTCAGTTTTGATTTTCAATATATAATAGGCAACTACCTGGACTTGGGACTTAGCAGACTGCAGGAAGTGTTTTACACTATACTAAAGCTATAGGAAGAAGCTTTTGTGGTATATTTTATAGGCATTCTGTGTGTTTAATATTGAGGAGTTTGTAGCAATCAGGAAAGGTTTACAATACAAGGTATTTAAAATTGTAGAGCAGGAGATTATAAAATGATGAAGTAAACATAATGTAGTCAGACTGGGGTATTTTTTTCTTCCATGGTGGTGAAAAGAGAGACTGGTGATTAAAATTGATACCTAAAGTAGTGTACAGATTAGCAAGGCATAATAAATGAAGAAAATACAAATATTACTTATTTGTGCATGTACCACAATTAGACCATTCATTCCTAAAGAATCTTTTATTGAGACATCAAGCCACAGAAACTTCATTCTTCATCAAGATAAAAGTTCTAAATTAGCTGTGAGAATTCAGATGCACTTCTAATTATTTTATCCATATTGGTTAAAATTTACTAATTTATTCATTTTAATTTACCTTTGCTCCAGTGTGTGTGCATGTGCATCAGATATTACTTTAGTTATGAATAATGTTTAAGGTAGTTTTCCTTTTGTTTATGTATTTAAGTATATAACTATTTAAGGATTTAAGGAAATGTTGGTTCTATTGTAATATTATATGTTATAAATCATTCATCATATTTGCATTTGTAGTGCTTTTGTTTGTTTTAAATTTCCAGCAAATTATTCATAAACATTTATCAACCCAATGCCAACAAGTTGGTTAAAGTGTGTATGTTGCAGTCTTCATGAAGCTTTATTTAAAATTTAATTAAAACCATTATTATCAGTGTATGTCAGTATACTTGGCATCAAAGTTTTATATTTTAAGTAATATTAATTTCCTACTTTTAGAAGGAAATATTCAAACTCAGATTAACATGATTAGGTTTAGTTGTAAGTTCCCATTTGTAGATTTCTTTCTTTTACAACAATGTCATGTTATGCAACATTTAGAAACATATGCTATAGATATTGATAAGACAGCATAACATTTTAACCTGTTCTTGTTTACTGGTGTGTTAATTTTTGCTCAACTGGTATTGACATGCTCCTTCCATATTGTATGTCTTTTAAGATACATATATGATTATCTTTGCTAGTGAACATGCTTATTGCTTATGGAAAGAGCATATTCTACACATTGTAAATCAGGTGTTTACCCTTTTTTTGTTTTTGTGGTAACAGCTAATACTCTGCTGTGGGTACTTGACATGTTTGGACTAAAGAACTTGCTTTAATTTGTAATGCAATTTTCAACTTGTTTTTAGTTATAAAGCCAGGTAAAATAAAATATTTTTTGCTGGTTTAAACTAGGGTTTGATTATATTTTGTGTTCTGAGATGCATATCTGAAATATAATTGAATTAAAGATATGTACAGATTTCTTGGTTTTCATGTATAAATCATATTAATTACTGAATATGTTGTAACAAAAAAGTAATTATAATGCAAAAATTAGTTTTTAAGGTTATTAGGAAATATTAAATAAATCTCTTCTGCAAGTGTCTGTGTAAGTACTGCTTTGTTGTGGTAGTTGGATGTACTTCAGAGAGTACAATAATAAATTTAAATGAAAAAATTGAAACCTACATGGGCTTAAATTGTTTACAATAAATAGTTGTAATTCATTTTTACAATCTGTTGTTATTCTAGAAGTACTTTTAATTTCACATTTTTTCAGTTTTTCTCTTTCCTTTTACATTGAATTTACTGCAGTTTGGTTTTAGGGTAGAGTACAATATAAAGTCTTATTGAAAACAAAAAGAATATTCTTGGGCCTTAATAGATTTTATACATTATGCTAATTAAATATGAAAAGGACTATTTTTTATTCTTGGCATAAAAATTGCCTTTCACTTCACAGACTCAATAAAGGCTTTGTTTATGTTTTGCATTTTTTATAAGTATCTATTTTATAATGTCTCGAACTGTAACGTAAGGAATATATTTGGTATATCATTATTCTTTTTGCTTTCACTTTTAAGTTCTTAGAACTGTGAATTTGAATTTTTCTTGTTTTTTTAAGCAGTGATAATTTCAGAGTTTAATAAATTAATTTACAGTATACATTTTAAGTTTTTTGGGAAAGATTATAGATAGATTTTATGATAAATATGCTGTTGTATATACATGTTATTTTGATTGTAAGTTTAAATAAAGATTCTTTGTATTTTATATACATGTGTACAGTCTTTTTGTTTCTCAAACTCTTAACAGTTTTGGAGAAATTAAGTATCACTATAATTTACCATGCTGTTAATTCATTTAACTTTCTAATAATTCCATTATGTAATGAACCAATCTCAGTCTCCATCTTTCTTCTTCATCTTTGTACTTTTTGACTTTGAAGGTTCCAATATTGGAACGTAGAACGCGTAAACTAAACTAAAGGAAAACTTGAAAAAAAATTTCACTGAAGTATTTTGATATTTTGTCCCATGTGTTTAAGTGATTTGAAGTAGTAATGGTATTGTTTTTACAGTAAAATTTAAAACAAAGAGGGAACAGTATTGTAGGCATTTTACATTGTATAATCCAGTCCTGGTTGTTATCTTCTTCTCTTTTTTTTTAAAGATTTTTTGAGCACGTATCTTTTCACTTATATTATAAATAGTAAATAAAGAAGCAAAATTATGGATTGTATTTAAGTGAACACTTTGGTTTGAATTTTCAATAACCCAAGTTCAGTATCCATTGTGTCATCTGTTATTTTTATCTGTTTCATTTTGATTGCTATCTCTATGATATCGGAAGGAAGCTTTCACACGAGTCCTGCTTGGCAGTAATTGGATACGAAGAATCAAAATGAAGCTTACCTTGATATGTATAGATTAGATGTAAAACTTGTGTTCTGAAGAACTATTGGACATTGCTTGGAGTTTGGCTAAAGGAAATCTTCTCTTCTTAACAGATGTTGTTCTGTACTTGGTAAAATTCTTGAGAATCATTATTCACCAAATGAGTTTTGATAATATGGGAAACAAAATGGTCTGTTTTTGGAGTTTGTCTAATATCAGTGGGACCCTTATCTAACTTAATAAAAGATAGATCACCCCCAAATGAGATCTTGGCTTTTCCTTTGAAAATTTTTGTTCCTTACAACAGATTTTTTTCATTATGAGACTGTTATTAAAGTTGTCAAATATGGATTTATTAACTTTTGTTGTACGGTCACTCATATTGCATATTACAATATAATTAATACATAAACTTCAATAATTTTATATTTCAGAAACACTTTTTTTAATGATCAACTAGTTACTTTTACAAAACAAAAAAATTCCATAAATGTGTTTTTCTTTTTAATGTGTATATAAGTAAACTGCATATTATGTTGTTTTTTAGTTATGGTTTACCAGTTGACTGTGTTAAATTATGAAGAAAGTGACCATTATTTTAGTTTCTAGTACCAGTATTGTTTGATATATGATTTTATTGGATGAAGTTGCATGTGAAACCCCTTTCATGAAAGGGTTTTGACAATATAGTAAAGTATCTCAGGTTTGCAAATTGGTAAAGACTTATAAACATGAGAAGGTAAACTTCAAGTAAACATCTTCCTTACCCTAGTCCCTGTGGCGATTTTCAACTTTCATAAAGTTTTGAACTAGTTTCTCAGAATGTTGAACACATTCTTTTAAGAAATGACTTCCACCTAATTAGTGGCTTGTGTTTATTTATGTAAGGATACTTAAGGCTGACCAGTCCATTTGAATGAAGCAGTTTTTTTTAGTGAGCGAAAACAGTAAAGGAAAATTGCAATGATACATGTTAATATAAAAAAACAAGCTGACACTGTGTGTGTGTGTGTGTGTGTGTGTAAACAAAAAATTTAAAAAGTAACAATAATTTTTATTAAATACTCTTTTTTTCATTGATTTGTATATACAGTTAAGAAAATTGCACAGTGTTATTAAATACAGAATATTTTAATCATGTAACTATTTGGTATGGTTAAAAGATTCACGACTAATAGTGGAAAAGAAGTTTAAGGTTAAAGGAAGTTTGTTTTTTTTAAAGTTGATAGAAGTTGTAAATCAAACTTATTTTAGTTCTTTTATTTACCCACATAAATTATGTAACAGGTTTGATTAAGTAAGCACTTTTTGATCATAAAATAAAAACTGGGTGCCATAAGCCTAGGTTACTGAAGCAGAACGGGTAAAGAGTAGATTATTTCATTATATTTCTTTCATCATTTTCTTAATGCATTATTAGATTATTTTAAACTGAATTTCTTTCAATGTTGAAATTAATATGGGAAGGGAAAACTTGTCCTTTCAAAAAATATTAGAGTGTATATGTGTTTGTGGGCTCAAAGCCATAATGGATGTTTTTATCCTCTGAAGCATTGTATGTTCAACATCAGTATAACGAATAGGGGAAATTTTATCGTCTATGACTTTTGAAAATATCATTTAATGTTTTTTTTTCAATGGAAGCTATCATTACTTGAGTTACATTTCCATCAAAACTTTATAAAAAATGTTCATTAACTTGGGATTATTTGGTAACATTCTTTCAAAAATTATATTTGTTTTAGCAATTTACCATTGCTACTTTATTGAGAAACACTGGTATGAAGGAGTGTGTCATCCTCTGTTGTGATCATTTTAGTTTTCACTTTACAGACACAATTATTGAGGTATTTTTTCTTGGTTTTGCGAGAATAACTCACTGATCTTGATTTGTTTCAACCTTCTTTTTTGTTTGTTTTAATCAGCTGAATATGTATATTTTTTTTCAGTCAGCTGTCATCTTTAGTATCAGTCTTTTATGATAATTTCAATTTCTTCTTCTAGCTGCGGGCAATTACTGAACAGATGAGTTTATTAGCAGCTGAGAGTAGGAGAAAAGCCAAGAAAAAAAGAAAAAAGAGAAAAAAAGAAAAGGAAGAACCTGTAAAAGAAGTAAAACCTGAAGTGGAAGCACTTCCTGCAGAGCCACCTGTTATGCAGCCATCTACTGTTCCACCAGTGAACAACACAGTTCCACCTCCATCTGCAAAGGAAACACACCCACAAAAAATTCAAAAACCAGCCAAAAATAAAAGTAATACAACACCTACTAAATCTCAAAACCAAAACAAGTCATCAGGTCAGATCAAGAGACAGAGATCAAATAGCAAGTCATCCAAGAAGAGTAGTAAAAGTGTACCAGCTTTTGACAGTGAAGATGAAGACAACGCAAAGCCAATGTCATACGATGAAAAAAGGCAGCTGAGCCTGGATATTAACAAATTACCAGGTAACACCTTTTCTAGCTACATTTTAAAAGTGATAATATGGAATCTGGTGGTTGCAACATTGGTGGAATCTGCAAATCCCAGCAGCAGTTTTCGTTTTTATTTATATTCTTTTTGATTTCCTCATCTTGGCTCAGAATAATTGTTGATTTTTAGGCCTGCTGGTTCTCTAATATTTTGCCTGGTTTGACATGTAATCTCTGACTTTTATAGGATTATATTGATTATTAGCTAAGTTACTATGTCATATTAAAAGTAGTTTAAAGACTTGCACATCACAAACATCTAATTTAAACCAAAGCTACGTTAAACATGCTGCATGATAAGCACAGAAATCAATAATTAAAGTTTTTTTTAAATATTTATTTTAAGTAAATTTACAAATTGCATGTCCTTTGACCCCTGACCATATAATTTATTTAGATAGGATTAACTGATTAACATACTCAATTCTGCACACTTGTTTTCACATTTGTGAACTTCAGGTACAATAACCTCTACGTGTTCCAAGAATCCTTTGGTGCGCTATTTTTAAATTTTGTTAGCTTATGTCTGGGAATCAGTTTTTAAGATGTTGTAAACCTTGATGCTAATTGCTGTTTGGTTAATTGTATATTAAGCCGCACATCCCTTTTTCTGTTTCAGTAAAGATTTCTTCATTTTCGAGGTTGCTTTATTAGGTCAGGTTTCTCATTAGGTTCTCACTCTTTTTTCTTTTTTTTTTCAAATGTTCCATAGCTATAATTTGATAAATTAAAAAAATGAAGCAAAAAGCACTTTAAAAAATAAAATAAATTACAACGTACACCACATGTTCGTCTTCTGCAGACCTTCGAAATGAAGATCATGTGCTTCTGCTCTTTTTTTCCCGGAGAACCTTATATTTTGTCATTTTCTTTACTCTAACTCATTGTGAGGACAGTTGATTTGACTGGTCTTGTAACCATCATAAAAAATTTAGAAATTTCCTCAATTTCTCTCTGGAATGATTACACATTGTAATAAAAAACCCACAGTTGTTTATCCTAAGTGGCTTAAAGGTTTTAACTGTATAGATCTATTTATACTTACATTTTGTTGTGTTGTCACCTTTTGAATATCTGTTAAGTTACATTTGTACTTAAAGTTACAAATGAAATTGGTGAGCTTATATTTTGTATTGTGATATTGTGTTTCATAATACACAGACTATTTGTGAGCATATCTCATGAAAATTTATTTTACTTTAACTTATAAAGTTTTGAATTTTTACATCTTACTTACTTTTATAATAATAAATAGAAATACACATGAAAAACAAGAAACAAAGTACTTGTTTTTATTTGTTGATGAAACGTAACTTTACCTTTTTATACTAATTATGCTACTTCATTAAATAATTTTTTATTCATTTTAATAGCACGTGAAAGAATGCTGAATAGTAGCATATAAAGAGGAAAGAATTTTTCTAGGTTTCTAACAGCTGACAAAAGCCATTAAACATTCACCTAAGCTTGTTGTTATGTTTTCTGTGGGGATAAAGTTTGAACTGGAAAGAAAATAGACAATTCTCTGTTCAAATAACAAGGTAATATAATACATTATATTTCATAGAGAAAAATTTGGCTTTGTATTCAGAATGAACTGTTAGCAAGTTCTGAAAGACGGGATGTGGCAGGTGGGTGTGGCAAGAGAGGATTGATTTTCTATTTCATTGTTCTGTAACTAAATACAAATGAAGGGTATGTAAATCATGCCTCTCTGAATTATGAAAATATTGTAATAAATAATTTTTATTACTTTTTGGAGGGGGTAAAATTAGAGAGGAAGAAAGACATGTAACATACTAGTGGAAATAATAAGTGTGTTAAAAGTATTTCCTCATAAAATTTAAACTTGAATAATACAAAACTTTGCTCTAGTATCTGTGTTTGGATACTGAATTGTTTTATATTTATTGATAATAAAGTGGTTTAATTAAATTATATTGGAGTGTAGTTCTGTGAAAGGTTGTGATGCACACTTGGACCTATTTGAGGTGAAGTGTTAATTGTGGTGTTTTTCTGAAGCTTAATTTTCATTGATGAAATGTGTGAGAAGTTGATTGTGGACAGCTGTGTGCAATCTTGTACACTGTACTACGAGTCTCGTCAGGTTCCCAATTATCGTGTTTACTTGATGCAGTAGTTTGGGTTAATTGGAATCCTGGAGGTAGATAATTTTAAACCTAGGTGTTTTAGTACACTTGTTACTCTTTTGGTTGGTTGGTTGTTCTCAGATAAATTAATTAACAGTAGGATCAGGTAGGAAAAGCATAATGAATATAAAGTTGTGAGCTGTTATAAATGCCAGGCCTAACTGTTTTGTAAACAGTTCTGTTTCAGTTGTAGTTATAGACTATTTTTTCCTGGATGGTATGGGTAAGAATTTTGATTTAATGTTAAAATTAGTTCTTGAAGTATATTCTGAAGGGACAAGCATGTATAGCTGGATCTGTTTCTAATATGTTACATTCCATTTGATATTTGTGAGAAGTCTTAAAAGTTGTGTACACTAAGAACACTTAAAAATCTGCCTCCTTTGTGTGTTCACACACCCAGTCACTAGATGTCAGTTTGTTAGTGTTATTGCCAAATCAAAATTCTCCCATCATGCAGCACAAGAAATATTTAAAGATAAAGAAAATATGCTGATAGTGTTTTTATTGAATTAGGTTTTACATTCTTTTATTGTTTCAGTCAAAGTTAATCATTCTGAACCATTTTTGAACCTTGATACACAAGATCCTAAGAACAGTTTGACTATGTTCCCTAAATTAAAGTGATTCGGTGAAGTGTCTAGAATTATTTATTGACCTGTGCTGTAATCCTCAAAGTTAATGCTAGTTATTTCTTGGAAATATCTGAAGTAAGTGTTTTTATCACAAGTTGATGTACCTGGAAGTTACATTCTTATAATATTTATTGAAAAAAGTAAGGTTTATTTTTTTTCTGATATTTTTATCATTCTTGAAATTCTGTTGGTGTCAACGTATGTTTGATGAATGGTAGGATTAATAAAATGTCGTAGTATAAACGTGTTTGTTTATTTTCTAATAGGAGATAAGTTGGGTAGGGTTGTCCACATCATTCAGTCTAGAGAGCCCTCGCTTAGAGATTCAAATCCAGATGAGATAGAAATTGACTTTGAGACTCTCAAGCCTTCCACCTTGAGGGAATTAGAAGCTTATGTTGCCTCATGCTTGAGGAAGAAACCTAGAAAACCTTACTGTAAGTACATTATGTATGTTATTTGTTTGAAGTGCTTAATTTAAGCTTTATAATTGTGAAAAAATGATGGATTCAACAGTGGTTCAAAGAAAGTAGGAAATCTTTGTTTGTGATAAGGTACTGACTGTATATGGCTTTTTTTGTTTGCTTTTATGCTAGATTAGCACTTTGTATTGCAAATAAACTTTTAATACAGCACATAAACATAGCACTGTATTTCCTAATATTGCATATTTTCACAAGTATTCAAACACCTACACCAACTGCTGTTTTAAACAGTATCATTAATCGTGCTTTACATGCAGATTTATTCTTTGCCCCTTGTACAAGGTTTTCTTGGCTGGTCTTTTTCAAATCTCTTCCATCTTTCAGCACACTTTCCTCCCGTTTTATCACTTTTTTCAATCTCTTCTGTTTTCATCTTTTATATCTGTGTTCCTCATAATATCCATCCATATTATAATTACTTTTTTCCCCATCAGAAGTTAAATATTTGTCATTTAAAATATTTGTAACAATTGTAATAAATTTTTTAAAACATCATTTACTTTTGAAGCCATTATTAAGTTCATTTAGTTTGCCTGCATGATTTTTTGTTTAATTTATCTGAAATATTTTTTTTAAATTTTATTTGCATAAAAAAGTGGATAAGTTATACTGATTTTGGTTTTTTTTTAATGTTTTTTTTTGTGGGTTGGGGAGAAAAGAGTGCTGTCTCTCAAATTCTTGCTTATACTGTTTGGCTTAAAATTTATTGAAAGTAAGAGGCAAAGAACGGGAGAAAATTGAGACAGTTTCTGTTACTGGTGCTAATGAGTCACCATTGCCTGTCTGTGTGTATAGCCACCAAGAACAAATCAGCAGGCAAGTCTAAGGAAGAACAAGTTAGGGAAAAGAAGCAAGAACTAGAAAAAAGGCTGCAGGATGTCAGTGGCCAACTATGTCCTAAAAAGCCAGCCAAGAAAGGTAAGGGGCTGAAGAAATAAATACACACTAATTTTGACCTTAACTATATAAGGGTGAGAAAGTGTGTCAAACTTAGACAAATTATTTACCTTGCACTATCACAGTTTTGAAAGAAAACACTTATTATTTCAATAGACTATACGAACATTTTCTTTTTGACCCCCAAAAAATATTAATCTCTATTTTTCTTCACATTTTAACCTTCCGTATCAACAAACGGATTTTCTTAACAACAACAAAAGAATGAATAGATCAAATTTTTTGCCAAGAAGTTGTGACAAGTAGATGTAGCGTAGTAGTTAAAGTCAGATTATGTAATGTGTTATACTTTAGGGCCGAAAACATATATTTATATACATATTTAGAAACTAAATTTGGCTGGTTAGTTACTAATTACCTGGAAAAAAATTTGTAGCACTTCAAACATTTATAAAGTATGGTTAAATATAATGTTATGTCTGCGGACTTACACTCTAAAATCCGGGTTTCGATACCCGTGGTGGGCAGAGCACAGATAGCCCATTGTGTAGCTTTGTGCTTAATTCAAAACAACAACATATAATGTTATGATCAGACTTTTTTTGATACTAAACTTGTGTTTTCATGTTCTCATGATACATTTTTTTAATTGATGAAAAAGAACATGAAATTTCATTCATGCTCAAAATTTACTGGAAATGTTTTTTTTTATGCAAGTCTGAAAGAAATTACTTGTGGGAATGTTTTTTTTTCCATGTTTTTGTATAAAACCTAGATTTGTAGTTCAAATCACAATGTTGTGTTTTTGTGTACTGTTTAGCAATGATATAAACATTTTGTATTCCATTAATAAAATTGTGAATTAAAAGTGGTATTAAAACCAATCTACGTGGAACTCGCTAATCTCTGGAACTAAAATAAAATTAAGTTTTAACAGAAAATTATATGTAGTAGAATCTTAGAGAAACTTAAAGTATTTCTTTGAAACTATTGTTTTGTTACAAACAAGTTTTGTCCATCATTTTCATAGTCTTAGGATTATTTAATTTAGTGGAGACTTCCCTGTTTCAATTACTTAATTTAAACACAAAAAATCAAGCATATAAAGTTAAGATTTCCAAATTTTGAAAGATTTGAACTTTTGTTTCATTGTTGATTAAAGACAAGTTACTGCAAGGTGTTTGTGGTTATTTTACTGGTAGTTTGTGTTTTTCTTCCTTCAATTCTAACGTTTTCTGATGGTTGTTTGCAGCACCTGCTTTGAAATATGTTAATCAGCATACTGATAATTAAAAAAAAAAAGTTTATCCTAGTTTGTAAGTAAACTGAATCATCAGTGTGTTTTTCATTGAAACGCCTTTCTTACAGAAGTGGAAAACTCCCACGGCGACGTTGGTGGTCCGAGCAGGTTAAGTGTTAGCAGCAGTAGTTCAAGTGAGAGTGATAGCAGTACCAGTACGAGTACCAGTAGTTCATCAGATACCAGTGACTCAGAGTCAGGTTAGACCATTTTATATCTAGCAGCCGCAAATCATACACACAGTCAACAGTATGTGCTTGATCTGGCCCCGTTTTCTGGAGTCTTGGAGTAAAGGGGGTGATGTGGAGCTACATCAGGAACTATTGAAATGCTACTTTCTTTCACACACAATTATTGGAAAAGTGTGAAACAAACGTACCTATGACACTCAGGCCCACGTAAATATTAACGGTGACTTTTTCACCAGCTTTTAGTTTTTGTAGAAGGAAATTTCACACACAATGAGAGAATAATAGTCTTCAACCTGTGTTTAAAAACACATTGTAAAAGAGTGTAAAATAACAATATATAGATTATTTGGGCATTGCTGTCAGTTTCTTGGACGAGATCAACTGTTTTTTTTTGTTGTTGTTTTTTTCTGAACTGAAATCTTTCTTCATTCAAAGGCATTTAAACCATCATGTTTTCTCCCACCATACAAACATCCCACTGTTTAATACTGTGTTTATTTGTTAAGATGGTGCTTTTTTACATTTATAAACAAGTATTATATATTCATCACCAGCGCCATCATGTGTAAAGTTAGGAATACAAAACATTTCAGTAAGTTATTCCATATACTCATTTTGTCAGTGTGAAAAGAAACTCATTTGTACATCATGTGTTTTGTAAATAGCATTATTTTTGAGCCAAGATCTCTTGGCTGTGATGTTGGGGAAAAATGATTCATGTCAAAGCCAAAGAGTGCAGTGTTCTGAGGTCAGTCATTTTTATATTTGAAAATGCTCTTTGATATTTTTTTAGCTTCATTACAATTAAAGAAAACACAATTTTTGTTCATTCATGAAAAAGAAAACGAAACTAGACACTAGGTGAAAGTTTTAATTTGTAAAAATTTGTTGTAGAAAGTTAATTTAGGTTAATGAAACACTTTGACATAGAACTTCATTTTTGTAGTTTAAAATTTATTAAATCATCGAGTGTGTATATATACCACTTTTATCCTGTGATGGAGGTGACCTTGTTTGTTGCCTCGTCTGTAGTCAAACGTATTTGTTTCTGTAACAGGCACAATTCTGTAGGGTAAGGATTACTTTTATGTGTTGGGTAATATGTTAGTAATATCTAGTATTTAGGATTTTATGTAATTGTGAAGCAAGTGTTTATGTATTGTCTTGAGAATCGCACGAAAGTTTAATACGAGTGTATTGTCTGGAGTCTTTGAGTTATCACTTGTGTATAAATTTACATAAAAATATTTTTTTTAAGTCACACAGTGTTTTGGTAATGCATGTTTTGGCTTCATATGAGTTTAAATTTTTTAAATGTAGTTGATGGTTTGTTATTTGCATGTTTAAATAAACATGAAAAAATGAAGTGTATTGTAAGTGTTCCAAATAAAATAAATAATTCGCTGCACCTATCTGAAAGATACTTATATTTATAACTGACATAACAGTTTTTTTATTCTGCAGTTTTTTGCTTTGTGTTAAGGCTGGAGTGTCTTCTTGTGTTCTTACACTAAAGTAGCTGTTATCTTCCTACAATAAAAGGTTGTCTTTCTGTTTGGTTATTTGCACAAACCAAAGGTTATCTTATTGAGTAAGCCAGATGATACCCCCCCTATCTCTCTCTTCTCCTTCTTTCCTTTATTTATTTTTACAGTGTTGATATCCAAAGAACAGACTTGTTAGCTATGTGTTTCTAAATTAGCTAGGACAGTGTATAAAAGAAAATGATTTGTTCGCCATATATCACTGTATAAATTAACACGAACATTTCCGATACTAACATTATGGTTTTGTTTTTGCATGTGAATTAAACTGGAAAAATGTTCAAACCTTCTTACAAATATGCAGTGGAGGTTCTGCCGAATTCTGGCTGTTGTATTTTTAGGTTATTTTAGTTTTCTTGTTAGGTGCTGGTGAGGTTCTTGTGTTTTGTTTTTATGCCTGATACATTTCCAGTCATTACAATATTAAATTGTTAACTGGTGACATTTTGTGAAAGGTTGTTTCTAATGTGTTCATGTTGGATTTCATTCCTTTTCCGTACCTGCTTTATTATTTTTAAAGTTTTTTACTTCAAAATGGTGTGTGTGTTGTTTTATTGAACATTATGTGATTAGTATGTCTTAACCATGATTATGCTCTTTGTCATAAAATCACATTTCAGTAACATCCATAAAGATTAAATGCAGGTGATGCTCGAAATTATAAACAGTCCTAAAGCATTATTTTATCACATTATCGTTCACACCGTGTTGAGTTAATGTGTTGATTCTTAATAGCAGTTTTCCAGCATTGCTATTATATCTACTTAAAATATATATTATTTTTTTCCTGACTTTCTTTTTCGTGTAAGCTGTTTAAAGAAGTGGGATATCAGGAGATATTCTAGTGAATCTATACTATGTGCTGCATCTATCATATACTTTTCAGTGTAATAGTAACAAATGGGAAAAAAACATTTAAGAACAAACCTTAAAACCTCTTATCTAGTCACAGCTTCTGAGAAGAATATCCAATAAAAGAAAATTTAAGATGTGTTTGTAATATTTAATACACAGCTTTGGAAAAATCTATTGGAAGAACTTGCATGTTTTCTGATATAAGCATTTAATTCATTTGTTATTGTAGCTAAGTCTAATTGTTAAGACACTTTTATGTAACCTATAGATAGGAAACAAGAATGTATCGTAACAGATAGCAAAAATGTAAAACATATTTGTAATGCAGGAATGTTTGAAACTTAAAATTCATTCGATTTAGTGATCATGTGATGGTCATGAATTTTATTATTCTGTAAACTGGTATCCAAGTAAATATTTTTCTTTTACAGACCCAGTTCTTGGTCACTTGTGTTAGAATGAACCTCAGTGTCTTAATAAGATAGGAACTTAAATTGTGAACTCTCAGTTATGTAAATAATTGTTTTGTTTTTACTTTCTTTTGACATTCCATTGTAAAGATTCGGTTTGTTTTTTTTTTCCCTAGAAAATTGTTGCTGGCTGACCTCAGCACACAGTTGCACTCTGAGGCTGTCTCAGAATATTTGATATTTTTTGAAAGATAAAGTAAACTGCATTGATTCTGTGACAAAGTTTCATATGATTATATTGTGTAGTACTGGAACTTGCCTAACATTTGTATAAACTCAGCCTGCTGTAATAAGTTTTACACTTTTTTTTTTTCTCTTTTAACCAGTCATGTGAAATAATAATGCATCAGTCCTCTTTGCTGTTTATAGACAAATGTGTCAGATGTTTTTCTCTGGCACTGTGTGTTGGTTAATAAAGGCACGACCAGTGTTTTCTGTTTGTAACAGTTTTTGTTCACCTGCAATAAGTGTGCCTGTATGTACAATGCTGCCATTTGACACCAGTTTCTTTCCATTGACAGTTGTAAATAGGAGTAGAATTTCACGATTCATTTCCTTGTTTTTACATAGTCATCTGCATCATTTCTAGCTCCATCATTTTCACAATGTGAACCATTGATCATGTTCAATGATTGTATTCTTGTGTTGTATATTCCTTTAAAAACCTGTCAAATAAAAAAAAAGTGACATACCTATCTTGTTGTTATTTTATTATTAAAATATAAAATGGCTGTCTGCCTCAGTTAAACACTGCACTCAGGACATTGGCAAATATGAATCTAATTGATATTCAGAACACATTCCAGTTGTAAATGCTGCATGGTTTTACAGGAAACATTGTTAAATTGAAGTAGATTTATTTTGCTTTATGTTCTCACTCTTTGAATTTCACTCTATCCTCTGTTATTTATATATATTATATTCCAAATATCTTACTATTTTAAACACAGTTTAAAGATTGGTAAATTTCTTGGATATTTTCAAATGAAACCTGTATTAGGAAAGTGCCACCTCATTTTGGATAACGTAACTAAATTAATGAAACTAATAATACAAGTTACACATTTTTTTGCTTCTGTTTGCAAGTGCCATCGGTATGTTTTTACAGTGTAAATTTATATAGTGTTTAAAATTTTGTACTTCAATATTAAGAAATCAAGTTTTTAATGTACACTGCAAACTGTGTGTGTTAAAATATTTGAAACAAAGTAATCAGTAACAAAGTGTTTTTGTTGTGATACAAAAATAGCTCCAGTGTCTTGTTGTCAGGAAACAGAAAAGTTTTCGTAGTATAAACTTTGAAGAAGCTAGGTTTTATAGTTTAAGCTAACCATGGATTATCAGTCTACAAAAAGATGCTAGCTTGGAAATGTTTTTAGTTGGATTACTTAATCAAACCTGCAAAATAATTTAACAGAGAAAAAAATAGTCTACTGAACAACAACAACAACAACAAAAAAAGACTAAATTCCATCTTGCTTTGAGGTGGCATGAATAAAGAAAGATTTTAAAAGTGAAATAGCCTTAATTTAACAGTTAACTTTGTGCAGGGGTCAAAGTGTGCATGACACAACGTTTTACAGATTGTCACTTTAAATTGCATTACATCCCTTGTCAGAGTTCTCAACTGTTTATTGTACCCTATGATGCTAATTTATCAGAAGCTTGTGATGAAGGAAGGTAAATATTAGATGTGTTATACACAAATACTGAAGACTAAAATTTACATTTAAAAAGTTGTAGAGGTTATACAAATGCATCTGTGCTTATGTAAACTGTATGATGAACAAAAGTGTCTTTAATATTCATATGCACATAGTCTTTTCTGCACAACAGCTTATCAAGTTTTGAGTCCGATTTGTGTCAGCAGCTTGCAGATTTATCATGAGTATAAATACACATCTGATTTTGTGTGTACAAGAGCTTACCACTTTCCATATAGACGCACGAAATAAATTTATAATTGCACGTAGTATTCCTTCTTCACACGTACTCAGTTAAAGATAGTTTACTGAAGACATTATATATCAAACTGGACCACGTAACTTGTAAATGTGTACGTGCTCGAAAATCTCAAGATTATTAAAATCAAGATAAAACTGGTTTACAGTTTGTGATATTATTTTACTGTTTTACTATTTCTCCTCATTGATACAGTTAAATTTTAAAAAAATATTACACCAGCCAAAGTTGTTGATTAATTTATCGGAAAGAGAAAGTACAGTTTAATCTTAATGTGGTTAACTCTTTGCATAATTAGAAACCAAAAACAACAACAAACTAGTGGTGTGGACACCTGAATGTGTGAATGATTATCAAAACTTGGTCTGTCTCGTGTAGTTTCGTACTAGATGTGTCATTGAATATTCACGTGCTTTATTTAAAATTCTGGTATGTTTTAATGGCATTCCTGTCTCGTTTACAGTTCAGTGATAGTTTCATAATTAACATTGTTGGTCTTTTATGTCCAACAAGATTATGGACAACTTGCAGTCCTGTTGTTTAGAATACAGCAACTTTGGAGTTCTAGTGACATCAGTGCTTGCTCTCACTTCATTTAAAACGTGTCTGTGATAGCAAGTAATGGTTAGTTTTCTTGAAAAGTTAGCCATAGATTGTTGATAATACAAGTGAAAATCAAGGAACCACAGTCTTGTATGTTTATATCAGTCTCACACTGTTATGATTTTTGCAGCATCAGTGGAAGGTTCATCTGTTCCCACAATATGACTAAGAAAGTCTACCTCAATACTCATGAATGCATATTTCAATTTCAAGCCTATCTTTCTGATTTGTTGGAATACTTTGTTCAGGGTTTTAGTAACATATTAATCATGAGGTCAAAAAGACAAAGACATCACCAGCATAGACCAGAAATCTCTTCCATTACAGCTTCTTCATACCAAGTTCTGTCAGCCTTTCAGGGATGGTGGTGTATTATACAGGTGGAATTATATGACACAAAACTTGTACAAAGTATCTAGAGAAGGGTTTCCTAAAGTGGGTGAGATTGATCCTTTCCTGGGGTTAATGAGATTAAGGGAGTGAATTAAAACTTGTAGTTCGAAAATGGCCTCTGTTCCTATGTGAGTAAGCCTATCATGATAGGTAGTTAGGGGTTAGAGGGCATGTCATGTTTGTAGACTTGCATTTATAATTAAATGGAACTATTATTTTATGAATGTGTCAATAAACTTGATATCAAATTTTAGATTTGAGTTTAAATTTTAATATTCTGTATTCGGTAGTTCCTTAACTTGAAAGTGTTAAAAAATGGCTAAATATTGATTTTCGTGTGTCATGCTGGTATATCACCTTCTGGATTTGGCCAATTTCATTATATGATACCCACAATATATCTATAGTTTTTATACAAATTATAAACTCAAATTTCTGATATTAGAAAGATAAAACATAAAATTACAATCAACATTTTATATTTGCTGAGATGTAAATTTAATTGTACCTGCCATATTGGTTCTGCTCACTACGTTATCACTTGAGAAGGCTTGTTATCTACACCTGTTTTATCAAAACGATTGAGAGCTCTACATTTCTTCTATGTAATCCTCTTAGTCTTACTAAGGTATTTACAAGAGAAAAGCTCATATTGTTAGGGAATCTGGAGTTTCATTATCAATGCTATTTTCCAAACATAGATTTTTTTTTTTTTCAGAACCAAATCTAGCATAGTTAAATGTTAAAATTTAAAATAGACTTTTGCCCCTAGTGGCATAAAAGTATGTCTGCAGACTTTCGATGCTAAAAATTGGGTTTCAGGAACCTGTGGTGGGCAGAGCTCATGTAGCCCATTGCATAGCTTTTTGCTGCATTAAAATCATGGTATCAATGTAGTCATTTGTAATTTTTTTTATATCCAAAGATGCATGTATAAAGTGTATTATTTTGTTGTATTAAAATATGAATTTGAACAAGGTTTACAATGAAGGTTAGTATGTATGATTCCTAAGTATAAAAAAACATTTCAAAATGTCCTAAGTGGTGGAAATAATTGTTTTCCAAATATTTATTTACAATTCTATGTGTTAAGAAAAGTAACTGAAATTTAAACATTTATTTGTAAATGGTAATAATATATACATACACGTATAATTTGTAGTAACTGAAACCTTACTATACCTTATGAACTATTAGAAACTATTCCTTTATTGGTAATTGTTTAACCATGGTAAAATAGGAAACAGGTTCTTTGTAAGCACTTTCACACCTATATTAACACGAAGTTTCAATAACCAAAGTTTATTTGGTCGTTTACAACTTCATACAGACCCATATCATAGATATTTTCTCTCACTTTTTATAGTACTGTAGACAGTTATTGTTGCAACCATTGTATTGTGAAAGAAAAACTGGCAAATTCTACACCACTGTGTTTTTGGAACTGGGACTCAGTATCTCTATTGACGTATTATATTGGCCCATCGTTGTAACAGTTATACTCTCAAGTTGATAAATGCTAACTTTTCAAATCATTATGCTCTTCCATACAGCAAGGTAAACTGGATGAGTAGTATGAGATTTTCAACTTATTTTGAAGTATTTTTAGCCAGAAACAGTTCAAAGGTCAATGAAACAAAAATTGCTAAATCTGAATAGGTATATATACTATTACAAAATTTGAGCTGTTTAGGATAAACATTTATTGTTTCTTGTTACAATTTGTAGTTATTCTGGAACAAAAAAAAGGCAAGTTAGATTTGTTTCCATATTTTTATCATGGTTACAAGACTGATCAATCTATACTAAATGTAAAGTTTTATTCAAAAAATGTATCAGGATTTCCTAGAAGGATATAGAGATTATACAAATTAAACTTTACAAATTTCAGATAAAGAAAAGTATTTTCAATCTTAAAATCAAATTTACTTTTCAAGTTTGACAGTCAACTAATATTTAATGTAACTTTTAATAATAATATGAGAAATTTTGTAAAGATTCATGTGTATTCCCAAAAAATTATACCACACACCTACTTTCATGGATAATTGTGGGGTTATGAGCTGGATGGATTCCTTCCAACCAGTATTCATAAGTTTAATGCTTGTTAATCTCATCATCCTCGTGAGAGAAAATGAAATCTCATTCTTTTTTATATTTTATGTTTCCTAATGATTTTATTACAAGGGATAAAAGTGGATTATATACTGACTATCAAAAAAAGTTTGGGAAACCATGATCTAGAGCAAAAATCAGTCTCGAGTCTGCTCTTGCCATGTATTTCAACTTGCTAGGTTTAAAGCCTTCAAGCAACTGGTTTCTTCCAGTGCATCTAAACTTCTTGCTCTTCTTGGGAGTGGAAAGACATCAAAACATTGCCACATTCACCCATCTTGAATCAATGCAAAACCTTTGTGTACTCTTTGTCTATGGCAAATAAGAACTCTGCAGACTTTATAATACCATCCTTAAGCATTCACTTTGTCTAAGCACTAATAACATCCCTAGTATTTCAAGGATGCTAGCATATAATTGTGTAATTGCTGATGCATTGCGTGTATCTATGTTGTTTGACCAAGTAGGGCATCTAATCCTGTGAATACATTGACATACCATACAACAAATCACCCAGCTTCTATTGTAGGTTGCTTATGCAGTACTCAGCTACTGATCTCAGATATGTTGGCAACCACAATCTTATTTGTATCCACAGTGTGATGGTGGTAACATTAGCAATGCTGCTGGTCTCAGTTACCTCCTGTTCATACATCATGCTGGAGATTATTGCAATGGGGATCTAGATAGCTGTAAAACAACTGTGGGACATCATCCATTACCATCTCTTCTTACATTTGTTCTGTTCAATGTTTCTGGGTCTGGACTGTTCAGCATAGAATAACTCTTCCTATAAAATATCAGTTCACCTAAAAAGGTTGAAACATTGTTCTTTCCTTATCAACAACAGTGTTAATACCAAAACCAGCCATTCAGAGATACAGTTTTATTTCATGTGGGTTTCTCATTGTCAAGAGTTCACCTACTTGTACAGGCAAGACACTGATAATTTCCATGATACTTGCATTCCAAAGATGTCAGTGCCAAAATTAGAAGTGTTGTGATTAACGCTTCTTTTACTGAGTTTGAGATGTTCTCTATTCACTTCTAGTCTGTCACCATTCATTAGATAAAAACAATGTAACAAAAATTTTGTTATTGGATATTATATGCTATTTCTTAATTGCTTATGTTGTAAAAGTACAGAAAATGGTCATTTATTCCCTTCAAATTTGCCTTTGTAGCATGTGTAATGAAATTTAGAAATTAACCTATTTTCTATGTAAAAATGAGCAAATTTGCACATTTTCATTCATATAAGGTCTGAATAAAACAACGTGAATCAAAATTTGCATGTATTTATCCTAAAGTTGTACAAAAATGTTAAGAAGTGAGTAGTTTTTCAACATTTGCTACTGTAATGTAAATCACTCATGTTTCAGCCCCCAAATATAGGCTTCCATCATGTTTTCATTGTATGCTCCTTGGTAGTGGCATTCAGTGTCCAGTATATCTGGGTGGAAGTGCTCACCTTGCTCCTCTGAGTTTGTTCTCATGTTCTCCTTGAATATATCAAGATGAGTGTCAAGGATATGGACTTTCAGGGACATCCTGAACCCCTTTTTGCTGGAGTTCTACATAGTTCTACATTTTTTCTCTGTAATTTTTGGTTTTGTGATTGCCCAAGAAGCCCTGAACCACTGTGACAAAGCTGCTTTAAGCTTTTTTTTCTTCCTACTAAGCTTCTTGGGGAATTCTGTGCATTCCAGAATTTTCTTTATTTGTGGCCCAACAAAGACACCAGCTTTGATCTTTTTTTTTATATGCAAAAACGGCTCGTTTGGGTTGAGAAAATATTTTACATGGAAGAGCGAACAACGTTTCGACCTTCTTCGGTCATCGTCAGGTTCACAAAGAAAGAGGTAACTGACCGGAAGCTGACCACATGTTTGGAAGGAGTTGTGTAACTGAGTGTCGTAAAGTAGAGGGCGAGATTAGATGTTTGAGTATATAATTTTATCTATAATATTAATATAGGTATAATGGCATTCCTTTATATTGGTTTATTTTATATTAATATTATAGATAAAATTATACATTCAAACATCTAACCCCGCCCTCTACATTGCGACACTCAGTTACACAACCCCTTCCAAACATGTGGTCAGCTTCCGGTCAGTTACCTCTTTCTTTGTGAACCTGACGATGACCGAAGAAGGTCGAAACGTTGTTCGCTCTTCTATGTAAAATATTTTCTCAACCCAAACGAGCCGTTTTTGCATATAAAATTCTCAACAAGTGGGTTTCTCGACATCACTGATAGCTTTGACCTTTGCCTCAGACAGTTTAGGGAAGAAGTCTCAGAGGTACTTGAAGGCTGCAGACTTCTTATCAAGAGCTATGACAAATTGTTTCAGATGACCCAATTTTATGTGCAATGGTGGGAACAACATCTTCTGGAGGTCCACTAGTGGCTCACACTTGATATTGTGCCTCCCTACAGAGAGCTCGGTCAGTTGTGGGCAGTGCTTCCTATTGTAGCTTACTGTGGTGTCCCTGCTATCCTACAGGCAAAGATAACAGAAACTTGGTAAAGCCTCCTTGGAGACCCATCAGGAATGCCACCATTTTGAAGTATCCAATAAACTCCCAGCCATACTCATCATGCTTCAAGGCTTCTAGCAAGTTCTTGATAATGTTGTATTCCTCTTTGAGGTGCACTGAATGATCCAAGGGAAGAGGTGGATACTTATTCCTGTTATAGAGAAGCACAGCTTTGAGGCTTCTGGATGAGTTGTCAATGAAGAGGCACCACTCGTTCAGGTTACAGGCAATTCCAATTGCCTCACGCAGACAGGATACATTGTGGCATAAGCAGAGCTCATCTTGGCGAGTGAAGAAGATTGAGAAAACGTCAGTGACACTTTATTTGACTTGCCACTTGCACTTGAAAATTCTTATAAATTCTATAACATTTCAGAAAGTTCTTGTAAGTTTGAGAAAATTCTCTATCAACTACTCAGCACTGGAATATACCTGGAATGTTCTGTAAAATGGGTAAATTTGAATATTTTATTATCCAGGTCACAAAAGTGAAGTTTGAAGAGAAAAATAGGTCTTTCCAATTTACTGTAGGCATAAGCAATAAGGAAATAACACTTTCTGCCCAGGAACAAGAAAAAGTAAAAATTTTGTTACATAGTGTAATCAGTGTTAACTGGCTGAAGTGTGTTATATATTGTGAAATCAATCACTATTCTGATAGCTTTTTTTAACAACCTGTTTCTTGTCCTTATATTTACTTAGGCACATACCTAGCCTTGAAAAAGCTGAGCTAACCACTCTTATCCCTCTTCCCAGACCTTCTTGTGATCTGTTTGTTTTCTGGAACTGAAGTATCAGCAGTAACCACTTGCTGTTCATACTCCATACCTACTATTAAATCAGTGGATACCAAACTAATAAATAAGATCACATACACCACATGGGTTCTTTGTTCTTCCCTTCCAGAGTTGTGGCAAAGCATTGTAGGATAACACTGGGCTCCAGTGCAGTTATGTTGCAGTGCTGAGATGTGTAGGTAGTTGATTAAACTATATATCTGGTTTGGCATTATGTGGATTACTTAGTAAAGCTGCCACTGCAGGTTTTTCCACCCATGTGATTGATTCAAAGTTACATTGTGCCATTTCTTCCTCCCATTGTTTCAAATTACATCATATTTTTTCATTTAATTACATTTGTTAATTGATTGTTTATCATGATTTACTGCATTGTTTGTACACAACCTTTATTCGACAGTTAACACGTGTTCCATCAAAATATCGGTACCGTTTATAATTTTGAAGCTTCTAAACAAGATCCTAAGCATACGTGTTTATTTAAAGTGTGGATTTAGCATTCATTTATCCCCAAAATTATCATGGTTGGAATGTATGGTGGTGCATTGTTTTAATTTTTTTTTGTAAGAAAGACTTGGTTATAATAAGAAATGTTATGAACACAGACTGTGAAAGTTGCATTGAAAAAATACATAGAAATTGAAAATGTTTTGAGAAATAAATCACTAGCTATTTTTTGAGATGTGACATCAGGATCACTTATTTGTCATTGTCTACTCCTTGGTCACAAACACCTGGACTTAATTGAAAGTACCATTTCATCAAGAGCAATCTTTTTAAACTTAATAAGACAACAGAAGAGCAAAGGAGAATAGAGAACTCTGAAATAACAACCCTCTGGTCATACTACAAAACTATCTCCTTCACATATTGTGTGGTATTTTGATGTGCATTAATTTCTTCAATGAGTGGTCCGGTACGTTACACATTAACAGGAGGTCCATCAAAAAATGTTACAGAATAAGTCTGATTTAACTGGCACTGACTAGGTTTTTGAGTGAAAGAGTTGATGCAATTTGAAACACAGTTTGTTTATTTCATACATAAGGATAATAAAAATAGTATGTGTATAATGGATGGTATATAGAAATTTTACTAGAGAAAGCCATGCATAATTAAGAATCTTTCAAGCTGTTTATGTGTTCCAGACTGTGGAAACAGCAATGCTAGTTCTCTCGAGAAGTGTGTTTTACTATCTGACATTCCCCATGAAACAAAGTGATTATCCATAGAATGTTACCTGATCTACTAATGAGAAGGGTCCCCTTTTACTCATTATACGTGCAACTCTCCTTGAACCTTTGCTACAGGAATATAGAAGTTGTACTTGGGGTGAATAATTTAGAACAATAACTTTCTAGTTATTTGTTAAAACTCTACACACCTGACTAAATGATAATTTTGAAATTTTCTGTACTGAAAGGTTAGCAAACACATGCCTGTATATACCGTGAGGTTCCTCTATGGTTTGAATCGGAAATCTTGCAGATGCACCTATCGGCATCTTAAAGTAGCTTAGGTTAAAGTTTAGTCACTTGACCGTGAAACTCTGTTCTAAAGGGCCTTATAAACTTCATTAAGTGCTTTAGAGCACTCTGTGTTTAACAAGGGGCTCCATTGGTAGTCTTGTGATCTCAAACAGAAACCAGCAAAAGTCTTAAACTATACACAAAACCTCTTCTAATACCTCACTTCAAATATAAAATAGAGAAAATTTAAATCAGAATTTTACCATTTTACATCCAACTGAATCTTCGTGGTGGTCATGACATCAGATTGTCTGTACTTAAGCTGTGAAACTGCAAATTAAAAGTGCAAAAGTCAAGCAAAAGAACATACACAAATATTTAATTGTTTAAAAGAAAAGTGAATGACCTGTTGATCAGAAAAATAAAAGCAGATTTACACGAGGTAATTCACATCATGTAATATGAATAGTCTGACAAAGTAAGCTTTATATGGACGAATAAAAGAAAAACATTCAAAAAAACAGAAAGCTGATTAACTGAGGATAAAACTAATTGGTGTTAGTGCTAGATAAAAATTTGAAAAATTGTTATAAAAGTCTCCTGGTGACAAAGAACGTAAACATCCGGAACTTTAATACCACTCAGGTTAATGTTACTTACAGGTTTATTTGTTTTTGCCATCTTTGACAGACATCTGTTTATAGGTCAGTCAAGTGCACAATTCCAAGGTAGTTGTAAAGTAACCTCTTACCAAGGTAGTAGTGGTCAATGATACAGCTGATTTTCTTAATTAGGAATACCACTTCTGTTAGCTGTTGTTATAGTTCTAAGATCTAGGACTCAGCTCATCCTAGGACCTATAATTGAATTCATGATTTTGAATTAGAACTTAGAAAAAAATTTAGAAGTCAGATAATACTCTTAAAGAGTTTTGTATATGATAGCTGTTTATTATAATATGATGTCAGAAGTGAGTAGTAACACATCTTTAAGATTACGTGAATTATTTTTGTAACTACATATTTTGAATTGCAATTTAAATCTTTCTTTATCCATAAACACACTTTCTTTTCTGTTTGTAAAACAAGCATAGCAAGTCGGATGTTATTTTATTGGATGTGGTTTACTTCCAGTTCTCGTTCCTCTTAGTATTCATGTAAAATACTCTATCTTTACACGTTTCCCAAAGTTAATAAGTTTTCCTTACTTTTATATTTTGATATTTAAAATATCCCTGCCTTTTAAATCGCTTTTTGTAATTTTCACAATATAAAGAATGCACCAATTATTGTTAATACTATAAAATATATAAAATGAATGCACATAGTAATCTTAGAATAGTACCAACTTTACAGTAAAAAGTAAAATCACATTATTCTAAATGCTATAAAATCTGTAATAAAATAAATGCATACATTAATCTTAGTAATAGTACCAACTGTACAGTAAAAAGTAAAATCTAGTTATTCTAAGTAGTACAAAATCTAATAAAATGAATGCACACAGTAATCTTACTGTATAATGAAGTACAAAATCCACAGTGAACTATTTGTCAGTGTGTAGATTAAATGTAACAAAGAGCATTACATTCAATGAGATTACATGCTTGAAACTACACAAGTGAAATATAAAAAAGTGAACATTTGTGTTTATAAAAATTACGTCAGTTTACATCCCTACGTTTTGAGTTTTAGATGTTTCACAAAAGGTTGGTGACATTGATTGATAGTTTTGTTGACTTAATCGCAGATTTTGGATGGAAGCCAAAGGAGGACCAAAATGAGGTAATTTAAAAATACGAATGTTATGATTTTATTAATTTCGTTGAACTTCGTGTTGCCAGGTGTGCAACATAATCAGTACATCTCTACTGTTTATCTTATTGGGGTTATCTGCCACGGCTTTTTCATGACCCGTTCTGAAAGTAGTAGTTTTAACCTTTTTGTGTGTGTAATTAAACCTTAAACAGCAGATATTATCAATCGATGCTGTTACCTACAGTATTCTCACTGAGTAAGGGTTAACTGATGCTGAGTTGTAATGTTATGACATGAAAAATGTGAAAAGGATGGTATCTCAGTACGATATGTGGTCATACATGTGACCGTGCTTTTCTTCTTTTACATAAGAAATATTTGAAATGTTTTTCCAATTCATGAACAAAAAATAGGAAAGTAATTCTTGTTTGAAGCAAGTAGTAGTTGTTAGTGTATTTTATGGCTTCTACACTGTAAACTGATATTTTTAATAAACTTATTTTCAGGTGTGTTAGCTCTTCATTTTAGAATATTTATTACAAAACACTATTCTTTTATCATATTCTATCCTCCAGTAAAAAGTAAAATCATTATTCTTTTATCATATTCTGTCCTCCAGTAAAAGGTAAACTCAATTCTTTTATCATACTCTGTCCTCCAAAATTGAAGGGAAATGAGTTTTGATGTGTTTTTTTTAATTTGAAGTAAAAAAACAAAATATTTTCAATATTTAATAATTTTTTAACAGCTATCACAGATAGACAATACTGAACAAGTTGAAAAATCCACATACAAACAACAAAAGAAACAATGAAAAAATGCCCGTATTTGCATAAATGCCATAGAAAAAATAACATATCTGCACTAACTAGTAGGCCCTTCTCTCTTGTTTATTACTTCTCTGGACCTACTCTTTGTATGGATAACAATGTTTCAGATACCTTACTGGGGCAGCATGGTCAAGTTCTGAGCTTCAGGATAGTCATAGGAGCAGATTGTCTCTCACTAATTGGTTTCCTTAGCAAGTTCCACATATTATTAATTAGATTTATGTCTAGTACTTCTGTTATTTCATCTTGAAAAATTTGATTTTGACATTGTGTGGGCAGGTGTTATTCTGCTTATACATGAGCACATCTCCAACATTACCATCAAATAGACAAACAATGAATAGCTGGGTGTCATCCATGTAACATCTTTCTGTTGTGGATTGCCCCTCCATTACCTAGATCCCTGTATGATCCAGTATGCAGATTTGGTCAGTAACCATGATTAATCTACTTTTAAAGATATCAGATAGACAGTACTATTTGCTGAATATTGCTTCCTTTAATATCTTCAGATCCACACACATCAGCCATTTGAAGATACACAGAACATGGTCTCATCTGTAAATGATGAAAAGGTTCATTACTGAAGAGTCCAGGTAACATGTTCCTGGGCAAATACTAACTGGGATATTCAATCCTTTGGGGCTAGTACAGGGGCTCTAACTGGTATCTTAAGCCCATTGTCTTGGAGCCTGTTCTTTACTGATAAATGTGACATGCTCACTCCAATGGCTTGCTTAAGCTGGTTTTCAAGTCCCGTAGTATTGTTGGTGTGGTTTCTAAGGGCTAAATTCTGCAAATATTGGATCATGTTCTCATCCTATAACTGCAATCCTACTACAACTCTAGCTTAACTTCCTGTTGTATTTTCTTGTGGCCTAGCGTCTGTGTTACAATCTACTGACCACAGATTGTGACATCCCCATGACCTGTGCTACCTCAGTTTGGGTGTGGCCCTCCTGTAGTATTTATTGTACCAGCTCTGCAAACTTTACTTTCAGTTAATTGTTTTATAACAGATTACAAACTTCTTACAAAATAATCCAGGAATCTCACATTATATTAGTGGTAGATATCAACCAAAACTATCTTTGCAGTATTTATGTCATTTCTCATAAAGCTCAAGTGAAATGAGAAACCATTGATGCATAAACTTACAGACTTTAGGTAGAATTAGTATAATTTTCAATAGTAAGCATTATAAGTTTGAAAAACATTTGTAACCTAAAAATATACAAAATTAAACATACCTCCTCATTCTGTAATTTCTGTGAGTAGGACAGAATTTATCCTTATTGTACTTATAACCAGAACTTACATTTTATTCCAAAGAATATTTTAGCTAAAGTTTTTATTTTAATACAGTGTTATTTCTGTATCAGATAATTTAACAGTGTATTTTAAGTGAATGATGACAGAGACAATGCATTATTCTGTTCTGAACCATTTGATCCTATCTGGACCTCTGAGACACTTTGGGTGTCAAGTGCACACCTGTGTATTGTATTTAAATACAAGAAAATAGTTTCAGTACTACTGTTTAATAGAGCAAACTTTAAACCACTAACATAAATGTAAGAAGAATAAAGTGGTGTTTAAGGCAAGTTGTGGTTGTTTGGAAATGATTAGATGTAGTTATACAGAGAAGTAAAGTAAAAATAAGTTGGAAGTTTAGAAGATTTGGACACAAACCACACATAAGTTTGTTTTTTTTCATTTTGTGTGTGTTAATTTTGAAATTTACAGAAATTTTTCTCAATGAAAAATATCAGTTAAGCCTAATTATATTAGAGAATATGGAAAGTGGTGGCAAAATATTTCAGTGACTCAAATTTGATTTACGTTCTTATTTTTTTAATGTTGTCAAGTTTAACATATTTAAATAATTTAGAGAAGTTTAATAATCCTGTTTATTTATTGGCAAGAAGCTGTATTTCTTAGACATAAATCAATCTTGATTAAAAATATTTTAAGGAAAAACATTTTTACCTAATGTAAACCAATACCAGGGCAGGTCATCTGTTGCCAATAAATGTTTTACAGTTTTGTTTATGTATGTGGTTTTTTATTGTTGTTTTTGTTTTTTTTACTGTTTAAAGGTCAGAAGTGTTGCTTAGTGCAAAAGGCAGAATAAATTATTAAAAGAAAAATGATAATGAATATCAGTGAAGGTGAACCTAATTGTGTAAATCAAATGAAGATTGTGATCAACAGTAAAAAAATTGTTATTAAACAAAGTTATTAACATTTTTTTTTTCAAAACAGTGTCTCTCAATGTTTGATATTCACATTGTAAAAGAGGTGGAAATAGGAAGTTTTAAATCCAGCTAGATAACATTTAGTAAATTATTAATTTTAATATCTACACTGTAATAAAGAAAATGACCAACAAGTGCCAATGATGCCTCCATGCCTCCTCGTTACTTGGTCTAGAAAGGGTTAATCCTTTCAGTATGGGCTTGGTAAAATGTATACAAATTCATTTACAGTTTTGCGAACATTAAGTATTTGCACTATAACTTTTGATACAGGATGTTTATTTTTATAAAATTTGGTAGACATTTAATAAATATTACAACTATTTTGTGTACAAAAAAATCAGATTTTTAAAAGAATAATTTCACTAAAGATTTGTTTGTGAAGATACAGTCTCTTTCGTTACTAGTCTGGGTGCAGAGTGATGTTATGTTTTTCTACACATTTTTATACAATAAGTATTTGAACTATAACTTTTGATACAGCATGTTTGTCTTCATAAAATTTTGTGGACTTTTAGTAAAGATTACAAATATTTTGTTTGCAAAAATCAGATTTTTTTAACATTATATTTTCACTTAAGATTTATTTGTAAAAATATAGTGTTTTGTTATTAACCTGAGTGCAAAATGATTCGTGCTATGATTACAAAAACTATTTTTTATCCCAAAATCTCAAATATTATTTGTGTAATCTCTAAAACCTCCTAAATACATTTCAAATGTTTGTTTTCGGTAAAACTTCATATTTATGTTATTTTGTACACTAACTATGTGGGGTTTCTCACTTGACCAACTTCATAACTATCATAAAAAATTAAGAAATACATGTAAATTATGCTTTATTCATGCTAGAATTACTACGTCATAACACAAAAATACAAATGTTGGTCTAAGTAGCTCAAGTCTCAACACGATGTATGTACATGTATATTTATTATTTTTTATTATATTAACCTTCCAGCTTGCACTCATGAGATGCACATGTACTCGAGTCATGTATTCAGCATTTTAAAACTGATCTTTAGTCTTTCCTGTATCGACTCGTTTTAGTGGATTAGTATTTTGTAATATACAGTCACATTTCAGTTAGTATACATTATATATGTGTAAATAGATTACTACTATTTAGAAATATTAAAGTTGTTTTTCTTAAAATAGAGAACAAATTAAGAAGTAGAGCAAACAATTATCTCTCTTGCTACAATCTTTGTATTTGATTTTTGCTGGACATGGGTTGTTAAGCCTTTTAAAATTTTGCACGTGTGTAGGATATCAAATGCAATTTTTTTAAGGTTTTATATGTACAGTTTAATAACCGAAAAATCATAAATAACTATTCTGATAACATAGAATTCCACAAAAATTTTTAAGCTAAGTAACTAAGATTTATTTAGATTTTATAAAATGTGAAACTTAAAGCAGACGAAAGACATGACCTACCTCCTTGAAAATTTCATTTGAGAAAATGTGGTAGCATTTTCACAAATTAAAATGGATGAGAAAAACCACTTTAGGGACATTCTAAGCTGTCAATTGATTATTGACATGTCATGTACTGTAGTAAAAGTGTAAAAAGGACTGTTTCAAAAAATGGAAAGAGGTAAATAGGGCCACCATGTTTGATTCAGTATATAAACCACATCTCAGCAAAATAAAAAGAAAGATATGAGGTTCTTATTTTATATTCTAGCTTGTCACTATTAATCATTTGAGTACCTAATTTGTACAAAATTACAGACTTAGTACTTTGACATCACAAACACCTAATTTTAAACAGTGCTGCATTCAATATACCATGTGACTTACTAAGATTTATATTTAGGTGTGTTATTTTAATATTTCTTTTGAATTAAGAAATTAACTCATATATAGTATTAAATTTTTAATGATTATCTACAGCTTGATTCCAAAACTATTGACTGAAATTCATAAAATAATAGTTCAAGAAAGTTTGAATGCAAATCAACATATGAAATGACATGGCCTTTGACCTGAGACTCATAGTGAAAATATTAAATGAATGAGATGACATGACCTGAGACCCATAGTGAAAGGATTAAAGGAAAACTTTCTACAGACTTCAAATGAAATGTCAGAGCTGATTAAAATGTACATAAAATGTGGGCTTTTTTTTTTTTTTTTTCAAATGAAATTCTTGCCTCTTTTACAGCCATCCCAACATAATAAACAAATTACCCAGGGCACTTTCAGTGCATCCCAGCACAGTCAGCTTCACTGCAGAAACAGTATTCAACATGGATGCAACCAAACTGAAAGTGCCGTAAATTCCCAGAAATCAGTAGTACCTGACAATAGGGGGAACTGCCAACAACTGTATCAACCCCTTCAACATGGAGAACTGGAGGATAAAGTAAATGTCCAACCGATGTGTCAAGAAAACTTACAACAACAACCATTTAAACAGAACCAACTTCCAAGACGAGCTACTTTTCAAAATGCCTGCCACCTACAGCAATCCGAAGATAAACAACTCGTGTATCATCGAGCATTCCAACCACATTTGCAGCCTGTACTTCCAGAACTGCATGGAGTTCTTCAGACAGATGAAGTTATAGACTTACAGTTATCCCAAAGCCATGAAGACATAGGTGGACAGCTCTCTTTGCTTGATCTCAGCCTCAATTCTTCCTGTTCTGATTACAAGCATGAAGGTTGTGTCCACTTTACATGATTTAGTATTTTTCAAGTTGGTAGTATGCACAGTTGTATATGGTTTATATTCTAATTATATATCAGAAACTAAAAGTATTCAGTAAGTATTTTCATATTAAAATAAATACATGTACTTATTAAAAATTTGTTTTGAGTGCTTATATTTTATTAAATAGCCAAAATTATGCAATCTATATGGACCACTACAGTACTCAAAAATTGTTCTCTTGGTGGCTGATTATAATATGTTAATTATTATCTTTTTCTTTGTTCATTCAAGTTGTATTGTAGCGAAAAGGTACAAGTTGTAAATAAATGCAAAAATGGTCTATGTTTTTAAGGTTTTATCAGTGTTGCAATAACTGTTTGTGATGAGTTGGGTTCATTGGTTTATGTTCTGTTACTGGGGCTATGGGTGCATTATAAAAGTGACAGCAAAACCTCACTATTCAGTCTGACAAAAGTAGCCAAAAAGCTTTCATTGCAGTGGGTTGTTTTGACTAGTTGTTTTTCCTCTAGTCCAACAATTCTTAACCTCTACAACAAGAGTAACTGACCTGCTACCTTTCTAAGCTGTTATGGTTCATCAGAATGCAAGTAAAATGAAAATTCATTACAATTTGCATACAAATATTCTTTTATTTTGTGAAACTCTTTTGAACTTGGTTGAGAAACATTACTTTAATCTATTACTTCAAAATTAAAGACAACTAGTGCAGACTTCCCTCACTTGGCATTTCATAAAATTCAGCAACAGAAGCAATAACTAATCTGTCAACAGAAATGGAATATTGTGAAACTTTTATGTGTTAAAAGATACTTACCAGAACTAATAACGATCAACTGGTACTCGATATGATGCCATTAGAGAGAGTAAGCATATGATAGTTGTCAAAAAATAACTTGAGATTGAAACTTTGGTTGATTACCTATTTTCATTTAGCACCGTTAAGAAAATCATGAAAATTCGTGTCACTGTTGGGCAACTTGAAATAACCACAGCTTCTCTGTGTTGTGACACATTGCAACTGTTTAAAATGTTGAAAGTGATGCAATTTGGTAGAGTATATAACAAATCCTTTATATCAATGTAGAAAAAATAAAGTGGCACAAGGAGTAACTTAATCTTGTAGAAAATAATCTGATGGTAAGTTTAGAAGACTTAGGAACAAACCAAATACTCTTTTATAGTTTCTTTTGATGTTTTGCCTCACTGAAAAATGTTTTATGTTAAATTATATTCATTTTAAAGCTGTGGAAATTTTGTGATAAGACATCAGGTGAGCTGTAGGTTTATTACATACAGAAGACATTTTATTGACTCAAATAATTATTTGTGTGATATTATTTTTATCAAACAATGCATACAATAAAATAACTGATTGGAAAGAAACTAAATTGTTTAGATGAATAATAAAAAGGGAATATTTGAAATTATAAAATGAAAGGAAGTAATATTGTGAAATCTTATTAAAATGTTTTGCATCAAAACTTTGGTATTTTTCTAACATGAAAAAATTCTAAACTAAATCGAGCGATATGATTTTTTTTTAACCAAACCTTGATACTGTGTAGTAATTTCATTCGAAGTTCTGTGCTGTTTAGTCATTAGGGAAGAAAAGCTATCACTTGTCCCCCTCCAGCTAACCTCTAAAGTTTTCTGTTTTGCTTTGTTTTTTCATTCAAAAGTCTATTCATTAAAACCTGTATAATTGCTTAAAGTAATTGAATTTCTTGCTCATAATTTAAAAAAATTAATTTCCTGCTTGAAACTGTTGTACAAGTGTCCAGAAACAGCCGCTCTTTGTGGCCAGAAACACGTGAATGTTCTCAGTTACAAGTGAAGAAAAAATTATTGTTAGTTGTTTTCCTGAACGTATCCCATATTTCAAAAAATTTAAGTATGTAATTTAGTGTTTATTTTAAAGGCTGTGAGGCCTGTATTTTACAAAATCAGCATTTGTAGCTTGGGTTCAGGTTAACCACTAATCTTATTATCAGTTAACTTTGAAGAGTAGCCCCTAAGGTTTGATTTCAAATTAACTCTAATTTCACCAGTAACTAACTGTTGGAGATCAACTCCTGATGTCATATAAAGTCAATGCTTGTGTCAAGTTAACTACTGAAATAACTAGTATATCACTATTAACAAATAACCCCTGATATTATTTTAAGCCAGCATTTTTGGTCATATGTCAGGTTATTCACTGCAAAACCAAACTTTTTTTTTTTATGTTTTACAAGGTTTAGCAGATGACATTTATTTGTAAAACTGAAGTGGTAATTTTTTATTTGGTATTGTTTGTGATGTTTTTGAAATAAATTAACTCAGGTCTACCCCAGCTGTCACTGCAGAACCAACATCCAGTTGTAACTTGTCGTAGTTTGATAATGTCACAAGCAGTTATAAAGAATGTACCATCTCTAGTGGAGAAGAATATTACTCCTTCTCCTCATATTTCAGGTAAGTGTTTGTTTATATTTGTTTTTCAAGTTTTTCTTGTGAAATTATTGTAACCGTAATGGTAAAAATATTTTTTTTCCACTGGTTACATTGTTATATTTTTTTCATTTTAAGTGGTGTAAATTGTTTTGATTACGGAAGTAGCTGCGAAGTGTAAAATGCATTTTAAAGAAGCTTAGATTGTAACATTAAAAAATTAACCAGTACAAAATTATCTTTAAAGCAAAATAAACTTTATATTACAATGGAATTTTAGAATGGGTGATAAGCGATACAGTTCTGTAATAAACATTTGTTTTTTACATAAATTATGTAAAATAGCATGAAAAAAATGGCATGGTAGATTACACAAAAAATAATTTTCTGTCAAGAAAAATAGAAAGATTACTTTATAAAGTGTGTATATTATTTATGGTTAGCATTCACATATTATAGAAATTCATTTTTTCAAACTGTGTTTTATGTAAACAGTGCTAATAACACTGGTTTACAAAGAAATTGAGTCAAGCACAGAAACCTAATTTAACCTAATTTGGGGGTGCCGAATTCAGATTTGAAATCTGTTTTTACTCATCACCTCTAGTTTTTTAGATATGCATACTGTACATAAAGGCGTATATGCATTCAGGGTTAATTTCTAATATTGTGTGACTTATGTCTTCTTTTTTAGTTATTATGCAATAAATGTAAGTGACAGCATTACATTATATATATATATATATATATATATATATATATATAGCTATATATCAAGACGGATCACCAGTTTCAGGAATCGGAACAAAGACCTTGCTTCATTTTTCGACATGGAAAACAAGTTGTGCTACTGCACAAATTTGCCTGGCTTGTTCACTTTCCTTGGTTTGCTACATAATCCTTCAGACTGGCGTCTTTTCATAAACTCTTCCAAGCGAAGTCTCAAGGCTGTGCTTCTGCACAACGGGAATAAATATCCCAGCATTCCCACTGCACACTTTGTCCATCTAAAGGTGTCCTATGACAATATGGAGCTTCTTTTAGAAGCTGTTAAGTACAACCAGTACAAGTGGAATCTGTGTGGGACCTCAAGGTCATTGGTCTTCTTATGGGTATGCAAGCGGGCTTCACAAATTACTGTTGCTTTCTCTGTCTCTGGGATAGTCGAGCTGTATCCCAGCATTACAAGCAGAAAGACTGGGGGGTCTAAAAGCATTTTCATTCCTGGCGAACACAACGTTAAGGAGAATCCTCTGGTTGACATGAAGAAGGTGCTTCTTCCTCCTCTTCACATCAAGCTTGGTTTGATGGAGAGTTTCCTGAAGGCCATGGACAAAAATGGTGCTGCCTTCCAACACTTGTCTACTGTGTTCCCAGGTCTTTGGTGCTGCTAACCTCAAAGAGGGCATCTTTGTCGGACCTCAAATCCGAGAAGTGCTGAAGGATACTGATTTTGAGGAGCTTCTTACCTTAAAGGAACTGAGAGTATAAGAAGCATTTATGTCAGTCTGTAGTGGCTTCCTTGGTAACACACGCGTACCAAATTACCAAGCCTGTATTAAGAAGTTGCTAAAGACTTATGAGGATATGGGATGCCGAATGTCACTCAAAATTCATTTTCTCCATTCCCACCTCAACTTCTTCCCTCCAAACCTTGGAGCAGTGGGTGATGAGCACGGAGAAAGATTCTACCAAGACATTACGAAGATGGAGAGCAACTACCAAGGCAAGTGGAACCCCAGCATGATGGGAGACTTCTGCTGGATGCTCTTGTGTGACATCCTGGAGGCAAAATACACCAGATCATCTAAGAAAACACACTTCTAACTGTCTATGGTACTATGAATTGTGTACATTGTGTCATCCAAGTATATTTATTCCGTCAGTGTTCTTTATCTATCCTGTTTTATCTGTAATAAGCTGCTGCAACTGTTGAAATAAGCACGTATATACTCTGTATATACTAAAATGAGACTATTTAAAAGCCAGAAAACTAGAGGTGATAGAGCAAAACTGTTTATAAATTTGAATTCAGCACACACAAATTAGTAAAAAACACCTATTCACATTCTTGCCTCGGACAAAAAATATTTTTTTGTAAACCAGTGTAATGCTAAGTTGGATCAGATACATTGTGAACCTCTGAGTGTAATGTTATGAACACTTGTTATATATTTTATTATTTTTCATGTTTAAATTAATTTTGTACCAAGTTTATAATTCATTATTTCCTCAGACATCATTGCTTGAAAATTGAAATATATTTTTTTTTGTTTTATAAAAAGCTTATATTTAAAAAAAACTATAATATTAAAAGTGGAATAACCAATAAATATCTAATGATGAAATTGAAAACCTAGACTACGTTTTTCATGTAATTGGCAAAGTTCGACATGTCTGTTCAGTATTATGATCCTTGAGAGTTGTCAAACAAACACTTTATAAATCTGTTATTGTTGGTTCAACTTTCTCTTGGCTGATGAGTTTGAGAGTACAATAATAAAAAAAATAATGGAAAATAACTGGTAAAAATTGAGAAAATTTTCAAGAATCAACCAATGAAACAAACATTACTATTAACTGAAAACAGCAAGAAGTGACAGTTAAAAAAGTATTTTACACATGACATTTTCAGGTGGTGATGACTTATTTTCAGTTTACTTTTATTAGATGTAGTTATTAATTTTAATGTAAATTGAAGAAAGTTTTATCAGCAAATACTCTGAGGATAGAAGTGTTTGAAAAATGCTATAACATCAGACATGTTGATAATTAATCATATGATTTCAAAGTTTTGTGTCTCCATGATTATAATATTAAGTGTTTCTTTAGGCCATACCTTATCAGCTGGTACAAATCCTTTTTAGAGAAAATCTACAGTTCTTAGAATTTTGTTGTCAAGAGGTGGAGTTTTGTTTTGTCTGAGATTTTGAAATTTGGATTTACCAAAGTTAATCTATGATTCGTGATAGGTGGTGTAGAACTGAAACAAGTGCACAAGATTTGTTTCTTTTGTAAAATGATTTTGAATGTGCACATTATCAGTTCAGATAACAACCATAGCTGGTGTAAAGTTGAAATGGAGTGACATGTATTAAAATTACATTTTTACACTTTTTTGGCAGAAAATATTCATAAAGTCAGATTGTAAAGGCATGTTCAAAACAGTGATTAAAAATTTCCAAGACAGGGATATTCCTTCTGCTTAGCGACATTGAAAAACAAGGGAATATGGATCAATATTTGACACCAAAACCATCCAGAAAGAGACAGGAAACAAATTATACTCTTGTTGTGGTAAGCAGATTGTGGTGTTTTGTAACAAATGGGAATCCACAAAAGCCAGTTGTGTTTACTCCAAACAATAACACAACAGAGTCAAGAATGGATCTTCACAAGGAAATGAGACCAACTGGTATTGATTCATCAAGACAAGACTTCCAACTGTACTTCAGGTTCAATCTTCACATACTTCATGCAGCTTGTGAAGAATTGGGTATTTGTACTAATCCATATGAAAGCAAACTGGAGAAGGACCTTTTGAGTCAGACCCAAGCTGCTGATCCATATCAAAGCCATACGTACCCAGTTGCCATGCTGGAACATTTGCTCCTTAACTGTCTTATCACAGCATCTCTTCTGCCATATTGTGCCCATTTTTAGCTGTTGATGTGCAAGTTAGTGTTTGCATCAGCTAACACAGACTTTAAAGTATCTTTCATGCAGATTGACGTTCATTTCATTGCACAGTGTTGAGTATCTTTGCTAGCACTGTGTAACTACAGTGGTGTAAGAAGTGCCTTATTGTGAATGATTGCTTATAAGAATTAGAGTGAAGTTTTCAATTGCTGACTACACATATAGAGTTACATGAAACTAACCATTAGAAATTACCCATTACTCTGGTTTTATTAAATCCTGATTAAATAAAATATACTTCTCTTCTTCTTTTTTTTTAAATTAAGGTATGTAATTTTTTTAGGTCCTTTTCCTTCTCTGAATGAGTCGGTGGAAAATGAGTCTAGTTTTTCAAGACTCCCATGCTTGTGCTCAACTCAGATAAATTCCTCTGTATTGGATCTTGGACTTGCAACCTCTGTTTCTGGAGCATTCAATAAAAATACCTATCTGGATTCTGCTTTACCACAAACTGAGTTAATAGGGACAGTTAGTGTGGAGTCTGAATCACAAATGGAACAGCTTTCTCCACCTGACCTTACCATTCCTCCAGATTTTAATGATAGCTTTTTAACAGGAAATACAGGTTTGTTCATTTAAATACACAGAGTTTTAGTAACAATGTTTGTATAAGAAATATTTGTTTGTTTATGTGATGAGCAGGTTTTTAATAATAACTTCAGTGAAGGAAAAACAGGTTTGTTGGTGTAATGAAGAAATGTTTAGTGATAGCTTCTCCACAGGTAATACAGGTATGGATGTGTTTAAAAAAACTGGATTGGTCTTAACGACTAAACTAGACATTACAAACACAATTTCAACTCACCTTCATAGACTCAAAATTCACTTTTTGAATGTTAAAGAAAACTAATTCAGTTATGAGTTGAAGATACAAAATGACTTACAGAAATGATTTTCTCTATTTTAATTTGCATTTTGTGCAAGTTTAAAACCTTAGATCTTGTCTAAAATTGTTATAAAGATTTTATAAAAGAAACTACAGTACCGTTAACCTAATATTGTTGATTGCAGTTTTACTCTAGTCAAGGATAGCTCTTGTGCGTTAGAGATATCTTTGGTATTAGTAGAATATTAAGGTACATGATAACAAACAAAATAAGTTTTTTTTTCTACTTCACTCTTGGAAACAAAATTCACTCACCTTGTTGTTAGATTTGAACATTTTCCAGAACCCTGTTGTTCACAGTGTAGAGTGTTTTGTTTTCATGTAGAAAATCAGCATCATTTGTCAGAAGAAGAAGGAGATAAGAAAAGTTAACAGAAACAGAGTGATACTTCCAAGGAGGTCTGTTGAAATATCTCTCATGATTGTATTGTAAGACAATACCGTGAGATTGCTTTTAATGGCCTCAAGTTAGTTGTAACTTACATTAAATCTACAGAAAAAGCACACATTGAGGTGCTTTTTGTAATAATTGAGGTAAATCGACTTCTTGTATTTAGAAGTTAAAGGTTGACTTAATTTTAAACAGTTGAATTTAAAAACTAAAAAAATTATGTTAATGTTAAGGATGAACATCATTGAGGTTTATTATGTACAGAGTTCATAAAATATTGTAACTAAATATCCATCATTATATTGAAGAGGCATGTGTTAAAATTTTTTGTAGCAGTCTATTGTAAAAACATCTGGATAGAATAATATACAAGTGCTCGTTACTGTGGATATAGCATTTTTTTTTGTCTGCTTGTCATTTAACTCTTTCCATAATAACTCAGTCGATGTGACCTACCTTGTAACCACAAAGTAACCATCACGAAATTTGGTAAGCTTTCAGAAAACGTAAAAATTATTTTGTAGATAAAAATTAGATTTTTTAAAGTAAAGTATTTTTTACTCATGATTTGTCTGTGAATGTTTAAAGCCAGAGTTCAAAGGGATTTTCATATTAAGATTAAAAAATACTTTGCTTCATATGAAAATTTTCAAGTTTCATTTGCTTAACCCCTAAAAACCTCTTTAATAAGTATCAAACATTTGTTTGTTTGTTTTCAGTAAAACTTTATATTTTATTTCTTACTTTTCTGTGACCTAACTCTGTGTGGACTTGGTTGATTTGAATGACTATGGTAATTAACCATAAAAATGTGAAATAAATCTACATTTCTTGTTTTTTGTCTATATTAACTGGAGATTGAAGGTGGAAAGTACAATTGTTTATCCCAAATGAATTAAAACTTGTTACAGTGTACATCTGCTACTATTTTATTTAATTAATGTTTTAGCCATTTGACTCATGTCTAATCAAATAACCTTGCCACATGAGTTGTAAATTATGTGGTAAAAGTGTAGATGAGTATTACCCTACTAAATGACATAGCTCTCTATATGCTTACGAATATATCTTGTAAAGAATTTTTACAGTCTTTTATTATCTTACATAATCTAACCTAATAAATCTGTAATTCTTACATTTTAATCACTTCTATAATACTAAATAAAGCATATACATGAAAACAAGGAACATAATACTTACCTTCGATCTCGTTTTTTTTTTGCTTAATGAAATTTAAGCCTGTCTTTAAAGCACTAATGGTATTAGTACACTAAATAATTTGCTTAAATAATGCAACTAATAATAACATAATAATAACAGAATAATAACATAATAATAACAGAATAATAACATAATAATAACAGAATAATAACATACACAAGCAAATGGTGTCCTGTAATTATTATAATTTAACTGGCTTTTTAATTATGACTTAAAAGTCTTAAAATAATTCCCAAATCTTCTTGAATTGCACACTATGAGAGAAACTTTCAAACTTAAGACGAAATAGAAAATACTTGGTCCAGGAAGCAGTGCAATATAATATTCCATCTGATATATTAAAACCTTAGCTTTCTATTGGTTATAAGTAATAGAGTATTAAACATTGGAGAGAACTATTGGTAGTTTTTAAAAGAGAGGATGTGACAGGTGGGTACAGCAAGACAGTTCTGATTTTCTAGTACATGATTGTAAACAAATAGCATCGAAGTCTTTAAAAGTAAACTTTTCCTTGGTAATACCTATACAATTATAAGTAATTTATATTATTTCTGAATTTTAGGGAAGGTGAAAAATTCCTCGAGAACAAATGTCATGATCCTCATACTTGAAGAGATTCAGGATTTTGTGAAATTAAGAATGTAAAATCTCAGCACTTGGTTTATTAACTACATTTTGATTCTGATTTCTTCTGTATACACTAATAATGAAGCAGCTGAGTTAATTAATGTTTGAATGTAACTAAAATGTCACGATGTGTGCACTTTGCTTTAGCCCTTAGTGAAAGGGCTAAAGTAAGAGAGAGAGAGAGAGAAACGTAATAATTTTCTTTAATATTATGTCGCAACGTTGACATTATTTTAATGTAAGAGATCTTTCCAAAGAGTTGTTATTTGCCAGCTAACAGGATAAATCAAAGCTGAAAAATCTTGGGTCCTGGTAATGTCTTGTCAGTACCAGTCCAAACTCTACACAGACTACACTGAACCAGCATTCAGCTTTGCACAGTTTTCAACAGTTCAAAAAACAAGCAAAAGAGAAACAAGTTAAAGTAAAAATCCTCTAAGTCCAGTTTTGATCCTTAGTAGATAACCTGTACTAACAGTGGGTGGTGGTTGTGATAATCTAAATAGGGGTTGTTATGAACCAATAAAACCATATACAGTCAAGCTTTTAATATTTCCAAGTTGTTTAAAGTATCCAAGTTACTGTTATTTTATCTGGTGTGTCAGAAATTGAAAAAAATGTAGAAATAAAATTCTGTCATTGCAAATGTTTTTTTCTGTGGTTAAGTAAGAGCACTTTGGTTTATCACATTAATTATTATTCAATGGATTTTTTTTCTGTGGTTAAGTAAGAGCACTTTGGTTTATCACATTAATTATTGTTCAATGGATTTTTTTTTCTGTGGTAAAGTAAGAGCACTTTGGTTTATCACATTAATTATTGTTCAATGGATTTTTTTTTCTGTGGTTAAGTGAGAGCACTTTGGTTTATCACATTAATTATTGTTCAATGGTTTTTTTTTCTGTGGTTAAGTAAGAGCACTTTGGTTTATCACATTAATTATTGTTCAATGGATTTTTTTTCTTAAAACAATATGAACATCAGAGATTTACAGAATTTCGGATGAAAGTTTCGAATGATTGGCCATTTAGCACAAAAATTTTAATTTTAAAAGCATTTTATTATGCAGTTAGAAGTAATGTTTCTCTATACATAGTAAGAGCATATGTTCTTCTGTATCTCAAAATGGCTGGTATGGGTATTAACACTTTTATTGATGAGGAGAGAACAACGTTTCGACCTTCCTAGGTCATCTTCATGGCTGGTATGGGTATTAACACTTTTATTGATGTGGAGAGAACAACGTTTTGACCTTCCTAGGTCATCTTCATGGCTGGTATGGGTATTAACACTTTTATTAATGAGAAAAAAACGATGTTTTGACCTCCTTAGGTCATCTTCATGGCTGGTATGGGTATTAACACTTTTATTGATGAGGAGAGAACAATGTTTTGACCTCCCTAGGTCATCTTCATGGCTGGTATGGGTATTAACACTTTTATTAATGAGGAGAGAACAACGTTTCAACCTTCCTAGGTCATCTTCATGGCTGGTATGGGTATTAACACTTTTATTGATGAGGAGAGAACAACGTTTCGACCTTCCTAGGTCATCTTCATGGCTGGTATGGGTATTAACACTTTTATTGATGAGGAGAGAACAACGTTTTGACCTTCCTTAGGTCATCTTCATGGCTGGTATGGGTATTAACACTTTTATTAATGAGAAAAAAACGATGTTTTGACCTCCTTAGGTCATCTTCATGGCTGGTATGGGTATTAACACTTTTATTGATGAGGAGAGAACAATGTTTTGACCTCCCTAGGTCATCTTCATGGCTGGTATGGGTATTAACACTTTTGTCGATGAGAAGAGAACAATGTTTTGACCTCCCTAAATCATCTTCATGGCTGGTATGGATATTAACACTTTTATTGATGTGGAGAGAACAACGTTTTGACTTTCCTAGGTCATCGAAAATATTTTCTGTGATCAAAATTCGTAGACTTAATTATTTTATGAATTCTTTGGTTCATTTGTCACATTATTCTTGGATGTGGATATTGTGATGAAAATTACATTTACTTGTAATTTCGAGGTCAGAAAAGGTATGGTAGGTAAAGAGTTTTGTTTAAAATTTTAATTATAATATTTATACTGATGTTAAGTACCCTCTGAAAGGTTAAAAGATTAATTTACAGATATTATGTTAGATTACTATTAATCGAATCTAGATAAAGCAGATTTATTGACTAAAAGAAGTGTGTATATCATGTGTATCTATGTGATGTTCGTACTATTTGTTTTCTTAATGCCTGCCACACGAGCCAGTTTGACAACTTGATCTAAATCCTAAAAAGTGAGTCATTAGAGACAGGTTTGGGTTGTTCTGATTAGATAGAAAGAAGACATTGGTCACTATTTTCAAAGTCTAAGTAGCCAGATCCATGACCTGATATGAAACCATTATATCCTTCATGAAGAAAGTAAGTTGAAAGTAAATGATGCTGCTAGAAATGTTCTAGGTGTAATTGTAAATTTGATAATTTAAGTGTAGCAACTAAACTACACTATTGGTCCAGATCAAGTGAGGAGAAACTTGATCTGACGTATCAGCTGAATCAGAGATTAATTACTGCATTGCAGTGAACATCTTTCACACATTTTAATTTTGTTTTGACCTGAACCCAGGACTGGAAAGGTTAACTTCAGGTGACTGACAGAAAGTGAACTTAATGCTTCAGTCTTCTGGCAGGTCTTAATTTTATTTATTTTTACCTTCATTTCCATTTTCCATATACGATACTACATCTCGTTTGGCACAGGTAGCCTAGTAGCTTTGTGCCAATAAACATGAAATACCTATCTGCAGTGAAACGTAAAACAAAGTGCGCTATAGGACCATTAGCTTTAAAAAGGGGGCTTAGAACCACATCTAAGAAATCATTAGGTTTCAGTATCATGTGAAACTAACAGCACCGTAAAGCTCAAAGATACAGTGTAGTGTAGTGTTGAAGTTGAAGGAGTTTCATGATGGATTTACAAGATGATTTTCTTAACAGTTCTCAGACTATAAATGGCATTTCAGTAATAAAGAGTAAATGTAAGAAGGATGAATATACCAAGTACAGTATAATCCATACAGGTTTGATCATGTCATATTTTTATTAATCTATAGTTTTTTTTGTTTGTTTTTTTCAAGTTAGAAGTTTTGTCAAGCTTCATTCATGGAGTTCTGTTAAAACAACACTAAAACACCAGTTTCTAGAGTGACACACCCTGTTGAACATTCTAGGATCCATACTAAAGATGTTGGGCTGGCTCAAGTGGCAAGGGTTGAAGTATTTTGAGAATTTAAAAAGACATATTATTATGAAATCATTAAAAAACTTGAAACGGGAAAAATGAAACTGCAGTATTATATTTAAATTTATGTAAATATTCACATCTATCATGATAATACTGTTCTGAAACACCACTTCCTTTGGTAATATTATTGTTAGGTCTACCTATTTTGAACATTCTTCGCATCCTACCATGAAAATCATATCTTTTGAGAATGTAAAAATTGTGTTTTCTAAGATGATATTATTGTCATTCTCTTCATTTTCTCCATGATAATATTAGTCACATTACTGATTTTAAACTGTGCTTGTTTATCATATTTTGCAGCAGCAACTGTTAGAACATTAGGAATGGAGGAGACAGCAAAAAGAGCAAGTAGAAAATAAGTTATGTTTGGAGAGAGAGACACAAAGGTGAAGAGATCTTTGTAGCTTATATGTAGCAATACTAAAGCAGTTAGTTTAAGTTTTTCTCTCTGAATTGCCATTGGCATTCTCTTAATATTACCCACAGCCCCAAAACTAAAAGACTTGTTTGCACATTAGAAACCAATATTTTGAAGCCTTTTCATTAAATCCAGAAATCATGAATAATTTCTTCAGTATTAGTTGTTTACTCTCCAAATTGCTTAAACATTTGAAGTTTCTTACAGAAAGTAAATATTTTTTTATAAGATGAAGATAACTTGGAAAATATTATGTTTATTTTCAGTAGAATGAGACAACTAGTGGAATTTACTAGCTCATTAACTGTTGGATATGTTAGTCAAGTAATTGTGATTTTATACTGCTCTCTATTTGGAAAGTGTTTTCTGCACACTGCAAGCCTTTTATTTTTACGTGCCCACTTGGATCATGCATGCAAATTCCATATGACAAACCTCCACCTCACGACTCCCTCTGTGCTATTCTATTTGAGTACCACTTCTTCTTTAACAGCGCTTATGTTAAGACATTTTCTTCAGTGTTCTCTCAAATCAAGTTTGAATTTTTTTGGCATTTATATTTAGTTTATGACCCTTAATTTTCATTTTAATATATCATAATGGTATTACTTGACTTTTGAAACCCAGTAACAGAAATTAATTAATTTTATCATGTTTGTTTTTCTTTACCGGCACAGTTTTGTTTGGTTTATATTATGAATTCCAAAATGAATGTTACCACATCAGAGATTGTGCCTTCTACTGGCATATTTACTCAGGTTTCATGTAGAGGTAACTAAACTTTTGAATCATCAGTAATTATTCTTCAAGAAACTAATTGTTATTTGAGCCAACCTTTTCCTGATGTTGCCCAATTTTTTATTCGACAAGTAAATCCTGAACAGGATGATGGTGATGATTTTAACAGCTTCTTGTTTGACCTGAATTTGCCATGTTTTCTCTGGTTACCCTCGTGGTTTCCATTTTGCCTGTTATAGGTTCTTTTGGAGATTATTTCACAGTAATGTTCTGTGTTATTCCTTTCCTCAATTTCCTATAATTCTCTTCCTTCCTTGTTACATGATACCCTTCCTCTTAATGTGTTGTATTTCCACCCCTCCTGATATTGGAGCTCATGCTGAGTATTTTATATTTCAGTTATTTGATAACACAAGTATACCTCAGTCTCTGCTGGCTGTAGAGTAGTTTGCTTTGACCTATCATCAGGCCAATTTTCTATTCCTGGATTTGCAACACTTGGAATCTCTTTTATCTGTTTGAGGGTAAATCCTGATTGTCCTATGCCTAATTTTCTCACCTTTGCTTTATCTTGCATTTATCCTGTGGTACATATTCACCATCCACTTCCTCTCCAAGGCAATCCACTGTGATCCTGAAGGTTTCTCAATGGATAAATTTGCCTTAATTACCTCCTTGCTCACGTTTGGTGACTTCAACTCTTTCTTTATGTATTTGTTTCCTCTTTTGTTGGGATCTTTTTGGGAGATTCGTGGTTTTGTCCCATATTCCTTTATCATCTTTTTATTTTCAGGGCTTACATCTGGCTCCTTTTCTCTATTGGTCATTTTTTGGAGATCTTCTGACAACTCTGGAATTTATGAGATGGCAGTTTACTCTTTTTTCTTGTTGGTTGATCATTTATCTTGCATCAAGCATTGACAATTCCCTGTATGTTTTCTTTGTCCTGCTTTGTTTCAACCCTTACCTGTACCTTTCAGAAGGGGATCTTCTTGTCATCAGTGACAAGTGTCATGTTATCAACAGTATTGGTGACTACTGTAATGGGTGAACTCCAGTTGGAGGTTGTTCATCCCAATTTGTTCGTCTATGGTAAAATGTTTTCCAGGGATTCATGGGCCCTTGACATTCTATCATAAAGACTTATCATTCATTTGCTCTCTTTTTCATTGTCTCAGGATTCTCACAGATGTCAGTGTCTGTATGAGGCAGTATAAGATCTTCTCTCTTAACATGTTATTGGAAACTGTAGTTCATTCTTCTTCATGGTTTTATTCCAGGTTGTTTATGGCCCCCAAGAAAATCAGAGGCTGGTGACCTATGATAGATTTGTTATGTCTCAACTGTCTAAATGTGATCATTCATAAACCCAGAGAAAAAGCCCACCTGAGAGTGAGAAATGACTTCACAGAAAAATGAGGTAGCAATAAGAAGCAATGCAGGGCTGTAGTAAGCTTACAATGTAGAGGGTAAAATCAGTAAACCATCCCATGATGTCTGGTCAAGCATTCAAAGCTTTTCATGTTTTGAGCTCGCACACAAGGTATTCATCTTCTTATGTGTCGAGTTCTGGTTGCTTTTAGTATGGTTATGGATCATCTTTGCAACCTGGACAAAATTTATCTGATGGAATGGTTTTAGATCCACAGGTTTTCCAGTGATTGTGCACTCTGGATACATTTATCACTTTTCTCGAAACCAAGTTACCTTTTAGTCTACCGTTCTTCATTGAGTTGCTCTGTCTGTTGATGCTTACAGTCAAGATTGGACAAATTCCTTTATGTTTATATCTTACCATTCCCTTCTTTTCCAGGGTGATTTCTGTCATTCGCTACTCTGTATCAGGTCCTCCTGATTTCCTTGCATCCAGTTTGCTTCACCGTTTACTCTTTCCAACACTCCATCCCTTCTTTGTCTGGCTTTTATCAGGTTCTTGGTGAGGATATTGCTTAACACAGGTAGTAATTTCTATGTTGACACATTCCATTTGACTTTCTCCAATGGAGGTTTATCAACATAATTGGAATGTCTTCTGTTGTTGGTCTTTAGATGAAATGTTTTGCCCTGTTTTTCCCACTTTTTATTATATTACAGTTTTCCTCACTTCATTATATTGATCAGGTCTCTTCAGTCTCCTTGGGCAGCCTTATCTGATACTTTTAGTTTTTCTCTCTGGTACCTTGTCTGAATTAGTTGTTTTTCATAGTGTGCCGCTCTTTGGATTTTTTTTGCCATCAGTGTTTCACTCACTCTGTATCATTTCTCCTATTGAGAACAACTCAACAACTAGGATGGGTAATTCCTCCTTTTCAGTTTTCCTTCTTTACCCAGTCTGATCTAGATAGACCAGATAGATTTCATGTCATAAGACTTGTAGAAATATTGTCATACTTTCTGATGGATAAGATATAATTCAATGAAAATAATTCCATTTTTATCCTAAACAAACAAAGACAAGTACCTACTGTTTGACCATAAAACTTGTGATAGTACTAGAGAACCCCAGCATGGCCAAGTGTGTTAAAGCATTCGACTCATAATCTGAGGATCATGAGTTTGAATCCCCGTCGCACCAAATATGCTCATCTTTTCAGCTGTGGGGGCATTATAATGTGATGGACAACCCAACTCTTTGTTGGTAAAAGAGTAGCTGAAGAGTTGGCAGTGGGTGGTGATGACTAGCTGCCTTCCCTCTTGTCTTGTACTGCTAAATTAAGGATGGCTAGTGCAGATGGCCCTCGTGTTGCTTTGTGAAAAATCAAAAAACAAACAGTAATAGAGAATCCCTTTGGATATTATAGAAGATGGAAATTAAAGTATTAAAATCATGATGACATAGAAAATTCTTTTGTTGGAGAGTTTTGTATCTTTCTTGCAATTGCCCTATCAGTATGGAAAGGTTAAAAAATATAAAAGTATAAACACTTCATAAGTTTAAGCAAAAAGTTATTAAATAATTATGGAAATAAATGTAGAAACAACACAGCATAATCATAAATATGATTACATATTATAGTATAAAATGTATAAACACATGCTGAGAAGTCAATAAATCAGACTTTTTGAACTGGGTAGTGTTTAAGAAATGTGTTTACAGCCACTTTGTGTTTAGTCTTCAGTGCTTCTCATGTAGCCAGAGCTAATCATGATTAAACTGGAATCTCATTACTGTAAATTGGCTAACTACTTAACACTAATATATATATTGTTAAACTGTTAATGGTTCAAGTCTAGTAATTTCTGATAACACATATAAAGGAACTCGTTATTCAGCAATCACTGTATTTTTCAACAAGTAAAAAGTAATGAATATTATCTGCCATAGCTGTTTTTACTGAAGAAATCCTAATTCAAGTTATATTTTGTCATAAATGAGCACTATATTGAGTTATAGTGCCATTGTTATTTGAACATACAAGATTATCATGAACAACAGTTATTATGGTTATTTATCTAACAAATATAATTTGTGTATGAATAGGACACATGCATACCATTGAAGTCACCCCACTGGAGGTAGTAATACTAAATAGTCAGTTACACGAATAATCAGAAATACTGAGTTTGATTACTTGATTGTTTTCATGACTCATGATGCTAATTGCTTAAATTGAACAATACTTGGAATAATAAAAGACAGTTGTAATTGAAAACACTAATTCTAATTATCAGTTATTTTTGTGAGATTATTGGATGGATAAGATTAATCGAACAGCTCTTGTTTTGAATGGCTGTTTTAGTCTTAGGCAGAATGTCTGTGGACTTATGAGTGTGAAATCTGGGGTTAAGTTTCTTGCAGATAGCCCAATTTGTTTGTGCTTTTAATTTTAATTTTGTGAGATGAATAATAGGATTTTAGAGTTTTGTATCAAGAATACTTCAGCTGTTTTTTTTTATTATACCTTGTACATTAAAGTTATTTTAAACATTAACACAATTATTTAATGTGGTGATGAAGGGATAAAGATGAAGAAGAGACTTTAGAAAAAGTGTGTAAATCTCATCAGACTCAGGATAATGATAAGTCTTGAGTTGTCAACAGTCAACGGACTTCTACAGCTGAAGACTGTGACCAACATAAAGAACACACACAAAGGGAAGCTGTAAGTTAAAACAAAACTATCATTTGAAATGTTCTTTTTCAGAATAGTCAAGGTTTTAAACCTCAAGGTATCTAAATGTGTTATTTAGTTGAAATAATTTACTGTCCTTGTTAAGATTTTTATTATTTGAATCATTAAAATATAATTTGATTCTAACTCAGACTAGATTGTTTTTACATTTTTGTTACAGATGGCAGGTCAGATAGACGTGAATCAACAAAGTAACATCATGGCAACTTTTGAAGAGATGCTTTAACCAAACATAATAATGTTTAGCTTGCTTTTTTTAAGAAACAACAGTGAGTGACCAATAAATGTATGCATTTATCAAGTTATATATTGACATCAAGTCATAAAATATAGTAGTACTGTATGTTTGGAGACTACAATGCTTAACAAAGATAAGTAATGATGTTGTTTTATAACAATGCTATCTTCATATTTTGGTATCAAGTATGATTCGAAAACTTAATTTATGAAAGGGAAAATATAGTGTATTGATCATAAGATTTTCCTTAAAACTGCTAAAAGCACTCGTTACAATATAATTTTATAATATTGATGAATGTGGTTTAAGCCTTGTTCTTTAACTTTTTATGTGTAGAGTTTGTTAATAATTTAGAACTGTAAACTTTATTTCTGAGCTCTCATCTAAATTGTCATCATAATGTATGAATAAGAATCACATATATCACTGGAGGTTTGTGCAGCCTTGTGTGTTTTGGTTTTCTATTGAACATTATTTGCCAAGCAGAAATATTCCTCTTTTATGATGTTCCAATAACATTTTTCCAAATTATACTGAGGACATTTGATAGTATTATTAAGTGTAGAGAATTCGCTTCTGAATTGTCTTTCCAGGAAGAAAAGAGAAGGATAAGATATGATGCACATGGCATTATTTGGTGAAATATTTTATTTTACTAGAAAGTTTTTTTTAAAGATTTGCTGAAAATATAATTAATCATGTAGATGTTTCAGATATGTCTTTTAAATAGATCTTGAGTTCTCAGAGTATACAAGAGATATGGCTTATTTATTAAGTAATTATGTGAGCAAATGCTTAGCTGAAATTTAAATATTTGATATTGTGTGCCTACTGTGAAATAAAGAATTGTATAGTTTAGTATCATAAGGTCTTTAAAAATATCCATACTTGTATCTCTTTCTTAATATTATTTACTTCTTAACAGACTAAGATATTTTAAGTAGTTTATATGTTTTTCATAATTCGTCTTTGAATGAGCTTTCATATTTTCTTTTCATTCACAATATTGGATTAATTTTGTATTACTTACAAATGTATTACTCGTTCTACTATACTGTGAGTTCAGCAGTAGTTTAGCTTTGTATCAGAATGTGGTTTGTGATGGTTTGTCTCATGAAAGGTCCCTTGGTGGACACAGCAGATGGTCTGATGTGGTTCTGTAATAACTCATTATACAAGTAAACTAAGTTTAGTTCCATCGTAGTGCGAGTTCCCTAACTTATTACACATGTAATTTAACTTTATTTTAAACCATAGAGTAAGATTTGTTATCTCTGTGACCTTGTTTCTACAATAGAATGGGTTGTGTAGTGGCACAGTGTAAATTGAGGTTTGTTCTAAAATAACTGCTTGTAGATCTGATTAAAATGAATTCTTAAATGGCTTACTTCACATCAAAGCTGAACTTGGTTCTAAAGTAGCTGTTTGTATTTCTGTTTACAGCGAGTTCTGAGGTGTCTCACTTCATACTGAAGCTGAACTTGGTTCTAAAGTAGCTGTTTGTACTTCTGTTTACAGTGAGTTCTGAGGTGTCTCACTTCATACTGAAGCTGAACTTGGTTCTAAAGTAGCTGTTTGTACTTCTGTTTACAGTGAGTTCTGAGATGGCTCACTTCATACTGAAGCTGAACTTGGTTCTAAAGTAGCTGTTTGTACTTCTGTTTACAGTGAGTTCTGAGGTGTCTCACTTCATACTGAAGCTGAACTTGGTTCTAAAGTAGCTGTTTGTACTTCTGTTTACAGTGAGTTCTGAGATGGCTCACTTCGTACTGAAGCTGAACTTGGTTCTAAAGTAGCTGTTTGTACTTCTGTTTACAGTGAACTCTTAGATGGTTCACTGCAAACTTTTTATTTAAATAACATCTCACAAATTGTAAGATAATCGTTGTTCAGACGTGTAAAATTTTGAAGTAAAGTAAATTTGTTGTTGTTGGATGAAACGGTTTCTTTGTTTCAGACTAGTACTATAAGAAATTGGATCTCTCATATAAATAAAATGATTATATAGACAGAATCTTTAATGTAAAATAGAAGTTATATCAACTAAATCTCAAATGTTAAGAAAGTAACTGTATTGACTGAAACTATAATGTGAAAGATATAGTTATATAGTGAGTTATGCCATCTATGGTAGAGCTGTGTTTGTGCTTTCATTATGAAACAGGCAATTAGCTAGTTTATCTTTATAGTTTCTGTAGTTTAACTCGTAATATGTTCATATCCATTTTTGTTCAAATATGATTAGCTAACCACAGACATCTAATGGATTTGTCTTTCAATTCTTGCGGTAGAACTGTATGTGAGGTCACACTTGAGTAATTGATTATATTAATAAATAATTAAATGAATAGAAGAAGTTAACACCTAAATATTAGGGCCACATTTACACCAGCACATACGTTGTATAACTTCTACCTGCTCAAGCTTTCATTTTGTTTTTGTGAAAGGTTGGAACAATCAAATAATAAATCTGTAAATCTAATTACGGCAGTTGTTTGGAGATATTTCTCCATAAGTTGTTGTTTAAGTGTGTTACAAAACTTTTGTCCTTAACCTGACCATAACCAAATAACAATAATAAACTTTATAAATTTAAGTGGCCACTGATAAATACAACTAAGCATATTGGGTTTGGACAGAGTAGAGTTTTTCATCTGCAGCTCTGTGTCTTTAGTAAATAATTGAAAAAATGTGTGTGTGACTGTAGTAACACAGAGTGAACCTGTAAGTATACTAGAAAGTAACAGACTGTAGTCACCAAACTAGTAGTAACACATAGTGAAGTCCTAAGTATACTAGAAAGTAACAGACTGTAGTCACCAAACTAGTAGTAACACATAGTGAAGCCATAAGTATACTAGAAAGTAACAAACTGTTGTCACTAAACTAGTGTAGTAACACATAGTGAAGTCAAAAGCATACTAAAAGGTAGCAGACTTCAGTTAGTTACCTGGCTGTAGTCAAATGTGATCACAGTATTTTTAAGGAATAGTTTGTTTTGTATCTGCGTTGATAGTTTACTTTAAAATTCCACAATCATTATAAAGATTTAGACTGGCAGTTTTTTTATTTATTCATGAATGGATTTTAGATATTTGTAGAAGATTTTTCAATTGATGGCCCCAGCTGAAACTTTGCAGTGATGAATAAAACTTAATTTTCTAAAATCATACCTTTCCTAACAACCTGTCAGACAAAAAGAAAACTGCAGAAGTTGTATACTTGGTTAATTTGTAAAAAGTGAATGAAAACCATATTTATTCTTGATATCTTGTTATGTGCACAAAATGGTGGCGTTGTTTTTTAAACAGTTAATAAATGAATCAGTTCTGTTTCCAGAGTTTAAAGCTCCACTGTTTGATCATATGTTCATCAACAACTTTCTGTTTCACAAACAAATTTGAAAACATGAACAGAGTGGATTAGAGGAATGCGATGAGTATAGAGTTGGAACAGGTTTTGCAACAGTACAGAGCACCTGACATTCTTTAAACCTTATGACGACAACAACAACATCTTCAAGCACCGTGAAATAACAGATGAAAGTATAATCAGTAAATCTATGAGAAATAATATGGTGTGCTATAAAAGTTTTAGAGAATTTTAAATTTAAATAGTTAAAAATTACTAAATCAGGTATTCACTCAGTAATTTTTATATATCCATCTTACAGAAAACAACCTTTGAATTTTTGTTCTCTTAAAAAAAATTATGTTTTAATATTGCAAATTAGAAAAAAAACACCTTTTTTTAGCAAAAATATTCATGTATTAGGAAGAGTTTTTTATTTGTTTTTGCACACATTGTCCTGCCGTTGTTGGTTAAGTTAGTTTGCCATTGTGTTTTGCAGTGGTATGCAACTTTCTTGGTTTCTAGTTCATATATTATGCTTGTTTCTTTGTTTTCTTCTTATCATGTTTTTTGTTTTTTATTGTACATTCACTTTGTTACAAATCTCAGTTTGGAGATGCGTCCAGTTTTGGTACTGACTTTGTTAAACAAAGAGAGTTAGTTCACAAGTTATTTATTAATACTTTTATGTACATTGAAAACATTTTAATTTTTTTTATTTTACCAGAATATTGTAGGTTTGAGGGTAAATGCTCTTCTATAGAAGGATTGTGAGTTTAACCCTTCTTTTATGGTGCACAGGTTTTCAGTTCAGTGACATTAATACAATTATATTATACATTTTATTATAAGTTGATAACTTAATTAGTAATACTGACAAAGAACATTAGAAGAGGGTTTACAAAAAGTATTATAATAATTTTTATATCTTTGTTATAAATATTAGCACCTCGAGACAATGGTCGTGAGAAAGTGTCTATGAAAGGTGAAACTGTGCTGAGAAGTTCATTAAAGATATAGTGATATCCAAACCTTTACCAAAGACGTGAATGAACAGTTTCTACTTCATACAAAACATGAAATTTTTTTGTTTCAAAAAAAGTACAAATATTACAGCTGCAGCCTTTTTACTCTTAAGCTGCATGTCAAATCTGGTTATGAATCCTTTGTTTGACTCTGCATTACTTACTACCCAAAGAAATTATTTGGATGCATGACTTCAACTGTTACAACTTGTGCTGTTCTTACACAGGGAAAAGTGTTAAGTTACTTCTTAGGTACAATCTATTCTCATTTGTAGTGTCGTATCTTTAATACACAAAACTCCTGTTAAAGTGATAAGACAAACTGCAGTGGAAAACAAACTGAAATCAATTTACAAAATACTGTAGTATATGGCTGGGCCATGTCTAATGTTGGTAATAGATTATATGACGGTACATGTGTGTGCATGTATATATGACAACAAGTGAAGTAGTGGAATAGTTTTATGTGTAAACGTTACAGTTGCTAGAGTCTGTGAACCAGTACTTGACAGTTGCTAGTCTGTGAACCAGTACTTGACAGTTGCTAGTCTGTGAACCAGTACTTGACAGTTGCTAGTCTGTGAACCAGTACTTGACAGTTGATAGAGTCTGTGAACCTATACTTGACAGTTGCTAGAGCTTTTGAACCTATACTTGACAGTTGCTACAGTCTGTGAACCAATACTTGACAGTTGCTAGAGTCTGTGAACCAGTACTTGACAGTTGCTAGAGCTTTTAAACCAGTACTTGACAGTTGCTAGAGTCTGTGAACCAGTACTTGACAGTTACTAGAGTCTGTGAACCAGTACTTGACAGTTGCTAGAGTCTGTGAACCAGTACTTGACAGTTGCTAGAGTCTGTGAACTAGTACTTGACAGTTGCTAGTCTGTGAACCAGAACTTGATAGTTGTTATTCTGTGCACCAGTACTTGACTGTTGCTAGAGTCTGTGAACCAGTACTTGACAGTTGCTAGAGTCTGTGAACCTATACTTGACAGTTGCTACAGTCTGTGAACCAATACTTGACAGTTGCTAGAGTCTGTGAACCAGTACTTGACAGTTGCTAGAGTCTGTGAACCAGTACTTGACAGTTGCTAGAGTCTGTGAACCAGTACTTGACAGTTGCTAGAGCTTTTGAACCAGTACTTGACAGTTGCTAGAGTCTGTGAACCAGTACTTGACAATTGCTAGAGCTTTTGAACCTATACTTGACAGTTGCTACAGTCTGTGAACCAATACTTGACAGTTGCTAGAGTCTGTGAACCAGTACTTGACAGTTGCTAGAGTCTGTGAACCAGTACTTGACAGTTGCTAGAGTCTGTGAACCAGTACTTGACAGTTGCTAGAGTCTGTGAACTAGTACTTGACAGTTGCTAGTCTGTGAACCAGAACTTGATAGTTGTTATTCTGTGCACCAGTACTTGACTGTTGCTAGAGTCTGTGAACCAGTACTTGACAGTTGCTAGAGTCTGTGAACCTATACTTGACAGTTGCTACAGTCTGTGAACCAATACTTGACAGTTGCTAGAGTCTGTGAACCAGTACTTGACAGTTGCTAGAGTCTGTGAACCAGTACTTGACAGTTGCTAGAGTCTGTGAACCAGTACTTGACAGTTGCTAGAGCTTTTGAACCAGTACTTGACAGTTGCTAGAGTCTGTGAACCAGTACTTGACAATTGCTAGAGCTTTTGAACCTATACTTGACAGTTGCTACAGTCTGTGAACCAATACTTGACAGTTGCTAGAGTCTGTGAACCAGTACTTGACAGTTGCTAGAGTCTGTGAACCAGTACTTGACAGTTGCTAGAGTCTGTGAACCAGTACTTGACAGTTGCTAGAGCTTTTGAACCAGTACTTGACAGTTGCTAGAGTCTGTGAACCAGTACTTGACAATTGCTAGAGCTTTTGAACCTATACTTGACAGTTGCTACAGTCTGTGAACCAATACTTGACAGTTGCTACAGTCTGTGAACCAGTACTTGACAGTTGCTACAGTCTGTGAACCAGTACTTGACAGTTGCTAGAGCTTTTGAACCAATACTTGACAGTTGCTACAGTCTGTGAACCAATACTTGACAGTTGCTACAGTCTGTGAACCAGTACTTGACAGTTGCTAGAGTCTGTGAACTAGTACTTGACAGTTGCTAGTCTGTGAACCAGTACTTGATAGTTGTTAGAGTCTGTGAACCAGAACTTGACAGTTGCTAGAGTCTGTGAACCAATGAATATTTTTTACCTTATTTCAGCATATTTTAGATTAAGAAATACCACTGGCCAAGACTGAAACAGTGAGGTATGAAGCTCTATGAACAGTGTATCTAAGTTGGTTTCATGTTATGATAAGATTTTTTAAGTAAGTTGGACAGAAAAAAATGATTGTGAAAATTGGTGAACATGTTTATACTGTTGTTATCTTTTCTGAATTTTCATGAGTGGATGGAATGCATGTTAGGCAGTGAAATGTAAATTTTGATTTGCAGTTAAATATGTTTTATTGTGTTAAAATGAACACTATATTTTAATTAAGTTCCATAAATGTTTAGGTATAACAAGCTTTAAATTATTATTTATTTACATTATGTAAGTTTTTGACATCGTCTGCTATACACATATTATATTTGTATGTTCTTGTCTCAAGTATTGTTTCAATTTTTCATGACTCATCTTTAGAAAAATTTGACTTGTGCAAAATGTTTTTTTGCAGATGCCATAAAACCTGTTCTTTATGGAAAAATATAATGTATGATGTTAACATTGTCTGAAATTACTGGTACTCAGGGTTGGTACTGATGAAATACGTTGTTGAAATGTGGTTGATATTATTCAGTTTACCATGTTTGTAAACCATTTATTGTTGTTGTTTTTCTGTATTTTTCAGGTTCTTCAATTCAGTTTTCATGTACTTGATTTGTTCTTACTGCTGGTATTATCTTTGTTACGTGTTGTGACTTTTATGTAATGAAAATATATTTTTATCATTGTGAAATATCTCATTAAGGACATTTTGAGGAGTTAATCTTGGAAGTTAATTGTAATTATATATTAGTAAACAGCTATGGATAATATATAATAAGACATCAAGAAGACATTATTCCAAAGTTACAATGAACATATCTTCTTTTGTTCTCTGTTGAGCAGAGAATGCGAAGTTCATGTCTTTCCCAATATACTTAAAACAGTACATATTTTTTGAGCAAGTTGAAAAATTGTAAATACAGCTTAGTATTTTTATTTCAACCAAAAACTCTTCTTACTTTTGGTAGAGTTGAGTGTTGTAGACGTTGTTGAGTCTTGATTGAAGTGTCTATATACTTTTCAAGATTGTTTTTGCTTTACGTGAAGTATTTCTTGTATCAAGTAATGCTCCTTCAAGTAAAAAGGTCGAGTTTCGTATCTATGTTACTATTATTTCATCTGTGCATGTTTGTAACCATTTTAACTTCTTTCTTCGCAAATCAAAAAATCATGTCTCAGATTCCAGATGAGTTCTTAGTTAATAGTTAAAAGAGCTGAGGATGAAACAAGGGGAACCCACATTAACATAATGAGTATGTTATGATATTTGAGACAAACATTTTTCTATATTTGGTTTCAATGTGAACACTCAAAGAGTGTGCACACATTGACTTATGTAATCCATAATTTAAGTTCTTGTGCTGTAAATAAAACCTACTATTATATCTTAAAACAGAGAACATTTTCATTACCAGTAATGTGCAGTCAGTGTAGCAAATGTTTTGTTATAATGTAGATAAAATATATTGTAGCTGTTAGGGACCTATTGAGACTGATTTCTGAGCTTTGGAAGGTGTTCTTTTTCCATCACACCTAAAACAACTCTCAAACAATTATAATTTAATTACTGGCAAGGTTCACAAACTTATGTTGTAAATCAACATTCATTCAAATTTTAAAAAATGTGTATCGTTTTACTCGCAGAACAGACCTCTTGATTTATTGGTAAAATATATAATGAAGCTTGATCTTGTCACATTCAAACTATTTTCACTCTTTTCTCTTTGAAGATGTATTTTTCATATCATAAATGAATTTTGTGATAAGTTATTGCTATCAGGATATCAAAGCTGCAGTTTAATACAGTTTAAGGTAAGGAATTTAATAAGAATTGTAAATAAGTTGGTTTTACATACCCTGGCTTGTTTCTATGGAGATGTTTCTCATCAGTAAGGACATATACTAATATGAAAATATTTGTACTGTGAACATGCTTGAATGATTTTAAAGATTAAAAGATTTTAGTATTCAAATGTGTGTTTTATATCAATTTAAAAACACTTTCACATCCTGTTGTTTGTACCAGAAAGACGTGTTTGCTATACTATGTAAACAAAATGAAAGCTGAAACACTGTCACTTATTTGTACCAAAAAGAAGTGTTTGCTATACTATGTAAACAAAATGAAACCTGAAACACTGTCACTTATTTGTACCAGAAAGAAGTGTTTGCTGTACTATGTAAACCTATTGAAAGCTGAAACACTGTCACTTATTTGTACCAAAAAGAAGTGTTTGCTGTACTATGTAAACCTATTGAAAGCTGAAACACTGTCACTTATTTGTACCAAAAAGAAGTGTTTGCTATACTATGTAAAGAAAATGAAATCTGAAACACTGTCACTTATTTGTACCAAAAAGAAATGTTTGCTGTACTATGTAGACAAAATGAAAGCTGAAACACTGTCACTTATTTGTACCAAAAAGAAGTGTTTGCTGTACTATGTATACCTATTGAAAGCTGAAACACTGTCACTTATTTGTACCAAAAAGAAGTGTTTGCTGTACTATGTAAACCTATTGAAAGCTGAAACACTGTCACTTATTTGTACCAAAAAGAAGTGTTTGCTATACTATGTAAAGAAAATGAAATCTGAAACACTGTCACTTATTTGTACCAAAAAGAAGTGTTTGCTATACTATGTAAACCTGTTCAAAGCTGAAACACTGTAACTTGTTCATACTTCTCAGTGTGGATTCCTGTATGTGGTAAGGGGACCTCCCAGAGAAGGTTCTGTTTTTTCATTTTACCTCTGAGACCTAAACATCCACCAAAGTGTTTGCCATGCCTGGCGACCCGTGAAAGGGGGAGAGGATCTTGGTGGTTGATTGGTTCAACCCTAACACACCATTTTGACTTGAATTTGTGTAGACGTGCGACCTTGGGATGCCTCCCACAGGGATGTTTTCAACAGGTGTTGTGGACATTGTATCTGATGCCGGTGTTTGGGATATAGTGCTCACGAAACCTTGGCAGTGTCTTGTTTGGCAATGTAATGTGTCCCCTCGTAAGGCTCCATGGTGAGTGGGGTCAGTAGCACCAAAACATTTTTTCTTTGTTATGGACCCCCCAAATATAAACATAAATAAAATAGTGAAAAAATAGTCCATAGGCATAGGACTATGTCTTGAATATTCTGAGCAGCAATTTGTAACACCCATACCTCATTTTCTTATGTGATATTCTCTATCAGACAAACCTATAGGGAAAATGCATCTCTTTTGTTAAGAATGGACTATAAAAACTTGCTGGCTCTTCAAAGTCAGTCAAAAAGCTTCGTTCTGGTGGCATATTGGTGGAAACATCCACATCTTAACACAGTGAACTCCTTTCACATTCAAAGGTGATTGGGGATATACATATTGAGGTAACATCTCATGCAACTTTGAATTTGTCACGAGGAGTTATTGTTGAAAGGTATTTGAAGAACATCCCCGAGTCAGAAATTTTCGCTGGTTTCTACACCCAAGGAGTTTCTGTAGTGAGGTGTATCTTCACTTGCAAAGATGGAATTATGATACCAACCAATGTCCTTCTTTTAACATTTACATCACTGCGTTCATCTGCTACCATCAAGGCAGGTTGATTTTAATTGCAAGGTACAGCCATATATTCCAAACCCTCTCAGATGTTTTCAATGTCAGTGGTTTTGTCACTCAAAGACGTCATGTCGTGATTCCTTAACGTTGCAGTGGCAAGGACCACGATGCCTATGTGTGTGTAACAGACCCTCACTGCATTAAATATAACGGCTCTCACTCATCCTACTTTTGTTCTTGACCTGAGTGGTTGGAAGAAAAAGAGGTGCAGCGTTTAAAAACGATTCAAAACATTACTTACCCTGAGACTTGAAAGTTACTGTCCACCATTTCATCTCGGACGTATGCTGCTGCACTTCGTTCCACAACTACGGTGGGAGTGCAGACAGATCTCTGTGCCTCCAAGAGAATCATTCTCAAAGCACGTGAAAAGTCTTTTGACCTTCATGGTTAAAACGTTGATCAATCAAGGTCAACAACTATCTCTGTTTCTAACATTCATTTGAGCAAACAACAAAATCCACTTTCTTTGGTTCTGTATACAGGCATTTCCTCAAATACATCTTTTCTCACCCCAAGATGCAGAACGATTATTCGTTCACGTCCTCAGTCGTTGGAATCCTCTTTCAACAACAGATCCAATAAACCCAGGGCAGGATCCATGGAGGTCAAAAGACCTCCCTCGAATAAAGAAAACACACGTGGTCGAAAACAGAAGGGCTTTCCACCCAATTCACCTTCACATAAATAAAAATGGCCACCTTGATACAATGTAAATGTCAAGGTTTACTTTTTAATCTGGATGACATTAAGGCACTGATTGCTTCCTACCATCCTGAATGTCTTTCCCTGGAGGAAACATTTCTGAAACCTGCTGGTCCAGTCACCTTTCGGTAGTTTTCTTTGTACAGAAATGACAGGTTGTGGACGAGTGCATGAAGGGTTGATGCTGTTGGTTGATCAGTATGTGCCCACCTTGTCTTTGCTATTCAACACACCCTTGGGAGCCGTAGCCATCCGTGTTTTCTTAGGTTGTACTCTCACTGTTCATTATTTCTGTCTCCTGAATAGACCTTTGATCTATCAGACCTTGAAGCTCTCGTTGAACAGTTCCATCTTCCTTTTTAATCCTGAGGGACTTTAATGGACATCATCCCCTCTGGAGAAGTGCTGATATTGATGGGAGGGGTCGCTCCGTAGAGCGTATGCTCTCTAATCACAACCTTTCTTTTTCAATACTGGTTCTTCTACTTATTTTCACGCACCTAGTCAGTACTTTACTACTATTTATCTCTCAGTTTGCTCCCCTTCATTATTCTCTCATTTTTCTTGGAGGGTTGACAGTAATCCATGAGGCAATGATCATTTACCTATAATTTTGATAAAGAATGGCCGTGGTTGGTGCCACCCGACACTTATGCTCCAGTGGAAGCTGAACTAAGCCAACTGGCCCTCTTTCATTGCTCTCGCCAAACTTGAACCTGCCATTGTCTGTAAGTCATCAGTAGAAACTGGGTGGTTGCAGTGACTGACTGTATTATACAGGTATTCATAAAACCTAAACACGTTTTCCACGATATTCTCGTCCTTGATGGAATCCTGCCTGTCAAATGGCATGGAAGGCTCAAAAATGGGCCTGGAATGCCTTTCGTAGGTATCCCACACTCTCGAAAGCATTACTTTCCATAAGTCCCTTGCACATGCGCAGCAGATAAGGCTTCAAAGTCAGAGGGAATCTTGGATTAAGTTCACAACCAGTATCTTATCTACCACCAGTTCCAAAATCATATGGTACAAGATTCGAAAGGTCAGTGAGCAATATAATTCTGTCCCCTTTTGATCTTGCTATTCAGGAAATAGTTGATACCGAGCATCACCGATACTCTTCGTGAAAGCTTTTGCCGGGTATCTACCACTTCTGATTCATTCTCCACCTTCTTAGCCATCAAGACTCGGGCAAAGTGATCACCTCTTTCCTTTCGAGCTGGTCGTCTGTATGACTATAATCGCCTCTTTACACTGATGGAATTCAAACTGGCCCTTCATTGGTCTAGCAATACATCGGTCGGACCTGATGTATATGCATCATTACGAGATGCTGCGCCATCTTCCTTCCGCTTTTTCGTTTCTGATTGTTTTTAACCAGATGTGGCAGGAGAATGTTTTTTCTGATGCCTGACGCCTGGCTATTGTCCTACTTTTCTCTAAGGTTTAGAAGGATCCCAAGATTCCTTCAAACTACCGTGCACTTGCTTTGACGAGCTGCCTCTGTAAGACCTTAAAGAGGATGGTTAATGCTTGTCTTGTATGATTCCTCAAAACAAATAACCACTTGCCCATCAAGTGTTGGTTCTGATGACAGCGCTCAACCATGGACCACTTGATTCGACTTAAAACATCAACCAGAGAAGCCTTTCTCAAACGACAACACCTTCTATCAATATTCTTTGACCTTGAGAAGGCTTATAATACTACTTGGAGGTATGACATTTTGCGATACCTCCACTTATTTGGGTTATGTGGTCGTTTGCGATATTTTATTAAAAGTTTTTAATGGACAGGAGATTCCAAGCTCGTTTAAGGTCGACACTTTCCCGTTCTTTTCTACAGGAACTTGGAGTCCTTCAGAACTATGTTTTGAATGTTATGGTCTTAATGCCCTCACTGAGCAACTCCCTTTTACAGTTGCAAACGGGCTCTGTGTCGACAACTTTCACATCTCGTGCCAATTGTCGAACATGAAGTATATTGAGCAGCAGCTACGGGCTGTCCTCAATTGTTTACTGGAGTGGACCACAACAAATGGTTTTAACATCTCTCTCTCTAAAACCGTTTGCATCTACTCTTGCGCCAATGAGGTATTCACCTCTATCCTGAACTCTGTGTTGGGGAAATTGTGCTACCCATGTTCCCTGAGAAAAGGTTCTTGGGACCTAGCTTTGACCATAAACTGACCTTTATACCACACATCAAGCAGCTGTGTACGAGTCAAATGTGCAAGAGCACTGTGTTCTCTCTTCCACCATTTGGGGAGCAGATTGATGTACTATGCTAATGATATATCATGCTCTTATTCAATCAGAACTATACTATGGGTCACTAGTATAGAGCTTTGCCAGTACCTTGGCCTTGAAGATGCTGGACCCCAGTCATCATCAGGGACTTCGGTTCTGCACCGCGGCTTTTTGCACTTCCTCAGTCCAGAGCTTGAACACAGGGTTTCATGAACCTCCTCTACACCTCCGCCGTTTGCAACTGTCTTCACTCTATGCTTCGAAACTTCGATCCTTACCACAGCATCCAACCTGAGGTTGTGTTTTCCTGCCTTTGTTGGCCATACTTTTTCAGAACAGACGATCTGCCATTGTTCATTTTGGCCTTCATATCCAGGCACAGTTAGATGAATTGGGTCAGTTCTTGGATAGCATTGCTGTATCCACTGGTCAGCCTATTCCACCTTGGTTTATTACAATCCCCAAATGTGACTTATCTTTAACTTATCTGTATATTATTTCCTGAACGTCTTTCGAACCATCCTTCCATTCCCATTTATTTGGATGGTTCGAAATCAGGTGACTCTGGGCTCTGCCATGGTTTGTTGGGATTTGGTGGTTGTGCACAGGATTCTCTCTACAGTTTCTGTGTTCACAGTTGTAATGTATGTCATTTCTCTTGCCCTGGATCACATAGAAGCTAAGCAGTACTCGAATTGCACTATCTATACTGATTCACTTCGCTCTCTACTTGGATTCGCTTCACATTAATTTTCTCCCTGTTCTTGCCAATATTCAAAACCTACAGGCCCATTTATCTAACATCTACTTCTCCAGTTTTTCTGAATACCAGACCACGTTGGTATTCGCGAGAAGAAGCTCGCCAACACTGCAGCTAAACTTATCTGCTCTGGCACTATCACCGCTGTGCCTGTTCCATACATGGACTATGGTTCTGTATTCAAGGCTCGGCTCCGTGCCAGCTGGCAGTCGACTTGGAGTGAGCAACGCGAAAACAAGCTTTTCCAAATAAAACCTTATTTTGGACTTTGGCCTCTTGTGTCCATAAGGATCAGGAAGAGGAAGTTGTTCCAACTTTAATTCATCGTTTCTTTTATCTGGAACTGATGCACCTGTGTATAGGCTGTGAAACACTCAGGTCACAATAAGCCACATTTTACTTTCTTACCGTCATTACGACTCTTAACGACGGCGCCATTTTAAACAAGGTCTGTCCATAATGTTAGACAATGTTATTGGTGATAGTGACACTGTCCACCTTGGAAATGTTTTTATTTTTTTAAAAGCCACCAATCTTTTTAATGCTATTTAAGTTTTTTAATTTATACATTAGACCTTTTTAGTGTGATTCCCTTTTAAGCATCACAGTCTATCTAGTGTGATTTGAAATTACAAAATGGCCATAACGTAAATAACTCGAAACCAGGACTGGAAAGGTCAACTTCAGGTGACTGACGGTGCTGTTTGAACTGCCCATTAGTTATCCTGGCGAGTTATGATAATTACAGTTATGCTACAGAAAGTTCTTTACAGCTTGTATTATTGGAGTTTCTCTATTACTGCTGTGAACTAGATGTAAAAATTGGATTTAACGCTATTCATGTTTTTAATTTAAAAAATAAGCTTTGTTTTGTTTTACCTTTATTCCTTTTTACAAATTTTAATTTTACTTTAACATTCTACCGGATGTCTGGCGCAGATAGCCTAGTTGCTTTGCGCCATAAAACGTCAAATCAGCCAGCCAACTATTTGTTCTTGCCATAAAGAGTGTTTGTTATGCTATGTAAACAAAATGAAACCTGAAACACTGTCATTTGTTTGTGCCAGAAAGCAGTGTTTGCTTTGCTATTTAAACCTAATGAAATTTGAAGCACTGTCATTTGTTCTTGTGTCTGCCATAAAGATTGGTTCGAGAAGTTGGTTAATATATTTTTGTTTGAATTACACTACAGCTTTCTATAACACTTAACGTTCATTGATTTAGTTATTCATAAGAGGAAAGGTTGGGTTTTAATTAATGTTCTCCACACCTTTGTAAATTCCTTCCGACCACACGTTAATGACTTTGTTCCAAAACTGAAACAAACGTAGTCTTTTTTTCATTGTGTAGAAAAGATATAAAACATTTTCTTATCAAATGTAACCTACGATTCTTGGAAATCAAAAATTAAGATTATAAGCTGAGGGCAGGTTCGTTATATACAGAGGGGGCCACGCCGTTGTATCGTGTAATTCATTACTATTCTGTACAGTTCCCAGGGGCATTATCAAAGTCAATAATATTCAATATCCAAACTATTTTTCTTTCATTTCTTGTCACTAGGACTTTTTTTTAAAATTATAGTCATCATTTTCTCTAATGGTTTAGTTGTTAGGGTATTGGTACTCATAGTGTATTCTAATGGTTTAGTTGTTAGGGTGTTGGTAGTCATAGTGTACTCTAATGGTTTAGTTGTTAGAGTTTTGGTAGTCAAAGTGTACTCTAATGGTTTAGTTGTTAGGGTGTTGGTAGTCAAAGTGTATTCTAATGGTTTAGTTGTTAGGGTGTTGGTAGTCATAGTGTATTCTAATGGTTTAGTTGTTAGGGTGTTGATAGTCATAGTGTACTCTAATGGTTTAGTTGTTAGGGTTTTGGTAGTCAAAGTGTACTCTAATGGTTTAGTTGTTAGGGTGTTGGTAGTCATAGTGTACTCTAATGGTTTAGTTGTTTGGGTGTTGGTAGTCATAGTGTACTCTAATGATTTAGTTGTTAGGGTGTTGGTAGTCAAAGTGTACTCTATTGGTTTAGTTGTTAGGGTGTTGGTAGTCATAGTGTATTCTAATGGTTTAGTTGTTAGGGTGTTGGTAGTCATAGTGTACTCTAATGATTTAGTTGTTAGGGTGTTGGTAGTCATAGTGTACTCTAATGGTTTAGTTGTTAGGGTGTTGGTAGTCATAGTGTACTCTAATGGTTTAGTTGTTAGGGTGTTGGTAGTCATAGTGTACTCTAATGGTTTAGTTGTTAGGGTGTTGGTAGTCATAGTGTACTCTAATGGTTTAGTTGTTAGGGTGTTGGTAGTCATAGTGTACTCTAATGGTTTAGTTGTTAGGGTGTTGGTAGTCATAGTGTACTCTAATGGTTTAGTTATTAGGGTATTGGTTTCTGATAAAAAGATCTTTGGTTCGAAATCCGTTCCCTAAAACACTTGCTCTATTAGCCGTTGAGTCATTATAATGTTTGCAGTCAATTCCACTTTTCGTTGGCAAGTGGCCCAGCAGTTGGTAACGGGTGGTGATGCCTTCCCTCTAGACTTGTACCACTAAATTAAGCTCTGGCGAAATTCGAAACAAACAAACAAAATAAGAAAAGGACATGTGAGATACCTCGTAACAATTCAACACACAAAACTCTGTAACAACTGCTGGTAATACCGTTGTTACCGTTAGATTTCATCCATCAACAGCACCTCTACTGTCTTGACCAGAGCTGCCATAAACATCATGATGTGAAAGCCTGGAAGTCCTGAAAAGGAAATCCCATTTATTCTTCATCAAATTAAGATTTATCCTCAGGGGAAATCAGCCGCTCTGGATACACCAGATACTGATGATTCTGCTTATCACGTTCATGATTGCAGTGAGAAACTTATGAAACCTTTTAAAACTTAATAATACAAAATACGAATAAAAGGAAATACATGCATCAAAAGATTGTATGTTTGTTTTGAATTTCGCGCAAAGCTACACGAGGGCCATCTTCGCCAGCCATCCCTTGTTTAGGAGTGTAAAACTAGAGGGAACATAGCTTTTGTTTGTTTGTTTGTATTTTGCGCAAAGCTACACAAGGGCTACCTGCGCTCGTTATCCATAATTTAGCAATGTAGGGCTAGAAGGAAGGCAGCTAGTCATCACCACCCACCGCCAACTTTTGGACTACTTTTCTACCAACGAGTAGTGGAATTGATCGTCACTTTATAACGCCCTCACAGCTGAAAGGGCGACCATGTTTGGTGTGAGGAGGATTTTGAACCTGCACCTCAGATTACGAGTCGAACGCCTTAACCAACCTGGTTATGCCGGGCCTAGAATCCCAGGGTAACTACGCCAAAAGTTTCTCCTTTCTGTTTATTTTGTGGTATTTTCAGGCATACTGATTTTCTCAAGAGTGACAAGTTAAGTTACACAGAATATAGGAGATTGATTCGTGGATTAGTTCTGAAGTGTCCGAGTTTGAAGAATACAAGAGACTGGACAAAATTTGTGGCAAAACGAAATCATCCATATTTACACTGAAACAAAATGATCAAAGCATGTGAAATGAACCAAAAAGCAAACAATAACGGTTAAACGTGTTTCTATAGCAACAAGAAGCGGCATGTGTTATTTTGAATTAACTACACCCGGTTGTGTAATGCATTACAGTTTTATTTTATAATTTTATCTGAATGGTAAATACCGTTCAACGAACGTATTGTATGTTATACCAGATGAAATCGAAACCGACCAAGAAATCTGTTTACGTTTACATCATTGTTAGTTCATATTTTATTATAGTTGGTTTGAGCGAGCGTAAACTTGAAAGTTTCTGTTTAAATGAACTATAAAAAATTAATATTTACTTTAGTTTGGCAAGTTTAAGGTTTTTCTGCGGTACACCCTTATTATTTGAAAGTTTTTATACACAATAATAACAAACCGATCGCAAAGATAGGAAATCAGTTATACTGTTCTTAGTACTTACTTATAAATATTACAATGTATTAAAAGTGAAAAATAACTTACTTATGAGCATAATAATGTTTGTTAGTCTACAATCGTTACAGTTAAAATAGATTATTTGTAAATAGAGTAATGCCTGTCAGCCAGCAATGGTTATAGTTAAAAATAGCTTATTTACGAATAGAGTAACGTCTGTCAGCCAGCAATGGTTATAGTTAAAAATAGCTTATTTATAAACAGAGTTATATCTGTCAGCCAACAATGGTTATAGTTAAAAATAGCCTATTTACAAGCAGTGTCTCAATGAAGTACTTTCGATGCTAACGAGACTTTCGGCCATAAACCCAATAATATTTCACGAGACACAGCCACCTTAGGAGATTTATCGTATTCTCAAACAATAACAGTAAAAAGATTGTAAGTTAACTACGCAAATAAATCTCTATGGAATATATATAATAGTGAATGAAGTAAAGGTATATACTTTCTATGTAGTAACTAGTATAAACTATTTCACTAATGTAAGAAACAATAAATAAATAAAATAACTAACCCCAATTAGGCTACTCCAAAACACCAGTTTCTCTCCCAAACTATACTAGCTAATTTACTTTTCTAGGAAACTTGCTTTTACACCTCAATTTTTCAAAGAAAATTAGTACCGTACCTCTATATACTACGTCATAGACGATTAATGCCAAAAGGTTTTAGTTAAATATGCGTTTGTACACGCCTACCATAATACGGCTTATAGAGAAACTAAAGTTCATGAAGATACTAAAATCATAAGTATAAAATATAATAACATTTGACCATACCATTATGATATATCGATATGGAATATTATAGTAAAACAAACATACACAAAGCCACAAAACTAGCTAAAACTTAATTCAGTTTCTCTTAAAGATTTTGCCCCAAGTCTTAACATATTCTCCCTCGCCCTCATTCACGGTTTCTTAGAATTACTCTCTCTTGTACCAACATTTACAGGCGACAAGAGGAAGTAATAAATAACATTTAATCCACTCAAAAATCCAAAGAAGTAAACACTATAAAGTGCCACAGTTCATACACGAAGCACGATACCGCAAAGAAAGTATGTACAAAACGTAATCGTAAAACTTTATCTAACAAAACTAACGATTTAATTTTATAATTTGCTGATATTAAATACATAAAATAATAACTAAAGTTAACGTTTAGTGAAAGAAATTACTGTCAATATACTAGAGCTATTTACTTTAACCCTAAACAGCATCCAGAGGATATAAAATCGAGAGGCACAAGAGGTTTAGAAACCCTATAAAACTTTCAAACCCATAATGTTTAACAAGAATACTGTTGAATTTACCACGACACTGAATGAACTTGGCATATAGTTCACGTAACGAAAAAAACTCAAATATGAAAAGTGTGAGTTGATTCACAAGCTCAGTTTACAAGATTTTTTAACGATGGACAGAATCTAATAAGACATTGTAAAATATTTGGAAACGGGAAGTTTATAACTTCAAAGTGTCAGTTTTAATGAAAACTTTATAGTTTTAGAAAACTAAGTGTCCAGAGTAACTCTGGTGAATAAATTTGTAAGGTTGTGTTTAAAAAAAACCTTGATAATTTGACATAAGAATATCACATATATGTGTGTGTATTTGTTTATTCAAGTGCTAATGTTTTAAAAACCTTTTCTGTAATCTATCATCTATATATTTATTTACTCAAGTGCAGTTGTTGTACAAAGTTTACAGTAGTTTATCCTTGTAAAATTTGTAACGTATGAAAACCAGCCTAAATAAACTCAGATCCATAATTTGCGGAGTGAAGTTATGTCCAATTAGAATTTCCAACACGTCTGTTTGGAGATGTCTTTGAGAAATTGCAGAATTTATCATCAAGTAAATACATATATATATGTATTTCTGTTGTGCATCCTTATATATATAATTTACAGCACTTTAGCGCAGAAGAAATCATTGTCCGTAGCTATAATGGAGAAAAAAGGACGAGTTCCTATTTCTGTATGGACGCAAAGTGGCTGCTTTGTAGGTTTTACTCGCTAATGCCCAGTGGTCAGCTCACTGGACTATGAATCTGAGATTCTGTGGTTCAAGCTTAGTTAACACACACAAAACTTGCGTTCCACATTTTATATTTGTCTGTGCACTATAAGGTTATGGTCAAATCCCACTATTCTGTAACGGCTGGCTGCAGGTAGTGTTGACTAGCTTGCTGCCCTTTCTCTAGGCTATCACTTCAAAATTAAGGCCGGCTGGAGAAGATAGCCGTCAAATAGTTTTCGAGAAATTCAACGAACAAACAAAGCTACTTTCTAATGGTAATTTTGTTTTGTGCTTTGGGTATCAATTATTCATATATATGATAATAATCGTAACTGATGCTGTGAATTACAGTAAGTTTGAAATCAAACTAGAAAATAAGAAAGTAGCCATATTCTCAGGTCTTTTGTCTTTGGTGTTTTCAAAGCACTAATACTTTGTTGAAAACAGCATCAGTGCCGCAACTATCCCGTGCTCAATGTCCATGAAAATATTATTAATACCCCCTCCCCCACCTTCTCCAGGAAGCCAACTAACAGCTGTTATGCTGCCTTATTATCGGCTCCGAACACAATGTACACATTTCAGCCGCTTTGTGAGACTTGGTTATTGACAAACAGTGAAAACAAACAAGCCACGCCAAGAGATGAGTGCATATACTCGAGTCAGTCAACTCTCATTGAAAAAAAAGAAACCAGCAAAATTGGTGTAACAACTGGGACAAGGCCACCATTCCCGCTTCTCCTAGCCTTCGTTTGGACCATTGACTCACGGAGCGAAGGTAGCCAGCCACCTGCAATAGGGTCATTGTCACGACTCGGGCCTCATATTGACCCGTTTATTAACGACGAACTTCAGATCTAAACTTTGACTTCCAGAAGCTACGATAGTGATTAGCCCTCTTGTTATCCACGTGCGCTTGCTTCAGTTTGACGTATGTTTGATCCAAAAACAACTTGTATAAACTAAGCACTTCACACATTTTGTTTTTTATGTCATTAACATAAACGCTTGTTGTGCAAATTCAATAACGAGTACCTATTTACGGTATAATTTTGCGTTTGTGAAGTTCGTTAATTTGCTGTTGTTAAGTATAAATCCACACGATGAGCTGTTGGTGCTGTGTTCGCGACGGGTATCGAAACCTGGTTTTTTAGTGTTATGTCTCGTTAAATTTACTGCTGAACTACTGGGAGTTAGGGGCTGCGTCATAGAACTAAGAATGTTTGCCAAAATAATGTTGTTGTTTTTTTTCAGTTAGGATCGTCTCCTATATAATTGGTTGAAAATTGATTGATCATAGTTTTGGCATTACTCTTATCGGCTACTGGAAATGATAAATGTGCTAAATAAGATATTTAGTTCAGACGCTATTCTACACTCAAGTCTGCAAGGGCCCAGTGAAGAAGAAAGTGACTATATTTTTTTCACTAACCATATTGCGTAACATCATCACATCTACAGTCAATTAACCAATAGTACTTCGCCAACTGAGTCGTTTGTATACCTCTTAAAACCTTGTTTCGCGAATGGTTTGATTTGTTTTCGTGTTAAATTTGAAGTTTGTTTTTTCTTCATTTATAAGTTTCTGTTTTTCACTTTATTGGGAGTTTGTTGGAACAAAATAGAGTATCACAGTACACATTTGTGAAATCTTACATGTTGTAAACAGTCTTCGCAGAATAGCTTAACAGTTCATTGTACAAAGACGAGTTCATATATATACTGTTGAATTATTATGTCATATACATTAAAACAAGAGGTACACTCGTTCTACGTGAGGCCTCCCCTTCCCCGGTGACATGGCGATATGGATGTGAACTTATTACTCTAGAAACCGGGTTTCGATACCTGTGATGGGTAGAGCACGATAGCCTATTGTGTAGCTTCGTGCTTAAACTGCATAAATTCACGAAAGTTGCCATCTGGCGTCAACTAAGGGAAATAGTTAAGGTAAATTAGCAGTTAAATGTGCCTAAAAATAGAAAATACTTCTGAAGTTCTTACACTCTGCTTTCTGAAATAGACTGCAAATTTTGCAAAAGCAAACCAACTTGTTTTTCATTTTTCTTGGACACTTCTAAGTAAATACTAAAATTAAAAATAATACGTTTTTTTTTTCTGTTTACACAATAAACACTTTTATTAAGGACTGATATATAGTAATCATTACACTCGACTGAAAATGACCAATCAAAACATGTCCAGCGTAAATGTGATTACGATTTAGTCATAAGTAATAACGTTGATTGTGTGTACAAAGATAACGTGTTTTTAACTCAGGAACTTTAATTATTTCAACTCGTTTCTATATGGTTTTTGTACTAAGGATGATTTTGCAATAAAGATATTTTAACAAATTAGGAATTAATGGTAAAGTAAACCACGCCCTTTCTAAAGCAAATATGACTGGTGAACCACGTAAAGAAAAGCCACCATTTATGGAACGTTCACTTATGAATATCTCTGCTCCGAAACAGGTTCAAACCGTCCCGGACTCTTAGAGTAATGGAATTACTATGAAAAATTAATAATGACAAAGAAAAGCCACGCCATGATGAAACCACGTTTGTTTGTTTTTAAAGTTTGTCCCAATAGTACCTTTTTAGCTGTACTGGTGGACCATAGTTCAGGACTATTAGCGAAATTGTTCACTAGCATCGAAGTAATATCTAACAAGACAGGAATTTCTGAAGAGGGGCATGTACAACACTGTACCCCAGGATGCGCCCGCCTGGTAGAACGTATGTAAAAAAAAAGAAAGCCTGAAGTTAGTTGTTTGTCAAGTAGACCCTGGACTCATGAGCTTCTATCAGTCCTTAGGTATACCAAAATAATCTTATGCACGTTTAGGCTAAAAACAAAAGTTAGAAAACCTAAAGAAATTATCTTTGTTGAAATAAACTGATAAGTGCTTTGGCTCAAAGGTCTTTGGTAAAAGTTTTATACACATGCTAGACTATGACTCAATAGTGTAAAAATGTCTAAAATTCGTACGTGTTTTTCCACAATTTTGTCCTTGGACTATGGACATTTGTTATTTTCGTCTATTTTCATCAGGGACTATTAAGCTCATAATTTTATTTTTTTCTTATTAGTTATTTAAAAACACAAAGCGCTTCCTCCTTCATATTCTGGATTTCTGTCTCAGATTGTTTCTCATTACATAGTTCAGATAGCCGTCCTTAATTTTGTTCCATCAACCACATAGGAGCAATTGGCTGGTATCAACCGTTTTTAATTTTTACTTGTTTGTTTATATCATCACATTTATTTTATTTTGCATTTAATGTATTTTTAATCACCTTCACTTTAAACTCCACCTTAATAATTCCACCATCCTTCCTCCAGAGGAAAACTGTGGCCTCCATTAAGTTTGTTTTTCTTTTCGTTTACTCTATTTGCCATTTCAGTGATGACATCATACAGAGATTCGTGCCATACATTTCAAGCTAGTTGGCCTACTAACATTGAATTATGTGTTGTTGTGGCTTGGAATACAGGTCTTCAAGTATGTCAAAAGACAAATCTTGTGATGAGTTTTGAGGAGCCCATTGTGATCTTCATTGTTATTAATCAACTATGAACGCACATCTTCATATGTTTCACATTCTGTTCTGAATATACTAAATCATCTTTGACTATTCAAGCATCATGTATCGATCCCTCCACATGACTCCCACTCCTGTAGCCATGTCTTTCCTTTGCTATTATCAGTGTTGATCTCTGATCATATATCAGTTTCATAACATTGGTTGTGTTGAGTAGTCCTGATGTATCTTCACGCAGTCTGCTTACAATCTTCATTGTGTTTAACTTAATGTCATATGTCTGAATCTATTCAATATTCTTGATGTTTTCCAGTAAATATACCTTCATTGGCCATTAATTGAGCGATTTCAATTTCGATATTACTGATTTCTTTTCCATTTCTTTGAAACACTGATATGGTAGATCAAACGATGTTACTATAAGTAGTACCTGTCTGGCTAGAATCCTTTACCTTGTAGTAGTGTTACTAAAATCAAACCAAGAAAAAAGCACATGGTATAAATGTGGCTGCTTATAGTTACAATATTTACCCTCTATAACTTATTCATAGCTGACTTTACCACTGATGCACACAAATTCCATGCATCATTCTCTTGATGAGTGTTTCCCTCATCAGGCTGATGAAGCTCTTATGCTACACTTTTTGGGCTTCAGAATATTTGAGAATGGTGAGATTATTTTCATTGATTTTTACCTTAGATGATTAATATGTGTAGAAATTGTCATTTTGTAGTGCGTTAAAACACCCAAAACAGAGAGAAGGTTCTTTTTTGGAAGTGTCTACGTATGCATGAAGATAAAGGTGTCTACAAGAAGTCTAGTAACCACCTCGTAAACTTTATCTTGTTGAATGGACATTTTTCTATCTACAGTTCACCTGATGATACAGTATTTTGTTGACTTCTTGTAGACCCTCCACCATTACTGTTGGGATATGCGAGATGTTTGCAACAGCTATATTATCAACCTTATCCATACATTTTACATTGTTACTAGTATACAAAGTGCAACGGTCTTTGAAAGGCTGAGTAACACTATGACTTAGCAGTCTTTGGTGATCCTTTCTTTCATGATTTGCAAATTGATTACTTAGCCAACTCTGTTTTTTCTTCCGTGGAGAGTGTTTCAATTTCGGAGTACTTAACACTGCTTGGGGCTAATGAGGAACACATCTTTGTTACAGAATTTCCTTTAATTCATTTAGTGTCATAGGCATCTCTCTTACACTTCCTGCTATACCCGCTTTACGAAGACCTGGCTCGTATACCTTCTGCAGGTGCCCCCCAGTGGCTCGGCGGTATATCTGTGGACTTACACGCTAAAATCTGGGTTTCGATACCCGTGGTGGGCAGAGCACAGATAGCCCATTGTGTAGCTTTGTGCTTAATTCAAAAAAACAAACCTTCTGCAGGATAGGTTAATTCTTCCTTCATCAATTCTAAGGCATTCATGGCCTATCCAATCAGGTCTGAGGCATTCATGATCTATCCAATCAGATTTGAGGTATTCACATCCTATCCAATCAGATCTGAGGCATTCAAGAGTTAATGTACTTCATTTTTTATGCAAAAGTAAAATCTATAACTCTTATGTGTTTTATACTCGCACTATACGTTAAATCATATGGTAGTTTAAAAGCACATCTTCCTCGATCTTCCTGAATGATACATACATAAGAGCAGTGCAAACGGTTGGCGAAGGACCAAAGGGGTTTCGTGGTACAAATGAAATGTTTTTGCACTGAAGAGATTTCATGTGGGTTACCTTATATCTTTAGTAGAAGTTACAGTTCTTAGAGTAAGTTGCAAACTTCATATTGACTTTCAAGTGTTTCAGTAAAGATATAACGACTTGTTTCATGATATTATAGCAGTTCTTGACGTCATGAGAAATAGGAACTAATCCAGTTTTCTTAAAATATATAAGTTTGAATTACAACATCAAAGTAACTGTTAAACATTGTTAAGTAAGTAGTACTTAGTAGGAGGGATCGTTATAAAACAAAATGGCGCCCATAAAAATCGCCCGTTTTAAACCGTATTCTTTAAAATACCTGATTATTAACAATGACTATTTCACAGTATTTATCGACAAAAAAAACTAAATCTTGTCATTATAAGGCTGCCTAAATCTCTACACACGTGTTTATGGGGTGAATTAAAATTTCAATATTTCAACGAATTTTCATTTCAGTTAGTAAGTAGGTGACTTTTCCAGACAAGGGTACAGAAAAAATAACGAATCTTATCGCTTCTTTTACAGATCTCTTCCACCTGTGGTCTCATTCCAATTATTATTTTCTTGTACCTAGTATGCATATTTATAAAATGGACTATGAATTACTTTGGGCACATAATTTCCTTTGAGGGTAGGATGGTAGAGATTCTGTCGAAAGATGAAATCGAATCTTGTATAAGCGCTCCCCATTCTTGGTATTGCTGGAACACAAAAAATAGCCAATAAAAAGGAAGCACACAAATGCGTGATTTTTTAAGTTTTGTAAAAAGAAACTGAACGATTTCTACGTAGCCAAGTTATCTATAGTAATATAGAAAGTTTTAATGCAAGAAAAAATATATAACCTCGAAAGTTAAAGCTGCACAAACTGAGTTACTTAAAATATTAAAGCAAATAGTGTAATTTAGTGTTTTTAGTTTTAGCTGTCTTGTTTAGTACTTTTTGTAAAATTAAAACTTTCTATATTACGAAAGCTGGCTAAATACGTACATAGATACCCCTACTTGTTTGTATACAATTTAATTATTTTTGTTGTATTTGTTTTAAATAAAGGAAGAAATATATTAGAAAAAATATATAGAAAAACTGCTGCCAGCAACATAGTCACGAGTTTATACTTGAAAATTTCCTCTTACGAAGGCGTTTGAGGGTAAAAATTGGAGATAAAACTGTTAGTATAAAAAATAACAGGTTTGTCAGAAGTACTTTCAACATGCTCCAAAGTGGAAAGGTTCAAGGGAACGTGCACTCCTGAAAATGATTTACGTTGGCAGTTTGGTCTTAGTTTAATGGGGCAGGGTCGAGATGGAAAACAAGAATATAACTAAACTTAATGTTAAAATAAGTAGCTGAATGAGAATTCATGATTTCCTGTTTTTCATGTTTTTGTTTTCTTCGTTTAACGCCACGGGGCCGTCTGCATTGTGCCCGCCGGGGAGGATCAGTCCCTGGATTTTAACGTTGTAAGCCTGTAAATTTGTAGTTGACCCAGACGAAGACCTAACACCTCCATCTGTTCATCTAGTTTTTTTCGACCCTTTATCTATAGTTATCAATTTATTTTCAGAATCCTTGTATATTTATAACAAGTCATTGCTTTTGGCCAAATACTCGTGTTGGGGAGCTTGAAAACCAATCTAAATTTATGAGGAGAGTAAAGAAGTTCTATTCCATCTTGGCCCGGCATGGCCAGGTGGATAAGGCGTGCAACTCGTAATATGAGGGTCGCGGTTTCGCATTTTCGTCGCACTAAACATGTTCGCTCTTTCAGCCGTGGTGGCATTATAATGTGACGGTCAGTCCCACTATTCGTTGGTAAAAGAGCAGTTCAAAAGTTAACGGTGGGTGGTGATGACTAGCTGCCTTCCCTCTAGTCTTACACTGCAAAATTAGGGACGGCTAGCACAGATAGCCCTCGTGTAGCTTTGCGCGAAATTCAAAAACAAAAAAACAAACAAACTATTGCATCTTGTATTAGAGGTGGGTGTTTTCTGGTTCTTTTGTTTCGATACCTATGCCGTATTAAGATCAGTATGTTTATATGTCAGTGTTTGTTATAGATCAGTTGGTTTGGTGTTTAGTGACTTTCATGTGTTCAGTTTTTCGAACTTTTCTCTTTAGTGTTTAAATGTAACAAATACAATTATTTTAAAAATGTTATTCGATTTGTTGTTAAAAGTTGTTTAAAAGTTTGCGAACACTGATCTTGTTTACAATGGTAATTTAATTACTTATGTGACAAATAATAAATATTTTTATTACCTCTGTTTCTCAGTCTTTGTATTTGGGAACTAATAAGTACGAAATTTCCAGAGTTTCCTCTCACGAACAAATTCTAGCTAAGCGTGGCTTCTACAGGCCACGAAAAAGGAGGTCACCCAGTCAAAAGACTTACGTCTGAATAAATATTTTTTTAAATGAAATATACTAAAAGACATATCCGTTAAGTTAAAGATGGACGGATGCAAAAGCATGGTTATTGCTAACAATAATTATGAAAGTATTCACCATTTTAAAAGTCAATGCTGACTTCTTTAGTCTAAAATGTATGGAAGTCCGGCACGGTTAGGTGGTTAAAGAGCATGACTCGTAATCTGAGGGTTGTAGGTTCGAAGTCCCGTCGCATCAAACATGCTCGCCCTTTCAGCCGTGGAGGCATTATAATGTGACGGTCAATCCGACTATTCGTTGGTAAACGTTTAGCCCACGAGTTGGCGGTGGGTGGTAATGATTAGCTGCCTTCCCTGTAGTCTTACATTGCTAAATTAGGGAGGGCTAGCGCAGATAGCCCTCTTGTAGCTTTGAGCGAAATTTATAAACAGAGAAACAAATACAACTGTTTTTGAAATACTAGACTGTAGGTTGATCTAACTTTCCTTCTAACTTCTTAAAATTATCTGAAATAAAATAAACAACAAAGTGAATTTCCAAACTCACGGTGTTGCATATAATTTTTAAGACTGAAAAGTCTGCTTACATTCCGTACAAAGAAAGCAGTAACAAAACTCACTTTTTATTTCACAAATGTGTATGCATTTGTTTTAATAATTTCTTTCTTCATCCTATGCCACTTGTAGCTTGTATTTCGACTGACAATTATACATGTTTTTCTAATGTGTTTAATTGTTTGTTTGTTTTTGAATTTCGCACAAAGCTACGCGAGGGCTATCTGCTCTAGCCGTCCCTAATTTAGCAGTGTGAGACTAGAGGGAAGGCAGCTAGTCATCACCATCCACCGCCAACTCTTGGACTACTCTTTTACATTCGAATAGTGGGATTGACTGGGACATTATAACGCCCACACGGCTGAAAGATCCAGGAGGTTTGGTGCGATGAGAATTCGAATCCGCGAATTACGAATCAAGCGCCTTAACCACCTGGCCATGCCGGGTTTATTAATGTATTTAAACGGGTTTCAAACAGCACACAGTCGTACTTTCTGTATAATAGGTGTATACGTTCTCTTTGTATGTATTATAAAACTTCAACACAGTGCCAAGCAGCTGGTTCACCTGTTCAAAATATAATTAAGATTAATGAAATTAAAGCCGTTACAGACAAAGCATCATACTCAATTTAAAATATATATACAACAAAGAAAAACACAAAAACAGATGGTATTCGGGTTAACTTTGTGTTCACAAATGTCTGTGCGTTAGAGTGTGAGAAGTGTGAGAGGAAAACTATATACGATCTTTATTATGTGCCATCAACTGCATAATTAGCAACAGGTTTCTAGCGTTGTTTATGAACACCAGTTAACAGTAAAAAGTACCAAGTGTCTGTTTTACAACGATATGGTACATTGCCGTCCAAGTCGTTCTGTAACAAGCAATACGATGGTTACAAAATGCGAGATAATAATAAACCAATTTCAAAAACAACATATGGAATTTTGCGTGTTAATGATTAGGCCTTTCTTTCTTTATCTTTGAATCGAAACACTATCTGACTCTTCAATGGATTTATCTTTTAGAACCATATTTTGTTCCCAATACAGCATTTTCTCTTTCGCCCATTGTGCACCGTGGTAAGCTGGAGAGTTTACGACACTAAAATTCGCGATTCAGTTTCTGCGATGTGGAAGGCACGGATAGCCCGCTGTGTGGTGTTTAGCTGAACAACAAACAGTTTGTGCATTATTCTTAATTTTCCAAGTTTAAAGAAATCAAATTCGAAACTTCTATTTGTTGCAGCACAATTTGAGATGTTATTGTTGTTGTTTTTGAATTAAGCACAAAGCTACACAATGGGCTATCTGTGCTCTGCCCACCACGGGCATCGAGACCCGCATTTTAGCGTGTAAGTCCGCACACATTCCGCTGAGCCACTAGGGGGCCACAACTTAAGAGTCCATTCAACAAAACATGAACTGAAACGATGGTTTGTTTTTTGTTTAAACAATAATTAGTTCTATAGATCGAAGTCCATCATCAGATCAGCGGCAAATTTACGGATTTACAACACTAATACCAGGAACTCGATTCTCCTCGTTGGAAACAGCAGGTGACCCAGTTTAGCTTTACTATAAAACACACTTCAGTACCCTGTTGCGCCCCCCCGCTAGTACATTGATAAGTCGACGGACTTACAACGCTATAATCAGGGGTTCGATTCCCATCGGTGGGCTTAGCAGATAGCCCTGCCTGGCTTTGCTATAAGAATAAAAAAAATACACACACACAGTTTACGATCTTATATCGCAAAAATCTTGGTATAACTTTCACAGGGTCAATAGAGATCATAATGTAGGTTTGCGCTTAACAACAGATAAATAAAACTTCATATCCGAAATAAATAATACGTTTTAAAAAGACAATTAAATGTATATACAGAATAAAAAAAATATTAGAACCTCAACTCTCAAAACAGTATTGAATCTTTGTAATAGCTTGAAGTCTATAAACAAAATATTGAAACATTTATAAACTAAGAAAAAACCTAATGCTGATTACAATAATGGTTATATAACAAAATAAAATTTAGATTGTTTGTTTTCGAATTTCACGCAAAGCTACACGAAGGCTATCTGCGCTAGCCGTCCTTCATTTAGCAGTGTAAGACTAGAGGGTTTGTTTGTTTGTTTTGTTTTTTTGAATTTCGCACAAAGCTGCTCGAGGGCTATCTGTGCTAGCCGTCCCTAATTTAGCAGTGTAAGACTAGAGAGAAGGCAGCTAGTCATCACCACCTACCGCCAACTCTTGGGCTACTCTTTTACCAACGAATAGTGGGATTGACCGTTACTTTATACGTCCCCCTCAGATCACGAGTCGCACGCCTTACGCACTTGGCCATGCCAGGCCAAGACTAGAGAGAAGGCAGTTAGTCATCACCACCCACCGCTAAACTACTCTATGGGAGTGACCGTCACCTTATACGCTTTCACGGCTGAAAGGGCGAGCATGTTTGGTGCGACCGGGATTCGAACCCGCGAACCTCAGATTACGAGTCGAACGCATAACACACTTGGCCATGATAAAATTTAGATTGTTGAGTAAAAACACATGATAGTTTAGTAATGTTGAGCTAGTTTTTCCGGTAAGAGATTGAGAAGCTGTAACTTCTGCATAAGATTTTTTTTTCTTTTTAAAAGAGTGTTTTAAAAGTCTCAAAGACTTGAATAGAATAGCTTGAAATTGGATTGCCTCAGGTCCAAAAACTAGAAAACAATGCATCAATTTAAATACAGTTTGTGATAAATAAAGAAAAACTGAGCGAATGTACAATTAGGGTGAACAATTTTTATTTAAAATAAATACAGTGAAAATTTAAACTTTACTTGTAACAACGAAGAGTCACCTCTCCTGCAGAATTAGTCCAAACGATATTATATTTAAACTCGAAAATAAGCCTGAATCTGGGCCCGGCATGGCCTAGCGCGTTAAGGCGCGCGCTTCGTAATATGAGGGTCGCGAGTTCGTGCCCGAGTCGCCCCAAACATGCTCGCCCTCCCAGCCGTGGGGGTGTATAATGTGACGGTCAATCCCACTATTCGTTGGTAAAAGAGTAGCCCAAGAGTTGGCGGTGGGTGGTGATGACTAGCTACCTTCCCTCTAGTCTTACACTGCTAAATTAGGAACGGCTAGCGCAGATAGCCATCGTGTTGCTTTGTGCGAAATTCCAAACAAACAAACAATCAAGCCTGAATCTGTTAACTTTCTGTTCCTGACTGTATAAATCCCAAGCTATTTATTTAATTCTTCAACGTCAGATTACATTCAGATATTTGCTGTGTTCATAGTGAATGTAACTTTAAGATAGAATAGTGTTGAAACGGATCTAACAATTTGAAGCTATTTGAATCTTTAACAATACGTAATTTGATTGAACTAATATTTAAGTCCCGACCTTTTTTAATTTATGATTAAATCTTTAACCTTTCTGGCTGTCTTGGTCTCAACTGTCCAGAAAATGTTAATACTGCAAAATTGAAGGAGATTACAGCATAAGTTTTCTCTTATGATTTTGGAGAGATATTTGAATATACCAGTATAGCTCAATCACTGAGTACACGTTGGTATAGACCACTGATGAAGACGCATTGGTGACCACCACAGTTGACGAGATGGTTCTGAAGTCTCCTAATCAACTTATAACAAGTTCATAACATCCAGGTCATCAAGATGAAGTCTTACCAAGATTACACCATCTTTGGTACTCAACATTCTGATAGGTACCAACCTGCCCAGAGCTGAAACGGCTATTATTTGAACCAGACCTAATTGAAAAAAACTGAGAATTGGTATAGGAAACTAAAGCAACCCTTCTCCAGAGCTAAAGTCTTTGAGGCAATTTTCAAAGCATCATGATAATCAATCTAAATCGACTACAACAAGTTCAAAAGCAACACCATCAATCAAATTATTGGAACATCCAGTGACCTTAGACATCGACATCAGCCACTGTTGCTACATAGCTGACCTACTGGTCTCAGACTTTACCTCAATGGCTAAGGAAACTAGAGTTGCACAACTTCACCCTTGACAGAAATAAGGTGGCACACCATGCTCTTACACATATCAACCATCAAATACTATTGCAAAGAGCAATAAATCAGGTGTGAGAAAACCTAGAGACTTTATAACCAGAAATAACACCATCTTTTAAATCATCATGATCATCCATTGGAGCTGGTGCAGTTTTTGCGCTGAGATGGATGTATTGGAGCCCTCTGTTTAACCTTAAGTAGGTAAGAGGCTCTAGTTTCCAAGAGCATTGAATATGCATAATTTTCATTCTGTTTATTATTAATTTCTGTAAGTATTCTCTAATAATCTGTAAATATCCTCTGAGAATCTGTAAGTACCCTCTAATAATCTGTAAGTATCCTCTAATAATCTGTAAGTACCCTCTAATAATCTGCAAGTATCCTCTAATAATTTGGATTGAATTTTATTCATTTTCCTTTTCATAGTTTCTTCGATTTTTTATTTCCATTGTACATACACATTATAAAGATATTATATTTTTTATACATTACCATTAGTTAGTTGTTGTAGCGTGCTTTGTATATGTAAAGAATTAGTTATGCATTATTTGAAATATTTATATTCTATTATTTGTATATATTTAAAGGGATTTTTTGTGAGCTTACATATTTTAACACGAGTTTCTTCTTCTCGTAAGTTAATATTAACGAATAGTTTGTTTATATGATTTTTAGGTGATGTTTGACAGAGAGTTTGTTTTTTGTATTTTTTATTTGTAACCTTTTGTCTTGTTAGATTGTATTCCTGATTTCACTTCTACGTTTTACTGTATAAATTATTTTGTTTTCTTGACTGAATTTAAAAATTTAAAGTTATAGACGACTGGAACAACCTGACAGTAAAATGGAGAGGTTGTAAGTATGCAGACACACGACGTCTTTTCTACCCTTTGCTTTCATATAAGATGTCTTAAAATTTTCTTCCATGCAGATATATGTGATTTCAACATAAAATGTTGATCATAAGTTGTCTTTTTTTAAGTTTTGGCTCATTCACTTGTGGTATCATGTATAGTTTCCAATGTAACAGTTTCTGTGACATTGAATTTGACGTGAATGGAATTAGAATGATCAACAGTCACTCATGTAACACACACGCCCCGTGAAGGACAGCAAAATAAAAGTGTTATACATAATGCAATGTTTTATCAGTATGGGATAGATTACTACAGATTTTTAAAGCTCTTTGAGAGATTACAAGTCACAGTTATGATTATCTGATAAATTATTGAACGATTCGGTGTCCTCCACTAAAGGCACCATTATTACGTTTATTTTGATTGCTTTACATATATTTGAATAAAGAGTTTTTTTCTTTGTGTTCAATATTATTTTTACTCGTTATCCCAACAAAATTAATGGAATACAGCTTAACTTTGACAACATTATCTGTAAATTTTTCTTCCTTTGTTTTAGTGCAAAGCCACACTGAGCATTTTAAATCCGTAGACTAAATGTTCTCATCTGTCAAACATCTTATTATTCTACGGTATGTACCTAGCTGTTCGAAGGGAGTTCAGTGCACCAGAGAATATCTTCAGTGTTATGACGAGCCATCTCTTATCATTGCTTGTATTTATCTTATGTTCAGAATAAATTGATGATTTTGAAAAATTAACAAATCATTTTAAAAAGACTGTGTTCGTTCCTTTGTGTGATGTACATTGCTTTTGTGGCTCATTTAATTGGAATTGAGAATGTTGTGTTCATTCAGAGTAAAATAATATTGTTATATTTCAAAATTAAAAACTAGTTTCAAGATAAAATGATTAAGATACTAAGGATATCAATATGAATTTCACATATATTTTCCTTATACAGTTCGTTTATTAACATACTTATATGTCAACGATAAAAATAGGATACTGTCCAACATCAAAAGTATTGGTGTGTATTTTATGGATTGTGTTTATTTATTGAAGGGACAGACAATGACACCAAATGGCATCATTAAAAAGACAGTCGCTGTCCCGGAGCCTTATTCCTTATTTGGAGGTAACTGGGCGCAAGCTTTGAATTCCTGGTTTGATGCGCTAACAATTCAAACAACAGCGCTCGTGAAATTGTTATGAGTCCAATATATACATATCGTTTGATTATAAGGTTCTTTTAACAAACATCTTCTGAAAACACTTTCACGTGCTGTGAAATGTATCTCACATAGTTGTAATTTTGAGGTCACTGGAGTACAGTGACTAGCTTTGCATCGCCCAAAGAAAACCTTTGTTTCTTTTTTCACCATTTTGTGATTCTACTGCTGACGTGAATTTATTTGTTTGAATTTCGCACAAAGCTACACGAAGACTGTCTTTGCTAGGAGTTCCTAATTTAATGAAAGATTAAATGGGAAGCAGCTAGTCATCATCACCTCCCGCCAACTCTTGGGCTACGCTTTTACCAACCAATAGTGGGATTGGCCGTAACGTAAATAAACCCCCAAAGACTGAAAGAGCAAGCATATTTGGTGGAACGGGTATTCGAAACCGTGACTCTCAAATTGCAAAGACTGACGTGAAAGAAGAAAATCTACGATTAGGATACACGAATTTTGCTAATAACAAAATCACGGTGAACGATTTTATTGTTAATAATTGCATTACTAGAAGTGGAACAAACGATGAGGATCGATATCCTTAGGAACTTTGGTTAATTTTCTTTGGTGAGTAACATTATTACTCAGTCTAGACTTTATACAAAAAGTCTGGTAATGACGTAAATTGAAACTCCTTTAGAAAGTTAACAATTTGGAATTTTGTTTGTTTATTTTTAATTTCACGGAAAGCTACACGAGGGCTATCTGCACTAGCCGTCCCTAATTTAGCAATGTAAGACTAGAAGGAATGCAACTAGTCATCACCATCCACTACAAACTCTTGGTATACTTTTTTACCCAAGGAATAATGGGATTGACCGTAACATTATAACACCCCCACGGCTGAAAGGACGAGCATGTTTTGTGAAATGGGGATTCAAACCCGTGACTCTCAGGTTACGAGTCGAGGGCCTTAACTACGTGCCCATACCAGACCGTTTCTGCTTTAATAAATCAGGGTGTTACTTTTGAAATCCACCAGTCTTGTCAGATAATGTGAACGTATAACAGTTTGGTACAATATTATCTATACAGGTTAAATACCGTCTGATACATGTGTGTGAAAATAGCCCTAACTGTTACTGTCTGTGGCAGGACTCTTACAAAAGGATGGTATTTACCAGTTCATGGGAAGATTGTATTATAGACAATATTACTTTGCGTATGAGGCTATTTTACTGCTATCACGTGAGGGGTGTAAAGTACTACCAACCAATTACTTCGTCACCTAATTATTCAGCTATAAAGAGAATGTGAAAGCTTAATTTGGAGTGATTTTTTTCGACTTTGGAAAATACAAGAAACTTGTTCACATGCTACCTTTTCTTCTAATATAGCTAACACTAAACCTTTGCCGAACGTGATATGATTCATCTTGGCTTTTTTTTTTCAGACAGTTGTGATTTGTTTTAAACGAAGCTGTTGAACTAAGATGTACCAAAGAATAACAATCATAATTTTATGTTTATTTAGCAGAGTCAAGTTAATTTCTATATTTCCATATCGCACCACTTCTCAAGCCACGAGTCTGGTTTCTTTCATTTAGCTGACAACAAATCAAATCAACAGCTCTGTCATTCTGTACAATATGTTTTTCCAATTTAGGTTAGGTCTGGCATGGCACTCGACTCGTAATCTGAGGGTCGTTGGTTCGAGTCCACGTTATACCAAACATGCTCGCCTTTTCTTTCAGCCTTGGAAGCGCTATAATGTGAAGTTCAATCCCACTATTCGTTGGTAAAAGAGTAGTTCACGAGTTGGAGGTGGGTGGTGATGACCAGCTGTTTTCCGTCTAATCTTTCACTAAATTAAGAACGGCTAGTGCAGATAGCCCTGATGTAGCCTTGCGCGAAATTCAAAAAACAACAACTTGGACTATTGAATACTTTGGTGGCTTCCCAATTCAGTTGTTTAGCTACAGTTTCTTTGTTTTAAGTTCATTACTTTATCACAAAAAACATAAGCAAAAATCAAAGCTTAAGTAAGACAAGAACCATTCTAAAATCTTAAAGTGTTTGTGAGTTTACGTTGTCTTCTTCGAACGGAATGTTGGAGTTGAATACCAGCAGGATATTATCACTTTACGTTGTAAAACTGGGTTACGAACCCCAAAATTTCTTCATACCAGTCTTCACGAAGACTAATTATACAAACTTTTACGAAAATTTGTCTATTGACGCTGCAGAAACAATAAGCAAAAGATATAGAACTCGGATGCAATGGAATTTGATAAACTAGAAAAAAATTTGAAAAGCAAACATTTGTAGATAGAAAATACAGATATATACGTGCTTAAGCATCTATTAGCTACACAGGCATATACCCGAATAAAACATATGATTATTTAATTACAATTGTAATAACGATTTCTGTTTGATTTCTGCAACTTCACGTAATCCTTTTTCGGTCGTTTACTAAAGATAAACACCGGCATTGTCACGTATCAGTTCGTCAGCACTTTATAAAATAATACACTAGTTTTGCTACTTGTAGAATATGCACAAAAACCAACCATGATGTGGGTTTCATATTTCTCAACATATTAATTTCTTTATATTATTTCATATAATGAGTTATGTTCAAATTTTTGTAATATATCCTTTTGCATTATAAAGATGTGGATGTGATATCGAGATGTTATTATATTCTTCTCACTAGAAGTCCGGTAAATGTTCAGTAATTAAAAAAACATCAGAGCTTATTATCAGACACATAGCGGTGTAACATTACTGGTTTTCTACAGTGCTGTTTCGAATAGTGGTGAGCTGATTGATAAGTCAGTCAGTATACACTAAAGTAACGTCTCATAAGGGTGCTTAAAGTTGCAATTTGAAATGTTGTGACATCAGTAAAATGAGTGCATGCCATGAATCACGAGAAAAATTATGCACTCTGTAGGCTATAACAAAGCATAACAAATAAAATTCAAAAAACAAAAAATAAAAATAACTGTTACTTTTAATTTTGGTTTTATTTACCCTTGAAACAGAACACTTTCGGGGACCCTATGGAAGTACATTTACTATATATGGAATGTATATAGTTAGGCTTTAAAATAACGTTCTAAATTTGATGTTAACGAAATAAAAGCTGGTATGTATTCAGTTAAGTTTCTTTCTATTACTATCAGTGATATTAAATAATTTTACTATTTAGATGTTTCTGTACTAGTTGCAAATACACGTTTTTAAACATTTGTGAATTGATTTGTCGGTGAATGCTAAATGAAATCTGCACGTGTTGATTAGAACTTGATAAAATATTAATTCAAACAAGAAACTAATATTATCAAGTGCAGGAAAACTGTGTGATTTTACCTCTTCATTCAATTTAAATATTTTTCACATTTTTGTACAAGTAGTGTATGTAGTTTCAACACATAACGTTATTCAATGAAGTAAAGTTTCTTTTGCCCAGATTACCTACTGAACTGGGCCATTCATTTAGAATATCATGTGTCCCTTTTTGTTGGAAGTATTATTGTAAAGTAAATAATACGTAAAAGTACACAAGGAACTTCTCTATTAATAAGTCTTGAGGATACGACCTCCCTCAGTGTTCGATAGAAAAGACCAACAGTTAACCTGTTAACGCACATATTGTGGGAAATAATAACATTATTTCTCTGTGCATATAGTGTTACAGTTTCTCATTACAGAACATATTTCCAACGAATTTTATCAAATATTATTCAGAGCTCTTCAAATCTTTGGTAAAGGGCCATAATTACACTCATTTTGTCTTTTGACTGTGCATAAGAGACGAATAAAAAGAGCTTCATTTGATTTTTTCAGTCTCTTTCATTATTAACTTTAGTTAAAAGATAAATAATACTGATTTATCCTGGCAAAACACTTTTTCTCGATTCTTTTATTCGTTTGCTGAACCTATCAGATTAATATTAATGGCAATCAGTGCAACTGAGAATATTTTGCTATTTTTTTTAAAATTTGAAGTACGTAAGGTTTGAAAAATGATAAAAACATTTTAGTTCAGCCAACGTTTCGTCATTGCAGCCTTATTAGGGTAAGTGATACAAGAACTATCAACCATACATAAACAGAGATAGAAGAAAAAATTTAGTTGTTTCATAAAAGTAGATGAGAAAATGAGAGTGTGGTATGTCTACGGACCTACAACGCTAGGATGCGGGTTTGGATACCTGTGATGGGCTGTGCATAGAAAGCCCATTGTGTAGCTGTGGGCTTAATTTCAAACAAACAATTACTTAGCGACCTCTAGTTTAGCCATAAAACTAGAAAGAGGCAAGAGAGGATTTTAGCGACCTCTAGATCTGATGTAAAGGTATAGAGGGGGAAGCATAGAAGATACTTAGCGATCTCCAGTTCTGCTGTAGAACCAGCTTCGACTTGTTTAATTAGTTGCTCATGTGTGAAACATTCAGATGTCTTCTTTGAGATCTAACCTGAATAATTAGGAACACTTTAAGCTTTGGGATAATTATTTCGAAATGATGCATAATAAAATACTGTATGAAAACACAAATCATTAAACTTCAGATCACAAGACCAAACTCCGGAAACCTTATTAACATAAAAATGCATTGAAGCTTCTAAGAAATGTTGGGAACACGAGAAATTGAGTACCAAAAATATCATAATTTAGAAGTTTAATTTTTAATCTAAATTATTATCAGATAATGATAAGTCCATAAAAAAACCCTCTTCATCTTCACAGAATCATATTGTGCTTATCAGTTGGCAAATGATTCTATTCTCTTGAAATAGAAACCCCAATATTGTAAAAAATAAACTGCTCTTAGATCGGGTTAAATGTCTGATCTGTAGTACTTGCTGGTAGCCTAAAGACACACAGCTCTAATGTTGTTAGTAAAATTATAAGCAATACACTAATCCTGAAAAAAGAGTAAAGCTGGGGGAAAAACCAAAATGATAAGTTATAGAGCGATAACTGTACTCTCGGAAAATCAAGGTCTTAAAGATGTCTGTACTAACCAGAGATATCTCTACTAGCCACACCGAATCTCAGATCACAAAGATATCTCTACTAGCCACACCGAATCTCAGATCACAAAGATATCTCTCCTAGCCACACCGAATCTCAGATCACAAAGATATCTCTACTAGCCACACCGAATCTCAGATCACAAAGATATCTTTACTAGCCACACCGAATCTCAGATAACAAAGATATCTCTACTAGCCACACCGAATCTCAGATCACAAAGATACCTCTACTAACCAGACAGAATCCGAGGTCACGAAGACACCTGTACCGACCAGATAAAATCTGAGTTCACGAAGATATCTGCACTAACCACACCGAATTTCAGATCACGAAGATACTTGTCTTAACCAGATAGAATCCGAGGTCATGAAAATACCTGCACTAACCAGATATAATTTGAGCAGGAAACTGTAAATATGTCGTGAAAATTTTGTACCTTTTCATTTTTGTGAGTAGTGAAAGAATAAACAAAAGGAGATTGGACAGTTTCCAGGGTGGGATGACTTGAACCATTAGGATAAGGACAACAACATAATCTTTATAATTTAAACAATAACGACACAGTTTGGTAAATTGTTTAACTTTCACAACAAGGGAGAAGTGAACAGAATGTCTTTACGTTGCTCGGGTCACACTTTAAAGCCTTAAAAGAGCAGGTAATATAAAAGATTGTACTGTGTATCATAAGCGCCTGACCCATGGGGCAAATGGGCAGATAACTATTCCTCCTTTTTTTTTTCATTCGCCCTCATAGGACTTGGGTTTTCATAATACAAAACAGTAAACACTTTTGGACTTTCAAGACCAACTCGTTTGGAGATACTATGAAACCCTTTGCTTTATTTTCAACACAAAATAACTTTGAAACACTATAAAACAGTAATGATTCTAACATCCAAAGTATTTTTACACATGTCTTTCTTGGTATCTAAAAAAACAATATCAGACTTTACCTTATATTAAGTATTGCTACGTTTGATTGCTTTACTTTCTTCAACCACCCACTATTACAGAAAGTTTGGCACCCTCGCTATGTGCTCTCGGAAACTACTCGTATCCCTCTCTGAGGCCCCAGCATAGCTAGGTGGTTAAGGCACTCGATTCGTAATCCAAAGGTCGCGGGTTCGTATCCCCGTTACACTAAAAATGCTTGCCCTTTCAACCATGGAGGCGTTATATGTGACGGTCAATCCCATTATTCGTTGGTAAAAGAGTAGCTCAAGATTTGGCGGTTGGTGGTGGTGACTAGCTGCCTTCCCTCTAATCTTACATTGCTAAATTAGAGATGGATAGGACAAAGAGCCATCGTGTAGCTTTGCGCGAAATTCAAATCAAACCCTATCTGAGAGTACTTTTTACGTAAATATTGTAATAGCATCAGCCAAAATAGAAATAATTTTCATAAGTTTTCATTTCAATGACACTTTAAACAAAATATAAACATCATTGTCAGTCTGTTCGTTAAATGACAAATGATTAAACAAAATTGGGCTTGATGCCTTCGCTAAATAGCGAATTTTCAAACAAATTTTTAACTGTAATTTTTATTAAATATGAGTTAAATCATTTTTAGAGTGGAAACTGAAATGTTTTTCTCTCCTTTTAACGAATAGAATGTTGTTGACAAATTAACTTGATCTGTGCTTAAATAAGAAATAAAACATACCCAACAAATGTTCGCTTCCATCAAACGGTACGTGAATGGAGAACAGTTACTTAATAGTTTGAAAAGCGAAACTAAAGCATAGTAAAAAAAAATATTTCCAGGTTCAAGAAGGTTTGTGAAATTTATTCGGCTGAGAAAATTTTCTTTTTTCAAAAGGTCTAGCTTATCTCTAGATAACGTTTAAACTTGTTTATTTGGTTTAAATTTCGCGTAAACCTACACGAGGGCTATCTGCGCTAGCCATCCCTAATTTAGTCTTACTAGAGAGTTTGTTTGTTTGAGAATTTCGCACAAAGCTACTCGAGGGCTATCTGTGCTAGCCGTCCCTAATTTTGCAGTGTAAGACTGGAGGGAAGGCAGCTAGTCATCACCACCCACTGCCAACTCTTGGGCTACTCTTTTACCAACGAAAAGTAGGATTGACCGACACATTATACACTCCCACGGCTGGGAGGGCGAGCATGTTTAGCGCGACCCTCAGATTACGAAGCGCACGCCTTATCGCGCTAGGCCATGCCAGGCCCTTTACTAGAGCGAAGGCAGCTAGTCATCACCACCCACCGCTAACTCTTCGGCTACTCTTTTACCAACACATAATGGGATTGACCATCACATTATGACGCTTTACGGCTGAAAGGACGGGCATGTCTAGTATGACGGGGATTGAAACCCGCGAACTTCGGAGCGCCATGCCGAACTCTTTTAATCTTGTAACTCAAAAAGCTGCTATTTGAAGAATATCGAAACGGTGACATTTTGTGTCCATGATCTCAGATAATCGTTGTTAATTTAAATTTGTTTATTCTAGAAAACAATATAAACTTACGATTTAAGAAAATATTTATAATCGTTCTTTTAAGTGAATTGGTTTGAGATAATTGATCGGGCACTCTAGGGAAAAAAAAGTGTATTTTACCAAAACATATGATGTATAAACAAACTAAAACTGTAAACCGTAAATAAGTACGTGTGTGATATACAGAAAAATTAAACATGAAAAGCTTCGTCATAAAAAACATAAAGAAGAAAAAATCGCTTGTGGCGAATATTTGCATAACCATAAAAATACAGTTTAGGTCGTTGCTTCTACTGTGGTAATCAGAATTGGACTGTCTCATGGATTATACCAAAACTTATGCACAATCATGTACTGGAGAAAACATGAATTCTGAATTAACATTGTAAACATTCACGTAGGTGTAAAGAGGATTTGAACAAATAAAGATTACTGAATTATATTAAATTGCCTCATGGAATTATGATATTGAAAAAACAGTGTTTTAAATATAATGTCTTTTGAAAACAAAAAAAAACTATCGGTCTTATTATTTCGACTAAAATACTTGAAGTCAATGTTTGTACATGTTTCAATATCCAGGTGGTTAAGATGTTCCCGTCGCACCAAACATGCTTGCCCTTTCAGCCATATTGGTATTATAATGTGACGACCAATCTCACTATTCATTGGTAAAAGAGTAGCGCAAGAGGTGGCGGTAGGTGGTGATGACTATCGGCTTCCCCTCTCTCGTCTTACTAAATTATGGAGGCTTGCGCAGATAGCCCTCATATAGCTTTGCGCGAAATTCAAAACAAAGAAACAATTCTGTATGCTCCGTATCTGTCTGAAATATCATGTATTCCAAGTAAAAATTTAGAATTATGCTTTCAACACAACGGTTCAGAACCATCCTTTGACTGTTATTTTTTATTAACTGGCAATTGTTCTGAGTTAAGCTTTGCCCCTTTCTTTAATATTTGATTTGGACGCAATTCTCTAATTACGATCAGAGTAAAGATTTTTACACGAGTTTCATTTTCAATCACATGCAATGATCGATTTTTTTTGTATAATGACGTATAATGGACGTAAACACTTACACTGAGATATATATATATATCCTTGTCTCATTGACGAAATATAATATATATTACTAAATAACAAGAGAAAATTGGACACAGTGATAGTTATGACTGTCAGTGTACAGCAGCCATCTTGTTGCTCAAACTTTAGCAGACTGTAATTCAGTAAAATATCCTGGGGTAAATATACAACTAACCAAGATATTTTGATTTTACAGACGTCACTAATAAAGATGACTATAGCTTTATAGTTTTTCCTGGCTACATACAATACGAATAAGTTGCTGTGTTTCCTTCCAGGGACGTCAAACATGCTCGTCCTCTCAGCCGTGGGGGCGTTATAATGTGACGGTCAATCCCACTATTCGCTGGTAAAAGAGTAGCCCAAGAGTTGGCGGTGGGTGATGATGACTAGCTGCCTTCCCTCTAGTCTTACACCACTAAATTAAGGACGGTTATCACAGATAGCCCTCGAGGAGCTTTGTGCGAAATTCCAAAACAAACAAACAAACAATCCTTCCAGGAGAGCTACACAAACAACTAGCTATACCTAATTTTGAGCGGACTAAAAGAATGGAAGCTACTTAACAGGACCCATAGCTAACTCACGAGCTTCTACCCTCTAATTAATCGGAGAGATATGACTGTCACCTTTATAGCACACTCACGACTTTTGCGAAATGGATCGCAATTCACAACCTGAAAATATTAATCACAAGGAAACCTCGGGCTATCATGACTGCAAACAATATATTAACGTATTTAATTTTTATCTTCATGGTCGCTTGCAGAAAAATGTACGTGTAATGATAGCTTTGCATTATTTTTTATTTACTTATCATTTTGCACTAAGTTCTTTGACACTGCATTAGATAAGGTCACAACGTATCACAAAATGTTTCTTTGTTTTTGAATTTCGCGCAAAGCTACACGAGGGTTATCTGCGCTTACCGTCCCTAATTCAGCAGTGAAAGTAAGGGGCAGCTCGTCATCATCACCCACCGCCAACTTGGGCAACTCTTTTAATCAACATATAGTGGAATTAACTGTCACATTATAACCCACCCGGCTGAAAGGGCGAGCATGATTGATGATTCAGGGATTTGAACCCGCGAACTTCAGATTACAAGTCGAACGCCTTAATCCACCTTGCCAATCACAAAATGACAAGAAAATTCTATTTTAAGATTACTTGACGTCTAAAACATCTGTGTTTTTTTTATAGCAAAGCCACGTCGGGCTATCTGCTGAGCCCACGGTGGGGAATCGAACCCCTGATTTTAGCGTTGTAAATCCGTAGACTTACCGCTGTACTAGCCGGAGGCGTCTCAAACGTAAATTACAGAAAAGAAAAGAATTGTTAATATAAGATTGTTGTTATTTGAGGGCCACCTGGTGGTACAGTGGCAAGTTTACGTACTTAAGACATTAAAATCCGAGGTTCGAGTCTTCATGAAGGTCACAACAGATAGTCTGATGTGGCTTTGCTTAAAATAATAAATAAACAAATTCAATTAAGAATAATTTCATAAATATTTGAAACTATTTGATTCTGTTTGTTTGTTTGTTTTGGAATTTTGCACAAAGCTAATCGAGGGCTATCTGTGCTAGCCGTCCCTAATTTAGCAGTGTAAGACCGGAGGGAAGGCAGCTAGTCATCACCACCCACCGCTAACTCTTGGTCTACTCTTTTACCAACGAATAGTGGGATTGACCGTCACATTATACGCCCCCACGGCTGGGAGGGCGAGCATGTTTAGCGCGACCCTCAGATTACGAGTCGCACGCCTTACGCGCTTGGCCAACTATTTTATTATATTAATTAAGTTACTTCTATTTTGTTGCCTTGTTTCGTTTGTCATCAGTAAACAAGTAATAAACTAGTACTGTTGCGAGAAGCTTATATTGTTGTCTGGTTATTTAATTCTTTCGACAGTTTTGATGCAGTTTGTCGCTTACTTTTTGTCTTCCTGAGGGACAACAGTATGTCTTCGGATTAATAGTGCTAAATCCCTCGGCTCGATTCCCCTCGGTGGAAGCAGCGGATACCTCAATGTAGTTTTGCACTAAACACACATGCACATGCTTACTTGTTTGTTTTAGCGCAAAGCTCCTCAATGGGCCATCTGCGCTCTTTCCACCGTAGAGAATCGAACCGCGAGTTTTTGTTTTGTGAGTCCATGAACGTACCATTGACCCATCGAAGTACTTTTAATATTGGGAAAAAAACTAACGATTCATCCGATGTATGACAGTAAACTTCTTACAGATTAAACTCACTAAGCAGTTTTGTGTTTGTTTATTTGTTGCTTAAGCCAATTTACATATAGAATTTTCTGATATTTTGAAATTTATCACTGCAAAACACAGAACAAAATCCGAGCACAATCCATTTTAGTGTCGCTCATGTTCTAATTTCGACTATCACCTTTCGGAGGTTATTGCCCTCAAAGAGTGCGTACGTTGAAGTTAATTTTACATTTTTAGGGAGACGCATGCTCATAGCTAGATATTTCTTTTCCGCTGATTATTTGTTTCTCTCTTTTTTTTTACTGATAAGTCAGTCTGCCCTAGATAAACGTGCATGGCTGAGTGTTAGATAGTTCGCTCAAGAAAAAAAACACACACACTTTAAAATGTACTTACCGACAACACAAACAGGTTCACAAAGAAATAACATATGTCATATTCAGTTCTTATTGAAAATAGAAAATAATAATGAAAGGGGCATTAACCCTAAACAACGTTAGGACATATATTGCAAGTCGTATGAGATAAAAACATCGAATGTTATTAAACAAGTTCAATAGGGATTTTTGCAACTCAGTTACAGAATTATGATACTAAAAAAAATTTTTTTGATCATAAACTTTTCCTGAAAAACAACACCAATTAAAAATACTTACAAACAGCCAGTCCTTTTATATACTCATGGCATTCAGAGACGACAGTCTATCGTAAAACCAATTTATTTTTATTTTCGTTGACTGAATACCATAATAACTTATGATTGTGGCCCCCTCTCATTTGGGCAACTGAATTTATGTTAGACGCCTCACTCTCACCATAATAACAGTAATATGGGGGTAGGCCAAACGGAGCAACAATAGCAGGTAACATGGTAAACGCAAAAATACTATTATACAGAAATTGATTACATTATATTAGAAGATTTTAGAGTCTCACCAAGTCATTATAGGCTACGCTGCCACGTCCAGACATTCCCTCTCTGATCGTCGTAATAAGGCCTGAGTCCGGTCTTGTTTGTGAGTGTTTGTTTGAGCAACCAATTAATAGTGTAGGTCCGAGGGTCGCGGGTTCGCGCCCGCGTCGCGCTAAACATGCTCGCCCTCCCAGCCGTGGGGGTGTATAATGTGACGGTCAATCCCACTATTCGTTGGTAAAAGAGTAGCCCAAGAGTTGGCGGTGGGTGGTGATGACTAGCTGCCTTCCCTCTAGTCTTACACTACTAAATTAGGGACGGCTAGCACAGATAGCCCTCGAGTAGCTTTGTGCGAAATTCCAAAACAAACAAATAGTGTAGGTTAATAGAGCGCTTTCTTAGTGTGCAACAAATTTAGGATTCGAACCTAAGTTGGAGAAATAAAAAAAGTTTAAGTTACTATTAAAAAACAACAACCTCAGCCCAATTAGTGGTTATTCTATGACTCTGTTGAGGCCAAAAGGCAAGTTTTGATTTGATACTGAGCTGAGAAGGAAGTTTATTCCAGAAGTAAGAAGCCTTTACTGCTTAACGTTCTGGTTTGTTTGTTTTTTCCGTATTTACTCCATCTGAAGATCGGCTGGAGATACGGCTCATAAGAAAAGCTGGCAGTGTTTGAAAACATTTGTGTCACTGCTTGAAAGAGACTTGAATATAACCTTACTGCTTCAGATTACAAAAAGCTGTAATGAGCATCTTGAAAGAGACTTGAATATAGCCTTACTGCTTCAGATTACAAAAAGCTGTAATGAGCATCTCCTGATGCTTTATCAAAGACTTGGCATGGATTCGTGATTAAGGCACTTAGCTCACAATTTCTAGCTTGCAGAATCGAAACCTGTCGTCGATCGTTTTGGCCCTCTCAGCTATAGGGTCACTATGATGTGAAAGCAAATCTCACTGTTCGTTAATAAAGAGTAACTCAGGGGTGGTGCTTTCTAACTGCCTGTCATTTCAAATTGAAAGATGGCCAGTGCAAATAATCCTTGAGTAGCTTTACGTAAAATTCAACAGTACTTTACTAAGTGAACTGAAAATTATCCACTTCCTTCCCCTTCACCATAGTCCATTATTGACAAGTTTACTGCTTAATAGATACCTATTTCAGAACAGTGCAAAAGATATTCATAAATCGAGGAATGAACTTCAGTAGTTTTCTTCCATCTGAATAATACGAAACATCGAGGTAGTAAATTACACATTCATTTTATTTTTCGTCTGATATTGTGGTCAAGAGAACTTCACAAATTGGAAGGAATAAATAGCAGCATTCTACCAACTCTTTAGTGATCTCATTATATTCTATGAATCGCTAAACGCCAAAATAATTGAGGTACAAAGTTTGTGTGACAACAGCTACAATAAAAAGACCAAATCTCAAGAAGGAAACCGTGACAAACCTCTAAGGACTGGCATGGCCAATGCCAAGGCGTTCGACTCGTAATCCGAGGATCGCGGGTTCGAATCCCGATCGCACCAAACATGCTTGCCCTCCCAGTCGTGGGGGCGTTATAATGTCACGATCAATCTCACTATTCGTTGATTAAATAGTAGCCCAAGAGTTGGCGGTGGGTGACGATGATTAGCTGCCTTCGCGCAAAACTACACGAGGGCTATCTGCGCTAACCGTTCTTAATTCAGCCGTGTAAGACTTGAGAAAAGGCAGACAGTCATCACCACCCACCGTCAACTCTTGGGCTACTCTTTTACCAACGAATAATGAGATTAACTATCATATTAAAGTAATATCCCATGGCTGAAAGGGCGACCATGTTTGGTATAACAGGGATTCGAACCCGCAACCCTAAGATTACGAGTCAAGCGCCCTGACTACCTGAACATGGCGGGACCATCACATCTAATCACTGCATAACTACAGATGATGTTATTACACAGTTAGAACAACAGATAGTATCTAAGACAACTATAATATTTAAGACCAAAAAAGCTTTGTAACCGTTGCTTTCACAGGTGTTAATATCAATAACAAATCAATGGACAATAACTGATGTTAACGTGTCGTTATTATGCAATAAAAATGTACTTTTTTCCTCTTTCATAATAACTACTCATGATTAATGAAAAAGCTTAGAGCTTATCAACAGATTTTGATTACTTGAGGTATTGCTGTTGAAGTGATACCTGTAATTTGGATCTTTGATCAGTAAATGGTGGTTCTATAGAATGTGTAATATTACTATAATTTTACATAACTATTTCCTGTAATAGTTTTACCGTTTTATAGTTCTGCAAATGGTCAGTTAATACTCAACGGGAATAAATGTACACATATATATAGAAGATATCTCGGAGAATTAGAATAGAAATCGCTCAGTATTTTGTCAAATAATCTTGACATAGTGAATTACTCTCCATAATAAACGAAACTGTCTGCCCTACAGGAGCTTCAAGTTGCACGTGCTCTCTATAGTCTGAATGATGTACGTAAGATGACGAGAATAGTGCCAGTAATCAATGACACGACCTTCATTTCTAAAAAAATAGCCAAGCTAAAATCGGGTATGCTTTAAACGGCCAACACTTACCCTTAAAGCTTATCCTCCTAACTTGTCTCAGGTAGAGTGACAACATATATACCTTCTTTCTTATATTTTTTAAAGTGTAATCTTTTGGTATTTTTTACAATTTACGCCATAATCTGAGAAGACACGATCATTGTGATCATAAAGCTGTTGTTAAAAAATGGTAAAGATAGCCCTGAAAGTTATGAGTTTCTGGTTCCTCGATTTCTGTGCTGATATAAGAAAATCTATGCTTTCTTTTAGCTCTGAGATCCGAGAAACTCTTTGGGGGCCAATTAACATAGCAATTGCAGGTGATTCTTTGGCAGTGCATCTAGTACCCAGTAAAGTGATTTCTCATAGACTGGTGCTATCCTATCAATGCTTTGCACATTTGAAATGGGATCACAAAATTCCAGTGATTAAATGCACATACACGGATCTTTAGAGTAGATGAACAACATGTAGGATTCCGAGAGGCCTAAAAAGCGAGAAACTTTATCCCAAAGAAGCAAAATTTCTGTAAGAAGTTAGAAGAAAAGCTGGAAAACAAGCAGTTGATTTCTGCCAGAACATCTACCAATTACTCATCTTCTCCAACCTTACAAGGAATGGCAAAATTTACAGATGGAAATTGCAAGACCACTAATTGTGACCCACCTTCATTGGCTTGCTTGAAACTGACATTGTCAAATTCAAGCAACTCTATGAATGATTGTGATTGTTCCATAGGAAGATCACTAAATAAACAGAAAGATTGGAATAAATAGAAGAAATATCACCAGTACAAAAATATTGATGTCACTCAAAAATATTTGGTGGTTGGTTAAAGAAAGGTTTCGAGTAGATCCATTATATTGGTGAACAAGCTTCTGAGGAAAAGTGAAAATCCCCAGTAGCGTTGAACATGCTTCTTTAAATAAATAGGCAAGAAAATACATACATTTATTTATTAAGCTCTAAGCAATAAAACATTATTCAATTATTGCAAATTTATGTTTGAACTGAACTTTAAAACAAAAGTAATAGCAGTTACCATCAGATTCCGTCAAGGAACATCCGCAATCACTTGCGGATTCTTCAACAGGTATTTAAATGAGTAGGCTGTTAACCCACTGCACCGAGCCGTCCCTAATTTAGTAGTGTAAGACTAGAGGGAAGGCAGCTAGTCATCACCACCCACCGCCAACTATTGGGCTACTCTTTTACCAACAAACAATGGGATTGACCGTAACATTATAACGTTCTTACGGCTGGGAGGACGAGCATGTTTGGCGCGACGCGGGCGCGAACCCGCGACCCTCGGATTACGAGTCTCATGCCTAACGCCCTTGGCCAAGCCAGGCCAGCAATTAACATAATCAGAATTCATATAACGTATATTTCATCGTTGAGTAGCGTTTATGTCAATACCTTGTGCAAAATTTCAATTATCTCTGACATGTTTAATTCTACTTTTAACTGGTCAGTTTTTCTTCAGTTAATGATCGATGTAGTGTACAATATCGTCTTGTGTGACTGGTTTAAGTTCATCTTTGACTTTTGTAAAGTTGCACTTGTTAAGACGGTTTTGTCCTTAAGTGGATATAAAGTTTTGTACCACGATTTGTGAAATAAAGTTATCACATTACTCTAAAATTAGGCTCGGCATGGCCAGATGGGTTAAGGCGTTCGACTCGTAATCCGAGGGTCACGGGTTCGAATCCCTGTTGCACAATACATGCTCTCCCTTTCAGCCGTGGGGACGTTACAATGTTCGATCAATTCCACTATTTGTTAGTAAAGAGTAGCCCAAGAGTTGGCGATGACTAGCTGCCTTCCCTCTAGTCTAACACTGCTAAATTAGGGCTAGCGCAGATAATCCTCGTGTAGCTTAGGTCCGAAATTCAAAAACAAACAAACATACTCTAAAATTCGACTTCATCTTTTCAGTTTGATAATTATCAGATATTCACGAACTTGCTGACCTGAGTATGATTTGGTTTGAAGGCCTATTATCTGAGTTTATTGTGATTTATACGTGACGATAGATGTTTAAAATGAAGTACATTTCAAGTGAATCCGTTTTCATATAACATATCGCCATCTGCTGAGTCCATCGAGAGGAATCGAACGCGTGATTTTAGCGTTGTAACTCCGTAGGCTTACCGCTGTACTAGCGAGGGACGTTCAGTGAATTTATTGATACTCTAGATGTCTTTCTAAAGATAGGGTCGTTCTCTGTTTATATTTCTAAGTGACTTTAAATTCATTGTGTAGTTGTTTTACTGAGATATTTGGGCGTATTTTGATAATAGTTGATTATAGGTAACACTCCGGTTGTCATGACTATCCTCTGTTGAGTTTACGTATTGCAGTGTTGTACCATGCATTCAGAAAGTTCGACTGGGCCTAGTTTCCTAAGACCCTTAGATCGTTCGTTTAGATTTCACGTAACAATTAACTTTTGTGTCTTGTTTTCAAGTCCAATTCATAGTATATGAAATTATTTCGACTGGTTTTAGTTGTGGATTTTATCTTCGTTACCTCTGCATTATATTTAGTACTGGTAAATATAACGATATGATGAGTTTTTTCGTTGTTTTCAATTTTTACAATAACTGTTTTGTACAAACGGTAGTAACGCTTGCTTATGTATTTGTTTTGTGAATTTGGTGCATAGCTACTCGAGGGCTATCAGCGTTAGCCGTCCCTAATTTAGCAGTGTAAGACTAGAGGGAAGGCAGCTAGTCATCACCACCCGCCGCCAACTCTTGGGCTACTCTTTCACTAACGAATAGTGGGATTAACCGTCACATTGTAACGCCCCCACAGCTGAAAAAGCGAGCACGTTTGGCACGACCGGGATTCGAAGATGGCCTAGGAAAGTCGAAACGTTGTTCTTTCCTTGTCAGTAAAAGTGTTAATACCCATACCAGCCGTTCTAAGATACAAAAACTAACATTAAACTGATCAGAGATCAACAGATCACGCAGAAACTTACTGTCTACTATCTAATTACGACGCATTTTCAAACTCTGTATCATTTTTGTCACCGAAACTTTGTAAACTATTTACTGAACATTTTGAAAATTATTTTACAGATCTTCACTTGGCTGAAGATCAAACACTTGGTTGAAATACGATGATCAGCTGGCTATACTCTATGGATATATCTCATGAAATTCCAATCAAAATCCACCCACAAAGAATCAGTTAACACGTATTCCTTCTTAGATTTAATTGTTACGAAAGCAAGCAACCACTTTGTCACCTGGTTGTACAAAACAAAACACACCAAATTATACTGATAATCGTCTAAAATACACGTTAAACTTCCTTTAAAACCTAAACAAATGGATTCATAAACAGCCGCGTTTCTAATGTACACAGAAGTCATAAATAAATAAACCGACAAGCAGATGAAAACACTGGCGTACAATAGCTATCTTTAACACAAAAACAGTATATAATCACGTAGTTACCAGTCGCTATTTCAAAGGTCTTTCAGAGTTTATTTGTTGTTTGAATTACACAGTGAAGTCATATATGGTTTGTTTGATTTTTGAATTTCGTGCAAAGCTACATGAGAATTAACTGCGCTGGCCATCTCTAATTTAGCAATGTAAGTCGAGAGGGAAGGTTCCTAGTCATTAACACTCATAGCCAATTTTGTGGTCACAGTTTTACCAACGAATAGTGGGATTGATCGGCTGAAAGGGCAAGCATGTTTGGAGTGATGGGGATTCGAACCCGCGAATTTCATATTGCGATTCGAATTCCCTAACCACCTGGGAGTCTTTCAGAGTAAGTTCAACAAATCGGAAGAAAGAGCATAAACTTATAACAGATTTCAACTGCCAAAGCAACTTACGTATCTCAGTTGACACAAAAAACAACCTCCTTAAGATCCATTAGAATGGAAAAAAGTTTAATCTACTGTCATCTACATAAATGTGGTGACGAATACATTAGCGAAATAACGAGAACAGTTAATTTTAGAAAACCAAAACGCAAACATCACACGAAACTATGAAACACAAAGCAATTCAAGAATTGTTCGACTTGCTGGAAGATAATTCCATTGAATACAAAGATACGAGAACAATTGTCACGTTTGAAGTGTCAAAATACTAAACAATCCTTCTATATTCACTTACTTAAGAATCTTCTGATAAAACAAGGTAATGATATTAATAAAACTTTGTACAGCTACTGATAAACGTCCATTGTCTTTTAATGAATTGAGTGGGTATCACACCAGCCTTCTACATCTAAGCTTCTGGGCTCGATTTCCATTAACTTTTCTTAGGACTACACACGTGAGCAAACCAGCAAATAAGCAACTGAAAAAATAATGATAAGAGTTAGTTGAAAGCTGGATAAAGACTAGTAGGATCTCAGGCTGTTTATTAATAGTTCATTATTCCCAGCTGCACTTACTTCACTCAAGAGTAAATGAGTGACAAAAGGAATTATTATACTGATTTAAAATGTTTTATCAGAGGTTCAGTGAATTGCTGAAGAAAAAAAGAGACTGGGCAAAGTGTGCAGCATTTATGATACAATATTTATTCACACAAACAAAACGAAATAAAAGGGAAATGTTTATCGTGTCCTTACTGGAGGTGCGAGAGCTCTCAGTAAACATGTGATTTTATTTCAAACATCAGTGGAGAATCGCCCATAAAAGTACAAAACAATAAACAATAACACTATTCTAAGGATGTATACACAACCTACGTCACTGTTGGTCGTTCTCTTCGATAAATCAGGGAGGTTATATCCTCAAGGTATATCCTGACCTGCCAGTATGTTCGATCTTATATGAATCTTTCCCACAAGGAAGTGCACGTCATACTAGAGGTGAATGACCCCGAACAATAGGTTATGAGGGCGAAAGAAGCTAAGCTACTTCCGTGACCAAAGATCTGTGTTAAAAGTACATGCACTGTAAGTACAAAAATTTTGAAAACTTTTATATTACATAAGGGGTAGAAACCCCACAGCATATCTACATAGTATTACCTAAATTATGCGTGATTTTATACTGTATGTGAAATATTACAGATTACTTTAAAATGTTTTTGTGATTACTCTCATTGCTCCATTTTTGATTAAATAAATGTTTTTGTTTTTCTCTTCAGAGGTTCGCAGTACTTGCTGTAATATTTTATTTGTTTATATTCTATGTGCTGCAGTAAAGAGTGTTATAGGATCTGTTTTCAATTTCGGCATAGTATTATCTTGTAAGAGGAAAGTTTGACGTCAGATGATCTGCAGTTGGTTTAAAGTAGTAAATTTCTTCTAAATATAAACAACAGATTCAGCAGTATAAAATGATTTCTGAGTCTGTTAATAACTTATCTGGTATTCGCAGAAGCGTTGTTGGTGATATAAAATGATTTCTGAGTCTGTTAATAACTTATCTGGTATTCGCAGAAGCATTGTTGCTGATATGAAATGATTTCTGAGTCTGTTAGTAACTTATCTGATATTCGCAGAAGCGTTGTTGCTGATATGAAATGATTTCTGAGTCTGTTAGTAACTTATCTGATATTCGCAGATGCGTTGTTACTGATATAAAATGATTTCTGAGTCTGTTAATAACTTATCTGATATTTGCAAATGAGTTGTTACTGATAGTTAAAAGCAATACCGCTAACAACTAATAACAGGAAAAGATTTACGAAATTTAAAGCTAAAACATGTATTAGAAATGTTTACAGAGAAAATACTGGCTTGAAATAGACTGAAAGAAATGTGATTACAAAACTGCACAGTGACTTTCCGAATATCCTGTATATGAAATAAAGAGATTGAAAGAGCGTATGTAGCCTGGTTTTTGATTATTAAGTCCAGCTAGGTGTTTGAGTTAGACAGTCATAATGGTATAGTTGCAGTTAATATCATTTGCTGTAAATTAACAGACGCATTACGCAGGCCAAATTGAATGAGGAAGAATTTGTACAAGTCATCTTTGGGCATTAAAATCAGTTATATGCCTGCTTTCATCCATCCATCCTAAATTTATCTGTATCCAGAGACCAGGTATAAAATGTTAAACTAATGGGCAGTTTCATAACAAAAGTATTAAATATCAGTTATTTCAAAGGCGATAGTCGTGACAGTTTTTTTCCTAACTCTCTGGCCCGGCATGGCCAAGCGTGTTAAGGCGTTCGACTCCTAACCCGAGGGTCGATGGTTCGAATCCCGGGCGCATCAAACATGCTCGCCTTCCTAGTCGTGGGGGCGTTTTTATGTTACGGTCAATCCCATTATTCGTTGGTAAAAAAGTAGCCCAAGAGTTGGCGGTGGGTGGTGATGACTAGCTGCTTTCCCTCTAGTCTTACACTGCTAAATTAGGGACGGCTAGCGCAGATAGCCCTCGAGTAGATTTGCGCGAAATTCAAAAATAAAATAAACCTAACTCTCGTCGAGTCATATGTCGTTTTTGCAATTAGACTGTTGTCTAGATTTTACTAATATTCTTGATGTCACGTAACTCAAGCCTTTGATATATTTTAGGCTCTAGTGATCAACGTATAAATATAGGCGACCAAAATAAGCGCAACTGTAGAAGTAGAACTAAAGAAGCAAAGTCAAGTGAAGCTCTGCCAGAAAAAAGTTACAAGTCGGAATATTAGCTACGATACGAGTGATTAGCCATAACGGGAGATCAATTGATCCAACCAAATTGCCTGTATTCAGCGATCAGGTATAAAATCTTAAACCAGTAAGTGGTCTCTAGCGTATTTGATTTGGACATTAACTTGTCTATACAAAGGTATTAATGCCCGGCATGGCCGAGCGCGTTAGGCGTGCGACTCGTAATCCGAAGGTCGCGGGTTCGCATCCCAGTCGCGCTAAACATGCTCACCCTTTCAGCCGTGGGAACGTTATAATGTTACGGTCAATCCCACTATTCGTTGGTAAAAGAGTAGCCCAAGAGTTGGCGGTGGGTGGTGATGACTAGCTGCCTTCCCTCTAGTCTTGCACTGCTAAATTAGGGACGGCTAGCACAGATAGCCCTCGAGTAACTTTGTGCGAATTTCATAAACAAACAAAGGTATTAATGAGGTAATCACATTCGTCTGTCTGAAATAAATGCAGAAAATTAACAAGCTTTCCTTTTTCTCACAATTACCACTAGTGATGACTAAACACTTTTTTGAAGGCTGTGTTAAGAATCCTTTAAAGTTCGTTACATGTCAGCACTAGCTATATCCATAGTGCTAAGTTAAAAACTGCGAGGTAGCCGTTTCAACAGAAACATGTCTTCAGCCAGCCTTGCTTCTGCAATCGAAGCTGTACAACTTATTCCAACTACTTCTATTTTGTTTACTCTGAAACCATCCCAGTATGATGTTGCATAGCCAAGTTGTCCATAATGACAATACCACCCATAAACAGCTTACTATTTCAGCTAATGTTATCCGTGCTCTGGACAACAAACAGCATATTTCGTCCACTGGTTCATTCACCACAACAGATGTTTACAACGTTGGTACGTTATGTACCATGGACACCACTTGTACATTTGCAAATACATGCAGTCCGTTGTTCGTAGGCCTAATATGACTGCCAACAGATGGTCTCACTTGGAACCCGACTTACTTATTGCACAGACAAATTTGATTGACAGCTTTTACAGTAGGTCTAGTTCCAAGATCCCAGTACCTCAACCAAGGTGAAAGACCATAGTCTTCAGCTTTTAGGTGGTGTTACCTAAACATAGCCAGAGATGTGTTTCTTCATTTACGTCTGGCCAATCACCATTTTCTAAAGTGAAATCAGCATTAACTGGCTGGAATGGTGATTTTGCTGGAATGCCTTAATATTTTGGTGGCTCTGGTGTTAACCAAGAACTCAACTTCATGTTGATACATACAGTGAACCATCCAGTCCTAAATGGAATAAGCTGTCTTCTGCATTCTTCCAGGTTAATGATTAAATCCAATCTTGGATACGTTAGCTTTCCAGAACATATGTGGTTGCAGCAATAGCTTGTTTACAAACCCTCTCACACCCGCCAGACAACTGAGTGTGACATTTACTTTTGCTCATCCTGGTGTAATATGGAAATTTTAATTTGTAGTGCCAAACAGGCCACAACCAAAATAGATGCTTTGGCCCGTTAAAACAAACAATAGGATAGAGACATCAACAGTGTTTCTTACAACAAAAGGTCCTGGAAAATTTTGACTATCCATACATAACTGTTCTAGAAGGTAAGGTTTCATTTATAATTGTATTTTTGTATTTTAAGTCCAATATTGACTATTGTATGTATACAACACACCATATACTTGATTCAGATAGAATGTAAGGTAGGGATGTGTGGGTCTTTAGAGGTAAATGTGTTTATATCTAGGGTTCAAAGTGGATATGGTGACCTTTGTCTGATTTGAGTTTTGTTGGAAAGGTTAAGGCAATTGGGCCCTAAAACAAACCTAAAATAAAAGACGACGAAGTTGCAGTAGACTTACGTCATCATTTTCTCTTATATAAATATTATTTCAGAAATGTGTGCAAAATAAGTACTTTCCAAGTTCTGAAATTAGCTTAAGAGGAGACTAGAAAGGTCTCATAATGATGGTTCAGTCAAAGTTGTCTTAGCTTTTTCTTGGATCAGTTGTTTGATGCAGTCAGCCTCTTCGTTAGTGCAGAACCTTATGAATGAATATAAAATATGGGTAGAAAAATCGTATGTGCAGCAAGCGAGTGGGAGGAGAAAAATTATCCCCTTAAAATGCAGGCACCCGTTTTAAAATGTTAACGTTTCAAAAACGTGGCTTAACTCTCAAGTTTTACGTATTCGGATAAAAAGATTTTTATTTTTAATTGTGCTGATTTCATAATGCACGCACGTACACGCACATCATGCAATTTATGCTACCCTCCAACCTCCCACCAGTGACACAGCAGTAATTCTGCGGACTCACATAGCTGGAAACTGGGTTTTGATACCAGTGGTGGGCAGAGTACAGATAGCCCATTGTGTAGTTTGTGCTTAATTTCAAATAAACACTTCAGACTTGGGTTGGTAAGGCAGCAAAGAATCGTTCATGTTGTTAGAAACAGAGTCCTTGCTTTAATCTGCTGTGAGGCCTCAATACAACTGATTGCTTCATAGTCTATGTTGTATTTTTTAAAGTCTTGAATTATCCATTGATGACTTGCAGCATTCGTGTGGTTCATTGTTTACTTATTCAAGTAACAAAGGTAGACACGATGTGGGTGGAACGTTTTCACTCAAAATCCATCAAATGAACCTCGGTCTGGTTACTCGTCTTAACTTAAGTACCGCTTTCGATTAACAGCCTCATTGTCAAGGGACAAAACAAGAACTTAATTACAGACAGTAATTGTGTCTATTTACTACGTGTTTTACTAATTTTGCAACAAAGGTCCTATTTCGTACAATTCCGCGTCTCCACCTCAACATTTCAATCGTAGTTACGTATATGAACACTCAATTTTCATGAAACATAACTAGCTAAGTATTATAGAATTATTCTGTTTCAACTTGCAGTTTTTGTCACTTATTTTAGTATACTTTGCGTTAGTTTGTGGTCTAAAGTTTCTTGTCACTTCTTTCAATACACTTAATATTAGTTTTTGGTCTAAAGTTTCTTGTCACTTCTTTCAATACACTTAATATTAGTTTTTGGTCTAAAGTTTCTCGTCACTACTTTAAGTATACTTTGTGTTAGTTCTTGGTCTAAAGTTTCTTGTCACTTCTTTCAATACACTTAATATTAGTTCTTGGTCTAAAGTTTCTCGTCACTACTTTAAGTACACTTTGTGTTAGTTCGTGGTCTAAAGTTCCTTGTCACTTCTTTTAATACACTTTATGTTAACTTTTGACCCGGAGATTCCTGTCAGTTATGTTATAAGACTTCGTGTCACAAGTTATGTTAGAGATAATTGTTTCTTTGCTCTGTGTCTCTGCTATTTCATGTAGTATTCTCTGTTTTGTTAGCTTAGATCGTTTCACTTAGCCAATCTTTTCGAGTAGGTTAAATAATCATTTTTTTTATTCGTGAATACATTGTGTGATCTGATTTCTTCTTTTCTTATAATTTAAATTCATAAACTTATTATTTATGATTCTGTAAGCGGACACGATGAGTCAATTGTTATTGGGAAGAATACCTCTGTCTGTATCGTATAGTTTAGTCAGAATACAAGATATTTAAAGAAACAAAAGAAATATATCTCTGTTGAATAACGTAGTCTATGTTAGCTTTAGGCCGTAGTCCTATTTTACAGAAGAGAAAAAACAACATCAAAAGCAGGTTCAGACAGTCTAGCTTTATAGTGGTAAAATAAAGAAACAAAATACAGGTTTTGAAAGTTACGTCACACTTGTACAAACATAAGAATACACACTGTTATTGGTTAGCTTGCTTCTTCCTTTGGGCGCCTGCGTTGTTTATGAACCACGTGGAAAATGAGGACAGCAGCGAAACATTTTTTGAAAGTTGAAATCAAATATCAGTCAACTGTTATTCGTTTGTTGTAGCGAAACGTTGGATTTGCTTCATTAAGTAACAAAACGGTGTTTATCTGGTTAGGCTCTCTTAATCAGTGCTGTAAAAGCAAGCAATCACTAAAAGCTGATAAAGTTAGTGAAAAATCGCTACACTGTATTTGTTGAAAATGAAGACTTTTAAATATCTTTTGTGAATAAACCTTAAGGTTTCTGCTGGTAAAAACGTAGCATCCAATTTACTTTCAGGGGGAACATCGTTTGTAAAAAATCAAAAGAAAAATTGTGGAAAATGACTGCTGAAAAATTGGACACATAAATAATTTAAGGACAACAATGGACCTGTTAGTCCAACTAGGTTGTCCAGTATTTCATACTAACTTCTGAACTTAAAATTACATACTAAAAGCCAGTCTTTATCATTCAAATATTTATAAAAATTTTCCTTTAAGTTAACAGCATATGGCACATTTGATGGCCAGTCTCCATGTTGGAAATAAAAAACGTTGTCCTTATTAAAGATGACTCCTAACTTGCCAAGAAAGACAAAACGAATTGCAAAATGTTCAAAGATTAATTTGAATATAAAAATGAGAAACTACGGAAAAAAACCATTCTAATTAGTACAGCTAAAAATGTTTCAAATGATCAAAGAACATATATATATATATATATATTAACTGAAAAAATACTAAATATATCGAAAAGCTAATTGAACATTACATTGGAAAGTGTAATAACACCAAAAGATATAAAAACGCATTGTTGTTGTTTTAGTTGTTCGTTTTTGAATTTCGCACTAGCCGTCTCTAATTTAGCAATTTAAGACTAGAGGGAAGGCAGCTAGTCATCACCACCCACCGCCAACTTTTGGGCTACTCTTTTACCAACGAATAGTGGGATTGACCGTCACATTATGACGCTCCTATGGCTGAAAGGGTGAGCATATTTAGTGCGACGGGGATTCGAACCCGCAACCCTCAGAGATTACGAGTCCAACGCCTTAACCCATCTGGCCATGCCGGGTTATTGCTGTTTTGGTGCAGAACATCGCAAAGGGGCGATCTACGCTCTGTCCACCAGGGGGTGTTGTGTATTTGTCACGTCTTTTATAGAAATCTTATATTATTACGTTGAGAGTACGCCCAGTGATAAAGCGGTAAGTTTAAAGACTCGTAACGCTACAAACTGGGTTTCAATATTTGTCGTGGGCACAGTACAGATAGCCCATTGTGTAACTTTGAACTACAAAGAAAAGAGTTTAAAGTTCATTTTAAAGATTATCTATATTTATATTTTACTCTCTAAGTAGCGACCTCTTTATTTCATTGACTCCTCTTTACAATTATTATTATGTTGTTATTTTAGCGCGGAATTACACAATGGGTGATACGCCCTCTGTCTACCGCCAGAAACCGAACCTCAGATTGTGTAAGTCTGAAAATTTACAACTTAGTTACCAGTAGATAAGGATATTTCTTTAAAAGAACATTAACACATGGGTGTGATAATTTAATTCGTTTTTAAAAGTAATTTAAGTCAACCGATATTGAAGTAACCAGTCAGTTATATAATAGCGTATTTGTAGAATTCTGTTTTAAAGTCTTGAAGGAACCTGTGAAAAATATATTTTTTTAGTGTTAATCTGAAGTTTGAAACTGGGAAAAACTCCAATAACAATTTTCTCCTGCATTCCACATCCCAGCGAATTCGAAAAGTGTTTTGTGTTTCGCTTCCATTTCCAAATAATTATTCTCCGCTATATTTTTATTTATATATATATCGTAAGTAACATTGTGAAATACGATAATAACGTAAAACTTGAAAAGTTCTCTAATGTTTTAAAAACATTAAGTTTAATAAATATAAGTTTTAATATCGATTAGGTTTTCTATAGAAACTTAAGTGTAATCCTAATTGGATTCTCTATGAGCTTGGCGTACGGAGAGGGACGAGGGGACCTGGCCCCCACTTTCCAATTTGTCCAAGAAAAAATAGATAAAAATTAAGAAAATTACCCTCAAAGAAAGCAGGAGAATGCGTAAAATTTAATCCAGAATCCAAAAGCTTCCAAGGCCCTAAAGCAAGACTTGGATCTCGTCTATACTGAATACACTTGTAGTGCACATCCGCTCGATCAAATAAACCTTTGCAATCCGCCTTTGTCTCCTACCCCTTCGATTCGTAACGGTCATTTCTAGGTGACATAATAATCAGTGTCTATTTGGCTTCTTGTTATTTACACCATGAAACTATAAACTATTCGATTTGCACAATTAGTTAATTGAAAAACAAAAGTGTTTTAAAAGAAAATAACTGTAACAGTAGTTCTGTTCTATTGGGTTTAGATATTAGTTTCACAAAAAAGCAACAACAAGGAAAAACACAGAAGCTGTCCATTCCACTGGAGGCTAATGTGATTTTTGGTTACCTTATCCTGCATGTGGCGACTTTCCTTAATCAATCATATTAAACGTGGTAGTTTTTCTATCAGACAGAGCCACATTTAGATATAACCATATCTTGGTGACGTCACCATCACGAGCGAGTTCTCTTTCCCAGTTTTTGAAAACGATAAACGTCAGTAATCAGACAATATCAGTCTTTTAGTGACCTCGTAACAATAGTTTGAGCTGATATCACAATTTTAATATCATGTGAGGCATATTTTAAGAAACGAGAATCAGTCTTACAGCGTTGAAGTGTTCTTGCCCAAGTACATGTTTTTTGTTTTAAATAAAATGGCAACATGTAGCAAAGTGCAGCGACGTCGATGTTCTGAAACCGCAGATTTAAAAAAATACAAGGATTGCACAGGTAAAGTTATAAATATCACGTGCTTGTTCATTCTCGCGAACACGTGTGGTATTCTCCGCGAGACTGATAGAACTTCGCGGTTCTAAAGACAGTGGTCTAAAGATTTTTGGGCTGTGCTCTCCTGCTATTTCTCAAACTATCGCGTGACAACTAAAGTAAAGCTTCGTCGGGATTGGCGGAAATCATGAGGAGTTTCGGAAAGAGCGCCAATGGGAGCGACGCAGACTGTGATTAAACATCCGCTTACTATATTGGACAGCATGGAACTCTTAAATATCTACTATTCGACAACAAAAAACTATAGAGCTCTTGACACGGTTGGAATTAAGACGGTTCTCCTGAGTTAGTTTTCTTATGATAAATAGGTTGAAGAATCTAGAATTTCCTTTTATTCATGAACCCAGTGTACAGAAGAATGCTAGCAGAAGCTACTATCGTCCTGGGTCTCTGTCTTCTTTACGGAGAGTCCACAAACATTCCAAAACAAGAGCCTACAGGTAATATCTCCTGGACCACGAATTTATCCTCCGCACACTCATTTTCCATCTCCTCTGTCGTCTTGCTATATGAAAAACTCTTCGAATCACTCCAACTTGGCTCAGCAGCCAACATAAGTGATCAGTGTTCAAATTCAACCCGTATTTTGATACAGGCAGTCCGGGCAGAGGAATCGTGGGCTCTACGCAGTAAGTAAAACACGAATTATTTATTGTTATCCGAGTTCCGCCGTCTGTCTCTCATCTCTTCCCTCTCTCTCAATTACTAACCCAAGGATAGAAATTAGACTCTTAAGATCAAACACTTTTAAGCGAGCTGAAACTCAACTGACACATCTCCTGACTCACGCTTACAGTGAATTAAGGTTAACATACTTTTAATTTATTTTTGTTTTATTTTTCTTACACTAGACACCTGTCTCAAGCTGAAACATATCACTAGACATCTGTCTCAAGCTGAAACATATCACTAGACACCTGTCTCAAGCTGAAACATATCACTAGACATTTGTCTCAAGCTGAAATATATCACCAGACATTTGTCTCAAGCTAAAACATATCACTAGACATTTGTCTCAAGCTAAAACATATCACTAGACATTTGTCTCAAGCTGAAATATATCACCAGACATTTGTCTCAAGCTGAAACATATCACTAGAGATTTGTCTCAAGCTAAAACATATCAATGTGTTGGATGAAAAATTATGCACTATTGGCACTAAATGTTTATGCAAAACTTATGTGTCAAATATTTCATAAGCCAAGGTATTCCGCTGTACTTGTTATTATTATAGACACACTGAAACGTTATACGAAGGATTGGGGAACTTTTAAAAGTTATGTGTTTAGAACTAGAAAAGTTCAATGTGCACTTGCTAACTGAATGTCAATGAATTACACGTGATTGAAAATAACAATTTAAATGAATAAGTGAATAGTATTGGCTCATATATTTCCCAGGTTTGAGTATATTTTTATTGTATTAAGTTATAACTGACAGTTGTTGTTTTTTTAAATATGATAGTCATTTTTATATTCCAAGCGTTGTTAAAGTTAAAATATCATTATAATATGGATTTCGTAATTACATCAAGTTATTTATATTTATATGTAAGTTGTTAAAACACTTTAACATTTTATTAGCATTGGTACTGTGAAATTATAAGTTTCATGCGCCATCAGCCTTATACGTTACATACGTCATGAGCTTTATATGTTACATATGCCATGATATTTTTACGTTGCATACACCATCAAGTTCATACGTTATATATGTCACAAGCTTTAAATGTTACATATGCCATCAGCTTTAAACGTTCCATATACCATAAAGTTTATGGGTTACATATGCCATTAAGTTTATACGTTACATATGCCATCAAGTTTATATGTCACACGTGCTACCCAATTTATACGCTACACGTGCCAACCAGTTTATATACATGTGCTCAATGTTCATGTCCCGCTTTTACGTTTCGTGTATTATCCACTTTATGTTAAATACCTTTTCGCCCCTCTTAACAAGCCCTGCATATCTTAAATACTACTTGTGTATTCAAATCAAAATACGTTGCACGTGTCATGAGGCGTATATTTTACCTATACTTATCATCAAGTTTGGATGTTATTCGTGTCACCAGTTTCTAAAGTAAAACTATTCAACAGTTCACGATCATTTACTCCATCTGCTACGAACTTTATATGTTACTTGTGTAGCAAAGTTTACAAGTGAAACGTGTAACTAAATTTGCATTACATATCTCAAAATACTTATGCCACAAAGTTTACATACGTTACACGCGTCAGTGTTATACACTACATTCGTTACGAAGTTTTAGAGTGATATGGTTTGTGACACAGGGAAGATATTTGTAATAAACATTTGATTTACGTATATTTTGAAAAAAAAAAAAAATGTCTCTAATGGACTGGTAGAGAGAGAGAGAGATGAAAGAGAAAATGTAACCGTAACAGTGACAGAGAAAGAAACTGACATCATTATAAAACGGGTCACACGTGACATAGGAGTCAAGGGTGAAAGTAGGACAATATACAGTGCACGAGAGAGGTGTGTTTATGCCCCTAGCGACTGAGATCTTCCTTTCTTTACTTACAGTACTCGGTTTTTACTAATTCAAAATGATTTGAAGTCTCGACTTGCGGCGAAGTGTAGTGCCTTAGTTATTCCAAATAACTTATAAAGGAGCATTATTTGATGGAATATTATAACCGAACGTAAAAATAATTAATTATAGTTATTGGAAAGATATTTATGTTATTTATTTAATGTTTATCATTTTATGTGTTTACATTTGCAACGTAAGCACTGAAATAAGTCTTTCTTCAAAGGAAAGTAAACTAAGAAGTTTAAGACTAGAAGGAAGGCAGCTAGTCATCACCACCCACCGCCAGCTCTTGAGCTACTCTTTTACCAACGAATAGTAGGATTTATCGTCACATTATAATGCACCCCATGGATGAAAAGATGAGAATGTTTGACATAATGGAATTCAAACCTGCGCTCCTCAGGTTACGAGTCGAGTGCCTTAACCACCTGATCATCCCGGGCCTTTAAAAGTTAACATAGTATAGATTTAATACAAAAATATATGTGTGTATATTTTCATTAGGAAAAAGATTATAACATACAAACGGAGAAAGTAGGGTAAACGAACTTCGATAAATGACCATATAAATGTATTTTTATTGTGCTTCAAAGTTATTTTTAACTAAAAATAAACATTGTACGGATATTTATACACGCATACAGAAAAACTGATCACATGAAACGTCACGTCAAGTATGTGTTAAAGTGTTTGGTAATTTATGTTTGAGAAACGTCAGTCACTCTCGAAAAGTGTTTGGTAATTTATGTTTGAGAAACGTCAGTCACTCTCGAAAAGTGTTTGGTAATTTATGTTTGAGAAACGTCAGTCACTCTCGAAAAGTGTTTGTAATTTATGTTTGAGAAACGTCAGTCACTCTCGACTGCGATATTTGTCCGTCTAACACTTATTGACAGTCAGTGATAATAATACAGTCACGTGATCCTTGTGACATGCTTTCTTTTTTTGTTACAGATAGAGCAGTTAAAGAAATAATTTTATAAAGCTAGTTTAATTAAGGTTTTGTGGCACCAGGTCAGTGATAAGTGTAGTGCCTGATAAAGCCTGAACTTTTCTTAATGTCAAACAGATAAAGTTTTAAATGCAGTTACGTGACACAAAGTTTCATATTGATGACACATAAAACGTGATTTATCTTCATCTCTTCCAAGGCATTTATGTTTTGTGTTTAAAGTAATGTACACAATGGGCTATATGTGCTCTACCCACCATGGGTATCGAAACCCGGTTTCTTGAGTTAAAAGTCTGCAGACATACCGCTGTGTTACAAATTTTGTTTTCTCTTAAATTCACTAGATGGATTAATGTCCCCCGAAACTTAGTGGTAAGCTGTGGTTATCACACTTGCACGAATCTGTTTCGTACATGAATATTTATTTTTAAACACGTCAAATAAGCAGAGAAAAACGTGCCACTTTAATAAACATAAAATACAATAAATTTACGTAACTTCTAAGCACGTTTTACGTTATTTACGAATATCTCGTCACAAAATTTGAGTAACGGTTAATAAGTGCAATGAAAATTCCCCGTTAGGTCACTAGATGTGAAATTATTCCAAAGCAATTCAAAGATACAGTGGGTTAGCTGTCGGTTCTCCAGTGGGACAGTGATAAGTTCGATTACCCGCAACGGACATAGAAAATAGCCTAATGTGGCTTTGCAAATAAACAAGGTTAGCTGTCCGAAGAGCCGTTAGTAGTTTTATTAGGAGGCGATTAAAACCTGTTTTATTTGACTCACAATGTACCGTGCTCATACGATAGAAAATGAGTTTGTCATGCTGTGTTAACTTGTTCTAGCTATAATAAGAGTTCTGTTTGTTTGTAGCGAACCACAAACCTACACAATGGACCATCTGTATTCTGCACACCACTAGTATCGAAACCCGGTTTCTACCATTGTAAGTTCGCAGACGTGTCTCTGTGCCACGAATTGGGAGGGGAGGTACCTATAATAAAGGATAGTCTGTTTGTTTCGAATTTCGCGTAAAGCTGCGCAAGAGTTATTTGGGCTAGCCGTCCTAAATTTAGCAGAGGGAAGGTATAATCATTACCACCCATCGCTAACTCTTAGGCTATTTTTTACCAAAACATACTGGTATTGACTGAAACATTATAACGACCCTACGGTTGAAATGTTTGGGGTGATGGGAATTCAAATCCCCTCTACCTTCAGGTTAAGAAACGAGCTCTTCTAACCACTTGACCAAACCTGGTCCAAAAGGCAGTACTTTTTGATGTTTTATACTTACTAAAGTTTTGAATTTAGTAAAACACGTTTGTTATGAAGCGTAAAATATGGATCTCTGGTCAAACACCACAATCTCGGGCGTTTTTGTTGTTGTTGTTTTTTCAGATAAATGTACAATCGTTTTATATCGCTAGAGAAAACCAATGTTGATATGACATCACTACAGCTTTGTTGTGCTTACATGATTTACAGGCCTTGCATGGCTAGGTGGGTTAAAGCGTTCGACTTGTAATTCGAGGGTCGCGAGTTCAAATTCCCGTCGCATTAAACATGCCCGCCCTTTCAGCCGTGGGAGCGTATAAAGTGACGGTCAATTTCACTATTCGTTGGTAAAAGAGTAGCCCAAGAGTTGGCGGTAGGCGATGATGACTAGTTGCCTTCCCTCTAGTCTTACACTGCTAACTTAGGGGCGGCTAGCGCAGATAGTCCTCGTATAGCTTTGCGTGAAATTCCAAAACAAACATGATTTACAGCAATTAAAAATAATACTTTCAAAATTCAAAATACATTCTAGTTGAAATACATTTTACACGTGGAATATAAATTTAGTTATTTTCTGTAAAAGAGCGTAGAAACAATTAATTTCTTGGCACAATGAATTCCTCTTTGCTTCGAGCCCTGCAATGTTGATTTTAGACTGTACTTTAAACCTGAATCAGATATTTTCGTAATTAGGTCAGAGATTCGAAGACCACTTTCGCTTTTACGTAAGGTGTCATGAGAATGACATAGATTTACTCACTAGAGTACTGGTACTGCCTACCTCTATATTCTCACAATTTAAAACGTCAAATGAGTCAGTATTTTAAATAAATTATGTCCTGTTTACACATTATTTTTTTCCAGTCACTTGTAGTGTTAGTACAATACTAACTAGTGTACTTTTAGTGTTAGTACTGCCCCCCAGTGGCTCAGGGGTATGTCTGCGGACTTACACGCTAAAATCCGGGTTTCGATACCCGTGGTGGGCAGAGCACAGATAGCCCATTGTGTAGCTTTGTGCTTAATTCAAAAAATAAAAAAAAATAAAGTGTTAGTACTTTTCGTTCTATAAAAAGGACGAAAACACTACGTTTCCAGTTACTGACTTACTTAAACAGTCATCACACGGTGTTTCTCCATTTTTATTCGCGTCCTTTCGAACATGCTCGCTCTTTTAGCCGCGAAGGCATTATAATGTTATAGTCAATCCCACTGTTCATCGGTAAAGAGTAGCTCAAGAGTTAATGATGTTGACTAGCTGTGTTTCCTCTAATCCGTCACTTCAAAATTAGAAGCAGTTATAAAGATAGCCCTTGAAGTGTTTTGAGCAAAACCTAACTTTAATTGTTCCTTGAACACCAAGTTTAGCCCCCGCTAGTACAGCGGTATGTCTCCGGATTTACAACGCTAAAATCAGGGGTTCGATTCCCCTTGGTGGGCTGAGCAGATAGCCCTTTGTGGCTTTGCTATAAGAAAACAAACAAATAAACATCAAGTTTATCAGTGCCACCGTTGGTTGTTTCATTTGGTCAGCGAGATGAAAAGGTAAAACATGGTACACTTCAAAGTTGTGATTGCACGATAACATTACCTGAGAAATTTGATTTATTCATAGACGTTGGAATGTCTAAAGCATGTTGCGTAGCCATACGATCCAATAATAATATGAATTGTGAAAAAATATTGAATTTTCGTAAGTTTACTGCCGACAAAAATAAATTTTTGACATGTCGCTGATACCGGCTAGATGACATCTAATAGAGACAGAATTTGCAGTTTATCGAATCCAACTTGTTTCAATAAGGACTTATAGTTAACCTTTCGAAATTGTGCACAGAATTATATTAAGGTCATTGTTTACCATATTAAGATAAGAGCTCAGCTCCAAGACCCATGGCCTTAATGGGGACCAATGATAATTTTATTCTATGTATAAATTACATGAGATGTAAGGCTCACCAAAATTATTAGTCCCTGAGCCCATGCAACCTTGAATCCACCACTGTTGTTTACATTACTAAATGCTATCATCAAATTATTAACAGCTCAGTTAAATAAACGTTAAATGAGAAAACTTAATCATAACATTAATTATTATGAGGTTGTTTACTTACCTGAAATGACGCCACTGAGTAACAAAAATGTTTAAGCGAACAAATTACATTACATAATATATAAAAGTAAATAACGAATGTCAATGTATGGACAAAGGAAAGATTTATTTAAAAGCAACTCGAACTGTGAATGTATTTTAGGCTTAACTGTCAACTGTTTGAAGTTGAAGTTGTTAACTCTAAAGGTCATATAAAATTAGAATAGTTAAGGTAAATTAATTCAAAAATCTACTTCACAGAAACATAACAATCACACGTTTTAAGATTATGTGTTTTTTCTTAAAATCAAATTCCTTATAAAATGAATATTTTCAGATTTATAGTTCCAACATATTTTGGCGCGAAGCTTCCACTGTAATGATTTCAAGACAAAGGAGGTAATTGTTCGTTGGCCTTAGGCGCTTACGTATTGTTTTACGACTCATACATACTAAACTATATCGGTGTGATAAGACCCAGTATAAAAAAACCTTCCTACCTGTATATGGATACATCACTTGCAAGACGAATTTTAAAGTTTAATGAGCTAATAACTTTGTTATACCATATCTTCATCGTTTTCTCGTCTTTGTATGTAACTTTTTTCAATAAATTTCGTAGTTCCTTCTAATTTTCATAGTCCGTAGCCACAACATAGTGTGCCTAATGAATAATCTGGCCCTAACTGTTATATACAGTTTTTAAATTGATTTAATTAGCATGTATATTCTTTATACAACACTCAAATTATTTAACGTTTCATTTCTTTTTGTTCTTGTATATTTATGGGTTAATTTACGTCTCTCTTCAGACAAGTTAACAAGCTTAGCACCGAAAAATGAGCCACAAAGTAAAATCTAAACATTATTTTCTTGGAATATGCTGCTTTTCTTATCTTTTTCTAGACTGACCAATCCCAACAGAATTCTTGGTACGAAAACCTACACCCTGGTGGGTTTCTGAATTGTCACACATTTACAAGAATTCTGTGTGCACCAACAACTTAAGAAACCACAAAACAATTAGTTGTACTTTTTTTTGGTGTTTAGTTCTTAAATACATATATTGTATATTTGATTCTTCACAGAATGTTGTGAGACGAAGTTAACGCAGCATAGACACAATTTATTTTGTATGTAATAAGCATGAAACTATGTAAAAAAAAATATTTTTAGAAAACAATTTTACGCTGAAAGTATAACTTAGTGTTCATAAAAATACAATATTAATATGCTTGACGGATGTAAGTATCAAATTTTGAGGTTGTGTTATCGCACCCCTGCTAGCACAACGGTAAATCTACGGATTTGTAACACTAAAATTAGGGGGTCGATTCTCCCTCGGTGGGCTTAGCAGATAGTCCCATGCAGTTTTGCCACAAGAAAAACAAACATACTCTTGTATTATATACACGTTGTTGTTGTTGTTTTGAATTAAGCTATACACAATGGGCTATCAGTGCTCTGCCAACCACGGGTATCGAAACCTGGATTTTAGCGTGTAAGTCCGCAGACATACCGCTGAGCCACTGGGGGCATTACATATACGAAAAATATTAATAAGGTGGTGCAGAGTACCTTTTGAGTAATGTTAAATGTATGCGAAAAAAAAATTCAACTTTTCAACCTGCATAGTTCGTTATGCACACTTAGGACGCATTTCATGAAAAAGATCTGGAAGGCAGCTTTTGTTTGTTCGATTTTTGAATTTTGCGCGAAGCTACACGAGGGCTATCTGAGTAAGCCGTCACTAATTTAGTAATGTATGACGAGAGGGAAGGCAGCTACTCATCACCGCCCACTCTTGGGTTACTCTTTTACCAATGAAAGTGGGATTTACCAACGAGAATGTTTAGAGGGAGGGGATCCGAACCCGCGACTCTCATGTCGGACCCTGCAAGTAATTGCCATCACAAGTAAAATATTGAGTTTTGCGAAGAGATAGAAGATTATTCAGTTGCTAGGATATTGCAGATTAACTTCAATCTAATGAAAGTTACGACCGGTTGGAATCAACCATAAAAAACTTTTCTTTCTTTTCTGTTTTTTATCGCAAAGCGAAGAGAGCTTGTAAAAGAAACACTGAGAATGGAGCTAACTGTACCTGTTCATCGGCAGTTTGTTTTGTTTGTTTTGGAATTTCGCACAAAGCTGCTGGAGGGTTATCTGTGCTAGCCGTCCCTAATTTAGCAGTGTAAGACTGGAGGGAAGGCAGCTAGTCATCACCACCCACCGCCAACTCTTGGGCTACTCTTTCACCAACGAAAAGTGGGATTGACCGTCACGTTATACGCCCCCACGGCTGAGAGGGCAAGCATGTTTAGCGCGACGCGGGCGCGAACCTGCAACCCTCGGATTACGAGTCATACGCCTTACGCGCTCGGCCATGCCAGGCCCCATCGGCAGTACGTTATAGATATTAGAAAGGAAATAAAGGTCAAGGCCATTATTTTGCTACAAATACTTATAGTACTGAGGTTTCGTGTTAGTAGCAGTTTCCAAGAAGTGTTGAGTCATTGAAATGCCATAAGTAAAGCCACCTTACCACGAGGCTTAGTGAAAGTGCCTGATGCTTTTTATAACTGTCGCGATTTCTACGAAAATATCTGATACTTTTTGTGACAACATCGTGTCGTTATGCCAGTTGAAACTGTCTATTAGTTTTTGTAACCACATTGTGTAGCGATGCCTATTGAAAATGTGTAGTGCTTTGTGTGTCCACGCCGTATTGCGATGCCTAGTGAAAGTGTCTCATACTTTTGTGACCACATCGTGTCACGATACTAAGTGAGTGTGTGATGTTATTTGTGACCACACCGTTTTGCGATGCTTATTGAAAATGTCTAATATTATTTTTGACTACACCGTGTCACGATACCCATTGAATGTGTCCAGCTTTTTGTGACAACATCGTGTCGCGATGCCTAGTGAAAGTGTTTTCTGCTTGATGTGACACTCTGTAGCGCGATTTCTCTTGAAAGAAATGATGTTTTGTGTAACAACATCATGTCGTGAGCCTAATTTATTTTAGTTCCGAGGCCATTTATGACTATTGGGATATCTTAGATGCTGATGAATCATTGACGGTCCTCGGCTACATTTATCTGGTGACGTCCATCACTTCTCCAGGAAGCCGTCCCTAATTTAGTAGTGAAAGACTAAAGGGAAGATAGCTTGGGCTACTCTTTTTACCAACAAATAGTGGGATTGATCGAAACATTATAACGTCCACAGAGCTGAAAGGGCGAGCATATCCAGCGATAGGTATCGTAACTCGCACTCCACAGAGCGCCCTAATCATGGGGCCTTGCCAGGCTCGAATTATCTATTCAAATACTTAAATTTAATAGTCATTATGTGGTAGAGGGAGCCACGAGAACTAGCAAGAAAAATCTCATCAATAACGTCATATATAAATGAAGAGACGGGAAGAACGCCATTGTTCCTCCCATGGAAAAGACACAATTAATGAATGTCAATATGTAACAGCCGTACTATCAATTGACCAAACAATGCTGCAATATATAGAACATTAAATAGCACTTTAACCCACAGGTGTCGCTAAGTGCTTAAAACATGTCTAGCGCGGGAACATTCGGCGTTTTGCTGTGATATCGATTGCAGTTTTCTATTCTGATTTCTGGAGAAACGTGCTGGGAGTTCGGGACATAGGTTTCATGTGCGAGCAATGCTTCTGCTTTAACCAGGAGAATCCAGAAGTTATGTTCTGCCAATCTTCCATCTAAATTAACCATTCATAGTAAGATAAGGGCAATAAAGTATTCGAGTTAACAGAGCACGTGTTAAGTATTATTTTATTATTATGTTTTTAGCGGTACAACAGTGAAGGTTAAAAAATCAAAGTAAAAGTGTGTGTTTTCTTATAGCAAAGCCACATCGGGCTATCTGTTGAGCCCACCGAGGGAAATCAAACCCATAATTTTAAGGTTGTAAATCCGTAGACATATCGCTGTACCAGCAGGGGGCAAAGTAAACGGCTCTGATTAAATCATTTTACTGGTAGCTCATAATATAATTTCTAATGCTGTTGCATAAGAAAAATCAAGTTGAAAGTAAGTAATTAATTTTGGGAATTTTAAACTGTCGATTCATGAGCCCTCTAACGAATGAAAAGTGCATCATGTTTCTGTTCTGAATTGTATCCATTAATATTGAAGGTTTTTTTCAACCAAACTCCATGAAAATTAATAATCAACGCAGTGATCAGTAAATAATGTTTGTTTGTCTTTCAATACAGTTATACAGCACTCAGTTATCAGTTTGTTGAGGGTTGACAAATGTGCTTAGATTTTACACAAAAATAGTCACTCCCCCTTCCGCCTTTCGAAGCGTTTATTTTAAATTCTCGAAGTTGCAACGCTAAAATGAAGAGTTTGTTTTCTCCTTCTTGCTTTCAATAACTCAATATATGCGGCGGATTAGACGACAACTGAAAATGACATTCATAGAAAAGTCCCGACTTGTTTCTCATTCAATAACTGCTGAACGGTAATCAAGATGGCGACTTCTAGTGAGGTAGTATTCCGTTCCGATGTGTCGGTATTTGGGTATTGTTGTTAAATACCCAGGAGGGTCAGGTACATTTGACCTCTTCCTCCTTCCTGAACATTCATAGCATCAAAACAGTTTACAATTTTTGTTATTATTATTTTATTATTATTATTATTATTTTTATTTATTTATTTTTTATAGCTTTGGGCCAGAGTAAAAGTATAACTTGATGCTCAGGCCCATTTCAGGGCTCTTTTTTTTTTTTTTTTTAAGAAAGAATGCTACTACTACTCCGTGTAGTAGCACGCACACCCACACAAATAAGAGTAAGTATATTAATATGTTAATAATAATAATTATATGATAAATAGTTATTAATTAAGGACTAAGAGTCTAGTGCATAGTGGCCAGCTTGAGTTACATTACTTAAATATAAGTTAAAAGGGGAGAGGTATTTAGGACTATTTTTATCATGTACGTGATATCTGTCGAGATCACACATTAATTCATTTTTATGCCAATTCTTATTGAAATATTTTAGAGTGTTATGCAGGAGTCTTTCAGATATTGTGTCTATGTTTGCATACTTGTGCAAGAATGTGGTTGAGGTGCTACGTGGTACTTTATAAGCAGAAGTTAGTACTGAATTTTGTATACGTTGAAGTTTCTGTATGTGTGTAGGTGCTATGTTAATCCATGCAGGTGATGCATATTCTATTGTTGGTCTAATGTACGTTTTGTAGATTTTAAGTATGTTTGCTGGTGATGTTCCTTGGTTTTTACCTGAAAGACTTCTTACATAATTTGCTCTTTTCCAGATTCGTGTCAGTACATTTTTTATGTGTGGTATCCACGTTAATTTTGAGTCATAGGTTAGACCTAGGAATTTAGCAGAAGTAGCAGTCAGTAAAAGTGATCCATTCATATATAGTTTTGGTGGATCTTTTTTTTAGCTTGTTCCGTCTGCTGAATAATATAACTTGGGTTTTTGGGATATTGATTTTGATTCGGTATTTCTGGCTGTATTCTTCAACGCTGTTTAGGACTGGCTGTAGGTTCGTTGCTGCTATCGATGGAGTGGGGGCACTTTGTTTGTTTTTGAATTTCGCGCAAAGCTACTCGAGGGCTATCCGTGCTACCCGTCCCTAATTTAGCAGTGTAAGACTAGAGGGAAGGCAGCTAGCCATCACCACCCTCCGCCAACTCTTGGGCTACTTTTTTACCAACGAATAGTGAGATTGACCGTCACATTATAACGCTCCCACGGCTGAAAGGGCGAGCATGTTTGGTGCGACGGGAATTCAAACCCGTGACCCTCAGAATACAGGTCAAACACCCACCTGGACATGTCGGGCCGGATAGTAATAACTGGTTGGATATGAGGAACATCAACAACTCTGATCTACGTAACACACTGCCCAAGAGTTGGTGAGGAGCTGTTTTAACTAACTAACTGCCTTCTCTTCATTCTCTTACTATCAAGTTACAGATGGTTAGCGCAGTGATGCAGTAGAAGTGTGGTTCCTAAGACGAATGCTTAAATTATCATGGGACACACATACAAGTAATGAAGTCGTTATATAAAAAGGCCAAGACTGAAGGAATACTGTGGAAAACGTTACCAAAGAAACAACGGAATTTTATTGGACGTATAATGAGAAAAGGATAGATTAGAAACCCTCATTATGACAGTAAAAATCCCAGGAAAGAAAAGTAAAGGAAGAGAAAGACAGATGGTGTTGTCAACAGTTGCTAAGAAACTAGAAATAACTATTATAGAAATGATAAGAACATGGAAGGCATGGATTAGTGGAACTCTATGTTCACAACTCTCTAGAGAAAACAAACAGCCTTCGTGTAGTTTTAAGAGAAATTCAAACCAAACCAAATCTTTTTTTACGGAAAACTTCTTATGACGAGAGTTGTAGTTTTGTGCAACAATACAAGGTTGTTTATTATCAAATTAAACACGATCGACGACGTAGAAAAGATTCCAATAAAAGCATAATAAGGGTGTTGCTCATTGGTTAGCGGCATATCAAAGTGTCAAATAACATACTCTTCAGTGCCAGCCGTGGGCATGGTATAAAAGTAACTCTTAATTGCATCTTTTGGTTCAAATAGTCAGTAAAAGCCTCTGTGGAAATCGATGTTGCTGACTGCCTACCCTTTGATTGGTGTTTCAAAATATTGAATTGCTATACCCAAACCATCAAGACCTATGACCTAATCCATAGCTTAAGGCTTCATTCAGTTGAAAGATATGCTTGTGGAGAGCCGTTATTAGTATTAGTTGTGTGTGTTAACTGATTTTCTACTCAATAAATTAGAGTTGTATCGTTTATTAGGGGGTTCAGTTGTTGAACTGGCAAATGTAAAAGCGTATACAGCCGAATAAAAATGTACATTTATTTTCTAGAAACGACATTTCATATTTTCAAACGGTATCTTATGCGACACTTGAGTTAAAAGATCAGGTCAGAAATCCAAATATTTAGTTACAGAAATCCCTAGTGTAGAACCTCTGATCTGAAGGATATGGAGTTTCCACAATTTATAGGGTTATTCTTAACCAAATATCGGCATTGATTGTCACTTTTCTAATGTGCGCACTGTTGAAAGTATGGAATGTGTTCAGTAGCATATTGGACCTAGGACCTTTCGATACGCAGCCCGACACGCCAACCACAGTAATATGCATGGCTCACTTAAAGGTGGAATTACTCACTTTATAAGATAAAAAATCACGTAATACTTTCAGAGGATTCGATTCCAAAATGTTGAAAAAATTACTTTAAAATGAGACAGTTCCCTTTTAAATGTTGCATTTTCCAAATTTCAACCTAAAAAAGTACCAACAAACAGATACTTTCAGACCACCCAACCCATGAGTCGTTTCTAGTTCTATACTTATAAAAAAGATAAAAAATGTCTCTCCAGTGGCACGGCAGTATGTGTACTGACTTACAACGCTTTGTGCTTAGTTACAAACAACAAAATAAAAGTAGTGTAACTGATTACATCTTACACGGTAAGGAACGTTTTAAGTTTAAATCCTATTGGTTAATTTTACCCCCTTCCACCAAAAAACAAGAACAACAACAAAAAGTAGTATCCCAAACAGTGCTCTAACATTAAGCTTATATTAATCTGCCAGTACCAGATAATAGCTGATGGAATTTCTAAGTCATAAGCTTATTATTTTTTCGTACTTAGTTTGAATGTTTCCTAAAATATTGGCTCGGTATGGCCAGGGGGGTTAAGGCGTTCGACTCGTAATCCGATGGTCGCGGGTTCGTTCAAATTTTCGTCGCACCAAAGATGCTCGGCCCTTTCAGCCGTAAGGACGTTATAATGTGACGGTCAATTCCATTATTCGTTGATAAAAGAGAAGCCCAATAGCTGACGGTTAGTGGTAATAGCTAGTTGCCTTCCCTCTAGTCTTACACTGCTAAATAAGGGACGGCTAGCGCCGATAGCTCTCGTGTAGCTTTGCCCGAAATTTAAAACAAACAAACATCTAAAATGTTTTTCTAAAAAAATGCTGTCATTTTCATGCGGTTTGCTTAAAATTAAACATAAAGCTACCAAATGGGTTATCTGTGCTGTATCTACTACCAGTATAGAAACTCGTTTTTTTAGCTTTATAATCCTCAAGATTTATCGCTGTGACACTTGTTTTGTTTCTTTGCACTAAATATTTTAATATCTCCACATGACATAGAGATACTTATTAGGAGCTAGTGTGTTTGGAAAAGCTTGTCACGTGGGTAATACGCACTTTTTAGTGGTATTTCTAACTTATAAGGAACGATAAGGAAACACTTTTTTTACCAACGTTTCGGTGGGCTGATAACAATAATAAAATTCGCTCAAATATTTGTTAGAAACTACAGTGTCTAAATAACTTGTGGTACACAAAACAACAGACTATAATATTTCTAGTATTATTTAAATTATTCTTTATTAATTTAATTGGAAAACATTGTGAAGGTAATGAGGTGTATTATCCACTACAGTTGCTTGTTTAAAGGCAAGGCTATACAATGAACACTGTGTCTGAGACACATGGGAAATTTGCAGACGCAAAAATAATTACTACATATCTTTAAAACTCTCTCTAGTAAACAATAGAAAACATACTATGTTAAAATATCAAAGCATAGTTCATAACACCTTCCCTCTTTGTATAAATAGTAAGAAAATCGTCCTTCACGAATAACAATATTATTTTGATATAACACTTGTTGAATTAAGCATATTTTACAACAATACTCAAGAGTCCCCACTTAAAAAAACAACAATAATCCATCAACAATACAAGAAGCATATAGAATAGTCGAAAACCGAAATTAAGCGTTTAAAAACAGTTTGGTATGAAAGGAGTGATTATTAAAAACAACAAAAATCTCTTGAAGCAAAACGAACTACAAAACATCCTCTTTAGAAATGGAGAAATATACATTAATAAAGCGATATAGTTTGAAGCCATTACTTAGTAGCTACGTGTATGTTTCAATGCGAAAATGGTTCGAAAAAAATTATAAAATAAAATGAAAGATAAATATACAGAACATACAATATTTACACTTGAGTTTGTTGGTGTCTTTCATTAGTGCAAAAAGGGCCTGCCTCACTTTTCGATACACATAGAGAACGAAAAATGAATGGTCAGTATAAACATTGCCTGACCCTATGCGGACATTGATCTTTCTGTCCCATAACGTGTCAACAATCCAAGTTTCAAATTAGCGTGAATCTAAATTTAAAATAATAGAGAAAACGCTATTAGCAAACATTTCCTCTGTATAACACTTGCAGCCAACTAAGCCACAAAAAAACCTTGCTACCTTTGCGTGCAGGCCGACACGGACAGTGGTCAGAGTACTGACTGTCCATCCGTCTTTACTATGCGTTCGGTTTTCAGGTGTCCAAAAGTGGGTGCACTTTTGCCAAAAATAGAAATCATTAGGCTTAAAATGAATAGTTCTGAGTTCTGTAGACTATATGACATACAGTATGATCTATGCTGATTAGTGGGGAGTTGGCAATTTCACACATTATTGACCATTCTCCTGACACCTGCAGGCAGGTAGTGGTCAGGGCTTAATTGTTGTCAAGTGCTCTCTCATCGGTGCATGCGCAGGGTAACGTGAAGGGAAACTCGTTTCCTAGTAATACTGTACTTTGACACATTCTATTGTACGTTAACTATAGGAAAACTCAGTTTTCAAACATCTCCAAAGTACTGCTTTTCACATTCTTGGTATTTCAGTGACGTCAGCCTACATTCGTCAGAGTAGACTTTTCCAACTTTTCTCGTCCGTACTTTGCAGGCTGTCCAGCTCTGCCAACACAACAGTTGACTTCTCTCAAATAATTCTCTTGTTTTTCTTGTCCAAATTGTGCATTTTACACAAGGCATTTTTTTCGAATGTTTATCATACATAATTGGACACCTGCCTATATACATACAACATCCTTATTTGTTATTTGCATAGTTGGATATTCAAACTAGGGTTAGGGGAACAGTTACAAGTTGTAGCATGCTATTTCTCTTTTTAGCTTTAACAGAGTGACTTTTAACCACAGCACTCCTTTGTTAGCACGAAGTACAAATAAAAAGTTTAAGACAGAGGATGTTATGAAGAGAATTACAAGAGTTATTACAATAACACCATAACTATACACAATTTTCTGGTGTTCTTTCTGTCTCTTTACTATATATCTTCTGTCACGTCTCTAATTTTATACAGATATTGTTTTGTTCATTCTTGTAAATCAGATATTATTATTGGTTTAATTCAAAATTATAAATTGTCCATGATGCTAACATCTATATACGTGTATCTATCTATTATTAACAGCTACTAACTGTCTAGGTTCTCGAGCTGTCATTAGTGTTAGTGTTCTAGGTGTCTAACTATTATTAACAGAGCGAACTGTCTAGGTGTTTGAGCTATCAACAGTGTTAGTGTTGTTCTAGGTACGTAACTATTATTAACAGCTACTAACTGTCTAGGTTCTCGAGCTGTCATCAGTGTTAGTGTTCTAGGTGTCTAACTATTATTAACAGAGCGAACTGTCTAGGTGTTTGAGCTATCAACAGTGCTAGTGCTGTTCTAGGTAGGTAACTATTATTAACAGAACTAACTGTCTAGGTGTTCGAGCTGTCATCAGTGTTAGTGTTGTTCTAGGTACGTAACTATTATTAACAGAACTAACTGTCTAGGTGTTCGAGCTATCAACAGTGCTAGTGTTTTTCTAGGTACGTAACTATTATTAACAGAACTAACTGTCTAGGTTTTCGGGCCATTATCGCTCACTGTTCTGAAAAGTGATGGCTAGCAGAAAATAATATGTACGTATTTCTATACTTCAAAAGATAAGAAAGTTCATGGTTATTTGGCAGCGCCACGACGTGACTAATAGTTCGAATTACAGAATGAGTACAATCTCTGTACGGTTAGTAATAGAAGGAGAGGCTGGTTTAACGTTTGGAAGCAAAGGCAGGTCACGCGATCACTTCATTTTATCTTTGCTTTTGAAATATGTTATAACTGACTGTAGGTGACACGTGTTTGTTTTTCAAGTATCTTTAATGATATACTTGTAAAAACAAACAAACAAGGTTGTACATTCATATGACAAATTCTAAATCAAAATACTTAGGTAAAAATAACTAAACCAAATATCATTGTTATTGTGTACCATTCTATTAGGTTCCTATTTTAACAGGGCTTGGTATGGCTAGGATATTTTGGCGATGGGTGATGATGACTACCTGCCTTCCTTCTTATCTTACACTAATAAATTAAGGACAGCTAGCACAGATAGCTCTCGTGTAGTTTTGCGTGAAACTGAAAACAAACAAATATTTACAGGTACTAAAGCATACCTCACAACTGAAAAAGTCTTCTAATTCGGGCAATAATAGCTGGCCATTCAAACTTCCAGACTTTCCGCCATGTTGAGTGGGTAAAGTGATGTGATGCAAGTAATATTTTTTCTATTATTACGCGTGAATTGCTACTGCTGTCTGATTTATTGTCCTGTGTCAACTGCTGTCTGATTCATTGTCCTGTGTCAACTGCTGTCTGATTCGTTTTCTGTGTCAGCTGCTGTCTGTGTCATCCATTGTCATGTGTCAACTGCTACAGCTGTCTGTCTCATTGTATAGTACCATGTAGTACTAAGTTTGTATGGCATTGGATTTGAAATTATTTATTCAAATGAAACTTAACTAAAAGTACATAATACTTGATGGCACCAAGCCTTATCAAAACATTTACACGTTTGGGTGAGCCACAGTTTTCAAATTATGTTAGATTACTTTCAAAGATCAGATTTTGAAGGGTTTTGTTTTTTAGGGGAATCTAAGATACATCTAATTACATAACTACATAGTTAAGTCATCGACTTCTGTGTGGGATTGTCCCTTGTAGTTTCTACTACATAAGAAATAAGAAAATTTCGTGAGTTTTCTCGCTTTTATGATTGTCTTATTTGGAGCAGCCCCCCAGTGGCTTAGCGGTATGTCTGCGGACTTACAATACTAAAAACCGGGTTTCGATACCCGTGGTGGGCAGAGCACAGATAACCCATTGTGTGGCTTTGTGCTTAATTCAAAACAACAACAATAACAACATGACTACGCTCCTTTTCTCTGTGCAGGTCGGATTTCACATGACCTTTACACTGGGATGTTTCTGGAACACGACGTCATGTAATATAGTGGAATTTAATTGGTAACACTCAACAACTTTCCATGGTGACCATTTGATAAAACAGGAATTGAAAATCTTTTCAATGAAAGTATAATAATATTTGTAAAAGTTTAAGTAACTTTTTGAAGTGCCTTCATATTGGATTATTTGAACAATTTTTAATCGCTTATTCGCACACAAGTTGCTGCAATATAAGGAAATATAAATTATCATACTATTGATAACTAAATGTTACATTATTCTTAGGTCCAAACTAACGTTGTCGAATCACTTTTATTCTTTTTCTTGCTATACCTTTATGCGTGTGTTTTCTTATAGCAAAGCCACATTAGGCTATCTCCTGAACCCACCGAGAGGAATCGAGCCCCTGATTTTAGCGTTGTAAATCCGGAGGCGTACCGCTGTACTAGGGGGGGGGGGGCTCTTGCTATACAGGTCGTGCAATAGTTACGTTAATTTCGTTTTGAAGGGAGGAGGGAGCAAAGTGGTTCCAAGTTGCAGAGCTCGTGGCTCGTTCTGCACACACACACACAAACAAAACAACAAAAATCGTGCTTCGTACTTTGGGCCTATGAATGTGTTATAAGAATGGCAATCAAATCCCATTTTTTGATCTGACAAGTGTAACCCAGATGTTGGCGGTAGGTTAGTGTTGACTAGATGCCTTTCTTCTTGTCTTTTTTACTCTCAAATCAGAAACGACTTGCGCTGATAGTTCTCGTGTTGCTTCACATGGAATTGAATTATACAACAACAGCAAAAAAAAAAAAAATCATAGGGCGTAGCGTTTGTTTCTTTAGCCAATGAAATTGGTTTTCGTGTCATTTTTACACGACGATGACATACTTTTGGTTTTCAATGTACTAGAAAAAAAACACAACAAATTCAACCAGACACGTGTCAAGGAAAATCCGAATGTTTTGTTAGAGGTGATTTCGCAACAGTTTGTGACGTACTTACTTTTGTTTTTTTATTGCTCTAATAGCGTAGGTACGTCTCGTAAGAATAATCCACGTGCAATAGTTACGTTGGTAGAATAAATATAAAACGTAATCAAAAATTTCAAGGTAAACTTTACTTTTTTATTTTACTTCGGGTTCATCTATATATTCAAACACTCAGACGTTGCAATATTACTGACGTTTTGTAGTTTTGTTTATTGTAATTTTAGGAAATTAGTGCCGCCCCCAGTGGCTCAGCGGTATGTCTGCGGATTTACAACGCTAAAAACTGGGTTTCGATACCCGTGGTGGGCAGAGCACAGATAGCCCATTGTGTAGCTTTGTGCTTAATTCAAAACAACAACAAATTAGTACCTCGCTGGTACAGTGGTAAATCTACGGAATTACAACGCTAAAATCAAAGGTTTGATTCCACTTGGTGCACTCAGCAGATAGCCCGATGTGGCTTTACTGTAATTAAAACGAACACACTTAGAAATTAAGCATTATTGGTACAAATAGGATTCTGTGGAGGGACAAACGTGCCAAAAAATCGAATGGCAAGAGGAAAACGCACTAAACACAGAAGGAACAATGTGCTGTTACAAAACGCTGCACTAAACACAAAAGGAACAATGTGCTGTTACAAAACGCTGCACTAAACACAAAAGGAACAATGTGCTGTTACAAAACGCTGCACTAAACACAGAAGGAACAATGTGCTGTTACAAAACGCTGCACTAAACACAGAAGGAACAATGTGCTGTTACAAAACGCTGCACTAAACACAGAAGGAACAATGTGCTGTTACAAAACGCTGCACTAAACACAGAAGGAACAATGTGCTGTTACAAAACGCTGTAAAGAAACAACGTGGTAAACGCAGAATGACATAGAGGGACAACGTTTGCTTTGTTTGTATTTGAATTTCGCACAAAGCTACTCGAGGGCTATCCGTGCTAGCCGTCCCTAATTTAGCAGTGTAAGACTAGAGGGAAGCCAGCTAGCCATCACCACCCTCCGCCAACTCTTGGGCTACTTTTTTACCCACGAATAGTGAGATTGACCGTCACATTATAACGCTCCCACGGCTGAAAGGGCGAGCATGTTTGGCGCGACGGGGATGCGAACCCGCGACCCTCAGATTACGAGGTCGCACGCCTTAACACACTTAGCCATACCGGGCCAAGAGACAACGTACTAAACGCAGAATGATAAAGAGGGGCAACATTTTAGACTAATTAATTAATCAATCTATTACACTGCAAACCCCCTCTTCGTTGGATAACACTATATTCAATAATTCATCGTCTTCTGTCACACAGTAAGGTTTTCCACTTTTTACAGCATACTAGAGTTATGGCCGTTTCTGAAATCCAAAACCAGGTCGTATCGAACAAATTTCTTGTGTATGCATGTTACAAATAATTATTATATCTATAGATAAATATCATTCCGTGTTGTTGATTTTCGTGCGTGTGTGTGGATGGGACATACATGAAAATAAATATGTGTTGCCCGACGAAACTCATCTCGAGGGTCACCTATTTAGTTTGATTACATATCACACCACCTATTGCCAGAAAACTAAAACACGTGCACTGAAGCATTGAATCAACTTGCGTTTATTAGTTATGGTATGATGCAATGAAACGCGTATTTTATTGTTAACAGGCTAAACACTCCTTGTTCTCTACCTATAACACATATAATATATGCCAAGGACGTCTTGTTTTTATGTCGAGAAATCAAACACTGTTCGTCGAAGCCTCGCAAAGTTCGGGTTTTGAAAGAGTACTGAAAGTGGTAATAGGTACACGCATGTCCGTACATGCATTACTCGTACACACTTAATATACATATATATACACGTGTACGTATGTGGTGCGTAGCAGGTACTAAACATGTGAAATAAAACTTATTAACGTTAAGCACGCTGTCAAATAATTACCTAAGGATACTTTCAGAATAGCCTCAGTAACTATTTAAAACTTTGTTTAAGTTTCTTTTCGTGGAAGACGTAAGCTGAGCAGTACATTTTATACAAAGAACTAATTACATGAAACAATCGAAGATTTAGTGTCACAGTCAGCTTCAAACGAAGTTATAAATTTTGAAATTTGTTGTAAGATATTAAGTTGCAAAAATAATTGAAATTTCACAAATTACGCATGGGAATTAATTAATCTAATTGAGCTGTTGGGTCGTGACGTAACCAAATTTGCATAATTTTACTGACGTATTGTAACCAGTTTTGTTTTTTTAATTTCGCGCAAAGCTGCACGAGGGCTATCTGCGCTAGCCGTCCCTAATTTAACAGTGCAAGACTAGAGGGAAAGCAGCTAGTTATCGCCACCCACCGCCAACTCTTGAGCTACTCTTTTACCAACGAATAAGGGGATTGACCGTACCATTATAAAGGCCCCACGGGTGAAAAAGCGACCATGTTTGATGTGACAGGGATTCGAACCTATAACTCTCAGATTAAGAGTCGAGTGTCTTAACCACATGGCCAATACGTTGTTAGGCTCATTCGTACATGATCATGTGTGTTTGCGTGTTATGTCGATTAAATTCATTTAACGTTTAGTGAATTTGTGAAGGAATATCATTTTATTTTTATAAATATTTACTTCGAGTGTTTCTAGTCCTCTGGTGAGACAGCAGTAAATTTTGTATTTACAAAGCAAATATCAGGTGTTTATTTCCCCTCAATGGAAGTAACAGACAATTCGATATAGCTTTGTCGAAAGATAACATATACATACACTAGCGCCTCTGGTGGCGAACCACTTGTCATTCAAATCTTCAGTAATAAAAGCAAGTAACAAAACATCTCCATTACACTGTTGGTATTATTTCATATTTAGATCACGGACTTCACGCAAATGTTTTTTCAGGGAGATTTGGTTTTGTTGTGTTTCCTTATTTAATATCGATAATGGTGAGTTTTTATCGTTTGTTAAATGAAGCTAGTGTAGATTGTAACAAAAATCAAATAACTTTTTTCTCTGATAATAATGTGAGAAACAGAAGTGTATCGTCTAGTAATAACAGTGTAGAGATGCCTTATCTACGAAAACGATAAACAAAGTTACAAAAACTTTGATGTTCGATAATAATAGTAACAAAACGTATCACAATTTCCTGTTGTTTTTAGCATATACCCTGAATCTCTTATCGTATAAATATAAATTGTGGAAGTACACTACATACACTACATAAATTTGCAAATCTACAAAGAAAAAAGAGGGAATTCTCAATAGCCACGGCAGTAATTTGAGCTCAAAACAGTCAAGAGATGGAGCTGTGAGCAAAAGTTCGTACTTAGAGGTATTTTATGAGCCGTTGTGCCGCAGGTAAAAAAAAAATGATTAAAATGGTTTACAAGAATATACAACAAAACAACGTTTCGCAACGTTTAAAGGACGTCATCATTTACCGGTAACCAATGAAAAGGAAGCACTCGTACTGTATTTATATTTTAACTGTCAATAAGTACGCTTACATATTCCCCATAACTGGCTACAACGACTACAGCATCGACCTGAAGTATTCAATCAACATTTATAAGTTCACTCAATGTAAAAAACAACAACAAAATAAAAACTATAAAAAAGACAACCTTAATCCTTTCAGATACATATAATTGGTAGCAAGTTCCAATCGGAAGCGTGCACAATATTTTTTTTTAAATGCGTTTCAACAGTGTCAAGCCACGAGGCCAATTAATCTGGTGGATTAACGTGAAGAGTCTTCGTATTTGTTTGCCCCCCAGTGGCTCGGCGGTATGTCTACGGACTTACACACTAAAAACCGGGTTTCGATACGCGTGGTGGGCAGAGCACAGATAGCCCATTGAGTAGCTTTTGGCTTAATTCTAAACAAACAAACAAAATCGTATTTGTTTAAAGCAGCCCAAAACTAAGTAAACAGTTACTTTTGTTCGGAGACCCAACGTGGCCATGTGGTTATGGTACTCGACTCGTAAATCCGAGGGTCGCCGGCTCGAATACCCGTTACATCAAACATGCTTGCCGTTTAAGACGTGGGGGCGTGAAGATGTTGCGGTGAATCCCACTATTCGCTGGTAAAGCAGTCGCCCAAGAATTGGCAGTGGGTGGTGATGGTGACGAGTAACTGTCTTCCCTCTGGTGTTAACTTAGGGACGGCTAACGCAGACAGCCCTCGTGTAGCTTTGCGCGAACTTCAAAAACAAATACACGAATAAACAATACTTAAGTTTGGTTAAAACTCCAGTAGAATAGCACGTAAGAGGAGTGATACCCCCAAATATTTCATAATAGGGGCAGAGATGTCTTTCCGTCCCTGCATTTTCAAAATCAAATAACAGAAACCGTCCATTAAAATGTGTAATCACATGCATGGAAAAAACACAAGCTGTGTGTAAGGCAGTTACTGAGCAGAACAAATATTATAAGATGGAAACTGGACAAACAAATGTATTTTCAAGACAGTTGGTATGAGTACAGAATGACAATGACCTGAAGACGACCTCTGGCAGATCAAAACGTTGCTCTGCACTTTATTTTAGTTGAAGTTTTGATACCCATACCAGTAGTCTTGAAAATAGATTCTTATTTCAAGTTGGTTTTCTCGTCATCACGGATGAGCAGACAAACAAAGCAACAGTACTTTGTTACAATCAGTGATGACCATAAAACCCACGTGATGGCCGAAGAAGGTCGAGACGTTCATCGCTCATTTACATACAATTTTTCTCAACCCAAACCAGCCCTTTTTACATATATAGTACTTTGTTATTACGATATACATGCAACGTGTTACAAATTTATACAATAGGATATTAGTATTGTTAACGTCATCAAAAGTAAGCTGTTAAACTGATACCATTGTTTTATTCATTTAGTTGTCTTCAAAAATGATACAATTAGTTATAAACATTACACACAAACATTATTTCTGCATAAGCTCTTACCTTTTCGAAAACGCGTTTATTTATTATTATTATTATAGTCATTTTAATAAAACTTGGCTGTCCAATCAATTAATGACCGTTACAATAGAAAGCTAAATAGCAGACTGCTCAAAAGCTCGAAACAACACGTCATTCTCTGTCGGAACCAATGCTGCTGCTCTGTTGGAAACGAAACATTTGCTTTGTCGTCGAAGTACATAACGCAATGATATCACTTGTATACAGAAGTGCTATGACTCCCTATGCAATAAAGTCACGCGGTTCATTGGTTCTGACCTCTCTCGGAAAATGAATTTCTCCTGTCGAAGAGGAAAGACTGGTCAACAGTTTCCACTTTACATTCATCTACTAATGCCAGAACCAAGGTCAGAGGTAACTATTTTTGTTCTGTGGTGAACTGACCATGCACATAGTTGGTGACATTCCCCTACAGCTACTGTTAAGTGTTCGAAGTGATATAAAGTGAGATCAATCAGCCAGAATCTATAATCATCGATCCAGAATATTTATGGGCATATTTCGAGCACCATCCAGTTCTAAAAGAGCAAGGGTGCAAAACACTTAGTTAATATGTCCAGCACCGGAGGACGTGGTCACTGTCATCATCATTGGACAACTGAGTTTCTTTCTTATGTCTTCTTTTGTATAAATAATTTGTTTGAACTTTAGACATATTGAAGCATAATTTCACTGTTTGATTACATTACTGTGACAAGATGAAATGTTGAAACACGTAGATGTTAAGTATACCACAACACAAAACTGCCAGAGAAATCCTTTTATATATTCATCTGAGATTTTAAAGACAGTAACTACATTATAGAAAGTATTTTGTTGTTGTTGTTTTTTAATATGATATTTCTGTGAACACTGAAAAATGATGTACCACTATTGTAATTATCTAAATGTAAACATATAGAGTTCTTTCTCTCAGGGAAAAATGACAGTGTTAAAAGTTAACTGTTGTCTACTGAGGTAGTCACACCTAGTTTGATTTGACAGCCTTGAGTGGAGCTGAACGAAAATCGTAGCCTCTTGAGTGACTAGAGAGTGTTGACCTGGGAGAACAGAAATTGTACATTTTTCTCCCATGTTCAACTCGGCCTGGCATGATCAGCTGGTTAGAGCGCTCGACTCGTAATCTGAGGGTCGCAGGTTTGAATCCCCGTCACACCAAACATGCTTGCCTTTTCAGCCGTGGGACATTAAAAGTGAAGGTTAATCTCACTATTCACTGTTAAAAGAGTAGCCCAAGAGTTGACAGTGGGTGGTGATGACTAGCTGCTTACGTTACAAATTAGGAACAGCTAGCGCAGATAGCCCTTGTATAGCTTTGCCTGAAATTCAAACGCGTAACGCCTGTTCATCTTTCGCTGACTATATCACAGAGTTTAATCAACATTTTTCACATGTTACTATTCTGAGGGTCATAAGCTAAGTGTTTTTAAACCTTTGATTGATTAATTTTATATGTGTATGACCGCAGTTTATTAGTATTTTAATGTTAAGACATTTTTTTTTCTGAAGGTTAAGACCATTGAAGTCCATTGTTGGGAATAACTACATTCAAGGTAAAAAAACAAACAAATAAGGTTAGTCTATAAGAATGCGCCGAGCCAAAACTTGTTTTTATTTTAGTGAGAGAAAATGTAATGTTGTTAAGCCTTTGTTTACTAATGAAACAAAAAAAAAGGCAAATTCCCACAATGACATAGTGATTCGATTTTTATTCTTGCTAACTGGTGAATAGAGTTTTGGAGAAATATCGAGTTAAAATTTTCTTGGCGAGATCGTATTGGAAATTACACTTTGTTTGCCAAATTTGAGGGAAGTTGGTTGTGTACAAAGAAGAAATAGCAAGCGAGACATCTAACACAGGCAGCCTTCGGTTGCCAAAAGAAACGAGACGGGTACGTCAACTAATGTTTGGCCTAAATTAACCTTGGGTTTCATTTCTATGCTTTTAAACACGAAGCTACACACAGAGATATCTGGGCTGTGCCAACCACAGCCATCGCTGTAAGCCTTCAGATTGACCGCTGAGCCGCTGGAAATAGTGTGGTTAACCTACGCATTACAACCCTTCAGGCTGAAAGGACGAGAATGTTCGGTGACGGGAAGTGAGTAATCGATTGTGAGTCGCTCGCCCTAATGACCAGGATGTGCGAGGTCCACTCAGACTGATAACATGTAGTCCTTTTCTTTCTCACCTCATTCCTGCTAGCTCAGCGGGCTCATAACACTAAAAACCGGATTTCGATACTTTCGGTGGGTTGAACACAGATGGCCTTTTAGAGGAAAGCCACACTGAACTATCTGCTGTGTTCACCACGGGGAAACGAACCTCGAGTTTTTTTTTTGTTCTAACTCTGTAGACTTTTCGCAGTCACAATGGTGGATCTCGTTTTGTAGCTTTGTGCTCTTGACAACAAAAGCTGTAGCAAATTTGATTATTTCAAGGTTAACAAAGCACATTCAGTATCAACTGGCCACAAGAGTTTAATGGGAATTTCACGTGTCTTCTTAAACTTAAACTGTTTCTTTTGTTTTATTTTAACTTACGTAACGTTTGGTGTATTGGCCATCATAGTTTTCACATGTTTTTCTTTATTTTCAACCAGTTTTACGTTTCGGCAATTATAGTCATCATACGCTTTCAAGAGTCCTCAAACAGTTTTATGTATAGTTTTATAATAGTCATCATACGCTTTCAAGAGTCCTCAAACAGTTTTATGTATAGTTTTATGATAGTCATCATACGCTTTCCTGTGCCCTCAAATAGTTTCATGTATAGGCCATCATAATTATCACATGCTTTCCTGTGTCCTAAAACATTGAATTCGATGTGAATCTACACAATTAGAGAGACTGAGGGAAACTTCTATCATCATATTTTGTTGTTTTTTAAGGGATTGTGAGGGTAATGGTTGATCTGGGTATTGAAAAAGGGCCATAACACTGTTTAATTCTATGAAGGATGCCATTAAGGGAAAAAAAGCCCATTAGAATTAGTGTTAACTATTTCTCTTCTACAGAAGACAGACTTTTAACGCTTCAGCAGTAGATCACAGCGTTTGTGACGAAAAACGAACAAATTGAGACAAGTTTTGTAACTGAATAGATTGCATACTTCGTTACACCTCGCGTCGCCAAAATCCTGCTTTTTCAAAGGTTGCTTGGAATACTTTAGGGTATGACATAAGTTGAATCTAGCTTTCAGACAGAAGTCGAGGTAAGAGTCCTGTACGCCTTTAAATGGCGTGTTGGTTTTGAACGCCTACATCCTGCGTTTTAATGGTTACTGTTACGATAAGAAAGAACTAATGTAGAAGACAGAAGTAAAAGACCCCCTAACACTATGTCATCAATTTATTAAGTCGTTTTTGTCGTTGTTGTTTTGTACTAAGCACAAAGCTACACAACGGGTTATCTGCGCTTTGCCAACCATGGGTATCGAAACCTGGTTTCTAGCGTAATAAATCCGTACACATTTGTAAAATACTTGCGTATTTCACATATGTGAAATACAATGATAATATGACATTATTAATGAAGTTATATCACGGTAAGTTTGCAACACAATGAATATGAGCTCCCCGTGCTGTCTCCGCTACAGGTATCAAAACTCGGGTTTTAGCGCTCTAAGTCAACAGAACTACCACTGGGTCACTGAGGGAGCGGGTTCTTTGTACTTTCGGAAGGTTGTGATAATAATCTGCTCTTTACCAGAAGTGTCGACATCAAATTGCGTCTCCTCGATCGGTTGTTTAAAGATATCTGCCGTTAGACAGTATAAAAAGGGACAATTGAAATGGAAGACGTCTTGTCATTATGAAAACATTTGTCAACCAACTGCTGGTGACAGACTGGCGAAATATATACAGACATGTCTGTATATATATAAGCGTATAGGGTGGTTTGATTATTACATTTTTGTTTTGTTTGTAAATAGTTTAGGTTCATAATGTTTAAGGTGTTTTGTTAATATAATCGCAATTTGGTTTCACATACACACACACAACTACACGTATAACAACATTCTTTTTTACATTATTTTGTGCTGTAATTTGTGAACGAAATTTCTCACAAGACACTTTCCTTTTTGCTCTACAGTGTTTGGGAGATCATTACTTTGACAGTGTCATTTTATAATCGTGTTTGTTAAAAGTGTTTTATTTTGCGTGCACTGTTTTCGCGTCATGGTGTATACAGGGTGTTCGGAAAGTCACTGTGCACTTATATATTTATTAAGACATGTTTCAATAAAGAATACAGGAGGTAAATATGAACGACAATTATAAATAACGTTGAAAGTGACCCCGTTGGCATCAATACAGGCCTGAATCCTTCTTATTTTGTTTCTAAACACCGCTATTAGTTTCTGGCTTGAAATGGACTGAATGATTACAAAACTGCACAGTGACTTTCCGAACACCCTGTATAAAGCAAAAAATAAAAATGTCTATCTGATATCTAACTACTCACGGGGTCACTGTCAGTCAAACTTTCTATGATGGTGGCTTGGAACAAAGAGTATGTGAGCTCCATTTAGGTCATCATTATTATTATTCAGCATTTATTATATATGACGTTAATTAACGTTAATTACATTAATAGATGGCGCCACGTTCTTACTAACACAACTTTTACATTTTTCGATAACACGATATACATACAATTTTAGAGAAAGGCGTACAGACGTCTTATATATCTCAGAGAGAGCGAAAGCACCTTCTAGAGGAATGCAATAAAAGAAAGGCCGTTATTACTGAAACAATGCATGGCCTTAGGCGAAGCTTCTGCTTTCATAACTAATATAAGGTTGGTACGAAGAGCCCTTCCGTTAATAACACTAACTTCCTACTTTGAATCATCAGCTTTTAACTCCATTCCGTAAGATATTTATGCGACAAATAACTGTCAAATAATTTATCACGCTAAACACTTTGGAAGGACATTAAGAGGGGTTTGTTGAAAGCGAGTAAAAGAAAGTACCCCTAACACCACTATTTTTATCCCTACCTCTTCCTATAAAGTCGCCCCCCACTGGCTCAGCGGAATGTCTGCGGACTTCCACGCTAAAATCCGGGTTTCGATACCCGTGGTGGGCAGAGCACAGATAGCCCATTGTGTAGCTTTGTGCTTAATTCAAAACAATAACAATAACAATCCTATAAAGTCACTTTTACCATCACATGAGGTACACCATGTTTTAAGTATAAATACAATTTATACAGACCTTTAGTGATGAATACAGTAATAATGTGTGACAAATAAATTGTGTTAAAGTTGTGATTTTTATGTTATTTGTCATGACATCTACCCACGTATTTTTTAAGCTCATTACCCGGACAAAGACCGGGTATCTCAGCTTGTGTGTATATATATATATAACAAACACATATCTGTGTACACATTCTCCGGAAGAGATCAGCAATATTAATGTTAAACTAAGTATATATATATATATATATATATATGATTAAAATTATGTTTTAAACACTGAAAGTTGTTGAAGCATTAGAAATGAAAACACCTTATAGTTGTAACAGCCCGACACGGCCATGTTGGTTAAGATGTTCGACTCATAATCCGAGGGTCACGGGTTTGAATCTCCGTCGCACCAAACATGCTCACCCTTTCAGCCGTGAGGGCACTACATTGTGACAGTCAATCTCATTATTCGTTGGTAAAAGAGTAGCTCAAGAGTTGGCGGTGATGACTAGCTGCCTTCCCTGTAGTTTTACACTGCTAAATTAGGGACGACTAGCTTCACGCGAAATTCAAAGAAAAAAACCAAAAACAAACAAACTTATATTTATAATAAATATTCAGATACTAAAGAAGTTGAGAAGAATTGGGGGGAGAATCATTAGTAGTTTACACGATATTTACCCCAAATATTAGGGGAATAAATATATATTTTGGCTGCTTATTTATAGTTAAGCATAAAGCTACACAATTGGGTATCAGAATTGTGCCCTCTATGGGTATTGAAATCTGGGTTTTAGCATTTTAAGAGTGGATAATTATATGTGTAATGTTTGTTTTTGATTATTTAGACGGACTTCTTATTTTATTATATGGCGTGTATGAATATATCCAATGTAATTAGATGAGAGCAGTCTAATTATTTCCGTGTTAACTCATATTTTCACTTGCTGTCACTTTTATGTATATTTATATGTCTATAATTGTGAGTATTGGATATTAGAAGGCTGCAGTATTATTTGATAATTTGGTATTTTGACGTGTATATGATACCATCTTCATCAACAAAGTTTTATTGTGTGTGTTTTTATGTATTTTTATACCACATGCATAATAGCCATTCTTAGGGATTACTTTATATGGACGTTCTAATATCTTTATGTCTTTGTTAAAGGGTTGTCGTTTGTAAAATGTATATATTACGTAGAAGGTATATTTGTATTGTATCATTATTATTTCATGTTATTTTTAAAGGGTTCGATATTTTTGAAGTGTTTTAAATAGGATAAAGGGTTTTACTTCTGTTTTATTCTCGACGCTAAAGTACTTTTATTGCCATTAGGTTTTATTAGGGCAATATACATACATATACATATATATATATTGATTCGCTTTATTACTTTGATTTTCAAAGCTATCTTTCATAAATGGTTTATTACATTTAGTATTTTATTAATTCAGATTTCGAAATTGTAGTTTGATTTTCATGATAGAGGATGCTTTTTAACGTACCATGACGCTGTGATTTTGATTTTGCTTATGGTTAGGCCGGGAATGGCCTATGTATTATGGACCTTGCGGCGCAATGTTTGCGTCCCGTTACTGTAAAATCAAATTGATCTCCACAGTTTGAGGTCATGGGTGAATTATAAAATCCCATCATTTAATAAGATAATATTTGCTCAAGAAATGGCGAAGGGTGCTAATGAGGTTGTTTTTACTTCGTCTGTCAGTTCACAGTTAAGACTAACTATTGCATGTAACCCTTGACTATTACAGGTAACCTTTAATTATTGCAAATAAGCCTTGACTATTGCAGGTAACCTTTGCACTGCTCTTTAATAACCAATCCGAAACAAACAACAAAAACTTGAGAGTCGTGCTTAACTGTCTTATGAATCTGCTATGCAGTGTAAGAGTTTTTACAGGCGCAAGAAATTTTGGTACTAAAGAAACCCGATGATTATTGGATTTTTAGTTATTTGTATATTTGTTTGGTTTAATCTTTAAAACTGCTCGAGGACAAGTCTAATATAATGAGTGAAGAGAATATGGTGTTTGATAAAGTATTATGTTTTCTAGTGACGTACTTCCTTTAGCTTTACATGTGAAATATCACACTTGGGAACTCTGTCTTTCACAGTAGTAACGAGCTTATTTTATGTAAAAGTCACACGTGGTCAAGAAGTGTGTTCTACCTGCATATGTTTCAGCTTTTCTATGGTTGATGTTGTTGGATATTTGCCTACTGCCTCGATACTATTGTTATCTTTAACAATGGGTGACCAGTAACATGAACGGTATAAATTATAAACTAAACTAAGGTTTGAAATTGAAGGCTTAACAAATAATTTATTGGTTTTGCATGAACAAGAAATTATTGTTTTGAATTAAGCACAAAGCTACTTAATGGGCTATCTGTGCTCTGCCCACTACAGGTATCGAAACCCGGTTTTTAACGTTGTAAGTCCGCAGATACACCGTTGAGCCACTGCGGGGCTGTACGAGAAGACCGATATTTTTATCTATTTTTCTTGCATATCGTCTCATGATCTCTCAGTCCAGAATATAAAGAAATATTTTTAGAAGGCATGGATAATTCAAACCTTTCATTCTGTACTTTGGAACTTCTGTCTGACGCTTTCGTATTGTTTTTGTGCATTGAATAAATATACATTTTTCTGCTTTCTTCAAAACTGTATCCAGCGGTTTTCCTTTTAACAAGATCAAGTAAAAATTTTAGTTTTAATTAAATACATTTAATTATGGTTATTATCCCATTCTCTAAGGTTATCAGGGAACTTGAGGATATTAGAATAGTACAGGATGTTCTGAAAGTCACTGTGCTGTTTTAAAAGCAGCAATAACAGCATTCATTCAGTCTATTTCAAGCCAGAAACCGATAGCGGTGTTAAGAAACAAAATAAGAAGGATTCAGGCCTGTATTGATGCCAACGGGGGTCACTTTCAACTTTGTTAACAATTGTCATTCATATTTACCTCCTATTTTCTATATTGAAACATGCCTGTTAATAAACATATAAGTGCACAGTGACTTTCCGAACACCATGTACAATACTTGTTTAAATTCTTTTGACTTATTCCAAAGCTTTACGAATTAAAATTCTTAGACATAGCTTTATTTAGAGTAAAGGAAATAAATCTTTATTTATTTGGTGCTTGGAAACCCAAAATCAGTGTTGTTGTTTTTTAATGGACTCAAAAATCTGAAAAACTGTAGCATATTTTGGTGTTGTGTTTTCTTTCTCTTCTGCTTGAAGGTTTTAGTGTTTATAACCGTAGTTATTTACAAAGTTTTAATATAAATATTTATTTTATTTTATTTTTACAAATGAAAAAAAGCAGCTACTGAAAAATGTAAACATTCAGTAACTTCGGTTTTTATTCAAAACAACATCCACTCCTCCTCAAGATATGCTGACTTTAATATTCTCTTATAATAGAATACCAATCACACCACAGCTGGTTAACACAGTACTGACGAGACATTTCATTGATTATTAGGGTTCTTCAATCTGGCCCAGCATGGCCAGGTGGATAAGACACTCGACTCGTAATCTAAGAGTCGCTGGTTTGAATCCCCGTCATACACAACATGTTAGTCCTTGCAGTCGGGTTGGTAAAAAGAGTAACTCAAGATTTGGTGGTTGGTGGTGATGACTTACTGGCTTCCCTCTAGTTTTATACCGCTAAATGAGGGACGGCTAGCGCAGATAGCCTTCGCGTAGCTTTGCGTGAAATTCAAAATAGAACCAATCTTCAATACAGTTGAGAATGTAGTGATATAATGATCTAGGCATTATTCATAGTCTCAAATAGCTTGAATAACAACTATTTCGATGAAAACTTTATCAAGTCAATGAAATGTAATTATGAAGAATATTCTTAAGTCACTAAACATAAGGGTTAGGTTTTATTAGCAAAATATTTTTATAAAAGTATTTTAATTCCAGGTTTACTATTATATTACTTATTTTCACACGAGTTAATCTATTCATCATCTAGACGGACTGTCGAACCAGCAAGCTGTTCTTCTTGACCCCGGAATGGGTCTAGTGACCACAGCATCAAAGAAAGGGGAATATGATTAGTAAGTACTACTTCGACAAAAAAGGGTACCCTTCCAAGTCCCTTCTATAGCAAGGTGCCCCTAATAAAAGAAAAAAAAATGCAAAGCTGGATTCCATACCGACTATTGCAAAGCTCTGAATTTTTAGAACCTCCATTTTGTTTGGTGTATGTTGGACACGGGTGTTCATGAGATGCACGTTGCCATGACATGAAGTGTTGTCAACAAGTACTTCTCTTCAGAGTTTAAACTGTTAAACATTGCCCACTTATCTTCTGTGTTTATGTTACTGTAAACCACGGAAGTAAAATTACGTTGAAAATAAAAAGCAAAAATGCACCGTTTGTGTCATTAGACTGTTGAAGTACATTTTATTACGGTACTGTCGAGAGTAACAAAGCACGCGCACAGAAATAAGCCGACTAGACGCCTACACCAGAGAAAATAATGTGGAATTTATCAGCGTATGTATCCTACAGCCTTTACAACAAGAATTATACAGTGTAGTAAGATTACACTTTGAGTCTGTAAAAACGTATTTACTACCTTATATGATTCGGAGGCAATTCAATAAACATTGCAAGAATTTGAATGATGGTCATCCTTGTGGAATATTTAGAATATAGCGGTATGCCATAGAAGCCAAACAACGATAACTGTCTGCTTTATTGAGTGCCTATATGGAGAACAAAAAATAAAGGCTTTGCCCTTAATCAGGAACATAGAGATACCTGTTATTGCAAGATGTAATTTAGTCACAAAAGTAGAAATAAAGAGACTGAAAAGGTCTGTCATCAATTGCACCCTACCAGTTATTTTAAGGTGCTCGTTCATTGAAGTTATATGAATATGAAGAAAAATGTATTATACTATTGTACATATCTATATCCAGAAGGACATTCAAACAAATACCTAATCTCTTCAAACTGGATTGGATATAATAGGAAGAGCAGTGATTGAGATTTTATTAAGCCTAAAGTAAGTACTTGAATTATAAAATTAATACTAGTTGAGGAAGAACACAGCTGAATCATTTTATCCTCTATCGTTTCAAATGAGTGACATTGGATTGATAGCTTAGCATATGGAATTAAGACTAGCTTTAAACTTCTAAGATGATCTATCCTCGTGAGGTGTTACTGAAAATATTGTTAATAGCGAGGGCATCCAACTGCTGAAACAATTCTACTCAGTTACGTTTCAGGGATTTAACATGTTTAGTTATGTTCTTTGTGAATAGTTTACTTAAATCACAAGTTTATGTCAATTATTAAAATATCGACATTCTTAGGGACTTGAAGAAAGAGGAAAAGACATTTTAAATTTCTATTTTAAGAATCATGACTTACAGTTCATTGAAGAAATGCTATATTTGTTTTCTTATTAAGCAACAGTTTAAGATAAATAGTTTTCCAAGCACAAACTTCCTGCTGTTGTTTCAGCGCAACGTTGCACAGTCAGTTATGTGCACCGTGAGGAACTGACTCTGGAAAACTTACCATTGATTTATCGGGAAACAAACATAAACGAAATTAAAATTTGAAACTCGATAGTTGGCAAGTAGTTTACTAGTTGGGTAATAATCGATTATAGTAAAATATATAAAACGTACTCGGTGTGTGTTAATGAAAAAATAACCAAAGTTGGATTATCTTGCTTATTTAGTATTATACACCATAACCTACTCCATTTTGTTATTTTCAGGAACGACTATAAATCGCATCTATATTAATATTTTGGTTCTCTAAAAAGGAAACTTACATAGCTCTTCTGAAAAGCATTCATCGGCTAATTCTCAGTAACTCATGCATTTATATTCTCTTAATTCTCATAATAAACAACAAAATAAATATATATTACTAATATACGTTTCTACACATAATATTTTCAGTGATTGATGCTCTCGGAAAGCCCTCTAGCGGCATACTTCAGGGAAGTGTGGTTTTTCTCGGCTATTATTCGGAATGCGTGAAGACAACAGCTATTCTTCCAACCGACACAAATACCCTTATTCCGTTTCGAGGCAAATACTGCTTACCAACGTTGTCGTTTGGAGCCTCTACCTCAACGCCCCCTGAGGTAGGTGTGTGAAACCGACTAATAAAATTTATCGTTTAGGAAAACAGAAATAAAAGCCGTGTATGCATTCTCTGGCATAAGTCCCAAATAATAGCTATTTCATATTACATTTTTCATAAACCTTGATTTTTGAAATTGTTCCAAAGCACCTCAACACACGCTAAATTAGATATGCAAATAGCTTATTTCAGTTTTTAGGTAGTTTTCTTTACGACTCTGATGGTATTCAGATAACACACGTATATACAAAACTTTTACAAACAATACTGAAGCTTCTAACCGATCTGGAACTACTTTGATAACGCATCGAGGTTTCACGATGAGTGAATTAATTTCGATTTGATATTAATGCAATTCACTTAACAGGAACCTAATGAGTTTTCCACAACTGAAAATATATAAATCTGAAGTTCCCCATTGATAAGCGTTAATCACAGTTCAGGTACAGCTTCCAAGGTTTATAATATACCAACTGTAGCAAACCAACAGTATATACTGTCTCTTGGCGCCTCGCGTTTCTTATATTTAAAGGCATGATGGGAGTTTCCAGAAATTTCAGATTTCACAACAATACCGACGATATAGTGTCGTTTGCACCTGTATACATGTAGTAAATAGGCGGATATTTCGCATTACAGATTTAACAGTATAAGTTATTTACATTTCTAAATATAAATTTAATTTACACAAACATACAAATTAAAATAAACACATAACAGCAAATCAGTGACAATGTTTTATATTCTGGGTTTGTAATAACATTAACGGTGCTTATGATACGAATTACTCGCACAAGTAGCGAAAACTTCATTATATTAATTACTAAGTATTACACTCTGTATTTGTTTCGATTCTGTTATAATAAGATACATATTTGGAGATGTATTCCACAAACAGACTAATCGTAAATGAGAAACTATCAATATTTTTTTTTTATGTATTGTTTTTAATTAGGGAATACCGGGCCCTTCTTACAAGGTATTGAGATTGAATAACCCCAAGATAGGACTCTGTGTACCATCAACATGCTTTTTGGAAGACGTGTCTCTTGCTTTTAATAGAGGTAGATCATTTGTTTAGTGTCGCTAAGATAATAAGAATACATTTTTCATGAAGTATTGAGCTGAGTAATCTGTGTGAAAGTTTAAAACATTTCTGAAAGTTAAATTTCTGATGAGCAACAACAAAATCTAACAATGAAGTAAAAAGTAATATTAATTTACTTTATTTATGGGTTTCGAACTATTTTGTAGAGGTGACCATGACAACAGAATTCCAGCTTCATGATAACGAGAAATCCACTTGAAGTAAAAATGTTTTACAAAGACGGCTGGTATGGGTATTAAAACTTTCACTGAAAATTAAGTACAAGACAATTCGACCTTTTCAGATCATCTTGAGCTTAACAATGAAAGTTTTCATATGTTGTCCTACACTTTATTTATTTTTTTAATCAGTCCGGCATGGCCAAGCGTGCTAAGTCGTTCGACTCGCAATCCGAGGGTCGCGGGTTCGAATCCCGGTCGTACTAAAAAAGTTCGCCCTCCCAGCTGTGGGGGCGTTATGATGTAACGGTTAATCTCACTATTCGTTGGTAAAAGAGTAGCCCAAGAGTTGGCAGTGGGTGGTGATGACTAGTTGCCTTCCCTCTAGTCTTACATTGCTAAATTAAGGCCCTTGAGTAGCTTTGGCGAAATTCAAAAACAAATAAACTTTATTTTAATTAATGTTATAATATCTGTATCAGCCGTCTTTAGGGAACAAAATTCCAATTTATTTTTATTCATAGTGTTAAGTTGCATTTTTATTCACAATTACACCTGATTTAAAAGTGTGAAACTATGTAGTTTAAGCCGAATTTCTTTTCCAGTTTTAAGTAAATTATTTTTAAACTAATCCCTAAATATTTGTTTAAACTAAAGAAAACAAATAAAGCCAAAGATCTGAAAGTTTTGTTTTCGTTTTTTGAAGTATTACAATAAGTATTATTTAATATAAACTCCGAGATGTAAATGACATAAAACATACAAAAAAAAACTGGTAGTTTTGTGACGTATATTTGACTTTACAAACATTTAAATTTTAAATAAATAAAAAAATGTCTATTTTAGTCTTCCGAATTTGATTGGTAGAATCTTCACACTATAAGGTTTAGTATATATTTTTTGTTTTATTTTTTTGTAAGCTTTGAAGCAGGTGGCGAACGGTTGGACGGCAACCATATCACATTGTTATACAAATGAAAAAAATATGTTTGATGACGTAGCAGCAGTTTCTGTAATGTAAGTACTTCCATGTAATGCGCTGTTTGGCGTCGCCAGTGGTATAGCCAATCATATTAATAGGTATATATAATAAGACTTTTTTACTAGTTGAATATAAGTTATAAAAAGAGGCTTCAGAATATCTGATTAACATATTTATTAAGCAAAAAGTTTAAATGGTTGGGAAAAAGAACAAAAATGGAACGTTATTTCAGACCCATTTTAGAACTGTTTGACAATAACAATCCAGTGATAGACAAGGATGAAGAAGTGATGTGAAGTCATTTACTTCACTCTACAGTATTAATATTAGTATAGATATTTTAACGTTAGAAACTTTGATTTCGTTTTGTAAGAAAACACCTAGACGTTATTGTGTCGTATTGTTTATTTCATTTAACGTGATAAAATACTCATCACGATATTGTTTTGTTAGACAGTGTATTTTGTTTAAGTTCGTGAAAAGAACACGAGAAACAAGTATATTGATTGAAACACATTTCTCGAAGTATGGCCGTGTCTTGAAAGTGAAACTTTTTGTTAATGTGCGTGTATGTTTTCTCAATGCAAAGCCACATCAGGCTATCTACTGAATCCACAGGGGGGAATCAAATCCCTGATTTTAGCATTGTAAATCCGTGGACTTACCGCTGCATCAATGAGGAATTATTTTGTTAATCAGATGATGTTATTTTACGTAACACATAAAACACAATTTAGCACAAAATAAAACGTGTTCATGGTTGCCCACAAAAATATCTTCGGTAGCGAAACAAGTTAGTAGAGAATCAACTTTTACATTGTAAGTCAACATATGTGTTATGTGTGCTTAGACGCAAACACAGAGTCACAGTTTCGGTAACTATTCCAAACAGTATTTAGTTAACTATGACGTTGAGTTTACATGAAAATACGTGAAATGTGTTGTAACATGTAAAAAAGACAATGTTCACTCTTATCTCTTTCTCCGGGCGTCCATGAATATATTTCATGTTAAATTTTTAAAATTCTTTCTCAAAAAACTTAATTTTTTTTAAAAACGATTTATAAAATATTTCAAAAGCCTTGCGCAACACGTTAAAATAAGATATAGAGAACTGCAGTACTTTTGTTTGTGAGGGTGACTATTCATGAAAATTCTGGAAGACGAGAATTCAGGACCTTATTCTATAAGTCATCTCGTCGAAATAATAATAATTACAAAGTACCAGTTTATAAAAACAAGCACATCCAAAGTTAGTGTTCGCACATGCGACACTAGTGAACAAGGCAACACGACCCCATACTCTATTTCAAATTCTTTCACAAAATTCCTGCACAGCATATCTATTTGAAGTTTTTAATTTAAAACGTTTAAGATGCTGAAAATGTAAGAACAAACGAGATGGGTTCTTTGAACCACTAATGTTAAAAAAATTCCAGATATAAAATATTAGTTTTTCATTTGTTTTCTGAAAATGTGTTAAGTAATCGTATTAAAAAACAACAACAACTTTGTATCAAAGTAGAGAAGGTCTACAAAGTACGCAACTGGTTTTTAAAGTGTTATCTAAAACTGAATATTGTATTTCTAAGCCTTTAGTTTGACAATGAGATGAGGAAACGCTGTAAAATTGGAATACGTGAGGTCACAATGCTTTTGTTTGGAATAGAGATTTCCCTGCTGAAACAACGGTAAGTCTGTGGAGTTACAACGCTAAAATCCAGAGTGCTGTTAAAACCTACACTACGTATAAGTATATATTTCATTTTATTCTGAACAGTCTGTTTGTTTGTTTTTGAATTTCGCACAAAGCTACTCGAGGGCTATCTGTGCTAGTCGTCCCTAATTTTGCAGTGTAAGACCAGAGGAAAAGCAGCTAGTCATCACCACCCACCGCCAACTCTTGGGCTACTCTTTTACCAACGAATAGTGGGATTGACCGTAACATTATAATGCCCCCACGGCTACCTGTTTGTTTTAAGCCCATAATATACTTACCACGAGCACAGAAAACAGTTTTTGTCAGCGTTACGAACATCCAGACGTACAGCTGAGCAACTGTGGGCTGGGGCTTCTAAAGCCCTATCAGAGGTGTCAACTCAATATACACAGAGATGACGTCCATTAAAATTTATGCACAATTATGCAAATGCACAGACTGTCTCTGATAGTCTCTTACAAAATTCGTTAAATCATTTCGCGAAAACTTTGCAGAAAAACGACCTTCTGTGTGTTTGTTTGTTTTTATATTTCGCGCAAACCTACACGAGGGTTAACTGCGCTAGACGTCTCTAATTTAGCAGTGCAAGACTAGAGGCAAAGCAGCTAGTCATCATCATCCACCGCCAACTCTTCGGCTACTCTTTTACCAACGAATAGTGAGATTGACCGTCATATTATAACGCTCCCACGGCTGAAAGGGCGAACATGTTTAGTATGACAGGGATTTGAACCCGCGACCCTTAGATTACGAGTCGAGTATTTTAATCACATGACCATGCCAGGCCTCCTTCTGTGTGAATTAGACAGTATACTACTACATCTATGAAGATTGCCCTAAGTAACTCTCATTATTTAATACATATCTTAAGAATGAGAATTTATTAACACCACTTAATGTTAGACAAAGAAAGTTGCGTTAACTTTAAACCGATTGGTGTAAAATTAATATGTGTGAAAAATACACAAGGGACTAATAATCACGTGCAGGGCTTTGCATCGATAATATATTTATTCACACGAATATAAACATAAATACCTACATGCACATTGCCCTAAAATAGGTCAGGGTAAATGCGGGGGACTCTGTCCCTCATGTATCACTTAAACTCGTGTTCACCTAAACCAATTATCAGAGGAGGAAGAGGTGGTTAACAACTGACCCTCCAAGGTCTGTTAAGCCTAAACATTGACAAATAACCGAAAAGGGCAGTAACTTTGGCAGATAAATTACATTATTAATAGTTTCATAATAAAGGAATAATTTTGACAACACGGAATTATAGTCGTGGATTCATTATCGTACACTGTGTTTTAGATTATGTGATGTAGTCCAGGTGAGTCTATAAGAAATTATTGAATAAAGAATGACAAATAGAGGCGATCATGAACGCTGATATATGACAGATATTTATATGTTTTTGATTTCTGACAAACTTTTCGGGTACTGTGTATTTCTTTTAGGGCAGTGTTACTCGCCATCATCTGTCTTGTCATCATTGGTACAGTCTCTGAGATATTTCTCAAGACGTTCCAAGAAACGGACTTCTGCTTTAGAAAAAACAAGCAGGTTATGGCACCAAACATGAACGCATCCTCTGAAGTCCTCTGTGAAAGTAAACAATACTCAGGTAAGTGTAAAAAGTGTGTCTCATATCTTATTATTAGTTTGCATGTAAACTGGTATTTAGCATGGGCACAAAAGGGTTGTAATAGGACAGTTACTCTGCAAGCTAATAACATGAGAGAATATATACAATACTACCAAAACTATCGGGACATAACGTCTTGAAAAAAGTGACTGTGTGTGGTGTAGATAGTCTTTTAATAGGGAGTGAATCCCATTACTAACACTTGCTACTAAATATTATAACTGTTTTTTTTTTTTGAAAAAATAACAGTAAATAATATAATAAAAAATTCTCATTGCAGTGAGATTTGTTCTTTCTGTCTCTCAGGCAGTATTCCAAAACGTTTCAGAGCACTCCAGTTAAATACTATTTTGTTTTAAACTGTTGCTGAATGGACGAGTGTTCTAACAAAAATGTGTCCTTCTCTACGTCATTCCGTCAAAACAGGCACGTGCAGAATATCATTCTATCAAGACAGGCACGTGCAAAATGACAGTGTTCCTCTTCGCTTCAACTTGAGGGCCGAGTGTGGTCTGATGGTTAACGTGCCGAATCGTGGATCCATGGCTCGTGTTCCATAACCACCAAAGAAAACAGCAAGAAAAATCGCTCTCCGCACTTGTGGATCGTTGGTGCGTTATAAAAGTAACAGCTAAATCCAGCTGTTTGATTAGAGTAGCCCGTGAGTTGGCAGTATTTGGTGCTAATTACCTACTTTTCACTAAGTCCATCACTTCAGAAGCAGGGACAGCTACTCGAGGTGTTCCCCGAGTAGCTATGCAGGAATTCAATAGTTCGAACTCGTTGTCTGAGATAACGTCAGCCCTAAGAAATTTTTTATAGCAGCGCATAGTGAGAAAAGTACGTAACTGGAATAGTGACTGGTGTAGGGTAGATATCCCAATATTTTTGGTAACTTTTGTTGTATAATGATAATAATGTTTGTCTGTATCTAAACTCAACTGTCGGGGAAGGGGGACATGCAAGTACATCCCTATGGCGTCTTTAAACCAAGAAAACAGAAGCAAAAAGATCCCTCGTGACTTTATAGAATTTCGAAAAAACAACTTCTACGATATCCACCTTGCAAGCCCCCAGAATGGCGAGGTAAGGGGTAAAACTTACATCTTGTAACCCTTGTGAAGTAGTAGCGAAGTGATTGGAATAATGTATACTCTGAAAGTCTCCAAAATTGTGTTTTCGAAGGTATAATGTTCAGTTTTTAAGCGTGTAAGCGAGAGAAGTGTTATAATCTACATGTAAGTCCAGTAAGTTAGTGTAGTAAGGAATATAATGTGCATGTTAAGCTTGTTAAGTTAGTGTGGATAGAAGCATGTTCTACATATTAGTTAGTGTAAGTTTCAAGTATCTCCACATTCCGTCCCCCTAGGATCTGCAAACAAGATCAGACTAGCACTGACAGCATTCTCCCTAAGGAGCAATACCCACAAACTTCTAAACACATCCAGATCACAGGAGTCCATTGAAGTCCTGCATGGAATTCGGGTTTTAACTATTATATGGATTATCACTGGACATTCCTGTTCTTTTGCTCTTCGCTGGTTGTTCTTCAGTAAGTAAATAAATTAAATTTTGTAAGACCTTGTGACTTAGAATTGAAGTTATTCGTGGTTACAGAATATATTCAGAGAGAAATGATGCGCTTTATACAAGGAGAACAGTTGCCAGAAAAGTCAAGATATAAACGCCATGATGACTTGCTCCTATGGTAAATTTAAAGTTGCTTAGAATCGTGAATTTATAGACTTAAATTAATTTTACTTAAGTGTGATCGTCAAATATTAAAATTTCTTATTAAAGATTTATGCAAAGCTATTTGAGTAAAATAAATATTTTTAACAAACTACGTTTATTGTTTTCTAGTAACAAAACACTCTCATTGGTTGTTTTACAATAACGTCAGGCGTTAAGACCTTTGTGTTTTTCTTCTTTGTTGTTTTCACTGTTAAGGAAGTTCTATAGGCATTGGAAGTGTGTCTCAGTCGTTTTGGATTCAGCCATTGGTAAATGGAACCTTGTCTGTGGATACATTTTTCTTTCTCAGGTAACAATGAACTTGAGTGACTTAGATTTGTAACAATAAGATAAATAGTTCATGTTAAGTTTGTAAGAAATAAGACAAATAATTCATGTTAAATTAATAAAAATAAGACAAATAGTTCATGTTAAATTAATATAAATAAGACAAATAGTTCATGTTAAATTAATATAAATAAGACAAATAGTTCATGTTAGGCTTATAAAAAATAAGACAAATAATTCATGCTAAATTAATAAAGATATAACAAATCGTTCATGTTAAATTCGTAAAAAATAAGACAAATAGTTCATGTTAGGTTTGTAAGAAATAAGACAAATAGTTCATGTTATGCATGTAAAAAGTTAAGATAAAAATACCCCTTTCTTCTTTATCAGAATATACCATATGAAGAAGTTTAAAAATTAGAAACCATTTTTTATTGCTGGAGAAACGACACCACAGACTTCCCTTCACAGTACATATATACACATACGTATGCGTATAAATGGCCTTTGTTTGCTCTTTTCAAGCTACAAAACAAAAACGTCATAATGTCTACAACACAGATGTAAACTGTAATATTAAACGAAGAAAACGATCGACAATTTGCAAAATATTTTACTTTTATTCAAACAATGTTTATTTTTTTATAATAACGGAAGAAAATTTGTCGTGTAAAATTAGCGAAGCTTTCTGTAAGGTTCAGAGCTGCCCCCCTCAGTGGCTCAGCGGTATGTTTGCGGACTTACACGCTAAAATACGGGTTTCGATACCCATGATGGGCAGAGCACAGATAGCCCATTATGTAGCTTTGTGCTTAATTAAAAAAAACAACAAAAAACAAACAAGGTTCAGAGCTGTATTTGTTACAAGTTACCTTGTTCAGTCTGAAGGTTATACATCCATCCAGTAGTCAAGCATCAGGTGGTTAGGGTAAATCTCATTCACAGCAAGCACGTTCGCGCTTTCAATCGTGGAGGCGTTATAATGTAACGTTCAATCCCAACATTTGTAGCTAAAAGTTTGTTGTTTTTTTATTTCACACAACCAGGTCTATCTGTGCTAGCCGTCCCTAATTTAGCAGCTTAAAACTAGAGGGAAGGCAGGTAGTCTACCGTCAATTCTTGGGCTACTTTTTTTACCAACGGATAGTGGGATTGACCGTAACATTAGAAAGCCACCACGGCTGAGAAAACGATCATGTTTGGTGTGACGAGGATTTGAACCTGCGACCCTCAGATTAAGAGTCGAACTCTCAAAACCATGTGGCCGTGCTGGGCTCGTTGGTACTAGAGAAGCCCAAGAGCTGGGTGGTGAAGAGTAGTTGCCTTCCCTTTGGTTTCACACTGCTAAATTATGGACGGATAGCGCAGATAGTCCTCGTGTAGCTTTAAGCGAAATTCACAAAAACAAAGCATTCATCCAGCCTTTCTCAAAATATATAGTAGCCTTTTAACATTTTTGCTGTGGCGCCTTTTATATTATTAGTATTTGTACAGATTGGTTTATATCAAATGTAGTTTCACCAAATTCTGTTATCTTTTATCTTTTAATTTTTTGACAGGTGGAGTGTTTTACTATGTGATTTTAATGATTGCATCCATTCTGGTTGTTGTGAAATTAGTTTTAGTTCATTGGACGTAGAGCGTTTATACAGTTTTTAAATGTTTGTTTGTTCATGGTAAAGTTACTAAGCCTACCTGTCATAATCTCTAAATTTGAACTAGCGACCACAAGGAAGGTAAACAGCCGACAGCATCTCCCGCCCTTTGGCTACTTTATATTATTGAATATGGGAAAGGTCATCAAATTATGAAACCTCCATGTTTCGATCTGACGACTCGTAGGTTGCGAGTCAAGCGCTCTAACCACCAGGGCTACTAATTAGAAGTCTTAAATAATTTCAAGGTACTCAGACCTTTAAACAAATGTCCCGAATACCCTTTGTCAGCGGTGGTGTTTACTAGATATTTCTACTTATGTATCTTTTCACATATTTTACTGAAATATTATTTTATAGCATGTATATAAATTGGCGAAGTTATCGCCATCTTGTTAGGATTTAGTTGTACTTTTAACGTATACATTTTTTTAAATTATGGGACTGTTTACATGAAACGCAGATTAAACACGTGACCCGGCATGGCCAGGTGGGTTAAGGCGTTCGATTCGTAATCTGAAAGTCGCGGGTTTGAATCCCCCTCGCACCAAACATGCTCGCTCTTTGAGCCGTGGGGGCGTTATAATATGACGGTCAATTCCACTATTCGTTGGTAAAAGAGTAGCCCAAGAGTTGGCGGTGGGTGGTGATGACCAGCTGCCTTCCCTTCAGTCTTACACTGCTAAATTAGGGCCCGAAATTCAAAACAAACAGATTAAACTCACCAGATAAAAAGAAGTTATATAAATTAACAAGCTGAAATATCCGTCAACTGATGGGTAATGTTTAACATTTAATTACTAACACTGTAAGTTAAACAGTAATCATATATTCATAATTAATAATTAAAACATAAACTTTATTTCAAAATTTTAAAATCATAAAGGTTCTTCATACACAATATTTGTAGTTTGCTTTCCATCTACCAAGAAATAAGTATTTTTTATAGAATCCCACCTTTGAACATTCTACATCTCAGCGACCGTGAGGAAAATACGGTTGTTTGGGAAGTGATCCAGAAACTTTTGACCTTGAATTTTTATTTAACATTGTCTGAAGCGTCAACCTGTCAAGACTGTTTGAGATTGACTCAGCAGGCTGGGAATAATTAACCAAATAGAAACAGGATTGAGTTCAGTTTAATTATGGACATTTCCCATAATTCTAGTGGCTACATACAAATTTTGATTCAGATTGGTCCAATAGGATAGGAAGAGTTACGGCGCAAACAAGTATACACTTTTTCTTTATATGTAGATGAGTCATGTCGCCAATGGTGATGTGATTGTTATAACGTATTTGCACAGCCTACCAGTAAGTAAATAGACACTCTAATTCAACTATCTTTGAGGCGTAATATGCAAATAACCTCAACATATGAGTACTGGTATAGCCTGGCAAAGATCACAGAATACAAACAGTTATATTAAAAACAAAAATATTCTTGGAATTAGTCATGGTTCCACGAAGTCCTATTTGCTTGGTGGAAATGTGGTCAAAGTCAACAACACGCAGTAAGGTAATTAGCAAGTGGATGATAATACACTGTCAGATCAGAAAAAACAACAACAATATTTCTGAATGGTCTAAGCACCTAAAACCAACAGAATGTGCCATTTGCACCATAAAGAAAGGAAAAGCTGCAAATTGTCCTAGAAGCATTGGCTACAATAACAGTGTAATATGGCAGAAGTCACTTCTCACACAAAGACTCAAGAATTATCGTATGTTGAATGCAGTGGACATCAGAGATACAATTACATCCTCCCTCTTTCTGATGTCATGACACCTTCGTTTTTTTTTATTCTTTCACACCCTCTTGTTTTCTGATTTCGTAATACCATCTTACATTCTGATGGTATCACACCCTTTTACTTTCATATTCCAGAAGAGTCTATGTTGCAGAATTCTCAGATATTAAACTTGGGTTTACAGACTATCCTCCCAATAATTTCTGTTGGACAATCTGCAGTCTTTTTTTTTTTTTTGCAAAGCTACGCAAATGACTATCTGTACCTTCCTTAATTTTGAGCTGATGGAGTTGAAGGATGGCAATAAATCAACAGCACCCACCATCATCTGTAAGGCTGCTTTTTCTGATCGAATAATGAGATTCAATCAACGTTCTTTCACAACAACCTCATTCTTGAGGTGTGGAGATCATTTTTGTAGCAATGAGTCACGAATCACGAAGTCTTGGATTCACAGTCGAGCACATTAATTACTACAACATGCTTGACCCATTTGGAAAGATAACAAAATATGTTAGTGTTTCTGTTATGGTATGAGTTGCTATTTGGACAACCAGAACATCATATTTGGTGGTATGAAATGAATAGTTTTTAATGCTTCATACATCACAGTTCCCGAGCGAGGCCTTTTATTCCATTGGCCAGTTTCTTGGACAATGCAGAAGTTTCGTGAAAGATAAGGACCTTGCTCATTCACCCTAAGTTACAAAGTGGTGGCTTGAAAATTATAACATTATATATTTTCCGTGTCAACACCTGTTGTCAGATATGAACCACGTTAAGCGCAAGAGGTCCACCATTACGAATTATCTGAGAAAATATTCCAAAAGTTAACTAATAAGGATACCGTTATTCAAGGTTTTGGCTTCTTTTTTAAACTTTTATATTAACGAGCATAGTTTCTTCTAGCGAGGTTATAGATTTTCTTGGTCATATTTGTAGTTCTATTTCTGCTTTTTTAACTTAACTTATGTTACACTAGTTAATAAAAGTAGAATATGTAAATGTATTAAAATGTGATGTATCTTACAAAAGGTTATAATAGCATTAAGTTTGCGCTATTTCTTCTTCAAATTTCGCACTAAAATATTTTGTAAATAACTTGTAATCCTCGTTCAAACCTTTCATGACCTTCATTGGAATTGTGACCCACATTTTGTAAAATCCTACTAGATGTTTAATCAGGTCAAATCAACCACAGATCAGATCTCAGAATAATGGACTGTGTAAATGAATATCGGAGAAAGTCACAGTACCGTATTTTTAAGTGATGTTCCATGGTTAAATGCAGACAAGCATTATTATATTAACACTTTTTAATGCAGTGGTATAAACAATAGAAGAAATGCATTATTACTTATCTGGGAAACAAACAGAATTATCAGATATCTGACCAAGAGGATGTAAAATGCTAGGTGTTGGTCTGAAATTTATGGGATATTAACACAGTATGAAAAGTGAAAGTAACTAGAAACTATTGGTATCACCAGTGCTGCTTCTGTCACGACACATCTGAGAGCAAAGAGTGGACATTTGAGGTCACTGTTTTATGTGAGACAACGAAGAAATGGTGACAGATTGTCTTGCCACCTAATAAGACTTTGTAAGATCACTTGTAAGTTGCTACCTGATGAGACTGTGTCTTGTCATTGACTCTTTCGATCCTAAATTCCGAGTGTGGGTTAAAACCATTTCTGCTAAACTAATGTCATACCATATGGTAGGAGATTACACTAGTGGTTAAATATCATGTTTAATACTTCAGAAAACTTGAAAATAATAGCTAAAGGACTAGTTTGTGATTTCTTTCCATGAAATATGGTGAAATGTAGCCAGCATAGGTTGGGGAATTTAATGAATATGCACGTGATCTGTCACACTTGAACAAGCAGCTACGAATACAGGGAGGGTTGCTGCAACCATTGCTACCAACCTATGATGTTTGATTCTAAACCTGTGTTGTACCTAATGCACTACCTAGACATTGTGGTTAAAATTCTTAATATTCATTCAGTGGAGACGTCAAAGGAAACGTCGTTGTCATAACTTATTGTTGGAATATATTACGTTATGTGATATTACTAGTTGATAACTAAAGCTTTGCTCCAAAATAATCTGTATTGGCAAATACAAGTTTTCCTTAGAAAGGGAACTCCATTTATTTGTTTGTTTTGAACTTTGCACAAATTTACACGAAGGCTATCTGCGTTAGCTGTTCCTAATTTAGCAGTGTAAGACTAGAGAGAAGGCAACTAGTCCTCATAACCTACCGCCAACTCTTGGGCTACTCTTTTACCAATGAATAATGGAATTGACCGTCACATTGTAATGCCCCCACGGCTGAAAGGGCGAACATGGTTGAGGTGAGTGGGATTCGAACCCGCGACCCTCAAATTACAAGTCGAGTGCCCTAACCACTTGGCCATGGTGGGTCTACTCCATCTGTATTGGCAAACACCACTTTCTTTAAAAAGGGAACTCCATCAAGAATGATAAGTCTAAGGCTAATGGTAATTAGACTGATTTTAAAGGGTAAAGATCAAATAAAAAGGAAGAGGGACCGGGTTTGACCAGTTGTTAACAGGAAGATTTACAATTTGCAAACTGTTATCATGGTTGCCTCACAAAAGTGACAGCAAATTGCCACTGAGGATAACCATGGGTGCCTTACAAACGTGACAGCAAGATGCCACTAAGTATAACCAGAAATGGTACTAGATACTATTGAGTGGGTGCCTTTCCTGTAGCTTATCAGTTTAAAGTTATGAATAGCTGTACGAAGATATCCCTCCCATAATTCTACGTAAAATCCTGAAAGCAAACAAAAATATCAAAGGAAATCATATGAACGCAGTGTTCGCTTAAATACAGTTGTGTTTTTGGTATGCCACTATTTCCTTCAGTGTTCTACACAACAAAACATGGTTTGTTTGTTTTTTTTTCCTTCAGTGGATTCCTCGTAACGTTTCTGACATTAAAGAAATTGAAAAAATCAGAAGGAAAATTTCACTTGGGTCTGTTTTACTTTCATCGTTACTGGCGGTAAGTAGTGGTTTTAGTTTCATGCTAGTTTTCTCTTCATGAAACTCAGAGAACAAGAGTGAAAAACAAAACAAAAACTCTGTTTAAAATCTACAAAAATGTATTTAAGATCATGAACTCCATTTTGTTTCTTTCGTGTTTACTTATTTGCTTAGATAAAAACATCACTTACGAGCCATAAATACAACGAAAAATCACCATAACAGCAAATAAAGCGTGCTGCACGCTAGTGTTTTATTTAACTATAAAATTATCAATATGGATGGACATTGGATTTTTAAATCAAATATTCTTAAGCTATTTATACATAAAATTATTTACTGGCCACTGACAACTATAAATGTTTAAAAAATAGTAATACAATTAACTCATTCAATTATCGCTAGAGTTCCCAATGTTATTTATTTACAAAATGAATAATTAAACTTAATTGTTTTATCAAGTTATCTAGGCTGAGACAAAGACATAAATATTACTCATTAAGGACCTTACTGATAACGAACGAAGTAAAATTCATTTGATAATTCTGGGGTTAACAGCCTTTTATAAGTTATTTTATGTAAAAAAAAGGGTAGTTATTTATGAAAACGTATTTTTTACTATAAAATTAACAAATGAAACTACCCGCTAAACGTCTGAAGAGTAACAGAGTGTCGTTATAGCAAGTTACTTCTTAATGGGTGGAACAGTGTTATTTGTAGATCTCTTCAACACTTGTCATTATGCATCCATTGAACTGCTTTTGTAGTCTACAAAACTGTTACAATAACTGGTAGACTCTTCATAACTAATCTGCTCGTCGGTAAGTCTATAGGTTTATGACGCTAAAATTCGGGTTTGGATACTCGAAGTGGGCAGAATACAGTACGTGTTGTATAGTTTGCGATTAACAAGAACCAACCCTGGTTAATGGGTATGCAACTAAAAAGAAAAAAAAAGTGTTTTACAAATAGGTTTGTGTATTTTCTTACAGTAAAGTCACATCTGGCTATCTGTTGAGCCCACCAAGAAGAATCGAACCCTTGATTTTAGCGTTGTAAGTCCGTGGACTTACCGCTATCCCAGCGGGGGACTTTTACAAATATTCTTTCTACTGCAGGTCAGTTGTGTTAATGGAACTTACTTTGTTTTACTATAATTAATCTCAAATTATGTGAAACATCAAGAAGTAACATTTTTTTTCAGATATTTGGCTTCCAACAATTCATCGAACCATTCCCTTTCATACATCATTATTACACTTCAATACTGTGCGAAATTATTATTATTATAACATTTTATATATTTATCAGTATGACGCCGTTGATGATGGTTATCATTGCTTTTTCTGCGGGGATTCTACGTTACGTATTCGAAGGACCTGCTTGGCTTGATACTGTTATCATGTATGATGCTTGGTGCAGGAAAAATTGGTGGTTGAATGCCCTCTACCTGCAGAATTTTATTGATACTAGCAACATGGTAAGATGCAATTTTGTCATATAAGCGCTGCTAAAAGAAAATTATTCAATGACTCTTTGACTTGCGGTGGGAAGGAATTTAAAATATATCGTTTTAGACCTCGAAGTCAGCTTCAACTAAAATATCTATTTCGTAAATATATTCCGACATTTTAATTTTTAAGCACATTCAATACGTATTTAAATAAGTGTTTCTGAAATGTTGTACATTTGCCTTGTATAAAAAAATGCGGGAATTTATAATGGAGCCCATTTTAAAAGAGTAGTACTTACTATATCACAATTACCATACTGTAGTATCTTCTTGAGCTAAAACTCTAATGTTGTCCTCGTATTTTTCCAGTGTTTGAGCCATTCGTGGTACTCAGCTGTGGACTTTCAGTTTTACCTTGTATCGCCAATAATTATTTATCCATTTTACAGGTACGTGTTCCTGTTAATACTTTATCCATTGCACCTGTACGCTAATTTACTTTGCATGTTTAGCTTCAAAGTTTTGTAAAAAAATTAATTAAAGATCGCAAAACAACAGTGCGTTGCAGATTAAACAATAAATATTGTTATCTTCTTGTTCTTTTATGCAGTGATATCTTATTATGTCACATATTCAAAGAACCTTCTTGGTTTAATAATGAATAGACTAATCAAGCTCTTATGGGGCCTGGCATGGCCTAGCACGTTAAGGCGTGCGCTTCGTAACCTGAGGGTCGCGGGTTCGCGCCCGAGTCGTGCCAAAACATGCTCGCCCTCCCAGCCGTGTGGGCGTTACAATGTAACGGTCAATCCCACTTTCCGTTGGTAAAATAGTAGCCCAAGAGTTTGCGGTGGGTGGTGATGACTAGCTTCCTTTCCTCTAGTCTTACACTGCTAAATTAGGGACAGCTAGCACAGATAGCCCTCGAGTAGCTTTGTGTGAATTTCAAAAACAAACAAACAAACAAGCTCTTATTATATCACTGCTTTAAAATAATAAAACAGATCTTCACATGTTCAGATTTTATTCTTATAAGGTAGAAATCATAATAAAAAAAAAACTTTGTATATCGTTACATTAGAAATCCGAGTATTGAATTTTGGTCGGTTTACACCAAGGTTAATTTTAACGTTCGATGTTTTATCGATAGGGATATACGATGGGGACTTCCAATTTTAGTCGGATTCTTTGTGTTGACCTCGGTGGTAACTGGTCTCATCACAGGATCTCTACACTTACCCCCTGTTCCTTTACTTACCAAAGCCATGTAAGTTGCAAGTATTTTGCATATTAGAAGCCAAACTTGAGATGCTAATAAATTTCGTTAACCTGTTTATCAGAACTGGTACTTCTATAAAAATTTTATTATTTTCTCTCGTTAATAATACAATTATGTTGATGATGTTAGAAAAACATGTACGTTCAAGAAGTCGTAATGGAAATGATGAAACTTCTATAATAAACTGTCCCCGAAGAAAAAAAGTCCACTTTTTGAAACAACTAGGATTATAAAAGTTTTATTGATTACGTCTTCCGTAATACATAATAGGTAAAAAAAACGACATTTATCTGAAAAGTTTTTATTATTTGAATATATGCACAAAGTTAATGTCCAATTTTAATTTGTTACAAAATCCGACATGCATGATTTATATTAATATGTCAAGAGCTCCGAAAGGCTTATAAATATTCAGACATCTTAGTATGTAATTAAATGTAGCTTACTTTGTTGTTTTAAGTGTTTATTTTTAAAACAGTTAAAATATCAACTTTTTGGCATTCGTCTTTCTGACGTAACACTGGCTAATTAAACTATCTCGCAACAAAACTGAAATTTGTTTCGAGTACTGATCATTATAGATAACTTAGTTACTTTTAACAGCCATAATATAAATACGGACTTTTTCACCAAGCATTCCTCATAAATGTGTAGTTTCTAAACATCTAATAATTTCTCTTTTTATTAGCCCTGAAACTGTGATGAACACCTACTCTTCAATGGTTTACATAAAACCATATTGCAGAATGGGTCCTTTCCTAGTAGGGGTGACACTAGGTTACATATTATACAGTAATGGAAGAAAAGTGGTCTTGAAAAAGGTAGACATCTTTTCTGCTATCAAATTGAAATGAAACATATCTTAACGGTTTTTAATTCAAAATAAGTTAAAATATTAATTGAAAGACGGGCTTCCGTCACCGAAGATGACAATTTGTTACTCGCTTAATACTTTTAAGCTCCCTAATAGCGTCTCTGTCGACTCACACAATGGACTATCGGTGCTCTGTCCACCACGGGTATCGAAACTCGGTTTTAGCAGTGTAACTTTGTGCTTAATTCCAAGTAATTAATCCATAATACTTTGAGCCATGGTATGCCGGCTCATAGAACGGCTGCGAGTCACTTTTTTTTCTTCAAGTACGAACTTTTGTCTTACAATTTTACCATCTCTCGAACGAATTGAGATCCAATACAGTTTTAGACTCAGTAGGCCAAACCCTTTCGATTGATGCGATCGATCACGCTCAGTCTCCTATAGATTCATTTACTCTAATCCTGTCTAAAATAATTTCAAGTTGAGAGTAGTTTCGTAGAGATCCTGATAAGTGATAACATCGAATCGGGTTTTGAGGCGCCCCAAGTTTAGTATTTATTATTACCCAAAAATATAGCTAATAGAAAAGAAAAAAGTATCATAGACCAATTTACTATAATTCAGCCCCCCAAAAAATTTCAAGTGTCGCAGCCATTGAGTATTTCCTATCGGAAGCTTATTTAAATGGCTATGTAACAATATTTTAGCTTTTACATTGAAACATATGGGTTTGAACGTGTGTATTTAAATATTTTAGGTGAAAGTATTTTCTCCTAATTCTTCGTCACCCAAAATACATTTCCGATGCTTCAGAACTTAAGAGGCTTACATAAAATAAACGTAAATAACGAGATTTCTATCATTCAAAACGTTTAAAACCAAACACTTTAACAACTTTTACAGAATGTGTTCTACATGTTAATCCTGTAATTCGAAACACATTTGGATTAAAAAAAGATTAACTCGACCTTCTTCTGTTTGGACAGCATCATGAGTTACGTGACTGAAATTTAATGAAGCCACAACTAACCTACAGTTCTAGAATTTTCGGACACCCTTTGTACACGTTCTTATAAACCAACACTAATGTCACAATGTAAACCAATAATGGTTTCTTTATATAAGTCAATACCTATCTGGAAACAAAACAACGCAAGCTCCGTAGCACAAGTAAACACAATGTTGTAGTATAAGCCAGTAACAATCGGACAGTGTAAACAAACGGTAGTTACTTAGAATGTTATTAAAGTTTCGAGTGTAAAAATATAAACATTTTTTTTACATATACAACAACTACAACAAAAAGTAGCACCGTATAAAGATCTTTAAAAGAAAAGTTTTTGCCATAAACATTCTAGTAGCTGCAAAGTAGGCTTAAAGAATCAAACACACTTTTGTCACATCACACTGTCCTTTCTTCTTCCGAGGTGAAACAATAACAGTGAATTTTATATGCAAAAACGGCTCGTTTTGGGTTCAGAAAATATTTTAAATAGAAGAGCGAACAACGTTTCGACCTTCTTCGGTCATCGTTAGGTTCGCTCTTCTATTTAAAATATTTTCTGAACCCAAAACGAGCCGTTTTTACATATAAAATTCTCAACAAGTGGGTTTCTCGACATCACTGAATAACAGTGAATGTTTTAACTTTACATGCACCGTTTTGGTCCACCTGTCTATCTTTCGTTTTACAGAGGTACGTAACACTCGGATGGTTCCTAGCATTTGTGTGTAGCGTCTTGGCTCTTTACGGGATGTGGCCAGCTTACGAAGGTAATCTTCCAAATGATTTGGCTTCTGCTATGTACAGCGCTTTAGCACGAACAGCTTGGGCAATCGGGCTTGCGTGGCTGACGTTTGCCTGTACAGTTGGTTATGGAGGTATGGAAGTAACTTTATGGATTTCTTTTTTTTTTTGCAAGTATTCTGTATGTAATGAAGATAACCTAATAATATATGGACATTCAAATTTAGACTAATAACGAGTCACGTGCTTTTGAGTGATCGTGGATAATTGGATGCGAGGGTTATTTTTGGTTTAAACTAAATAAATTATGACCGAAACATAAGATTTTAAACAATATTCTACGCGTACAAAGTTGTAGTTAACATTTAAAAATCTACCATTATTTGCTTTTGTAACATTTATTATTACTGGAAATAAACGACCTCGTAAGACCAAAATGTTTTTAATTAATTAGACACCGAACATTTTGCTTTACAGCTGCTGCTTTCGAAGCTAAATATAAACTATCAGTTTTAGTGAACGCTCCTGAAAAAACACTGAAGCGAAACTTTGAGTGTCAAACTAAATAAAAACATTTTGGTTTTGCAAAGCCATTTATTTCTCGTAATAACATGTCTTCTATACACTAACTAATCATTGACTATACATCAGTTTCTATTTCTGTGACTCAGGTTTTATCACATCCTTGTTGTCATGGAGAGGATTCATTCCTTTTAGTCGCCTGACGTATTGTGCGTATCTGATCCATCCAGTTGTCATGGCAGCTCTTTATGGGGAACAAGAATTAACAGTTGATGCAACTTTCGGCTTTATGGTAAATCAATTAACCATAACTTTCGAAAACATACTCACAGTATATATTATTTCGTCTCATTCATGAAAAGTCCTACTGGGGCCAGCAAGTTTATAATACTATTTATAAGATAATACATGTTATCCAGTGAATATACTGGTGCATTATATAAATAGTCAGTCAAGCTTGGTTTGTGATGACGAAATGTCCGGACGAGAATAAAATTCAAATATAAGAATAATATTATTTAATAACGACGATTTACATATTCTTGCCAAAAACATCGATGTATTTTAATACTCTTTATGACATCAATATTTCCTCCCCATCCAAATAAAGTATGTGGAAAGTGCTTTTAGATTCATGGGAAGGAATCAGTTGCTTCGTTTTATTTTTTCTAATTATTGTACAAGTTAATTTTCATAATATTTTCACACTTCTGACACCAGATTACGCTGTGCTATCAAAGTCATGTGACTATGGGTAATGATATTATAAAGCCAATAATTGTTTATTTTGGTCAAGTAGTACAAACGTCACACAAGCGACAGTAGTTACTGTCAGAAAAAAAACTATGTGAAACGTGTTATTTTGGTTCGTAAGTGTAACGGTCGTGTTTTAAGCACTAACTCCAGGAAAGACTGTCCCGTAGTTTCTTAATAGCCAATTGACTACAATGACGGATGTGAAATATACAATTTTAATTTGAAATTAATAATTTTAGATAAACTTTCTAACAAATGGTATTAATTACCCTTCCTTATACTGTGCTCGTGAATAATTCAGTTGAATATTTTTGCCCCGTAGTTTTATTTTTGATATTCACGTTTACATGTGAACTCTTGAAAATGTACTTGAAAAAACATGTATTGACTGTTTGCTTACTTCACTTACTTGCAGATGTACCTCATTTTCGGAAACCTAGTCTTCACTTTTATGTTAGCTTTTATTGTATCTCTCTTCTTCGAGTTTCCATTTGCTGGATTGGAAAATGTCATATTGAAGAAAGAAAACTGAAAACCACCGAAACTACGAGTTTGGAATGTCAACAGATCAGAAAAAATGGTCCAGTTTTAAAGAAGTCAAAACCGACAAAATTGTGATGGGAACATACTGATACGTTAGTGTTTGTCGTGTTTCTTGTAACTTAGGAACTATTTAAGTACTTTTTTTTACGTATACATACACACATATATCAGTTTAACGTATTGCAACCAGTGTTAAAAACGAGTGTATCTTTTTGTATTAGAAGAATAGACGGTTGAATTCGCATACTTATGAAAATTCAAAGGAAAAACGTTCATGACGTTTTACGAACCTGCACAACTCGAACTGTAAAGTGGTTTCAATATCCAGTACATTAAAAAAAAAAAAAAGCTATGTCAAGCCTACGTGGACCAAAAACCAAATTATAGCGTGATATACAAACTTTTATACCTCTGAATATTTTATTGGATTTCTGGAGTGCAAAGTATATTTTTCGGTTTTATAACACAAGATAAGTATTATTTTAACATGAGAAGCACTCAGTGAGTTCCTTTAGTATAAAAAATACCTGTCGACAAGTTGGGTTCTTAAACACAAAAATACATTTGTTTGTTGTTTAGCACAATAAGCTATCTGCGCTCTACCCACTACGGGTATCAAAACTTGGTTTCTAGCGTTATAAGACCATATACTTATGGACGTACCACTGGAGGATACCATAAAACAAAGAGAAATGTACAGTTGAAGAGAAAGGTATAAATACTATGTTGAAAATTCCATTTTGAGAGAAGGTTTGCATAACTATCCGTTGAAGTTCAATTCTGGTTTATAGATCATAAACTACAAGATTCTCAAGTCCACTTATTAAAAACAAATATGTCCAACTAGTATTTTAGAAACGCGAATTTCCTGTTTATAATGAACTAACTCTAGAATGTTTGGCCAGTACCACCTAAAATTAAAATTAATGAATGGGTATTTCTATTACCCTTCTTGGAGTTTAACGTATCTCAATTTATTCACCATTGTATGTACTAAATGTTAAATTACCCTAATATTAATTAGTTAAAAGCGACAAGCATCTACAATACTAAAAATTGCGTAAATATTAAAAACAATTAATACTACGATGACAAAGCTGACTTTACCATCGTTTGATTCGGAACAACCGAAATTGCCACCCTGTTACTGCAATATTTGCTGTAACAGTTAGCAGCGACTTCCCATAAAATTTGGGTACTAAAATTAAATATCATATTTTGTTATAAATTAACAAAGCTAATATTGTTTAATTTGAACAAGACTTAAAAAAAACTTATGCACTACTACAAATTTATTTAAACTTGTGTGAAATATTTATTTTTAATGCAAGATAAACTATTCTTTTATATTTCTGTAATAATGTTTTTACATTGAGTCTTAGGTTTAGCTCTTAAATTAGTACCATAACAGTTTGCGCAAACTTATTTGTTTTTAACGATTAACACTCCTGAAAGCTTAACATGTTAACAAACTCTTATGCAATTTATTTAGTCTACGCTATAAACATTTAAAATATTTGACTAACCACCACTTCCATAGTTGTGTAAAACAGCCAAGTTTATAAACGGGCATTATTGTAAACTTCCATTGAATTTAACTGGGAGTTAACACTAGAATCGCTCTTTAAAAACCATTATATTCTTTACAAATAATAAATAACCTATTCTTTATTCTGTATTCATTTTAAAACACAACAAATAGTATTTACTGTATATAGTCGAAATATTACGACGGAGACCTATAGCTAGTTTACACTGTTGAGAATTCGTTCCTCTTTGACCGAATTCCTAACATAAAGAGTAGCATTACTAAGATGAACCCTAAACGTAAAGCCCATATACGAATTAATCTTACAATAATCAGAAGAGTAAAATGTTCTATTTTAACTTCTTTTTCCCCCCCATCTTTAATGAGTTGTAGTTTACTGGGGTGTTATTAACAATACATGCAAAAGAATCAATCCATCACGCAATCCAAGCAGTTCACTGATAAGCTAGTTGACAAACTTACAATTTAGTGAAGCTGTCATCTTTTGACGCAATTATGTTAATTTTTCGGTAATTTAATGAATTACGAATGTAATTTTTTTTCATTCCTTTAGGCTGAACAGGTTTAATTAGGACTTACTGAGACATTGTGAATTTTCTGTTATTGTGTTTAAAGTATGGTCGATATTTCCTTAGAAATAAGCGCGGTTCTCTTTGTTTTTCATACCACTAAGTCGTAATTAATTAGGCAATGAACTTACCCCAAATTAACAAGGCTAGAAATAACAGAAAACAGTTATGTTTACAAGAATTTTCGAATCTTGCTTTTGATACGTAAATACACAGATTTCAACGTATCAGAATGTAATATTTCTCTTATCCACTGGTCTAAATTTGAACAAAAAAAAAGTATAGAGGAAAGCCAGCTAGTCATTACTACCCACCGTCAACTTTTTTAACCAACGAAGTGAGATTGAGCGACACATTATAACGTCCTCCACGGCTTAATGGGCATGTTAAATAGGACAAAAACTCGAACTTCCAGTTTGCGAATCGAGTGTCCTAATAACCTGGCCATGAACACCATAAATATGCTTCTACAACGTATAGCAATCCTAAAATTTGGTGATCATTAAAACATACTACTCTACTTACATTAAAAAAAAATCGAATATGAAAACTTACTAGCCATTTGATTCGTGGATGAAATTATAGTCACAAAATCGTAAAATGGTAATACTTTGTACTTGATAATAAAAACATTACTAAGATAATTTAGTTTATCAACAAACATCTAATACATCTGCTTGAATTATTAAATTCCAATATAATCCATAAATATTTTTTCATATAGTTAAGTAATATTACGTATCAGTGTTATAACTGGTGATTAAGTTTTTAAAAGATCATGTCTCGATATGTACAAGATTCACTTAAAAGTAATTACTAAAACTACAGCGAGTGTGAATTTTCTCATATTTGAAAAAAAACAACATTGTAGACTTTTTTCCTATCGTATTACATAGATACGTCTGAAGTTTTTTGTTTTTCTAACAGAATGAGTTATCTTTCTTGTAAATTAACACATTATCAGTATTTGAACAGCCTGTTCCGTTTTCTATTGTTTAAAAATTGTAATCGAAAACGTACGTCAGCTATATAAATAAACGTTGATATACGTGTGTTTAAGTTCTTTACGCGTCTCCACATTTCTTGACCAGTCAGCATCAAATGTTACGAAGTGATATTGTAATGGTGTGCACAAAGTCACGAAATAAGGGGCGCTTGGAGTCCATTCACAAATTTTTACATTGACAGAATTCTTGGAAATATTTTTCTTTCTTTTCAGTGTTGGTAATTATATATTTTTACTGCACTTTCAATGTTTATTATGCTGGAAAAGAAAAAACACCCTTTCTTACAAACCAGTTTTCATATCGTCCGTCTAACGGACAGGTACTCCAGCTAGTAACAAATAAATACACCGAGTTTTGAGAGAGTCGTGTATTACTGGAATCGATTACTTTAAAATTTACTGACCAAGCTGAAATGATTAAGTCTGAATTGAGTATTTGGTTAAACTTGTCTGCTGTAGATTATCTGACCGAGTTGAAATAACACAAAAACTTCTAAGATGAGTTAATAATATATTTAATATTCTTTCTCAAGTGCAAGAACAAACATACTGACAAGTTTAGCAAGGTACAGCATTCAAAAAGTTCCTTTAACACACCTTGTTCAATGACATAAAGCAACTGTCCTTTATATCCATTTTGAATCATGTGGGCCTCTGAAAACTGAGTACCAACAAGATGTCCAACTACCTCTTTCCCTGAGTAAAATATTCTAACTTTTTGGTAATTTAGTAGTGGCCTAACAATTTTGTTATATTTACTTAACCAGGTAGAAGTCAGGCAATCATATACGACACTGGACCCGTGAGCTGTTAAGTTTCATACTGACTTAATAAACTTCAAACATTCTCATCAACCACAAGAAACACAACGACCAGAGATAAGTCTCACCACGCCCTTAAAACATATTATTTGACTAAAGAAATGATACATAAGTGCTTATCTAAAAGTGTGTTCTTAAAATATTTAAATAAACGACACCTCCATAACCTAACAATCACCATATGACTCTAGCCTACAATTAGGTACATTACTGTATGTAACCAGGCCAACTCCTACATCAAAAACAATAACTGAACAGTGTGAAAATTCTATCACGACTCTTGTGACTGGAGACCTGTTATATGCCCAACAGCACGAATTTCAGTATCTATATTCTCCCAAGGCTTAGGTTGCAAAGATATATTTATAAGATACATATAGCTTGATTAGAATACATGGATAAGGCTGTACAAAACGTGAAAGATATCTTTAATTTTTAATTGATAGACTAAGGAAAAAACAACTAGCCAAAACTACAGCCACTTTTGTTTAACCAAACTGTGGAATTTTAATGTCACTCTTATAACGTACCCACGAATCCAATGTGCATCTGGATTCTTTTTTGCTATTAAGAGACCCACAAATTAATCATTGAGCTCTAAATAAAAGCTGAATCTTTAAAATGTAAGCCACAAAATAAACAGGCTTAAACTTGCATCATACAACTACTACGAACAAGGTGCATTTACTTACTTAAAATAAATTTTTATCATTAAAACAACTTTTGTAACATGCCATCATTCATTCCTATCAACTTCTTACCTCAACTGAATATTGTTTAAAACGTGTCAGTGAAATCACACAACTTGCTACAAACAACTACAAGACTTAACCACAACTATAAACGCTAATACGATTCGTTATTTTTTTTAGATAATTTTGCAAAATAAACTGTTACAAAAGATGCATTGATATACAATTTATAAACACATACTAATGCCATACAAATAACTGCTATTACATACTAACAATTAAAAGTAAAAAAAAACAAACTTAAAAATATAACTTGTAATGTTTAATATTATACTATGGCCCTGAACCACATTCATTAGCTTCACATCATATCATGTGTAGATGGATCTAGATTTGTCGTGATAAAAAGATGCACTTGCAACCACCCTAATTACATATAAACTACAACCAAGATGCAAACAGTATCCATCCACAGATCACTGTTATATGTTATTCTGAACATCAGCCATGATCAACAATACAAAAAACATGGAGTACGAGGATACAATGAACACAACAGTTCTACACCAAATATAATCGTGCAGGATACTTGACAACAACTCAGATGTAGAACTACACCTGCAGAATGTTACTAAGTTTCAATACTTCAACACTTTTAGTGGTAAACTTGTGTATTACAGCAGGATACACATTTAATAATGACTTTCTACAGAACGGTTTTAGCACAGGTTACAAAAACACTACAAAGGATCATTCGGATATCACTTAGTTACAAGTACTTGGATGTCCTGGAGAAGTTGTTTTTTTTGCCCTTAAACCTAAGTTCTCATCTCACCATCCCTAAATATAGATTCAATACAAATGATTTAACGGAAATGTTGAGAGCGATGACAAATAAATCTGCTAATATGCATGTTTAACAAGTTTTTTTTAACTTTTAATTTGGATGACAGCATTAGACTTAGCCAAAATAAATCATATGACAACTGCAATTGTCTGCTGAGAAACAAACCATCATCAATAAGTGGAGGATAGGAAACACTCATGAACAGATAACAATAAAACCTTTAGATACTGTATGCACGATATGTTATCCTCAAAACAACAAAATACTGGCTGCTACAGAAGAACCATCAACACATACAGGAATGGTATATACAAAACCATCATATCTAGCACATAAATATCTTAGCTGTAATGGACAAGTTTGGAAATGTAGGGATAATAAAAAGTACTACTGAACTTTTCTAAAATACTGTACATAATTACTGTATGGTATACAGACATAAGAGACCATGACAATAATTATGCTCCTGCAATGGACTACGGCATATGATTTTTTTTTATTACAATAGTACTACTTCTGATCTTCCACAGTTCGACTCACCTACCTGAACTAGCCTGGATCCCATGTGACGCGGGGTTTCCCTTACATACTGCACGGCATGACATGATGGGGGGCCTAAACTACAAATGCAACAAAGACACTGTAGTAGTGGTCAGTCTAAACTAGGTACATACAATAAATAGCAACTGAAAATTTCCTGGACACACAAATCAGATCAATTACACAGTTTTGGCTGTAATTTCTGCACAACATAACGGTTGAAGTTTCCTGAATGATCAACATATCAAATCTCTCATAACTCTTGTAAACTCAGAGTAATTTTAGTTTGAAAGTTCTATCTCAAGCAATGAAGTCTCATCATCAGTCAAATATATAACAACGCATGCCATTCCAAATACGTACAAAAACAAACTTGCATTTTAAAACATTACAGAATACATAACACATTTGAAATTAGGCGCTTCATTGAACAACCTTCTCGAGACTATTGTAGAACAAACGTCTTTAACAAGGAGTGATTTCTCAAATGTAAAAGGTTAATATTTTAGTGTCATTAAAGAAAAAAAAAGCAAATTTGATATAATGCAGAAAATATAAAAATGAAGAAAAATGTAACTAGACAAATAGATAACATTTATACAGACAAGATAAGCTGCAGCAAGTTATTAATACTATTGTACAGAAGAAAAACATTTTTTAAAGAGAAAACAGTACTGTAGTCATGGTTTCAGTTGGGAGGGAGACATGGCTCGAAATATACCCCTGAACCCAGATAACACTACCACTTCTTTCAGTTTATATTTAACATACTATTTTCTCCTTTTTTGAAAAAAACAACAAAAAAAAACTGAATTTTTTAACACTTCAATAGCAAAGACCCATTACAAAAAAAACATCATAACATAATACTTGGAAAACATTTATACACAAAATAGAGTACATATGCAAATAACTATGAAATGTTTTTTAAAATATCTTTGTCGGAACAAAAGAAATTTTAGGGAATGGGAAATTTGTTTTTGAACTTCGCGCAAAGTTCCAGGAGAGCTATTTGTTTCTAATTTAGTAGTGTAAGATAAGAGGGAAGGCAGCTAGTCATTACTATCCATCGCCAACTCTTTTGTTAACAAATAGTGGGATTAACCGTCACATAACACCTAAAGTTGAAAGGGCTAGCAGGTTTGATGTGACAGGGATTCGAACCCGTGACCCTAGGATTACGAGTGCTTTAACGAAATAGCTTTGCCAGGTCAGTGAAAGGGCAATATATCCTAAACATTCCTCCCGTTTACAGCCCCGGGGAAAAATACATTTTTTCTTAAAACAGTTAAAGAAGTGCCTACACGATAAACACTCTTAAGTAGAGGAAAATCTTCACATCTGTTACTTGGAACTAATTTTCAGGCAGCTATGCGGTATCGCCACCTATCAACTATTGGAGGCTCTAATCAAATAATGGGATTGGAACATTTTATATGCAAAAACGGCTCGTTTGGGTTCAGAAAATATTTTAAATAGAAGAGCGAACAACGTTTCGACCTTCTTCGGTCATCGTCAGGTTCACAAAGAAAGAGATAACTGACCGGAAGCTGACCACGTTTGGAAGGGGTTGTGTAACTGAGTGTCGCAATGCAGAGGGCGGGGATAGATGTTTGAAATAGTTACCTTTTTCTTTGTGAACCTGACGATGACCGAAGAAGGTCGAAACGTTGTTCGCTCTTCTATTTAAAATATTTTCTCAACCCAAACGAGCCGTTTTTGCATATAAAATTCTCAACAAGTGGGTTTCTCGACATCACTGACGGGATTGGAACATCTTTCGTTTCACATGAAATGCCAAAAAGTGATTTCTTTTTGAGGCAACAGGTTGCTATTCATTGCTCCGAAATCTACAGTGCAGCACATTATTAAGCCTCACATTAGTTTGATATAGAACACAGAATAAACGTATTTACAGGGTAAATTAACTTATCCATAAATACTGTCAGGTTTCAATTAAACCACAAGGCATTGACGTGTTTGAAAAGAACCTTTCGAAGACGTAATGTACCAAAATAAAGTAGAAATTCTCCAATTATAGTTGCCCTTGGAACTGAAATGGTTTTAACGCTAGAATTATTTGCAGTCATTTACACCCTAAAGGATTTATAAAACATTTTCGTAACGTTCATGTATTAATTACCTGACGATCCACAGTCTAAACTGCTCGCTCACAAGAGATCTTTATAACACACGAACTTCACAAAAAGAGGGGTAAATAATCAAAAACAATCAATATTCAAAAAAAATTTCTCCAATTACTACTGAAGTTTATTACACAGAAAATGAATGTTACCATAGGTGAAGACAAAATTATTACGCGAATCAATAAAATATGTGTACAAATACACACACAAACTCGGTAATCTGATAAAATAAATAAAAGATAAAGGATTTGTTGTTGTTTTGAATTAAGCACAAAGCTACACAATGGGCTATCTGTGCTCTGCCCACCACGGGTATCGAAACCCGGAGTTTAGCGTATAAGTCCTCAGACATACCGCTGAGCCACTGGGGGGCAAAGATAAAGGAACAAAAAAACTGTTTTTAAAACTTATAAATGAATTTATGGAACAGCATTTACTTTATACAGTAAATACGCCTCGGGTGAAAACATTATGTTACTGCCGTCAGTTGATTTTTCATTTCTCACTTTTTTCTCAACTACTTTAAAAACTTTAAAGATAAACATTTTTTTCAAGTTGAGCACAAAGCTCTGATCACCACTAGTATAGAAACCAGATTTTTAGCACTAAATCTGTATATACAGCGCTGTGCCCCTGAAGGGAAAGCTTAAGAGAGAGCCGAAAACCAATCTCACAGACATCTGCTAACCCTTAAACGGCTGCCATTATCAACTGACACTGCTACCATATTAACATTCCCACTGTTTAAGGGTTAAGAAGATATGATGACCAAGTTCATTGAGACGTTTCTGTTAATGACAATATTAGAAAAAACATCTGGAAATGTGTTAAAATAATAAGTGAAGTTTTTCATGCAGTTTTACATAATGGAATGGATAAAACGAAAGAAAAAAATCTGAATTTAAAATTAAAGCAAAACAATAACGATAAATAAAAAGTTATTAGTATGTGTAATATGTTTTTATAGGAGAATTATTCACTTTGAAACTTAACTTGGTAATATTCATTTAAAAGTATGAACATGTAGTCAAAATCATCTTTCCAGCTATCAGACTCGAGTGTTTCTAAATTACGTGTTTCAAACTAAAAGTAATAGTGACAAGGAGAAAACAAAACTGCATTTAAACACTACATCTATTCACTCACACTCAGGTTAGCCAGATTTGCAGTGGAATAATATGCTGGGGACACAATAACAAGCTTCCAGTTAACGCCCAAATCTGTTTGGTATGAATCAGACAAAATTTTAGATAAAACATTAAAAATAAATAATTCAAGATTACATTAGAGATCTTTAAAAAATGGCCAACAAATTTCTACCAATCAAGGTGCATTGGACTTTTACTAAAAGTAATACCTTGGGTACATGAATGAGAAGTCCTTGCAAGTTTGCTAGATATTTCTGAATCAAACATTACCCTTAAAAAATGAACTGACAGCATTACAACTTTCCACACTTATTGTTGTGACTGATAAAACAAAGGATGTTCTAGTTCTTTAATCACAAACAAAAAACCCATCACATTTTAAAAGCTAGACTAGTAATATTAATAGGAGAAAAACCAAATGAAATACATGATAAATATTCTCACATGAGACTAAATCTTATTCTGATATGTTTATTACATGAAGACCCCCTGAAAAAACCTGAACAACCTAATTCCAACAAACATCAATTATCAATAACCATTTTAACAAGCTAGGAAAAATTAAGTCAATGTTATACAATAAAACAATAAATAATATTCAAGAACTCTGTCACAAACAAGCAATGGATAACTCTTCCAAATCAACACTTTAATTATAGAGAACAGTACCTATGTTAACTATTTCACACTAGCTTAACAGAAGATACAAGACTTTAAAATATGGATGTATTGGAAAAATATTAAAAAGCTTAGAAGCACAAGATTACAAATGTTCATATCTCGGAGAGCATTGATAAGTGATATTTAATTGTTACCATAACATCATGACAACTGTAAGGAAAAATTCACACGAGTGAAAAAAAAAATCTATGGCTACTTGGATCAAACATAAAAATATACAAAAAAATTAATTTCAATTACACAAAAAAGCAACTAGCCAAAACTACAGCCACTTTTGTTTAACCAAATTGTGGAATTTTAATGTCACCCTTATAACGTACCCACGAATCCAATGTGCATCTGGATTCTTTTTTGCTATTAAGAGACCCACAAATTAATCATTGAGCTCTAAATAAAAGCTGAATTTTTAAAATGTAAGCCACAAAATGAACAGGCTTAAACATCAAAGTGAAATTAAACTAGCCTTACTTTTTATATCCAAATACCACCACTACAAGCATGTAATGAGTCATATAATACTGAAGCTTCATAATATGCTACTTGTTAGATATTTACAGTTCATTTTTACCTTCTTCCCACGGTAATTATAAATTACCATAACTTCTTAAAACCCAAGTAGGTGTTCCCAGCATCCAGCCAAAAATCCTAATTTACCCATCAAACAGTGACAATATTTGTCTCCCTTTGGCTGAAAATTAATCTAAACCTTACTATTATCCACACACAAATAAAAAAACTGAAAATTTATATCCTATTGTAATAATTATCAAAAAATAATGGAAGTCATTCTATCTGAATGCAAAAAAAATCACACGAGTTAAACAAAACAATATAAACTTTATGCATTAATTAGTAATTCTGTTTACCAAAGCATCATACCATATTTAAATTGTAAAGACACAAGGCCCTAAATAAAAATATACCATCAGAAAAATATTACTAATGTTAATACTAAGAATTAAACCTGAGCATTAAAAACCTTGTAGTTTATAATATTGATTCAATACACAGTAAATAGTGTAGCTCCAAATTAATTTCTTATTAAATTTTTTTTTTAATACAAGCATCCCATTAAGTTTTTTTTACTGTATTACAGACTAGTTCTATGAAATGTGTGCTAAGCATGTTGATTTAAGTTTAAATTAATTCATTCTGGTAAGAAAAAAGTGTTATCCCATCATGTTAAATGTATTGAAAAATTTCGATATAATGTGGATTGGCTTTCTGAAAATTTAACATTTATCTGTAGACGTACACAAGAAAATCACTGATCACATATTGACTGCTCTTTAAACTGCATCTTTTAACAAAATTCTGATGTTGAAAAGTGCAGAGTTCTACAATTACCAAACACTTTTGATAAACATGCATGGTAACAACAACTATATTCTTCCTTTGTACAATGAAAAAGCGTAATCTTTAAAATTTGTTTGACATGAAACTGTTTACACAGAGCTTTCAGACTATCGGAACAGAACTTTCGAAAACAAGAACAAAACTTTACTGGAATTAACATTACAGTTAAAAACAAACCAGCTTTCAACAAAATAAAGACAATGATTAATTAAAAATTCACCTTAATATATAATCAGTCATTTCTATTTTAACATGGAACTTCCTTAATCTAGATTAAAAATAACAAAAAAAAAGACATCTTTAACACATACATATGTACTTGAAAAAACATAAAACTATCTTAAATTACTGAACAAAGTAATCTTAATTTATTCACATAGATTTTAAACTAAAAACATGAACTTTTCAGAGAATAATCTACAAATAACACCTGAAAAACAGAAAAAAGAATAATTTGAGAAGTTTTTTTTTTATAAAAGGTTTTAACAGCACACAAGTTACAAGCACTATTACTTCCTAAATTAACATGTGGTCACCTCTCACAATGTTTAAGAAAACTGGTAATACTTGTAAGACATCACTGAAGAAGGAAATACAATATAGTTTTCATCTTATTCTCTGTTGATGCTGTATTAAATATTCCTTTTATAATTCACTAAGGTGTCGAAGACATGACTGTACTATTATGAGTTTGCAGTGTATACTTGTATAGATAAAAAAACTTTAATTTTATAATCAAGTAAACATGCTAAATACTGAATTAACTTGTCAAATGAAATATAATTTTACATCTGATTAGTTTAAAAAATATATTTGTACACCATTAAGCCTGTATTTGTTATTAACCAAACAACTTTAAAATGCTGCAAGAATACAAATTGAGTTTGAAAACCTACATATCACAACTCAGTTCTAAAAAATGAAATTACTGAATATACATTTCTTTCCATGGAAAATTAATTTTAAATTGTTAGCATTGTATAAAATATATTTGTTGTATTTCATACGAAAAAATAAAAGTTCCAATTTGCTCTCACAGATTTGGAAAATAAGAAAGAGAAAAACAGTTTGTAATTAAAATGTTATCTCAATTTCTATATTTATTCGATTACCCAATTCAAACCTCAATGTTAAAAGATGTATATTTCTTAACTAGTGAAAGAAACCATTTTGCTAATCACAAATTTTGCAGTCAATTAAAGATGTTCACAATGTATTTAGTTCTTAAACCATCACCAGGTAAACTATAAGAGATGTCTAAAGATATGCTCACAATGTCATTCTTTACATACAAGATGGCAGAACAAGATACTAAACTTCTACAAAGATAACCAAAATCAATTACTCTGTTTGTTTCTGAGTAACAAGTGGAAATTAAACAAAGTAAAACAGCAGTCTAGTCACATTTGCTCCACCCTGTATATATTTCAGATAAATAATAATTATAATCCTGCAAAAATAGTTCAGTTAAACAAATAGGACGAACAGGTTAAATACATGCTTTATTATTTTTTTAACTTTTGTTAAACATTACTCAATTTCCAAACAAGAAAACTACTACAACTGCAGATCATACAGTGAAATGTTTGATAAAAACAATCATTCCTATTTTGTGTTCAAGTCTTGGAAATTAAGTTTTCTAAGTAAATGCACTTAAAACAGTTGTACATAATTTTAGTTATTCTTAAGTAAATGCACCAGTAGCTACTCCACTAAAGGTCAATCATGTAGTTTTATCAAATGGATGTATTTTAAAATTAATATTCCTTGACTACTATACACACAGGATGAAAATTTCCACAACCACTAGACTTATGGAACCATAAAAGGTACAGTTCTTACCCACGTGGAATTTGCCAGAAAAGTTGCACATAAGCAAATACCAACAGAAAACCTCTCTGGAAGGTGTGGATGAAGCCACAGAACACAAATGCGGGAGGTTTGTAGAAAAAAGTACAAGTTATCATTATAAAGAGTCTGAAAATTACAGCATTAAAATAAAAACTGAACACTTTAGCTCTCATTCTAGAGTGAGTAGCACAAAAATTATTACTCACATATATTACTATACAGAAACAATCCAATAAATTATAGTTAAATCAAGTTCCTTTGACTTGCACACACAAATATTTTAATAAACACTAACTCTCTTCAGGTTGAGCTAGACCAGTGGTTCAACTTTTTTATGCCCTGCACCCCTAAAAAATTAATATGTTCTCACACCCCTCACAGTAAATGTTTAAGAATAAAGGTGAAGGTGGCCAAAACAAATATTATCTCACACCACCAAGGGATGCAAGCACCTCTGGTTGGGAACCAATGAGCTAAAGTATGAGCAAGTGACTGGTAGTTTTGTCATTAAACTAACTGTCAACAAATAATTCTAAGAGAACTGATTTATAGACCACTTAACCGTCAGTACGAACACTTGAACAAAGTTTAGTGGTAATCTTAAATACAATTCAATAGTGTTTCACAGTTTTTCATTCTGATGGGCATTTGATTTTACCACATTGACTTCTCTGTTACCAATCAAGATTCAAACTAATATTTTTAATGATAAATGTTACTTTTGGAACAAGGAATCCCCTAAAAATTTTTGTAACTACTGTGATTGAAATTAATTTTTAACTGGTTTATTTCAAGCATTGATTATAAAGGACTCCACAAGAAGCATTTTATTTGCATTTTTCTGAAATACTGTCATCATTTACCCTTTTACTACAGGTGGGTCAATTCAACCCAGCTTGTATCCCCCAGTCACTACTAAGCAGTTTACTGTACATGCATCTTCACAAAATTCTGCAGATTTTTCAATTAATTATTTGCTTGTCTATTTTTGTATCTAAATGTTGACTATTCAACGTAAAGGTAATTTTGATTAAGATTAAAATCAGTTTTATGCAGTAGAAAATTGTCAGATTTCACATGCAAAATCTATCATATCAAAATAACTATCATTTTTTAAACAAATCTGACATTTTACCTGTTATTTTCGCTTTTGTATTTCTGTCTGAGTGAAGTTGATTTGACTGACATGATAAACGATAAAAATTAGGAAACACATACAAGTTACTTTTTTTTCATTCTGCAATTATTACAATTTGTAACACAAAACTACAAATGTTTAGTCTAAACAGCTTAAATCTTGTTCATGACATTATAAATACCAAAATTTTTATCTTAATGAACTTTCAACAGTATCTCACTGATACAGCACATGCATATTCGTGTCACTGTTCCAACAGTACAAGTTGTCTGTCAAAGTAACTTGTCTAGGCCGTGTTCTAGTGGATGAGTATTTTGTAAAATATAGTTACATTTCAGTTATAATATGTATGAGTACATATATTATCTATACGTTTCACCAATTTTTTTTTTTTAAAACATGAAACAGTAAATAAAGAAGCATAGAAAACAATTACCTCTTCTACTTACAAACCTTTTGCTAGTTTGCTATAATTTGCCAAGCCTTGTTAAATTTTGCATGTGGAAGATACAAACAAGTTGTTTAAGTGTGAATTTTGAAATAACAAAATCATAGATTACTATACTAATACCACAGAATTCCACTATAATTTAACAGGTTTAGTAACAAACCTGTATTTGGATTTAAAAATTTATTTCTTTAGACCTCCATATTACTTAGTGTAAACACTTTGTGGAACCTTGGAAAACTACACGGGGACATCCTGCACTTTTATTAGTTACTCACACATCTTTAGGTAAAGTAGACAAATGCAAGTATTTCAGCAATGGAAGAGGTGGGCAAAGCCACCTTGAATGATTCACTAAATGTATCAGAAAACAGAAAAGATAGGTTTTTATTTTATATTCTAGCTTGTTGATATTTGTAATTTGAGTTACAAATTTGTATGTAACTACACTTTTTATTTAAACATCATAAACATATCATCGACATACAAAAATCAATACTTTTAACTTTATTTGAATACTTTTAAATTGATAAATTACAATGTACAACTTTATACCAAATGCACTAACACAAATTTATAAAACAGCAGTTCAATGAAATTTTGAATATTATTTTACAAACACGACAAGTTCTTTGATGCTCGACCACAGGAAGACCCTTCTCGATGGGGTAAATAGGAGATGGAAGAGGGGCAGGTTCATAACAAAATACACAAGCTAGGTGCTGCTCTATTTCTCATTGAAATTTATATGCTTTGTTGTTGCCTTAGAAAATTGTGTCTTTGGACAATTACATTTTTATTTTGATCAATGGAACTGTGGGAAAGATTTTTAATCCATAATTTTATGTTCTTTAGTAGAATTTTTGAAAATATACAGATTTATACAGAAAATCAGATATTTGTACAATAGTTTTCATACTTTAATTCAAATAGGAATTATGGTTATAAAACTGAAAATAAGGTAATAATATGAAATGAAAAACTACTGAGATACAATGATTAAAAAAATGTACATACACTAATTACTGTTCGAGAAATATCCATAGTATCATAAGCAAGCACTGTGGTGTATATATACTAACAGAATTAGTTAATATGAATATTCAAAATAAAAAGAGTCACTTCTACAGTATATCCCATCTTTTACTGTAAAATATCTATCCATGTAAAGACTACTTTTAGTACATAAATGGATCTGCTGATGATTTTGAAAATAAATAAAGATTAAAATTATGTCCTAGAAATCTACAATTAAAATACATGCAACCATTATTAAAAATTTTGAAAGAATATTCTTCATAACACACAAAAAAACGACTGTAACACAAAATTCTTACTTGTTGAAAAAGAGAATAAATTAAGAAAACTAAAAACTAGAAGACATTAAAATCTGTGAAGAAAGGATACACTCAGCTCAGAAATTAACAACTTATGATTTATGTACACCACACATGGTTTGCACTAAACTCCTCAGTTCAATTTCAAGCACTATTTGAAAACTAAAATCTACATCAAAATCAGATTCCACTGAAATTTTTACAAAATTATTTTTGTTGAACTTGTGAATGTAGACTAAAAAGAAAGACTATTTATTACATTGAAATCCACACAACATGCATTAGACATTTATAACATTTGGCAATTATGACATTTTCAAGTACCTTTGTAGAAACAGACCCTCTTAAGCCCTTGAAATTTCATTCTCAATTTCATAGACTTTCAAGTATGCATATGCACCCTACAAAGATTATTTTAAATGCAGTTTCACCATTTGTTTCCCAATTTTAATAACTTCCATGTTTACACATTTAATACTTTCATGAAGTAAATATATGAAACTTGACTTTATACCAATGGGATCCAACCATAAAGTTTGTCAGAAGTCAAAAAGTATTTAGTCAATTTCTATATTCTTAAAAACATTTTGTAATTTACAAGTTTAATAAAGTATAAGTACTCAATAAGAAATAAAAATTAGTTTTTAAATCCACGTAAATTTCAGAAAATGTACAACTTGGAGCCTCGTGTCTTGGTTATCTATAACGTCAGTGAAACATTAAACCTTTGCCATTATTAAACGAACTTCCTCAATTCACATAAAGATCAAGAGCTTAAAATGGCAAAATGTGATGTTTCACTGATATTATGCATAACCAAAAAGCAAGGCTCCGAGCCGTACATTTTACAATAAAAGAAAACCCAGTTTTTGAAATGTTAACGGTTATTTAGTGTTTAAGGTCCAACATAATTCTGATTCAGATATATACCAAGAAAAACTAATAATTTATAACTTATCAAATTATAATCACGTTTTTAACATTAACTAAATAATCCATTAACATTTCATACCAGCATGAAATAGACACAAACAAGAGGCAAAATTTAATCACCTAACTTTATTAAGCACTGAAAATATGATTTATTGATCACAAGGGTACAAAACAACGTGTCATACAGCTAAAAACTTTCACCCCTTAAAAACCCTTTCTTAAGCCTGAACACACTTATCTGTGTATGTGTATGTGTGTGAGAACCTCACTGGTAAACTAAAGAAGGCTGTACCATACAAGAGGAACCCTAAAGCCATACTGTAAACACTGGAGACCCAGTTTTTGTAATTCACAAAAACAAAATAATTCAAAAACAATTAATTAGCATCATAAACTGTTAATATGGCTAATACGTTTGTTTCATCTTTTCACATTCAGAAACTGTTTAAAAAGTACTCATGTTTCTTGCCTTGATCTGTTTCCTCTTCAGTTCTTGTCTGACAGTTTCTACTGAAAAAACATCTGGATAAATATTCTTTTGTATAGGAATGGGGTGGGGGAGGTTGACTTGCAAAAATTCAAGCATGTTACTCCAAACAGCCACTATCGATACTAAGGAATGTGAAGTGTGGACTGTCACTGTAAAATCCTAGTCAATGCAATTTACATTCAACCAAATTTAAGAACATCACAACGTCTATACATTTTTTTTTCCATACAAGGATCATTAAGAAGTGAAAGTAGATAGGTTTAAAAATGAGACCTACCTACAAGGAGTTCTACAGTTCCTAATAGCTGAATGTACTTGTTTAAAAACTACTTGTCATGATAATGAAACTAAATAAAAATTTTGTGTTTTGTATGTTGAATGTTTCATGGGCATTCACAGTTACCTGGATACACACAGACATAACTCACTACCACAAAAACAAGATTATTCGGGAAACCCTTCAAATGGAGTCATCATCACCATCAAATTTCAAGCAAGACAGATCAGCAATGAACTCCTTTCTCTGCAAAAAAATACAACAGCAAATTTCACACACTGTTCTCCAAACTGCACTTCACTGCTTCTGGAAAAGAAAAAAAGACTTTTAAAACACCAAACCTGTTACTTTACTCTTTCCGTCACTGGTACTTACCCAAGATGAGGGCCATCAAAAACTGTTTGACTTCCAACCAGGCAACTCTGCCAATGCTCACAAGCACCAATATTGCTTTCCTAGCTTTTGAATCAAAGTACAATATAACCAAACCAAAGATTACCCTAGATGTTATTTAAAAACACCCAAAAAGTTTTGTTCTGTATGCACAACCCTTGGTAATAAATGAAAAACAAACAGTTAATCATACTTACACTAGTTACTTATTTCTCCCTCAGCACCTAAATAGTGGTACAATGTTAAAGAAAGCACAAAATACTGGTATGAATCATTTTGTTGCCTGGTTGTGGTTAAGTTTGATTTTTTTTAGCTTTGATTTACAAAACCATATTAAAAAAAAATGCATACCCAAAAACAAGAAAATTTCAAAACAACATCCCAATTTACATCACAAATTGAAAAAGCAACTTTAAAAAGTTTACACTGAGAAACATGCTACCTTACGTTTGTACCTACCAGCATACCTAATTTGATGTACACAATATTACTGCCCATAGCCAGAGTAACTATACCCAGCATAAGGATTTTGTTGTTGGGGAAAGGATTGCTGCTGCGGTGGGGGTTGTTGCTGTTGTGGCTGCTGGGGGTATGCTCCAGGATTCCACTGAGCTGGAGGAGCTGGGGCCCCATACTGTTGTCCTTGAGGAGCCCCAGTTGGTGCAGGCTGCGACTGCTGGGGTGCTGCAGGAGGCTGTTGTCCCTGTGGTGCTGGGGCAGAGGGCTGGGCTAGAGATGGTTGTGCCTGCTGAGCATACTGTTGTCCTGCCTGGTGTTTACACACACAAAGGTGACTTATGTTGTTTTGAAACAGCAGGGTTAGCAAAATTAAATGCAACAAAAGCTATATTTTGTAACAAAACATTTCACTAATATTAAAGAATGAAAATCATCGCAGATCTATCTACATTATGAACTGGTTGTATTTAAAAAAAACAAGTTAGAATGTTAAATCAGAAAACATTTGTGATGTACACAAATTACAGTAATAAACACAAATGTACAGGTACTATAAGTAAGAATAGATTGATCTTGAAACAAATATTAAAAAAAAAAAATTATAAGCTCTCCTAACTCAGGTTTAACTTCTGGTTATAACAACTTGGTATACTTATCAAACACCATGTAAACTATACAAGATGAGCAAAATTTTAGGGATAAAAGTTATCAATTATAAATACATAACAGGTAAGCAATGTTTGATTTTATTACAGCTGAATTCATAATTGCAACATCTTTTCAAGTTGCACTTTGAAATAAAAATTTTGAGCCATCAGAACCTGTATTTCATTGTTTAAACATTGAATCATAAAAGCATCTCCAACCAATACAAGTAACTTACAACCAGTTTTAGTATTTTACAAAGAGTGGATGTTCTTTAACGAGCAGTCTCATCTTGTCTAGAAAGCTATCAAAATACCTTAACTCAAAGTACCTAAGGCATATTCAAACTTAAAATGATTTATCCGAAACTTCTCGAAGCTAGGCCTACAAAAAAACTTTATAAACAAATCCCAAATTTCACATTTGGCCTCTTGTTTAGTGAACTCTACTTTCTTCTCACACACCACTGACACCCAAAACCCTACAAAGAAGGGAGAATTAGATGCGTTAGTTCTCTGTATCAAACTGTATGAAATTATGGAGTTACAACTGCAGAGCTGATGTAAATAAAAAATTGTGATGATTCAACACAACAGGCAAACAAAACCAGTGTTCTGCCAAAACCAGCCTAGCACACATACAAATACAATTTTCTTCACACATTAACACTTTAAGATCTCGGAGCACGTCCCTTCACATAAATACTGAAGTACAGGTGTTTTCGAGGTTTAAAAACAGCTATTACTCGAGAAGTTCTAAAGTCACAGAAGGTCCAAGTAAGCAGACAAACCAAATTTGTAAACACTATTACATTAATAAAGAGATAGCCTTAAAACAGCACACATGGGTCATCTATACAACAGAAGTTATATGTACATACAAAATACAACTTACCTGCTGGTTAGCACGTGCCTGCTGTTCAATGATCTCTGCTTCTCTGTGTTTTCCCAAAGCTCTATAATATTCTATCCATGCTGCACTGTAATCAGGCTGACCACTTGGTGTAGTTGCTGTGAAGTACAGCAACATAAACTAAGTCACGTCACACCAAAAATTACTTCATTAAAAACAATTAAGAGCTTCAAAGATACGTACCAATAATGACTTAAAGTCTCGTAAATTTACTGTGGTACAACCACCAAAGTTGAAAATGGAGAAAATTTGGTAAATATAACATTTTACACATTTTGGACAGGAAAACATCTTTCCTCTGATGACTTTAAATTCTGATGGAATAAGGAATTTGATACCACATAGGCTTATCAGCCATAGAATGTCCATGCAACCAGCCTTTCATTTTTCCTTAATTACTACAGTTTGTCATATCATAATTAATCTGATATAACCCACAACTTAATCATAATCATTTGTCATGTTTTAAGGCTCAAGTTAATCCAGCTTATGTACATTATGTTATCACACTGTATTGTAACAAACATTAAATATCATTTAATATAAATTCTTACCAGGCTGTGGTTGTTGCTGGGAAGGCTGTGGTTGTTGTTGAGAAGGCTGTGGTTGCTGCTGAGAAGGCTGTGGTTGCTGGTTATAAAACTGAGCATAATAAGCAGACCATGCTGCAGCATTTGCATCAGCTGCGGCTTTTGCTACACAAGTAAAACACATTATTCTGTCACACAAAAATGTAACATTTCATGACATTCACTACTTCAATAAAAAAAATGGTGAAATTAACACTTCTTGCTTTTAAGTTTAAAAATTACCTACTCAACATTCACAGAAGAGTATACTCCAGTCACGAGTCTTATGACAGATTTTTATTCTAATGGAAACTAAGCTATACAGTTGCTGTCAAAACATAGTAATAAACAGCACAACTGTAACTGATACTCTAAATATTGGTTTAATATAAAGCACTCAACCTCCACAGTTAAGAATTTCACAAAACCATCTGTTTATAAAACAAATCTTAAATAATTTTAGAAAGTGTGTTTCAACATTACACAAATTTTACAATTATTTGTATGTGCCTCTGGACTACAACTGAGCTAAACACTTCCAAAACTATGGATGTTTAAAGAATGAATACACACTTCCAAATCAACTCTAAAAACAATCTAAATACGATGAGCAAATTGGAATGAATTGTGACCGCCTGCTGTAATAAAGTGTAGAGGACAAAGTTTCAAATTAATAAATAATAATTAAAATAAATAATTAATAAATGTAGCTAGCAGTTTATACACCAATTCTGATTTGTTTTCTTTAACCTTAAAGTTCAGTCCTTTTTATGGCCTTACTGTTTTTCACACCTAAAATAGTTATGATTAAAAACACATACACAAGAATTTCTTAGTTTATTTTTAGTAAATAATTATGTTGTTTACATAATAAGGCCTGACAAAAATGAAAGTGACAGCATTTTGAAAGGTAAGGCCAAAAGTCACTGAAAAAAACCCAAAAAAACATTGTTGGTCTTGCTGAGTATTGTTTAATCTATGTGCTTCACTTGGCAAATTATAGAATCAATATTAATGTATTATCAAACAAGAAAACTATAAACTGACTGAGAATATATACAATATAGAACAACTTGGTCTTCAATAAATAAATAACAAAGTGAGAGTCTGACATGATTGGTTTTTTCTGAAAGCAGTTTCAGAAAATTTTTTAGAAATTTTACAACCTGTAAAGATTACTGAAAAAATGAATCAAATCTAATACAATGTTTTAGATTAGAAGAAGCATGGTTAATATTAAATCACCAAGATAAATCTCAAGAATTATGGCAAAGCTAAAATTGCATTAAAAATCAATCAAATTCAACTGAATTTTTTATAAATTTCCTATTCATTCAACATGTGAATATGGAATAAACAAAAACTATTTATTATGCTCAGCTCTGCAACATACATTAAAATTAGACATATTAATAAACTAATATTTTGCAAAATAGGGCCATGTTTTAAGTATCAATCAGGTCATCCCTTAAGTAATGTGCAATTTTGGGTTCAGAATAAGAGAAAGGATTTCAGATGCTTTTAATGTAATTTAATCAACAATGTATGTTCCATTATTATTAATTGCTTCATGCCCACAATTCACATGCTTCACAAATTATTGGGGTTTGGAGGAAAAGAATTTGGAGATGGTAGTTTTGACATCTTCATGTGTTCCAAGCTGTTTTCCCATCAAGATAGTTCTACAAACTATCAGTGATGTCGAGAAACCCACTTGTTGAGAATTTTATATGCAAAAACGGCTCGTTTTGGGTTCAGAAAATATTTTAAATAGAAGAGCGAACAACGTTTCGACCTTCTTCGGTCATCGTCAGGTTCACAAAGAAAGAAAGAGGTAACTGACCGGAAGCTGACCACATGTTTGGAAGGGGTTGTATAACTGAGTGTCGCAATGTAGAGGGCGCGGTTAGATGTTTGAATATATAATAATCTATAATATTAATATAGGTATAATGGCGTTCCTTTATATTGGTTTATTTTGGGTTTAAGTTGTTGTATAAGTAAGGCTTCTTTAATTTTGCGTTTGTTTATGTTTGTTTCTTTATTTAGTATTTTAGTGTTTTCTATGGTTATGTTGTGTCCATTTGACTTGCAGTGTTCGAAAACGTGTGAAGGTGACTTTTTATGTTCTTTGAATCTGGTTTCCATTTTTCTACTAGTTTCTCCTATATAGAAGTCGTGGCAGTTGTCACATTGTATTTTATAAATAATGTTGGTGTGGTGTTTGTCAGTGTAGTTCTTACATAGTATAGACCTGAGTTTTGTGCCTGGTTTTTGAATAAATTCAGTGTTAACTGGAATGTTATATTTTGTTACTAGTTTTTGCCAAATGTTGGTTATTTGTTTGCTGATGTCAGGAATATATTGTATACAGCAGTATATGGTTTCGTATATTCCTGACATCAGCAAACAAATAACCAACATTTGGCAAAAACTAGTAACAAAATATAACATTCCAGTTAACACTGAATTTATTCAAAAACCAGGCACAAAACTCAGGTCTATACTATGTAAGAACTACACTGACAAACACCACACCAACATTATTTATAAAATACAATGTGATAACTGCCACGACTTCTATATAGGAGAAACAAGTAGAAAAATGGAAACCAGATTCAAAGAACATAAAAAGTCACCTTCACACGTTTTCGAACACTGCAAGTCAAATGGACACAACATAACCATAGAAAACACTAAAATACTAAATAAAGAAACAAACATAAACAAACGAAAAATTAAAGAAGCCTTATTTATACAACAACTTAAACCCAAAATAAACCAATATAAAGGAACGCCATTATACCTATATTAATATTATAGATTATTATATATTCAAACATCTAACCGCGCCCTCTACATTGCGACACTCAGTTATACAACCCCTTCCAAACATGTGGTCAGCTTCCGGTCAGTTACCTCTTTCTTTCTTTGTGAACCTGACGATGACCGAAGAAGGTCGAAACGTTGTTCGCTCTTCTATTTAAAATATTTTCTGAACCCAAAACGAGCCGTTTTTGCATATAAAGTTCTACAAACTTCAGAATAGACTAATCAGATGGGACAAGATCTGGAGAACAAGGAGAGAGTGAAAGTTTTTCCCAGTCTAGCTCTTCAATCTTTGTGGGTCTGATCCTTGTTACATGGGGCCATGCATTATCCTGGTGTAACATAACACCTTTATGATTGATCAAAAGAGGCATCTTTTCTTTCAGTGCAACATTCAATCACTCTAACTGTTGACAATAGAAGTTTGAAGTATTCGTTACATTGAGTAGCAACTCAAAGTGGATCACACTGACAATATCACACAAAACGTTTAACAAGACTTTACTTGGGTGAAGGTCCATTTTAAGCTTTGCTTTAGCCAATTTACCTGCACTGAGCCATTGTCTGAAGCAATTAACATTTTCATAAAGATCCATTTTTAATCTCTAGTCACTAACTTGCATAAAAAGTGAGTTATATTCATGAGAGTGCAGAGAAGTGCAAATGTCCACTTTTGCTAAGGTTGGCTTTTGTCAAATCATGGAGGACCCATTTTCCAAGTTTTGACACCTTTCCAAGCTGTTGCAAATCACAATGAACTGTTGAATGGGTTGAATGAAGCTTCTATGCTAGTTTTTCAACTGTCACAGCACAATCTTCACCAAATGCAGCCAGCAGCATGTCAAACTCAACAGGACAACCTAAACACGGTGCATCACTTAAGCTGTAGTCACCTGATCTGAACTTCTAAAACCACCTTCAACATTTTCTTTATGATGTGGAGTCTGTCAATGAAACACCTTAAATGTTTCATGTAGTTTCTGCTGCAGTATTGACTTTTTTAAACTCATAAAGCATCGCATGTCTGATATGCTTCTCAGACACACCCATCTTTATAATGATCCGAATAGGTGGAGTTGGGTTAGTTTCTTTTATTTGAACATGTTTATACACATCCTACTACATATTTTAGTCATTAAAACCTTCTACAAAAACAGAAAAATGATTCACTTCCTGTATTAAATTCTTAGACATGACCCGATACTTTCATACCCTTGAAATTCCATTCTCAATTTCAAAGATGCATATGCATCCTAACTAGTCACCATTTAAGAAAGTTTGTATGAAGTTTTCAGCATTTAGTCAAAGATTTGACTGTAAGAATATGAGATTTATGGATTACTTTTTCATTGATGGTAACTACAACTTAATAATTCAAGTGTCTTAAAAGTTAATTTTACACTAACCTGGAAGATGCATTACTTACTAGGATCATTTGGTGCTGCTGGTTGGTTCTGCCAATGCTGATAAGCATTGCCCCATCCTTGTGGAGCATAGTGTTGGTTTGGTGGTACAGGCTGCTGTTGACTGTAGAAAGAATTAAACCAGTCAAAAACTGAAAATACTGCAGTATTTGTATTTTTAAAATATATAACTTTTATTCTATATCCAGTTTCATACAACATATCAACAGGTATTTTTAACACCTCCTCACATTTTGGCTATTTACCATAAATATTTTTAAGCCATAATAATGTACAATATTTAATATTTAGAAACAGTTTCCCAGTATTTATTTTATGCATAGTAGGTTCAGAAATGCCTTTACAAAATTTCTATTACTGTTAACACACTATGTCCAAAAAAGATATCCCTAAAATGTGGTTTTACTGAAGTACTGGTCTTCACAAACTCAATGTATTATCCATGATATATTTTTACCCCACCACTCTGTTGAATAAAATTAAAAGCAAAATATTTGAAAATGATTAAAAATTAGCAGTTTATTTTTGTTAAATCCATTAATAGATTTAGTTACATTTAATAATAAACCTTTCAACCAAGGCTAGACCTATGATACAAGTATCTAAAAATAATTCACATTTGACACTTATTAAAATGTTATTGTAACACACATGCAAAGTGTTCTGTGGAAGTTTTATATAACTGTACATCTCTAAAAGTAAAATCTTACTAAGGTTGAGGATACTGTGTTGGGTAAGGTCCAGGTCCTGGTCCATTAGGTACAGGAGGCTATATAAATGGAGATTTTATGTGTTTGTTCAAAAATTGATAAATATTTAACACACTACACATTTTTAACAACATAATTTACTATTAAAAACATGTTTCTGGTAATAATAATAAAGACTAATCAGTAAAAGTATCAACTCTGACACAAGAAAAATAATACAGACTTATATTTTCACTGGAATTCTCACAATGTATTTTTAATAGAGCTGGGATACGAGTGGTAGCTAACAATCCAATGACTGGTGACTCCACTAATCAGTTACATCTGATTAACAGTTTTTATCAAACTATGGTTCTCCAAGCAAAAGATTTTCCACAACAAATATGTATTGATATAAACTAAAAGACTTATTATAACAGTATTTCTTTAAAGGACCAACATTAAGCTAAGTAATAAAAGCTTTATTAAAGTCAGTGTTCATTAACTGAAACTGTTAAAACTAAACATGAAGATTCGACAACTTGATTTCTTTGTTGTAAATACGATCCCACTACACTTACACCACCATTTGGATGAACATTTCCACTTCCTCCAATTTTTTCATTTATCAACTGTTGTGCATGCTCAATTTGTTGAGGAGCTCCCCTTATAATAAACACTTTCTCATGAGGGTTCGGGGGTGGACCTCTTGACAATTCAACATGTGCTCCACTCTCTTGGTTTATTCCCTTTATCACTTCTCCACCTAGATTACAAAAAAATATTCAAAATTTTAAAAGACATTACATATCTTTCATAACAAGAAAAATTTCATATACAGAATGAAACAATTTTCACTTACCAGCATTGTGACAGTCTTTAGTTTCCATCCTTTTGAATGAAATAACAAAGCATTGGTACTATTATTGATGTTTATGATTATATATTAGTTCAAAAATAATAAATGAAACACAGATAATAAAACCTAACAGTTTATATCTTTTAACAACTTCAGACAAAATGTTGCACACGTTAGTAACCCTGACAGTTATGTAAATGTCGTGTAAATATTTTGTAAACAACAACATGTGTTGTGTTTAAATTTTCATTTCTATTATTCATATTTCCGTATTTATATTATTGTTTCGAAGTTTAAACTAATAAAATATGTTGTTATTCATTTAGGGTAACATTTAGAATTTTCTTGAATTAATGTTTGTAAATGAAATGCTGGCGACTTCGTGTCTAGACGTTTAGTCTTGTGCAAGAACGGACATGCGCGGATTGCTCTGGAGTTCTGTAGAAATTTCACGGTGTTTCGAGGAGTCTAGGCCTACAATATATAAACAGACGAAGATGCGAGAGAGAAAAAAAGAGTCAGACATTAGTTTTATTCAAGAGAAGAGTCATTAGAAAAGAAGAGTTAAGTCATTCGTTTAAGAAAGATTAAGTGTTTGCTGTGATTATTAAACTTGGATTTGTGACTGAAGTTAGATCTACGGAAGCTGTGATTTTACTTCATCAATCTCTACGATTCATCCGAATTAGTGGTTTTACTAAAAGTCAACACGTGTGGAACAATTTACGGGTAATCGAAAAAATTAAAGACTACAATTTTGTGACGTTCATCGGAGGCAACGTGAAAAGAACTTCGAATTTGTTGAACTGTGAACCGTTTCTGAACTTCTTCATTTAAACTTCGGAATTTCTTCATGGGACCAAATTCACACCCTAGACTGGAATTTGAGACTTTCATTTTAGATCATTATATTAGATACAGGCCAGTACCATTTTGTATTGTGATTAATTTTGAAGGTTGTTTGTTTTGTTTGTTTGTTTTGGAATTTCGCACAAAGCTACTCGAGGGCTATCTGTGCTAGCCGTCCCTAATTTTGCAGTGTAAGACTAGAGGGAAGGCAGCTAGTCATCACCACCCACCGCCAACTTTTGGGCTACTCTTTTAACAACGAAAAGTGGGATTGACCGTCACATTATACACCCCCACGGCTGAGAGGGCGAGCATGTTTTAGCGCGACGCGGGCGCGAACCCGCGACCCTCGGATTACGAGTGCACGCCTTAACGCGCTCGGCCATGCCAGGCCTTTGAAGGTTGAAACTAATACCATTTTGTTTTGTAATTAACTTTGAAGGTTGAAACTAATACCATTTTGTTTTGTAATTAACTTTGAAGGTTGAAACTAATACCATTTTGTTTTGTAATTAACTTTGAAGGTTTAAACTTAATATCTGTCATTGTTATTATATAATTTATGTTATATCTATCTGTTAATATTTTAGCGTAATAAATTATACAAGCTGTTATCTGTGTCTTTCTGTTGCGTTTAGTCTACATAAAACATAAAAAATACGTAACACAGTAAATACAATATTGTCAGGAAATAGTAACCACTGTGACACTCAACAAATGTACCACAGAAATATAATCCCCCAATTTTACTGTAGCACAAGTTTGACACCAGACATTTGAAACAAGTGAAACACTTGGTTATGCCTGGCTCTAATACTGTGCAAATGTTGAGTAACTACTGAAGTTGTTTGCTTTATTACTTTTACACAGCAAGGTTTTATATATGCAGATAAAGAGGTTAATGAAACATAAATATAAAAGTTCACATGTGCACAAATTTAATGACAACCACACTAAGAAGTTAATATAAGCTGCAAATAAAATCTAAGCAATTTTAAATGTTAACTAACCTTTGCCTATGACAAGACCACATTTATTTGCAGGAACTGAGTAAGTAATTTCCTGCATGTCGCCATCAGGTCGACCCCTTCCCATTCCTGGACCTGGTGGACCAAATTGTGGGCCTCCTGGGCCCCCATCGTAACCTCTGCCACGTCCTCTACCAACATTTTGTTGGTCTCTCATCTATTAATAATATTTTAAAATCTAGTTTTTATATTTCATATCAACACTAATTTATGTGCAAATTATTTCAAGTAACTGAATAACTACTGCATTTCTATTCCTATACAATATACACTCCTACCTCTTTTAAGTACAAATATTAGACCATTGTATGTCAGTAATACAGAATACAGTTTTTAACTTGCATTTTTATACTATCTAGATATAATTTGCTAATTTCAAAAACAAATATGAAAAGATTATCAATCTTCACTCGAACTGTCGATGTGCATGCGTCTTCTTAGTTTCATATATGTAACTTCAACAGCACAGAATATGCAGTCTACTTATACAAACAAAGGCTATAAATAACAATGAATTTACAGCTTAAAAACAGATTAACTCTTCCATTTTCTGTTAACATAAAGATATTATTCAACCACAAGTTTTCAGATTTGGTGCACATGGTTATAAAAACATGAAGTGTTTTTAGCATTTCAAGATAGCAACCATTCTTTGAACTTAATATGATTAGATATAAAGTTGAAAGAAACTGGTGCATGCGTGCGTGCAAGCACAGTTAATCTTCATAGCCATTAACATTTTGCACATGTTTACTATTCACTTAGAAAACCACCAGTTAAAAGCTATTTTTGTATATTCCATTTTAGTGAGCAATGTGTTACTTGCACTCTAAATTATGTGTATGAAAATACATCAGTTGTAGTTTCAACAACAAACTTACAGAAAAAACAACAGATTAGACCTTTGTAATTACACATTCAAGCAAACAGTTTTTCTATGCAGACTACACATATATGCTAACATGGTCCCACAGAAGTACAAGTCAAGTAATCAAACCACAAGATTAAATTAACTACATATAAGGAAGTAAACAGCTAAAATTGTTAAAATAAAAAATTGACAATTTCAAAAATGATACACAAAGAAAAAAAAAACAGATACTGTTCATTTTAATATACAGTTTTTATAATACTGACTCAGTAAAGGTTTGGAAATTGAGACGTATTTAATATATTAATTCTGAATTTTTGTTTATGACAAGTTTTTATAAGCTCTTTTCATGAAATTCAGTAAATTTAAGTCCCAGTACAACCTTTGTGGTTCTTCAAGGTCAGTCAAATTGACAGATCCGTATGCACATATTTAACTGAACTTTAAAATGCAGTTCAAAGGTCAATTAATCTTATATTTTTGATATCAAATTATGCTATAAATATTAGGTGGCACTCTTTATTAAACTATTTACATACTAGTAATAAATGACATAATACAAAGTATTCCTTCACAAAATTTGTTCAAGAACATTCAAATACCAGTAATCCAAAACATTAAAAAAAATCACCTAACAACCAAAATTGTTCTATTTCCATTATTGTAAGGACACAGTAATTGTTGTGACACATAAGTATGCTGCAGATATTTACTCCCTAATGTTACTGTGGCAAAAGTTAGACACCAGACATCTGAAGTGGAACACCTGATTATGTCTGGCTCTAATAGCATGCAAATGAGTAATGACAGATATTTATCATTTCAAACAGTTTTGTTTTTAAAACAAAAAGTACTTAAATATGTTCAAATAAGTATCGTAGCAAACTATGAATCAGGAATTTCATAAATTATACAAACTTTTACAGAAATTTAATGAAAATTACATCAACACATTAGTAAAACCTATTTATTATTGCTTATGAATATTTTCAAATTAACAGCCACAGAAAAATGAAACTGGCTTAAACAATCAAAAAGACTTTATAATATAATATCAACATATTTCTCTCGAAGTTCAGAATTAAAAACTTTCAAGTATAGCTGTACTAAACAAAACAGTTGTGTTTCTCTTGCACAATATAAGCGGAAAATAAAGCAAATGAATCAACCTTTCAAACACTCCTTTTTAGACATGTCAAATTTGAAGTTACACAATGTAAATTTTATAAGCACTAAGCCTTTTGTATTTATCTTTTGACAGTTTGGCACCTCGTCACGAAAGCTAGTGTGTATTGGATCAAGCTCATGCTGAGAATTAATGATTATTACAATTCTCAATTTTCCATACACACTTTGACAAAATTTTTATTAAAGATATGTCTATAAACATGCTATGCCAATCTGACTCAAACTTTGTCTGGTCTAGATGCAAGATGATTTTCATGTCACGAATAAAACTACCTTTTCCCATGTTAGTTTTTATAGCTTATTTGCATAATCTCTAAAATTTATTATACGAATGTTAAGTTTCTCTAGTAGGACTTTATACATTTTGTTATTTTCTCTAACACCAAATGTGCTGAAACTGGCACTGTAGGTTAAAATGAAAAGTTGAAAAATACAAAAGTGTAAATTAACCTCTTCCCATCTAAAAAATTACTGCATTTTGTAACAATTACATATTATTTATTCTTATAGACAAAAAAGACAGTTTTCTTAAATCTTTACATGTTAACCACTCTTTGTGACCATGTTTGTGATACATAAAAATACACAATGTTATCACACCACAAGAAATCATGTCTTAAAACCACTATACTTTTAACTGGTATTTCAGCTAAGACATAAGACGGTTAAAATTTTTTTGAAATTTGTTATCTATTGAAGCTAATCTGCACAATAGCAAACAATGAAACTAAGAGCAAATATTTACAAATCTGCTGTGTGAACATATCACCCTTACACAAAATTCAGTAAATTAAAATATTCATTTCCTTGTAAGTTATGGATATTCATTGGCAAATGTCAAAGAATTACTAACATTTGTTTTGAAAGAAAGGATGTGACAGGAGAAAATAGCACAGATTTCACTTTTGTGTCCCAGAATGGCTGGTACAGGTATAATCACTTTTATTGATAAGGAATAAATTATGTTATTAAGAAAAAAACATGAAGATGGCCTAGAAAGGTTGAAACATTATCTCCTTATCAATAAAAGGGTTAATATCCATACCAGCCGTTCTGAGATGCATATCTATTTCAAGTGGGTTTCTCGTTATCAAGTGGTTTCACTTTTGTTTATATCTCAGTAGAATAAAAAACTTTGAAGGCTAGAAATTTACACCGTGGCTTAAGAATACCTACAAATTAAATAAGTAATTGGTTCCAAGCTCAAAATATATAGAAGTTGAAAGCCTAAAACTGGCAGTTTAAAACAAAGTTGATAAAGAAGTTAAAACTGAGAATTCAACACTTGATGAGAATAAACCCACTTGAAATAAAAATGTATCTCAGAATAGCTAGTATGGGTATTAACACTTATTGATAAGGAGAGAACAACATTTCAACTATCCTAGGTCATCTTCGGGTTAAGAAAGAGAGAGTTTGAATGTGACCGTTGACAGACATCTTAGGGAAGAGAGTATAAATGAGTACTGGATTGTAGGGGGCATTGCAGATGGATGTTAGGTTATTAACTGGTATAGATATAAAGTTGTTCCTTTATATAGGTTTAATATTGATTTTAGTTGCTTTGTTTTTGCAATAGTTTACACTCGTTTCCCACTTAATCTGAGTATTTTCTATGGTTGTGCTTATTTCATTTGCAGTGTTCAGAAATATGGAGGTATTTATGTTATTTGAAACTAGTTTCCATTTTTTCTGCTTGTTTCCCCAAATACACTGCAAATTAAACAAACAACATAACCGTAGAGAACACCAAGATATCAAGTATGGAAACATATAAACAAATGCAAAATCAAAAAGCAGTAACTAAAACCAAAATTAAACCAATATAAAGGAACAACTTTATATCTATACCAGTTAATAACCTAACATCCATCTGCAATGCCCCCTACAATCCAGTACCCATTTTTTACTCTCGTTCCTAAGATGTGCCTGTCAATGGTCACATTCAAAGTCTTTCTTAACCTGAAGGTGACCTAGGATAGTTGAAACATTGTTCTCTCTTTATCAATAAAAGTGAGAACACAACTATTTCATTTTGATATTAAATATTTAAAAATTTGAGCCATAAACTGATTTGCCATCAAGTTTATTCACATACACTGATAGCCAGATTTGAAAAAAAATTATATTTTCAATGCAACTCTGTAAAAAAGGTTGACATACACATCGTCCCACCCATGACAGAATCTAATACATCGCACAAAATACTGACATTAAGAAATAAACTCACACTAGATGACTATCTTCATGATGCCTGAAATGGTTTTAAGACATTTTATTAAATATTAAGTTTTAGCATACCAAAACACTGTGAATCAGGTCATGTATGATGTTTGCAGCCCTCTGAGCTTGTTCTGGGTTTCCACTGACTAAACAAATTCTGTCACCTGGACCATCATCTTTCCCTTGTTGGAACTGGACTTTAGCTCCTCCAGAGTCCTGCTGGATTCGTCTAATCATTTCTCCACTTTTCCCTATAACCACTCCAACTGCTTGTCTTGGTACTAAAATCTATTACATAGTCATGCCATAAAAAAGAGTAAAACTAACAGCAACATTCAAACATAACTAAAACTTCCAAACTAATGGATCTCCACTATACAATTTTACTACCATAACCATTTATGCAATCTGATCACACCCTCTTGCAGAGGTCAAATCCTAATTACCAAATCATGCATTCAAATGAAAATGTGTTTTGTTCTTAAATAAGAAATAGCTGTCTGGACTTGGAATGCAAATATATGGATTTCTGAATAAATTTCCCAATGTGAAGGTTTGTTTGCATAAAATGTTTGTGCAAATCAATGTTTTTCAAACTGTGGAACTTAAGGGTTCTGTGATGTCACAAATGTTCCCCACAAAGACAACAGGTGACAGACTAACAAGTGTCAGCCAACCAGAGATCAAATGTATTTCAAGGGCTAATTCAACATAATATTTCTGTATATTTATTTGGAATTTTACAAAATACTGATAACTTCCCAACTTATACCTGCACTAGGCTTTTACAGCGAGTTAAGTGTTAGAGTTCCATGACACAATGAATGAATTAAAACGATTCTATAGCTTTGTAAAGCTTGAAAACCAATGGTGTAAATTACTAACTCTTCTGGTATATGGCTAGTGACATTTTAATTTTCATTCTATTACTTTTAAATGAGGAAGGGTACATTCACAAAATTTGACAGATTATCAGTACACATTGCAAGGCTTTCATGCGCAAAATTTCAGAAAACTTTTAAAATTAAATGTTTTTCTCATGCCTTATTTTTTGCACATTGTCTATCAGACATGCAAAGTAATTTTCATTTTATAAGCAAAAAAAACTTAATATGTCCATATAGTTTTAATCAAACAATTAAGATAAAACTTCATATTTTGTTATTTTCACTAATAAATATCTGCATGGGTTTGGTCAATTTGACTGATCTCGTAACCACCACATAAAATTAAAAAATTAGTATAAAGTATGCATTTTTAATTCCAGAATGACTACAGATTACAAAACAAAAACATAAATGTGTAGACTAAATAGCTTAAATTGCATAATATATACACTTATACATATTTACTAGTTTTATTAGACTGACATTTCAACTGTGTCTAGCTAACAGTATGATTACACAGCACACATGCACTTATGTTACCATATCCAATAATATAAAACTGACCCTTAATTTCTACAGTGACCTATCTTGGATGCATTTTGTTGGACTAGTATTTGGCAAATACAGTATCATTTCAATCAGTATAAAGTGTATGTGTATATAGAGTATTATTATTATTATTTACAAACAAGTTATTAGACTTAGTTATTAAGTCATAAAACAGTAAATAAAAATAAAGTGCACAATTATCTGTTATAATTATTACTTCTAAACTTAACGATGCTTGTCTTAGCTTGCTAAGCCTAAAGAATCTTCACATTTAGAAAATGTTTTTCTTTAGATTTTGTATTTACATATGAACACCAAAATTGGAACAAACCTGTGTTGTGGTGAGGTCTACTATCAAACCCCATTCACAAGACTAAAAGGCATCTTTTAGCCCTAATGGTGTTAGCGAAATCCTCACTGTTTAATTTAGCACAGCATCTACACTCATCACTCAACAAAGAATGTGGGTTCTAGTTTTCTGTGCACCATATTGTAGAAAGGATCTATTCTCAATATTTGTTCAAAACATCGTTGAAGTAGATTTAGAATTATAATTTTTACTTGAGTTGTAAAATTTGATAGAATGACATGAATTGGATACCTGGAAAGGGTTTTAATTACAATCTAAAAACACTAAATAAAAACAAAATATTAATATTATACACTATGTTATATTATTTTCTATAATGTACTGTACAGAAGCATATATGGGTACGTACATTCTTAAACAGCCTATGTACATAAAAAAAAAATCTTGTGATCGAACTCCTAGAAATTTTCACTTACTTCTTGTGCACCAGGAGGTGCTGATCCATAGTCATTTGTTGGAGGTCCTCCCCCCATGAAGGTACCATTTCTGTTAGCATTCTGAACAAAAGCATAAAGAAAACAGAATACCATTTACTTAAAATCAGTACTTCAGGTTAAATTTACAGAACCACAAATATAGTAGGGAATTATATATCCATAGTAGCGTATTTAATTAGGTAACTTAGATTATAAACTTTATTTCATTTTACAAACGCATAGCAGTTATGGATTTTCTAGAAATACAAAATTTGGTCCATTTTTAAAATATTTCTGAATTTGTGAACATTGCCCAGGCCCATCAGACCTCACTCAACCATTTTACTCATTACAATTGACATACTAGTAACTTATAATATATTAAGTAAATCTTTATAAAATTTGGTAGACTAAGTAAACATTATAAGGCTTTTCCACGCAAAATATCAGATTTTTAATCAAGTATTTTTTTTATTAATATTTGTTTGTGAAATTGTCAATACTTTTTAATTAGTACGAGCAAAGTGATTTTTCATTTTGCGACTAAGAACTTTTCTTCGTCTTAAAAATAAATTTCATTTCTATAGCCACTAGAACCTGTTAAATATACAACTTTTTCAGGCAAACTTGCATATTTTCTGTTATTATGTTTATTACTTCATTCTTCAGCCTGTAGAAAACTGAAAAATAATAAGAAAAATTGTACGATCAGAAACAAAAGGAGCTGCATCCTTTTTTTCTTCCTTATTAAGCAAGGTTTCACAGCATGTTCCCCGAGTTTCAACTGTTCTGTATATCCCTGTATATTTTGTGTTTATTTACTCTACACATCTGAAGTTAAAATCAATGTAAATAACGCTGAAATCACTGACCCCGAGCCAGTATCTGAAGAGCATGAACCCACGTGGAAAACAGAAAAGTGTCATTCATACGTGCCTTTGCTCAGAGAACATAATATTGGGCTAAGCAGCTTAGGTTTCCTACACTTACAAAAGAATTTTTTCATATGGTTTAAAGTTGTGCTGGTCCAATAAACACTGTGGGTTCTGAGCCTTGCTGATTAACTTGCATTGTTTTAGTATTACAACTCATCTATCAGATTTCCGTTGCTTTTCACAGCATGTGTATGGTGTTATTTGGACACATACTTATAAAGTTACTAACCTCTTACTTTAAAGTTGTCAAGTTACAAATGTGGTTTTAAATTTACTTCACTTTAAACAATTGGAATAAGAAATGCAGTACGTATAATTATTTATTGGCATATAAATGTACACTATTTCAGCTACTATACCGTAATTTTAGTTGTATTTCTTAAAACATGGAAAGTAAATGAGAAAAACATCAACCTATAACATATACCCATGTTACAAAATTCCGCATTCGTCCACATGTATTGTCACTAAGTCTTATCTAGACTTGAAGTGTAGATACATTTTTGTAGGCTTCAAACATTAACTTTTGAAAATAAAAAGATATCAAACTACAGTATCAGTATCCTCAAAATTCCTGTAATTTACTAGGGTCTCTAAGTAAAGTATGTGTGGGTTGAAAAAATCCCAACCCTATTCAGAGAAAAAAACTTACTGATCACACATCTACAATTTCATCCAAAATCTCTGTTTACTGGTTATAACCTTGAGCTATTTAGTAGTAGTTAGTACATGTTAGCTTTCAAATGATTGAAGGGCAGTGTTACGTTAGATTTAATACGTATATTGATATCTCGGCAAATCATAGAGGTGGGAGGCTTTTATGTTACGTTTATCTTGTCTATATCTCAAATTCAAGTTTTTAATTCATTAGATACTAATACATGTTGTATGGTGGACACAATAAAATAGAAACTGAGCAATGAGACAACTAGACATGTTATGTGACGCAAAAACCGATATTTAATATTTTTCTTTACATTTCCTTTTAAATTAAAAAATATATTTTGATGCCAATCTTATTGACACAAGTATTAAAAATGTTACTTTATAAAAATTTTGAAAATAACACTCCAAAAATACACTAACCTCTAACTATGCAACAAAAGCTCACAAATTTATCAACAGTATCAGAACATACCTGTATTTCTTTTTCTGTTAAAAGATCCATCACAAGCTGTTTTGCAAACTACAAAAGAAAAATTCCCCAAATCTATAAAATTGCACTTTATTTTAAATACTGAAGTGTTATATTTTAAACATTTGGTGAAATTTAAGGAAAATATCATGTTCTATACAAATACCCGAAATATTTTAAGACTTACATTTCTTTCATCACAGAAAACAACAGAAATGTCAAGATTAATGCATTTCTCGGTTCTGATGACTAGTATTAAGCCATCCGTACCTCACACTTTGAAGGTTCTCCACTTATCCTGAGTGCTTTGTCCATTCCAGTCTGCTGTGGGTTATCTTGAATCACAACCATTTTTACACAAGCTCGTTCCTTACATAAATAAAAAATAAATACACGTCTATATTACTGCAGACATATCACAGCTTGTTACATCAAAACTCTGCATCAAAAAAGAGAGATTTTGAAAATAATGAATCACAACATTTTAGCAATACAACTTGTGATATAGAATCCCAAAGACTACTTAAGAATTTGTGCTATAAAAATCGTTCTTTGTACAGATTCCTTATAGTTATTTGAAAAATAAGCAATAAAAAATGTTGTCATGAGATAACAGTGTAATTTAGAATAAAGAGTACATTTTCATTTCAGTTTTTTTTAAATATAGCCAAAGCTCCATTATCATCTAGCTTTTTTGCATACTAAATTAAGTTTAAAATTCATTTTTACTTAGAAAGAGGTCTACATGTTCAAGAGACATGGATCTATTACTTTATATATAACCTTAAAAAAACTTTTGCATAAAACTGCCAGTCTGATTATGTGAACAGATCAAACTCTTCGACTTAGAAGCTACAGTAGTCTATTAAAAAAATTACAAAATCGTGAAAATGCAAGTTTGATTATGAAATCAAATGAAAATTTATGGGTATTTCCTGATTTAGAGGTATAGGAACCTGATGAAAAATGTTTTTCCCCAGACAATATAGAAATCTGAACCATTAATTAAAAGTTTGTCAAACAAAATGAAACTTTCATAAAAGATATCCCAATTTCTTGTGTTATATGCTTCTTTCATCTTTATTAAATAGCATGGTTAACTGTATAAATAATCATCTAAAAGTTAATTCTTGCCAGATAATTTTCACTTTTCTATCAAGACTTCCTAAAACAGAATCACTAACCGAACAAGAACTAGTATAAAACAAAACAACAACAAAATGTTATGGACCCAAATTAGAGTAAGATCTCTTAAGAATCTAAAACTTTCATTCAGTGTAAACGTACCAATATATGTTAAGGTAATATTGTTTGTGTCATGGACAACTTGAGACCAATCTAATAGCTGCAGTAATAGTTAGATATTGTAAATACAGCTCAAAAAGTATTCTAATTAACGAAGACTGCAAATAACAATGTCTAAACAACATAAGAAAATGTTACTCGTAACCCTATTTCTTTTCCACAAACATTTTGTAAAAAATTAGATCCACAGTATTATGTTCTTAATAACATAAATTTATTTTTTTCTTCACCAAATAGTACTTGATTGTAACCAACAGTAAAACTGCATTAAATAATGCTCATATACAGATCTATATAACTTAATCAGATACAACTGTTTTTAGTGTGTATTAATTGAGAAAAATTCAATATAGATCAGCCAGTCAGTTAAAGCTGTAGTACCAACATACTTCTCATTTAGATGATATGCAAGATAATTAAATATCAATTTCTATATTACAGTTGTTAGATTTTATTATGAACTGCCACAAGTCAGGCATGCCAATGACATTTATGAAAAAAAGAGGAAAAGGTATATAGCCTGGGGCCAGAGGCACCACAGCTGTGCCTGACTAGGAGGGTCTGGAAGCATGCCCCCCCTGGGAAATTAAAAAAAAAAAAAGGATGCTATTTGGTGTGATTCGGTGCAATCTGGGACACAATTTCTTTATGTTTTTTGACATTGCAATGTTGGAAAAGTACACAATATACATTTACAGTTTTTAGCAGATTGGTTTATTCTTTTAATTTGCATTCATTTTTAGAAGATATATCAAAATATCTAAAATTAACAAATAAAATAAAAAGTAAATAAATGAAATTTAAGATTTACACGAATCTCGTGGGTGATCATTGGCCGTTTGAAAACAGTGGAAATCCGCGTTTCAGTGAAAAAATGACACGCACGATAAGTGCAGAATTCAGAGAGATTTGTCATGTTATTTGATAATTTGCATAATGAAAATTCTAGTGTAACAACTTACAATATTGTATTTAAAGAAATGAGCTTATTATGGTTTGTTTGTTGTAAAACAAACTTGCACAGTGGGCTATCTATTTCATGCCCACAATACTCAACAAGCCCAGTATTCCAGCATTATCAGCCTTTTGACTGGCACCGCTAAGCCACTACTGGGGATTTCTTGTTGAACTTTTCACTTATAAAATGTCAACCTTTTTTGTAATTAATTACCAACACATATCTTCACTGTTCAAATTTTAAAATGTTAACTGAATAATTAGGTAATTCAACAATTTACTTTTTTGAGAGAGGTTCAGTACAAAAATTCCATCAGAACATGTTATTAAAATGTATCAAATTACAAGAAAAGCAGATCACTTGTTTGCAGCATACAACACAAAAGTAAAATCAGCAGAAACTGTTTACAGTGAGACTCAGGATTGAAAAGTTTGAAGATTAATTTCACACAGTTTATACTGAATTGCTCAGGTCAATTTCAATCTCTTATCAAGGACTTTCTAAGCACTCTCAGAACGATTTCTAAAACTTTTTGAAAGTTAAAACCTTTATTAAAATTAACTGGATTCCACTAAATTTTTTTTATAAAATTCATGTTGTTGTTTTTTTGTTTAGAGCTCAACTCCACAACAAGAGTTAGATATATCAATATATTCTAATATTTGTGTAATTTTCTTTTTGAAATATGATATGCAAGGTGAGCAGACACCACACTGGTTATGACAGGAATCAAATTTGGACAAAACTGTCCTCACACTTGCTAACCATTATCCATTTGTTGAGGAGCAGAATGAGATGATTTAATTGAAAGTTTTATTACATCTACGACTTACATAAAGAAACCATAATCAAACAAAGCTTACCTGAAGCTGTCTTATTGTTTCACCACCTTTTCCTATGACTAGGCCTACTTTACCACCTGGTATTATCATATCTATCACCACTTGTCCTTCAGGTACTTGATTAACATCCAAGTTTGCAGGGGGTGGACCACCTCTGCTTATAATTTGCCCCATTAACTCTTTTGCTCGGCTGTTACAAAACAGTATACCACAGTTAAAAAGTTGTGAATAATATACCTAGTACTGTAAAAACAGGTCATTAATTGAAAAAAAACACAAAAAGGTTTATAAGTGTAGACATAAAAACCTCGACAAAAGTACTGCTATAATCAAAGCTGCATTTTGAATCACACAACTGGACGACTCATTCACAAGTTTCATAACTAGTGTAAAAATACAAGATCAACTTATTCACAATGATGGTCAGTACAATTAAAATTAAATTGTGTAACATTTTCTTCACAAATATTTCTTATGCTTTTCACTGCCACATGACTAAAGTTCAGACTAATTACTACACCTCACATAATGGAATAGGTAAAATTCACTTCAACATCAACATTAAAATACTGAACACAACTAAACTCATGGTTCAATAAATTTCACATTACAAGTTACCAAAATCAAAAGATATTTCCAACACTGGAAATTACTTTCTAAAACTTTTAAATAAATACATAAGGTTGTTCAAATTAGCTAAAACATTGTTCCATTACATAAATAAGCCTATATTTTCAGGTAGGACAATATTTTATAAATTACAATTTAAACATAAAAGCAGATACATCTTGAAGTGTACATTTGGAATATGCTTACTCTATTGATTGTTTAGTTCCTGTCAGGGTGCATGATCTGTCTGGAGTACCTCCACTATCAGCTGCCATCTGAATTTTACACCCAGATTCAGCCTGCAATCTACTGATTTGTTCACCACCTTTCCCAATAACTTGTAATAATAAAACACATACAGATAAACCATATGTAGATGTACATTTGTTTCGAAAAGTATAAAAACAATATATATAAAAAATAAACATGTGACAATGTTTACTTCTAATATGGGATTTTAAAAGCTATTTCAAAACTTCTGCTCAAACCCCTCTCACTGCAAATTTCACCAACCATATGATCTCTTTGTTTGCAAAGTCTTTATAGATTTGATATTAACATTTAACACTATGCATAAATTTACAAAATTTGGCTGTCTTCCAATTAATAACAAGTCTTTCACTTCCAAAAATTAATTTTAGTAAAGTATTTAAGAAAAAAAAGATTTGTCTGTAAAATGATTTGCAAGTTACTTCTGCAGAAAAATTAAGTTTCGAATGTTTGAATTATTCTAAAAAACTTGAGTTAAAAAATTCTTTAATGAAGCAAAATCACTAGTACCAAACTGCTCACATTACAAGGAATTTGGGTTCTCTTGGTTTCTGTAGTTTTAACAGATTTGAGCAAATAGTGGAATTTGATAATTAGTTAATTAATGAGCTCATTAACTGCTTATTCTCATGTGACACCTAGAAATTTGTAATAATTAAAAAAATAAGTCAGAAATACTTTGAATTAGTTGATTTGATGCTAATCAATTAAAGAACCTTGAATTAACAAATAAATAAATATAGTGACTACTTGGATAGTTACAATAACTAGAAACATTCAATTTAATTGATTGATTTTTGTTCAGCTCTAGTTTTCGGTTCTAACATGAAAAGGAAACTGCAACAGTCAATGGCACTTTCTAAAGTTTCAAAAATTGCAGTATATGGAAAAGAAATTAAATATTTGTATTAATATACACAAAAAATTTTGTTTTTGCAAGTTTTGGAGTAAATCCAAATATTGAATGTTTAAACATTATTTATAACATATCTAAATGCAAAAACTTTACTTACGCAGACCAACCATTTTATCAGGGACTTTCCATTCTTCTACTGTGACTGTATTAGAACCAGGAATAGGTCTGAAACAAAAATTCTTTTAAACACATCTACATAAAAACAACACATTTTTTTGAAATATGCCTCATTTATGAAATTTGGAGCTTTTACATACAGAAGTTTTTACATTTTTTTTTCAAGAAAAAGTTTTTTAAACCTTTCAGGGCTATCCAGGAGGATTCAATACAATGTTAAATAAATTGTGGATTTCTGGTTTTAAAATTATGTTTAATTATTTTTGAATTTCAATTGTTTATGAATCTTCTATATAAATATATTATATTTCGAAAGAATTTCAGCTTAAATGTAAAGAACACACAGAGTATATGCACACATACATATATGTGTATGTATATTTAAATTATGGTTCTATTTTCTGTGTTGATAAGTTCGTTGGGGTTTCTTTGCATGTTGGTAATTAAATCATTTCCACCATCTTAACAAAATAATTTTTGACTAACATTTTAGATTTTTAAAATTTACTTTTTCCTACACAAATGTTACATGCATGAAAAGAAAAATTAGAATTCTCAACATTTTTATTGCAATTTTTAAAATTTCTATGCAATGAAGGGAAAAACCAGAAGATAACCAAGATGAATTAATGACCAATAGTTACCTCTGTTGATGAATGGCTGCTAACTGAACACCAATTGCTGTGTTAAAAAATAAGAAAGTTTAATATTTTTTCCTTTGATATATAACACAAACATCTTTCCTGAAAACCAGTTTTACTGCCATACTCTGATGAAATAAGCTTCCATATCTTCTATACAATTTTAACAATGGAAAACTATTTTAAACCATTTCAAAATAACATCAATATAACAACAAGCAGAAAGTTACAGGATTAAGAAAGCATTATAAGAATTTATATACACCTACAAGACCCTCACCCCACCCTAAACATAACTTAAACCTTTCACAGTTAAATTTAGTAATTACTACAACACCAATATGGAATATTAGTTTTTGGAACCAACAAAATATTACAGAAACAATAGATTTACATTCCTTCTAATCATCCATGTATAAATATCACCTTAGGTCCCAACACTGTTCTAGTGGTTACTCAGGATGCTGATATCTAGTGTGTGTTTTTCTAATTCTACAAAACTATTGCTGTGATACAAACTCAGAATTAATATAAAGAATAATTTCCCCATTAATATATAATAAAATATCTACAAAAGCCTGGAACTGAGGTCGAATTTTTAGAGGTCCCACGAATTTCTTTTGGTTATTATTTGAGAGTTCTTTATTTGACGTTAAACCTTCCATGTTCCACAACTGCTCAACATTCATACATGTATACAATACAGGTTTGTTTACACACATATAGGCATATAATAAAGAAACTGACATTTTTATATTGTTAAAAACTATAAAGTTTTTACATTAAAAGTTACTGTTACTTGTTAACATGACTTACAAGAACTTAATAAGATAGAAAGGTTTTAAACAAGTACTTGAAGCATACAATGCAAGTATTTTACAAACTAATAGGTTATGTAAATTCAGAATTTTAACAAGTTCATGTAATATAGTTTAATATACTTTTCTGTGCCCATCATTACAACAAATGGTCACACGGTCAATCCCGAAACGTGTGAACAACAAAAAGCTAGATTCTGTGAAAATTCTGAATTACATATGAAAGAGCATTTTACTTCATAAGTCACTAACTCAGAAATTTGTGTTCCTGAATAACAACTCAGTATATGCAGATGGATTAAGTTTAATAAATATTTCATTCATTAAATGGATGTACAACTTCATTCAAACCAAGCAGCATAGATACATTCACTAACAAATTTATTTTCCTTTAGTTACTATGGATTTACTTTATATACGTGTATGTGAAATATCATTAATTGTACCCACATCTATGTACTGAATACATATGGTAATTTTTGCTTTTCAACACTGCAGAATGCTATATCAGGTAACATAGTAACTATCCAAATGAAATAATTTCTGTGTCCCATTGAGGCAAACATGTTTATGTACTTCAGTGATATTTACTACAAAGCACAAGACATACAACAAAACTAGGATTTAACTTTATCAGGTTAATGAAACCTTGGGCAATGTTAAAAAATACAAAGTTCAGCACCTCTGCCTGCTTCCTTTCTTCCCATTATTTAAAATTACCATTTTTTATTATGTACAAAGAATTCGAATAAAAAATGAGATAAACATAAGTGATTTGTTTTTTCTTTACTTCTTTTAACAAGCAACAATCCTCAAAAGGAAGCACACTTTTTTAAAAAAAAATTCTCCCTTCCTTTTCCTGAATGCTAAACATTTTTATTTTACTTGGCCTTATCGTGACAAAGAAACATTCTGCAACATGGAAAGTGACAGGACCAGTATGAGCCCTATGGTACAGTACAAGTTTTTTATGTTAAACCCATTCTGTTCATGTTACCGAGTTACATTCAAAATTTAACTGAAGTATTTTAAATGAAATTACTATTATAAAGTATGTTATAACTGAAGAGTTTTCTATTATCTGACTTTAATTCCTTTATTTTAAAAAAAGAAACATTTAATAGTGCAGGTAATAAGTCACGTGATAAATGAAAAGTAACAACTGTCTAAACACAAGGTCAAATTGAAGTTTCACCTGTCTTCAACTGGCACCTGGAGAGCTTCCAAGAATTTCTCACTGAAAGTCCTAAATTCTAATATTTCTAAAACTAAGTCAAAACCCTGTTTTTAGGAGACAGTTGTAAGTTGAATGACATGTTTACAACCAACAGAGAGAGGAGATTTTGCACAATTCAGTTACAGCCTGAAGAAACCTGTATCAGTGTATGAACTTGTAACATGAGATAAAAATTGTTTAGTCCACTGTTTTCTTGAAGTGTACCTAGTTCTTGGCAAGAGTTCCTTGCTTTATATACAAGTACATATACATATATTTTTGCAAAACAATTTAGAATGCATTTAGGTTTTAAATATTTTATTGCACTGTATGTTGATAACAGGTAAGTTAAATAAAAATATTTAGCTCAAAAAACATTTTTTTTATTTAGAAAATTCTAGAGATTATGCAAATGAAATTTGAAACCTATAGTATTTTTACACTCAAAATAGATCACAAGCAATGTGATCTTCATTCTGAGTGAATGCAAATAACTACATTAAATGTTATCACAAACAGTAGAATGAAGTCAAAATTAACCCTTTCACAACAGGACGAGGTTCAAAGACTACGTCATCATTTTTGTTGGCTTGCACTTAAAATTTTATTGAACTATTATTTTATGAATTTACGTCAACAAGTTTAGAATAAAATGGTACAATACAATTCAAACAAGAACCCCATTTTGTTTTATTTTGCTTAGATATGGCTTATGTACAGAATCAAACTCAGTGGCACCATTCAACTCCTTCCATTTTGAAAACAATCCCTTACATATTCTTACAACAGTATACAAGATGTAAATAATCAGTCAACAGCTCAGAATGTCCCAGAGTAGTTTTCTCAGCCATTTTATCTTGGACTGAAAGAATGTGGTAGCTTTTTCAGATTGTTCAAAGAGTTAGGTTGCATCTTTAATCTGCACAAAGTTTCAGGTTTTAAAATATAAATAAACCTTAGTTTCTACACGTATTAAACACGTGCAATTCGATGTTATCAGCAGTTATTTATGATTTTTTTGGTTATTCAATTGTTTGTATAAAATCTTTAAAAAAAATTGCATGTGATACCCTCCACAAAAATTTTTTTAAAAGACTCAACAACCTATGTCCAGCAACAGAGTACAAAGGCTGTAGTGAGAAGAGAATTGTTTGCTTTACATCATGATTTATTGTTCTATATTTTAAGAAAAACAAGTTTAATATTTCTAAATAGTAGTAATCTGTATATATAAGTGTATAACTGAAATGTGATTATACATTACAAAATACTACTCCACTAAAATACAGCCAAGACAGGGAAGACTAAAGATAACTTTTACATTATTGTATACATGACCAATGTGCATTGTGCACCACGTCAATGCAAGCTGTGTAATGTTAAGTAGGCACAACTGGAAGGTCAACATAATAATAATAAAAAAATAATAATATGTTGATATGTAGCATCATGAGACTTAAAACTATTTAGACTAAACATTTGTATTTTCGTGCTAGATTGACTACACATTACAAGCATAATTTACATTTAATTTCTTTATGATGGTTAAGAGGTTGGTTAAGTGAGACCCCACAGTTAAGAGTATACAAAAATAATACAATATTAAGTTTTACCAAAAACAAACATTTTAAATGTATTTAGGGGTCTTAGAGATTATACAAATAATAATATTCAAGATTTTTTGGGATAAATAATGCTTTTTTTTATTTACCACAACATGAAATAACACCCAAGACTAGTGATGAAACAAGACTATTTTCACAAACAAATCTTTAGTAAAAATATTTCAATGAGAAAAAAACTGATTTTTTTGCATATAAAATACTTGTAATTGTTACTAAAACTCTACCAAATTTTGTGAAGATAAACATTCTGTATCAAAAGTTGTATTGCAAATAGTTAGCATGTGCAAATCTTCAGACGAACTTGTGCACACTACAGAGTCTGTTACGAAAGTGTTAAATGTCTTTTTAAAACTACATAACTCTTAATATCACATTAGGCAACTTTAAACTATTTCATCAACTCATTTAAATATTATAAACTACTTTTAAAGTTGTGTACCTACTTAATTGTAAGTTGTTGTTCTCATATGGTCGAGAGAGAGAATCCCCCTCCCAATAACATCCTATGAATTTTTAACAATTTAAAAGTTTTTAACAAGTTAAAAGAGGGGTATTGCAGTTTAATTTTGCAGAAATTAAACATCTTATCCATTATTTATTTATTCTTTTCAAGCATACAACACTCAGAAGTTGTATAATACTTACGATCTTTGACTGATGCTAATTTCTTAGGGTCAGGAGAACCATCTGAAAATTACATAAAAACAAACAAAACTATAATTTGAAATCTTTTTACATAACCACACTTTGTAGTCCTTAACAACATGGAACTTGCGCTAGCGATTAGAAGAAATATGTTAATTTTTTTGTTTCTGATAAAACACTGTTATACATTTACTCAAAACAGTACCTTTCACTAAATATTTGAATGAAAATGTACCATATTATGAAATATCAGAGCTAAGTTAGCATGGTATTATTTGACACTTACCATAGAAAATTGCACATTTATCATTTTTAAAATAAGGTTTATGAAACTATTATGTAATTGGTAAGTTCTCATATCAATCCTACTAAAAAATGAGGTTCCAGTTTCAGTAACTGTTAACCCTACAAATACAGTATAGTAAAAGCATGCATATGACAATTTTTGAGCCACATTCAAAATCTGATTAAACTACTTTATCAATAAATATTAATAAACTGGGCAAGTGTAGATTTAGAATTAACTTTTCAATGTTATCTCAGTTTTGATTTAAAAAGAAAATATTTGACAAGCTTTCAAGTAAGCACAAAACATCTGTTGTACATAAATTTCTTTTTTTAAAGGTTTGTGTGAATTTCCAAAGCCTTTACTGTGTAAGTCTAAGTTAAAAGTGACTACACCATGCTAAGAATATAAATACATTTAATATTACTGTTTCAAACACAATTTATTAGCCTACAGAACCTCCCAAATGAATAGTTTCTTTTATCCAAACAAGGTTTCATTTAGTCAACTTGCTTTACCCTTGTACTTGGTCTCAGAAGGTGCTAAAATTATTAAATTGCAGAGGAACAACTTTAAGTAAATAACCAAAGGAAACACTTTCCTTCAAGTTTTCTTACTTGTCGTAATAAATTTCAAATTGTTTACAGTTCTATGGCACACACAAAAAAAAGTACTTAAAAACTGAACTTGTATTAGATGTTATCTAGAAAAACAAAAACATGCATCTCAAAAAAATCTAACTACAAGAATTATGATGTTTTTATATTCATTTCCAAAATAATAAAATTAATGATTAGTTGGAAATGTCACATCTTTATTTAACTAATTTATTATGTTTTATTCCCAAGAAGTTTTGTTACATTGGAAAAAATAAGCCCAAATTATGCTAATATTACAAGGTACCTTAAGTCAATGACTTGTAAAACTTAAACAGAACACTGATCATGTCCTGAAGAAATTCAGAGTTAACATTATTTACTTTGTAGTAATCAAAACTTCCATAAAATTTGTTTGTAGTTGTCATTATTATATTTTTCTTAATTCATGGAAAAAATGTTTTTATTTTGGCATTCTCCAAAAGCGTCAGATTTACGGTGGCATCACACAACCTGAGTAGCATCAACTGTCAAAATGTAGTCCTGATACATCCCGTTCCAGCAAAACTTTAAATTAACTGTAGTTGTGATATCATTTGTTGGTTTGCATATTCAAAATCATTTTAAAATAAACTACTCAACTTTCTGTAATTCATGGAATTTTCTACTTTTATCATGATAACTAGGTTTTCCATATTTCTTAGACTCGGTTTGTCATGCTTCATATCAATCTTACACTTATACGTTCATAAATGTTTTCAGCTCTTTTTGGCAGATTGTAACAACATTTCTCCAGGAAACAGTACATTATTTTATAAACAAAAAAACTGACCAAAAGATATTGTAGGGGGGGGTTAACTTACAAGTTTGTAATTCAGGAATTTATTGGCGATTTTGGTGAAGGACTACAATCAACATTACATACATAACACGTGAATGGATAAGTGTACAACAGACTGTAATGCTGTTCCTGAGTACATGTCTGTTCCAAGGCATTAGTTATTGGTGGGACAACAGGATATCAGATGGTAGTCAGTGTTTATAGTCATCTCGGATGACTGTTATAATCAAGCCATCATCTGCAAAGGAATTTAGAATCCTGAATGACAAAATAATATTTTGTACGCGTTTTTAATATTTCCAACATCCCACTCAAATGGCAAACATATTCACCATTCATCACTTACTTTTTTGCATCTTCAGTTTCACTCCAACACTTTCATTCAGTCACAGTGTCGCACCTCATTGCAAACTAGTTCCTACAAAAGCCTAAAATAGTGTATTATGTAATGCAGATATGCCATCTTTAACTTGGACAGAAAAAATATCTTCTAGCATTCTATTACAGCCTACGTTTGATGAAATGAATTCAATTATAAATCACAAAACAGAATGGCTTACCACCTAACTGATCCATGTTGTCTTCAAGAGGACGCTTAGTTCCACCAGTATCACCACCACCACCACCAGGATTAATCTTTGCTGCTATCTATTATGAAAACAGTACTTTCTTACTGCTAAATTTAACTTATTCACTCTTTGAATATTTCACAACCATAATTAATATCTTTTTCTTTAACCTGTTCAGTGCCGTAGATGAGATAACTTGTCCAAGGCGATCGGTAACACAGTGCCATGGACGAGTTATTGTTTCATGTTTTGTATGTATTTCTTCACACTGTGTACTACCATAAGTTTGGCTTAAAGAAAAATAGTATTCGTTGCTCATTTCCTTTGCTTAAAAAATTACTCAATTTTGCTGAAAAAATCCGACACAGGAGCTGCCGTAGCAGCTGAAATACTTGGCAGTCAACAGGTTAAAGGTTGATTTATGCTTGCATTAATTTCTTGTGCTAGTATTCTCCTGTTTTGAGTTACAATTTAATTTTCAAAGAACTCAAATACCTGCTAAAATTTCAAATTCTTTGAATGAACACGTTCTTTCGAATAAGGATTTTTTCATAAAATTATACAAATTAAACACGTTGCAACATATTTCTATCAACACTGATCTTCTTAATTCAGAAATGACACAAATGCAGAAAACCTTGTGTTATGGTTCTTATTATAGAATTACAATTTGGTACATTTAAAAAGTGAGATACTCATATTTCAAAAGATTTAACCTTACAGCTAACTATCATCTATTAAAAATTAATGTAATGGATATGATACTGAAACAAAGATATTCCTTTTAATTCATTAAATGTCATGAAACTTTCTGGCTAATTTATTCTGATGAAAAACATAGTATAACTCAGTTTTATATTGTGTGTGTGTGTGGTTAGAAATTTGTCTATTGCAATAACTGTCAAAAACTGACCAAGTAAAAATTCCTCTTATATGCCACAGTAACAAAGGGAATCTATAAAACTATAATGAATCATTGCAATGTTTATTGCAATTAATAACTGAACAACCTTTTGGTTTAATTGGCTCCAAGAGTTTATAATTTGAACACATTTCATTCTTAACTGATAAAAAGTGTAACAAGGCTAAAGGTGAGTGCTCAAAAATGGAAAGTGAAACCTTTATGTTTTGAACTACACCATCTTTCTACTGACTTGACAGTATTGATGTACTGATTCAAATGGTTTCACACTGAAAAGTTCATTTACAAACTTGAAATTTGAAGATAATTCTAAGCATACGAGTGTTCATAAGACTAACGAAGAATGTGATTTTTTATTTCTATTAATATTAGGGGCATGGGTGGGTCAAAGTGCACATAGCATGACCTTTTTGCAGAGTTGCATTCAAAATTAAACAACTTTTATAGATGTGTCAGCAAACTTGACACAAACAGTTTGTAATTCAGATTTAATACCCAAGTTTTATTTTTATTTTAGCAGGAAGTATTTAAATACATTTATATCTACACTTTCTTGTATCATGTGACATTTCACCCTAAACTGCTCATTTTAGACTTTTCTTTCAACCCATAAATAGTCTCGAGTTTAGCAAAAATTAAACACTTAAAAATATTAAACCATAATGTACACTTGTAACTGTCACGGTGCTTGTTTTACTGATAAGCAGGAATGTCAAACCCACGTGCCATGCATCTCATATTATATCCATATATTTAAAGAAGTAAATAATTTTGACATTTTCTGTTGGATTATTTATACAAAATACAAAGAGAAAGTATTCATTAACTGAATATCCTCTAAGGCTAGCTTATTGTGACAAAAGGTTTTGAATTGTGTTTGTTATTGCAGAGATCAACTCAACCATCTAAAAGGAATTTTAACCCATTTATAGCTCAGTTAGAATGCCAGTTAAGAGTAGTTTACAAACACTGTATTTTGTGCATATTTCAACTAAAGTATTTATATTATGGAAAGTCAACATCACTTACAGTACTTCTTAAGCGCAAAAAGGACAAAAATCTGTATTTTAAGTATGAAATTTATTTTCTTATGGATATTTTTACTACATATTAAAAAACCAAAATATAAAAATTATAAACCTATAACATTAAGTACAAAATCTTAAAAGAATAAAAGAGTTGCAACAACATGAACAAGTAGCAAGATGTGATGGTTTAATTCAACCGTGCATGCTCATGACAACAACCATTTCTTCAAATAAAGTCGTCCTCTTGTAAGAGATTTAGGCAATCTTTAATTTTTTCACTACAGATAACAAGTCAAAGGCCATGTCATGACTTTTGTTGACTTGCATTCAAAATTTTATTGAATTTCCATCAACAAATATGGAATCAAATTGGAGATCACAATTAAAACTTTAATATACATTTCTAAATTCAAAAGTAAACTTTAAAAGAACACATCTAAATACAGATTTTAGTGAGCACATGGTATGTCAAATGAGACCATTTAAAAGTAGATGCCTATGATATCAAAATACTAAGTCCATAGTTTTGTACAAATTAGGAATTCAAATTATTAACATTATCAAACTGGAATATAAAATAATCATATCTTTTTATTTAGCTGAGATATGACTCGTGTACTAAATCAAACAATGGTTCCATTCATCTTTCCAATTTTTTGAAAATTGTCACTTATATACACTTCAATATACGAAATGTGAGTAACCAATCAACAATTTGGAATGTCCCTAGAGTGGTTTTCTCAGCCATTTTAATATATGGAAAGACTAGCACATTTTTTTGATCCAAGACTTCAAGGAGGTATGTTGTGTCTTTAGTCTGCTCAAAGTTTTGTACTTTTCAAAAATCTAAGTACATCTTAGTTACTAAGCTTAATAAGTTACAGAATAATTCTACAGTATTAGTAATTTATGATTTTTTGGGTTATTTAACTGTATAAATAAAACCTGAAAACAAAAATAATTTGATATCCTCCATGTGTAAAATTTTAAAAGTAAACTTATTTTGAAATAGCAGTAACCTATGTACATAACTGATACTAATTAAAATGTGATTGTATATCATAAAATACTAGTACACTAAAATACAGCCAAGACAGGGAAGACTAAAGATCGGTTTTATGTTGCTGGATACACCATCTGAGTGAATGTGCACTTCATCAATGCAAACTATGTAATGTTAGGTAGGCATGACTCTGAGGTCAATGTAATAAAAAATATACATATTCATATATAGTGTTGAGACTTAAGCTATTTAGACTAAACATTTGCATTTTTGTGTTATATAGATTCATTCTAGTAAGAAAAAAGCATAATTTACATTTCCATACTTTTTTATGATGGTTGTGAGGTTGTCCAAGGAACATACCCCACAAAGTCTTAGTGAAAACAAACATCTGAAATGTATTTAGGTTCTAGAGATTAAATAAACAATACTTGAGATTTTTGGGGCATTAAATAGTTGTTGTTTTTTATCATAACGAGAAATTATTTTGCACAAGGGCTAATAAAGAAGCAGACTATTTTCACAAATCTTTTGTAAAAATATTTTTGAATCGAAAATACTTGTAATCTTTAATAAAATTTGACTACATTTTGTGAAGATAAACATGCTGTATCAAGTTACAGTGCAAATAGTTAACATATGCAAGCATGAAAATTAACAAACTCGTATATTATGCCAAGCCTGCAGTGAAAGGGCTAATAGTTCAAAGTCCACTCTCCTCAAATTCGCAACTAAGACTTAGGGTTGAGCCAATACTTGTGATGTGTGATGAAATATGATTTAACTTCCATTACTGGAATTAATTTAACAGTTAGGAAACTTCATAAGATTGACAGTGCCCTCATTAATAACATGTATTTCTGCTTCTCTGGGATAGATGTCCTTGAAAGTTAGATATCCGTCTTGCATGATTGTGCTAGTGTTAATGTTAGGCCTAACGTCACCATGTTCAGTTTCAAACTATTTCTTTGGTGTGTATTGCTACGATCGCCTCATAAACGCGATTTAAGATTTACTTCAAATATATAAAAAGAAAAATAAGTTTACCTGACGAGCTCTCTCAAGCGCATCCGCAAAAGCAGAATTTGTGTCGAACCCACCAGAAACAGTTGACTGAGGTGGAGCAACCGACATGCTGCGACGCTCAAAATGGCGGAAAGATCGAAATCGTCGAATGAACAATGCAAAGCTGCTTTTCTTAGTTTCAGAGTTATATGAAGAGGCAACACATTTAGAAAATATGAAATATTGAAATGTGTTTATTGTTATTCCTTCACAAAACTTGCTAGTCGTGAATCTTATAAAAGTTTGTAATTTTTATTATATTTAATAAAAAGATTTTTAACTTGTTACGAATTCAAATGTATTAATTTAATTTTTACATTACTATTCACATCACCTTTTAAGTTTGGTTTCAATGAGCGGCTCTTAGCGGAAAGTTCACAGGTAACTCACTATATCGTGAGAAATGTGAAAACAGCGATAAAAATAGTAAAGATTCTGAGTAAAATTAAATAAACAGTTGATACTTTTTCTAACGATTTAAAACAGTAAATTCAATAAAAGTCTGAGTGAGCGTAGAGGAAACGAAGTTCTTTCGTTAACTATAATTCTGCTTCTCTAGGATAGGTGTCTTTGGATGTAATGTAATATTTGATATCATTCTTGGTGATTCCTACTAGCTCAGCAGCAAGTCTGCAGGCTTTCGACGTTAAAAATCAGACTTTGCAGAGCACAACTAAATACCAAACAAACAAAAATTCTTAGTGACTTTCCAGTATTTCTGTCGTTTTTAGTTTGTCTATATATGGATCTTTATTTTGGGGATCAGAGTGGTAGTGTGCAATATTATCGAAGCAGTTGTCTTTAACGCAAATACATTTGATTCTCCTTTTATTTTCTTGTCATCGAGTGTTTCACCACTTAATATTTCATGTAAACAAAGCTGTACAAATTAGAATTACAATGATACTCTTTCATCTCTTGTATTTTATAGTCGGTGGTTGTCTGCTCCTGGTAATTTCCTCCCATTCAGTTGTTAAATTTCTGAAAAGGAGCGGTCTTTAATTTTTCTCTTCCATCTCTGAGTCGTTTTAACTTTACATTTCTGCTCTTTGTACAGTTACGACAGAAAGTGTTCATACCCCTGCATCCCGAGTAGTGTTTTTGCTCATAACATAAAATGTATCACGATTAGGCTAATAGACATATAATGTATTATAAATATTATACTAACACACATCTACATATTTTTTTACGTAAATTAAACGGCAAATAAACTGTTTATAAACAAATAATCAAAAATAGGAGGAGCAGAAAGTGTTTGTACATTTCAGAACGTGTGAAAAAACGGCTAACCTTCCTCGTTCCGAGGAAGGTTATCAGAGAAGTTAGTAGGTACCGTCGTTTAACACGTAATGACATGCAAAAACTGGTAAGGGAAACTGGGATTGAAGTAAGCACCTCTACAATATGAACATGTTACGCTCTTCTGGGTTCAAAGCATGCCGTTCTCGTTGAACTCCATATTTAAAGCCTGTTCATTTAGAAGCACGATTGAGATATGCAAGAAAGCATGTAGATAAACCATTTACCTATTGGAAGAGTATTATTTGGTCAGACGAGTTTAAAATCGAGCTTTTAGGCCACAATGATGATCGCTATATTTTCCGTAAGAAGGGGGGAACAAAATCTTCCAAAGAACACCGTCCCTACAGTTAAACACGGATGTGGCTTGATCATGCTGTGGGGTTCCTTCAGTTTTTCTGGTGTAGGCAGCCTTCACCGCGTCAACGGAATAATGAAAAAAGAAGAGTACGTTGATATATCAGGAACTTATATCAAGAATGATGCTCGGAACTTGCAGCTTGGGCGTCGCTGGATCTTCCAGCACGACAATGACTCGAAGCACACATCGAAATATGTGGAATCCTGGTTGCAGAGGAACCATATTAGCGTTTTGGAGTGGCCATCGCAGTTACCCGATCTTAACCCAATTGAAAACGTTTGGCATGAGTTGAAGACCAGGGTTCATCAGCGTCATCCGAAAAACGTGCTAGAGTTGGAAGAAGAATGTTCTGTGAAGAAGAATGGAAGAAAATACCAGTTGAGTACTGTCAAACGATCATGGAGGGCTATGAGGGGAGATTGAGCCAAGTAATTCACCAAAAGGCTACACAACTGACCATTAAATTAGACGCACGAACACTTTCTGCCCCTCCAATGTTTGGTTATTTGTTTATAAACAATTTATTTGTCGTTCAATTTATATAAAAGTTTATGTCGATGTGTGTTAGTATAATATTTATAATATACTATATTTTCATTATCCTAATAGTATCGTGATATTTTTTAAGTTATAAGGAGAAAGCTACTCACGACGCATGGGTACGAACACTTTCTGTTGTAACTGTGCATGGTTGTGGAATTTACAACCCATATTATATACATTTTATTGGCCGACATAGCCAGGTGGTTAAGGCACTCGACTCGTAATTCGAGGGTCGGGAGTTCGAATCTTCGTCATATCAAACATGCTCGCCGTGGGAGTGGTATATTGTTGCTGTCAAACCCAGTATTCTTTGGTAAAAGAGTAATCCAAGAGTTAGCGGTGAAGACTAGCTCCTTTCCTCTAGTCTTACACTGCTAAATTAGGGACGGCTAGCGCAGATGGCCCTAGTGTAGCTTTGCGCAAAATTCCAAACAAAGCAAACGTCCGTATTTGTAGTTTGCATCGTACTGTTGATGATATACGTCAAGTGCAGATGCAATTAAGCTACTAAGTACAGTCTAGCTTGAAATATCTTTTACCATTCATTTTCTCTTTTATTACATCTTCTTTCAAGTGCTTCTTGAAAATTTTTCACTTCTCACTAAAATTAAATCAAAGCACCTTTTCCATTTTAGAAAAACAAGGAAGCTGACGAAATTATAATCGTTTAACAACCTTAATCTGCTCTAACTCTTGCGTTACTCTTTACCAGCGAATAACGGGATTGACTGTTACATTATAACGCCTCCACGGCTGAAGAAGGCGACGGGGATTCGAATCGGCAACCCTCGAATTATGAGTCGAGTGCCTTAACCACCTGGCCATGCCCGACCGTTTATAACAAGTGATAAAAATAATAGAGTAAATTAAAATTTAATTGAAATAAAATTAAAATACAAAATAAAATAAACAAAAATTATAATTAATATACAAGGTAAATAAAAATAGCCCATAAAGTTATAATATGGGTAATCATATTATATTTACAGTTGTATACAAAATGAAACAAAAACATATTTTAGTCTTCTTTTTCTCTGTATCATCAATGGTCCAAGTGTATGATTTTTACCACTTTTAATATTAATATTTCCATATTTTACACAAAGGCTGCTACGGTTATTTGAATAAATAAGTCATTCTCCTTTTTTTACAGAATTTTTGATAACTGAAGATATTTATATATCTTACATAAATAATGATGAACAAAAGTCTTGAGATATATTCTATTATTTTATTCATTTTCCTGAGAATTGTTTTTGTTTGTTTGTTTTTGAATTTCACATAAAGCTACTCGAGGGCCATCTGTGCTAGCCGTCCCTAATATAGCAGTGTAAGACTAGAGGGAAGGCAGCTAGTCATCACCACCCACCGTCAACTCTTGGGCTACTCTTTTACCAACGAATAGTGTTTCCTGAGGATGTAACGTGTTATCTGGATGATGAAAATAGTGTAAAGCAGGTGTACTTAGGATTTCAAAACCTTTCTGAGAAGATGCCATACACAAAATTAGATAACAAACAAAATCACAACAAGTTGAACAACTAGTTGGCAAATGAGTATTCATTACACAAATGCAAAGTGATGTATTTGGGTTATCATTATTTAGATCCAAAGTTTAATATAGATAGGAATTCACGCAATAACATGATTGGTAAAAAAGTATTTTGATGTAGTGGTGAAGAAATTACTCAAACCATCGAAGGAGTACTCTGTCGCTAGAAGTAAAGCTTAAACAAATTTAACTGTTTTAAAAATATACGTACCAATTAATACAAGTAAAAAGAAATAATTATCTCTTTATACAAAGTATTAAATAAGCTTCACTCAGCATACAACCTTGATCTCCTTATCTAAAATAGAATATTCACTTATTTGTTGGTTTGTTTTTGAATTTCGTGTAAAGTTACACGAGGATTATTTGCGCTATCAGTCATCATTTATCAGTGAAAGAGTGTAGAGGGAAGGCAGCTAGTCACTTCCAACTCTTGAGCTACTCTTTTAGGAACGAATAGTCAGATTGACAGTAACATTATAACGTCTCTACGGTTGAAAGATCGAGTATGTTTGGTGTGACTGGGATTTGAACCTGCGACATTCAGATTACAAGTTAGCGCCCGAACTACCGAGTCATGCCGGGCCTGATTTATTGGAAAGGCAAAAGGGAAGGATACAAGTAATATTACCGGGATAAAAGGATTATCTTGCAGTGATAGGTCAAATATATTGTTTTCTTTTGAGCATAGAAAAGAAAGTTTGGTTTGAATTTCGTGTAAAGCTACAGGAGAGATACTTTCCCCAACTGTCATAGTGAGATGGCAGCCAGTCATCGTCATTCACTGCCAACTCTTTAGCTATTCTGGTACTAACGAATAGTGAGATTGGCAGTCATATTATAACACCCCGACGGCTCAATGAGCGAGGATATTTGATGGAACGTGGATTCGAACCCACATTCCTCAGGTTCCGAGTCAAAGGCCCTAATCAGCTAGTCAGATAGGAGTGTGGAGTATTGATGTTTACAATATTATGTATTAGAAACCGGGTTTCGATACCGATGGTGTGTAGAGCACAGTAGTCTTCCCTTTGTGTAGCTTTGCGTTTAATAACAAACAACTAAAGAAGAAAAAATGTCATTGAATAATGATTTAGACAAAATTTCATTGTTTAGAAGTCATGGTAAATAAATGTGAGTTATATTTGATCAATAACTTCCAATCTTGTCATGAACACTCATTATGAACCTGACGATGACCGCAGAAGGTCGAAACGTTGTTCCTTCCCTAGGTAGAGCTTTCTCTATCAATACCAGCCGTTTTTATCTATATACATATGCATGAATACTTTTGTTCTCTAGCTGTGATTACCAGGATGTTAAAATTTAAATTCTAGCCTTAGATTCTTCTTCATGTGTCAAATCTGCGGCAGACATCGAAGATCATGGCATGCCAGACTTCTCTGTTATCAATCCTTCTTCTCAACTTGATGTCACTCACTGAATTCTCAGTGATATAGTTATTAAGGCTGTCGATATATTCAGTTCTTTGACACCCTCTGATTTTCCTCCCTTCTGTTTTTCCACATAGCATCTGTTTCTCTGTCCCATTCTTCCTGCAGATGTGTCCTAGAAATTCCATTTGTCTCTTTCTTATAATTTTCACGAGGGACCATTTGTATCCTGCCAGTTCCATGACTTCCACATTTGTTTTTCTTTAAGTCCATGATATTTTTAGCATCCTTCTGAGGAACCACATTTCAGCAGCTTCTAATCTCTTCTCTGTATCTTTGTTCAGTGTCCAGCTCACACAGCCATATAAGAGAACAGACCACACATATGATTTCAAGGTGTTAATTTTAGTGACATTTGTTGTGTTCCTGTTTGTGAATATGGACTTCATTTTATTGAAAGCATCCTTGGACATTGAATTTATTTTCTTTATTTCTGTGTCACTCTTTGCATTTGATGTTATAGTATAACCAAGATATATGAAGCTTTCGACTTGTTTTATTCTCACGTCCTTGCCGGTTATGCTGCATGTGGGTGTAATTGATTGTTTTAAGATAACCATGCATTCTGTATTCTTTGCATTTAACTGCAAGCCTTTTTCTTCAATCTCGTCTACTGTTGTTGTGAGGAGAGTCTGTAGATTTCGTTCGGAGTCCACAATGAGAACTGTGTCATCAGCGTAACGCAAGTTGTTGATATTGCATCCGCCTACTTTGACTCCCTGATGTTCATTGATGTTTCGTAGGATTAAAAGATCTGGTGAAGATACACATCCTTGCCTCACCCTTCTTTCAATTGGTCTATATTCACTCAATTCATTTTCAATTTTGATAGCTGCCATTTGCTGCCAGTAAAGGTTTCTAAGGATTCTTAGATCTTTAGCATCGATGTTCAGGTCTGAAACATGTCGAATAGGTCACCATGTCGAATAGGTCACCATGTCGAATAGGTCACCATGTCTCACTTTGTCAAAGGCTTTCGAATAATCGATAAAACATAGATTTAAATCCTATATAATTTTATTTATTTTATTATATTTAATATAGGTATAAAGGCGTTCCTTTATATTGGTTTATTTTGGGTTTGAACTGTTATATAAGTGAGGCTTCTTTAATTTTGCGTTTGTTTCTTCATTTAGTATTTGAGTGTTTCCTATGGTTATGTTGTGTTTATTTGACTTGCAGTGTTCGAAAACGTGTGAAGGTGACTTTTTATGTTCTTTGAATCTCGTTTCCATTTTTCTACTTGTTTCTCCAATATAGAAGTCGTGGCAGTTATCACATTGTATTTTACAAATAATGTTGGTGTGCTGTCTGTGAAGTCAAATAAACACAATATAACCATAGAAAACACTCAAATACTAAATAAAGAAACAAACATAAACAAATGCAAAATTAAAGAAGCCTTACTTATACAACAACTTAAACCCAAAATAAACTAATATAAAGGAACACCTTTATACCCATATTAATATAATAAAATAAATAAAATTATACTGTATATTCAAACGTCCAACACTGCCCTCTATATTTCTCAACCCAATCGACCCGTTTTTGCATATATATTTCTCTACAAGTGGGTTTTCTCGACATCACAGAATTGTGCAACTGTTCACAAAAGTCTGTGTCAGAGAAACATATTTTGTGTTTGCTATGAAATAACACAAGATTTGCGCTACATGTTTATTTAACCTCTCTGTTATTATTAACATTTAGCATCTATGTTATTGTCGTTTTTTGAAACTTTTGTATTTAATATGATCATACGATTATCACAGTTTCCTGGACAGAAAATAAAAACTAAGCTGGAAACACTGCATTCCAAAGTACGATAATGTAGATCATACGTTAGACACACGTAGTTTAATTGTTGTCTGTCAGTACAATAATTCTCAAACAGATTCCAGTGTAAAAAGTGACCTCTAGGAATACAGTTGAAAAATAAATATAAACAAAAAATGACATCAATACCTCAGAGCAACAACATTTGTTCATTACTTGTAGTTTTGATTTCTAATACATTTTTTTATGAAGGTCTCACTAGAATCCTACTGGTTTATTCGATAGCTTTTTTAGGAGTGAAGCTTCGACAAGGAATACTATATTTGATATTCCAAGCCCTCCTAACCACAACATGAAAACGCCTCGTAGATCACTGATGTGTTGTGGATTATATGGAGAAGAAACTGCAACCCCTTGCGCAAGACACTTGGTAGCATTTTTGGTTACCGCGGCCATGTTCCTTTGGAAGATACTACTTTCAGTGAGTAAGCTCAACCTGGAAAGATAAAAATAAAGATTAGGTTATTTAAACTCCGGATTCAGCGTTGTTAGTTCGCAGACATATCACTATGCCACTGGGGGTAAGCATATAAATTAGGTATGGCGAATTTGTTTTTTAAATACACCTTCGGTATACAAGATTAAGCCCTCACCTTTTGAATTAATATCATTGTCTTGCTGAAGAAAGAGAATATAGTAGAGGCATTTGATCACAGGACCGGCATAGCCAGGTGGTTATGGCGCTCGTCTCGCAGTCTGAAGGTCGCAAGTTCGAGTCCACCATCCTACTAAACATGCTCGCCCTTTCATCAGCCTTGGAAAGTTTATAATGTGACGGTATATTTCACTAATTACCTGCATGTGTGTTTTCTTATAACAAAGCCACATCGGGCTATTTGCTGAGCCCACCGATGGGAATCGAACCCCTGGTTTAGCGTTTTAAATTCGTAGACATATCGCTATACTAGGGTGGGATCGTTTGTCTGTAAAAGAGCTAGTGGTTGGTGGTGATGACTAGCTCCCTTCTCTTTACTCTTACACTGCTAAATTAGGGATGGCTAGCGCAGATATTTCGCGAAATACAAAACAAACAAAACCATTTACCAGCGTTATTTGAGGTTTTAGAGTGAACTGGGGGTTTCTGTACAATAAGAGGACGCGAACCACAAAACCTCAGATCTACAGCCGATAATGCTAACCATTGGTCTGAATTTGACAATTCGGAAAGGAAATTGGAAAACATGAACACTTTTCTATCGCTTGTTTGTTTGTTTTTAATTTCGCGCAAAGCTACACGAGGACAATCTGCGCTAGCCGTCCCTTAATTTAGCACATTAACAATCCAGGGAAAGAAGCTTTACATCACCACCCAGCGCCAACTCTTGGGCTATTTTTTTTATCAACGAATAGTGGAATTGACTATAACATTATAACGCTCCCACGGCTGAAAGGGTGAGCATATTTGGTGTGACGGAGATTCGAACCTGCGACTCTCGGATTACGACTCGAGTGCCTTAAATACCTGCCCATGCCGAGCCTGTAAATACTTAAGTGACACACACATATTCACACATAATCTGGTTTTTCTTGATCTGGTAGTTAGGCGCTCGACTTGCAATTTACGAACCGCAGGTTTAAATCTTTATCACCGAACGTGCTATCCCTTTCTGTACTGAGAAGATTATAATGTCACGACCAATCCCGTTATTCTTCGGCAAAAGAGTATTCCATGAGTTAGCAACAGGCGAGATTGCCTCCCTTTATTCTACAAAATGAGATATCTGTGTTATGCTCACAGAAAGGAATCGAGCCCGTAGTTTAGCGTTGTAAATCAGTACGATCTGTATTAGATTAACATTTATTTATTTAACATTTATGATGCGACTTTATAGACGTCGTGCCAGGAGACAAAGATTTGGTTTTACAAACTATACGTTTCAGAAACTTCGAATAAAAAATTATTAGAAACGAGTTACTTATTTCATTCTCACTGAATAACATTGGTATGGCTTAGATATTCCACATGACCTAACTAAGTTATTTCAGTCGGTCTGGCGCGGCATAGCCAGGTGGGTTAAGGTGTTCGACTCGTTGTCTGAGGGTCGCGAGTTTGAATCCCCGTCACACCAAACATGCTCGTCCTTTCAGCCGTGGTGGCGTTATAATGTGTCGGTCAATCCCATTCTTTATTGGTAAAAGAGTAGACCAAGAGTTGGCGGTGGGTGGTGATGACTAGCTGCCTTTCCTCTAGTCTTACACTGCAAAATTATGGACGGCTAGCACAGATGGCCCTTGTGTAGCTTTTCACGAAATTTCAAAACAAACAATTACTCGAAAAATGCTTACGAAAAAGAAACAGATAAACTCTTACTGCGAGAAGCACTTTGGTTATAAAAAATCGTAAGTTAAAATAATAAGATCAGGAAAACTTGTTTGCACCTGTAATTTATGCCATCAATTAACACGTTGGGTAGGTTTTTGTTCAGAGCAATCGCCATATACTTTGAGTGAAAAGTTTTACTCGCCAGATGTAAATTGCAAGGTTTCGCTTCAGCATATCGTCTGCTCAAAACACCAACTATTCCAACATACGTAGTCACGACTGTCGCTCTGTTGCTCTGGACTTCGTCAATAGTTTTGTCAGAGATAAGTTCATCCCACTGAGGCCTCGAATCAGGTACGCTTATGATTCTCTCCCAAATCTTCTTTAGAACTTTGTCTTCGTTTTTCTAGGAATAAAAGAAAAAGGTTTATTTTCTTGAGTAAAAAAATAAAAACCGTGCTCGCAATTCGGAATCGAGAATTTGCAGACCGAAGAGATTGCTTCATTCATCTTTTCAGACGATGTGGTAAAATTCTAATTTTCTTTTTAAATTTAAATAGTGCTTTAGGTAAACTATTCTAAATTTGGTTGCCTAAAGCGTTTGACTCAGTTGAATTTTGTACTCGAATCCTGCAGGGTTTCTATCTTCATGAAATCGTAATTTCAGGATAATGTTGTGGAAAACGTGTTATTTTTAAATTTTACTATGAGAACGGCACAGAAAACTATTTCTATTATTTCACATATTCTGTATTGAATCAAAGAGTATGGAAAATATTTTAAATATTTCCTTTACTGTTGCAAGGATCTAACGCAGAATTTTCTGATAAGAATCAGATATTTATGTATCTAATAAAAAAGTGTGTAAAAAAAGATTCCACCGGAAATAGGATTCACCGTACGACTCACGAAACGAAATCAAAATAGGTGGACCGATTGGTAGTTACATTTAAAATAATGCTCAGAATTTTAGAGCAAATATACTATTTCAATAGTTAGCTAGGCCACACCTTTTGTTCTACTTGGTGTGTGATTGGTTTGAATTTCCCACAAAGCTACACAAGAGCTATCTGCATTAGCCGTCTTTAATTTTGCAGTGTAAGACTAGAGGAAAGGCAGGTAACCATCATCACCCACCACCAACTTTTGGGCTATTTTTTTACCAACAAATAGTGGGATTGATTGTAACATCATAACGTCCCTACGGCTAAAAGGGCGAGCATGTTTTGTGCGTCCGGGATTCGAACTAGCGACCCTCGGATTAGGAGTCGAACGCCTTAACCCACCTGGCCATGCCGGGCCATGTCAGGTTAGCAAAGACTCAAAATTGGATATTTTTATATCTCGTGTATTTCTTAATGGATTCCCTTGACATCTGGTATGTGAAGCAAAGATTTGGTAGAAACACATCCATTGAAAATATGAGACAGTTTGGATTAACACAGTCTGAGATAAAGTAGGTGAAAAAATAGCTAAACTACCACTCTGGTTAATAACACACTGTGCCCTACAGGCTGCTGTTTTAGCCGCAAGACGCACTACGTCGTATCTTAATCAAGAATTCTGTAAAATGTCACACTGTGAATGAAAGTAACGATTCTAGCTCTCATTTTGTTCGTTTACTGAGTGTTGGACAAAAGTATTTTCCAACAAAGTGCCAATATTGTTCCCACATTTCTAACTGCTCTGGAATTAACGATAATTGCTAATTAGATTTATAAATTAACTTCCAAAACTTTGTTTGTTTGCTTTAAATTTCGCGCAAAGCTACACGAGGGCTATCTGCGCTACCCGTCCGTAATTTAGCAGTGTAATACTAGAGGGAAGGTGAATAGTCATCACCACCCACTGCTAACTTTTGATTACTTATTTACCAACGAAGAGTGGGATTGATCGTCCCATTATAACGACCCCCAGGGTGAAAGGGTGAGCATATTTGGCGCGACAGGTATTCGAACCCGCGATCTTCAGATCGCCTTAACTCAACTGGTGTTCCAAAACTATGTCCGTAAACTATGTTGTCTGTTGAAGTAAAATTTTTTAAAGAGTTGTGTTTACATTTATGATATTATTACAAAGAAAAAATTAGAAAAAACAAAACAAAATAGTTGATTAAAGTATAGTTATATGTAAAATGGGTACTTTTCTTATAAGAACTATTTTAAGTCATTTAAGAAAAACACCCAAAACAAAATACGACATTCAAAATTATCACTTCTGATATTTCAGTGTCCGGTACAATACAGTGTAGATATTATGACTGTTTTTGTGGAACGTGTAATATACCAGTTTTATCATTACTGTTTGTTTTCTCTGGAGAACAAATAAGTAGAAATTCACAAAGTGTCCGATAGGTTGTTAAATCTTAAATTCATTTTACTTCTTCGACCCGACATGGTCAGGTGGTTAAGGCATTCGACTCATAAGCTGAGAGGCAAGGGTTTGAACACCGGTCGCATCAAACATGCTCGCTCTTTTCAGCTATTGGAGCGTTATAATGTGACGGTCAATCCCACAATTCGTTGGTAAAGGAGTAGCCCAAGAGTTGGCGGTGGGTGGTGAGGACTAGCTGCCTTCCCTCTAGTCTTACACTGCTAAATTAGGGATGACTAGCGCAGATAGCTCTCGTGTAGCTTTTCTTCTTCCGCTTTTAAAATGTAAGTAAAAGTTGAGAGGCAACTCGCACGTAAACATATTTGAATTACAATGATACGTTTACACACATATAGATATACTTTAAACTGATACAGACTTGATTAGGATGGGTTAAGTGGGAATAGACGTAGTAATTCGCTTTTTTTTAACTCTCTATAGTTTTATGTTCGATTCCACAATGTAACATACATTATATAGTTACCATTTTATGGACTGAGACTGCTCTCTGTGAAACATGCTGTTCAGTAGAATAGTGTGTGTGTGTGTTTTCTTGTAGCTAAGCCACATCTGCTGAGCCCACCGAGGGGAATCGAACCGCTGATTTTAGCCTTGTAAATCCGAAGACATGCCGCTGTGCTAGAGGGGCGTTCGGTAGTATAAAATGTAACTAGGTAGTTTGACCGTACAAAAGAACAGCAGCAAAATATATCTTAGTTGACAAAGATGAAGGATTATTTTTGGATGCTACATGTGTTATTTAATCACATCCAATGTTCCTATTTGCATTTCGTAACCTTAGGATCGCGGGTTCGAATCCACGTCACACCAACCGTGCTTGCTCTTTCAGCTGTGAAGGAGTTATAATATGACGGTCAATCCTGCTATTCGTTATTAAAAGAATAGTCTAAGAGTTGGCGATTGGTGGTAATGACTAGTTGCCTTCCCTCCTATACTGCTGAATTAGGGGCGGCTAGCTCAGACAGCCCTCGTGTAGTTGTGCACGAAATTCAAAACAAATAAACCTGTTCGGATTACATTTTTTATTTGGATTGTTAAGAGTTTTAAGTAATTTTTTTATTATTTTTCCAGTAACCATTTTTTTCAACTGATCCATTTGAGATGATCAATATTTGTGTATCCAATCTGTACATATTAACACTTAAAGTAACTTCCAGTGAACGAGTGAGACACTTATTTGTTTAAACTCACCCGAAAAAGTGTTTCAGTAGCACTTCCACCTTCAATGAAGATTTTCACATCAGGAAATCTCAGGATATCTTCTAGACTGTCAATATGATCACCTTTATTCTTAACAACAAGAGACGAATGAAGATGGCCGCCGAAAGACGCCATGATTACCAGAACAGTGAATATCCAAACGAAGAATAGAATTCTTCCTGATATATATGCAGGGAAGCTGGAAACCCCTAATAAAAAAAAAAGGAAAATATGTAATTACATTGAATTATTATTATTGTTATCAAACGAAATTCAAATATATTTGATGATTCAATACCATTAACTGAATAAGCAGATTAATGAGAACTTGAAAAATGCATTAAAATTACTTGTCTTAATTGAAAAAAAAACTTTTGAAGGATTGGGTGGGAGATATAAAACGTATTGGAAAAGGGTAAATGTTTAATTGAAAGACCACTTACAAAACACTTAACGTAGCTGGTTTGTTACCTTGATTCCAAAGACTTTGGAAGAATTTCCATAAGTACTGGAAGAAATGATCAGAAAATATGCGTGGTTCTATCTTTTCCTTGTTCAGTATTAAAACTGCTAATGTGAGTAAAAGTGATAAACCAAACATAGCGACAGCAACAACACACCACACCTGGAAATGAAAAAAAAAATGTAGATTTTTCGTTATAAATCCAAAATAGTTTTTCGTAAGTTTAAATCGAGCCCCACCATGGCCAGGTGGTTAGGGAGTTTGACTCGTAATCTGAGGGTCGCGACTTCGAATCTCTGCCACACGAAACATGCTCGTTCTTTCAGCCATGGGGGCGTTATAAGTTACAGTCAATCCCACTATTCATCAGTAAAAGAGTAGCCCAAGAGTTGGCGGTGGGTGGTGGTGCCTAACTATCTTCCCTCTAGTCTTACGCTGCTGAATTAGAGGCAGCTAGAACAGATAGCCCTCGTGTGGCTCGAGGAATTCGATCACGCTCGGTGGACCTAACAGACAGACCAATATGGCTTTACTAGAAGAAAACACGCACTTGAATCTATCGCTACCACTTTAATATTTTCAAGAAACTTGATAAAATATAAATATTTTTATATTACATCTTGTATAGCGTTTTAATTTTCTGTTCCCTCTGAGACAGGACAAAGATCGCGGATTTACAACTTTAAAATTAGGGGTTCGATTCCCCTTGGTAGACACAGCAGATAGTCTGATGTGGCTTTGCTATAAGAAAAACACGTATACTTAATTTTTCTCATGTAACTGAACCTTATTAAATCAAATGTTATCTAGAAAATCGTTTAAAACATGCTTGTTTTTTGATGTTAAGCATAATGGGTATAGAAACCCTGTTCAAAATTGCGAGAAAATATTTTAGAATTTTATTTAGTAAAAAAAAGTATTTTGTTAGTTTGCCCTAACGCAGTTGTTTTGTTGGCTTGATTTTAAGCACAAAGTTACACAATGGGCTATCTATACTGTCTGGCACAGCTTAGCCAGGTGGGTTAAAGCGTTCGACTCGTAATCTAAGGGTCGCGGGTTCGAATCCCCGCCACACCAAGCGTGCTCGCCCTTTCAGCTGTGGGGGCGTTATAATGGTACGGTAAATCACACTATTCGTTGGTAAAAGTGTAGCCCAAGAGTTGATGGTGTGTGGTGATGATTAGCTGCCTTCCTTCTAGTCTTTTACTGCTAAATTAAAGACGGCTAGCACAGATAGCCCTCGAGTAGTTTTGTGCAAAATTAAAAACAAACAAACTATACTCTCTTATGAGCACGGCGAGTCTTCAGACTTATCGCTGAACCACTAGGGGTTGTTTATGATCAGTTGTTACAGTTTGACGAAGTAAAATAATTCTGCTGAAAGAATTTCTTGCAGGAATAACAAGATTTATCGCTTGTTGTTGTTGTTGTTTTGAATTAAGCACAAAGCTACACAATGGGCTATCTGTTCTATGCCCACCACGGGTATCAAAACCCGGATTTTAGCGTGTAAGTCCACAGACATACCGCTGAGCCACTGGGGGGCAGATTTATCGCCATAAAACCGAGTGCTAGACGATAGACGGAAGAAAAACAGGAAGTTTGTTTTTCAAAGTTGGCTTTTTGTTTGAAAATGGAAATTATGTGAGCATCTTTTCCACTCATCCCCAGAAATGATAAAGATGAGACGACACAAATGGCAATAATATTAAAAACAATAACATACAGACAAGCATAGGATTACATAAATATTTCAGTTAGACAAGCAATACTTTGTTCATTCCGCCTCTAATGTAACCATAAACTGTGGCTATATCCTCCTAGACTTATTTCTAATTTTGTATTCCGTGGTGTATGAAAACTTATTTTTTAACAAAAGTTCACCATAGCTCATATAAATATATAACCATGTCATAGTTTTCTCGAGCCTAATTGGTTACATTCGATTTCGTTTTTCTGAATTTGGTTATGTTCACGTTCGTCATTTGTTCTGAAAAATATTCAAGTTAATTCATGTATCTCAGGATGGCTGGTATGGATATTAACACTTTTTACTAATAAAGCAGAGAACAACGTCTCGACCTTCTTAGGTCATTTCCAGGTTAACAAAGTCTTAATTGAAGTGAGAAAAAGTATTGTCTTTATTAATCTTTAACATAATTCTGAATAACAGATAACTTAATTTAATAATAATTACATTTACTCAGACGAGTTCGAACCATAACATGCATCTGATGATATAAATAACTCGGATTATTACTACGCGTATGCCTATCGCATCCAAACCGGCAGGTTTAATCCTGGAATCGTACAAAAGGTCTTGTCGGTTTGTTTTGAATTTCACGCGGGCTATCTGTGCTAGCCGTCCGTAATTTTGCAATGTAAGACTAGAGGAAAGACAGCTAGTCATCATCACCCATCAGTGAGGACTGAGATGCTCTTTTTTGTTTTTGTTTTGACCAATGAATAGTAGGATTGATCGTAAAATTATAACGCCCTCACGGCTGAAAGAGCGAGTATATTTGGTGTTACGGAGATTTGAACCCCCGACTCTCATACAGGAAGTCGAGCGCCCCTAACCATTTGGCCATGCGGGCCCGAAGTGTCATGGGCACTCGATACAGAAGATCGAGTGTGGTTGAAATTATGTTACATGTTCTTATTGGCTAACAATGCCACCCTCCAACCCAACTGCTCATTTTGAGGAGACGTATCTTACCATTTGCAATTACGCTTTAAACTATTCTTAAACGATAGAGTGATAAGCAATAAAATTTATTCGTTGTTCAAAAGTGTAAAAGGTTTACACTTGTGATTACGTGCACCGCCCGCATGAATAACATTACCAGTTTTGCAATATGTGTATCTAATTATAAATCTAATTAAATAAATTTTCTGCTTTATATTACCTTCCACTCAATAGCCAACATGTACTTAAAGGAGTCAATATTAGTAGTAGGACTTCCTGAAAGTACACCGTAGCTATCCACGTAGATAGTATTACTAAAGTAAACCACTTTAAGGCGATCGTCAGAAGTGGTGAAGGGTCCTACAGCAAGGTCTGCTTCCTGGATGAAAACCAAAACCAAAACTTACCATCTTCAATGGGCAAATGAATTGTTTCATCAAGTTAAATGAATAAGAGAATTAGGAGGTTCAACCAACTCTAAGTCAACAGATAAAACATATAATAAAAGTTCAGGTTTATTATCTTCATCCATTTATTTCTGAAATAAGAGCCGATATTTTCAAAGTAATTGAACTTTGATTATTGGTTATTGATGAATATTAAATATTAGCACTGTTACTATAAGTTGATAAAAAAACTCACAAGACTTATTCTCGTACGTTGTCTTCATTTCACAGTAACATCTGTACCTGCTTATTTTTATCTAATATCTTCAATTGTGAAGAATTATTTAAGATGAATTGGAACAACGAATATCTTACGTTAGGATAGGATATCCCTGATGGATATCTTACGTTACGTTTTAACATTCCTACCATCCCTGATGGATATCTTACGTTACGTTTTAACATTCCTACCATCCCTGATGGATATCTTACGTTACGTTGTAACATTCTTACCATCCCTGATGGATATCTTACGTTACATTATAACATTCCAACCATCCCTGATGGATATCTTACGTTACGTTGTAACATTCCCACCATCCCTGAATAGCTTCCGTTTGTCATCATTGCTCCCCATCTACGATCACTAGGTACTTTGAAAGTATACCTGGAAAAAGAAAATATATTTATATTGTACAATATTACCTGACTCAATACAACAAACTGCATTCAGAAATAAATTAAGTGACTGGGCTAGAGAAACTCTGCGAATTCAAATAAATAAAAGTACCGTTTAACAGCCTAGTTAATCATATGCTTAGTGGTACATCTATACAAATATAATAGCACTACTTGTTGTATGTACACACAACTACTTTATTAATTCCATGCGGGAGGTGCATACACATTTTCAACGTTGCGATTTTTTATGGATATTTGTTTAACCACCACTTCGCCACCTGTTGGTGATCTTTAACAAATGTGGTAGAGAAGTTTAATTGCCCTATAGGGAGACAAAATACGGATTTTTTTTTCAGTTTTTATGTACGGGAATAAATTTTTCGTGTCCTAAGATAACCTTTCATTAATCATTCATCCACATGATTTCTGTCCAGGAATCGCGTGCTCCAGTCAGTGTTTGAACGTTTCAGATAAAAACTTGAATTGAACAGGAAAATGTGTTCTTGACATATTCGGTAAAATGAAGGATGGTTTGTGTAAAATAGAAAACAAACAAACTGAAAAGTAATAGTTGTCTTAACAAGTGTCAAGAAAATTGTTTCTTGAATACGGGAAATAAGGCTACGATCTAAAATGTCTTATGGTAATTTTTAAAGCCACGGGATTTATTATTTTCTTAATAACATCATGCTGTGTAGGATATTATAATATTATGGCAGTTTTTTGCTAAATATCCCACCATATACTCGACTTAAACATATATATATATATATATATATATTTATATTAAAGCTGAATCACATAAATAGTCCGATAGATTAATATTTTTTAACTAATCTTTTATGGAAAATCTTCATAATAAACAACTATATGCAGTAAAGTACATATAGAACATTGAGCAAACTTATTTATTTCGCAGACTCGAATTTACTTTAAATTAAATATGAGGTTCACGCCTCTTGTTTTTAAAAACATGGTGAAACATTTAGGCTAGGTCTTTTGTAGTTCTAAAAACATGGTGAAACATTGTAGTATCTGTTCAGAAATGAAATGTTTTATCACTGGTGGTTTTAAATTGCCGCCCTCTCTCTAGTTTGACATTGCTAAATTAGGACAGGCTATTTGTTTGTTTGTTTGTTTTGAATTTCGCGCAAAGCTACTCGAGGGCTATCTGCGCTAGTCGTCCCAAATTTAGTAGTGTAAAACTAGAAGGAAGGCAGCTAGTTATCACCACCCACCGCCAACTTTTGGGCTACTTTTTTACCAACGAAGAGTGGGATTGATCGTAACATTATAACGCCCCCACGACTGAAAGGGCGGGGATGTTTGGTGCGACCGAGATTCGAACCCACGACCCTCGGATTACGAGTCGAATGCCTTAACACGTTTGACCATGCCAGGCCCCTAGGAGAGAAATTTTAGAGAAATCTAAAAACAAATAAACACTTTGTCTACACTGAATGATGTTCTTTTGTTGTTTATGTGAAGCAACAAGAGAAAAAATAAACAGTAAAACTAAATTTATACCTTTTCGCTGAAAATCAATTAGATTGCAGCATATAAAGACATGGGGGAAAAAAGTCTCACCGAAAACGCAGGGTTTTTGCCAAGTAGTTGAAGACATCCGCCATTGGTCCAAGAATTCCTATGTTACCCAGTTTGTCTTCGGTAACTTTCACAAAAGGACTCCACTGCACGAATGAATAACAAATAAGTAAGCAAACTATAAATGAAATTTAAATGTATCAATAACAGAAGTTTTAAAATTTATTGTTTCTTGTTAAGATACCAGATTATTAATAAAAAAAGAGCGATTATGTTAAAATTAATGATGCTTTGAAAGTAATAAGGGATGATTCGTTTGGACGGTGGTCATTAAATGGTCAAAACATTAAACAGAATAAAATTTAATCAATATATATACATTAATATTAATTAGTATATATTAACTAATCTGAGTAAAATGAAAAGTGAATGCATTTATTCGATGTTATAACATGTACTTTTTTTTTAATCGTGTTGGGATAATTTACTGGAATTGCTGGAAGAAATACACTTGTGAACGTAAGTACCATATACATCAACTAAAGTCTGTTACTTAGTCTGCAATCAGAACTTCCAATTAATACCCCTTTATTAACAGCTTTATGTTTTAAAATCAAACAAATGACCATATAGGCTTGGTTTGTCCATGTAGTTAGGTTGACCCAATTAATAATCTGAAAGTCATGACTCCAGTCATACAAAACATGCTGGCTCTTTCAGCCGTGAGTAAATTCCGCTATTCAGTGATAAAATAGTTACCCAATCGTTGGCGGAGGGTGATTTACCTCTATCTAGTCAATTAATTAGAGAATATACCTCCGTAGTCTTTCGATTAAAATTGATTTTTGAAATAGTGAATGAAACAAAACAAAATATTTCTTGCGTAAATGTATATAACAATTATTATAAAGATAGTGTAAACAACCATCAAAATCCAAAACCTGGAAACTGAAATAAATAAACGTGCTAAATCATTTGTTTGCGCAAAGCTACAAGAGGGCGATCTGTGCTAGCCGTCCCTAATTTAGCAGTCTAAGACTAAAGGAAAGGTGGATGGTCATCACCACACATTGCCAACTTATGAGCTACTCTTGGTTGAAAGGACGAACATGTTTGGTGTGACTGGGATTCTAACCCTCAAACTGCGAGTCGAGTGTGTAGCTACAATTTACTCCAGCTTGGTTGCATGTTTTACGTTCATAATATTTTTTTTAGAATTATAAAGCAGTTTTAAAGAATATTATTTTTTATTGAAAATGATTTAAACTTCATGTTTTTATGGATTATTATTTTTTATCTTTATAATGCTGATAAAACTGGAAGAACAGTTTTTACAATTAAAATTTAGGCCACTATTGGTACAGTTGTGTGAATGTATCATAACATCTGGTATATTGTACATAGTTAGACTGGCTTTACACGTTTGAACTTTAACTAGTTAAGAGAACTACAGTCAGGTCGTTGAGTGTATTGTAACATCAAGTATACAGTTTATATGGCTGTTTCAAAGTATATTTTTTAGTCTGAACATACAAGTGGCTGCTACATATTTACAGTTTAATAATATCTGATATTAAGTACTTACGTCAACAACAGCGACATTCAAATGTTTTTCATTGGGCATATTTTGCTTCTTGATTAGAAAGCTGGGGTTTTAGTCAACAGTTGACAAAATTGCTATATTTTCCTCTCAAATAGAACTCTTAAACCTGTTTTACATTTGAATTTTGTTGTGGATGACAGCTCTGTGGTTTAAATAATAACAAAAAGGACATATCCACATGAGGGCGGTGATTTTAATATAGTCATACACCACACCCTTCTGAATTCAAGGATGGTATTGAGTATAATAACAATTTTGACAACAAAACACAATTTTCCTGGCCAATAGCGTTTCGCTTGAAGAATGGTACGTCACATTCTCACAGCCAATAACTGAAGCTTTTATATATTTCTTTGTCTCTCTCTCCCTTTTTTTTACAAATTCAATAAACTTTTCTCGGGATTTCTATTTCTGTTTTCCTTTTTGCAAGTAACTATGAATGCTAGTTCATATTTAACAATTATGTGAAAAGTCTGCGTTTGAAAACAAAGTAAAACAAAAACATTCGTTACCACGAGCGAGATTTCCACGTCTCCAAGTGCGAAAGAATAACGTTCAGTTTTATCTTCAGTTTGACCAGTTTACGGAATTACAACGCTAAAATCTGGGATTTGATTACCTACAGTGGAAGAAAGGGCAGACATCCCATCACGCTGCTTTGTACTAACCCTACAACAGTAAAACAATTTTCTTACAACACTAAAATCAGAGACTCGATTCCCCGCAGTGGATCGTGTGAAGATGGCTCATTCTGTAGCTGTCAACTAGGAAAATAACAAGCACGTTCTCTTGTTTTGGGAGGTCTGAGAGCTTATAACGTTTAAAATCGGGTATCGATATCCGTGGTAGGGACAACACAGATTGCCCATGTACAAGCTTTCGTTTAACAACAAGCAAAACAGAGTAATTTCACACAAAAAAACAACTTTAGATAATGCTTGTTTAAATAAGCATTTTTATCCCAAACTTACATAATATTATGCTCAACACTGCACTTTCGTTAATTTTCAAGTACGTAATTGTTTTATAAAATGGAGAGAGGAGTTTCTTCAAAACTTGTGTCCATTGTGTTCCAACTTTTAGGTGAAAATAACGTTAATAAAAACATGCACCTAAATTTTGTTCCTAGAGGTATTCAAAATTATAGACAACGTACAAGTATTTATAAAAGTATTCTATTGTTAGGGTTTATTTCTTTCGAATTTTAACACATTTAACCATATCTAGCCCATATTGTCAGGCATAACAGCATATGTTAAATCACTTGAAAAGTGATCAGAAGATCTTTATCACTTTTTGTTTGTTTTGCGTTTCTCGCAAAACTATACGAGGGCTATCCGTATCAGCCGTCCCTAATTTAGCAGTGTAAGACTGGAAGGAAGCAACTAGTCACCACCACTTACAGCCAAGTTTTGGGCTACTCTTTACCAACGAATAGTAGGACTGACCGCCATATTATAACGCTTCTACGGCTGAAAGGGCGAGCATGTTTGGTACAATGGGATTCGAACAAGCGACCCTCAAATTGCGAGGAGTTGAGCGCCCAAACCACCTGGCCAGACTAAAACAAGGCAACGTAATTTCTAATTAATAAACTAAATAAGTATTTGTAACTTGAACCTATAATTTGGAAGGTGTTAGGGAGACGCTAGCACATGTTGACGCTACAATTAATGAAGTTTTAAATGTAACAAGGTATAATAATTTAATGCATTAGATGGTAATCGTTGTTGTTGTTTTGAATTAAGCACAAAGCTACACAATGGGCTATCTGTGCTTGAGATGGTAATCACCCAACATTCTTGTAAAACGTGAGCTAAATAACGTTTACTCTTTCGTAGTTTGTAAAACATAAAGTGAACTATAAACGTTTTCTTATGAACATTGCCCCCCGCTAGTTTTATAACGCCAAAATTAGCGGTTCGATTCCCCTCGGTGGGCTGAGCAAATAGCCCGATATGGCTTTGCTATAAGAAAAAAAACACACAAACATTCTTTTGCTCCCCGCTAGTACAGCGGTATGTCTCCGGATGTACAACGCTAAAATCAGGAATTCGATTCTCCTCGGTGGGCTGAGCAGATAGCCCTTTGTGGCTTTGCTATTCGAAAAACACACACACACGCACACACACTTATGAATATATACTCCATCTAATGGCAGAGTTTCGAACCATGAGAATACGAATAATTTATTGTATAGCTTTGGACTACAAACAAACAAACTTACACATATTTAATCTTTATCTACAAAAATTGTAAATATGTTTGTATGAAGTTAAACACAAAGTTTTGCAATGGGTTATCCATGCTCTCTCCATTACGGGCATCGAAACGAAGTTTCTGTCATTGGTTTTTCTACAGACATGCCGCCGAGCCTCTGTGGGGTGTAAAGAAATATAAAAAAAATATTTAATAGATAAAAATAAATGTGTGTTTCATATTTATGTGTTTTTATTTTTTGTTTAAAACAAAAAACCTATGTATGATTTCTATAACCATTAAATTATTTATTCTGTATCAGAATGAATTGTATTATATTCATACAAAAACCTTGAGAAAACAGTTTATTGTTCCCATTGCTACTTAAATTAACAGTCTCAACATGTCTCTACGCGTAGACTGTTTTTTCTCCATAATTTGTGGGATTAAATGTTAATATAATAAATTATTTGTGGGATTGAGTGTTAGTTTAATAGATTATTTGTGGGATTAAGTGTTAGTTTAATAGATTATTTGTGAGATCAAGTGTTAATATAACATATTATTTGTGGGATTAAGTGTTAGTTTAATAGATTATTTGTGAAATCAAGTGTTAATATAAGAGATTTTTTGTGGGATTAAGTGTTAGTTTAATAGAATATTTGTGTGATTAAGTGTTAACATAACAGATTATTTGTGGGATTAATTATTAGTTTAATAGATTATTTGTTGGTTTAAGTGTTAATATAACAGATTATTTGTTGATTTAAGTGTTAATATAACATATTACTTGTTGGTTTAAGTGTTAATATAACAGATTACTTGTTGGTTTAAGTATTAATATAACAGATTATTTGTTGGTTTAAGTGTTAATCCAACAGCAGGTATCTGAACTGGCTGTTTTCTCTGAAGAAATGTTTGTAGTAATATATAAAATAACTTATAGCTAACGTAACAAAATATTTTTCACTGTGGCAATAAAAATTATTTTTTGAAGCTGAAATTTTATTTATGTTTGTATGTTTAAAAACAGTTAAAATCTAAAACAATGCTCTGAACGCTAATTATTTGTACAACCAAATATTACCTCTCTGAAACATAAGACAAAAGTATTATGAAATACACATAAGACCTGCAGATGAGAAATGTGGCTTTTGGTAGGAATACATTAATGTTCTTATGAGCACTTCTATATATTTAGGACATTGAACAGTTACATATTTTTTATTTGCTGAGGTATATTTGATGTAACTGAAGAACTTATAAGAATCTTATCGATTGTTTGTTTGTTTTTTTAATTTCGCACAAAGCTACTCGAGGGCTATCTGTGCTAGCCGTCCCTAATTTAGCAGTGTAAGACTAGAAAGAAGGCAGCTAGTCATCACTACTCACCGCCAAATCTTGGGGTACTCTTTTTCCATCAAAAAGTGAGATTGACCGTCACATTATAACGACCCAACGGCTGAAAGGGCGAGTATGTTTGGCACGACTGGGATGCAAACCCGCGAGAGAACTTTATCGAAGTTAAATGGACATATGTATACATGTGTGACAGTCCTTACTCACGCGCTTTGAATTTAGATACCCTGACAACGACGTAAGGAAACCGGTTACCGAAAATGGTCAATGGTTCGTGTTGTGGCAGTGGTTATACTTGTTTAGCCAGTCAGCAGATGTATAATTCATTCCATATTGGTTTAATACATTTGACTTCTTTAACATTAAAGTATTGGCTTTATTTGCTTGAAAGACATAGATTTACTCTAATCAATTCCGAAGCCTATATTGTAGTTTGTGTGTTTTTTCAAACCGACACACCCTAATGATGAGTGAGTGCCCAACTACGCTTCAGGCTTTAGTTTCTATGACTTTGTTTTACTCACGCATGAAATAAAGGTAAAAGAGAGTTCCCGGAGTTTTATTTGATTTATGGATTTTTGAACATTGGCGTCACAACTTACTAAATTATTAAACTTTGTTTCAAGCAGAAAAAATCGAGTATGCCAAGCTCGGTAGTGACTTGTTGCATTAATTAAGAGATACAAAGATTCTTGCTCTGTAGCCTTGAGACTATAACGGCTGTTGTTATCAGATTCTGATAAATCACTTGGGAAAGCTCTCACGTGACGGTTTGGTCCGAGAAATCGATGGCACGTTAGCGATGGTAAAGACTGTGAATGGACTTCTAACAAGGTAAATCTATACAATGTTTGAAACGTTAGGTTGAAAGGTTTCACACCTACTCACTACACCCAAACATAATCAATTTATTGAGTTCAAATTTGATTTATTAACTTTTGAGACAACTTCTGGCCATAACAAAGTTAGCTGATGACAAAATTTGGAAGTGAACAAATACAGTGATGTGACTTCTAATCAAATCATTGGTCTACTTTGATCCAATAGAATAAATTTGTTGTATTCAAACTTAAATCGAGTATACAACTGAAACTGTTTGTTGGACAAAGTTTTCATGCCGTGACTCATCCAGTTTTAATTACATCAAATTTTTGGGTTTAGAAATTGTTTCAGAACCAGACATGGTATAATAGTGTGCTGGAAAGGGTTCGGTATTCCAGTGTTTTAGTTGTAGGTAGGTTATTAAAGAGACAATAGAACCTTGTTATTCCGTTCAAAATCCAAACAAAGCTTTTTCTTTGCGACGGAATCTGGTTTTTGGATGCTTCCTCCCAAGACAATGGTTACGTGTGATTGTTAAGGATTTCTGACTTGACTCTTCAGTCACGTGCACATAACGTGTTCTTCAGGTTACTGAGAATATAAACCAGCTTGTAAAACCCATGATATACTTGCATCCAAGGCTACGTAATAAAATGAAATACTCTCTGTACCTAGCTTTAAAACATTTTTTTTATTTTGCTCGTTGCATAGCAACGTGAATTAATTATCACCAAAACTCATCTGAATCATACACCATTATTCTGCAGCGTACTACAGATGTCGCTGTAGAAACTTCTATAACCAAGGTTTTGAAAATAATAAACTTTCAATGATCTTTTAAAACAAAGTTGCATGCAACTCATACTCGTTTGACCCTGTTTCTGTCTTATGGTTCTTCTGAATGCTTTTGTTTTGTTTCTGGTTAAGCACATAGCTACACAACGAGTTATCTATGCTCTGCCCACCACAGGTATCAAAACCCGGTCTCTAGCGTTATAAGTCAGTAACTTTATTTGAGAGATGTGAAGGAGATTTGTTCAAGCTGACATGAGTTGGGAACGTATTTCCTTTGAACATGTATAATACGAATGGTAGTTGAAATAGAAATTTCTACTTTACTAGAACTTAGGCCTGACCAAAATGTGGCACACCTGATTCCCTTATCTGATACAGACGTGTTTCAATCTTGTTCAAATACCGTGCGATTCAAAACGCAGAATAAACACAAGCTACTTGTGTTGTACTGACGAACCATATGTGATACCTTACTTCTGTTTCCTACAATTCTTTTTCTCTTCTATGTTCAACGTATTCACTGTTAAACATATGCCAGGTCGTGAGGGCACTTGACTCGCATTCTAAGGGTCGCGAAATAGAATCTCAGTCCCAACAAACAGGTTCGCTTTTTCAGCCGTGAGAACGCTATAATGTTACGGTCGATTTCACTTTTGTTGGTAAAAGAGTAACTCAGGAGTTAGCGGTGGGTGATTATGACTAGCTGCTTTTCCTCTAGTTTTTCACTGCGCAGATAGATAGCCCTCATGCAACTTTCTTTGCGCAACTTCAAAGCAAACTAAACAAACCAACATGTTATATGTCTGCTGCTTATTATGGTGGCCCGCCCGGCATGGCCACGCGCGTTAAGACGTTCGACTCGTAATCCGAGGGTCGCGGGTTAAAATCTCGATTGCACCAAACATGCTCGTTCTTTCAGCCGAGAGGGCGTTATAACGTGACGGTCAATTACATTATTCGTTGGTAAAAGAGTAGCCCGAGATTTGGCTGTGGGTGTTGATGACTAGCTGCCTTCCCTCTAGTCTTACACTGCTAAATTAGGGACGGCTAGCGCAGATAGCCATCGAATAGCTTTGTGCGAATTTGAAAAACAACCAAACAAACAAGTTACTCGAATATTCTTATGAAAACGAAATAGGGTCAAATAAGAGTTGGAACAAGGAACGTAACAACTAATAATTATTTTCCACTTCTTAAGACCTCCAAATGCGAGCGCTGCATAATTTATGTGATAATTATGTCTTATAAAGTCGAGTAGTAACTTACAGTCGAAGAATATTAAATCAATGTCAAATAAAATTATAACCCTTTATCATATAAAGGTTGAAAAGCTCACTTAAAAAAATACATACATGAATTGAAAAATATCCAAGGTTCTCATTCAGTTAGTTGTCTCTAACTTTAAAGACAACTTTCTGGTAGGTTATTTAATTTTTTACTCACGTAAATATTTAAGATAATTATTCTTATTCGTAATATTCTCAACCAAAGTTCTACTGAAGACAGAGGCATTAATCTATTGTAGAATAATATCTTTATTACGTCAGAGTTCAAGGTTTTTGTTTAAAAAATCAGTATGAGGCACCTACCCTCCCCCTCCCCCATCCTGTGAGAGGCTCAGCAGTTTGTTTCAAGGTTTATTACGTTATAAGACCTTGGTAGGCTTAGCAATTATGATGTTTTGTGCAACTGAGTGTTTAACAACAAATAAACAAAAACAGTGTAAGGAGACTTTCAAAAGGACGAAAAGGTAAAATTAACATTTATAGAAAGTTAGTTAACCGATGAGAACGCTGATAAAATGTGCATTTTATCACATTTAACAGAAATTGTTAGATAACACACAGTTAAATGAATTCGACGTTAAATATAATAAAGCTTTCCAATTAGTATTAATTTTTTTCAATTGAAACCTCTGCAGTATAACTTGAGAAAATGTCTGCGTTTTAGGCTTAGCGATATATGGTATTTTTTCCAAGATAGTCTTGTTGTTACAATAACATAAAAGTTTGAAAGAATGTCAGTAAGAATTACTGTAGCATAAACTTCGTAACAAGTGATACCGCACTGACAGCGAATTGTTTATGTACATTAATAACATAACTTGTAACGGTCACTGCTCGAAACCTGGCATTTCAAGACGGAAAAATAATATAACAAGACAAACTAAATACATTAAGTCCTGAAAAATAAATGTGAACCCAATCTGCCATTCGATTTATCTCTTGTCACTGAGTTTTATCGGGTTCGAGGAATTCTAATCTCCAATGGTAACTCTGGGCAACGGTAAATCATGAATAAAACTGGGCTTCATGCAGTATGTTATTTGTATGATGTTTGGAACGTTCCTTGTCACACGGTGATTCTATATTTATATATATATAAATTATCTATAAGGAATGAGCAGCCGTTGATGTCATTTTCTAGCAATGAACTTTATGCTCAATAGACGAGAGGCTTAAACAACTGAAGTTCGCTATTATGATTTGGAATCTGGAGGTTGTAAGAGTGAATGGAAAAGCCTTTCCAGCAAGCAACAATTAAAAAGACCAGTAATTTATAAGGCAAATGTGAACCTTTTCGAGAAAAGAGATGTGTCATTAGAATGAAAGAATGAGCTGAATTAAAATTTAGAGCCATTCGAAACTAGAAGATCCCTTTGCATGGGAAAATGTTGCTTCTGGTGACAGAGAACGAAGACCAAATGATCCTGCACAAAATCGCCAATGTGCGTTCACTGGTGCTGAACATGTTTTAAGATGTATATTGGTTGAGACACTAAATGTATCTGTTTTTACAGTCACGCGTCAGTGGTGGTGGGATGAGGTAGTTGGTACCTCCAACGTTGAAAACAAAAATTATGGCTCAATTTCTTAACCATATCACGAAGATGACCAGCTGAAATGAGTGGACTCAGGAACAGACAGATTAATGTCTGGCGCTGAATGTGAGGAATCTAGAAATTGTTTCAATTGAGTATTTGTTTGGCGAACAATTTGGTTAAAGGGGTAAAATAACAGCTATCTTTCATTTCAACTTGATAGAAAACCGAGATATCTATTAGGATGAGTTCAAAACCCGCAAGATAAACCAGTGGAAATTGCAGCGAAAGACATATTCCAACATGGTAACAAGGATTTCCTCGTTGATGAGTTCCTAGAGAGGTTTTTGAATAAAACAGTGTGATTGTATGGGTGTTAGATATCTATTCCCTAAAAATAGTTTGTTTTTATGGTAACCAGGTTTACAAACCTGTTTCAAGAAAGGAAGGAGTCAGTAGCAGCTGCAGTGGCACCACCTGTTCCAGAAACACCTTCATAAATGTCAACACCCTGAAAAATTTTAACATAACTCAAAATTATCACTCTGTAGACATTTATAGGGGTTTAGAACTATAATAAGAGACCTTAAGTTGGATTTCGACATCATCTTGGGCTCGTACAGTAATTAGCTTGTGTCCTAAGAAGTGATAGTCAGCTCACCTTAGACAGGACTAGAAGCGTCTTTGTATAGCCTGATAAAGCTACATCAAAATTATGTCAAGTGCCTCTTTCACACAAGAGCTCTTGGAACGCTGATTTGTCATACAACGTAACAAGTACTCCCAGTTAGCCAATTCGTACAAACTTTGTTTTAACTGATGGTTTGTTTGTTTGTTTTGAATTTCGCACAAAGCTACTCGAGGGATATCTACATTAGCCCTACCTAATTTAGCAGTGTATAAATAGAGAGAAAGCAACTAGTCATCACCACTCACCGCCAACTATTGGGTTACTCTTTTACCAACGAAGAGTGGAATTGACCGTCACTTATAACACCTCCCCCACGGCTGAAAGGGCGAGCATATTTGGTGCGACGGGATAACTGATGGTAGCATGATAAGTGTAACGTTGTCTAAAATTATTTTGAAAAAGACCGGCTCAGAATGTGATGAAATGGATGCGTCATCACTCAGTTTCAGTTTTGTCTTCAGGTGTGAATTACAAAAAATCAATTTTCGTGGACTAATTTCACCATCAAAAAATGTACGTTTTGTCTGTATTTGAATGTTGTGAGTTATTTAAAGAAAACTATTTATGTTAATTTAAAATATGCAGGACCAATAATGACAAATATTGAGAAATACTGTTTGTTTTGGCCAGTGTTTAAACGTGGAGTACAAATAATTACAAGTTTTTCAAAATCAACCTCTGGGTTTTGTTTTGTAAGTGGTTTAAATATTGAAAACTGATTCCATGAGTTGAATGTATTTCAAAAGAAGAAAATTACAAGTATATGAGATAAAACCACAAAAAAATCCTTTATATAATTATTTGTAAGCAACAATAACTTTACACACACACATACAATACTTGTTTATAACCTAATTTTCTACAGATAGCACGATTTTGCTCTAAAGAAAAGCTTAAATATTTACATCACTCCTTGAGTGAGTTAGTCCATTCACATTCATAGATTTTTGCTACAAGGGGCAGGTTTGAAACGAATAGTGTTCTTTCCAGTAAGAACCAAAGATTCAACTACTTGTATTATTGAAAATAATTATTTCTACAAACCATTAAGATAAAACTTCTAATAGTCCATGGTGTCAGTCGTATAAAATCTTTAAAAATGGCATGGTCAGGTTGTGAGAAAACTTGAAACCGTAACACCAAACCCGCTCGCCCTTTCAGCCGTTGGAAGTTTAAAATGTAACGGTCAATCTCACTATTCGTTGGCAAAAGAGCAGCCCAAGAGTTGGCGGTGGGTGGTGATGACTAGTTGTCTTCCCTCTAGTCTTACATTGGTAAATTAGGGACAACTAGCGCAGATAGCTTTCTTGTTCCTTTGTACGAAATTTGAAACAAATCACCCTTTTGAAAATGGTATTGAATAATGACATCTTGTTTGTTTTTTAATTTTGAGCAAAGCTACACGAGACCTATCTGCGCTAGCCGTCCCTAATTTAACAGTGTAAGACTAGAGGGAAGGCAGCTTGTCATCACCACCCACCGCCAACTCTTGGGCTACTCTTTTACCAACTAATAGTGAGACTGACCGTCACATTATAACGCCCCCACAGCTGTAAGGGCGAGCACGTTCGATGCGATGGGGATTCGAACCCGAGACTCTCAGATTGCGAGTCGAACGCCTTAACCCACCTGGCCATTCCCGGCTTGCCATTTTGTCTTTACACCAATAATAAACCTGCAGTTACTGTAGTCATGAACTTGACAGATGATTTAGGTATGATATATGTACATATATCATTCTGTCTGTAGTTTATAAATGCTTTGCGACTAGTTTTACTTATCGATTACAATCGTTGAGAGACTTTTACTCAGGTTATACTGTACTAAAATGTGAAAGGCGTGTAATTTGCTGTTGTGTTATTATTTTCTTACAATATATTATCCGTTTGACATACAGACCTTAACATTATCATGCACGCATTTGAAAGTGTAGAATAACTATAAGAATATTACGCTTTTTCAGCTGATTGCTGATTGGATATTTTTCTAATGACGTTTGACCACTGATTAGGTGGATATGGAAAAAGATTTACAAGCAGTTCAAAGTCGTACTTGGCTGCAGTTGAAACCTGCTAAACATCTTTAACTGGAAGTAAAATGAAACACTTCTCTGAATTTCGACATTTCACGCAAATTCTTGAAATAAAATTATTAAAAACAGCTGATAACACAGGCTGCAAATTTAAGTTGTTGTTGTTTTGGAACCAAGTACAAAGCTACATAATGGGCTATCTGTGCTCTGCCCACCACGGGTATCGAAACCCGGATTTTAGCGTGCAAGTCCGCAGACATACCGCTGAGCCACTGGGGGGCGTGCAAATTTAAACTTTATAAAAGTTGTTTTGTTTTATTAACGGATTTGTCAATTCTACTCGGCAACTTTAAAAATTTTTTTTGTTAATTTCTTCGCTAGCCGTCACTTATTTAGCAATGTAAGACTAGAGGGAATGCAGCTAGTCATCAATACCCACCGCCAACTCTTGTGCTACTCTTTACCAACGAATAGTTACAGACGTCCCTTTTTCTGATAATTTTTCGACCTTGCAATCTAAAGTGTGTCCCCATTAAAAATAAATAATTTCAATGAAAGGTTTTATTTCCTGCCTCTCTTAGCTACAGGCCAATAATCTATGATATTAAATTTAAGTTTAATGTGTCAGCTGACTGCGTGATATAAATGACGTACGCTGAAATTATACAGAGTGTTCAGAAAGTCACTGTGCAGTTTTGTAATCATATTTCATTCAGTCTATTTCAAGCCAGCAACTGATAGCGGTGTTTAGAAACAAAATAAGAAGGATCCACTTTCAAGGGTCACTCTCAACATTGTTTATAATTGTCATTCATATTTACCTCCTGTATTCTATATTAAAACATGTCTGTTAATAAATATATAAGTGCACAGTGACTTTCCGAACACCATGTATAATGCTCATTAATGCGACCGCATCTTTCTTTCAAAAATCCTACATCTACTATTGGAACGAAGCATATTGTAATAATATATATATGAGAACCTCTTTGAAATTTTGTTTCCAGGCCTAGAAGCAATATTGATTCAATGTTTAAAGTTCAGTTTATAAAGTGTTCATTGTCGGTGTTCAGTACTTCGGATACAGAATTTTACCAGTATCTGACATTAACTGTTCGTAGCGAATAGTCTAAAATTTAAAGACACTACTCTTATTTTGTATTGTTATGTTATGAAATAAACTGGTGATTCGCGTGCGATGTACACACTAAATTTATTTGCTGAAACATTGTTTACTGCAAAAGATAAAAACAGGTTTAAATCCTCGATTATCACATTATGAGAGCGTTATGCGTTTTGAAGCAGAGTCCAAATATTTTTTCACACATGCAGCATTATTAGATTGTTTGTTTTTCAATTTCAGAAATGGCGAGCATGTTTGGTGTGAGGGAGATTCGAACCCGCAATGCTGGGATTACGAGTAAAGTGCCTAAACCACCTGGCCATGCCGGGACTACTATTATTATTATGCACTATTTTGTCTTATCATGTATTTAATTTTAATACTTCTTGACATGGCAAAGTAGTTAAGGCACTCGACTAGTAATCCGAGGGTTGCAGGTTCGAATCCCCCGTTACACCAAACATGCTCGCCCTTTCTGTCGTGGGGGCGTTATAATGTGACGGTCAATTCCATTATTCACTAATAAAAGAGTAGTCCAAGAGTTGGCGGTGGGTGATAATGACTAGCTGCTTTCCCTCTAGTCTTACACTGCTATATCAGGTACGGCTAGCGCAGATAGTCCTCTTGTAGCTTTGCGCGAACTTCAAAAAACAAATATACAAACATACATACATAACCTCACAGAGATAAAGAACCATCACCGTTTATACACTCCATACTAAACACTTTTCTCTGGACAAATGAACTATTCCTACACTTAAAAAAAATCAAATCCTTAAACAGCCGATTGATAACTTGAAAAATTTAAAAATGCATACTGTTTATATTAAAGTTAAACTTCGATACTCTATCGTTGTGTTTGTATTATATATTCCCGCTAAGAACAGTATATAGAAACAAGAAACACATCAGTTCTATAGAGATAGGGTACGTTATATTAAACAAATATGTTATATAGACATTGAGTTCGTTATATTAAAGCAACATGTTACACAAAGATTTTATACGTTATCTTGAAATGTCAGATACATAAAGGTAAGTTTATTACGTTCACTAAATGTCTGTTGTAGAAACGTTATATTAAAAAAACGTTAGAGGATTACGATTTCAATTAAACTTAGAACAGTACAAACAACAAAATTCTCTACCATAACAGAAAGACAGATGAAAGCGTAACATTTAACTGTGTCGTTTTTATTATACTGTATGATTCTAGTTTCCATATCTATCTCTAAAAACACCTTTTCAAGAATTTCAAGCTGTAACACACATAAAATTGATGTAGTTAAGTTTAAGCTTAGTAAACACTCAACACTACAAAAAATATATTTTAATATGTGGTTAACTTTAATTATGAGTTTTTGTAAGATAGGAATAAGGTCCGGCTATTTGTTCTTTGGGTTTACTTTCTAATTCGTATTTCATATTTCTAAACATTTCAAGCTGTAGGCGTAACACAATCTCTAGGCCTACAAAGCTATATCGATGTCTAAATACATTTATGTAATTAATAAAACAATGTGTTTTAGTCAGTTCGTGTTTGCTAACTCACGTGGAAACCAAATATTCCAATTAGTTAATTGTACAGTTGTATTTTTAGGTTGAAACAAATGCAAGACTACGATATTCATATAATTAACTTCAGAGACAAGTCATTCAGCGGCATTAACACATTTCTGAGGCTTACGAATAACGTAATATAATTACCTCTCAAAATAAACTTTAAAAGTTACCTAAAAATCAAAAGTTAGGCTTAAAGTTTGAAGACGCTTCGCAAACGAAGCATGAGTTTACCCGCTTATTTAGCCTTTTTGAAATTAACCTTACCAGTTTTTGTGTGTTTATCTTATAGGAAAGCCACAGTAGGCTTTGTGCTGAGCCCACCGAGGAGAATCGAACCCCTGATTTTAGCGTTATAAATCAGTAGACTTATAACAACGGGGGCTAACCTTACCAACCACTGCCAAAACTTCATTCATTTTCGATACTTCACAGCTAACAAATTTCTTGACAGAAAATAATTACGGGTTTCAGACGATATACAAATATGAATTAGACGTAAAAACACAAGAGTTTTATAAACAAAAAACACGACGACAGTTAGTTTTTACACATCTTCAAATCACAATTTTAATAATTCACTATTTTATAAATACCCTTTCCTAACTATCTCAACATAGGTGCCTAAATATCCAGAATTAAGCCTAATATTTGTATCAATCTCTTACAAGGATAACGAACTTGCATTTCTCTCATTGGTGATTGTGGACCCAACGATTTCTCAGTACTTCAGTAAAAAGTTACAAAACGAAAAAATGAATTGCTTCCCATATGGAAAAACTTATAAAAAATAAGTGAAATAGCAACAAATGAAGACGGCTGATATTCACACTTCTTGATACCGTAATGTTAAATATTCATTGTAAAACAGTAAACATTTATTGAGAGTTCCATCAGAGGAAAATCGAGATCTCAGTCAGAGATGGCAAATACAAAGTGTTGTTGTTGTTTTGAAATAAGCACAAAGCTACACAATGGGTTATCTGTGCTCTGCCCACCACGGGTATCTAAACCCAGTTTTTAGCGTCGTAAGTCCACAGACATACCGCTGAGCCACAAGGGGGCAATACAAAGTGTTTGTATAACAAAGACGTGTATTTCATTTACAGCCCCTCCATATTTTTACGGTTATATAGATCCTTATTTTACTTAATATGTTTTTATTTCATTCATGTACAACATCATTATATTTAAAGAATTTATCCATACTCTTCCCATGTACATTCATTCCACTTAATAGTGCTGTACACTCAGCATTGCCAAGTGGTTAGGACGTTCGACTCGCAATCTGAGAGTCGCGGGTTCGAACCACCTTTATACCAAATATGTTCTCCCTTTTCAGCCGTGGAAGCGTCACAAAACGACGGTCAATCTCACTATTTGTTGGTAAAAGAGTAGCCCAAGAGTTGATGATGGGTGGTGAAGACTAGCTGCCTTCCCTCTAGTCTTACACTGCTAAATTAGGGACGGCTAGCGCAGATAGTCCTCGTGTAAGTTAGCGCAAAATTTCAAAACAAATACAAAACAAACGGCAATACCAGGAGTTAGAAAAGGAAGTACCGATCTTCGTACATTAATAATTCAACTAACAACTGAGTGTTATAGTCCGAATGGAACTGTTAAATAGCTCGTGCCCTCTCTCTCTTTATAAATATTTATTTATTAAGAGCTTAAACAAACCACAAGGAAGAGGTATGATGAAAATTAATTTAAACATTTTATAGGAAGTGAAAACTGGTAGACGTGTGGAACTGTTAATGAAATATTTTTACCCATATTTGGTATTAAGAATATAATTGAATTTCTAGCGAATTTTTTGTGAAGTTGGTGATGAAAATGCGATAAAAGAAATCTTACTAAGAACGACTTTAAGAGCTGTGTTCAGGACATCTTGCTGTGTTGAGCAAATTATTTCAAAGCTAACAGATTGTAAGTAATATACATCGTATCTATGTTAGTTATTATTGGTTTGGCGTGAAAAGCTTGAAATTACTGTTATAGTGTACGGATTCGTATCGGTTATTTTACTGATAATATTACGAGTTCCGTTCTAACATATTTGTCCCCCCGCTAGTACAGCGGTATGCCGTCGGATTTACAACATTAAAATCAGGGGTTCGATTCTCCGCAGTGAACCCAGTAGATAGCCCCATGTGGCTTTGCTATAAGAAAACACAAACACACTCTAATATATTTGAGACCATTATCTATTACAGTTTAAAAATCTTCAGTTAGCGTTTCGTCTTCTTTTTCAAACCGTTTCGTGTGATAACATATTCCTGCTCCTATCGTTTCACCTTCTCTTTAGCCTTCTCACTAGTGGCACAGTGGAATATTTGCGGTCGTACAATACTAAGATATCCGTGGTGGGTAGAGCATAGATAGCTCATTGTTTAGCTTTGTGTTTAATTACAAACATACAAATCTCTTTCGTGTATTTTAGACCATTACCAATTACAACCGACAAATCCCTATTCGTTGCATTTCAAATTATATTTATTCAATTGCACACCATTGCCCATTATAATTGACAAATTTATGTCGCATGGTAGAAGAGTTTTTCTGTATAAAGAAGAACTTAATGTTCGTTAACGAAATTGTAATACATTAACTTGTTAATTGTCAAGTATTTCAGCTGCTACTGCAACTCCAAACCAAGTTCAAAATATAACTCTAATGCTTCTTCGTTTTGTAACATTTTTCGTGACGCCATTTTGGATCGAAAGTGAAACAATATGTAAGTAGGTCAAATGCATGTATGGTGCTGAAATCTAGCGTTGAAGTTTAGTATTATTGAGAACGAATTAACTCGTCTGTGGCACTGTCTTATCGATCGGCTTGGACGAGTTATCTCGTCTACGGCACTGAACAGGTTAATAAAAGTTAAGTGGTGTTAAATTTTTAGTGAAATATTAGATTAATTGCGATGGTTTTTTTCTTCCTCACTGGTTTTATTTCTATAATTTGATGACTTCTGTTTCAAATCTCACATTCGAATATTTCTTTTCTCTGCATGAATTTTATTTTTCCTCAGAAAAGAGCATGTTTTAACTATTGCAACCAGTATTTCTCAGAAAAGAAAAAAAAATCCTCATTTTAATTGCACAAATCACACTTGAATTTGATCAATTTTTCTCTTACCATATACGGCACTTACAATCAATTTTTGTAAATGTTTCTGCTTAAATTAATTTCACTTTCTTGTAACAAATGCCTTCAAAGTAGGTGGCGTGGAAGGCGTGTCCCCGAGACGCTTACCTAGAAATATGATGTTGATATAATAAAAGGAATTAAGTAAACTCACTGTAACAAAACTCAGTTCCACTTTCCCATTTTTGCACGCATGCGTAATTAATATTTATATGAACAGTACTATTCACAATTTCTGTTGATAACAAAATAGAGAGACCCAGTGAAGTTCCTTAGTCTTGGTGTCGCGATTTACTGTAATGATGTTTAGATTACTGCTTGCTTTGGTGCTTGTAAGCTCCATTCCGCTTTTGGCTGCTTCAGTCCAAGCTGTTTTTGAGCTTTATCTTACGAATAAATCCTTGGAGGAAGAACCTCTGTTCTCCACCATGGCTGGGTCTTCTATACAATGTTCTGTATACTGTTTAAAGAATCACTCATGCAGAGCTTTTGGGTACCATAAAGCTAGAAATGAAGAAGCTAAGCCTAACTGTGAACTACGTCCCCGCATTTCTACCTTGACATTCAATGCTGTGGAGAGAAAGGAGTGGAAGATATACAGACTTAAAGAAAATGTAAGATTTAGTATACACATAAATTTATTAGTATCAACTTCTCAATGAAAGTAAATAAAAATGTATAATAATACATCAGCCACACTAAATCAGTTGTATACAATCGCGAAAAGCCTCTCTAATTAATTAATAACTGTATTCAATTAACATGAACACAATTCAAAATAACTGGCGAACAAACAAGATAGTTATATTATAAGTTGTATTCTCCTTGGATTTATCAACTTAAAACCGGAAGCGCAGTGTACGTTTAGCGATCACGTATTGAAAGTAAATCACCCAATTCACTTTGTTCTCAGTATAACTTAATGACTGTCATGAAAGCTTACAAAACTATTTACTATCGGAAGCCATTACGTTCACCCAATGGAATATTTGGTTTTTACTCCTAAATGTGTGTCTACGTAAACAGTTGAATTCGATAAGCTTTCGTCTGATTTTCATCATATTTGCTTCAAATATTGAACGTTTCTTCATACATCATGTTACTGTATTTATCTCGTACTTCATACACCATGTTACTGTATTTATCTTGTACTTCATACACCATGTTACTGTATTTATCTTGTACTTCATACACCATGTTACTGTATTTATCTTGTACTTCATACACCATGTTACTGTATTTATCTTGTACTTCATACACCATGTTACTGTATTTATCTTGTACTTCATACACCATGTTACTGTATTTATCTTGTACTTCATACACAATGTTACTGTATTTATCTAGTACTTCATACACCATGTTACTGTATTTATCTTGTACTTCATACACCATGTTACTGTATTTATCTTGTACTTCATACACAACGTTACTGTATTTATCTCGTACTTCATACACAATGTTACTGTATTTATCTCGTACTTCATACACAATGTTACTGTATTTATCTTGTACTTCATACATCATGTTACCTGTATTTATCTCGTACTTCATACACAATGTTACTGTATTTATCTTGTACTTCATACATCATGTTACCTGTATTTATCTCGTACTTCATACACAATGTTACTGTATTTATCTCGTACTTCATACACAATGTTACTGTATTTATCTTGTACTTTATACACCCCATAACTTGTATTTATCTCGTACTTCATACACCACATAACTTGTATTTATCTAGTACTTCATACACCACATAACTTGTATTTATCTTGTACTTCATACACCACATAACTTGTATTTATCTCGTACTTCATACACCACATAACTTGTATTTATCTCGTACTTCATACACAATGTTACTGTATTTATCTTGTACTTCATACATCATGTTACCTGTATTTATCTCGTACTTCATACACCACATAACTTGTATTTATCTCGTACTTCATACACAATGTTACTGTATTTATCTTGTACTTCATACACCACATAACTTGTATTTATCTCGTACTTCATACACAATGTTACTGTATTTATCTTGTACTTCATACACAATGTTACTGTATTTATCTCGTACTTCATACACAATGTTACTGTATTTATCTCGTACTTCATACACAATGTTACTGTATTTATCTTGTACTTCATACATCATGTTACCTGTATTTATCTCGTACTTCATACACAATGTTACTGTATTTATCTCGTACTTTATACACAATGTTACTGTATTTATCTCGTACTTCATACACAATGTTACTGTATTTATCTTGTACTTCATACACCCCATAACTTGTATTTATCTAGTACTTCATACACCACATAACTTGTATTTATCTCGTACTTCATACACCACATAACTTGTATTTATCTAGTACTTCATACACCACATAACTTGTATTTATCTTGTACTTCATACACCACATAACTTGTATTTATCTCGTACTTCATACACCACATAACTTGTATTTATCTAGTACTTCATACACCACATAACTTGTATTTATCTTGTACTTCATACACCACATAACTTGTATTTATCTCGTACTTCATACACAATGTTACTGTATTTATCTTGTACTTCATACACCACATAACTTGTATTTATCTCGTACTTCATACATCATATTTCAGAAAGCATTCAGCGCATGAACTCTGATTACGACACGCTCAAAAGCTATTTTCTTATATTGTTTGTTGATAAATACATGTGAAGACTGATCTTCAGAAGTGTTTAACGAACCGTTCTCACAAATGTAACTTCTGCACATATATGAAGTATCTTCTCTCAACAAAGTTTCACCAACAAAATATCGACACATCTCAGATCAATGTGTTTGGCACTTCGAATAATTAACTACACTTCACATCTCTGCCTCTTATTCATTTACATAACAGAACATTTAAGAAATTAACCGCAACAAGTTGAACTTGTAACGAATTATTATTTATATCTTTGAAGCAACTTAACAAAGAACTAAGAAAAGTTTGAAAAAGTTGTTATCGTGTTCGATTTGATAACGTGTTCACCAGCCATCATGCTCTCGATTATAATTTAATTATACTATTTTAAAATAGCAATAAATAAACAATATACGATTGCAGTTTTAACGCTAATTGATTGTTATATACGTATAGAAATTACAATTAATAAACGTTTTTGTTGCTGTTTTGAATTAAGCACAAAGCTACACAATGGGCTATCTGTGATCTGCCCACCACGGGTATCGAAACCCGGATTTTAGCTTTGTAAGTCCGCAGACATACCGCTGAGCCATCAACGTCTTATACGACAATTTATAACGTCTTTCTTAGACTCGTAGCGAGCTATAACGCCGATCATTAAAATCAGTTCTCCGCTGGGTCAGAAGTCCGATCGAACTTGCAACTTGCCGTTAAAGTATGCGAAAAACAAACTTTTTCCGGAGAAATATTTCAGAAACAAAAAAATACCAAACGCTCCAAATGTGAATAAGTTGGTAATTAAAATAACAACATCAGAAGTTAGTGAATCATGGTGTGAAATGAGTGTTTAACGTTTTATCTGTTGCAGGTTACAAAGGTCTACTGGGTCCTGGACACTGCATTCCAAAACTACAACATATTTCCATCTCCTTACGAAACTTGGAAAGTAGATTGTAATCAGGAAAATAGAGAACCGCTCAATGGAGTCATATTTGGTATCTGGTAAGATTTGGAGTTACTCGTAAATGTTCTGGGTATATTGCTTTGGAGACAAATATCTCATTCCAGCAAACTGTGTTGTGTTTGAAGACTTAAAGTAACTCTTAAGAGTTCTGAGTTTATTGCATTAGTGACAAATATATAATTCTAACAGCAGTAATTCTACAGACTCGCACCGCTGGAAACAGGGTTTCGATACCCAAGGTGGGCATAGCATAGTTGTTGGATTTAGTTGTTGTTTAGAATTAAGCACAAAGCAACACAAAGGGCTATCTGTGCTCTGCCCACCATGGGTATCGAAACCCGGATTTTAGCGTGTAAGTCCGCAGACATACCGCTGAGCCACTGGGGGGCAGCATAGATGGAGCTTTCTGTAGTTTGTGCTTAATAATAGCAAGTAACTAACTAACTGTGTTGGGTTTAAAGATTTGAAGTTACATTTAGTTACTATGTGTTTATTTAGTGACAAATATTTCACTCTAGTAAACGATATTGAGTTTTAATACTTAACGTTACATTCACGTGTTTGTTTATTCAGCGACTAATATCACACTGTGTTGGGTTTAAAAACTTGACTTTACCCTTAAGTTACTCCTATATCCACCATTTAAATGAACTGTTCGCTATATTATACTATATTTATATGACTTCAGTGCAGGAACTTAAAGTTTGCCATTAAGAACAAACACTTCACTTAATTGAAGTAAATATTAGAGCACACTTGTGCTACAGCTTGTTTATAAGCACAAAGCTACATCATGGGCTCCGCTCACCTTGGGTATCGAAACCCAATTTTTAGTATCATAATCTCTCAGACTTAACGTCGGGCCGTCGGGAACAACCGCATTTGAGTTATAACTAAGCTATTCACCAACGTACAGAATTTCAAAGAAGAATATGCTTTTATCTTGTTAAGAATGTTTAAAGTTTTAATTGCTCGAAAAATGTAAACACAGTAGTTATTCTAAAATTAAATAACTTTATCTTACAAACTGATAGCGACTTAACAACGTATCAGACGTTTCGTTATCACTAAAAGTTATATCACTTGATAATGTCTTTTGTTAAAGTTGTGGTTACAAGACGTGGTCTGGGATCGAGAATATTAATTTGCTGTTGATATCGCTTTTGTTGTGAAGTTAAACGGAAATTGTTGTTGTTATTTTACTTCAAGCTTGCCCTAATTTTAATGGTTGGAAGTTATTGTTTTTTACTAATGTATTTCTCTTCTGGAACTTTCTAGGAATTTTGACCTATCTTTCATTTTTAGTCGATAACGTATTGACTACCAAATACCCCTGGTGAGAAGAGTTTAGATCGCCCACTGTGTTGATTTGTGCTTAATTTCAGACAATCAAATTGTTGTTTTTTATCTATTTGCGAAAGAAATTGTTGAGAGTTAAACAGATAAGAAATATTGTTTTATCTGTCAACCTCTAATTACGAGTTATCCTGAGAAAACATTTTACGAGATTAAAATATCTAATACTCTCGACCCGATGCAACATTAATTGAGTTCACTTTATGGACATAATGTTTCAGTTTGAAAACACGCGTTTTTTGTCTTTTTTAACACCAGTATTTCTTTGTAAATGTTTCACAATTCTGTTCCAGGAGTAATGATACGAACTTTCCACTTATAAAGGTGAAGTGTGTCAGGTGGAGAAAAGACAGCATATTGAATACGACTAAAGCGACGGTTATCAACTTTGAGAACGAAATAGAAGAAGACTGTCCGTATAACACTGTTTTAACAGGTATATTACAGTCTTAACGGATACAAAAGTTTTTATATATCGAAAGTTTTTCTTCATTTATCATTGCCCAAGATATCGGTTAATGACTTCGTGAGAGACGTAATCTGGACACAATAGCGTACCGTTTATTTTTTGAATTTCGCGCAAAGCTAATCGGGGGCTATTTGCGCTAGCCGTCCTCAATTTAGCAGTGTAAGACTAGAGGGAAGGCAGCTAGCTATCACCACCCATCGCCTACTCTTGGGTTGCTCGTTTACCAACAAATAGTGGGACTGATCGTCACATTATAACGCCCCCATGGCTGAAAGGGAGAGCATGTTTGGTGTAACGGGGATTCGAACCCGCGACCTTCAAATTATGAGTCGCAAACCTTAACCACCTGGCCATGCCGGACCTCTGACCCTTATACATGTTAAAGAGATCGAATAATATACTATATTATGCTTAAGCGTAGTCGTAAAACAATGGCCAACTGCACTTTTCACATAAGTTCTGAAGTTCATCTCTGAGCCACTAGGGATCGAGTTCACTAAGAGGAATGCGTAGCTTTGCTTATAAAAAATGTGTGATGGTTGATCCATAAGAATCCTAACGTAATATTTAGTTTTACTTAGTACACAAATAATTTCGAAGAATAAACTCTTCGTCCTGCACTAGAACTCATCATTGAGTTTTTTATTGTTCGACAATGACTTGTGGATTGTTTTGTTTCAATTTCGCACAAAGCTACTCGAGGGCTATCTGTGCTAGCCGTCCCGAATTTAGCAGTGTAAGACTAAAGGGAAGACAGCTAGTCATCACCACCCACCGCCAACTCTTGGGCTACTCTTTTACCAACGAATAGTGGGATTGACCGTCACATTATAACGCCCCCACGGCTGGGAGGGCGAGCACGTTTGGCGCGACGGGGATGCGAACCCGCGACCCTCAGATTGCGAGTCGCACGTCTTAACACACTTGGCCATGCCGGGCCTCGACTTGTGGAAGACAAAATATGGATATAAAATTCTGTTTCCACTATGGATAAAGTTAGTAGCGCCGAGTTAAGTTGTTTCTGTAATAAACACGTAACTTATTGTTATGCATAACAGTACAGACAATTATATATTTTAACCAAGTAACAATATTAAAAAGAATGAATTGTTTAAACACATAACAATAGGTCATTATTTTGGGTAATATAGTTAAAATCCCATTACGGTAACGTCTCTATTTTATCATTTATTTTGTTACAAATAACACGTACTATGTTCGGCTATTTGTCTATTGATATGTTTTTACCATGTGTTTAACTCCAGCTGTAGCAGATAACCAGAAAAACTACGATGACGTCAGTGAAGGAAAGTGTCTTCCTCTTACGTCGGGCCTTTCTTTGAATTACAACAAGTGCGTGACAATCTTAACCACGGACCAACATGGTGGACATAATGATGTAACCACACCTTGGAAGATACAATGTCCTACAGAAATATTCAGCGTTGCTGTTTCCATTTATCGTAAAAACAAAATCATAAGAAAATTTAAGTGCTGTGAAGTTATTGGTCCCTCACATTAAACTTCAGAACCTCTGGAGAAACTGTTCCAAAAATAAAAGGCTTGATATTAGGCTTCAACCTAATCATATTTGAAACCATTTAGTGAGACAAAATAATTTTTATTTGGTTTATATGAAGGCCTAATCTTTTAAATGCGATTGAATCTCTGAATGTCCTCGTTTGCGACTATTGATTATTGGTCCAAGATTTGAGTCCCACAGTAATATGTACATGTTGATAACGCAGGCCCGCGAATTTAAAATCCATAAAAGTCGTTTGGGTTTTTAAACCATACGTCCCATAATTCAGCTACGCAGGTTTTTGTGGGTTTTTTTTCTTCCACGTAGTCCCCGGGTAGTCAGCGGATTTACAACGCTAAAATGATGAGTTCAATTGCAGATTAACGGTTTGGTTAATAAATGTATTTTTTATTTGGAGAGTTGCAGCCTGGGACGTTGCATGAACAAGAATAGCAGTCATTTTTATGGTTTCTAGGCTCCCGCCAGACCATTGTAATCCCAAAAGGTAAATATTTGTTCTTACTTTTAGCCCATTGTCTCAACTGTCTGTCACAAATGGTGCAAAGTGAGCGGAGCCCATGATTTGTCTTATTTTATTCCAAAATATGCACAATACGCTTTTTTTGGAAAATGCTGTTATATTTTGCCTTTGTTTCTCCTCAACAAATTTATCGGAAATATAATAGAATATGTTTGGGTCATTTACGCAACTGCTCGTTACCAACGAATAAATAATATTGAAAAAGACAAATATATATATATATCTATATATATATATATATATTAAAGTACAGATACAAACAAATAACACGTGATACTGCCTAATAACCCTTTATACACTGGTGGTGTGTTTCTCGAAGGTTCTAGAACAAACGATAGGACTCTCACATCGCGATTGCTCTAGAGAAATCTACAGCCAGCAGTTGTTAACATTTAAAACATAACAAAATGTGACCGGATTCCAATGAAAATGATTGAGTTAAGACGTTTAGTGAAAATTCTGCACGTGGTGGTGAAGAACGAATATCGTTTACGGACTTAGTACAGACGAATTACTCTATAATGTGTGAAAAATCCAAAAGAATAAAAATTGTCGCAGGCCTGCGTTATCAACCCACGATTTGAGTTTAACAATAATGTGTACACATTTGTTATTAACTTACGATTTAGCTTATGGCTTAACAGTATTTCCTATTTCGTAACGTTTTTATTTGCAATCCTTTTTTGAAATCTACCAAAATGGGTTGAAAAGAAACGAAGTGTAAATTATTCTGAAATAAGGAATAAACTTTTTGATGCACAAAATTATCATTTGATCAATACGAAATCGGGTTCAGTATAAGAGCTTTTGGATAAGACAAGACTATATGTTATTTCAAAGTGTATGCTCTTGTTTTTTTTCTACTCCTGTCCGGGGAATTTGGATTTACGGTCACTTCGTGAATAACTCAAAACTTAAATAATATAATGTCGTTCTACAAAGATAGCCTTTTTCACGTAAGCAATTGGGAGCATGCTGCAGTGCGTGCGAGTTTGTATCGAGTTTCGTAATTTGTCCTTTAAACACACATTCTGAACCACGAAAATATTCAAACTTGAAAAAAAACTTTCAAAAATAACTTTTACCAGCAATTTACAGTAAAATGCTGAGTGGAGAATGTTCGTACGCTTGTTTTTCAAGTGAAGAAAACATATTGATTGGAAGTTAGTAACGTCAGTTGATACCTGTAACGTTACAGTAGTTTCAGAGAATGCACGTGGAGAAGGTTCCAGCTGAAGTTCAGGCCTTATGTACTTTAATAATAAAAGTCTATAATTAACTTTCCATACTCTTCAATGTTTAAAAACCATGGAGGATCAGGACGGAAGTAGTTGTCTACATATACGTGCATTCAATATAACACCATACTTACTATTGTTGAATGACCATGGACGATCAGGACAACAGTAATTCTATACGTGTCCACATTGTGAATCTAAATATATATAAATTCTCATTCTTGAAACTTTCCCCCACTCATAAACAGTAGAAATGGTGCTTCTGTAAGTCCCCCTTAAGACACTGATAAAGTTATAATCTAACAGCTAATCCTACAGCTGTTTTATCCCACCAGTATTTAATATAGCTACTGTTTTGATGTAGCAGAAGTGTTTACCGTACTAAGTTAAATACTAAAACTGATGTGTGTGATGTATCATTTGTGGATTATCGATGATTCTAATACAGAGAAAGTAAGAAATAGTCACTTTAACAGGACACGAAAAAAAAACCTAGGAATTTTTAATTTAGGTTATCTTCAAATGATTCGTTTGTTTGTCTTTCTAGCAGATGAAGCATGTACTGAAAATTGTGTGTAGTAATAAACATATTTCACGAAACATGACTTTCTGTTTATATCGAACTCTACCATCCACACAAGTAGGTAAAACGTTTTGTATAAAGCGTGGGTCACTCTAACCTTTTTAGTGGTCAGTTTTTGAGACAGTGAGTGATCTCTTGTGCGGTCTGATAATACTTGACGTAAAGAAGGATATTTTAAACTTTTCCAACAAGTTATTACTGATAAAATTATTATTTTTGAAAGTGATAATTAAATAATTAAATTCGCACCAATTACTGTTATAAATTTAGAAACTTGCACAGATAATTATCCAGGATTTGTTTTGTTTGTTTTAGAATTTCGCACAAAGCTAGCTACTCGAGGGCTATCTGTGCTAGCCGTCCCTAAAGTGGGATTGACTGTCACATTATAACGCCCCCACGGCTAGGAGGGCGAGCATGTTTTGGCGCGAACCCGCGATCCTCAGATTACGAAGCGCACGCCTTAACGCGCTAGGCCATGCCAGGCCCAATTATCCAGGAACCTGAGTTCTCGTCTGATCAGTGCCCCCCAGTGGCTCAGCGGTATGTCTACGGACTTACACGCTAAAATCCAGGTTTCGATAGCCGTGATGGGCAGAGCACAGATAGCCCATTGTGTAGCTTTGTGCTTAATTCAAAAGAACAAGGATCGTCTGAATAGACTGAGAAAGGAGATCTTAATAGATTGTACACTAAATGTAGATATTGACAGATTATACAGTGAATATAGATATGATTGTAGAAAAACAGGAGATGAGAACAAATTGTATAGAAACTGGAAATACGAACAGACTTTAGAGGAAATTAAACTGAACATTGAGTTGTTAAGTTTTTAAAGAAATACTACCAAATATTAACTCAGACACTATAAACTGTTATTGAATGGAACCACAATGACCTTATTTTGTGATCAATGAAAGGACCTTTCCAATCTTCCAAACTGATTAACTCGGTCCACTGGAGTTAACCTCTGGTGTATAAGATGTTACGAAATAACTAAAGGTAACATATTTTGATCGAAATCCGATACCTAACTGTTTCATTCCTCGTTGTTGTGAAACACAATTATAATTAAAAGCGGATGTGACGTACGTTAATTTTTACCGAGGAAAATTAAAATCATGACAGTAGTTAATAAATAAACAAGTAAATCATCCGAAATTTTAAAAAAAGGCAAGTTTCCGTTTTAAATACAACAATGGTTTATTAATATAAGCGGACAGTAAGTCGCACAAGAGTTAACACAGAACTTAATAACTCAATATCAAACTGAGATAAACAGTGGATTGAATACACGTCACGGTTGAGAAGCAGAAGTTAACAAGAACCGTATTCTTCTTTACGAAACTGGACAGTTAAACCTAGCCATGACGTTTTATAGCTTCTTTGATAACATATATAAGGAATGTTCATTCTCGTTACTGGAAACGGAATTGTATTAATTTCAAGTCGAGTTACATCCTAAAATATGTATCGAATGTCACTCAAGGCTGTTACAAGAGCCATCGTTTTGAAGCTTTTGTTCCTTTGTTTTCATATTTGCCTACAAAACTGTTGTATCTTTGGACACCAGTAAATTACTTATGAAAATTCTAATGACTTCTTTTGCTGTAATAGACAGTGAAAGCCACTGTTCCTAGCGCTATGAAATACTGATTTCATACAGTGTATTCTAGTGCCAATAATATCACACTATATTTCCTAGTGTTAATAATGTCATACTGTATTTTCTAGTGTTAATAATGTTCCATTATTTTATAGTGTTGATAATATCCCACAACACCTAGTGTTAATAGTGTCATACAATATTTTCTAGTGTTAATAGTATCGAACAGTATCTTCTTGTGTCAATAATACCATACAATATTTTCTGGTGTTAATAATATTATACATTATCTTCTAGTGTTAATAATATTGTACAGTATTTTCTTGTGTTAATAGTATCGTACAGTATCTTTTTGTGTTAATAATGTCATACAGTATCTTGTAGTGTTGATAATGTTATACATTATTTTTCAGTGTTAATATCTTACATTTAGTTTTGAATTTCAATTTTTCTTTTATGGATACTTTCAAACTAAATAGCCTCATGTTGTAACAGATTAGAGACTCCTAGGGTACAAGTAAAACAATCCCTGTTTTTGAACAACCAGGTGAAAGGCGGCCAGCTGCCAACACCTGACACTAAATAAACCTTTATACGGTCTTGACCTCAATTGTTTGTTTTGGAATTTCGCACAAAGCTACTCGAGGGCTATCAGTGCTAGCCGTCCCTAATTTAGCAGTGTAAGACTAGAGGGAAGGCAGCTAGTCATCACCACCCACCGCAAACTCTTGGGCTACTCTTTTACCAACGAATAGTGGGATTGACCGTAACATTATCACGCCCCCAGGGCTGGGAGGACGAGCATGTTTGGCGCGACTCGGGCGCGAACATGCGACCCTCAGATTACGAAGCGCACGCCTTAACGCGCTAGGCCATGCCAGGCCGTCTTAACCTCAATAAGAGATTTACTGTTACTCTTGGAACGCATCCTGCAGCTGAAATTGTTCAGTAATATCGCGACTCGAGCCTTGGATGCTCTGATGTGCAATCATCAAGTAAATTAACAACTGAACCAACTCTCAACCCCAAGAACACAAAAGAACAAAATCGTTTTGTCATAAAACAACAAAAATGCAGACTTTGATAGTTGAATATCCTGCAGACTGAAAAAAACAAACGATTTGGTTTTCCATATGAATATGCTGCGCCGTTACTATCAGTATTGATTTAGTGTTATTTTTGTGTCCCCACATAAAGTGGTACATAAAAATATAATAATCAAATGACAACTGGTGGTGAAACTTGTCTTACACAACGTATTGCAACTCAATCTTTGCTGAAGTCGTGTTTGTTTCTTAACTTCTCACAGTTGGGGGCGTAACGCCACACCTACATTTAACTGGCTGGTTCATATGATACAATGCAGGAAACAGGACTGAGGGCATTAAATGATATTCATTAAGTTAAAATGGTTTTGTAGCGTGACCAGATTTTTTTAACACGATTGTTCGTTTAATCTGGAACGTTTTGTCAGAAGGAAATAAAAACACGTGACCACGAGTAGCCAATACGAGGATTAACGTGCGGTTCCAAATATAGTTCCTCGATGTTGACCACTTACGTTTCTTTTCTGTGTGACTTCGGACGAACGGTTTAATTTGGACATCTTTATTGTCCAATGAAACTAAAGCTTTCCGACCTTTTTTATAAAATACATTTAACTACATGTTTCGCATTTTTATGTTCATTACGCAATTAAGTGTTTGCCCTCAAAATTATGTTCATATAAGCGTTTTAACAAAAACTTAAAACATTATGTTTTATTATGTACGCGTAAGACAGCATAACCTTATCTACGTGTTAAAACACTCAAACTAATTTCATGTGTTAAACAAACGGGGTTTACACTCTGAAACTAATTTCATGTGATAATCATACGGGTTCAAACTCTGAAACAAATTTCATGTTATAATCATACGGGTTAAACTCTCAAACTAATTTCATGTTATAATCATACGGGTTCAAACTCTCAAACTAATTTCATGTGATAATCATACGGGTTCAAACTCTGAAACAAATTTCATGTTATAATCATACGGGTTAAACTCTGAAACAAATTTCATGCCATAATCATTAGGGTTTAAACTCTCAAACTATTTTCATGCAATAAACATACAGGTTTAAACACTGAAACTAATTTCATGTGTGTAGTACATTTCAATGGGAGGGGAGAGAAAGGACCATTGAGTACTAAAAAAACTATACATAATACAATTCCAAGGGAAAACGGTGAGAGGACTAGTGAGCACAAAAGGAATTATACGTAGTACAATTCCATGGGAGGGGAGTCAGAAGACAGGTGAGCATTGAGGGAACTATACGTAGTACAATTCCATGAGTAGAAGGACTAGTGAGCACTGAAGGAACTATACTTAGTACAATTCCGTGGGAGGGGAGTTAAAGGACTAATGAGCACTAAAGGAATTATACATTGAACAATTACATGGGAGGGGAGTTAGAGGACTAGTGAGCACTGAAGGAACTATATGTAGTGCAATTCCATGGGAGAACGGTGAGAGGATTAGTAGGCACTAAAGGAACTATACATTGTACAATTCCATGGGTTAAAGGACTAGTGAGCACTAAAAGAACTATACGTAATACAATTCAGTGGGTTGATGGTGAGAGAACAAGAGAGCACTAATGGAAATATACGTAGTACAATTCCATGGGAGGGGAGTTAGAGGACTAGTGAGCACTGAAGGAACTATACGTAGTGCAATTCCATGGGAGAAGGGTTTAGAGGATTAGTAAGCACTAAAGAAAATATAATAGTACAATCCAATGGGTGAAAGAACTGGTGAGCACTAGAAAAACTATACGTAGTACAATTCCATGGGTAGACGGTGAGAGGATAAGAGAGCACTAAAGGAACTACACGTAGTAAAATTCCATGGGAGGGGAATTACAAGACTACTGAGCACTAAAGGAACTATACATAGTGCAATTCCATGGAAGAACGGTGAGAGAACTAGTGGCCACTAAAGGAACTATACGTAGTAAAATTCCATGTGAGAACAGTGAGAGGACTAGTGAGCACTAAAGGAACTATACGTAGTGCAATTCCATGGGAGGGAAGTAAGAGGTTTCCAGAGCACTAAAGGAACTATACGTAGTACAATTACATGTGAAGGAAGTTTGAGGACTAGTGAGCACTAAAGGAACTATTTATAGAACAATTCCATAGGAGGGGAGTTAGAGGACTAGAGAGCACTGAATGAACTATATGTAGTGCAATTCCATGGGAAAATAGTGAGAGGATTAGTAAGCGCTAAAGGAACTATACATAGTACAATTCCATGGGAGGGGAGTGAGAGGACTATAGAGCACTGAAGGAACTATACATAGTACAATTCCGTCGGAGGGGAGTTAGAGGACTAGTGAGCACTGAAGGAATTATACGTAGTGCAATTCCATGGGTGTAAGGACTAGTGATTACAAAAGGAACTATACATAATACAATTCCATGGGTGGATGGTGAGAGGACTAGAGAATACTGAAGGAACTACACATAGAACAATTCCATGGGAGGGGAGTTAGAGGACTAGTGAGCACTGAAGGAAATATACGTTGTTCAATTTCATGGGTAAACGGTGAGATAAATTGTAAGCACTAAAGGAACTATACGTAGTGCAATTCCATGTGAGAACGGTGAGAGGACTAGTGAGCACTAAAGGAACTATACGAAGTACAATTCCATGGGAGGGAAGTTAGAGGATTACAGAGCACTAAAGGAACTATACGTAGTACAATTACATGTGAAAGAAGTTTGAGGACTAGTGAGCACTAAAAAAACTATACATAGTGCAATTCCATGGGAGAACGGTGAGAGGACTAGTGAGCACTGAAAAAACTATACATAGTACAATTCCATGGGAGGGGAGTTAGAGGACTACTCAGCACTAAAGAACTATACATAGAACAATTCCATTGGAGGGGAGTGAGAGGATTAGTAAGCACTGAAGGAACTATACATCGTAAAATTCGATGGGTGGAAGAACTAGTGAGCACTAAAAGAACCATACGTAGTACAATTCCATGGGTGGACGGTGAAAGGACTTGAGAGCACTAAAGGAACTGAACGTAGAACAATTCCATGGGAGGGGAGTTAGAGGACGAGTGAGCACTTAAGGAACTATACATAAGGAAATTTTATGGGAAAAGAGTGAGAGGACTAGTGAGCACTAATGGAACTATACATAGTACAATTCCATGGGAGTTGAGTTAGAGGACTAGTGAGCAGTGTCGGAACTATACGTAGTGCAATTTCATGAAAGGGAAATTAGAGGACGAGTGAGCATTAAAGAAACTATACATAGAAAATTTCTAGGGGTGGGGAGTTAGAGGACTAGTGAGCACTGAAGGAACTATACATAGTGCAATTTCATGGGAGAACGGTGAGAGGATTAGTAAGCACTAAAGGAACTATTCATAGTACAATTCCATGAGTGTACGGACTAGTGAGCTCTAAAGGAACTGTACATAGTACAATTTTATGGGAGAACGGTGAGAGGACTAAAGAGCACTAAAGGAACTATACGTAATGCAATTACATGGCTGGACGGTGAGAGGACTAGTGAGAACTAAAGGAACTATACGTAGTAGAAATTTATGGGAGAACGGTGAGAGGACTAGTGAGCACTGAAGGAACTATACATAGTACAATTCCATGTTAGGGGAGATAGAGGACTAGTGAGCACTAAAGGAACTATACGTAGTACAATTCCATGGAACGTGAGTTAGAGGACTAGTGAGCACTAAAGGAACTATACGTAGTGCAATTCCATGGGAGAACGGTGAGAGGACTAGTGAGCACTAAAGGAACTATACATAGTACAATTCCATGGGAGGGGAGTTAGAAGACTATTGAGCGCTAAAGGAAATATACGTCGTGCAATTCCATGGGTGGAAGGACTAGTGAGCACTAAAGGAACTATACGTAATACAATTCCATGGGTGGATGGTGAGAGGACTAGAGAATACTGAAGGAACTATACGTAGTACAATTCCATGGGAGGGGAGTTAGAGGACTAGTGAGCACTAAAGGAACTATACGTAGTGCAATTCTATGGGAGAACGGTGAGAGGACTATCAGTGATGTCGAGAAACCCACTTGTTGAGAATTTTATATGCAAAAAACGGCTCTTTTGGGCTCAGAAAACACTTCAAATAGAAGAGCGAACAACGTTTCGACCTTCTTCGGTCATCGTCAGGTTCACAAAGAAAGAGGTAACTGGCCGGAAGCTGACCACATGTTTGGAAGGGGTTGTATAACTGAGTGTCGCAATGTAGAGGGCGCGGTTTGATGTTTGAATATATAATTTTATCTATAATATTAATATAGGTATAATGGTGTTCCTTTATATTGGTTTATTTTGGGTTTAAGTTGTTGTATAAGTAAGGCTTCTTTAATTTTTCGTTTGTTTATGTTTGTTTCTTTATTTAGTATTTTAGTGTTTTCTATGGTTATGTTGTGTCCACTTGACTTGCAGTGTTCGAAAACGTGTGAAGGTGACTTTTTATATTCTTTGAATCTGGTTTCCATTTTTCTACTTGTTTCTCCAATATAGAAGTCGTGGCAGTTATCACATTGTATTTTATAAATAATGTTGGTGTGGTGTTTGTCAGTGCAGTTCTTACATAGTATAGACCTTAGTTTTGTGCCTGGTTTTTGAATAAATTTAGTGTTAACTGGAATGTTATATTTTGTTACTAGTTTTTGCCAAATGTTGGTTATTTGTTTGCTGATGTCAGGAATATATGGTATACAGCAGTATATGGTTTCGTGATTTTTTGATTCGTGAGATATATTTACTTTTGTTGGTTGATTTTGCTTTCTGTCTAGGTGTCTGCGTATAATGTTTTCTACGGTTTGTGGAGGAAACTAATTGATGTTGATGAAGTATTGTTTTATTTTGTCTATATAGGAGAAACAAGTAGAAAAATGGAAACCAGATTCAAAAAACATAAAAAGTCACCTTCACACGTTTTCGAACACTGCAAGTCAAATGGACACAACATAACCATAGAAAACACTAAAATACTAAATAAAGAAACAAACATAAACAAACGAAAAATTAAAGAAGCCTTACTTATACAACAACTTAAACCCAAAATAAACCAATATAAAGGAACACCATTATACCTATATTAATATTATAGATAAAATTATATATTCAAACATCAGACCGCGCCCTCTACATTGCGACACTCAGTTATACAACCCCTTCCAAACATGTGGTCAGCTTCCGGCCAGTTACCTCTTTCTTTGTGAACCTGACGATGACCGAAGAAGGTCGAAACGTTGTTCGCTCTTCTATTTGAAGTGTTTTCTGAGCCCAAAAGAGCAGGTGAGAGGACTAGTGAGCACTATAGGAACTATACGTAGTACAATTCCATGGGAGGGGAATTACAGGACTACTGAGCACTAAAGGAACTATACGTTGTGCAATTCCATGGGATAGGAGTGAGAGGACTAGTGAGCACTGAAGGAACTATACGTAGTACAATTCCATGGGTTGACGGTGAGAGGACTAGAGAGCACTAAAGGAACTATACGTAGTACAATAGCATGGGAGAACGGTGAGAGGACTGGTGAGCATTAAAGGAACTATACATAGTACAATTCCATGGGCGTGCTGTAAAAGGACTACTGTGCACTAAAGCAACTACAATATATACATTTTTGATCGCAATTTTCATTCTTTTGAGGATGTCATGATGCAGTAGGCTTAGAAAAGTTTTCTAACGAAATTCTATTATATCCTGAGAAAAGCGATCCAAAGATATTGTATATATTGTATAGTTGTAGCTGGTCACAATTTAGGACCATTCTAGAGTCATAGCAGTTTTTGCAAGGTCCTTCGATAATCCATATCCACGCATAAAGTGGCTAAAGACGTTATCCTGTGAATGAATACATTGTAGGTTTCAAAATTCTGTTATTGCTTTGAACGAAGATATAAAGTGCATAAGTTAATTTGTAATAAAATAATATTAAAATATAATATCAGAGTGTGCTTACATATATATGCATAAGAAATTCACTATGAGAGTAATAATATAATATCAAAGCATGTTTATACATTTTATAATAAATTCAGTATGGTGAGACTGTTTTAAGACAGATTTTCTTTTGAACATTAATTGATTTGTTTTATCACGTTATCTATGACACACTTTGATATTGTATCAGTCTGATAATTATCTGTTGCTATACTGGTTTTCTTATACCTTTTTCCTTGAGGTATCGTGGAAGTATACATTATGATAATGTTTTAAAATATTCAGTATTTTTTTCAATTATCACACGAATCTCACTGAAATTTGAAGGTATAACTTATGGATACAACTTTTTAGATCACTTGATATTTATAAAATTTTATCAAATGTTTATTTTATTAAAAATAGAGAACAAAAAATAGAGATACGTTTGTGTGAAACTTCGCACGAAGCTACACAGTGGGTTACCTGATTTCTAGCGTCCTAGGACATATGGTGCTGAATGTAAATAAATATGTGATGTACAAAAACATACATGATTTACACTTAAGAGATAATCTATTATCGATTCTAAATATTTATTTCAAACAAATATAAAATTAGTATACGAATCATGTTTCCTACTTGCATAATTCTTAAGAAATATGTTATCGTAGTTTGTAAGTAGATGGTTCTCGTATTCAAACATGACTAGCATTTGAAAGCAACTTCTAGACAGTGGCGTGCCAAGGGAGTACATCTGTCCCCGGACGCAGCATTAGGGGTGGGGTGGGGCGCCAAACTGATGTTACATAATTAGGAATTATGGCTTACATTTTGTCACGAGGGGGCGCGAAAGCTGACTTTTTTCCCGGGTGTTGAAAACCCTTGCCTCTGCTTCTCGAGTTTTTGAAAATTGTTTCAGAATGTCACGTGGATTAAATTCTGTATAAAAAGACATAATTAATGCTTGCATTAATAAAGAAACAGTAATTATTTGAATGGAAATGATAATATAACCAATTTTATTAACTATTCTGAAATATGCTGTCAGTAACATTCCAATCGGATTAGTCAAGAAGGTGTATTTTTAAGCTGTATCTTGGGATAACGTGTTACCTAAATACATAGAAAATAAGAAGCTATTTGTTCGAACAACACCCATGTAAAGAAGAATGTAATAGTACATCACACACGCTATGTCTATTACATCCAGTGCCGATTAGGCCTTTCGCTTGATACCAAGACTCATTGAACTCAGTCTAATACGACAGGCATAGTAGTTGTCGAGATGTTATTTTATATCATTAGTTACTTGAATAACAACTGTTTGTGTGAATTAAATAAAAGTGGTACGAATCGTTAATCATCAGATTACGTTCATGATTTTAGGTTTAACATAAAATTATTTCTGGGAACCAATAAAAGAATCTAGTTAAATTAGAACATTCAGTCTTGTTAAACTGGCATTTTATTTTTGCCTACGAATAAGTATTTAGCAAGAAACTCAACTTGTAGTTAAATATACTCAGTATATACCCCGAGTGTTTCAAACTACATATTATTAAAGACATTAAATATCTATGTGAGGTATACCATTAAATCGTTTTCTTTGTTCAATCACTATTTAGTCCAAAAAGAATCATGGGAATATTTCTTGTTTTTGACTCCTTAACTCGAACACTCGACATCTATTTATAAATGAACATTTCATTTCCTTGAGTTTTATTTTTTGAATTTCGCGCAAAGCTACACGAGGGCTGTCTGCGTTAGTCGTCCTTAATTTAGCAGTGTAAGACTACAGGGAAGGCAGCTAGTCATAACCACCCACCATCAACTCTTGGGCTACTTTTTTACCAACGAATAGTGAGATTGACGGTAACGTTATAACGCCACCACGGCTGAAAGGGCAAGCATGTTTGGTGCGACCGGGATTCGAACCCGTGACCCTCAGATTATGAGTCAAACACCTTAACCCCTTGTTTTCCTTGAGAAGTCTGGTTTTAATTTTGCAAGTTCACAATGCACCATACATTTTAAAGTTAACTGCTTCCTAACATGGAGTTCTCTTGAGTGATTTTGAAAAAACAAACGAAAAAGCCAGTTATGTAACACGGAACGAATAAGTTTTGTAAGTGTCGAGTACATTTTATTAAGAATATGCAAAAAATAACCGATATTGCGATATCAAAGCTACCATCAAGTGCTGCCATCTAGCGAGATAAAACCAATAACACTTGTGTAGTTAAGTTATTTGAATATAATTTTTTCTTACATTTATGTGCATTTAATACGATATATAAATTAATAGAACGTGTTGAAGTTTTCCAACAGTTAGAATTCTTCAATAATAGCTTATACGGAAAAATAAAATTGCCTGTTGGAAATTATGATGACAGGTATCTCAATAAAGAAAGCAAAACGATTCTGTTCAGTGCATTCACAACTTATATAAGTGATATTTTATAAGCACATTGTTTTTAATTTTGCTATTAAACATAGTTTATATTTAAATTTTAATTTAAGCGCTTTACATAACTGGTATGTTAATTGTTTTCTCACATTTTATTGGTTATCGCAAGTTAAACACAAAGTTTGGAAACCAAAAGTGTTGTTTTTGTTGAAAATATTAAACGCAATTTATAATGAACAAAAAACCAAAACCAAAAGAGTGATGCTGCTTAATAAAAACCTAGTTTCTATAGTAACGAATATTAGAAATGTTCATATTGGAATCAACAAAGTATTTTTTCATTCCTAACAATTAAAAAAGTCCTTTCTGACACGTATAATGGCCAGATATGGCCATGTGGTTAAATCACATGACTTGTTCGAATCCACCTCATACTAAACATGCTCGCCCTTTAAGCCGTGGGGGCGTTATAACGTTCGGTCAATCCCACTATTCGTTGGTAAAAGAGTAGCCCAAGAGTTGGCGGTGGGTAGTAATGAGTAGTAAGACCCTCTAGTCTTACACTAGTAAATTAGGAAGGGCTAGCGCAGATAGCCCTCAAGTAGCTTTGCGCGAAATTCAAAATAAAAACCAAACATATCTAGAATAACTTCACAGTGTGCAGTAAAATCTATTGTGTATGTAAAAATGTTATTTTGTTCGCATTAAAATCCAAGATTTACTTTATCATTTAGGTTCTTTCGCGAAACACTAAGTGTAATATAATTTAAGCAAACCGTGTAATGACGTAAAATATTTTAATTGATAGGATCGTTAGTATATATTTCAGGATTTATCCAATAGATGGCACTGTATTAGGTGAAATTTACTATTAAATAAAAAACAAGAAAAGGTAACGTCCTTTAACACTCCTAGGAAATTGGGGCATAATAGGCCCCAGAGCAACTTGAAAGGTTATTAATATTAGGCTAATAATTTTGTATTTAAATGAAATTGCCATTAACTGACCCTATCCCTTTATATTTTAAGGAGCAATAATATTGACTTTTCAGACATTTGTGAAATAATACTTAAAATTTTTTTTAAACATCCACTAAAAGTATCACTTTAGTGGATGTAAATATTTTTTTCGTAGGAGTGTTAAAAACCGTTTATTTGTTTTACACACGATAAAAGAAAAACAAATATTATTCATTATATGTGCTGGTTTTTAACTCTCTTTTTTTTTTAATCTCACCGTATAGTAACGTATGTCCCTAATTTATATTTTGATATTAATGGTTATATCCTCTTTACTCCAAAAGCAAAATTGAAGAAATATAATCTATCGTATTCTTTCAATTTCCGCGTCATCTTTTGAGAACTGCAGTTTCACCTCTTTAAGGCTCATCGTCATTGACTGCGGGGTTAACATAACCAATGAAACACCGTTGTAAAAGCTGAACTGAATAATTTATTTTCCCAAGTTATTTTTAACTAACTTATTAGGGATTTCAAATTAAAATGTCTGCACGTGTGATTTTTAATTAAAGAAAATGTTTTGCAGTCAGATTTGATGATCAGAGACAAAATGTTACATAAACTGTGGTTTACGAATGCAACACTAAGCCTTGAAAACACAGTTTATAACTAAAGTTTGTTGTAAAGCTCACATTACGTAAACATTACGTAAAACGTTTTAAATACATTAATTCGTACAGTGTGCAACGTTAATAAAAGTAAATGATAAAATCTAGTTAAACCGTTAAGTTCTTGATCTATCATTTACTATGTAGACATGTCTAGCTACAAGATGGCGCTGAAAGATTACTGGGTTTGTCTGTGACCATTGTGCTGAAATCTAGTTCTCTAATTAACACCAAAATATTTTTTTCTTGGTAAATAATCGGAGTAAAATATGTAAATTTAATTTCAAGTTAGTGAAATAAAGTGACTAGAAAACAGTCTTTTGCTAGGCTTTTGTTAGAGAGTCGAATAATAGAACATCATTTGAAAAATAAGATTGTATATCAATGGGAAATTTAATATCTAATCTAAATGTTTTTACAATTTCTACTTGTTTTTACAAAAACAAAACAAACTGGTAGAGGATATTGAAACATGGCATAAAATTGCCAGAGATTGAGTGTATGTGATAAAAATAATAATAAAGGCTAGGCATAGTCTGGAAATTAGGGCACTCGACTCGTAATCAGAGGGTCGTGGGTTCGAATCTCTTTTACCAAACATATTCACCCTTTCAACCGTAGAAGTGTTATAATGTGACGGACAATCCCACCATTTGTTGGTAAAAGAAGTAGCCCAAATGTCGACGGTATATAGTGATGACTAGCTGCCTTCCCTCTAGTCTTACACTGCTAGATTAGGGACGGATAGACCTCGTGTAGATTTGCGCGAAATTCAAAAATAAATCTATTAGATAGTAGACGTTAAGTTTTTCCATTTAGAAATATCATTCCAATATATCTCTTATAGACTCATAAATAAGTTAGCGGGCTTATTAACGATTTTCTGAAAATATTCATGACGGTAAATCCTATAAAGAACATTGAAACATTTCCTCTGATTAAGACTGGTTATTTAATGTCTTATAGTCACTTGGTCGTGACTTTGGAAGATTGGCCAGGATGTGATAAAACACTAACCACGCTTTCCCCGCCTTAAACCACTACAAGACGTCACACCAATTGATCATGGGGCTTCTTACTAATAGAGCAAGATAGATGGAGGAGACGAAGGCTTCTTGAAGGTACTCGTTATTAACTTTAAAGGGTGTTAATTGTTTGCGTCCGTTAAGACCGTCTCACGAGATGTTAGCCGGCCTGTGAGGCAGCTTCCAACGTCTCCCTACATCCGCATGTCGATCAACAAACAATTTATCTACCTTATCAGGTCCTTCCCACGTGTGTGTGGGGGGGTCCTTGCCCAAACCGATGCGAGCTCGTGCCACAGCCCTTCTGACTAGTAGGGACACTGATGAGATAAATGGACGAAAAGTCTGTTTCATTGAAGTTTGCAGCAGATAAGAAAGAACTACGTGTACTATTTGGCTGGAAATGTCTATCACCAAACAACGTAACTAGACGACATAACATATTTTCCGAAGCGAACAAACAATGCAACCAACTCATTTCTAGAAGTGACTTACTTGGCTGAACCTCAAGTTAATAGAAGCGACCACAAAACTCAGCGTGTTTCTCAAAGTGACCACTTTACAGAAAGTGTATCTAGACATAACTAAATGACGAAACGTCATGCTTCTAGAGCTCATTAGACAGCGCAACGCGTTTCTAGAAACGAGTAGACAACCGCTTAATACACCCTTAAAAACACCTTGACGATTTCTTTGCGCCATCAGCTATTCAAAAGAAAATTGACTATAAGAAAAAAGAAATATTCATAAAACTTTTAACGATCATAATGTGTTTTAAACACTCCCTTTCTACAACAATACGTCTGCGGACAATACTATAAATCAGGATTCGATACCTGTGATTAGCAGAGGGCATATATCCCCTTGTGTTTGTTTTCAGTTTTCGTCAAAGCAACACGAGGGCTACTCTTTCACCAACGAATAGTGGGCGATTGACCATCACGTTATAACGTACACACAGCTGAAAAGGCAAGCAGGCTTGGTGTGACGAGGATTCAAACCCGCGTCCCTCAGATTACGAGTCAAGCGCCTTAACCGCCTGGTCATGCCGGGCCTGATGTAGAAATTATTCTATATATTATACATATATTTTCTATGCATATCAGTATTACAAGTAAGATTAAATTATTAATAATAGCAAAATGTTCCAATGAGATATTAAACAAAATATAGTTGTATTTGTTCCATTTAAAAGAATACTAAACACACACAAAATATTTATTTCATACATGAAATAAAAGATATTTTCCTTTCAAATTATGAAAAAACTGCGATTTTGATATTGAAATATAAGAGCGATGTTTTCGTTTTTTTTTTACTTTATTTGTTTTGATGTTTGTTTGTTTGCTTTGTTTTTTGAATTACGCGCAAAGCTACACGAAGGCTATCTGCTCTAGCTGCCCCAAAGTCAGCTATGTAAGACTAGAGGAAAGGCAGCTAGTCATCATCACCCGCCGCTAACTCTTGGACTACTCTTTTACCAACGAATAGTGGGATTGACAGGAACATTATAACGCCACCACGACTGAAAGGGCGAGCATGTTTAGTGCGAAGGGAATTCGAACCAGTGACCCTCAGATTACGAGTCGAATGCCTTAACCCACCTGGTCATGTCGGGGCTATTTGTTTTGAAGTTCGCATAAAGCTGCACGAGCACTATATGTGCTAATCGTCAATAATGTAGTAGTGAAGACTATAAAGATTGTTTTATATGCAAAAACGGCTCTTTTGGGTTCAGAAAATATTTAAAATATTTTCTGAACCCAAAAGAGCCGTTTTTGCATATAAAATTCTCAACAAGTGGGTTTCTCGACATCACTGACTATAAAGATTGGTTTGGTTTGAATTTTCGCGCAAAGCTACACGAGGGTTCACGAGGACTATCTGCCGTAGCCGTTCCTAATTTTGCAGTGTAAGACTAGAGGGAAAGCAGCTAGTCATCACCACCCACCGCCAACTCTTGAGCTACTCTTTTACCAACGAATAGCAGGATTGTCCATCATATTCTAACTCCCCCATGGCTGAAAAGTCGAACACATGTTTGGTGTGACGGGAATTCGAGCCCAAGACTCGTAGATTGCGAGCAGAGCGCCCTAAACAGTTTTCGTTTCGTTATTATTATTGGTAGTATTACTTCACGACCTCAGTTACTATTTTATGAATCGTCCTCATGAATTTCAAGAGACAATATTTTATGTCATGTTTGGACATGTCTGTACATATTACGTAATACATAACATCACCTTAAGTCACAGTTGTTGTTTCTTGTTGCTGTTTTTTCTCATTTTACCGAAATGTTATTAGTCGTTAAAAACTATCACGCTATGTAAGTTGTGTTTTACAAGTTTGAAAACAAATAACTGTTTCTTTGAGTTTACATAGACATGGCAACTCTGTAGGTGGCGTCGTCTCTGAGCTCCTTATTACTTGACAGAATGTAATATCACGCCTATCCCCCTATAACTTTCATGCTAACATTCTAAAATCTCTACATATTTGCTAAATATTCGCGGTCAGATTAGTATAATTTATTTCCAGGTTCATTAAACCCCGATACTAAAAGTAAAAAATAAATGTTGTTAGTATCCCTAATGATTGTAACTGTGTGACTGAAACTACTTGATTGTAACTAATATTTTACCTTTGGGTTGTGCTAAAAATCGTCGTTTTTGTGCTTTTTTTTACTCTCTTATTAGTACTTTTATTGCAATAGTATTTATTTAAATAAATTATTTCACTAAATGTACAAAATAATTCTAATTGCAGACATTGAAATATGTAAGTTCACTTATCTTAGGCCTAAAATTAGCTAAGCCTTAATTAAGCACGGCCTATTTACCTACGCCCGTTGAAATGAAGTGGTGCGCATTTTCAAGACAAACTCCAAGTATTATTACAATATGTAGGTTTTCTTTTATTTAAATTCATAAATAAACATATTTGTAGCGTTGAGTGAAATCGTTTTTCTAGAGTTCCTTCGATTCTTTTTAAACTTTGTTCTTCCATAAGTTAATATTCATGTTTTCACCTTGTCATATAAATAAAGTGAAACACCATTATCAGCCTTGTGTTTCACAACGAAACTAAAATCATAATCACACAAGAATTATCAGTCGATAATTATGAAGAGCTTAAGAATTTAGTTGTAAAAAATTCGGTAATTAATTATTTAACTGATTTCAGTTTTTAACGGTTGTCTACACCACTAAGCTAGTTTATATCGCTATTTAAAATATACTGAAAAATAAGACAACTTATTTCAGAAATAACTATTACGTAATTTGACGCCTGTCCTACATGCTGAACGTCTTAACTCACTTTCCAATTAATTTGGTTTCACTAAAAAAAATAACTTGTGTATTTATTAAAGTTTTTTTTAATGTCCTTACATTAACGACAACAACAGTTAGTGCTTCAACTGAGCCCAAATTAATAACGGCGCTGTTTCTCTAAAAGTAAGCCAAGCGAGTTCCACTAGCAAGCGTGCCGAATTATAGGTCAGTCGGTACAACATTTTCGTCGTTATTAAATGTCCTCTCTTCAGTCCATCAGTTCAAAATCAGAAACGTTTAGTGCACCTATTGGCAGGAACAATATATTTGTTCGTCTTTTATTAAACACAAAGCAACAGAATAGATTGTTTGTGTTTTGCCCACCAAGATTAACCAAAAATGACTTTCTTTAACATAAAAATTGTTTTAAAAGCTACGTTAACATTTTTGAACACTTGTCCAGAATTATGTCATTTTTTAATCATCTCTTCAATAATTTTATAGATTGCTTTATGATTATTTAATTTTAAAAGTTTGGTTCTTCTACAAATATTATATGTTCTTTAATTTCTCTAAATTTAAGTAAATTTTGCTCGCTGACTTTTCTCCTTTACAAGTTGTAAACAAATTTTTAACGTTCGCGTCAACTACTTGCGTAGAGACACACATATCAGTTAAACTTGTACGATAGAAACTTCCACATATAATTAATTACATGCGCGTTTGTGTCACATTCTTTTATCACTCACTTAAATGTTTCTGGTTTTAATGTTTTTGTTTATTGCTGAGCGCAGAGTTACACAATACATTATCTGTGCTGTATCCACCATGGTTATCGAAATCCAGTTTTTAACATTAAGAAAATCTGAGGTACTGTGTAAAGAAGAGGAAGCAATTTCAATGTGAAAGAATTATATTTTTTAAAGTGAGAACTCAGACTTATTTTCATGATAATAATGAAAATGTTCTTGCTATATAACAAAAAAAATCATAACGTTGAAGCACAATCCACACGTACCCTTACATTTTTCGGTTTCAGCTATTAATAATCAAGAGTTAGCCATACGTAGTCGCCTCTCACATGGACTCGCTTATGCTTAGAGGTGTGACAAAACTAGCCATTGAAATTTTGATAAATGGTCTCTTAGGTCCCATTAGGAGCCCAAATCCCACGGTTCCATTCCCAAACTGTCTGGTCATTTTGGCACCAAGTGATATCACCCTTTCCATTTTCTCCCTACTTTTCCAGAGTCTTAGAGATAGATCTAAAGTTACTTTGTCTGCTGTATCCTGTCTTGTGGTGTGACCATTACTTGAATAAAAGGTTTAAGAGAAAAGGAGACATTCTAAAGTTCTTCGAATTAGAATTTGAATTATGAAATTTATAATGTTTATGAAAACTGTGTCAAACTGTTATGGGCTTTTGAAAACTGGTAATATGAATGTTTCTAATGTTATTTTAACACGCTTATTATTAATTTCACAAAATTTTCAACAAATGAAATGGATGATTTACACAGACGACTTCAAATAGCTTTATACATAAGGCTAATTCAATAAACTGTAACTAAGGAACTGACATGGCCCTTAGCTTGTTAAGGCGTTCGACTCGCAATCCGAGGGTCGCGATTTCGAATTCCGGCCGTACCAAACATGCTCGCCCTCCCAGCCGTGGGGGCGTTATAATGTGACGGTCAATCCCACTTTTTGTTGGTAAAAGAGTAGCCCAAGAGATGGCGGCGGGTGGTGATGACTAGCTGCCTTCCCTCTAGTCTTACACTGCTAAATTAGGGACGGCTAGCGCAGACAGCCCTCGAGTAGCTTTGTGCAAAATGTTTTTTAAAAAACTGTAACTGTCAGTATTCCGAAGAAAGTTTAAATTGGAATAATGAACCTGAAGATGAACTTCAAAAATAAAAATACAAATTTCTATTTACATTTTAATCTCATAATTTTGAGTAAGCAAACTGATTTGAATTAAAATTATGTATTCTCTGGTGGGACAGTGGTAAAGTTTGCGAACTAACAACACTCAAGTCTAGAGTTTGATTCACCGCTGTAGGCTGAATGCAAATATTAATTTGTGTAGCTTTAAAGTAAAAACTGAACGAACAAAGAAAATCAACACCAAACAAACTTCTATCTTTAATATCACTGTTATAGAAGATACGGAGTGTTTGCTATTTATTTTAACTGAAAAATATTCGTTTGGTTTGGATGTCTGAACGTCTTGATAACACGAGTTCGAACTCTGGTTCAAGAGAAACTTCGCGTCTCACGTTCCTAAACAAATGGTAGTACAGTTCTTCCTTTCTCGTTATATTCAAAACACAGAAGTTCAGGATATTTTCACCAAACATCCATGCTTCGTGTGTGTGTGTGTGTTTTCATATAGCAAAGCTTCAACAAGCTATCTGCTGAGTCCACCAAGGGGAATCGAACCCCTGATTTTAGCGTTGTAAGTTCTGCTTCATATGTCGTACCAAATCCTTTAAAACATATTTCTGTTTCTTCTCTGTATAGCCGAGGGTTGCGGATTCGAATCCCCGTCACACTAAACATGCGCTCACCTCTTCAGCCGTAGGGTCGTTATAATGTGCGGTCAATCACACTATTCGTTGGTAAAAGAGTAGCCCAAAAGTTGGCGGTAGATGGTAATGACTAGCTACCTTCCCTCTTGTCTTACACTGTTAAATTATAAAAGACGAGCGCAGATAAACCCCGTGTAGCTTTGCGCGAAATTTAAAATACACCAAACCAAATCTTTTGTTTTGTGCCACATATTGCCGCAAAACAATGTACAGTGATTAGGTTGGACGTCAGAAGGAAAGGTTACAATAATTAGGTTGAAAGTCGGAAGGAAAGTTTACAATGATTTGGTGGAATGTCTGAAGGAAAGTTTACAATGATTAGGTTCAATGTCTGAAGAAAAGTTCAGAATGATTAGGTTGGGCGCCTGAAGGAAAGGTTACAATGATTCAGAGAGATTCCTGTAAAGATTGTTTGTTTTGGAATTTCGCACAAAGCTACTCGAGGACTATCTGTGCTAGCCGTCCTTAATTTAGCAGTGTAAGACTAGAGGGAAGACAGCTAGTCATCACCACTCACCGCCAACTCTTGGGCTACTCTTTTACCAACGAAAAGTGGGATTGACCGTCACATTATAACACCCCCACGACTGTGAGGGCGAGCATGTTTGGCGCGATTCGGGCGCGAACCCGCGACCCTCAGATTACGAAGCGCAACCTTAACGCGCTTGGCCATGCGAGGCCCTCCTCTAAAGAAACCCTACAGTTGTTAGCAAGGATGCTTTTTTCAAGTGTGCATAAAATATGACTCCAAAAAGAAATTACTGAACCAAAAGTGTCGTCACATCCAATTACATCCTTTATTAAAACTTTTTGTGTTTTAACTAATCACTCTTAGTCTCAGATTTATTGGAATTCAACCGCTCTTCGAAATCTCAAATCTTAATTGCATTTCATTGTTTTAAGTTTCCAGTAGATTATGGATCACCTTATGAATACAAAATATATTTTATTTTGTGTTTCCTGGAAACTTAGATGTCATACGAATAATTGGCATTCGTGTTTCCTCATATATGATTTAAATTTTCGAAATCCATAAAACCTTTGCATTAATAATCATAGCTCGGACAAACGTTTCTTATTAGTCCAAAAGGCGGAGCTTTTTTGTTTTAAATAGGTTTGAAAAACGTTTAACTAAATAGTAGTGTTTTTGCGCTGCAATCGAGTCTAATGAAGTAAAATAAGAACAGAAAAACGTTATTCTAGGGACTTCTAATTTGGTAAACATTTGTTTCGTTGTTGGGAATTGTTTGTAAAATAAGATTTCAAAAAACCAGTGAATTTTTCTGTCCCTAAAACATAAACTGTCATCATTTCTAACTTTCTTTCGCGGAGGAACTTGCTAACAGACGAAATTTAAGTGCTAACCGAATATTACAACAACGTCATGTACAGATATCAAAGACACGACATGCAAGTCACTTCAGCCCATGTTTCGTAGAAGGCTGCAGGACCCACCAAGTCTCCTCTGTGCCAGAATACTTTATTTGGAAAATACTTATCTTTCTTAGCCATCAACTATAACTGTTCGAGCACCGTCCGAGTATCTGGAGTTTGTCGTCTCTTTCTGACGGTTCGCATTTCGAGAAAACCTTTGGGGTGAATCTGGTTTTAATTATACCCCCTCCCCCACGCACGCACACACTTACAAACAGACAAGTACCACGAAGGAAGAATTGTGATATCTACGTCCATCATATCGACAGAAGGCATAATAAATACATATATCACAAATTATTGTCTGGATCGAACATATAATTTCTCTGCCGTCATTTCCAGTTAAAATACAATCGCTTGACAAAAACAGTCAGTAAACGTAAAGAGTATTAACGTGTAACCTGTTACGTATGTTAATGTGTAACCTGTTACGTGTTTGTATGTATTCTTTGTGATGCGTGTCAATGTATAATGTTACACAGAGATTAATAGATCATTTAGAAAGTGCAGCCACTGCTTGACACAGTTTGACAATTTTCAAGTCGTTAATATAAAAAGTCTCTTACGTAGCTCTCAGATAATTTTTATTTATGTTGTTACTAAAACAAAAAAAAGTTGCGTGTAGTAATATTTTAGTTCATCTTCACATACAAAGTTAAAAATTTGCGTTACAAAGAAATACGCGATTTCGCAAAGCGTGAACAAGGGTATGAATCCCATAACGACATTTCTAGACATAGAACTGATCAAATTCTGCAGTAAGTTTCTGCTTTGAGGATGTTTAGGCAATCATTTTCATTATCTACCTACCCCTGCTTCCTACGTACGTAAAATGACATCTTAAAATAACATAACACGAAAGACATAGTGTTTCAGCCTTAATAACCAGGCGTGTCTAGATGCGTTTATCTGGCAGAAAAAGTAATTGACGAATCTTCCTTAGAAGAGAAAAACCCAATTACAAGTGGACACTTGTACGTCTGTAGCGATGATTACTGAATGTCGCTACTGGAAACAAAAATTTAATGATTACATGTACGAAGCTGCGAAGGAGGTAATTGTTAACGAGAAATAAACACGTATGTTAAAAACAAAATCTGCAGGAAAAATGTTTTCTCACGAATTACCCACACAATAATAAATAAAATAAAAATTATGTTCTTCTCATTTAAGCAAGACGTGAAGGAATATTTGTGTCCGGAGAGGACCATGCTGTTTTCCAATTATTTTTTTCTTCTTCCAAACACTTCAATCGAGCCCTATTTCTTCATTATTCCCAAATACATTAATTTGAAATTTGGTAGTTATATCCTAATCCGATACACCTGTTCAACATTTTGCAATTTTATATTTATTTAAGCTTTTAAAATAAACGAGGTCAAATGTCAAACGACTCACCGAAAACGTATATTTCGGGTTCTTGTGCAATAAAATTCCAGCAATCAAGATGAAAATTGGCAGAGATATAAATTTTCGTGCATCCAGTACACTGAGATACAAAAAGTTGGTTTCACAACGCTAAAATCAGGGGTTCGATTCCTTTCGGTGGACTCAGCAAATAGCCTGGTGTAGCTTTGCTATAACAAATACACACACATAAAAAGTAGGGCCCGGCATGGCCAAGTGTGTTAAGGCGTTCGACTCGTAATCCGAGGGTCGCAAGTTCGAATCCCGGTCGCACCAAACACGCTCGCCCTTTCAGCCGTGGGGTCGTTATAAAGTTACGATCAATCCCACTATTCGTTGGTAAAAGAGTAGCGCAAGAGATGGCGGTGGGTGGTGATGATTAGCTACGTTCCCTCCAGTCTTACACTGCTAAATTAGGGACGGTTAGCACAGATAGCCCTGAAGTAGCTTTGGGTGAAATTCAAAACAAAACGAACAAAAAAAGTAGATTTTCCAGTTTTGAGTAATTTAACGAAAAATCATACCTCATAAAAAGTACAGTGTAACCAATGCACATGGAATTTGGCACAAAGATACTTTTGTACAGGACCCAATCATTGGCAAACAGAATGATGGGTTTGTCTAATTATAGTTATTATAGATGGGTCATGTTTCTATGAAAAGTATACTTTTAGGGTTTTTGACACTTACTTTGTCATATATCAGACAATATGCATACGATTCGCCACAAAGATCGAATAGGTCCTAAGCAGAGATATAGATAACTTTGGACATTTTGTGTGTTGCTCAAAATTTCAGCGAAGAAAGAGCCCGTGAACTATTTATATGCATGCCAACCAAATTACATGGGATTTGGTACAAAGATACAATATTTTTAACTTAAAGTACTGAATCAGACAGTGTCTGGTGTCAAAATTGGCCATATTGGGATTACAAGGTGTAAAAGAGTATCCCAAGAGTTGACAGTGGGTGGTGATATCAGACTAGCTACTTTCCTTATGGTCTTTCACAGATAAATTAGCAACAACCATCGAAGATAGCCTTCATGTAGCTTTGTCTCAACTTTAAACAAACCAACACACAAACAGAGTCCCTGTCACGGTATCCCTCCACAAACATAATAACCCTGAGTATACCATAAAACAATCTCTGGCTGTAGTGCTAATTATTTTTTTATTTATTAATTTATTCTTATCGTATTTGAAGTTATTTCAGGCAGGTGGTGTTGTCAACAAGACTGTACTCATACATTGAAGTCTGCGCGATGAAAAAAGAGAGATATTTTTATGTGTGAGTTTTGATGTGTAGTGTATAAAAACAAAACAAAAACAAAGATACGTTGAAGCATATACGGCAAGTCCCGTTTGTGAGGTCTTATCACGTGAGTACAGAGTTGTCTGTCACGTGAGGATGAATAGGAGCAATCCATTATTCACCTGAGACCAAATGTGTGTATCACGCATACTCAAACGGGCTGAATTTTGTGTTTTTGTGACAGTGCAGAGATCACGCAGAGAATGACAGCATCTTGAATAACAACGTGATTTCCTTAGTTATTTTAACAAACATTTCTTTCGTAATTAGGGCCGGTATTATCGCCTTCACACCCACAAAAGATAGAACTACAAAAGTTTATAAATATATATGAAAGTACTCACATCTTCATCATAGCGTGAACTAAGATCAAAGCCACGTTGTTATGGTCTTTATATTCCCAAGAATTCAAACACATCTTTCCAGGCACGTTTTAAATAACAACAGTAGCGAACAAAGTCTCATCGTGAAAAATAACAACCTTGTAAAACGTCAAATTATACAAGACGTGTGTGATTACTAGAATTTGGGTGCATCCAAATCTGTTGGCATAATATTGCTACTGTAGTCTGAATGTCGTACTTACAGGACAACATCTTGCATGTGTGATTGTAGGAAGTATTATCTGTAGTTTTAGTTTAACATGTTTTTACTTTCAGAACTACTGTATTTTGAACTTGAGGCTTTGTTTAGCTGATGTTCTGGGCTTTATACATAAGTTACAAAATATTATGTTATCTCGATAAAATAACAAGTTTCTACTAGAAGCCGTCCAAGAATTATATTTTTATGTCTGCATTCTAAAGTTACTGGTTACATGTTTTTATTACATTTTTTTATGCTTTGATCTAAGCAGAATACCTAATAAAATCACTGAATACACTTTTCTTGTCATTCGGTTTAAAGATGACTGGTTTCCAGCAGCTAAACTATAGGTGAAAAGGAACCAGACACACAAGCAAACTAGATTTTAGTTCAAGTTTTCAAAAGAATCGTTCGGTTAGACGGTTATTATTCATTACTCATCACCAATTTTTTTTTGTTTTACCCGCTGTTATGATGAACCAAAAAATGCAGTCTGGTAAACTAACGAGTGAATTTTTTTCTGTAACGTTCTTATCAATGCTATAAGTTTAGCTACCAGTTTGTCCACCAATTTTGATTTCTTTCTTTTCTTTAAGTCGCACACTTAATCTTTTTATGACCTTATTTTTTTCACACGTAAAGTGTTTTGATTATATATATACTGCTGCCTTAAAATACAAGTTGCTGTTTGTACTTTCTCGTTTAGCAAATTCATAGAATCAGAAATAATGAAGTAGCAAATATTCGATTATCCTTAAAATGTCAAATCATTCTTTTGAATGATAATCTATAAAAATCCTTGTTGTTCCCATTAGTTATCTTCTATAAATGTCCTCATTCTTCCAATTAATTATGTTCTAAGGTGCGGCATGGCCTAGCGCGTTAAAGCGTGCGCTTTGTAATCTGAGGGTCGCGGTTCGCGCCGGAATCGCGCCAAACATGCGCGCCCTCCCAGCCGTGGGGACGTTATAATGTAACGGTCAGTCCCACTTTTTGTTGGTAAAAGAGTAGCCCAAGAGTTGGCGGTGGGTGGTGATGACTAGCTGCCTTCCCTCTAGTCTTACACTGCTAAATTAGGGACGGCTAGCACAGATAGCCCTCGAGAAGCTTTGTGTGAAATTCCAAAACAAATTATGTTCTATAAATATCCTCATTGTTCCCATTAATTATCTTCTATAAATGTCTTCATTGTTCCCAGTAATTATGTTCTTTAAATAACCTCATTGTTTCCATTAATTATGTTCTATAAATGTCCTCATTGTTCCCATTAATTATCTTCTATAAATGTCTTCATTGTTCCAATTAATTATGTTCTATAAATGTTCTCATTGCTCTAATCCATGATGTCATTTCTATAGCCCCATCGCTTTCGTTGAATATTATCTTTAAATGTCTTCTTTTTTGTGGTTGCATTTTCTCTGCTCTGATTAATTTTTGTTTTTCATACCCACGTTGTCCTAACTGATTCTTATTGTAAAATAAACATTGTTATTGTAAAATCACCATTGTTCCAGTTGAGAGTGATCACTTCAACCGAATGAATTTAAACAACATATTTTAAACAGAACGCACGAACAGCGATTTTTATATTTGACTTATGAAAGTTTTCATCCACTCCCATTAACTTTACATACTCAAAATTTAAGCTTTACTATTTTCTGTGATCATAATTTGAACACTGACGGGTTTGGTTCGTTCGTTCTATAATTTCTGCGCAGAGCCCAACGAGTGAATATCTGCGCATATTCATCCCCGATAGACTGGAGAGAAGCTGATTATAGCACCTATCGACACCTTTTGTGACTACTCTTGTCTGTGGGATTTTTACCATCGTTTCTATAGCACACTCGTAGCGTCAAGATGCGATAAGAAAGAAAAACCGTGCATGTTATGAATGTTCAATGATTGAAACTCGTGTGTTTCAGTAGGTTAAGGAACGACACTTTTCTTTAAGGTGTTTAAGGAATGACACTTTTCTTTAAGATGTTTAATGAATGACACTTTTCTTTAAGGTGTTTAAGGAATGACACTTTTCTTTAAGATGTTTAATGAATGACACTTTTCTTTAAGATGTTTAAGGAATGACACTTTTCTTTAAGATGTTTAACTGTTTATCTAGTAGTAATAGGAAAACCTTCAAATAAAGTCCAGATTATCCTTTAATATTGAAATTTAGATAAACAACAAATAAAAAAACAATTACCTAATTCGTTTGGAATTAAGCACAAAACTACACAATGGACTATCTGTGCTCTGTCCACCACAGGCATCGAAACCCGGTTTCTGGAGTTACCTAACAGACTTTTACTTGAAACGTAAATGTCAAACGAGTAATACCATCATTTTAATATTTACACATTAATAGTTTACATCGAATTCTAGAGTAATTTTGACCTTTGACATCGTCTGATTAAGACCTGGTTGACATGTGTTCATTTAGGACATTAAAGGAGATAAACCCAAATGTAAGAAACAGAGGAGAGACAATCTAATCTTCCTGAACAAGGTTTTGGGGATGCTTCCCACTGTCCGCCCCTTCTAGTGAAGCTACCGCCCTGTCAATTGTTGCTGTGGGATCTTGCAACAACTAGCCGCCTGCTGTCGCGAGCTGTCACACCAGTATTACGTGGCTCTTCGTCCCCTGTAAAGGGCGCAAAACTTGAGGAAAAAAACACCAGTTGGGTACTCTGTGAGAAAAAAAAAAGTGTTTCTTTTTTTTTTTCCGTCGGCCAATACCAGAAGATGTCTGTTTCCCAAAAACATACTGTTGGTAGACTGGTCAAACTATTTTACTTCACATGTTTATAAAAAAATAACCGTTTGTCATTCAATATTCGTGAACTTCCCAACGTTTGTTTCTTATCTATACGTCTGTCTAATTCAGACCACGCCTTCTCTAAGCGAACAAGATTTCGGAACACAGATGACTAACCACGTGGCTTATCGTAACAGATGGAGTTTATCTTAGTGTTAACTGCAAACTCGTCATATAACACGCTTTATAAAGGATTACAACTTGTACCGTGCATAAAAAGCTTATTTTTTATAAACGTCTTTATTCAAATGTTTTAGTTGAATCACGAATAAAAGAAATATTATACAGAATTATCAGAGTGCTTTAACTGCGCCCTTTATTGAAATCTTGGAATGTTTATATACATATTTTTCGTATCCCCGTCGCACCAAGTATGCTTGCCCTATCAGCCGTGGGAACGTTATAATGTGACGATCAATCCCAGTATTCGTTGATAAAAGATTAGCCCAAGAGTTGGTGGTGGGCGGTGATGACTAGCTGCCTTTCCTCTAGTCTTACACTGCTAAATTAGGGACGGCTAGCACAGATAGCCCTCGTCTAGCTTTTTCAATTTTAACAGTTAACCTCTCGTCTTGTTAGGATTGTCTAGTGAGGTATTATATCAAATCATATGTTCCTGAAGCTTCTACCTTCCACAACTTAGGTACACAATTGGTCTTAAGATTTATTAGTGTCTCCCTCGACTGTAGAGTTTTATTAATTTTTCCTTATTTTTGTGAATGATTATTTGATTAGGATAAGAAACGAAACACAACAAATAACAGAATTATCTGGCATTGAGCACTGATAACACAGAAGCAGGAGCATAAAAACAACCAAGAGTTTCACTGAGGTGTGAGGTTTTGAAACTTATTCACGCTGAGTTTACTTTTCTCTAGTTAACTATCTGAAACAGAAGTTGCTTCATTAGTCACTGTGGTAACATGGTAATTTCGGAAATAATTGCCATCATTATGTGCGGTTGTTGATGTAGCAAATTATTTCAAGTTTTCTCTGTGCCTCTGCGTGTTGGTAATTGGATAAAACTAACAGTTCAGAACAACATCGCAATTCAGGTTCTTGTCTATAATTTTTACTTTTCATTTCTGATGTAATTTTTAATTTTCTACCCTTTGTGTTTCATCTACGACAGCGAACTCGTAACCTATCTTATTTTTACCATAGTAAACCCGGGATTTTAGCTAAGACAGAGACATATAATGTTTCTTTGTGGGCCCGGCATGGCCAAAAATATTAAGGCGTGCGACTCATAATCTGAGGGTTGCGGGTTCCCATCCCCGTCGCGCCAAACATGCTCGCCCTTTCAGCCGTGGTGGCGTATAATGTAACGGTCAATCCCACTATTCGTTGGTAAAAACAGTAGCCCAAGTATTATTCATAATTGTTCTGGAAAAGTTAGTTTATGTCAGTTGATAACGGTGGATACACCAATATTTTTGCGTATTTTGTGAGGGCCAAATATGATAAACGCACCCTACTGAAGTGCCCTATAGTTCTGTGTTAGTTTTCATTTTCTCTCTGAAACTCTTCTTTCGGTTGAAGAAGAAAAGCAATTGTCTTTATTATCCTTATAAACTAGAATTTGTGTAGTTTAGTTAGACAGTCTGGACTTACACACAACAGAAGATTGGTTTGGTCTGTTTTGAATTTCGTGCAAAGCTACACGAGGGCTATCTGCGCTAGCCGTACCTAATTTTGCAGTTTAAGACTACAGGGAAGGCAGCAAGTCATCACGACCCACAGCCAACTCTTGGGCTACTCTTATAGCAACGAATAGTGGAATTGACTGTAACATTGTAACGTCTCCACGGCTGAAAGGGCGAGCATGTTTGGTGTGACGGGGATTCGAACCCGTGACCCTCAGATTATGAGTCGAATGCCTTAACCACCTAGCTAGCTATGCAGGGCCCACAACAGAAGCAAACCTTTAGGAAAATTACGTTTATTTCATTTGACTGACGAAACAGTTCAACGTTTTTTAATTGTTTTTTTAGCATAGCTTCGAATAAGGAATAGACATATCTATACAATTTAAGTTTAATGGCAATTCACGTTACATACCACACATATAAAACTACATGCAAAAAAATAAACCGTTTCTTGGTGATTTTAGAGCGACGTAACGGAGTAGATAAAATACGTGTTACTTTGGACACGCTTACTTGTCTTTCGAATGCATCACGACAGGTGTACTTCACACTATGAGCGTCGCCGTTTCGTGCCGTTTGACGCCGTTATGCGACGATGCCGTTTGTTCTAGATCCAGAAATTTATGTTTAATATTGTAGTTATCAGATTACCAAGGATCTGTTCACGTCTGTGAATACACGAGTTTGAATAATGGCGCTCAATCAGGATATGCTCGAGTGTGCTGCAAGCGTTGCTATAAACACTGGGTTTGCTCTATCGTTGAGATGAAACTGGCATAACGTCCATTTACACGTCTGGATTTTTATGATTCTTCAAAATCACGTTATCCTCGTTAAAAGTTTACAGTAAAAAAAAAACGAACCGGAAACAAACTAAAAATATTGTATATGATTCTAGAACAAGAAGTTTGTTTTGGATTTCGCGCAAGGCTACTCTAGGGCTATCTGCGCCAGTCGTCCCTAATTTAGAGTGTAAGACTAGACGGAATGCAGCTAGTCATCACCACCTACCACCAGTTCTTGGGCTACTCTTTTACCAACAACTAGTAGGATTGACTGTCACATTATAACGCCTCCACGGCTGAAAGGGCGAACATGTTTGGTATGACTGTGATTCGAACCTGGGACCTTCGGATTATGAGTCGAGTGACTTATAAACCTGACCATGCCGGGCCCGAAACAAAAAGCTCACAGTTCATACAACCTGATTGTAAGAATACATATGCGTGTACTTAGCCTAATAGGAACTTTTACAAATTTAGTCACTGTGTTTGAAACGTACCCATAGAGAAATTTAACAGGTGAATTAAGCTCAAAGAAATTTAAATTAAGTATTTATCTTGTGCGTACTGAGAGTTATGTGGTTGTTTAATTGTTTACTTGGCTGTTGAACTCTTTATCTGTCTGTTGAACTGTAAGCTAGCTGTTAAACTGCTCACCTGCTGTTGAAGTATTTACCTGACTGTTGCATTGTTTACTTAGCTACTGAATTCTTTACTTGGCTGTTGAATTTTTTATTTTGTTAAATCTTAAGAACTGGGCTGTTAAGTCTTAAGAACTAGGCTATTAAATTTTAATTATGTCAAGCCTTAAAAACTGGGCTGTTGAATTTTTATTATCTTAAGGCTTAAGAACTAAGCTGTTGAATTTTTATTATGTTAAGCCTTAAGAACTGGGCTGTTGAATTTGTATCATGTTAAGCCTTAAGAATTAGGCTGTTGAATTTTTATCATGTTAAGCCTTAAGAACTGGGCTGTTGAATTTTATCATGTCAAGCCTTAAGAACTGGGCTGTTGAATTTTTATCATGTTAAGCCTTAAGAACTAGGCTGTTGAATTTTTATTGTGTTAAGCCTTAAGAATTGGGCTGTTGAATTTTATCATGTCAAGCCTTAAGAACTGGGCTGTTGAATTTTTATCATGTTAAGCCTTAAGAACTAGGCTGTTGAATTTTTATTATGTTAAGCCTTAAGAACTGGGATGTTGAATTTTTATCATGTTAAGCCTTAAGAATTAGGCTGTTGAATTTTTATCATGTTAAGCCTTAAGAACTGGGCTGTTGAATTTTATCATGTCAAGCCTTAAGAACTGGGCTGTTGAATTTTTATCATGTTAAGCCTTAAGAACCTGGCTGTTGAATTTTTATTATGTTAAGCCTTAAGAACTGGGCTGTTGAATTTTTATTATGTTAAGCCTTAAGAACTAGGCTGTTGAATTTTTATTATGTTAAGCCTTAAGAACTAGGCTGTTGAATTTTTATCATGTTAAGCCTTAAAAACTAGGCTGTTGAATTTTTATTATGTTAAGCCTTAAGAACTAGGCTATCATTATTCAATTTTTCTAAATAACCTAGCCGATAATCCTCTTCTTCTAGATGTTGGCCAATGTCCGCTATAGTTTCTAGACTGTTTTCTATACTAGTTAGTTCTTCTTGCGATACAACTTCAAACATTGAATGTATTGGTATGAAATTCCAAATATATCGTTCATATATATATACTATTTCTTCCTGATGTAATTGTTGCAAATTGCGCCACTTTTCTTCATTCTCACGCTCACCTGATCAGCCCGTGAATCAAACCTAAATACTTAGTTTGCTAGCGCATTCGAGAAGCCCCTCGACTGCCAATAAAAGACGTCCGTCTCCCGGTTGCCCTTTACTCACTCAGTTGGTTACTTTGCCTTACTTACTCAGTGCGAAGTCAAAACAAAGTCCGATCTTCTGTCTCGTATTATACCCATGATATAATGAAATTCTACAAAATTTTGTTTTTAGAATCTTTTAAATTCTAGTTCTATTAACATAAATACTTTTACCGTTTTTTTGGAAAAATCATTTAACTTGCTGACTGTCTCTAGTTCAAGTAAAGTTCAAAATTTTAAAATAAAGTCACCCGAACAGTTTCTGCTACATTTATGAAAAATGTATGACAGTTTCACAAAGTAAGAACATCACACACAAGGTAAAGATAGCTTACTATCACTATTTTAGATATAAAAATATATACTAAGAACAACGTTGGGCTCCACATGTGTATTGTACAGTTTACAAACTTGGCTTGGCACAGTGGTTAAATAAGAAGGGAACAAGTGTGCCATCTCTATTTCTCATGTGCAAATCCAATCCAAAGATAATATGGTTGTTATTTTTGCATGAGGAATGTTTCTGTGTATCCAGGTAAAAACTAAGCAATACGTTAATATCTAGATATTGAATCTACAATAAAACCAATACCTCATGGAGATGGTCTTCCAGTACCATATCCACCAGCGAATTGGGAAACAGATGAGTTATCCTGTGAAGACAACGAACCATCTTCATCTTGTAACTTTATTCCCATGACACCTCAATATAAACTGTCTCATCTGATCACACAAGAACAGACAGATGATTTGTTTCCTAACTTGTTTCTACCAAAGCGACATGAGGAACTTCTTAGCTCTCATTTACAACAATGGAACTTATTAACTCCAGAAACAAAGGTTTTAATTAACCAAAGTCGTCATCAAAGTCTTGCTTCTCACTATAACATGTATAACATTGTCTCTACAGATTTTGATGCACTACAACACGTACGACACTTTGTCTCTACAGATTTTGATGCACTACAACACGTACGACACTTTGTCCCTACAGATTTTGATGCACTACAACACGTACGACACTTTGTCCCTACAGATTTTGATGCACTACAACACGTATGACACTTTGTCCCTACTGATTTTGATGCACTACAACATGTATGACACTTTGTCTCTACAGATTTTGATGCACTACAACACGTATGACACTTTGTCCCTACTGATTTTGATGCACTACAACACGTATGACACTTTGTCTCTACAGATTTTGATGCACTACAACACGTATGACTCTTTGTCCCTACAGATTTTGATGCACTACAACACGTATGACACTTTGTCCCTACAGATTTTGATGCACTACAACACGTATGACACTTTGTCCCTACTGATTTTGATGCACTACAACACGTATGACACTTTGTCCCTACAGATTTTGATGCACTACAACACGTATGACACTTTGTCCCTACAGATTTTGATGCACTACAACACGTATGACACTTTGTCCCTACAGATTTTGATGCACTACAACACGTATGACACTTTGTCCCTACAGATTTTGATGCACTACAACACGTATGACACTTTGTATCTACAGATTTTGATGCACTACAACACGTATGGCACTTTGTATCTACAGATTTTGATGCACTACAACACGTATGACACTTTGTCCCTACTGATTTTGATGCACTACAACACGTATGACACTTTGTATCTACAGATTTTGATGCACTACAACACGTATGACACTTTGTCCCTACAGATTTTGATACACTACAACACGTATGACACTTTGTCCCTACAGATTTTGATGCACTACAACACGTATGACACTTTTTCCCTACAGATTTTGATGCACTACAACACGTATGACACTTTGTATCTACAGATTTTGATGCACTACAACACGTATGACACTTTGTCCCTACAGATTTTGATGCACTACAACACGTATGACACTTTGTATCTACAGATTTTGATGCACTACAACACGTATGGCACTTTGTATCTACAGATTTTGATGCACTACAACACGTATGACACTTTGTATCTACAGATTTTGATGCACTACAACACGTATGGCACTTTGTATCTACAGATTTTGATGCACTACAACACGTATGACACTTTGTCCCTACTGATTTTGATGCACTACAACACGTATGACACTTTGTATCTACAGATTTTGATGCACTACAACACGTATGACACTTTGTCCCTACAGATTTTGATGCACTACAACATGTATGACACTTTGTCCCTACAGATTTTGATGCACTACAACACGTATGACACTTTGTCCCTACAGATTTTGATGCACTACAACATGTATGACACTTTGTATCTACAGATTTTGATGCACTACAACACGTATGGCACTTTGTATCTACAGATTTTGATGCACTACAACACGTATGGCACTTTGTATCTACAGATTTTGATGCACTACAACACGTATGACACTTTGTCCCTACAGATTTTGATGCACTACAACACGTATGACACTTTGTCCCTACAGATTTTGATGCACTACAACACGTATGGCACTTTGTCCCTACAGATTTTGATGCACTACAACACGTATGACACTTTGTCCCTACAGATTTTGATGCACTACAACACGTATGACACTTTGTCCCTACAGATTTTGATGCACTACAACACGTATGGCACTTTGTATCTACAGATTTTGATGCACTACAACACGTATGACACTTTGTCCCTACAGATTTTGATGCACTACAACACGTATGACACTTTGTCCCTACAGATTTTGATGCACTACAACACGTATGGCACTTTGTATCTACAGATTTTGATGCACTACAACACGTATGACACTTTGTCCCTACAGATTTTGATGCACTACAACACGTATGGCACTTTGTATCTACAGATTTTGATGCACTATTTGTATAATTATGCGCTGAACGTCATTCTTAAGAATAATGTGTTTTTTTTCTTATAACAAAGCTACATCGGGCTGTCTGCTGAGCCCACCGCGGGGATTCAAACCCCTGACTTTAGTGTTGTAAATCTGGAGACATACCGATGTACTAGCAAGGGGCTCTCAAGAATGGAGACTTTTTTATTAACTCATGTGAAGTTAATCTGAAAGCTGTACACAATGAGAACGCCAAGTCTTCGATTGCTCTTGTTCATGGTGTGGAAAATGAAAGAAACTTATCAAAGCATGCAGATGATACCTGAGATCATCAGATATGATCACAAGAGGTGGGATATATGTGATGATCTAAAAGCTATTGTACTCCTGATAGGGCTTCAGGGCGAGTAAATCAAACATTGTTGGTTTTTATATTTCTCTGACAGCCGAGAGGATAAAAAACCATTTGAGAAAGAAGGAATGGCTTGTGAAAGAGAATTACATACTAAATAAATGAAATGTTGCGTCTTAACCTTCGGTGAATTCTCAAAAACTGTTTCTGTTCCCAATTCTTAAAAAACTGGGACTCACGAAGAATTTTGTAAAAAGAAATGAAGAGAACAAAGATGTTAATGGTTTCATTTTTTTGTCTATTTACAAATTTATAAAAGTCAGCGAAGCAAAAATGGAAGGTGTTTATCTTTGTTGGGCCACAGGTTCTGGAAGTGCTGATGGCCGAAGTAGTGCTACTCAGTTAAAAAGAACTTGGTGCCTGAAAGTCATTCAAACCGGTTTACAGAAAATCAAAGATATTAAAGCTGCGCTGTGACGACTGATGAAACGCTTAAGAACTACAAGAAAGGGAGGTCACTAAATATGCACTTCTTTCCAAGTGACCAAAGTCTAGCAAGTGACGAGCATGCCGAATGTGTGTAAGTTTTTCTTATTGCAAAGCCACATTGGGCTATCTGCTGAGTCCACCGAGGGGAATCAAACCCCTGATTTTAGCGTGGTAAAGTTACCGCTGTACCAGCGGGCGACATACCGAGCTCCTCCACCAAAGTATTTCTGCAATAAAACAGATATATTAAGAACGATGGAGTCCTGCGATAATGGGAGATTACTGTTGATTTTTACAGCGTGAAACTGAGAACATACTCAAAAGGTGCAACAAGCCAGGCGGATATTTTGTAACAAATAATAATACCCCCATGAAAGTTTTAAACATAGACTGAATCTAATAATCAGTGATGTCGAAAAACCCACTTGTAGAGAAATATATATGCAAAAGCGGCTCTTTGGGGTTGAGAAAATATTTTATATACAAAAGCGAACAACGTTTCGACCTTCTTCGGTCCTCGTCATGTTCACAAAGAAAGAGGTAACTGATCGGAAGCTGACCACATGTTTGAAAGTGGTTGTGTAACTGAGTGTCGGAATGTAGAGGGCGTGCTTAGGTGTTTGAATATATAATTTTATATTTATTTTATTATATTTAATTTAGGTATAAAGGTGTTCCTTTGTATTGGTTTATTTTGGACTTGAGTTGTTGTATAAGTAAGGCTTCTTTAATTTTGCGTTTGTTTATGTTTGTTTCTTTATTTAGTATTTTAGTGTTTTCTATGGTTATGTTGTGTTTATTTGATTTGCAGTGTTCGGAAACGTGTGAAGTTGACTTTTTATATTCTTTGAATCTGGTTTCCATTTTTCTACTTGTTTCTCCAATATAGAAGTCGTGGCAGTTATCACATTTTATTTTATAAATAATGTTGGTGTGGTGTTTGTTAGTGTAGTTTTTACATAGTATAGACCTCAGTTTTGTGCCTGGATTTTGAATAAATTTGGTATTCACTAGAATGTCATATTTTGTTACTAGTTTTTGCCAAATGTTGGATATTTGTTTGCTGATGTCAGGAATATATGGTATACAGCAGTATATGGTTTCGTGATTTTTTTATTCGTGAGATATATTTACTTTAGTCAAATAAATACAACATAACCATAGAAAACACTCAAATACTAAATAAAGAAACAAACATAAACAAACGCAAAATTAAAGAAGCCTTACTTATGCAACAACTTAAACCCAAAATAAACTAATATATAGGAACGCCTTTATACCCATATTAATATAATAAAATAAATAAAATTATGTATTCAAACATATAACACCGCCCTCTACATTCCGAAACTCATTTTCACAACCCCTTCCAAACATGTGGTCAGCTTCCGGTCAGTTACCTCTTTCTTTGTGAACTTGACGATGACCGAAGAAGGTTGAAATGTTGTTCACTCTTCTATGTAAAATATTTTCTCAACCCAAACGAGCCGTTTTTGCACATATTGACGGAATCTGTTTTCATTTTATAATTTTATTATATTCATTACCTTTTCAAACTAGTGGGTGGTGACAACTAGCTGCCTTCCCTCTAGTCTTACACTGCTAAATTATGGACGGCTAGCATAGATAGCCCTGATGTAGCTTTGGGCGAAATTCAAAACAAAACGAACAAAAAAGTAGATAAAAAGTTAATATTTTATTCAACCAGATGAATTTATTTATCTCTTAGGTTATAAGTTAGTTAGTTTTTTTTTTAAATTTTGCGCAAAGCTATGTGAGGGCTATCTGCGCTAGCCGTTCCTAATTTAACAGTGTAAGAGTAGAGGGAAGGCAGCTAGTCATCACACTCTTGTATCAATTTTAGAAAGAAACAACAAAAACAAGCAAAATATATTCAGCATAAACCATTTTATACGAAATAGAAATCACTGTATTAGTTATTTGCTATCAGTGGTTTGCTTAGCATGTTTATTTTAACGAGAGATTCCCCTTTTACCTCAAAGTTAACTTGATAGGTAGCAAGTAGACATAATGTTTAAAATGTATGTATGTTTAAAAATCTTACGCTTCACGCTGTCAGACCAGTGCAAGGGCTGGGAACTAGCCTAAATCTCCCACATTGGTTGAACCTCGTGTATATTATATGTTTGTTTGTTTGTTTCTTTGAATTAAGCACAAAGCTACACCCACCACGGGTATCGAAACCCGGATTTTAGCGTGTAAGTCCGCAGACATACCGCTGAGCCACTGGGGGGGGGAGTATATTATATATTACTGATATAAGAACAGAATAATGCCCATGATAACAAAGGTCAAACCCATACCATGTGCTTTTTTTGTACGATTTGTTTTATGGCATAATCTCAACAAAACAGGTACCGGGAATCAGATTCGTTATTTCCTGATCTCTTTCTTAGTTATGATGTTTCTAGTTATTCCACGCGATTCTAAAGTTATTGATACCGTAATGTAGCAGAGAATTTTAAAAGATCGATTTAAATGCCACCACAACATTCCAAAGTTAAGCTATTTGAAACCATTGTCCAGAGGAACTGCTTATCGTTCAACGCTTGAAATATTCTGGTTGACCATCGGGTATTTTCAGGACAGGAAAACTCTTCACTGGTCACTACAGATATACATTTGACCTTCTCTCATCAAGCTACTTGGCTGGCAGGCGGAAACGGAAGTTCAGCTGGAGTGAGCGGGCATTTGGAAAGCTAATTACCGAGCAGGGCTATCATTGATCTCGTTCTAATTAATGAACTGTGTCCTTCGCTCAAGTCGAGTGCGAACACTTGCGTCCGGTGCGTGGGTTTTCATGAAAAAGATAGCTCGCCGACCTGATGTTTTTTTCTTCTTTCTTTTCCTTCTTTACCGTTCCTTAAGACGTCTGATTACCTCGAGCTTGTGCTAACGCTTGTAAAATCTTCCGTTTTTAGTTACGTTTGTGGAATCCGTTGATAGTTGTGAGATTTTGTGAGCTGGTTAGGTTTATTTTGAATTTTGTAAAAATCTACAGGAGGGCTATATGCGCGTCTCCAATTTAACAGTGATAGACACAAGATTAAAACCAGCTATTAATCAACACCGCCCACCTCTAACTCTTGGGCTTCTATTATACCAATATATAGTATGACGTTATACCGGCTAGAGGGCGAGCATGTTCGGTGACAGGGATCTGAACCCGCGATCCTCAGATTGGGAGTCAAACGCCGTAAACCCACCAGGCTATGCTAGACCTCGTAACCTCAAGAAGTTTAAATGTTTCTGTCTCTTTCATTCGTCATCTAAACTTCAAAATGCTTTTTTTTTAACCAATTAATCTTGTTTGCATTTTCAAAGTCGATGGTCGAATGACGCTATTCCGTTAGACAAAAGTAGCTCAAGAGCTAATAACGATGAATATATTTATTATTGTAAGAACTATTTTTAAAAGAAATGTCTTTGTTACACTTAAAGATCAGTTTTTAAGAGTGAATAATTTTCCCTCCAATCACTGTAGAGCCCGGTATGGTTAGGTGGGTTACAGTGTTCGACTCGTAATCCGACGGTCGTGGGTTCGAATCCCCGTCGCACCAAACATGCTCGCCATTTCATCCGTGGGGACGTTATAATCTGACGGTCAAACCCACTATTCGTTGGTAAAAGCTGGCGATGGGTGGGGATGACAAGCTGCCTTCCCTCTTGTCTTACACTGCTAAATTAGGGACGGCTAGCGCAGATAGCCCTCGTGTAGCTTTGCGCAAAATTAAAAAAAACAACACTGTAGCCCTGGTGTTTCGTTGATCAATACGATTGTTACCATTTGAAGTAAATTTCAGAGAATGTGCGCAATGTTATTTAACATAAAAAAAAATAAACGCGTATATTAACTGTAATATATCTTACCAGAACACTTTCCATGTCATGAGGTTTATCTGTATTTAAGCCGCGTGATATTTACAAGAGGATTAAAGTACGTTGCCATATCCTTTGTTTCCCATTTTAATCCACAGATAGTCGTATTTCATTAAAGGTGGTTAGCTTCGAAAGAGCAAACTAATTAGGCTTATATTGGGATGTATTCATCGCTTATTCAATAATACCTTTTGAAGGTGTTTTTTGTTTTCACATTGGTTTCAAGTAATGCTATAAAAATTTCCTGCAAAGGATATAAAACAAATGATAGACGCATGTCTCCCTGGTTACTGAAAAGGCGGGAGATGTCCTGTCATGCATCACCAAGCCGCTTCTTTCAAAAAGAAAAAGGAGAAAAAAAAACCGGTCTTGCGTCAAAAGTTTGACAATGTAGAACGAAACGTACTCTCAGCAGGAAGACAGGTGAGGTGATGCACGCGCTCCAGTGCTCGTGCACGTGCCTTATTCAAACAGCGTGTGCCGGGCATTTTTAGAGAAGGCTAAACTTATCAAAAATGGCCGTGATGTCAGCCTCCTACCGAGTTTCTGGTGCGCGTGGACACTTTCTCTGCACTCCCAGCTGCAGGGGTGCTTGTCGTCCAGAGCACAGCTAGCTAACTCTAGAAATAACATCCAGAAAAGACTGGTTAACAGACAAGAGGAAAATCTGAAAAAAAAGGTCCAAACTTTCGGAGCCACATTGATGTATTTCGAAACCGGAAAACTATTTGTTACTACGCATTCTTTAAAATTAATCAACGAACTGTTAAATTATGTACAAAAGATAGATGGTGTTGTGACTGTTTCTGAGAAATCTTAAGTTTAGCTGACGGAGACGTCATGGACACGACAGTGTAGTGGTTATTTCTCTCAGTACACACCTAACTTTCAATGCATAACCACGTGGTGTGTTTATATTATGCTATGTTTACTTACTAAATAACATCATAAGGAAAGACTTTTGTTGTAGAAAACTTTTTAACTGTTTATTTCCACGCTTATTAATAATCAAATTTACGCTTTTGAAAGCTTTAAAAGTAATCATGTCGCGGAACTTTTGATAATTAGAGCACGAAAATGCCAAGTGATTTGAAAGCACGTGTGATTAAACCCAATCTTCGCTAACGCAGACCCTGCTTGGTGTAGGGTGGTGAGCTGATCGTAAAACGAATAATATTGGCAAATTTATAATTTCGTCCACCGTAAATATGAATTATGATTTTAAGTTATCATCTCTGGAACTGTGGGAAAATAGTTGAAGCGACTGGAAATGATCAACTCTTACCTTAACTTTATTCTAAAATATGTTTTTGTCTAATGCCGAAGACGAACGATGTATGTATGACATACACTTGAGATAAACATAAACATATAATAAGTAACATTTGGTAGTGGGCTAAAGGTCATTTTTCCTCTTCACAACAACATGTGTGGACTTACAAACTTAAAACATCGATATTATGTAGTACTTTGTGAAAGTAATAGAAGAAAAGCTCAAACTGTTTGCTGGTGTTGTTTTATGTTTTTATAGTTTTAGATCTCAACCTACTTATACATGTCATGTTAAAGTCCCATTTGCCATTAGAATTATGATGTCATTGTTCACTTAGACGTTAGTTAAAGCTTATATGAATGCTGTTGTTTTTTTTCCAAATTTCTCTGACAAACAAACTTTAATAACAAATGTTTTTACTTGAACTTCGAACTTGTGTCAGACAGATGTGTCACTGACAACTGTGGTCCCTTCTTTTTATTTTTGTTTTTTGAATCGTTAAAAATCTCTCATGTGACCGTCAAAATCAAGCAAAATGAAATTACAGCTCGTTGTAGCTAATGGTTCATATTACCTAGCTAATGATTCTTATTACCTAGCTAATGGTTCATATTACCTAGCTAATGATTCTTATTACCAAGCTAATGGTTCTTATTATCTCGCTAATGGTTCATATTACCTACCTAATGGTTCATATTACCTAGCTAATGATTCTTATTACCTAGCTAATGGTTCTTATTATCTCGTTAATGGTTCATATTACCTCGCTAATGGTTCATATTATCTAGCTAATGGTTCATATTACCTAGCTAATGATTCTTATTACCTAGCTAATGGTTCTTATTATCTCGCTAATGGTTCATATTACCTCGCTAATGGTTCATATTATCTAGCTAATGGTTCATATTACCTAGCTAATAGTTCATATTACCTACCTAATGGTTCATATTACCTAGCTAATGGTCCTTATTATCTAGCTAAGGGTTCATATTACCAAGCTAATGGTTCATATTACCTCGCTAATGATTCTTATTATTTAGCTAAGGATTCATATTACCTCGCTAATGGTTCATATTACCTAGCTAATGGTTCATATTACCGAGCTAATAGTTCATATTATCTAGCTAATGGTTCATATTACCTAGCTTCTTTAGTTGTGCCGACAAAAATAGATAGAGTTTGTAAGGAAATAAACAGCTAGCCAATAAAAATAGGTTAAACATCTTAAATGGAAAAAAAAATGCGAATTTTGTTTTAAAATGACGTAAACCTTATAAAACATGGAAAACTTTGGGGAAATATATATTTTTAAATTTAAGAACCTTCTTGACAAATCAGTTGTTATACAACTTACAACATTTTAGTTATTCATGAAGAAACTACTCAGTTAAAATAACGTTAATTCCCTTTTCTCACAGTTTATTTGTACGTAACTCAAGCATCTGTTGATCCCTGATGTGACCTGAAATGCAAATGATTGGCTATTCAAGCCTAGGATCGTAAATTAACATTTGATAGGGGCGGCTTTCATTTTTGCATTTGATGGAGTTTCTCTCATTATAACGAACAAATCAACCTGACGACTATGATGCATTATTATAACAAACAAATGACGACTATGATGCATTATTATAACAAACAAATGACGACTATGATGCATCATTATAACGAACAAATCAACCTGACGACTATGATGCATTATTATAACAAACAAATGACGACTATGATGCATCATTATAACGAACAAATCAACCTGACGACTATGATGCATTATTATAACAAACAAATGACGACTATGATGCATGATAATAACCAACGTTGATGAGCCCCTAAAATATATTCACCCCCCCTTTCAAAAAGATGTTCACAGCATGCGTCTTTAGTGTCTAGGGCAGTGGCTATCAACCATTGCTTTAAGCAATGATGGCTATTCGTGTTCCAGTAAACGGCTTTAGTGGAAACAGTAATAATATCTGGCTTATGAAACGCCTGTTAAAACGAGCCAATATTTTTCATTTTAATGCATAAGCTATTACGTAGTTAAAATTCTGTCCTTACCCAGCAACACATTCCAACCTGATACAGGAATCTCTTGACGGGATGAGTCGAATCTCCCTCCCCCAAACAACCCCTATACATGTACGCAGGGCTCTATTCCCCTCTTTCACGAAGTTGGCGTCGAAAGGAGAGCTTGAAACCGGGATTAATTTCACGAGTGTAAGGTAACAAAACGGGCCGTATGATGTGGTCCTAATAACACATGTTGTTAGTGTTATCCTTCCGACTGGTACGTCTATCAAGTCTTATTCCTGCCGACCCCATACTTCCTACACAGCCCCATGGAACGAAGTTTGTATCTGGTTTCAGGTTTTATTCAGATGATTATATTTCTGATATCCGGCTGGAGAGTGAAACAAGGTCTGTCTTTAAAATGAATATTGTTCAACGTGACTTTGATCCGTGGTCTCTTAGCAACACCAGAGGCAAGTTCTCTGGTGTTTTCACAAGGATTTGTAATACAGGTCATCTTGTGAAATTTGTCTTTAACCATCTGCGTTCTGTCTGAGCGCCCAGTTGTGACTGAGAACATATGAATCAGTCTCAGGACAGGTATTCTGATTCGAACCAGATTTCACAGATAATGGTTATTCACTTGTGTTTTGAATAACAATTTAAATGTTCAAACAATTCTGAGAATGTTATTCTTAACTTTGTTGAACGCAAACTGGAGTTAAAATCGCGACCTATATCACCATAATATAATTTTATTGGCTCCAATTTCGCTATTACAATTTCGTCAAGAATTATCAAGTTCCTACTAAACTAGTGAACCTGAAGGTAATCGATAGGTTCTGACGAAGCTCCAATAGCAACATATTGAACTAACAAAGTTACATTCTGGAGATGTAGGTTGCGATTTTATTTACGTTTACAGAACTGTGAAAATGGTTTTTAAAACTATTCCACACACTTTCAGAAACACTCAGAGATAATTTGCAGTAATCTGCTGTAATTGATTACTATTTATTCATCAATGAGCTTTTCAAATGACTTTTCTGAAGTTTATCTGAGGTTTATAAACTGCGTGGTTCATCACATTGATATATGAGGTAAAACTGTTTAGGCTTACATATATAATAAGGTAAAAGACTTACTATTCAAATTACAATCGTATGGCAGATTACAACACAAGTTTTGTTCCTGGATAGTATGTGTTATTTCTTAATTACTTATATGGTAAAAATACAGAAAATGGTCATTATTCCCTTCAAACTTTGCTTTTGTGACCCGAATTATAAAATTTAGAAATAAACCTATTTTCTATGTAAAAACGGGCAAATTTGCACATTTTCATTTATATAAGGTCTGAATAGAACAACCTATGTGTCAAGATTTGCATGTATTTGTACTAAAGTTTCAGAAAAATGTTCAAAAGTGCATAGTTTTTGAGATTTGCTACTAATGTAAATCACTTTCACGTATCAGCCCTCAAATATAGTCTCCCATCATGTTTTCGTTGTACGCTGCCAGGTCACAAAAGCAAAGTTTGAATAGAAAATAGGTTGTTTTTTTCATTTACTTCAGGCATAAGCAATTGTGAAATAACTCTTTCTGTCCAGGAACAAGAAAAGTAAAAATTTCGTCACATTGTGTTATCATACATCTGCTTTGCGTAATAATGAACCGAGAGCGACTTACGTTATTTGTTTATAACAACGATTTGGTCTAATTGTAACTGTGCTAAGTTCCAGTTATAAAACATATTGTATTGTACAATATGTGTATGTATAATGCTTATAAGTACATAACACAGTGTGGAAAGTTGATAATATATTTTACAAGAGGTGGTTTGTTTGTTTTATGGAATTTCGCACAGAGCTTCTCCCTAATTTAGTGGTGTAAGACAAAAGGGAAGGCAGCTAGTCATCATCACCCACCGCCAACTCTTGGGCTACTCTTTTACCAACGAATAGTTGGATTGACCGTCACATTATAACGCCCCCACGGTTGAAAGGGTGAGCATGTTTGGTGTGACCGGGATTCGAACCCGCGACCCTCAGATTACAAGAGGTGGACGTTTAGCTGCTGGTTCCAAAACTGTACCGACAGTCTTTATAACTTAACAAATCGCATGCTATACAACCTGTCATAATGTTTGGAGTTGCTGGACACCAGAGATGTACGGATATTAATCAAGCACTGATTAGGTCAGACAGTTCAGGTTCTTCAACACGTTGGCTGAGCTCCTTCATGCATCTTAATTTCTATACATAATAATGTTATTAGAAAACAAAATAGGAATGTTTTGATTAACGTGTCAGTTTAAGTGCAAAGTATGTCACGAAGTGGGTGTTGATGCGCCTACTTATTTACTGAGACGAGTATCCCTTTTGCACTTCTCTCTTATGCAGGAAGCGCAGACATGTAGAGCGATGGTCATATTACTGCACAAAAAATACTGTCCTTTTTTGTCTTTCATATTCATATTTTGTTATCTCTGCTCCATCTCTTGTTCACTTCACCTTAAGTGACATAGTTAAAACCGAAGATTTATTTTTATGACTTATTATCCGGTTATGTTCATTGACACCGTTTTTTGTAACACTGTCTGAAGGTACAGTTTTATTTTAGTTTGTTTGTTTTGAATTTCGCACAAAGCTACACCAGGGCTATCTGGGCTAACCGTCCCTAATTTAGCAGTGTTAGGCTAGAGAGAAGGCAGTTAGTCAATATCACCAACCGCCAACTCTTGGGCTACTCTTTTATTAACTAGTGAGATTTACCGTCATATTATAACTCCCTCATGGTTGAAAGGGCGAGCATGTTTGGACAACGGGATTCGAACCCGCGACCCTCGGATTACGAATCGAACGCCTTAATTCACCGGGCCACGCTGAGCCCTTCATTTTAGTTATGAGAGCATTTATGTGGAAACGAATTTTTTATCATTTAGGTTTAGCTCTATTCCTTCATTTGCTAAATTTAAATCCAACCCCAGCTCCACTTTTGTTCCATTACTTATTAAACATTAATCCAGAGTTTCACTGATATCTGTCCTGTAACCAATCACCATGTTTTGGATATAATTAACTTGAGTTGACACACTTTTAGAGTTACGTGATAACGATAACAAAGTAACGTGATAAGATATTTAATTACTATAGCGTAATGGGAATACTGACTTTAAGAACAAGCACGTGCACAGGTTCAAAACTCTGTTCGGTATTTGTAAGAACGAAGCACAGAATGGAAAGTGTAGAAATATTTAAACTCAGCCTTATATGAAACAAAGCTTCTGTTCTCATATGTGTGAAAGTATTGAAAGCAACGTGTGTTAAACAACATCTCATACAAAATTCATTTCAAATTGTTTTGGTCTAATGGTGGTATCATGTGTTGCGAAATTATTACAAAATGTCAGATACATCCGTTTATAAAAGTGCTCAGCTGTAGATGAAAAGAAGCCATTGAATAAAGTAATACTGACTGGCATTTCAGCTGAGTTTCTTTCGGTGATTCTTGCCAAAAAGCATGTTTTGCCACCAACTTTTGAACAAACATATATAGATGGCAGCTTTTCTTATTATTGTTGCTGTAATAAAATCATTAACAGTTCGATAGTAAAAGTCAAGTAACATTAAGTTTTCTCTATTCTGATATATTTTATATTTTACTTATTTATCTTAGAGCAAGGCCACATTGGGCTATCTGCTGTGTGGACCGGTGGTGGGGCTCCCAAGTAGCACCGCGGTATGTCTGCGGACTCATACCGTTAAAACCCAGGTTTCGATACCCGTGTTGGGCAGAGCACAGATAGCCCATTGTGTAGCTTTATGCTTAATTCCCAACAAATAAACAAACCACAGCGGGAAATCAAACCCCGGGTTTTAGGGTTGTAAGTTCCGGAGACATTCTGACCATGAAATTGAATTTTTTTAGAAGACTTAGACAAAATAAAAGTCTGGAAGGTTTACTATTAAAACACAGAAGTAATAGAAAACATTAGGAAAGGACAGAATCGGCTTGAAACCAAATATATTTAGGAGAAATGATGAGAGAGTGTATCAGAGCCAGCTTTATTGTCCGCATATAAGCTGACCACAAATATCTCTTGCACCACTACATATGATTCTTTGTTTTCGAAAGTTTAGTTAAAAGAGATAATTCTACTTATTTACGAATCTGAAATCAGCGGTAGTGTCCACCCTTTTAGTTCTGTGGAGTAATGTCGGAAAAATGGCCCCAAAATGGTAGGCAATCGTAAAGTGCAAGTAACCGTAAACATACGAAACATCCTCAGAAGAAAATTACAGAAATAATAAATCAATAAACAACAACTGGTTTATTTATTGTTAAGTGTAAAGCCTCCCAATGGTGTATCTGTGCTGCGCTCACCGCAGGTATTGAAACCCGATTTCTAGTATTATAAGTTTTCAGAGATGTCTTTGAGCCACTGAGGAGGGGGGTAGGCTAGCAATTGTCGAACCTTCCTGTGAGGGCATACAAACGCTCGTGACGAGATTGCTTGATTGTTTGTGATTAAGTACAAAGCTACACAATGGGCTGTCTGTGCTCTGCCCACCACGGGTATCGAAACCTTATTTCTAGCGGTGAAGTCCGTAGACATAGACGGACGAAATGGGGGGGGAGGGCTCATGACGAAGATAAATCGTTCAAGGATATTTTATTTCTAAATCTCGCTAGATATTGTTTTATTTGTTTAAGCTGTTAACACACCACTTCTGGTCTAACTGACTAGCCGTACACTTAACACGCGGGTTCAGAAAGACGTTTAATCTTTCTTGGAGTAAGTTTTACAAATGTTTTCTTTCTCCGCCAGTGGCTTCAAATTGTGCTGCTGTATGTTTATATTCTAAACATAGCATTCTGAACCATTTCCGCCCTCGGGAACAACGACACAGGATACGTTAAAAGAATAGAATTACTAGGTTTCCGGTCGTAAGCAAAATATTTCGCCAAGTGTAAATATATATATATATATCCGCGTAGTTCCGTGTTTACAGACGTTTTAGCTTCTAAGTGTTTGTTTATTTGAACAAACACGGTGTGCTTGTAGTTCGTATATGATTGGTTTTAACTGCGAAGAGAAAGCGCTTAAAGTTTAGCTCAAATATCGTGACTTGTCCAACTGACAGTAAAAATTGTAACTTCATGGTGGGCAGTGCACGGATAACCCTTTGTTCTCAATGACAAACAACAACAAAATAGAATAACAGAAAGTAATAGTGGTGATAGTTTTTAAGGTCATATGAAAAGAATCTATTTTGTCACAAAACCAAAATTTCAACACAGATTTGGCGATGTCAAAATGGCATATATACTAACCTCACTAAGAATTAGGAGTATGATATTTTTTACTAACCCTATTAAGAATTAGACGTATGACATATATACTACCCTCACTAAGAATTAGGAGTATGATATTTTTTACTAACCCTATTAAGAATTAGACGTATGACATATATACTACCCTCACTAAGAATTAGGAGTATGGCATATATACCATCCTCACTAAGAATTAGGAGTATGGCATATATACTATCCTCACTAAGAATTAGGAGTATGACATGTATACTATCCTCACTAAGAATTAGGAGTATGACATGTATACTAACCCAACTAACAATTAGAAATATGAGTTGTATACTAACCCTACTAAGAATTAGGAGTATGACATATATACTAACCCTACTAAGAATCAGAAATATTAGTTGTATACTAACCCTACTAAGAATTAGGAATATGGCATGTATACTAACCCTACCAAGAATTAGGAGTATGACATATATACTATCCTCACTAAGAATTAGGAGTATGGCATATATACTAACCATACTAATAATTAGGAATATGGCATATATACTATCCTCACTAAGAATTAGGAGTATGACATGTATACTAACCCAACTAACAATTAGAAATATGAGTTGTATACTAACCCTACTAAGAATTAGGAGTATGACATATATACTAACCCTACTAAGAATCAGAAATATGAGTTGTATACTAACCCTACTAAGAATTAGGAATATGGCATGTATACTAACCCTACTAAGAATTAGGAATATGGCATATATACTATCCTCACTAAGAATTAGGAGTATGGCATATATACTATCCTCACTAAGAATTAGGAGTATGACATGTATACTATCCTCACTAAGAATTAGGAGTATGACATGTATACTAACCCAACTAACAATTAGAAATATGAGTTGTATACTAACCCTACTAAGAATTAGGAGTATGACAGATATACTAACCCTACTAAGAATCAGAAATATGAGTTGTATACTAACCCTACTAAGAATTAGGAGTATGACATATACACTAACCCTACTAAGAATTAGGAATAGAATTCTGCAAAATTCTGAACATTCTTACTGCTCATGAGCCTCATCGAAATTTCTGAAACTTTTTAGCTCCTCTGCAAATCTCTCTCATCCGTTTTAATTGTTTGTTTTTGTTTAATTCTTGCACAAAGCTACACAAGGGCTATCTGTCTTACCCTTTCCCGATTTAGCAGTGTAAGTCCAGAGGAAAAGCAGCAACTGAGATTGTAGAATTGTAAATCCTAAGACTTACCACTGTTCTACCAAGGGACTTTTCTATAGCAGCCAATCGGATGGTTCTTCAAGTTTATTTCAAGATTCTATCTTAAGTAACAAATGTGAACTCGTTAGTTTGTATGTTAAATAAATACTATCACACTATGTCTTTACTTTTAGAATTATTTATTAATTAATATCAACATTCACTACACCTACAAGGTTTCACGACACCGTTGCTCATCTTTGCTCCTCACAATAAGTTGTTGAGAAGTCGTTAACCTTACAAGAAGAAGTGGAAGATATTCTGTGCCTGGAAAATCGTATACACCATTAATTTTTACCTTTTTGGAATACATCAAGCATTTAGTGTTAATCGCTTATCCAGATAATTTGAAATATGTCAGCAGATCGCAACATCATGCGGAAACGTAATACTCTAAACGATACAAAACCAGAGCCGCAACCTGAGAGGCAAAGTGACATCGTGTCGTGACAGCAATAGTTCCTGTTTCGAAATCACTTCCAGGGCCAGAGAACGCTACTGCGACGCTACTTTGCGTGTATATATAACTACATGTACGTCCGCAGGGCCCCTAATAGTGCTCTGGTTCAAGAGTAAATAAAACCAAAATTAAGAGTAACATTTTTATTTCTTGAGTTGATGTGTCATACTATGGTGTAGCCTACAGAGTGCCTAATTCTTCTTGTGATTCATGACATGTGTACGTTTTTCTCACGTCATGAATGTACAAATGCAACGTTAAGCATTCCTTACGTGATGTCATTTTTCTCTCTATTGACTGACTGACAGACAACATACTATTGTATAGTGTCGAGAAAATAAACCTTTTGTGTACCTCAGAACGGTTAGTATAGATATTAACACTTTCATTGATAAGCACAGAAAAACGTTTCGACCTTCCTAGGTCATCTTCAGACACATTTTTATTTCAAGTGGGTTTCTCGTCATCAAAAAAAAAACCTCCGTGTATCGAAAAGGACAAAAAAACAGTGTAAAACTCTAATAAGGCTATCTTCATAAGACCTAGATAATCAGGAATAAAATATTTGAAATCAAATTTTTCGATGGTTTTATAAGTGTATGGAACATGCAGTTCGTTTAGAAACGATCGAGAGAAACTGTCTATGATTCTAGTGAGAGGGGAACTATGCAAATACGTGAAGATTTATGACCCACGAAAAACATTTGTGACTTATCTAGTGGAACCTAGGAGATTAATACTGAAACAACCGAAATTAAGGTTATGAGATCAGCTAAGTACGATCTGGAGATGGTAAGGAAGTTACAAAATTAAAACCAAGTGCGATATAAGGGAAGCCCGGCATGGCCAAGCGTGTTCAGGCGTGCGACTCGTGATCTGAGGGTCGCGAGTTCGCATCCCCGTTGCGTCAAACATGCTCGCCCTTTCAGCCGTAAGGGCGTTATAATGTGACGGTCAATCTCAATATTCGTTGGTAAAAGAGTAGCCCAAGAGTTGGCGGTAGGTGGTGATGACAAACTGCCTTTCCTCTAGTTAGGACGGCTAGCACAGAGAGCCCTCGTGTAGCTTTTGTGCGAAATTCAAAACAAACAAACAAGCAATCGAGGGAGAATAAGTGCGCTACTAATAGAGCTAAATGTGGGCGTGGCTTAATAAGAATATTGGTGAAGAAGTCAAATGTAGTTTGGGGTTGGTATGTTATTAATGGGTCCAGGCGTGGTCTTAAGTCGGTAAATAGGTTGCTAATAGCCTCAGGTGTGATTTGGAGTTCGTTGTTAACGAAGTCAGGTATGACATGGGTTAATAAACAGATATGATCAACCAATAAACAAATATTGCTTGGTGTTTGTTTAGATGGAAAACCAAGACATCTTTATAGATGTCGCTTAATTTTAATAAGAACTACATGGGATTTGACGAAAAAATAATTTGAAAGAAATGATAAGATACACGAATAACTCTTGACATAAACGTATAAAGTAAGAAAAAAATAAGAACATTAAATATATTGAGGAAAATTAATCTCTTTGCTTAATAGCTAAAAAATATTTTGTTTGTTTTTGTATCCTCGTTAGGAGGCGCTGACGTACATTTCACGAAGCGCAGTTTACAGCATGATATTTGTTAAAAATTATATCATTTCTAAAATATCTGACTACGAAGCCTTCTTTGCGTTTATTTTTCCGATTTTGGAGGTCAGTGTCATTTCATCGTGTGATATCGTTCGCTAATTATACAATTATAATTTGTTGTTCCTTATGTTTTTTTACTCAAAACCATAATACTTATTAACAAATGTTTTGGTGCAGCATGGACAAGTGTATTAAGGCGTTCGTCTCGTAATCCGAGGGTTGCGGGTTCAAATGCCCGTCGCACCTGACATGCTCACCTTTTCATTCGTGGGGGCGTTATAAAATAAGGGGCAATCCCACTATTCGTTGGTAAAGAGTAGCCCAAGAGTTGGCGGTAGGTGGTAATGACTGCCAAATTTAGAAGTTTTGCGCGAAATTCAATTAAACGTAAACCTTAAAAATATTTGTTTGATTCATGCTTTAGTATTAGTAATTCAGCAGATTTTTTAAAGCTAATTAACCCATAAGCCCTTACATTTAATATTACTTACAACTGAGAGAGATATCTGTAAATAGAGCGTGAAGCAAGTAAAGTGTTTTTGTTTTTTTGAATTTCGCGCAAAACTACTCGAAGGCTATCTGCGCTAGCCGTCCCTAATTTAGCAGTGTAAGACTAGAGGGAAGGCAGCTAGTCATCACCACCCACCGTCAACTCTTGGGCTACTCTTTACCAACGAATAGTGGGATTGACCGTCACATTATAAATCCCCAAGGCTCAAAGGGTGAGTGTGTTTGGTGCCAAGGGAATTTGAACCCACGACCCTCAGATTACCAGCCAAACTCCTTAACCCACCTCGCCATGCCGAGTCTTAGAAGCTTTTAGACTCAAATTTCAGCAGAAAAACGTCTTTAATATTTCAGTAAGTTAAAAAACTTATTTCTCAACGTAAAACAAAGTAATTCTTCGTGTTTGATAACACATAATAATGGTTCCTAGTCCTCGAATTAGAAAATAACTCTCTCTTGATCCGATGTTTATAAATCAATACCACTGAATTCATATTCGTTCGTCTATTATTATGATGCACATACAGAGACTGTAACAATGATAACGAGAGATACAAATCCCTTAGATGTATATGTTTAGTTAGCTGTAAACCTCAGCGTCGACCACGTGTATTCCCACGTGTGCTCAGAAAATCAAAGTCGGATTCTTTTTCTTTTCTTTTAGGTGTCAAAACAACACAACCGAGTGGCACTGACACCATGTTACAGTCGAAACAAGTACAAAATAAAAACGTGGTATCGAGAAGTGGAGGCAAGGTTCCAGTGGTCTGAACGTGGCAACATAATTACACGTTTTCATAGACTCTCGTCTTTCTTCTCTTTGTTACGAACTTCCGAGCACGGTTGAGTTCAAAGTTCTTTAGAAACGTACCGCCGATAACTATCAAAGTTGCAAGAATAATTAGTTTCCAATCTATGTTTTCGCTTAGTGGCTACGCTACTAGCAAACCATACAAAACGTGGAAAAATATTTCGATCCAATACAAATTGAGTATTAAAAAAAACTAAACAAATACAAATGACTATTACATAAACGAATACATGTCTGTGTGTGGGGGGGGGTTGTCATGTTGTATTAAGATTTTTAACTCTAACTTACATACGAAATGTAATGATTCTTCAGTAACTAGCTATAGTAGGTTTTCTTATGAAGCACGTAAACACACATACAAAAATAAAACTGTAAACAATAAATGACACAGCAGATTTATTTACACGAAGCTTTAAGGAGGGAAGCGTACGAAGCGGCGAATACTAAAACTTTAATATCCTCCACCTTTGTTTATAGGTGGCTAGTGAACGTTTTTAACAATTAAGAACTCGAAAACGAATCCTGTTTAGTTCTAGTTTTATTCTCTGAAGAAGTGTCTATATTATCGTAAATCTTTAAGAGTTCTTGACGCTTTGCGAGGATTGTAACGCTCAACTATACACACATAAGTGTTGGAAGCTTATCTGAAGAAAATAATTTAAGATCTCTCAGTGAGAGAGAGAAAAAACAAAATAAAAAAACACCAATAAACACTTACCTCCATTCCTTCCAGTGGTTCAACAGAAAGTCTAAGGGGTTATAACTCTTTAAACTGGGTTCTATACCCGTGGCAGGCACAGCACAGATAGTCAGTCCAATGTGTACTTACAACGACACGATCAAAACAAATGCCACAGAGTCAAGTAATGGAAAGTTCAGTTTCTACAAATGGTATTTTGTTCTAAGCACTCAGAACGTGGCACAGGTCTTTGATAGACGACAATAACCCTAAAATAACGTTTCTCCTTTGTTTAAGAAATGTAAATGGTTTGAAGTGCCATGTTAGTTCAGCCAATAAAAACAGTTCTTAGTTAAAAACATATATTTTTATATATATTTGTTTTAGAAACATACACAAAAGATACAAATTACTTAATACAAATAAACAACTGGATATCGACTGATAGGTTCAGCCGATTCTTGTTACTTACTCTCTATGAGATGGTAACCAATACAAAATCGGAAACTCCTCACGAGGTCCGCAGACTTACAACACTTGAAATCGCGTTTCAATTCCTGTGGTAAATAGAGCACAGAGAGCCCATTGTGTAGCTTTAAGTTTAATTACAAACAAACGATTATAGTTCATGCACAACCCATTAAGAAGTCTAGCATGGCCAGATGGTTAGGGACTCTTGACTCGCAATCTTGGGGTCACAGGTTAAGAACTCCTTTCCACCGAACATTCTCACCCTTTTGTCCCACGGTGTGACAACAGCAAATTTTCGGACTTACAACGATAAAATCAGGGATTTGAATCCCATCGGTAGACACAGCAGATAGTCCAATGTTGTTTTGCTGTAACAACAACAACAACAAAACACGCTCGTCAAGAGAAACGGGATACCTTTATTCGCTTTATAAAATACAAGTAAAAATACACAAAACCTCTCAACACTTGTTATTTTCTCCCCATGTCTTTATTAACTGTAGAATGTGTTTAACACAATGGCCATAGAAGTGATCAAAACACTTACCGTAAGTAAGGTTCCCTGTATGTGTTATAAAAAATGTGAGTGGTCTTAACAGAGCAGACGTACACTGACAGAATTGTACACGGTTGAAGGTTTTTAACCCCCATTATGGAGATACAACGTCTTAGTTTACGTTGAAATAATTTATCGTGAAGTCGTTTTCGATTTTTACTGGTTGTGAATACGTCTTTGCATGTATACGTGTATCACGTTTACTATCGTGAAGACATCTGTTTAATCTTTATAAACAAGCTTTTATTAAAAAAATCAGCTTCCGTATGTACGTTTGTTTTCAGCTTTCATACTTCTGGCTAATCAGATGACCACCTGAGATCCGAATCTTGTCGGTCCTCGTGAGAATTATTACAATCGACATGTACGTGTTTGCCTTATTAACACTACATTTATATGCGTGTAGTTAACTCTTCTCTGGAACGCTTGTCGGACTTACAACATGAGCTGTGTCTTCTCTCTTATCTTGGCAATAATTTGCAATTAAAAACAGCCATTCAATATTGTAAAATGCCACAATACATTTTGTTGTATCTTGATAATTCAGAGTGGCCTATCTACCATTACTTACTTTCAACACTTTTAAATTTCCTTATACGGTTCACTAAACGATTGTTTTATCTTTGTGGAACCTTTCTATCCCAAAGGTAGTGAAAGGAAATGAAGTCTTATGGCTTTTTTCCTTGACTTTAATTAGCGTAGAAAACACAAATATTTTGTAACATTTGGGTTTGAGTATACTTGTTTATTTGTTTGTTAAGCACAAAGCTACACAATGAGCAATCTCCGCTGCTCTTATCACGGACATCAAAACTAGATTTTTAATGGGTAAGCCTTCATATCACCACTGAACCACTAGGAGGCGTTCTATGTATTTAGACTTGCCACTAGGGAAAGCTTGAATAATATAACGTTTCTTGTTGTGTTTGTTCTAAACTCAAGCATATCACCCTTTTAGTAAGTTATAATACTTTTATTTTGTACAAATTGTTTGTCGGTTGTTTTTTTTCGACAAAATTATGCAGTGAGCTGGTTACACTCTGTCCATCAGGAAGAATGAAAAACCAAATTTCAGTGAAACAAGAAAAGTACTTATATACATCAGGTGCTTAAATTTGTTTGTTTTTTTCCTTTGGAAGTGTCGATTTGAAGACATGAGTTGGTATTATAAATGCAGTTTGTCAGGATTATGTTACTACTATTTTATACACACACAATGTGATTTTAAGACAAATTTGAAAGAATATGTTTTCTCTTTCGGGAAAAAAATACAAGTTGTTTGTCACATAGTCATCTTGTTTTTCTACGTATGAACAATACTTACAAATAGGATATTACTTTCAAGTACGTGAAATAAGTTGTTTGTTACATAGTTATCTGGTTTTATTACGTATAAACAATATTTACAAATAGGATATTACTTTAAGTACGTGAAATGATAATGACTTATTTACACTACAATATAAGCCATTGACCATTACTCTCTGCTAAAATGTTTTGTAATCAGTAAGTTAAAAAAACATAAATATATTACACAAAGTCTCTTCACTGATATAAAAGTGTACATTTTACTTGAAATTACATGATTTACCAGCAAAAACCTTTTGCTTTTATTTCCAATCCTACCTCGCTGAAATGTAGCGCAGTAAAACTATTAAATTTTATTTTATAAAAATCCAATGAAGATGTTCAAAATATGTACATTTCAAACTACTTTTCTAAACGTCTCAGTCCTCTAAATACCTTGAAATATTTTTACTGATGTAGTTCGACCTAACCCAAGGATATGCTTGTTTGTTTTTGAATTTCGCGCACAGCTACTCGAGGGTTATCTGTGCTAGCCGTCCCTAATTTAGCAGTGTGAGACTCAAGTGATGACTAGCTGCTTTCCCTGATGAGGGCAGCTAGTCATCACCGCCCACCGCCAACTCTTAGGCTACACTTGGCCGTCATATTATAATACTCCCATGACAGAAAGGACAAGCACGTTTGATGTGACGAGGATTCGAACCCGCGACCCTCAGATTAAGAGTCGAACGCCTTAATCCGCCTGGCCATGCTGGGCCCCTAACCCAACCAAGGAAAGGGCATCTTGTTATTACCAAACATCTAATACATTTTTTTTTAGAGAAACGTTGCTGGTAGGTTAAAGATAAACCTTTGGGCTTACAACAAAAGATCTGGGTGTCGGTTCTCAGCGGTTGCTATAGCACAGATAGCTGACAACAAGGAAAAACAACATTATCTCTCAATGAAAGGCACACTTTTTTTTACCTGATATTTCGCTTAATAAGATATTTTCAGGAAAACATACTGTTATAAGACAGTAAAAAATAAAGTTAACAATGAAAATCGATTATCATGAAAAACACAAATGTCTCGTTATAAACATACATGTAATGTATGAAATCTGACAGATGAGCGTGCGATTGCTACAATACAGAAATTATGCAGATATTTATTAATAATTACTGTCAATAAAATGAGAGTTAAAGTTTCGTTTCTGATAATTCCAGTAAAATAATTGTGGATAAAATTACATAAGCTACGAGTAGTTTCCCTTCTGGGTTCCGTTTAGCAGAACTAAAATAACTCACTTCTGATAATTCTATGAAAATAATTGTGGATAAAATTACATAAACTACGAGTAGGTTCCCTTCTGGTTTCCGTTTAGCAGAACTAAAATAACTCACTTCTTCTGATCAGATTAGTCTGATTAAATGAAGAACGACATTGTCGAATAGACTTTAGTAAACAGAAGCGGTTTTTCAACAACCAGAAGTACACAACTTCTCTATTGTAATTCTCTGTTGCAGTTTCTAGAATATCAGTTGAATAAGACAGCTGAAATAGATATTTACCCAGAGGGCAATTGGCGCATATATTGTACACTGCCTTGTTTCATTATGTAGCCCCGTTCGTGAGCTGTCGTGACAAATAGGATTTCACGCTAAACTGGCTAATCACGAATAAACCTTAAGTGAAAATAACGTTGTTATGGGTTGAATGATACTTAATGTTCTTATAGTCTCTCTTTCCAGTGCCTTAAGAGGATTAAGTCTTGTTAGCATCAACTCTGAACAAATCCTGTCGTAATGCAAACCCATGCTTTCTGCAGTGTTGTTTATTATGAAATGATAAACCTTATATCCGTAATCCGCGGCATAAATTCTTGGTCAACTAACACGAAAGATAACAAATACAAGTTTTCAAAGCTTGATTTATTGCCCGATACGAGGGAGAAAACATGAGAGACCGTGCAGATATATTGGCCAGTTTGTAAATTTATCTTATCAATGAGTTAGGTTTGCGTTAGCTTATATAAGGCTGGTCTATAATTTGTTCTGAATGTTTTTGGATAAATTATGCTATAAATATCTTGACACCCTTAAGTGTGTCTCTGTATATAACAGAGATATCATTCGAGCGTACAAATATAATGTATTTTAATACAGTGTTCCCTCGTGTATCGCGGTAGATGCGTTCCAAAACCCCTCGCGAAAGGAGATTTTCCGCGAAGTGGGATCGCCGATTTTTACGTATATATTTATGTGCATTTAGATTATTAAAACTCTCCCTGTACAACTATTTAACCTTCCCATTACAATACTGTTCATTACTACTGAAATAATAAGAACAATTATTAAGATATTAAGCCTTAAAATTAAAAATTACATATCTTCAGCAGGTGGTGTCTTTTCGGGAGACACCACTTCCTCTTCTGTGGAAGGTGAATCGGCAATTTCTTCGTCGGTCGTTACAACTTCAGGAACAGTACTTGCCACCGGTACCCTTTCTTTGTTGCTCAGATGGAAAAACATTGTTATTGGCAGTTGTTTTCTCTGCCTCTTTAGCCTATCGAAAATCATTTGATAAGGAGTCATCAGTTCTTCTATTTTATTGCAAAATTGTACTGATCGAACCATATCGTTGTCCCATTCCTGTGAGCACTCCTTCACTTCGTTAATTAGTTTCATTAGTTTACCTAACCGCTCTAACGACCATCCACTTTACTCGATTGTTTCCTCAGCTTCTTACTTTCGGTGTTTCCTCTTCGTCATCTTCCTTGGCAGCAGACTTCGTCAGTGCTTCTAAGTCTTGGTCGGCGAGTGGTTCGGATTTTAAGTCAGTCAGTTCATCTACGTCTTCCTTCGTCATATCGTCAAATCCTTTACCTTTGATTAACGAAGCTAATTGCACAGCTTTTTGAACAGCCGAGTGTTGGATTTCTTCAGGCGTGAATCCCTTGTCGTCGTGCACAACCTCAGGCCACAACTTCTTCCAGCTTGCATTAACGGTGCAGGGCTTCATCTCTTGCAATGCCTTATGAACATTTTGAAGACATGTAGCAATGGTGAAAGACAATCAAAATGGGTAGCTGTCATTGGCCGTCTTGCATATCGCTACGCCATGAAGCTGATCTCGCGTAGCCTTCGCAGACGCACAATGCGTACATCTATAGCTTTTCCAGTTGGTTCTGTTTCCATTTTTACGCTGTTATAAACTCAAATATATGATTATATCTCAAAATATACCTGTTTTTTTTCTTTACACTATTAATTATATTTATTTTTAATATTTTAATGGTATTTAATGCTATATTTTAGATTTAATGTTCATTATTTTATATATATATGTGGGGGTCGGCCGAGCCCGCGAAGTGGCGAGGGAACACTGTAATGCTTTCGTCTTGGTTTCGACTAGAAACATCCTAATCCCGGTCATACCAAACATGCTCGCCCTTTTTAGCTGTGGGGGCGTTATAATTCACGGTCAATCCCACTATTCGTTGGTAAAAGAGTAGCCCAAGAGTTGGCGGTGGATGGTTATGAATAGCTACCTTCCCTCTAGTCTTACGCTGCTAAATTAAGGACGGCTAGCGCAGATAGCCCTCAAACAGCTTTGCATGAAATTAAAAAAACACCCTAGTGGTGAATCCATAAATTATTACACATGGTCTGTAATTTCTTGCACTTTGAAGCTGTGGGAGAGCTTTAAGAGTAACAAACAATTCTGTCTTTCAACTTAGGAAGAAAAGATGACGGCGTGTGCTGCTATGTATCCGTCTACCCTCCGTGTGTGGTCTCTCAGATAAATCCAAGAACGGTTACGCGCATATATCCTTTGGTAAGTTTGTGTGTAACTTCGTAACAAATGAACTTGTAAATTTTACCCGAGATAACTGGGTACCTTTTTACTAAGTCTATTTTGTATTCACTTGTTGCAAGACTATTACGTCTCTCTCTTATTTTTTTAATGAAAACTCAGTTATTTGAAAGTCATAAAGTATGGCGTGTAATACCTTAACCTTGTTGTAACGACCATGTTGTATAACACTATGTCGCTATGTTCAGTGAAAGGTACTCAAACAAACCAGCCTGCCCAAGAAACACGATAAAGAACAAGAAACAGAATCCATAATATGTTTAACTTTTCCAGGGTATTTACCAGAATTCGGAGTGAGGAGGCCGTTGACAGCACAATGACGTGTTGTTGACCAGCTGACGTGGTTCTAATATTGCTCAGCATTAATTCACTGTTGATTTTCAATTAACGGTTTTGTTTAACACTGTTCATCTGTGTGGAGGATGGACAGTAGAGTGAGTGACTGCACTTGTCGCTTAGCATCTATTGATTTCTCCACCAGGTGTCTATCCCAGCTGTTGAGTTTCGACAACAGCACAAGCACTAAATATATCATGTTTGAACAACTTGAGGTTTTACCTCAAAATTAAAGTTGACGTCAATACTTAGTTATCTACTATGAAGAGTTTGATTTTCAGTTTGTTGTTTGTTTGCAATTAAGGACAAGTCTACACAACGAGTTTTTCTGTACTTCTCCCACCAGGGGTATGGAGACAAGGGTGTCTTTTAATCGGCGTTAATAAGCTGAGCCACTGGAGTGAGAAGATCGGGAGCTTTATTTTCGGTTAAGTTTAAAAACCAACATCATAACAACACGCATGTCCATAGTACTGCAACAGAAACACAACATTTTATTTTTTTACTTCTAAGTATTTGATAATAAGTTATCGGTTGAATATGTCTATGGTAAAATGTTTCGTAAACACCAATAACGTGTAAGTTAACTATAATATTTTCTTGATGTTGATAAACGCAACTGCGAAGACAGGATTATCGAAACTTGGGGTAAACTTCTCCATGTGATAATTTATCCTTTATCAATTATGGAGAAGAATAGAAACTTTTATTGTTTATTATTGACATACATTTTGTTATTGTTGTTTGTTTTTATATGTTTAAGATCTCAAGCAGTGTGGTTCGGACGTGGCCTACTAGTGAGCATGCTCTGATTGTGAATACGTGGATTCCTGGTTCGCATCTCAACGCCTCAAAATCGTGCTAAACATTTTGGGATCGTGGATATGCTGTGAGAGGAATGATCAAATCCAACTATTTGCCCATACAAGAGTTGATCGTGGATCATGTTCACTGTCTGCCTTTCTTCTAAATATCGGCATGGCCAGTGAATATGCACTCAACTCGTAATCTGAGGGTCGTGGGTTTGAATCTCCTTCACACCATACATGCACGCCCTTTCACCCGTAGGGGAGTTATAATCTCACGATCAATCCTGCTATTCATGGGTAGAAGAGTAGCCCAAGAGTTAGCGATGGGTGGTGATCACTAGCTGCCTTCCCTCTTGTCTTACATTGCCAAATTACGGACGGCTAGCACAAATAGCCCTCGAGAAGCTTTGCACGAAATTCAAAACAAAACAAACCACTATTGTAGCCTATTGTATAGCTTTGTATTAACAACAGCCAAACTGTATATATGTAACGCATAGAAGAAGTAAAGCGTATGTTTGATGCACATGTTAGAATTGTTTGTTTCTGGATTTACAGTCACGATAATCGTCAGGTTCTTTCCATTTGCTCTGTCAGTCGGTGACAAATTCCTGACGTCCACCTTAATGGTTTACTTTTATTCGGTCATTTCCATAAGTTAAACCATCCTGAGTTTGTTTTTTGTTATTGCTTTTTGTTTATTTTGTACAGGAAATCCAGAGAAGCCCAACATGGGGTAAAAAAATCTTGACTTCAGGCAGGAAAGTGAAACCGAAAATGTTAAAATACGTATATATATATATGTGTGTGTACTAGATGGAGATATGTAAATGTATGATTAATGAAAGATTATTTAAGAACATGAAAAAGTTCCTCTCCTTTTATGCAATTGTAAAAAAATGCAAAAACAGAACTGGAAAACAAAGAATTTGAAATCGCAAATTTACCATGGACCAATCAAACCTTTACGCCAAATTTGGTCAAGGTGCATCAAAATAGGGACAAAGTAGTTACATGGACACACAACAGAGTTATTATGTTTATGTAGATATTGTGGTCACTCTTCTTATTTCAAATTATGTCAGATAATTTCATCATTTATAAACACTAACAAATTAACAATTCTGCCTTGTCACTCAATACACTGGTTTAAATCTAATGCACTTGTTAAGCGAATCTAAATATTTGGTCGTATTATGTGTGGGCCTCATGCTAGTACAATAGTAAGTCTACGGATTTGCAACGTCAAAATCAGGGTTTCGATTCCCCTCGGTGGGCTCATCAGATAGCCCAATGTGGCTTTGCTATAAGAAAACGCACCCTTTCACGTGGAAACGGATCAAATATCTTATGTCAATAATATTGTGTTCTCGAACGTATCATTTGCTTTTAGACCCATTTCTGTCTAAAAAAAAATGTAATTATTAGCGCGAAGCTTAGTTTTGTGTTATGTATATTGATGTCACTATCACATTATCACTACGAACCCTTAATGCCATAAAATGTTTATTGTACTGATTCTATAGAGTTCCGTGTAACTCCGATGAAATGTATGTCTATAAGTTATTTACAGTTCATCAAATAATTTCCCCTTCGTGTTTCAGACGCATCACACATAATCCTTTATGTCGAATGTTCGAATGAAACCGTGTTGTGTATAACATGCGATCAATTCACTTCAATGGACGGATTCATGCAGTCATTCTGTCACGTCACGAGAGAGACGCGTAATCGCGTGAGACGTCGCCAAACTGTCGCAGCGGTGTCTTAAGATCCCAAAGACAGCGAATTCTTCACATGGCTAAGGCCGTGGATTTTGTCTTTTCGTTTACTGGCTCACAGGGTCATATTTTCTGAGGAGATGAATGTACTTGTAGAGCCTTAGTTTGACAGTCGTCTTTCCCTGTGATAACGACTTGGAAGTGTTTCGTATTCGTCAACGGTCTTATGACCTGTCGCATAAATATCAAAAAGTTCACTTGGTCAGCTAACGTTGTACCACGTGACAAAGTTCATAATGAGCATGCACGAATTTGAGTGACGTCAAACGAAACACAGGGTTAAGTTAATCATTGAAGAAAGCGCAAAAATTGTGCGAAACGGCTTTGGAAGTCGGGACTTGGCAAGAAATTCTGTATTTCGAATAAAGAGGGGTTATAGGAGGTCTGTGCTTTGAAGATCAAGGAGATACCGAAAAGTTTGCCTGTTGCAGGTTGTCCCGAAATTTACATGTATGATACCTGGGGGCTGGGAAGAACCATATTTTTTTTAGCCTTCTCTTCGAGTCTTTAGCAATGTAAGACTAGGGAATGCAGCTAGCCATTATCACCCACCGCCATCACTTGGGTTACTCTTTTACTAACGAATAGTGGGATTGACCGACACATTATAACGCCCCCACGGCTGAAAGGGTGAGCATGTTTGATGTGACGGGGATTCAAACTCGCGATCCTTGAATTACGAGCCAAGTGCCTTAACCACCTGGCCATGCCGGGCCTACACTAACAGGTGCAAAAAACAAAACAAAAACGAACTGAGACTACGTCAGTTCTCACACACGATAAAGCACTTGTCAAACTACAGTGTGTGTTCTTTAGAACTATCAACACAAGATTCTCCATGGATCCAGGTCTAGCAAAATTATGGACGGCTAGCGCAGACAGCCCTCGTGTAGCTCTGCGTGAAAATTCAACGATAAACCTTAAGTCAAATGTACTTCTGAAGTGAATTCGAGATTTATTGTTGAACGTTAAAATGTTAATAGTATTTGTGTTGAAAAAGAAATTTAAACAAACTCACAAAATTAGTTATGTGTGTAAAATACACGGGTAAAAATCTTATTAATCTCAAAAATGTAACAATACGGCACAACAAAAACGTGAACCCGAAACTGATAATTTATTTTTGAAAATAAACAGAAAGATATAGCTCTATATTTCTTACAAACTGTTAGGGTGTCATATTCGCAGTCTGCGGCTCTCGAACTCGAATTTAGCAAATAACGTTCGAGTAGCTTTACATGAAATTGAGAAATAGACAATGACCAACTCTTGAATACTTCAAAGGTCATATCACATATAAAAAATGTGATGTAATAATATAAAACCCAAGGGTATCCATTCTATTACTCATTAGAGACTGACATATGCCAAATTAACCAGGAATTATTCGGGAATTGTATGGAGTAACACAGGTAATCGTCGCTATAGGCTTCATATAAGAAGTACACATGATAAAAATTTTGAGGGATTGTATGTGTGCTTTCTTATGGCAAAGCAACGTCGAGTTATCTGCTGTGTCTACCATCGAGTGACAATCTGATAGAAAATCAAAGGGCTTGTGTTTTGTTTAAAAATATTAAAGAATAATTTTACGGAATTTGAAAACCGTTGAAATAATAAAACAAATGTTGATATGAGAAACATTTTATCTTACCTAAAACAGAAAACAAACAAACTAATATATATCTGTAAGTTGAATATTTTAATTTTTTTTTATTCAACACGAATAACCAGACTAAAATACACGAGCTTATTTAGTTGTTGTAGAAAAGAAAACAAATCTTTATCATAAAGAAAAGTGTTATTAGATAAAATGTGTGTTTTTCTTACATCAAATCCACATCGGCATATCTGCTGTGTTCACCGGGGTGAAACGAACCCCCGATTTACAGTATACTTATTACAGCTGTTCCAGCGAACTGTGTCAGCTAAACCATAATGTGTAAAAAACAATGTTTAAAACAAGAAGAAAAAAAACTAATGTTCCAAAAATGTCTGATAAATACAAGATACGTTTTTGGATGTTGTAAGAAAAAAAAAAATTGATAAAGTCGGTGTTGATCTGATGAGGAAAACAAAAAAAAGAGAAAAGTTTCAGATTATTACAGAAAATAATTGATAAATTCAATGTTATCCTGATAACAAAAAGACACGTTTCGTATGTTGCATGAAAATAATTGATAAATTCATTGTTATCCTGATAACAAAAAGACACGTTTCGTATGTTGCATGAAAATAATTGATAAATTCATTGTTATCCTGATAACAAAAAGACACGTTTCGTATGTTGCATGAAAATAATTGATAAATTCAATGTTATCCTGATCACAAAAAGACACGTTTCGTATGTTGCATGAAAATAATTGATAAATTCAATGTTATCCTGATCACAAAAAGACACGTTTCCTATGTTGCATGAAAATAATTAATGAAGTCAGTGTTAACTCTTTAATTACTCTATAACTGTATAAGTAAGTTGGTTTGAGACTCAAATTGGAAAAATATCAAAGTCGTTTCTTGGATTATGAACTGATATAAATCAACTATTGCATTATTGTTGAAAAGCATTCGATTTTATTTTTGTTTGTTTGCTTGTTTTTTTGTATTTGTAAAGAAAGCGTTGGTAATAAGGCGTGAAATATGATATGAGAGTTGGACAAATGAGATAGCACGAGAAACGATGAATATGTTCCGGATGTACGTGTAGCGTTAACTGAATGTTATATTTTAGGTCTTTCTTTGTTAAAATTACAAAACCAATTGCAACATTTCCATATCGTTTTAAGTAAGCTCTTTCTTCGACAATTAAAACGTCCCGTCTTTTCTGAATCAAAGCAGATATCGGTGTTGTTAAAATACACAAACAATATTTTCTTATTTTCTACCTGTTGAATGTACAATTCCCAAAGGTGTCAATTGTCTCGGTTCAATGAAGTGAAAATTTTTCTGCACGCCATCTTTTGTCGAACGTAAGCAGTCAGTCGGAAAGTCTATTAATTAGAAAGTGGTGGGAACTTGTTAACGAGCTGTGACTGGCACAATTAGATGTATTCACCTGTAAGTAAAGTAAGAGACTTATCAGTTCGGACACAATACGCCCTCTTTCCTTGTGTATGCATACAAACCTACACACACACAAGTATCTACTTAATTTCTATTTGATCTTTCGTTTTCCCTCGGTGGACACAGCGAATAGCCCAATGTGGCATTGCGAAAAGAAAATACACGCACTCACTATTTGATATCCTAGTTTACTGTCTTATTATTCATCCATGTTTGTTTGTTTTTGGACTACTTTGAATTTATTCTTGCTTCTTTGTAGTTAAGCACAAAATTACGCGATGGGCTATCTCTACTGCGCCCATCACGAATTTAAGCCACTTTTTAGTGCTCTAGGCCCGCAAACGTGTCGCTGAGTCCTGGAAAACATTATATTTAATAAACGAGATTCTCTTAACAGAGAAGGCTATTAAATTTAAAAACTATAACCTTGGTACTTTACTAATAAGTGGTAGGGGTTTTAGATTTCTTTCTTTAGTGAGTGTTACTAGCACAATAATGAATTTATTGTATTTGGATTTGTTATGATAAACATTGCAAGTTTGAACTTCATTGTCAGCTATCGCTTTAGTTGAGTCTATATATCCTGGTGCTGGTGTTTTATATGACTATAAAATATACATCTATGTACAGAATGCATTGGCCAAATACACGAAAAAGTAATTAAAAATGGACACTTTTTTGAACCTAGTGAATTCACTACGTGTTAAGCGGGGAAGAGACCACGCGCTCGCTCTGTTTTCCAGGTTCGTGTGAGTCCTCGCCTATCCGTCCAACCATGTAATACTTACAATAACACAGGGAGATACAAAAAGGTGGTTTTTTCTTAGATAAATGGAATACAGTACCCAATAAGGGATTATAATTTTCCAAAGTATGCTATTTTTTCAGGATCTCTGTAAACACTAACAACCAAAATTTACTGAAAAAAAACACTACAACAAACACTGTAAATATTTTTTTTCCAAATCATTGCATACATTCAAACACAGACAGTATTACGCGTGAGAAATGAGGAACTTACCGTGACCTGGTTACTATAATTACATATTTATCCTGATATCAAACTGCTAAACAATTTGATCCCATTAACTAATGCTTCAACAGAATACTGAAATGCCATTTCAATTTTATGAAGGTCGGTTTTAAATAGGTGCATAGGACTGAAATGGTTAGTTATCTGATATCATATAAACAAAGTAAACACAAAGCTTTATATACATTCATATTTAAGAGAATACTGTAGCGTTGTCAAACCAACAGTCCAAATCAGTATTAAATCGTTGTGCGCCACTTAAATAAATCAGATTCAGTCCAGATCTTTTCATCCTATTACATTTTCTGCTTCTTCTCACTATCGAGATTTTGGTCTTTCTTGACCAGAGTGAATCAGGCTTACTGGAATTTCTTCAATAAGTTAATTATTGGTTTCTCGTATTTTCCACAATGCCATTCGAGTGCCATCTGCGCTGGCTGTCTTTACTTGCTTATGAGCAAAGACGTATTAAGCTATCTACTGTGTCCACCGCGGGAATCAAACCATGAATTTAATTTTTGTAGATCAGTAAACTCACCGCTTTGTTTTCGGGATACTGCTGGCTGCCTCTGATTTTGAGTGATAGTTGGGGGGTACTGCTGGCTACCTCTGATTTTGAGTGATAGTTGGGGGGTACTGCTGGCTGCCTCTGATTTTAAGTGATAGTTGGGGGGTACTGCTGGCTACCTCTGATTTTGAGTGATAGTTGGGGGGTACTGCTGGCTCCCTCTGATTTTGAGTGATAGATGGGGAGCACTGCTGGCTCCCTCTGATTTTGAGTGATAGTTGGGATACTGCTGGTTACCTCTGATTTTGAGTGATAGTTGGGGGTACTGCTGGCTACCTCTGATTTTAAGTCAGAGTTGGGGTACTGCTGACTGCCTCTGATTTTGAGTGATAGTTGGGGGGTACTGCTAACTGCCTCTGATTTTGAGTGATAGTTGGGGGTACTGCTGGCTACCTCTGATTTTAAGTCAGAGTTGGGGGTACTGCTGACTGCCTCTGATTTTGAGTGATAGTTTGGTAAGAAGCAGTTACTCAAAACTACTCACTGCTAACTCTGTGGCTACCATAACTGGAAAGTAGGATTTGACCTACACTCATTATTCATCCATTGCCCCAAAATATGGAGAACTCATTCTCTTGATGATAATAAAATATAAACCACAGACGTCAGTTGGACAGTCCAGAACGTAAAATCTACAAACATTAACTTACAATATATCATACGATCTACATAATATTCGCTATTGCATTAACAACTTATCATCCACAGATATGCTTTGCAAACACAAAGCTTAAACTGATTTTTTTTGGAAAAGGAAAAGAAAGGTTACCACCTGGAGGAGTCACCTGTTTTAACCACTCTCACTTCTGTACAGTAGTGTGTTGTGTGCGTCAGTAGACACTACAACTGCATCATTTAAAGACGGAATTTGTATTGTCGTGACATCAGTAAGACATGCGCATATAATGAATCACGAGAAAAATTATACACTCTGTATCTTTTAGATGCATATTGTCCAACGGTTAGCTAACCTGAATGTGAATATAAAGTTTAGTGTTTCATGTTTCATTAAAAAAAGAAACAAAAACGCTATGTAATTTTGGGATGTGAGTGTGTTATAACAGTAACAGCTAATTCCCACTCTTAGCTCTGACAATCCTAGTCCAGGAGTTGGCGGCGGGTGGTACTGAACAGCTTACTGTAGTGATAGACTAAAAAAAGTCAACTAGTCAAACGAACTGTTAAAGAAGATAATATCTCGTGTAGCCTTGCGCGCAATTCAGTTTATAAACAGAAGTCGAAGACATTTTTAAAATTTTAATTTATTTTGTTACATTCCAGTCAGTACTCAAGTACTGCACTCAAGAAGCTTGAAATCACGAGATTACTTAGAATGCAGAGATGCCAACTATTACAAATGACTGATCGTAATGATTGTAGACAGAGTCCTTTATCATTTGCGGCTACCTGGCCTGACCAATGTCTCTAAGCCGTAGTTTTGGTTTTAGTACAGCCATATTTTCGCTATATCAGAGTCTGGGAACATTTTTCTGAATAGATGATCCTGCATGATCGGCTGAAGCTTGGAGTAAATTATGAGCAATGACGAATTGCGAGAACATCACTTCCGCATTTATGGTTTCATATTCTGAATTCTACTCATAAATGTCGTTACCTGCATCGTTTATCCCGCCATGCGCATCAGAAAAATCGATGTGACGAAACTGTGCAAAACCCATGAATGTCACTGACTTTTGATGCAATGACTGAATATTTTGCACTATACTCTTTCTTAAATTTTTGATTCACAGTTTTAGTCCTTTCAGATTTGCCAAAAACAAAACAAGATGGAATAAAAGAGGCCTCGTTCACCATATTGTCTTGTTTCTGGCAAATCTGAAAGGACTAAAACCATCTACGCCAGCGCTGATTTGCTGACAAGCACTGATGACGTTACTATGGATTCCCCCCCACGTACCCAGTATGGAAAAGCACCGCACTCAAACTATTGGTAGACGTCGGAGATAATATAATAGAAATAAATGTCATAATAAGCTCTGGTTGCTAACAACCATAACTCCCATTCAACCGTCGCATACCTCAACTAGCTGGAGAATGAAGCGAGTACTTCTCCTATTCCACACACACACACACATATATATATTACGACATGCCAGTAAAGTCGCATATAGATTTATGTACGTTAAAGCTGTTAAAAACTAGCTTTGTAAACTAGGGATTACGGAAAGCATGCAGGAAAGAGTGGGAGGTAAGCTAACGACAAAGTCTTTTGAAATAGAAAGTACGCTGCAGACTATTGTCACAGTGCACAGCCTTCACGTAGCGCATGTGTTGATATAGAATATAAAAATAAAGTAGTTTACATTCCACAAATTCAACCTCAGAATTTGTGTAATGTGTCAAGTCACGCACTAAAAATATGTAAAAGCAAAATGCCTGTATTTTCTCTATTATTTCTCGTTACGATTTATTCTATAATTATTCCGTCTAAGCGTGTCACTATATATTAGTATGGAACAAAGCCTTGGATCCATGGTTTTAGTTTAGTTTGTTTTGAATTTCGCGCAAAGCTACACGAGGGTTATCTGTGCTAGCCGTACCTAAATTAGTAGTGTAAGACTATAAAGAAGACAGCGACTCATCACCACCCACCGCCAACTCTTGGGCTACTCTTTTACCAACAACTAGTTGGATTGATCATCACTTTATAACGCCCCCACGGCTGAGGAGGCGAGCACATGTTTGGTGTGACGGGAATTCGAGCCAACAACTCGTAGATTGCGAGCAGAGCGCCCTAAACAGTTTTCGTTTCATTATTATTATTGGTAGTATTACTTCACGACCTCAGTTACTATTTTATGAATCGTCCTCAGGAATTTCAAGAGACAATATTTTATGTCATGTTTGGACATGTCTGTACATATCACGTATCACATAAAATCACCTTAAGTCACAGTTGTTGTTTCTTGTTGGGTTTTTTTTTTCATTTTACCGAAATGTTATTAGTCGTTAAAAACTATCACGCTATGTAAGTTGTGTTTTACAAGTTTGAAAACAAATAACAACTGTTTCTTTGAGTTTACATAGACATGGCAACTCTGTATGTGGCGTCGTCTCTGAGCTCCTTATTACTTGACAGAATGTAATATCACGCCTATCCCCCTATAACTTTCATGCTAACATTCTAAAATCTCTACACATTTGCTAAATATTCGCAGTCAGATTAGTATAATTTATTTCCAGGTTCATTAAACCCCGATACTAAAAGTAAAAATAAATGTTGTTAGTATCTCTAATGATTGTAACTGTGTGACTGAAACTACTTGATTGTAACTATTAATAAATATTTTACCTTTCACTGTGCTAAAAATCGTCGGTTTTGTGCTTTTTTTTTACTCTCTTATTAGTACTTTTATTGTAATAGTACTTATTTAAATAAATCATTTCACTAAATGTACAAAATAATCCTAATTGCAGATATTGAAATCTCGTAAGTTCACTTGTCTCAAGCCTAAAATTAGCTAAGCCTTTATTAAGCACGGCCTACATTCGATAAAAAGATAAATTTACAACGTTAACTTGTGTACATTTGTCACTCGATTTTAATTAGGCTAAACTTTATCATACTTAATACTATAATTAAATGAAGTTATAATATTATTCTACGCTCTACGATTAGACCTTTTCAAAAACTGTTATAAGCATTTAAGCTGTTGTATAAAACGTCTACTTAAGTATATTTACCTACGCCTGTTGATTACATCCGTTGAAGTGAAGTGGCGCGCATTTTCAAGACAAACTCCAAGTATTATTACAATATATAAGTTTTTAATTTATCTTTATAAATAAACATATTTGTAGTGTTGAGTTAAATCTTTCTTTCAGAGACCCTTCAATTTTTTTAAACTGTGTTCTCCCTCGAGTTAATATTCATAATGTTTTTCACCTCGTCACGGAAATTGGTAAAACACCATATCAGCGTTGTGGTGTTTCACAACGTAACCTTAATTCATAATCACACAAGGCAATAATATGAGGATCGTGGGTTCGAATCCCCGTCACACGAAACATGTTCGCCTTTTCAGCCGTGAGGGCGTTATAAATGCGGTCAATCCCACTATTCTTTGGTAAAAGAGTACCTCAAGGGTTGGGACTGGGTGGAGATGATCAGCTGTCTTCTCTCTAGTCTTACAATGCTAAAATAAGGGAAGGCTAGCGCAGATATCCATCTAGTAGCTTTGCGCGAAATTCAAAACAAACCAAACAAATCGAATGAATTTCTCGGACTGTAACTTGTTAGTATAATTTGTGAAACCATCAATTCCATCGCTATGATCGCCGAGCCTTTCTGTTATTTGTCATTTTGTTTAATTTTATGAAATAAATTATCTACAAAAAACGTAACAGCTCATTTATTGGTTCTGGTCTCTAGTTTATTGTATTTCAACAATTACTCTAAGCACTGTCAATAATTATCTTATACAGGGTGGTCGCTAGAAAAGCGGAAAATTTGTCAAACAGCTATTTATTTTTACAAAGAATAACTTTTACAAAGTTTTTTAAAGGCATATGTTATATTACACTCATAGACGCTCAAAATGCATTTTATGATATTAAAATCATGCATTTTATTCATGATGTAAAGAAATTAAAATAGAAACGAGTAAGCACGCATTTTATTCATGATCTCATCTGACACTCAAATTTTCCGCTTTTCTAGCGACCACCCTGTGTAAACTATGTTGCTCGCAATGCGATTGCAATTTGAACAATGTTACAAAACTTTGTTAAATTACTCTAAGGACGTTGAACGACCTCTCGCAAAGTTGATGTATTAGTTCTTAAACATGTAAAATTCAATTAAAATGATTAAACTTTAAATTGATGTATCAAGCCACAAAAGATTTTCATATAGGTATATCTCACCTTCTAAGTTTTGATATATAGCTAGTAGTGCAACACTTGCTATAAGTTATTTTTTATGTTCTACCCAAACTATGAGATTCAGCTATGTTTGTCTCAAGTTTATTTAAAACTTTTTATCTCATATAAACAGAGGCAATCATAATCAACATAAAATCATGTTAAAAACTGTTATCGCTGTATAAAAAAGAAGAACTGAATAAAATACAGCATTTAAGTTATGCTGTGTTTGTTAATCTGTGAGACTCAAAACTCGAATTTATTATTGAATAAATCTCAAGCTTTGATATTTAAGAAAAAAATTAACAGGGTAATTTATAGCTAATTTTATTAATTAACTTAAATCAAAAACTCGTCTTTTAATGGAACTCTAAGTAGATACTTAGAGTTACAGGGAAAGAACTAAAGAATAATATTCAAATACGAAATTAAGGAAAGTTCACATTGTTGTCAGAATAGGAAGTAAGTAACATCACGAACAACCTGAGTTCCAGGGGAGGGCTAGTACAGAAAGTTACTAGTTTCTTATCACGATTATCATTTTTAGTACGAACTCACACTGACATCGTATTGTTTTCTTTTGATAGAAAGTTAGTGAAACTAGTTACAGTCTAAAGTCTAAGACATGATTAGGCTTAGAAGTAAAAGTAATGATTAGTTTCTGATCACGACGTGAGTGTGAGTTCATGTGGTTACTAAGCTACGAAGTTAATAAAGCCACAAACAGTGTTAGCTCCAAGAGAGAAGAATATTAGAAATACATAAAATGTGATTAGTTACTTATTGCGATGTCAGTGTTCTTTGGATGCAGCAGAGAGAGTATGAAAACACTTACACAGGATAGGAGTGCATTATAATGTACGTTTCACGTCATCTGCTTGGAAGCAAGTGGAATTCCGCGAATTTCACTTCAGTCTCGAGAGCAAAAAAAAACAACTACTTCTAACATTCCGCGCAACGCAATTCGAAACATTTCCCAAAAGGAAAAAAAAAAGAGTCATGGACCAGAAGAAGCTTGTTGTGGTCGTGATGGTCATCCAGACAACTAACACAAATGGATGCCGTCGCTTTTTTTATTGTCTTCTAACAACTTGACATAAAGAGCCATTAGCCTCTAAATGTTGATCGAATTGTGTAAATTAATATTAATGTGTTAACTTAGATATAACGTCGTCTAAGTCATATCACCGGAGCGAAAATTTCTGTAAATAATAAATTCGTGTGTTTTAAGACTTCTTTTTACGTTTATCAAATGCTTAAACAAACATTTCACTCGTGGACGTGTAATTAAAGACTTTAACACAATTCATAACTATTTAAATATTTGAAACCATAGTTCTACAGCTGTTTCAATGTTTAAGATAAGTCTATCGCTTTCAGAATGAAAATAAAAATATCAGTGTTCATTTTCACTGTATCTGACTGGTCATCTATGTTTGTAATTGCAAGGCGGGTGTACGCATTTCTATCTACGGTTAAAGCTCAACATACGTTCGTATCAGCTTAACGTGTGCTTTATATCTTTTGATACCCAAACAATTTTCTAGTATTTAAAGCTGTATTCATAGATATTTCTAAGAAATCTTTAACAGTATTTTTCAGAATAATATTTTATATATTTCCATTACGTAGTAGCCAGGTGGTTAGGGTGATCGACTCGTGATCTGTAGGTCACTGGTTCAAATCCTCAAACCAAGCATGTCCGTCCTTTCAGCCATGGAAGTGTTATGAAGGTCGATCCATCCTACTATTTGGTGAGTTAGTTGGCGGTGGGTGGTAATGACTGGTTGCATTCCCTCTAGTCTTACACTGCTAAATTGATGACGGTTAGTGCAGATAACCCTCGTGTAGCTTGGCGCGAAATTAAAAACAACACTGCGTAATAATACCGAATGCTATTTGAGAAACAGATGTCCATACCTTTAGACTCTAAAACTTAATGTCGTGTACATACAAAAATCTATCAATGTAATAATTTTCCAACCACGCAGATTCCTATTACATTTTACGATTTAAATACAGTCATTATTGGATTCGTTTACATCGTGAAAAACTCACAAGAACACTTAACGACTGATCACTGTTCCAGTGATGTGCACAAAGACAATAGAATATTTTAAATCATATAAAACTATGATTGCGTGCACAAATAAATAGAAGTGCAAAAAGCTAAAAAAAACAACTAATTTATTGTGTTATCTAAATTTTATATATCGGTCTTTCCCATATTCACGTAACTCAATTCTATCTTGTTTGTTTAAAAAATAACATGTAACACATGAAAAATCTAAACTAGCATAGCTTTACGTAACTACTACACACTCGGTAGAAATTTATTTTGGAAAATTCTTTTTACTTTGGAAAAAAAAAAACATCTCGTTTTTTGCACTTTTAAATCTATGATTACTTGCTGTAATGACAAATTTCTTAATGCAAGAAGTTGGAATTATATAAGTTTTAGCTTTTTTGTGTTTTTGCATTCTGGTGCTAAAATGATTTGTAGTTTACGAACACATCTGTCACAATGTTTAAACAAACTTGTTAACATTTACACGCGTCACAAAAAGACAGAACACCGAATCTTTTAATGCTGTGTAGCTTTATATAAGAACAACTACAACATAGAAACCTTAGAAACTCGAAGTTTGACGACCGTAGAAGGCCTAAAACACGAATCAGAAACTGTTTAGTAGCAAACAACTAAAATCACTTCTTAAGACGTGACAACCGGCAAAGATAATTAAAATGTCAAAGTATGCAAATGAAATAAGTGCAGTTACACTTGTTGGCATTTTAGTACTAGAGTCTTACATCAACTGAAGACAAGAAACACTTTTTGGATATTAATACAAGTGCATGAAACATACCTCCAGGTTAGACAATATATAAATTGCTCCATATGTAAACAAATGGTTTGTTTGTTTTAAATATGATAACTGAATAAAACTATAGCATGTCTTGAGACTTAAGAGTCAGTTTAGATCACTACACAATTCGACAATACAATTTTAGTGTATAATTGAATCACAGCTCACCAAACCATGTAGTTCGTGTGGAAATTCTACCAATGAGAAAATGCTTTTAATGTTCAAACATTTCTTCATTATTTGAAGATTCAACAAAACTGTATTTAAACGATATGATTATTTTTGTGTGTTTGTTTATTTTGGCCTGGCATGGCCGAGCGCGTTAAGGCGTGCGCTCGTAATCCGAGGGTCGCGGGTTCGCGCCCGCGTCGCGCTAAACATGCTCGCCCTCCCAGCCGTGGGGGTGTATAATGTGACGGTCAATCCCACTATTCGTTGGTAAAAGAGCAGCCCAAGAGTTGGCGGTGGGTGGTGATGACTAGCTGCCTTCCCTCTAGTCTTACACTGCTAAATTAGGGACGGCTAGCACAGATAGCCCTCGTGTAGCTTTGTGCGAAATTCCAAAACAAACAAACAAGTCTTTGTTTACTTATAGATTCAACAAAACTGTATTTAAACGATATGATTATTTTTTGTGTCTTTGTTTACTTATAGATTCAACAAAACCGTATTTATACGATATAATTATCATAACGCCATTAGAGAGAAAACAACATAAAGAAAATAGGTGTAGATGTCTAACTGCATAACTGAAGTGAAAGAAACTTTGCAGTGTTTTTTGTAACATGTGAGCTGTTATGTTACGTTAATTGCTACATTTGTGGGACGTGACACACTTATGACAGTAAACTCCATTGGTACAACACTTATTTCCATTAATACTAACTACCAATCAGAGCAAGCTGGCTATTTAGAGCGAAATCCATAGGCAACCTCTTAATGAGTATATCTAATTCAATATAGTTCTTTTACTGACCGTAAAATATGACCATTTATGAGATCAAAGTTCACTGTTACATCATTAATTATCGTGTTCGAGATCAAAGTCCATAGCTACACAATTTATTACCATGTTTGTGGAAAGTGACACACAACATGTTTATTTATTAAAGGCACGTCAAGTAGAGCAGGAAATGAAGGTGGCGTTGCTGTTATTAGATGTTAATTAACTTACCTAATTAACACAGCCTTGATGAGATTACCGTTCGATTGTTCCTTGGCTGTCTCGAATAGGAAGACGGGTCGCGATATCATTTACGTAATTTTTGTTTAGCACGATTACAAGGGTCACCAACAAAAATCTTTGACATGACAGATATTACGGAACTGCTCTTTTTATATATCAAAGAAAAAGAGGTGCGTTATTCAGATGACAAAATTAAACTAAAGTCGCCATTGGTGTTTTTGCTCCCTTAAACGCCCTCTAGTGACTTAAAGGGTAGATATGCGTGTTTACAACAGCAAAAACCAATTTTAGATACCCTTGGAGGTAACAACACGGAAAGTACGTTGTTTAGATTAACAACAAACAAATTCCAGTTGATAAAACCTATTTTATCTCAATGTAGATAACATAATTTGCATCTGATAAATAACGCTTATTAGTGCTTATCAAACGCCTATTTTTAATTTCGAATTCTTTTTCTGTCTGAAAACTACCCAAATGATGCAAAATATTTTGCCTAGTTTAGATCAAAGCCATACTAAGCTATCTACTTTGTCTACCGAGGAGCATCGAACATCTGATTATAGAGTTGAAAATCCATAAACTTACCGCTGTCCAACGGAGTGAAGACATACGAAAAAATGCATTTAGATTAATAATTAAGTGGTTAAACTTTATTACTGTCCAAATTTCGCGCACAGTTACACTAGGGCTCTCTGTGTTAGCCGTATATAATTTAGCAGTGTAAGACTAGAAGGAAGGCAGCTAGTCATCACCACTCACCGCTAACTCTTGGGCTACTCTTTTACCAATGGATAGTTGGATTGACTGAAACATTATAACGTTTCCCCCACAGCTGGAGGAGCGAGCATGTTTGGTGCGACGGGGATACGAACCTGCAACCCTCAGATTATGAGTCGCATTCGTTAACAGCTTGGCCATGCCGGGCCCAGCAACTAACAGACCTGGCTTCACGTAAAACAAAGTATACTTACACCATATAAAATTAATATCCGTCAAGAAATACGATTGAAAGATCCGTGAGAATCTAAATGAGAGAAAGAAAGTGTAATAGTTCCATTAACAGCACAAAACCTGTCTCAACATCGTGCACGTTTGACCTGTCACGCTCACACATACACACACATAAGCTGAAGTAGATCGTATTATGTTATACATGGTGTATTAGCCATGTGGTGAAATTTGCCTAGATAGGTTTCGTGTAAACTATTTGTGCCCATTTAGAGATTTATAGCGGGTTGTAAACATGGTCAAGAAAAAATATATCTCAGAACGGCTGGCCAACCTGTAGATGACCTAAGAAGGTCGAAACGTTGGTCCCTGCTTTATCAGTAAAAGTGTTAACACCCATACCAGCCGTTATGAAATACATTTTTACTTCAAGTGGGTTTCTCGTCAAGGAAAGAAAGATACCGGGCTAATTAATATTGATGGGTAGAAAGGGGCGTATTTTACAAGATGTTAACAACAATGGGAAAAATTACCATGAAAGTGAAGTTAAATGCAGGGAAAGTGTTAGGGAGGGAGACAGTAACTACAAAAGTATTTATATATATATACCGGATGGAACTTACGTACATTCATGTTTAATGAAGGGTTATCTTAGGATATGGAAAGTTATTTTTTTTTACATTTAATTGTTAAGACACACACAAAAATGCCCATAAAAACTACAAAAGAGAAATTATGAAACTACAAATTTGCGTGTATATTCGCATAGGATACAACAAACCGTTGAACCAAATTTGGTGAAGATATACCAACAGGTGACGAAGTAGTAATAAAACCACAAAATGCAAAACTTAAAATTTGTACGTATCCCCGAATGGACGTATTGAGCATTTATTCATACAGTAGACAATACTATTATATTTTCGGATTACTTCTGTCAGAAACAGATAATATGTTATTAGTATAAAAAAGAAAACATGTTGTTTAATTAACTTTTAACACTGATTTTTAGATTTTTTTAGATTGGACATTACTTAGAACATTTTGTTTGTTGTTATTTACAAAATTACACAATTGGCTTTCTGCGCTATGTCCTCTGTGGGTATACTTGTTTGTTTCGAAATTCGCACAAAGCTACTTGAGGGCTATCTGTGCTAGCCATCCTTAATTTAGCAGTGTAAGACTAGAGGGAAGGCAGCTAGTCGTCACCACCCACCGCCAACTCTTGGGCTACTCTTTTACCAACGAAAAATGGGATTAGGAGTTATAATGTGGTTCTCAGATTACGAGTCGCACGCCTTAAGACGCTTGGCCATGCCTGGCCTGTGGGTACACAAACCAGATTTTCAACATTATAAGCCTGATGAGAGGGCATTAATTAGAAAATCAATGTGCGTTGAATTTAGTTTGCCCAATAATCAAACTACCAATTAGATCGGGAACATAACTCTAAGCTGTGGAACAAACTCTCTCTCTTCCTTAGTATTTTGTAAAGGATAAACCATGTTGAACCTATTACGACTGGTTCATTTCTTGGGCATATTTACGTGGTAGCCGCCCAGCGATCCAAGGAATATCCAAAAATTTAGTTTTCCATGACTCCACTGCAATGGTGTAAAATTTTTGTTTGTTATTCAACCGTCAACGTATTTGTTTAATATGATAAACATTAGCTCTAAGAGGACTCTTGGTTTATTACGTTTCTGGATCTTAATATAAGTCTATAAATATATGTCTCCAGACTACTAGAATCACACAACATTGAAAAGGTTCATTCCAACGTAAGTTTGTTTGTTTTGCTTGCCCCCCAGCGGTATGTTTGCGGACTTGCACGCTAAAATCCGGGTTTCGATACCCGTGGTGGGCAGAGCACAGATAGCCCATTGTGTAGCTTTGTACTTAATTCAAAACAACAACAACAACACCTGGCCAATGCCGGACCGCCAACATAAGACATTTGATAATTCCCAATTACAGAGATATTGATTGTACCACTAAATTTAAATAAAACAGAAACGGCTTATTTAGCGTACATTTCGTAAGTGTTTCTCTTATTTATTTCTCTCTAACCTAAGTTTTATATTTCGAGATTTTTGTTTGGATTACTTCTACAATCTTGGGTTTTTATAATTCTGTCTTCTAACTACCTAGTCTATTAATAAAATTCAGTGCTTATCTGTACTACTGAATCTAGAAACTCCGTCTTAATGTGCGATATATAAGCAAAGTGAACCATGCCAGATTAGATCGTTAGCCTTAATTTATAAGACTTCGGTGAGGAACACGTAAACCTCACTGAAACATCTTTGTGCTCACGTGTCGTGTTCGACATCGTAGAAGCAGATCTCACATGAAATCTAGATTATGGCGGAAGTAAACACATTGACCTAAAATCTATGTTTCAGCCAAAGTCTAAATGGTTTGTAATAAATCACATTTATACGGTATAGACCGCATGTTGTGGATTCGTGCTGGGCGACATTCGTGACATATGTGTACGAACATCGTGCTCTATATAACGAAAAATATTATTTACAGGCAATACTAAAATAATGCTGTCAGCACAAAATCGAAACGATAAATTACAGCGCCGAAGATTCCAAGTATGAGCCTCGTCGCCGCAAGAACACGAGTTCCGCGATTAAACTAAACTAAACTAAACTAACGTGGCAGGGGTTCAGTTTAGAGAGAGAAAAATGAGAAGAGTTCTCTCCCCAACCGGGGTGTTCAGGAACATTGTGGTTCCTCTTTGTCCCCTTTCGTGGATTGTTATTAAGATTAAGTGGTGTTTTTTTTAAATAAATTAATTATTATTATTATTATTAACTTTTTGGGTGAAGGATGTCTCTCTAAATGTTGTCTTGGGTGGAGGCAAAGGCAGCAGCGGAAAGAAAGGCCGGGACCTGTCGCGAAAGAAAGAAGTTGAGCAGATGTGAACATGAATATAATTCAAATCCAGATCAAATCAAACGGCACGATTTAGGGTCTGGCAAAAGAGTTGCCTGAGCTGGGATCTAGAAATCCAATGCCTAAAGATTTAGATGTGGGGGGAGACGGGAGTGCCCCGAGAAAACCCACTTTCACAGGACAGGCGCCGAAAGTTTTGCCTGTCATGTGCCCTGTATCTGAAAAAAAAAGGAATTCATGTTAATGACATGTATTTTATTTATTTAGATTCTTTGTTGAGTAGATTGTGATTCTTGAAATATGTTGTGAGGTGAAATGTATTTTGTTGGTGCACTGGATAGTTTGTGTAGTGATGCCGTTAGTTTGTTTCTATTTTCTGCTTTTAGATAATATTTGAGAGAAAATTCTGTTATTCTATCTCTTATAGTTGGTAAATTACTAATTTTGTGTAGATAATTTGTGGGCGTAAATGATGGTAGGCTGAATGCAGATTTTAATATTCTGTTTTGCAGCACTTGGATTTTCTCGAGTGTGTTATTTGACATATTGTATGTTACTTGACATCCGTACTCTATTAGTGGACGGATGTAAGCCTTGTATATTTGTATAATGGTGTTCGGTGCGCATTTTGATTGTTTACCAGTTATAGTCTTCAGATATGAAATCCTTTTTCTGATTGAGTGTATATTGTTTATATGTTTTTTCCATGTTAGTTTTGTGTCGAATGTGACGCCAAGGAATGTGATGTTTTTGCTCATGTTAATGGTTGTGTTTCCAAGTGATAATTTTATTTTTTCTAGATTTTTTCTTTGCTTCTTTAGTTTCCTATAGAAGGTGATTTTTTGTGTTTTTGTTGGATTTAACACGACTCTCCACTTGTTGCTCCATGTTGAGACGTTGTTTTGTGATTCTTGTATGCGAGATATGGCCATTACTGGGTTTCTGGAGGTGCTCCAGATTGCGATGTTGTCTGCGTATTGTGAATTGTGTGTGTATGTTAGATTTGGAAAAGGTATGTCACTGACGAAAATTATGTATAGAAGTGGAGAGAGGACTGATCTTTGGGGCACTCCTGCCGTTATATTAAATGATTTGGATATAGTTTTATTGACTTTTACTTGTGCTGGTTCAGCGATTTGGAGTCATGGGTGCTTTTATAATGGTGTCGGTCAAATCCCATTATTCAGCCAGCCAAAGGTAGCCTGACAACCTTCCTTCTAGCCTAATGGTAAAAGTTTTTGAGAAGTTTTTGATAAAAAGTTCAAAAGAAATAAACTATATAAACTCCGACCTATTTCAGAATAAACTTTCATCTTACCACCGAATAAAGTGGAAAATTTAATTTAAGGCTTTGACAAACCAAATAACTTAATAAGCAGAGATGTTTTTTACAACCGTGCCTTATAAAATCTACATATTTTATGCAACTTACCATATACGTAACATCTTTTTTATTATTGTTATTCGGTATTGTTAACTAAGTGTTAACTAAAACTTGTCGTTAGGCCTTGTGTCCTACTGGTTAATTCAGTCCAAACTTTGGTTTATCTTTGGATGCAGAAGTAGAGTTGACTCTACCAGTTAAGTCCGAGCAACCAATTCTACATACAATCCGTCCGTGTGTTTTATAGGTCATAAAGGTCAGGACAGAAAGGCGTAATGGGCATCACAACGTCGTCCCTTATAATTATGATTTCACTTCATTTATTTATCAATTGTCTTCTATTTTTCCAATTACCTCATATAATTACACCTAAACAGACATAACTAGATTGTGATTATAAAACAACAAAATCATTATATAATGATTTTATGTTTTTGTCATGCCTTAAAGGATAAAAAATAAAATAAAATAAAATAAAATAAAAACAATTTTTGTAGACAGGGGGAGCTATTCAATTATTTCTTTTCGAATCGTGTAAATAGGTACCATAATTAAAAACTACAAAGATTAGGACTGGAAAACAATAGTAATTTACAAAGAGACAATAGTATAATAATATGTCATATGCGCCAGACATAGAGAATACATTCTACATAATGCAAATTAGCAGTAATATACAACATACTTTTCACTAATGTGACAAATCATAGAACAGTAGAATAATATAATTAGATAAAAAAAAATGACGAAATACCCTGGGTAATAAATGTAAATAATACTATTTATTCAATGAAAGAAAGAGGGTCAGAAATACAAAGACAGAACATTTTAGGTTTATACAAAGGCTTAACGTGATGGCTATGTCAAACTCCAAATTTTAACGTCATAAAATCTCAGGTATATCGTTGTGTTTCTTGAAAGGCATACGAGGAAGGAAATGTAAACGCATGTTATGATTAACAATGATAGTGTGTTTGTTTGTTTTGAATTTCGCTCATAGCTGCTCAAAGACTATCTGCGCTAGTCGTCTAATTTATCAGTGTAAGACTATGGAGAAGGCAGCTAGCCATCAGCACTTACCGTCAACTCTTGGGCTACTCTTTTACCAACGCATAGTGGGATTTACCGTCACATTATAACGCTCCCACAGCTGAAAGGGCGAGCATGTTTGATGTGACGGGGATTCGAACCCGCGACCCTAAGATTACGAGTTGAACGCTTTATCCAAATGATAGTGTGTATGATAATAATATTGAAAAATTAAGGAACCAATAAGCGAATAAAAATATATAACTCTTAGCAAACAAACAGTAGAACTGCTAATGTTAAAGAAGTAAAAGTTAAATAAATTATTTCAAAATACGTCGTTATCGAAAAGGTATGGCATTTATTATTATGATACAAATTGTAATCAAAACAAATAAACTAATATCATCTTTGAATGGCATAAGGGCGTTATAATGTGATGACCAATCCCACTATTCGTTGGTAAAAGAGTGGCCCAAGAGTTAGCGGTGGGTGGTGATGACTAGCTGCCTTCCCTCTAGTCTTACATTGCTAGCGCAGATAGCCCTCGTGTAGCGAAATTCAAAAACAAACAAACAAACAATGATACGAACGACATAAAGGAATTCAGTTTTCTCAGTTAATGATCATAAAACATTTTAACGTAAACGTGGTGAAGACAATCTGGAAAGAACCAGTAACAAACGAAGAGGCTGATATTTACTACGTATTTAATAGCTTTATTTTTAAAAGGAGCGTACAGCTCGTCCGTTCTCACTAACACACAACATTCTAAGGCCATTTGTTTCTGTAAAACAGAGTACGCACTGTTCAGTCATAAAGAAACTCATAAAGCGAAACGAGCATAAAAATAAACGAGAACCAATGAGGAATATACGAGAGAAACAGATATTGAAGCCATTGGTTGAACTTTTATAATCAGAATAATAACCAGGCTACGAACTAGCTCCAAGAAATCTGACCTAGGGGTTCCCTCCCTGGCTGTCACAGTCGGCGGGTTGCCACGGCTGACTTGCGTCTCACTTTACCTAGGTCTGGCAGCCAGATGTGGCATTGCTAAACCTGTGGTGGCGGGAACTGGTCATCCACGCGGCCTACCTCACCCCTCGCGTGCTGAAACGTAAGCATTTAGAAACGACGGTTTTTAAGTCAACGTCCTAAGTACTACGAGAGGATTATGTGAAGAAACTTCGAGAGGCTCGTGCCGACAAAGAACAGATAATATTTGAAAAGAAGCAGTGACGTCAGCGTTCTCTTTTCCAAATCACCGCCATGTTTTTGCGATGAACGCAGGGCTTTCTTGTGATATTCAAAATTAATTCTCCGATTTTTTCGTACAATCGCCTGCTACGAACTTAAGAGAAGTTTGTTGTCCTTTCTATCCACGTGACTCGTTATCTTCAACATCCCTTAATCCTCGCACGAGGTGAGAAAGCCTATGCCAAAGCTCGTTACAGATAAACACTAAGTGGGGGGAAGGTCGCCACGCGCTCTGCAGTCTCCTCTGAAAACTAAGGAGTGGCCAAGAGAACTGGCCTGATTTATGACAGCCATAGTATTTTTACCAGTTTCGTCATCGTGTTTTGTCAACTACTCATAAATGGCTCTCACACACACATATAAATGCATGTTAATTATATACGTTTGTCTGAATATATTAATGTTGTATTTTCTTGTCAGTTAATCCGTTAATAATTGATACATTCAGGGCAGCATTTGTTTTTATATTTTCGATTGCGAAAAATTACAGCTGGTGTTTCTAATGTTAAAAGCAAACGTGTTTTTAGTCCACGAAGATTTTGTGTATAGATAAGTTCTCATTCTAGGACTGTATATTATCCAGTTACACGTGAACTACGAAAGACCAAGAATTGTAAACTAATGTAACGGAACTGCTGTGCCATAAGTGTAGTTTTTTGGGTTTTTTTTCTCGGAATGCACGAAGTGAGACACCAGGGACAAATTATTTTTCGGTTTATGGTGAAACCTCAAGGTAGGGAGGAAGAGGTCAAAGAGAACCTGACCCTCCAGGGCACGAACATATCATCCCCAAACACCGAGAGAGAGAAAGTGTCCACAAGTTGATATCACGTAGGCAGAGCAAGTGGACAAGTTCCGCGGAAAAGGTCGGACCCTACGGCTCTTTTAAGGACAGCGTTTTCTAGGAATGCACGAAGTGAGACACCAGGGACAAATTATTTCGGTTTGTGACGAACGTAAAGGCAGTTTCTACAAGTTGATATCACGTAGGCAGAGCAAGTGGACAAGTTCCGTGGAAAAGGTTCGACCCTACGGCTCTTTTATGTTAAACCTCCTGATTCTTAAGCAGATAATGAAGGCGGGCGCTCACTTTAATGTACCAACCCTAGTCTGAATGTGTGTTTATACACTTGTTGTTTTTCTTCTATTTAGTGAAACGTCTCGCTTCTATCAAATCGGTGCATAATCCAAGAAATAAGTAAGGTAAAATCTGTCTCCAAAATGTGTCTTTTACGCTACTGTTATACGTTACTGAGAGTAATCGGGCTATCTGCTGTGTCCACCGACAGGATTCGAGCCTCTGATTTTAGCGTTGTAAATTCGTAGACCAGCGGGGGACGAGAGAGAGATAAAAGTCAAACTTCTATCAGTCCGACACATCTATTTTGTATTAATCTTTAACAACAGCGACCTCTAAAATAACGGGTGTCATATTTCGAAATGCGTTTCTCTGAGTCACTATCTCTCAACCGATTGGATTACAACGCTTAAATCATGGGTTCGATTGCCCCTCGGTGATCACTAGATAGTCCAAAGTGCTTAATACTCACGCAATTTTCTTTCTCTGACAAACAGCTGTAAATATTGTAGTCTCGTAAGTTCATAACAGCAAGCGTAATGGTAATTTGACCTACTGCATGCTTGTGGTCAAACGTTGACCATGTTTTCAGATTAAGACTATCTGAACCTAAACAAACATTATATTTCATACATATGCGACAGTCATATGTGTCGAAGCTAACTGATTGTGCTTATGTGGGTCATCGATGTCCATACTGACCAAATAAAAACATGAACGATATTTTTGACAATACGTCACGTGATATTTCCACTTTCGGGTCAATTAATTCTTCCTCCTGTTTATTACGCACTACAACTTCGTTGAATGTCCAAAGGTTAAATGTCCAAAGGTAGTCATTATGAGTCAATAGTCAAAAGTTAATCAGTTATTATTAGGTAACGACCTCATTATTTTAGATAAAAATATATTAATAAGCAGCCTGTAACTCCTAAAACTGTTAGAAATACCAAACAGTAAACGAACTTATATAAGTGTATTTTTTCTTAAGGCACGGTGTGGCCAAGCGTATTAAGGCGTGCGACTCATAATCTGAGAGTCGCGGGTTCGCATCCCCGTCGCTCTAAACATGTTCGCCCTTTCAGTCGTGGGGGAGTTATAATGCGACAGTCAATCCCACTATTCGTAATAAAAGAGTGGCCCAAGAGTTGGCTGTGAGTGGTGATGACTAGCTGTCTTCTTTAGACTGCTAAATTAGGGATGGATAGCACTAATAGCCCTCGAATATCTTTGTGCGAAATTAAAAACAACAAACAAAGCAATATATTTTTTCAATGTAATAGGAGTTTCTTCACGGAAAATTACGAAATATATATGTTGTGTAAATGTTTACATGGTACTTTATTATTATTGATAGTTTCAGTGCACGAAAAATATAAATATTGATAAATTTGAAAAGGCAATGTCTTTCTTCTGGTCTAAAGCTAGACCCATACCGTCCTAGGTATCTAATTTTAGTTACAAAGTATTACTTGTGTATTTGTTTTCATTTTAACGCTTCTCTACTGATATGAGAGAGACCAATCAAGCATTTCACGTGCATTTTTAATGGAATCCAATCAAGTTGACCACAATGCTAGCAATATCTACTCATTAAAAGAGAAAAACTGTAAAATGGAGTTTGAAATAAAACGTAAAATAAGACGAGATGACACAAACCACAAGAGTTAATAAAAATTCGTGATTCTGTATCACGTTACTTACAAAGTAGTTACAAGATTGTACACGATTAAGTGGTGTCCTCCGGTAGGACAGCAGTGAGTTTATGGATATACTACGCTAAAATTCTGAGTTTGACTCCTCATAGTGAACAGCGTGCAGATAGCCCACTGTTTAGTGGTGCACTGAAAACAGCGATTTGTTACGAAATAAGGGTTTTAACGTATTTTGGCTAAACCTTTCAACATTGCTAAACAAAATATTTTTTTTGTTCCAAAATAGAGAATATGCAACAAGCTATGTTAGATTAAAATTTGTTAAACTGCTACCTGACAGACGAGTTTTACACCAATCGATAAGAATGCTCTTTTTGGTTTTTCTGGATCTCTTTACTTGTTATGCATTTATTATTCCTGTGTTCTTCCAATACAGGAATCTTGTGATGAACAGCTGAAGTTTTCACCTAACATATATACATTTGTGTATAAGTTTATTCTTTATAAGTTTATGTAACTGATATTACCCTAATTGAAAATTTCAGTGTTCGACTCACGTCTGAAAAAAATTGATAAAAATAAGTTATTCATAGTTAAATAAAACGTTATAGATGTGAATTATCTAAAAGGAAAGTAGGTTTCAGGAGCATGAGATGTTCTGAGAGAAAGTAGAGTAGAGATCAGGAGCATGAGATGTCCTGAAAGAAAGTATAGCAAAGTTCAGGAGCATAAGACGTCCTGAGAGAAAGTAGAGTAAAATTCAGGAACATCAAATGTCCTGAAAGAAAGTACAGTAGATTCAGAAGCATGGGATGTCCTGAGAGAAAATATAGTAAAATTCAGGAACATGAGATGTCCTGAGAGAAAGTAGAGTAGACTTCAGGAACATGAGATGTCCTGAGAGAAATTTTAGGAAAGTTCAGGAACATGAGATGTCCTAAGAGAAAGTAGAGTAGAGATCAGGAGCATGAGATGTCCTGAGAAAAATTTTAGTAGAGTTCAGGAACATAAGGTGTCCAGAAAGAAAGTATAGTAGAGTTCAGGAACATGAGAAGTCCTAAGAGAAAGTAGAGTAGAGATCAGGAGCATGAGATGTCCTGAGGAAAATTTTAGTAGAGTTCAGGAACATAAGGTGTCCAGAAAGAAAGTATAGTAGAGTTCAGGAACATGAGATGTCTCGAAAGAAAGTAGATTAGATCTGTGGTTTGAACTGTTGTAAAAGAACACAGAGCATTCTTACTCAATGGAAATCGATCGACCTCTTAATTTTGAACCCTAACAGAATTCAGAAATCTAAATAATTTTGCCAGTCTTGATCAGTTATACTTCCCTTGAAAAGATTAAACAAGCCATCCAGCAAAACTCAAGTTATATTTGATTGCTATGACCAAGGTTATTTGTTATTTGGTGTGCTTTAAACAAAAGAAGTTGTAAGATATCGTAAACATTGTCGATTAATGTACGGTTCCCAACATTTGAAGTGTTTGTAAAACACAGAGAAATAATAACATACTCTGATTTATTTATCTAATTTTATTTTACGAGTCAAGCTTACAACAAAAAACTGTACGTTACTGTCATAAACAAAACAGAAAAGTGAAAAACTTATAGGGTTACATTTCGATCATCCGCTATTAATGGACAATTAGTGGAAACATTACGTTATTTAGAGAATTAACATTGTTTTTCAGAAAATTCTCGTCTCCCACTACCCGAAGGTTGGACACATCAGTCACAGTTTTTTTTTAAAAAAACAAGGAGACATCTGACTGCCGTTAGATGGCGATATACCACTAGCAGTGGTATGACCCTGATTGCGACACGAAAACAAGATGACAACAGTTATCTCGTCATTCATCCCGAGTGCTAGTGTTGACGTGCTAGCGTGAAGATCGGTTATCAGTCCGTCCTGCTACCTGGCGGACAAAAGAAACATTCCTGGGCCGTGGGAAGCCCATAAAAATGACACTAAAGGGCCGATCAGGACGGCATTTCCCTGCAGGGGGTTGACTAGAATATGCATCAGGTTGTGCCGAGTTGCGCGTGATTGATAAGAATCGGTCTCCGCGTGCTCTCCCCACGAGATTTTTCCACGTAAATCGGAATGCAGCCGGCCCTGAAGAAGAATAAATAGAAGTTCTTGGGTCTCTCTGTGTGTGTTGTATTTTGATATCAGAACTACTGAAAAATAAAGTAGAATTATCAGGTTCGTTTCTGTGTCCAAATAATTGAAATAAGGATTCACTTGTTGCATTCCACCAACGAAGGAACGTATTATGATGGTCGTCAGTTAATTGAAGATGACCGGCATGGCCAGGTAGTTAAGGCGTCTCGTGATTTGAGAGCCGCAGGTTCGACTCCTCACCTCACACCAAGTGTGCTCGACTTTTCAGCCGTGGATGCTTTATAATGGTTCAACCAATCCCACTATTCCTTGATGAAAGAGTAGCCCAACAGTTGGCGGTGTCTACTACGGCTTGAGCTGTGCCATCAACATTATCACACTAAACTTTGTCTAGTATATCTTAATCTGGATCCTAAATGTCATCACATCAAACTTTGTCTAGTATATCTTAATCTGGATCTTACATGTCATGACACCAGAGTGTGTCTAGTACGGATTGAACTTGGCCTTAAATGTCATCACATCAAACTATGTCTAGCAGATTGAACTTGGCTTTCAATGTCATCACACGAAACTTTGTCTAGTATATCTTAATCTGGATCTTACATGTCATGACATCAGACTGTGTCTAGTACGGATTGAACTTGGCCTTAAATGTCATCACATCAAACTTTGTCTAGTATATCTTAAACTGGATCCTAAATATCATGACATCAAATTATGTCAAGTACAGATTGAGTTGAACTTTGAATGCTGTTATATTAAACCTAATACGACTTAGCTGAGTCTTAAATTTCTTTACATCAAAGTAAATCCAGAAAATTGAACTGAGCCATGAGCAAGATTTTGTTATTGACCCATTTAACTATATGTGCAACATCCATATTGTACCTTGACGCACCCACTGCCTAACTGTCCCCCACACCGCTCACCCATTAAAGATGTACGTATACTCCTCTCAGTCAGTACGGAATAAGGAGAAAGAATAAGAAAATACATAAATACTCACTACACTACGCAACTCTGCAGAATAACACTAGAATAAGAAATAAATGAATACCCAATAAATGTTGAAAAATCCATATGAATTTAGATGAAACAGGGCATCTCTGCTCTTATACAAAAACGATCATGTTTTTGTTTTTTATGACGTGTTCACGATTTTTGACTCTGTGTAAAATAACGTGGGATCGTATTCCGAGCGTATGTAAGATAATACGTCGGTATTTTATAAAATTGAAGTAACAAGGATCGGACTGTCACATTTCTCGTAAGATAAGATAGGAAACAAAACTAAACAAGCACAGTGGATATGGTGAAAACCAGCTGAGACGCCTGGACTAAAATTTCTTTAGTCAGAATGTCAGAGGACAAGTGAGGTACGACACAGATTTAAAAATGATGAAAACAAAGAGGGAAAGATAAGTTGTCCCAGTCGAAGGACCCGGCATGGCCAGGTGGGTTAAGGCGTTCGACTCGTAATTTGAGGATCGCGGGTTCGAATCCCATCACACCAAACATGCTGGCCTTCCAGTCGTGGGGGCGTTATAATGTGACGGCTACTTCCACTATTCGTTAATAAAAAAAGTAGCCCAGGAGTTGGCGGTGAAAGTAGTCTTACACCACTAAATTAGGGACAACTAGTGCAGATAGCCCTCGAGTAGCTTTGCGCGAAATTCAAAACAAACAAGCCCAATTAAAGACCGCAAATTTAAAACATGCTCATATGTAACAAAAAAAATATATTAAAATTTTATCACATTAATCAACAAACTATTTCTTTTAAGATGTTGCAAAGGACCAATGTAAAGGTAATTTATATGGTGTGAATACAATAAGGCTGGTAACGTTAGTCGACTGGTGAACAAGTGAAAACTACTGCAGACAGTAGACACGCAAGCAGCTGAGTGAACGTATAGAATTTCACTTTGCTTCAATGGTGTATTTTTTGTTTTGTTTCTCGAACATCTCACAACGCCTCTCGAACTATTTGCGCTAGCTCTCCTTAATTTCAGTCTCCCGCTGGTACAGCAATAAGACTATGAGCTTACGAAGCTAAAATCAGGGGTTCGATTCTTCTCGGCGGCTTCAGCAGATAGCCCGATGTGGCATTGCTATAAGAAAACCGCACACACACCATGATTTCAGACGAACAGCCAGCGCTGTCCACCTCCAACTACTCGTAAAGCACGTGCGGATGTAAATGTAATAAATGCACTATAATTTTGGAATCGTTCGTCCACCTTACAATAGTTTTGTAATTTATTTATACTTGAGTAACTTCAAAATCATGCAAAATAAATATATGTATAACGAATAAGTTCATCCTCTTCTGTTCTCGTTTGTTTGTTTTTGGTTTCGTTTTATATCAGAATCATTTATCGTATTACAATAAATTGAAATCTCAAGTTGATCATAAGGTTTGTTTTGTGTACAAAAGCTACCTTTGCGTGTTTGTTTGTTTATTTTGAATTTTGGCGCAAAACTGCACGAGGACTATCTGCGTTAAACGTTTCTAATTTAGCAGCGTACGGCTATAGGAAAGGAACGTAATCGTCACCACCTACTGCCAACTCTCGGGCTTTTCTTTTACCACACATAAGTGGGATTGATCATCACGTTATAACGCCTTCACAGCTGAATGAGCAAGCATGTTTGATGTGACGGCGACTCCAACCCGGGACCCTCACCGAATTATTTAGAGTCTTACTTTACACTGCACTCTCTACTGTAATAATAATTCTTCTATAGATCTGTTGCACTAAGGATAATCAACTGTGTCATAATGTTATTGTAGCCACAACACAGCGCTTTCCAGTTAAGAACGCTTTTTCTTCACCAGATACCATTATTACTAAACGTTATCTTCACTAGATACCATTATTACTTAACGTTATCTTCACTAAATACCATTATTGCTTAACGTTATCTTCACTAAATACCATTATTACTAAACGTTATCTTCACTAGATACCATTATTACTTAACGTTATCTTTACTAGATACCATTGTTACTTAACGTTATCTTCACTAGATACCATTATTACTTAACGTTATCTTCACCAGATACCATGATAATCTACGGATACCATTATTACTTAACATTATCTTCACTGTATACTATGATACCAGCAGTTACCAATAATACTGTGTCCATTAAGACAGGTCACCCTTACTGTATAGTAACACCACGTGTTTTTACCACTGTACACGAGTTGCTCTAAACAACTTGATTCTTATATCATTTTGCGATTATTCATTCCATTTGTTTCGTGTTTTAATTGTATTACTTAATATTGCTTCACAGGCGTTCTTTCCCAGCGTTTATTAACTGAATATTGTTTAGACGCATACAATTGGTTACGTCAGAAAACGATTTCCGGAGATAAATAACCCTTTGAAAATTAGAACGTTTCGTAGGCAGTTTTCTTAACGAAAACTCAAACAGTGGAATATTTATATGTTAAAAGGTAAGGATCTGTTAAGACAAGATGTCAAACACTAATCGATAATGCTATACAGTTATCGATTTTAACCAGCTCATTAGCGGAAGTTCAACTATGTAGCTCGACAGGTTTGTATGAGCACGTGTTCCGCAGGCTGCACGTGCTTTCATTAGCCTGAACCAACAATGATTGTGTCTTGTGCACATTGCGTGTTCATTAGAAAAGCCTCTCTGTGCCACGAAGAACTCCCAACAATACCCAGGCTGTTACCGATGGGGAACCATAAAGAAGAAAGAGTCCTTGAAAGAGAGTGGAGTTTATAAAGAAACAAAAAATGAGGTGGATGAAGGCCAAATGGGGTGATCGTGAGTTTCTTTTGCTCTGAGTTGAAACTTTTATTCATAAAAACAGAATAAATAAGTGGTGTATATGCTGAACAGTCAGTTCAGCCGCCTTAAGGATTCGCCCGAGTTTTAATAAAGGCTCTTACTTCAAAAGATGATTGTCAGGTTTGACCAATAATATTCACCTTCATCTTTTATAGAAATATAGGAAATACGCTATTGGCTTCGAAAATATGTTAACTAACAAGTAGGTTGTGATTCAATTGTGTCAACGTTTTAACACATCATATGATGACAGTTGGAAACTGACTCTTCACCTTAGATACGTAGCTATCAAGTGCTTTTGTTTTCGTCAAATGCAAACATCAGGGAGATAGAGTACTGAGAGCTAGAAATTACGCTTGGAAAAATAATTCACAGAAAAAAAAAGAAACTTTCCCATTAGAAATTTTTAACTAGATATAAAGTTGATTATTACGTAGGTTTGTGTAATGTTCGTATTGTTTGATCTATAATTTCATTACAAATTATTCAAAATTCAAGTATATTTTCACATCTTTATTTATTGGTTGAGTTATTCTATTGACATTCAGTAGTCTGTGTCATAGAAATGTCTCAACTTTCTGACCAAAGCCATTTTTTACTGTTTCTGTCTTTTTATTGCATGGTTCTTTCTGCCCTAATAATCAGAACCATCACTACTTTGTGTTGTTTATACAACACTTACAACGAACAAACGAAGTTACCATTAACCTGCAACCGATACTTAACAAAACTATAGTAAAATGTTATTTGGTATAAGTGAAGTTTTATTTATCAAACTTAATCAGTGGAAGTCCAAGAATTTAACATTCGAGTCCTGTGAAAATATTCAAATATGATAACAACAAAAGAACGTGAGGAAGACGTTCGCCGTAATTCTGAATAAAGTTTTTTTTCCACTTTATATCACTATCACGATAAAAAGAAAGTTTTAAAATGTTTTACTGCAAATGTAACTTCAGCATAAAACAGAAACTTGACAAAGACTTTTTTTTCTAGGTACTGAAAGCAAAACCACCTTTTTTGGTTGGGAGCCATTTACCAGTAAGATTGTGTTGTAGGCCCTACTATGCGTTTCAAACTTTTCATTGTAATTGAGGAATCTTTCCCTATGTTTGATTTTGCGCGACTTTCGCATAAACAAGTGATCAAAAAAACCGTTAAATTAATTTAATTGTAATTACTTTTGTCCCTTTGTTGTTTTCTAGAACATAATGCATTCACCAACTGCAGGAATATTGCTGCAACGTCGTAAATTGTGCAAATATGTCAACAACAGCAACATCCTTCAATGGCCGAGTAAATTCCATCTACAGGTTACGGTTTTAACTTGTATGAGAATGACCAGTCACGTAAACTCCACTAGTCCTTGTTGGTAAATTTGAAGTTAACTTTTAAATTAGAAGTAATGGATTGATACAATTGCATTTGGTTTTCAATGTGAATTGGTCGACAGAAAGATATCTTAAGAAACTACTGACTGTTTCATTAACCTGTTTTAAAGTGACAGTCCAGTGTTTCTTTGCAAACGTACTCTCTGCTTTTGTATTTTTACGTACAAATTGAAAGTGGATTTCATTTTAAACACAAATAATGGATTTAAATAAATTAAATCATCATTTAAGTGCTCCCTGAGGAAACTGGAAAGACCATGCGCATATTATATAATACATGTGATAACTGCGCAAAATATCACTCCAAGCCTGTGGGAGAAATGCACGTCATTGTTGTGGGGTAAGACGATTCTACAAGGTTGTATTGTCTTATTTTAAGCCGGGTATGTTCATAGCTTTTTGACGCAAAGAATGCGACCAACTTTGTAGTATCCTATAGTGTCTGTGAAGGGTTACTTGAGGCAGATTAAAAATATGTCTTGATTAATAAATTTATAAACATTCTGCTCAGACAGTAATATTATAACAATTAGTTGTCTTAGAAAACTAAGTGCTGGTAATAACAGCAATGCTGTATCAACCTATACTGCACACCAACGTGGAACACCGTAACAACTGAATACAGCACTGAGACTTGTAATTCATATAACTCTCAGCCAGTACCTGGAAGGATTTCATCGGGACAAACAAATACAACCATATAAAAGACACGAAAGGAGTAACAACAGAGACGAACGAATTTAAAATTCTGGAATCAACTAATAATGAACATCCAATAAAGACGAAACTTTGTAGAATGGACTTCAAATGATTGTTATGGAGATACAAGTGTAGAGGACGACGTTCAGAAAGTCTTCAGTCTTTCGTCTTCAGTTCAGTGTGTGTGTACGCGTTGTCGGTATTTTATAATGTCTTGGTGAATTGTGGAGATGGTGTTTTGATTGGTTGGAGTATCACTGTTTCTGATTGGTGGAGAGATTTCCTGTAGATTCAACCAATGGCAGCCACAGGTTATTCATTTCTAATCCAGAATCTCTGTTAAGTTAAAGTTTGATAGTGTTAATATAAAATGATTCTTTGATTTCTCTTGTCTTCCAGAATTTGTCTATGTCAAATATTCCAGTTTTCTCAGAGTTTATTCTGTGTCCAGTTGACGTGGCGTGCTATGCAATGGCTGAATTTTGTGTTTTCATGAGTCTTGTGCTGTCTTTATGTTCTTTTATTCTTGTCACGAGTTTTCTTCCCGTTTCTCCAATGTGTGTGTTGTTGTAGGAACACGGAATTACATAGATGATGTTCTTGAGATTCTCTTTAGTAGGACGCTGTTTGTTTCTTATCAACTCCAGTCTGAGTTAAAGGGTTTAAGAGTAGACAAGAATATTCTGTTTTCATAAGTTAGTCCATAATAATCAGAGATAAGTCCAGGGCTATGCTGTTTAGTGGAGGATTTACATCTCTGCTCGACTGTTACCTGACATAACATAACCGAACAGTTGGCATGGCAATGTCTGGATCTGTGAGTTCATCAGCTGCATTTCAATGCCGTAAACGGAAATGACACTCCAAACTTTGAGGCCTTATGTGCATTATAAGGGTTATAGTCATATTCCACTATTTAGTGATCGAAGATTTGCTCAAAAGTTGACAGTGCGTTTTTTTTTTTACTAGCTATCTTCCATCTTCACCAAGACCACCTTAGAGTGTTATCAAACGCAGCAAATATCGCAATTTGTAGTTCTACTGCAGAGATGATAATCTTGGAGTCGTGTCTAACAGTTTAGGTTTTGGTGAAAAGTTAAAATGTAGCCTCAAGACTAAATTCAATTTCCTTCACTAGAATTTGAATATCTAAATTTAAGACACAAAAAGGTTTAGTTTATGGCAGAAATCCCCTTCATTTTAGTAAGTTGTTTATTGCTTTAACTTAATTGACTAGATGGAACTTTAAGTTAAATTGACAATATTGGATTCTTTGTGAAATCTCAAGACGTAAAAATGATTAATTAATTTACTACAGAGAAACTGATATCTGAGAAGACGAAATCACAGGTACGAAAACTAGTGGTGTTAAGTAAAAAAAAAATCGTTTCATAAAACTGGTTCACTGGAAGTGGTTACTATATTTATCCATTGACTCAACTGTAAATCTGAGGGATTATGACGCTGAAATCGAGTTTTGAAACCTGTAGTGGGAATAGCTTTGTGTCCAGCGACAAACAGTCGTTGGACTTAGAACTGCGCCTTTGAAAGCGTAGTTAATAGAACATTAAAACAACGAAGAAGATATGCCAGTAAACAGAAGAAAAAAATTCTTCGATTGCACAGACCTTTCATCTTTGGTAAAATTGTTTGTTTGTTTTTGAATTTCGAGCAAATCTACACATCTGCGCTAGTAGATATTTAGTATTGTAAGACTAGAGGGAAAGCAGCTAGTTATCACCACTCACCGCCAACTCTTAAGCTATTCTTTTACCAACGAGTAGTAAGATTGACTGTCACATTATAACGCCCCCATATATTGGGTGCTATTCGCAAGGTACGAGAAGAAAAGTGTGCATACTCACGGTTTCAGTTGCTTTTCTTGAAATACATCGAAGAAGTATTTAATATTTAGTTTATTTATTTCTTACACTCAGAAAATAAAGAGTAATTATAATATCTCAAACGTAATCATTTTGGACTCAATATTCATCCATTTCCACTCATTCTTTAAATTGGTTTGGTTTGTTTTGAATTTCGCGCAAAGCTACTCGAAGGGTATCTGCGTTATCCGTCCCTAACTTAGCAGTGTAAGACTAGAGGGAAGGCAGATAGTCACCACCACCCATCATCAACTCTTGGGTTACTCTTTTACCAACGAATGTTGGAATTGACCGTTATATTATAACACCCCCACGGCTGAAAGGGCGAGCATGTTTGGTATGATGGGGATTCGAACCTGCGACCTTCGAATAACCTGTCGAGTGCCTTAACCACCTGGCCATGCCGGGGCCTCATTAAATTGGACTTTATAAACTAATTCTTATCGTTAGAAGAAAATAATTTTAGTCTAAATGATACATAACTTCACCTACTTTTCAATAGACTTGTTCTCTATCTCTTGATCCTACGTTTTTCTTTTAACTACGCAATAGGTTTTTTCATTCTGCAGATATCGAAATAGAAATTTTAGCGTTATAAGCTTTTCAGGTGTACAGGTGTGGGGAGAGGTTGCTGAAATTACGTATGTTATATGAAATAAAACTTCACCTTTGCTTTAGCACTTTACTATCGTATTTGATGTTTGTTATCGTACAAATTATTTTGAGGTATTCATGCTTGTGTACGCATCACAAGAACGTATGATAGAGTCGAACCCTGAATTTTAGAGTTGTAAGTCTATAAACTTCAGCCGATGTACGAGTTTTGAAAACATCTTCTAGTTGGAGTTATTACCCCGTGAAATAAAAGCGATTGCTGTCGTCTCTGGTTTTGTTGTTGTTTTGGCTGTTACATAAACAAAACTTTCAAATCCGTTTTATCGTATTATTGTATTTCTCATTGTTGTCGTGTTTGTGTTTGGCTATCTTGCCTAGTATGTGTGTAACGAAAGTACCTTTTCACTTACCATTAGTTTTCTTTATTTGTTGTAGCTCATTTTGGTGGGAGTGGAATAAAAGTTTCGTCCATCATTAGCATTTTTGTTATTGCCTGTTATATGTAATATCCAAAAAACAAATATTCAAAATCATTTCATAGCAAATCTTAAGCTAGACGTTTCTCAGTAAGAAACTAGATTAGGTTAAAGTTGTTAAAGAAATTTCAATGGCCGCGTTGTTGTGGAGTGCAATTAAAGGCGCCATCTACAAAATCTAATGTTACTCGTGTTCTTCAAGGCATACTTAATTTCGTATTCATAAGTTTAATTTGATTTAAGAACTAATTAGGACTTGTTAGTAAATCTTATTGCATCGACCTGTGTAACCACAAAGTCATAATGGATATTAGAACTTTCCACTACACTGAAACCTATAATCGCCACGAGCGTTCTTGAAATTGTTGAGGTCCTAAAAGTCGTAAAGCTGTCAATCGTTCGTTCACTCTTTCTACTGCGCATCTCTTCAGCAAGGAGTCTATTGTGGTGGCGGCCATTTTTGCATACTAAAGTACCGGAACCCTTACAGATCTGAGTGTTCGGAATAAAATGAGTTCAACCAGTAGTAATAATGATACTTGTGTGCATTCTGATGGTTTATGTGTTTTCAGAGACGTGGGTTTTGGCTTCTTAAGAGTTGCGGAAAACAAATCATTCACTTTAATGCCAGTCAGTTGAAACTGGTTCTTCACAATAGAATACAAAACAGACCACTAACTCTAGTATCAGTCAGTTCAAACTGGTTCTATACAACAGAACACAAAACAGACCATTCACTTTAATGCCAGTCAGTTGAAACTGGTTCTTCACAATAGAATACAAAACAGACCACTAACTCTAGTATCAGTCAGTTCAAACTGGTTCTTTACAACAGAACACAAAACAGACCATTCACTCTAAAATCAGTCAGTTGAAACTGGTTCTTTACAACAGAACACAAACAGACCACTATCTCTAATATCAGTCAGTTGAAACTGGTTCTTCACAACAGAACACAAAACAGACCACAAACTCTAGTATCAGTCAGTTGAAATTGGTTCTTCACAACAGAACACAAAACAGACCATTCACTCTAATATCAGTCAGTTGAAATTGGTTCTTCACAACAGAACACAAAACAGACCACCAACTCTAATATTAGTCAGTTGAAACTGGTTCTTCACAACAGAACACAAAACAGACCACAAACTCTAGTATCAGTCAGTTGAAACTGGTTCTTCACAACAGAACACAAAACAGACCAGTATCTAGTATCAGTCAGTTGAAACTGGTTCTTCACAACAGAACACAAAACAGACCAGTATCTAGTATCAGTCAGTTGAAACTGGTTCTTCACAACAGAACACAAAACAGACCAGTATCTAGTATCAGTCAGTTGAAACTGGTTCTTCACAACAGAACACAAACAGACCACTATCTCTAATATCAGTCAGTTGAAACTGGTTCTTCACAACAGAACACAAAACAGACCACTAACTCTAAGATCAGTCAGTTGAAACTGGTTCTTCACAACAGAACACAAAACAGACCAGTATCTAGTATCAGTCAGTTGAAACTGGTTCTTCACAACAGAACACAAAACAGACCAGTATCTAGTATCAGTCAGTTGAAACTGGTTCTTCACAACAGAACACAAAACAGACCAGTATCTAGTATCAGTCAGTTGAAACTGGTTCTTCACAACAGAACACAAAACAGACCAGTATCTAGTATCAGTCAGTTGAAACTGGTTCTTCACAACAGAACACAAAACAGACCAGTATCTAGTATCAGTCAGTTGAAACTGGTTCTTCACAACAGAACACAAAACAGACTGTTGACTTCTAATACCAGCCGATTAAGTCCGATTTTTTATAAACATTTGGAAAACAGAACATTCACTCTAATATCAAGTGATAGAAACCAATTCTTCATAACTGGTTTGAAAACAACCGGTTAAAACTGATTCTTCATAATCAGTTAGAAAGGTACCATTAGCTCTAATACCAGTCAGTTGAAGGATATCGGAAAACAGTGCTACGATAAGCCACTAGTAAGGTATAGTAAGGGGATCGGAAAACAGTGCTCCATAAGCCAATAGTAAGGTATAGTCAAGTCATTCCAAATAGTTTTTTTATTTTTTTAGATATCTGCTTTTTTTGTTTGTTTTACCGCAAAGTTACATAAGTTGCCATCTTCATTCTGCCCACCGCGGGGTTTTGAACGCGAATGTTAGCTTTTAGCTTTGTAAGTGCGTAGGCTTACTGCCGATCCGTCAAAGAACTTTAAGTTCTGAAGTAAGAAAATGGCGTGACGTTCTTTCCTTCTTCTGGGATACTAAAATGAACTTTATTCCAAAATATTGTGTTCCAGTAGAAATATGTACAAGTTTGTTTGTTTTTGAAATTCGCGCAAAGCTACTCAAGGTCTATCTGCGTTAGTTGCCCCTAATTTAGCAGTGTAAGACTAGAGGAAAGCAGCTAGTCATCCCCACCTAACGCCAACTCTTGGGCTACTCTTTTACCAACGAATAGTGGGATTGAGGGCCACATATAACGCTCCCACGGCCGAAAAGGCGAACATGATTGGTGCAACCAGGATTCGAATCTGCAACCTTCGGATTGCGAGTAGTACGCCTTAACACACTTGGCCATGCCGGGCCATTTGTTTACAACAGAACACAAAACAGACCACCATCTCTAGTATCAGTCAGTTGAAACCGGTTCTTCACAGTAACACAGTACATGCTGTGTTAATTGCTTGTGTTTCAACTTGTGTCATAAAAATATTGGCCAGAACTGGTGATACTGGGTTGCCCATGCTTAGGCCATTTGTTTGTATATAGTTTTGGTTGTTTCTACAGCTTATCATGAGGTTTTCTTGATGGTTGTTTAATTTTTGTTTCTTCCAGATATTAGTACAGAACTACGCAAGGACTGTACGTGTTAATACCTTTAACTCTAATATTATACATTATAGAATAGTTTGCTTGTCAACAGCAGCCATTGTAAACTATTGATCTATTCCAATTGAATAGTAGGACTTCACCATCACTCTTTTAACGTGACCCTCCCCCACTAGGATAACGGTAAGACTACGGATTTACAACGCTAAAATTACAGGTTCGACTTCCCTCGGTGGACACAGTAGAGAGCCCGATGTGACTTTGCTATAAGATAATATACACACGCATGCGTTCACTAACCCAAATATCAGTAATGGGACTCGAACATTGAACCCTTAGGTTCAAGAAATTTTCATGCATTATCAAAACTGATTCATATATTTTTTTCTGATTACGGACAGCATCCGTCGTATATTCGTGAACTTAAAACATCAGTATCGTTTTTTTATTCATGAGGGACAAGTTGTCCACTTCATAATGAAAAGCTAAACTGTAGTAAGTAAGTAAGTAACTCTTTTGGACTTCCTGACACAAATTTGGATTTTCCAGTATTGTAAGCTCAGTTTTCTTTATAAAACGTTTACAACTAAAGCTCACTTCATAAACTATCATTAGATTTTTCACTATACTTTAGTGGTATACGAAACTCTAAGGCTGAAATAGCAACCAATCGAAAAGGGTTTCAGAATATTGGCTATTTCGAAGAATTCTGGGTTTCATTCTCCCGTAGTTGGCGGAGCGCAGATTGCCTATTATCTAGCTTTGTGTTAAAACAAACAGTTAAGCAGCTACGCTGGAAATTTAGAATTTCAAACTCAGGATAGTAACATCTTTAACATACCATTACACAGACAAACGTGTTTCCCACGATGTTCATTTGTCTCAAACAACCACGTTCATGGTTCTCTGCATCTACATAAGCTACAAACTTTCATTAAATAACACTATGTGACACAAGTTTGTTCCTGGATAGTTTGTGTTATTTCTTAATTGCTTATGTTGTAAAAGTACAGAAAATGGCCATTATTCCCTTCAAACTTTGCTTTTGTGACCCGAATAATGAAATTTAAAAATTAACCTATTTTATAGGTAAAAACGGGCAAATTTGCAGATTTTCATTTACATAAGGTCTGAATAGAACAACAAATGAATCAAGATTTACATATATTTATACTAAAGTTTCAGAAAAATGTTCAAAAGTGCATAGTTTTTTGAGATCTGAGACCAATGTAAATCACTTTCACGTATCAACCCCCAAATATAGTTTTTGTTATATGCTTCCTGGTCACAAAATCTAAGTTTGAAGAAAAAAATAGGCCTTTTCCATTTACTTCAGGCATAAGCAATTGTGAAATAACACTTTCTGTCGAGGAACAAGAAAAGTAAAAATTTGTTACATAGTGTAAAATAAGTTATACAACATGTGAGAAGAGCACAACAGTGTAATGGAAAGGGTTAAAGTTATATTCTCTGATAAAAGAAATAGTCTAAGTAATTCAGGTAACATTGTATACCTTTTAAATCATGTTAGTTTTAAAATATAAGAACTACGGAATTAATTATTTATTAAAAACAACATGAAAGTATATTCTCCATAACTTTACATTCTTTGTCAGATGGTTGTGTTTCACAAATACGACACCTGGGATATGTTTTTGAAAATTACGATTCGTTGTTGTAAATTTTTGTAACAAATTACATCTTTTCGTGTTTTTCTTTAAAATTAGTAAGAAACTGGATTAATATCATTGTGTTATTATAACTTGTCTTTCCTTTTTATCAGATATAGCAACACAGAATATATATCAACATTTACCTTTGTCACATTAGGTTTTCAATTACATGCCTAGTGTTTGATTTGACTTGTGAAACTGATACATTTATATAATTCGACACGTGGGCTTCTTTGATTTGCTCAGAACTGGTTAGCAAGGATTTATGTTGCAATCATCATTCTAAAAGTGCACTTGCTTTACAACGGCTGCATAATAGTTTAAATAAAGTTCAGCGACAAAGAGGGCTTTTATCGGTCAGGACCTTTGATGCTAAAGCTGGTAATGTACACTCCTTGCTGGAAACAGATACACTCAGCTTTTATACTCAGAAATCTAATGTTGGTTATACTGAGAACATATCTTATCAATAGTACCAAACCTCCTCAAACTTGCATCACCTCAACGCACGCTCCTTCTAACGGCTCCACTGTGATTGCGATATCACGAGCTGATCGCGAATCAGTCGTCTCGTTGAATTTATCCAGGCCCGTGGTTTTCTGTTCACGTGGAGCACGTTACGCAAGGAACTTCAACATTTTAACCATCTCCCCCCTTAGCGGAGTTTTCCTACCCCCCCCCGATTGTTTTGAATAATAATAATACTATAAGGATTGTTTGTTTGTCTGTTTGTTTTGAATTCCGCGCAAAGCTACTCGAGGGCTATCTGCGCTAGCCGTCCCTAATTTAGCAGTGTAAAACTAGAGGGGAAGGCAGCTAGTCATCACCACCCAGCGCCAACTCTTGGGCTACTCTTTTACCGACGAATAGTGGGATTGAGCGTAACATTATAACGCCCCCACGGCTGAAATGGCGATCATGTTTATCGCAACCGGGATTCGAATCCGCAACCATGCCGGGCCATACTATAAGGAAGCTCTCCTAAGAGAGTCTTAATAACGTGTGGAATTTTGAAAGCATTACACTAGCAAAAGATGTCACAACTTTAAAGTTTACTGTGCGACTTTGGTACTGGTCGTCAACACGTGTGTGTGTTTCGCAACTGTGATACGTGTCTACCAAGCACACACATCTAAGCAGAATGTTCATACTTTTCTAAGATATGTTTGATTCATGCTGTAGATGGACCTGATTGTTTTTGTCTTACAAAATCTCGCTGTAAATGTCACTACCAGCCACTCATTCTTTTTCACCTAAGTTTTTGTTCTTTCAGTATCTTTTTCTCACCTTACACTAGGTCATTTTCTTTTCAATATTTCAGTATTCAGAGAAAATATGGAATTTCTGATCAATTACTTTCTTCTACCCCACACTCTGGCCCGGCATGGCCAGGTGTGTTGTTAAGGTGTTCGACTCGTAATCCGAGGGTCACGAGTTCGAATCCCCGTCACACCAAACATGCTCGCCCTTTCAGCCGTGGGGGCGGTATAATATCACGGTCAATCACACTTTTCATTGGTAATAGAGTAGCCCAAAAGTTGGCGGTGGGTGGTAATGACTAGTTGCTTTCCTTGTAGTATTACACTGCTAAATTAGGATGGCTAGCGCGGATAGTCCTTTTGTAGCTTTGCGCGAAATTCAAAACAAACCAATCTTCCACTTTCTAGTTTATGAATGTCCATACCATGTTTTCCTCTGCCAAGTAACAATGCTGGAAACATCCCGTGGAAAAGAGATAACTGATAAATTCTCTGAAGAAAACAACAACAACAATTTGGTGTCATAAGAAAGCTCTCATGTTAGCCCGTTATGTCATAAGCTTATGATTTCGTTATGTGGTATAATTTTAAATAAATGGAATAAATAATAACAAGATTTATTTTGCAAAAAAACACAACCGTGATTATGGAGAGAATTATACCTTGGAAGATGAACTGACTAGAAAAGTATACCTTGGAAAATGGACTAACTAGAAAATAATACCTTGGAAAATGGACGAACTAGAAAAGAATACCTTGGAAAATGGACGAACTAGAGAAGTATACCTTTGAAAATGAGGTAACTAGAAAAGTATACCTTTGAAAATGGAGTAACTAAAAAAGTATACCTTGGATGATGGACTAACTAGAGAAGTATACCTTGGAAAATGGATTAACTAGAAAAGTATACCTTGGAAAATGAACTAACTAGAAAAGTATACCCTGGAAAATGGACTAACTAGAAAAGAATACCTTGGAAAATGGACTAACTAGAGAAGTATACCTTTGAAAATGGGGTAACTAGAAAAGTATACCTTTGAAAATGGAGTAACTAAAAAAGTATACCTTGGATGATGGACTAACTAGAGAAGTATACCTTGGAAAATGGATTAACTAGAAAAGTATACCTTGGAAGATGGACTAACTATAGAAGTATACCTTGGAAAATGGACTAACTATAGAAGTATACCTTGGAAGATGAACTAACTAGAAAAGTATACCTTGAAAGGTGGACTAACTATAGAAGTATACCTTGAAAGGTGGACTAACTAGAGAAGTATACCTTGAAAGGTGGACTAACTATAAAAGTATACCTTGAAAGGTGGACTAACTAGAGAAGTATACCTTGAAAGGTGGACTAACTGTAGAAGTATACCTTGGAAGATGAACTAACTAGAAATATACCTTGGAAGATGAACTAACTAGAGAAGTATACCTTGGAAAATGGATTAACTAGAAAAGTATACCTTAGAAGATAAACTAACTAGAAAAGTATACCTTGAAAGGTGGATTAACTAGAGAAGTATACCTTGTAAAATGGACTAACTTGAAAAGTATACCTTGGAAGATGGACTAACTATAAAAGTATACCTTGGAAGATGGACTAACTATAGAAGTATACCTTGGAAGATGGACTAACTATAGAAGTATACCTTGGAAGATGAACTAACTATAGAAGTATACCTTGGAAGATGGACTAACTTGAAAAGTATACCTTGGAAGATGGACTAACTAGAGAAGTATACCTTGGAAGATGGACTAACTAGAGAAGTATACCTTGGAAGATAGACTAACTATAGAAGTATACCTTGGAAGATAGACTAACCAGAAAAGAATACATTAAAATTTTCCTTAAGATTGCGTTTGAGTTACAATCTTTTTACTCAATATGTTGAGGGAGAAAAAGAAGCCGTTTAATGTGACGGTCTTGTTGTAAAAGATAGCTTACCACAGAAAATTAAATCCAACATTCTTGAAAATCCTCTTCCTATGTACAGGAAGAGCTGACGTTATGTAACGACATCAAAATGTTTGTTTATCATCACACAGCGACCTCTCGTGGCAGTAATTGTATAAGGACATGCTGTTATTTTTCATTTTTGTCTCATTCTTCTTGTATATATATATGTACATATATATACTCTTTGTTTTATCTATGTAACGCGTATGTAAGTATACCTGTGTTTTTCTCATAGCAAAGCTGATGTTAGCGTTGTAAATCCGTAGACTTACCGTTGCACTAGCCTTTGAAACGTGTACAATCCTCTTGCACGATTGACCAGAAACTGTTTAAAATTTTGGGGATTTTTTGTTTTAAATTGCAAGTTTAAATACATTGTGTAGACGTGCTAAAATAATTAAATAAACAATAAACACTCTTGTTGTTTTTGTAAATTCACCTTTATTTGTGACAATAGGTCTTTGTTCACGAATTTTATGTCGTGCCGTCAAAACAGTGAAAACAACGAGGACAGCTGCGAAAGCACGCCCTCTGCCCGTGTCACCCCCCGAGCAGCACGTGTGCTAGCAGATAATAATAGAAGTATATACAACACTGCTCACATCACAAATTGATGACCACATCAGTAAATGACATTATTATTCAAATATCATATCAATACAGTTTCTTAAAGTTCAACAGGTCAAAGCCATTGACTAAGCATTTTTTACCTTTCACCATAAGATAGGCTTGCAGTGAAATGTCCTGAGGTACACACAAGAAAACCCAATCACTTTACTCAATATAAGAACTGATAGCAATACGATAACCAACAACGTGTCAAAGTTTATACAAGCTGAATATTTTGTACACAATGTACAAAGTGACTACGAAGTGCCCCCAGCGGTGTGTCACGTAACTAATGTTATTGAAAACCGTCGAACCACACAAGAAATAAAAAACACTGAAAAAAAACACCTTTTGTTTTCGGATAAATTTTAAAAAAATCTAAACTTTTAACTTGATACCAACGATAAATTAAAATTAGTTAACTATGCAAGAACTCTTGAATATGGTTTATAATTCCGTACACGTACAAGTACGTTTTTTTTTTTAACCCAGGAAGAGCAACTCCGTACAGTTGTAAAACACGAGTTTCACAATCTAAAATCTTAATGAATAACAAAGTACAAATATATGTTTCGATTGTGAACATAACAGTCTATTTATCATACTTCTAGCGAGCTGTTGGAAAGACTTGTAATGCCATCGTTCTGGTTTCATGATATTGGAAAAAAACAATGTGTAGTTATTATACAGGCTGTTCGGAAAGTCACTGTGCAGTTTTGTAATCATATTTTATTCACTCTATTTCAAGCCAGCAACTGATAGCGGTGTTTAGAAACAAAATAAGAAAGATCCAGGCCTGTATTGATACCAACGGGGGTCACTTTCAACATTGTTTATAACTGTCATTCATATTTACCTCCTGTATTCTATATTGAAACATGTCTGTTAATAAATATATAAGTGCACAGTGACTTTCCGAACATCCTGTACAATTGAACACAAGTCATTTCGTCTTCTATACAGTTTAAAAAACAATAAAAACGACAATAATAAAAGAAAGACAATACTAAAATGGCTTAGTTTTTTTTTGTATCCAATGTCGAATGAATGATCCGTAGAGAAACAGTAAAGCAAAAACGTTACTTCGAAGAGAAATAACGAACAAAATGAGTAATAGTGACTTTCTATTACACATTTCATTAACATTCTGAAGCTTTCGGTGTCGATGAATTTAACACAATTAAATGTTTCCTTCGGATACGTCTGTTCTTAAACTACAGTATGAAGAAAAATATATAGCTGATGTACCGAATTTGTTCGTTATCTTTTTACTTAAAATGTTTTAATAAATTATATATCCGATAAAAGCGACCCACCTCGGATGTAAACGCAACCCTTGAAATAATAAATATTACATTAGAATAATTTCATGGTGTAAATTATATATTAAAAAAACAAGAAGAAGGGTAAATTTTTTTGTTCCTTGTGGGGTGGGATATGGTTAGAGATGTTTAACCATTCTGTCACAATAAAGAGCGGTCATCCTTGTCTAGCTAAATGCTTAGGATCAGCAATCAAAAACAACCAGATAAATGTCTTGGAATATGCACTATTTCTTAAATACATCATAGTAATATAATTTAAATTTCCGTTTATATTTAAAAAAAATGTGCCACCTACATATAAAGTTAAAAACTATTATACATTTTGATCCTATTTTGATCCAACTTTCCGATGTTTGGACGAGTGATTGGGTAAAACTCTTAACTTGTTTGTAACTCCTGACAACTGGAAACTTCTTAATGTATACTGCCCAAATTTATCTCCTTTAGAAGAAATATCATAAAATATGCAATATTTGGATATCTGTTCAATTTTTTTTTCTCAGAAAAGACAAGGGGGTTAAAGTTTTTGTTCGCAATCAAAAACTTCAGAACGGTTTCATTTCAACTTATCCCACTCTAAAAGCAATTTCAAGGGGTGTAGCGTGAAGCACGACTTTCATTTATTTTGGGAAATGCGTTTGCCCATTGACGCAGGGCGTGGTATCTTTATGCCCAAAGAATTTCCAACACCAGGGAGCGGTTTCAATTTCCACTTAGTCACCTCCTCGTCTTCTGAGGCTTAGAGAATGTTTTTATTTATCATGCAATGTTTCTTTTTATGTTCTTTATATATAAAATAAATGCACAGTCAACGCTGTTTCAGAATATTTAAATCCTTTCGACCAGTTCACTGATTCTCATCTAGGGTGCTGTATTTGAAACAACTGACACATACTCGACGCATGTATATAGAACAAACATTACGTTATGAACATAAGCCTGCAGAAATGTGTCACACACTTCTTAGTCATTTGTTGCCTACATCATGATAATTTTTACTACAGACACAACAATTATGTAAAAACGACACAGAACTCATGTACATAAGCCACGTTACATGCTAACGTCAGGAAAACAGTGTAAACACCTTCTGCTGCTTCGACATTTGTGCTTACTTATAATGCATAAACGAGGAAGTATTTAAAACATGCTGGATAGATGAGTAAAAAAAAAAACAGAAAACAAAAAACAACTGTTCCAAACCGTGATCGAACCAGCCTCTGATCAAAGGACAACGTTTTTGTTTTTTTTTCAGAATTCAGTTCGATAACTTACCTTCCTATAATTATTTTAAAACACTCTGTTAAATGACCTGATCAAATATAACCTGTAGGTCGCACGGTCACGACATCAGACTGTCCAGTTTGTTGACGGAGGAACGGATTACTCTGTTAATCTCCCAATTTTTTTTCTTTTAACGACAGGACGAGAACGAAGAAAGCAGGCTTCAGAATAACTCTTGAAACGAACTTAATGGAAACGAGTCACTGGAAGAACCGGAAGGTATAGCGTGATGAGTCACTATCGGTGTCAGAGAAGAATTTGGCGAGTATTCAATGCCTGACATGGATGCTGGAACGTGAGGGGGAACACCTCCCAAGGAAGACTCGGTCCCCATTGAACAGGAGGCTGGAGGGCTGGGTTCTGAGAAGGAACTTGTTGCTCCTGGACTGTTTATGTTTAAATCGTGTTGGTGTTGTGGAGAATTCTGCTGAGATTGATGGTCCTGTTGCTTTAAGTTATTTCGCCGCCATTTTGCTCTAGCGTTCTGGAACCATACCTTAAGCGAACAAAATAACACATTAGTATATTTTGCTCTAGCGTTCTGAAACCATACCTTAAGCGAACAAAATAACACATCAGTATATCAGAACTAAATCTTTCGCCAAGTCTCTTGAATAATATAGTTTCACTATTTTTCGATATGTATATTTAACGTATTTTTCTTTCTTTGTTTTTGTTACTGTTGTTTACCACGATGCTACACAAATAGACTATTTGTGGTCTGCCCAACGCGTGTAACAAAATCCGATATTTAGCGGATAAGTTCTCAGACTTACCGTTGAGCTATATTTTGATATTTTAATGTTTTAATACAAAGAGCTAATTAAATTCAGTATTTCTGACGACCATAACCAAATGTGTAAATTTGTAAAATAATCTGGCATTGATCAGTTACGATTATTAAATGCTATATTACGTACAGGATGTCTCAAAGGTCCGTCCCCCTTGTGGCACAGCGGTGCGTCTGCGGAACTACAATGCAAGAAACTGGGTTTCAGTTCCCGTCGTTGGCAGATCACAAATAGCTTATTATGTAGTTTTTTACTTGAGTTCAAACAAACGTCCGCACTTAAATTATTAGAAAAGTAAAAATGCTATATACACATAAATTGTTTACCTGGAGTACTCGTTTCGAAAGCCCTGTTTTTTGGGCCAGTTGTTTCAGGTCTTTGGCATCTGGATTCTGATTGATTGCGAAATACGACTTCATCGTTCGAAGTTGATGGTGCTTGAACGATGTGCGCATGCGTTTTGTTCGTTGCGGCTGTCCGTTCGGTAACGATAGGCTGTTTTGATTGGGTGCACCAGCCTCGAGTGGTGGAATGTGGAGGTTGCAGCTAGATGGATCGATAAGTGGAATACCTGTAATAATAACATTCTTACTGTAAGAATAACATTCTGTAATAATAACATTCTTACTGTAATAATAAAATTCTGTAATAATAACATTCTTACTGTAATAATAAAATTCTGTAAGAATAACATTCTGTAAGAATAACATTCTGTAATAATAACATTCTTACTGTAATAATAAAATTCTGTAAGAATAACATTCTTACTGTAATAATAAAATTCTGTAATAATAACATTCTTACTGTAATAATAAAATTCTGTAAGAATAACATTTTGTAATAATAACATTCTTACTGTAATAATAAAATTATGTAATAATAACATTCTTACTCTCCAGAATAACAGTATTCCCAACTGCCTTTGTCTACTTTTTGTACTATCTAGAGTAACAGTATTTCCAACTGCCTTTATCTACTTTTGTACTATCTAGAGTAACAATATTCCCAACTGCCTTTATCTACTTTTTGTACAATCTAGAGTAACAGTATTTTCAACTGCCTTATCTACTTTTTGTAATATCTAGAGTAACAGTATTTTCAACTGCCTTTGTCTACTTTTTGTACAATCCAGAATAACAGTATTCCCAACTGCCTTTGTCTACTTTTTGTACTATCTAGAGTAACAGTATTTTCAACTGCCTTATCTACTTTTTGTAATATCCAGAATAACAGTATTTTCAACTGCCTTTGTCTACTTTTTGTACAATCCAGAATAACAGTATTCCCAACTGCCTTTGTCTACTTTTTGTACTATCCAGAATAACAGTATTCCCAACTGCCTTTGACTACTTTTTGTACTATTTAGAGTAACAGTATTTTCAACTGCCTTTCTTTACTTTTTGTACTATCTAGAGTAACAGTATTTACAACTGCCTTTTTCTACTTTTTGTACTATTTAGAATAACAGTATTTCCAATGCTATTATTCTAGAGAAAAAGTGGGTAAAGACAGTTGAGAATACTATTATTCTAGAATATAAGAAAAAGTAGACAAAGACAGTGGGATAAACTTACAGTGTAAAGATAAATACAAAGTAGAGAGTGCTACTGTTTCAGAATGTAAGAACAAAGAAAACTCTCACTGTGGAGTGAGTTAACAAAGGTAACATAAGTATCATCGAGGTAGCAGGTGAAATCGAATTTCCTTTTTTCTAGGTAGGTGGAATAGTAAATCGGACATTCTTGCAGGTGAGATTTTAAACGATTCTGGTATAACAAAGTAGGGGACTTTAACAATACAGCCTTTTTTTTTATCAGGGTGTTACATCAGACAGGAATAGCAATCAGTAACACGTCGTGTTTGATTTTTTTTTCCTTTATCAACAGTACACTGCATTCAACAATAAATATTCATCATCAGAAGTCCTACTTGTGGTTATTTTGTTAGAAAAGTTTTGATGACGCATGTTGTTTTTTTATGAGGCTTATATGGTTATTATTAGAAAAGAAGATAAACATCAGGATGATGGAATTGGTCATCCACTTTATATGTATTAGTTTGTTATAACCAAAAGCAAACCGGATTGTTTCTTCAGTCACAACTATCTAATTTAACGAGTCAGAGATTTAGATTTGTTGTTTTTAACGCAGTCTTTCCTTCTGAATGTGTTTTAATTTACTTAACTGTAGGACTCGGCTTGGCCAAATGGTTAAGGCAGTCGACTCGTACTCTGAGGGTCGCGGGTTTGAATCCACATCACACCAAATATGCTCGCTCTTATAGCCGTGGGGTGTTATAATGTGACGGTCAATCTCACTATTCGTTGGTAAAAGAGTAACCCAAGAACTGGCGGTGGATGGTGATGACTAGCTGCTTTCCCTCTAGTCTTACACTGCTAAATTAGGGACGGCTAGCGCAGATAGCCCTCGTGTAGCTTTGCGCGAAATTCGAAACAAACTTATATATATGCACTATCTGACAAGCTTCAGGTTGTTTGAAACACTTAGGGATCAGCCTGTAACACAAAGTAATCAGTTTTATCTCCTTCAACTTACTTATTAATGTACTCTAAAGCTATAACACGACATAAGACGATTACAAGACAATACGATTTTGTGATATTAGGGATCGTACGCTAATGTATTTAAATCCTTAAATAAGTATTATAAAAATATATTGCTTGATCAGTCATGCAATGTTAGATGTGAATAACTAATAATTATGTCTATGTGTGGTCTCAGAATACTTTTTGTTTACGTTGTCACTTTAAAATCAGGTAATCAATAGTTCAAATATTTCATGATTGCACATAAAGTGTTTTAATGCTACCCTCACGTATATAGCTATTGGACAAATGTAAGGCGGCCTATTATAGTAGGCTGTTAATAATTATCTACAAGTGTCCAAAATTGTCGTTGGCAGAAGGAGGACCAGTTTCCATGGCAGTGGTCCTTACACAAGTTAAGAATGCGGTCGATGATTGTCAGTTCTGGCTCATAGTAATCGTAGGATACCCGCTCTTAAACTGAATCAGATATTCGCAGCCGCAACTGGAACTACGTATAAAAATGGTCAAAACAACTCTTTGCCAGGTTAGTCATATACAAAACGCAAATGAAGTGCATTCCTTAAAGAATGGGTACATTCACTTGGAAACAACAATAGAATCAGATTCAACTCAATATTCAGAGGAATATGATGGTCATGGCACTGATAAAGGTATGGTGTAGGTGGGAATAAACCAATATGTTACACATTATAGAGTCCATGATCTTTAGTATTGGCGAACTATACCTCAAAAAAGTTCATTTTTATCATGCTAAACTTGTAAACATATATTTTTCGGAAGAGGGAATCAATGAATGAAACACATCATATCCAGTGAAGTGAGTCCAGACTCTAAAGATGTCCCAAACATAGATATCTCACAGAAATGGTCGAGGGTACCAGAGGATATTTTCAACACTTTAATTTTCAGTGAGAAAAGTCTGTTCCTGTCGCCATACTTCATAAAGAGATGTAAACATATAGACCCGCCTCTATGAAATATTACCAACATGACCAATGATGTGCAATTTGAAACACATGACCAGCTATCAGTTGCCATAACTTTTTACTTACAAATAACGAGCTGTAGAGGATGGACTCATTAGGGTGCCATATCTTTTTACTTACAAATAACGAGCTGCAGAGGATGGACTCATTCGGGTGCCAGAACTTTTTACTTACAAATAATGAACTGTAGAGAATGGACTCATTAGGAGACCATAACTTTTTACTTACAAATAACGAGCTGTAGAGGATGGACTCATTAGGAGGCCATAACTTTTTACTCACAAAGAACGAGCTGTAGAGAATGGACACAATGATGGACCATAAAATTTTACTTATGTGGCTTTGACTGAGACTTTCCCTTTGAAATTTATTTCTACCTAAAATTTGTTTCATACAATGTCAGGATACGGTTCAAAATAAGGCAGAGAGGACGCCTCAATACGACTCACGAGCTGACAGTTGGACTACACTTTACTACCCAATAAATTTTAACACTCTAATTCAACATAATTTTTTACTAGATCATTTAAGGTCAATAACTGTTAAGTAATTTTCACGTGATTTGAAGCGGCTCTCACTGATCTCCAGACACCTCATAATTTAACATTAGAAATCTTAAGCTTTATCTGACAATTTCCAACTTTCAGACACTGGCTGATTCATCTCCAGGAAACTCCCAAGCCCAGTTATTTAACCATTATTACAAACATCTTCCAGCCTCACTGGGTTGCTGTAAGCCTAATAACTTTTCTTTGTTATCTTTGGTGCTTGCAACTATATACATTTTCAAGTAATCCAGTCCTTACACATTTATAAGAGAGGGTCATAATTTGTTCGTTGTAACCATGGAACGTTAGTTACAAATCATGTTTGAAGTTTTAAGAAGGTAGTTTAGTTTACCTTATCATTCCAATATGCCCGGCATGGCCAGGTGGGTTAAGGCGTTCGACTCATAATCTGAGGTTCGCTGGTTCGAATCCTTATCACACCAAACATGCTCGCCATTTCAGCCCTTTCAGGCGTTGTAACGTGACGGTCAATCCCACTATTCGTTGGTAAAATAGTAGCCCCAAAAGTTGGCGGTGGGTGGTGATGACTTGCTGCCTTCCCTCTAGTCTTACACTGCAAAATTAGGGACGGCTAGCACAGATAGCTCTCGTGTAGCTTTGCGCGAAATTCCAAAAACCAAACTAGCAATAAACCTAATTTTTAAATAATTAATATGATGGTGTTCTGGCCACGAACACGGTTCTTATTTTTTTATACCCTTCTTATTTCAAACTTTCCGGCATTACAAGTTGTCAACTTCCAGAGAGCAGGTGTTCCTAAGGCGGCAGGCGTGTCTGAGCGTCACGTTATTTAAGTCAGTTATTATCTAGCAGGTGACTGTGGTGGTGGTTAAACAAATCAATATCTTTTGTTTTTCAAATGGCTTCCTGGATCTCTTATTTTTATGTGTCCAGCAGATGTAAGAATTATTTGTCGAAAATCTTTGAAGTATTTTCTTAATATTATTTGCTTGTGCGCTATGTTAGAAATCTGGACGAACAAGATATAACAATATTTGTTTTCAACATCTATTCATACCTTTAATGGAAGAAAAGACTTTTTTTAAAACTCTCTTCAGTGGTTTAACGGTAAATCAGATGGTTCATAACGCTAACAACTGAATATCGTAAACACAGCATATTTACCCATTATGTAGTTTCGTGTTTAACAACAAAAAATTTGTGCCTCATATACCAAATTGTGTAAAAGTTACGCGATCTCGGCTTGTAATGTTCTAGTTGGAAAATATTACACTATGCAGAAGTTACACGTATTTCGTTTACAGTTTTGTAGTTACCCAATATCACATTTTCTAAAGTAACATAAGTTCTGTTTACAGTGTTCTAGTTAGCCAATAAAACATTTTCTAAAGTAACATAAGTTCTGTTTACAGTGTTCTAGTTAGCCAATAAAACATTTTCTAAAGTTACATAAGTTCTGTTTACAGTGTTCTAGTTAGCCAATAAAACATTTTCTAAAGTAACATAAGTTCTATTTACAGTGTTCTAGTTAGCCAATAAAACATTTTCTAAAGTAACATAAGTTCTGTTTACAGTGTTCTAGTTAGCCAATAAAACATTTTCTAAAGTAACATAAGTTCTGTTTACAGTGTTCTAGTTAGCCAATAAAACATTTTCTAAAGTAACATAAGTTCTGTTTACAGTGTTCTAGTTAGCCAATAAAACATTTTCTAAAGTTACATAAGTTCTGTTTACAGTGTTCTAGTTAGCCAATAAAACATTTTCTAAAGTTACATAAGTTCTGTTTACAGTGTTCTAGTTAGCCAATAAAACATTTTCTAAAGTTACATAAGTTCTGTTTACAGTGTTCTAGTTAGCCAATAAAACATTTTCTAAAGTAACATAAGTTCTGTTTACAGTGTTCTAGTTAACCAATAAAACATTTTCTAAAGTAACATAAGTTCTGTTTACAGTGTTCTAGTTAACCAATAAAACATTTTCTAAAGTAACATAAGTTCCATTTATGGCCAGTCTGGTGACAGTTATGTAAATTACAACATGAAGAAGGCTGCAAAAAGTCGAAAAGAATTAACTTTATAATTAAAGCTTGATAATCTTACCTATGTTCTGTCCCATCATGGAATCTACCCCCACATCTGCTGCTTTCCTTTTCCGAGGCCTCCCTTTCCTGACATTTCCCATGGGTGGATAGCTTGAGTCGTGTGACTGTACGTGATCGCCAGGCTGGTCTCCAACTGAACCGTTTGTTCTACGATCCCTTGGCAGGTAAGGCTCGCCCTGCACGAGGAGTTCATAGTGTGTACGGCAATAAACAAGGTTATCTTTGAGCCCGAAGTAGTCCCCTTGGGTAAGCACTGTGTTACACCATGCACACGTGAAACAATGTAGATGATACACCAGGTCTCGAGCTCGCATAACTAACTCATTGGCGAAAATACCTTGTTGACAGCGCGCGCAACGTTTGACAGCAAACAACCTAATGGGAATCAGAACATAATTATACTTGAAAAATTTGATGAGAAATGAAACATCATATTTATATTTACAATCTAATAAAAATAAAATATAATAATTATACATACATCACATACAACCTTGTGGAAAACAAACCACAATCAGTATACTTACATCACAAACAACCTGGTGGAAAACAAACCACAATCAGTATACTTACATCACAAACAACCTGGTGGAAAACAAACCACAATCAATATATTTACATCACAAACAACCTTGTGAAAAACAAACCACAATCAATATACTTACACCACAAACAACCTAGTGAGAAACAAACCACAATCAGTGTACTTACATCACAAACAACCTAGTGGAAAACAAACCACAATCAGTAAACTTACATCACAAACAACCTTGTGGAAAACAAACCACATTCAGTATATTTACATCACAAACAACTTAGTAAAAAACAAACCACAATCAGTATATTTACATCACAAACAACATTGTGGAAAACAAACCACAATCAGTATATTTACATCACAAACAACACTGTGGAAAACAAACCACAATCAATATACTTACACCACAAACAACCTAGTGAGAAACAAACCACAATCAGTGTACTTACATCACAAACAACCTAGTGGAAAACAAACCACAATCAGTATACTTAGATCAGAAACAACCTTGTGGAAAACAAACCATAATCAGTATACTTACATCACAAACAACATTGTGGAAAACAAACCACAATCAGTATATTTACATCACAAACAACACTGTGGAAAACAAACCACAATCAATATACTTACACCACAAACAACCTAGTGGAAAACAAACCACAATCAGTAAACTTACATCACAAACAACCTTGTGGAAAACAAACCACATTCAGTATACTTAGATCAGAAACAACCTTGTGGAAAACAAACCACAATCAGTATATTTACATCACAAACAACACTGTGGAAAACAAACCACAATCAGTATATTTACATCACAAACAACACTGTGGAAAACAAACCACAATCAGTAAACTTACACCACAAACAACCTAGTGAGAAACAAACCACAATCAGTGTACTTAGATCAGAAACAACCTTGTGGAAAACAAACCATAATCAGTATACTTACATCACAAACAACATTGTGGAAAACAAACCACAATCAGTATATTTACATCACAAACAACACTGTGGAAAACAAACCACAATCAATATACTTACACCACAAACAACCTAGTGGAAAACAAACCACAATCAGTAAACTTACATCACAAACAACCTTGTGGAAAACAAACCACATTCAGTATACTTAGATCAGAAACAACCTTGTGGAAAACAAACCACAATCAGTATATTTACATCACAAACAACACTGTGGAAAACAAACCACAATCAATATACTTACACCACAAACAACTTAGTAAAAAACAAACCACAATCAGTATATTTACATCACAAACAACATTGTGGAAAACAAACCACAATCAGTATATTTACATCACAAACAACACTGTGGAAAACAAACCACAATCAGTATATTTACATCACAAACAACACTGTGGAAAACAAACCACAATCAGTATATTTACATCACAAACAACATTGTGGAAAACAAACCACAATCAGTATACTTACACCACAAACAATTTAGTAGAAGATAAAACATATTTATGTACGCTCTGAACAACCGACTGAAAAACAAATAATACAAATTAGGCTTACAACACCTTAGATAATTTAGTGAAAGTCAAAACATAATCATTCATCATAAACCCTGAACAACCAGGTGGAAGTGAAAACATAACCATTATACTTACGCCCTTAACAACCAGGTGGAAGTGAAAACATAACCATTATACTTACGCCCTTAACAACCAGGTGGAAGTGAAAACATAACCATTATACTTACGCCCTTAACAACGAGGTGGAATTGAAAATATAACCATTATACTTAAGTCCTGAACAAGCTAATGAAGAAAAATGACACAATAATTAGACCCGTACCCATAACAGAGAACAAAGCGTTGATGTTAAACGTAAAACATCATGATGTAAAGGGACAATACAAATAAGACTACTAGGGTTCCCAGTTTACATAACAATTAAAAATTTACTGCAAAATGTTATTGTTTTAAAAATCAGTCATTTTTGAAATTCTTAAAATCCATACAAATATAAAATCATTTGTCCAAATGAACGATTCATATCTGAAGGCTCGCAGTAACGGAAGTCCCATTTGGTAACGAAATACCTGTTTTTAATTTTAACATTGCTGGGTTTATTGATAATAAACAGCACAAACAATTTTACATTGAAACCGAATGTCTGTCTAGCATAAGCACGTTTTGTATTAATAATACAGCAACCACAATGCTGTTACATAAGTATTTTTGTATTTATAATACATCAACAATAGTGCTGTTAATAAGTAATTTTGTATTTATAATACATCAACAATAGTGCTGTTAATAAGTAATTTTGTATTAATAATACATCAACAATAGTACTGTGATATACGTATTTTTGTATTTATAATACAGCACAACAGAACATTGCAAAAACCACGCAAACTCATACACAGATTTACGCATAAAAATCACCTCACATACGCAGATACGTACAGGGCTTTCGATACATTTTTAAACTAAATAAAAATGTTAGTGGCTGATAAAAAAAATATAAAGATGTGAAAATGTGTTGAACAGCCACGAACTCTGATATCGAACAATTTATTTTTGCTAAAAACACTACAGATATTTTCGTTGGATGGTAAAAATAAAAATGTATCTGTTTCTAGACAATAATACTATAACGTTTATTGGATATTTCAGTTGAATACATTCAAAATGTTGTTAATTAAATTACAAGTGTGTTTCCGCGCACTTAACCCTTTCTGAGTTTTCTTCACTTGGGCAGCAAATTTAAAAAAAAAAACTTTAAAAAGTTACTCGCTGAAAACGATTTAGGTTGAGTTTACGGAAAAACAACATCTGAAATACGTTACGAGAAGAAAATAAGATACTGTTCAAAATATCCAGAAATAACTGTTGAAATAAGATTTCTAATAAAAGAATTTCCAGATGTATGCTAGGCCTAAAGATGCCGTTCAAGTAGAAAGTGACTGATATAAACACTTGGCTTTGAATGAAATAAGTTATAAGTGTAAAACCAACAATTACAGGTTCTGTGCAGCATCTGTATCTCTGAAAAATGTGTCTTAATAGTAGATCTTGGGAGACTGTTGTTTCTTAACCCTAAACAGTTTCCTAAACATCTCATCATTTTTAATGGTGGAATACGAACATGAACTTTGTTTCTAATCCTGAAGTCTCTGCACAGCAATGCTTCCTACAGCAAAATAATAACAGCTCATTATTTCCAATCAGAGCATTGTTTTTATTGGTGAAACTGCACACATGTGCAAGTTATCCAGTTCGTTACTCCAAAGTGAAACGTAACTATATGAAAACTCCCATTTCTAAACAACACTAGTTTAAGTGTTGTTAAGATATTTATGTAGGTTACACTTACGTTAAATTAACTTTTTCGGTTATTCTCTCTTTCTGTATACACGTAAGCATTTCTAAACGCGTTTATATGATTTGAACTTCTCACGACAAGGACCTCAAAAAGTTGTCATCCGTTGAGCTGTGAAAGAAGTGATGCACATAAACTTATGTACGAAACGCACAATTATGACACATGAACCTAATGTTCACGAACTGCAAAAGATTATTGTGGAGTAAACATAAGCTGACACTTATTTCATAATACTATAAATTAGCTCGATTTTTATGAATAATTATTCATTCTTTGTATATAAAGTTGACTTAGAAATTTATTTTCAGAGTTCCTTTTGATATCCTACTTCGGACGTATATCTAAAGCGTACGTAAGAATGATAATTTAAACGTAGTTTCGTGATAAGAAACATAGAAGTTTGAGTAGATTATAGCAGATTAGAATCTGAACCAGAAGCTTAGGTAACAGCTACAGTTGATGTAAATTTGCAGTGAAACGGCATGTATCAGAACTATATTATAACATTGTGTGGCATTACGTTGACAGTGTGATACAGACAAAAATGTATCGCAAAACACTTATACACTCAAATCGTAAAGGTATGTTCATATGACGGATTTAGAACCTAAATGACGGGTATATCTCCAGTACGTAACGATGTGGGGAACATAGTAAGACGGAACAAGTTGAAGTAGGATGTTTTCTACTATATATCGAATTTAATATTAGCCTTTTTTTTAATTAAAGGTATATTTAGAAGTGCAAGTAACCTATATTGCGAAGTTCCCGCCTGTTCACTGAACTTGTATAACATTTTTGAGTGTAAGAATCAACAATATACTATGTGTGTAAGTAAAATCATAAAAACTTATAGTATTGTCTTTCCTGACATTTCTTGAAACTTTCCTCTCAAGCTTAGGAAATTAATTAACATAGCACACCAAAAGACGTAATATAACGTTGGTTTGCTACAGTTGGTATACTATAAGTCTCGAAAGTTATGACTGCGATAAACACTTATCAATCGGGAAATTACAGATATTGACTAAAAACGTTTATAGCTCTTGAAATTTACAAACCGTTTCACTTCAATGAATTAACTTCAGACGCTAGTATTTCTACAAGAACATTATATAACTTCAGCGGTGAAAAACTCACGTACGATCAGCGAAGAAGCTAGCAAGCTACCCATTAAGTAAACTGTGCCGATATGAACTCGGAATTAATTCGCTCATCATTAGCCGTCGATAAAATATTCAGTTCCAGACCAGATAGAAGACTCAGTATTGTTTGTAAGCTTGTAAACTTTTGCATATAAACAACTTTTGTAATAAGCGTAATTACAAATTGTGTTATTGTTTGAATTTTAAATTATATTGTTGTTAAAAATAAAACTGTTGGCGAATATTATATATTTGATACATTTCGACTTTTAATTAACTTCTAAACTTAAATTACAATTTACCTCAGTTTCCGATTATTTGAAATCGTAATATGTAACGTAATAAATTGAAGGCTCTTCCGAGATAAATCACACGACACGTTACACTGTGTTATACAACACTTGGAGGAGTGGAACACTGGAAACATCATCTTCCAACAAGACATGAAGACAATTCTTATATCTATCGTCCAACCAGAGAACTCCTAAAGGAAATGTCCATGAAAGACAGAGATACAAGTTGCCCATTAATAACCAACAAGGTCACTGACCACTGTACTGGAAGATTCTTCTGACTTAAAAGGTTCCTCTAAAATAAATGTCTACTGCAATGATAATGGAGTATCGTCTAAGACATATGATGCTTGTAACACCTATATTTACTGATAGGCTTCGTATGTCCAACTGTAAATGACGGAAGACATATTGAATATATTTTCTATTATTTTTTGAGACACAGTGTACTAGATCAAAACTTTCCTAAATAAAGTATCCATAACTACTGATCAATGCAACCTACTTACATAGATGAGAACTAATTTATGTACTGATCTAACTGTGTCTCTGCTTACAACACTTTCGGCCATAATCCCAATAATATCTAACAAGGTTTGGCCAGATTAAGCAATTAGGATTACCTAAAAATCCAAATACCGAGCTAACACTGATAAAGAACCTCAGGGTGCCTCTGATGAAATTGTGTTACCCAAACACAAATGGATTTAATATGTAATCGTTTTGAATACAATGATTTTATTTTTAATCTATCTGTATAATAATATTAATAGCACTTTGCATAACAGATCAAGAGATACAACAGCAAATTTCAGTCTTTCGACTGTAAGATTCCAGCTGACTTGTGTAAGTTAGCAAACATTGTTCCTCGGAACTTTACAGGTGATGTTTTATTTGTATTTTCCTTCAGAATTTGAAGCCTATCTCACGAGAATGTAGGATAGAATAAGAATACAATGCTACAAATTAAGGTTTTAAGAAATTATTGTACAAAATTCAACATTCACAAACAGTAAAGCTTTCGTCCATCGTCCGCCCCACATTCCTACTTCTGTAATAAAGCAGGTAAGCGTGTATGAAAGTTGATTAAACAAGTAAGCATGTATGATATTTGTTATATACTTTGTATATGATAGAGGAAAACAAAAGAGGTATTTGAAATACTTTCCTTGTAATAAAATACAATCTTCATTATATTTCTGGTGATGGGTTTACATCCCTCACCTACATCACAGATCTTTAAAATGTCGTTTTTCATTCCTCAACATGATATCTGTGATCAGGTGGCTATGGCAACCTAAGTCTAAAGATTGCGTTATGGTCTGGGCATAGCCGTGTATTTTAAGGCGTTTGACTCGTAATCTAAGGGTCGCGGGTTCGAATCCTCGTTAGAGCCGTGCGGGTATTATAATGTGAAGGTCACTCACATTATTCTTTGGTGAATGAGTAACCCAAGAGTTGTGGATAGGTAGTAATGACTAGCTGTCTTCCGCCTCGTCTTCCACTGCTAAATTAGGAACGGCTCGCGCAGATAGCCCTCGAGTAACTTTGCGCCAAATTAAAAAACAAACAAAACTAACATTGTAATCTGAATATTCGCATCAAAGTTCGTATTCAGAGGGAAATAAAGTATATGATATACATAAATTGGTTGTACAACTATGTTAATATATGTATGGTTGTAACTTTCAGGTTTTATCAAGTGTCTGTATACAGCTATGTTAATACAGGTATAATTATAAGTTTCAGGTTTCATCAAGTGTCTGTATACAGCTATGTTAATACAGGTATAATTATAAGTTTCAGGTTTCATCAAGTGTCTGTATACAACTATGTTAATACAGGTATAATTATAAGTTTCAGGTTTCATCAAGTGTCTGTAAACAACTGTGTTAATACAGGTATAATTATAAGTTTCAGGTTTCATCAAGTGTCTGTATACAGCTATGTTAATACAGGTATAATTATAAGTTTCAGGTTTCATCAAGTGTCTGTAAATAACTGTGTTAATACAGGTATAATTATAAGTTTCAGGTTTCATCAAGTGTCTGTATACAACTGTGTTAATACAGGTATAATTATAAGTTTCAGGTTTCATCAAGTGTCTGTATACAACTGTGTTAATACAGGTATAATTATAAGTTTCAGGTTTCATCAAGTGTCTGTATACAGCTATGTTAATACAGGTATAATTATAAGTTTCAGGTTTCATCAAGTGTCTGTATACAGCTATGTTAATACAGGTATAATTATAAGTTTCAGGTTTCATCAAGTGTCTGTATACAGCTATGTTAATACAGGTATAATTATAAGTTTCAGGTTTCATCAGGATCCTAAAATGCTTTATCAAACGATTTTAAAACTCTTGGAAAGAGTTATTAATGTTTTGTAACACATACGTGTTATGTTTGTTTTGTAATATTTTAATCTTATACATGTACCATACTGAGATAATAAACCATGATAACTCCACGTTTCTCATAACTTAACATCTGACAAAGCGCTATGTTTAGGTGGGGACGAGAGAGAGTTCAGACTCAAGGTCCATGGTCTTAATGGGGGCCCAATAATAATTTTATTCTATGTAAAATTACATGAGATGTAGGTTTCTTTGTTTTGTTTTGAATTTTGCGCAAAGCTACTCAAGGGCTATCTGCACTAGCCATCCCTAATTTAGCAGTGTAAGACTAGAGGACAGGCAGCTAGTCATCACCACACACCGCCAACTCTTGGGCTACTCTTTTACCGACGAATACTGGGATTCACCATCACATTATAACACCCCACGGCTGAACGGGTGAGGATGTTTGGTGCTCGAAGTGAAAGTATAAACATATTTCCGACTGTTTGATTTAAAGTATATAAATATATAACACCGTCTCTAATAACAAAACAAGCCCGACATTCCCAGGTGGTTAAGGCACTAAACTTAATCCGAGGGTCACGGGCTCAAATCCCATCACACCAAACATGCTCGCCCTTTCAGACGTGGGGACGTTATAAGATTACAGTCAATCTCACTATTGATTGGTAAAAGAGTAGCCCGAGAGTTGGAGGTGGGTGATGATGATTAGTTGATTTCCCTCTAAATTATGGACGGCTAGCGCAGATAGCCCTCGTGTGGCTTTACGCGAAATTCAAAACAAACCAAACGAATAAGATAAGTGCCCTCCAGTAGTACCAAGAACTATGTTGCGATTTGTAAATGAGAAAGAAAATGAATTCTGGAGTAATTAAAAGCACTCTTACGGGGTTCAACGACCTCTATTGAATAACTGTATGTCTTCAGATTTTAAACGCTAGAAATCGTGCTTTGATCCCAGTAGAGGGCAGAGCACAAATAGCCCATTGTGTAGGTCTGTGCTCAACTGCAAACAAGAAACAATAATATAAGTAGTTCTAATTAAAACTTCTGAACATAAGAACAACTCAAAAAATTCCAAAGCTTTCGCAGATTTTCTTTGCTTCTTTTCTGTCAATACAAGTAACGTGTTTTAAATGTATTAGCACTTTTGTCTTAACGTTAACCTCTAACCTTTATGTTCATTCGCTTTCAAAGCTGTGCCTTAGAAATTTTACGTGAGACGTTTGCTGATTCTCATAGATTTCATTTCTGAGTTCATGAATATTTTAGTCCAAACTTAATGCTAGTTTTACACTCTTTTATTTCATTTGTGAGTTGTTGTTTTTTAATCTGCTCACGTTTTCCGGGAATGACTGTTTAATTTTTTGTATTTTTTTTTCAACTTCTGGAATAAGTTTTGAAGCTACACTAAAAGTAAACTTGAAAGACAGTACAATGATTGATTTGGTTACTCGATTTCAACCCTCATGCATGTATATGTGATAGTGTAAGACTAAGAGCGCGTCTTTACAGTGACGTACAAGTTGTTAACTACTAGAAATCCCCTATTTTCGCTTTAATATAACCATCCTTCTTGAAAGAAGACGCTAAGTGGTTTTGCCTCTGTATAAAATAAACATATTTGAGTTTTCCATTGATTCAATATCTGTGCCAAAATTTCTCTCTGTATATTTATTCGTTTGCTTTGAATTTGCTCTTTTAAAATAGCACAAGGGCTATTTGCCCTAGCCGTTCCTAATTTAGCAGTGAAAGACTAGAGAGAAGGCTGCTAGTCGTCACCATTCACCGTTAACTCTAGGGCTACTCTTTTGCCAACGAATAATGAGATTGACCGTAACATTATAACGCACCTACGGCAGAAAGGAGAAGCATGTTCGGTATATTCAGTTTAGTCTATTTCTCTTTACAGTATAAACCATCAGAGGGCCCAGTCATGAGTACAGCTGATATGTAAACATTTCTTCCACAATAAAGTCCGATAGAAGTCTAGTCGTGAGTACAGCTGGAGTGTAATTATTTACGCTTGCTACATTGTATGACACATGAGAACTGGAAACACGTACGATTATCAAAATTCCAGTTTCGTAATTTTCTCAAGATGGAAAACTGTAAGAACATTTAGCTTTAGATAAATGTTGATAACAACATTATAACGGTAGCATGTAGACTTAAGAGAATTAGTTTATTCTGAAAACAATTGTATGCTTACCCTTTTGACAGAGGTATTTCTAAACTAAGTTAGGCCCGGCATAGTCATATGGTTAGGACGCTCGACGCGTAATCTGAGGGTCACGTGCTCGAGTCCCGTTCGCACCAAACATGCTTTCTCTTTCAGATGTGGGGACGTTATAAAGTGACGGGAGATCCCCACTATTCTTTGGTAAAGAAGTAGCCCAAGAGTTGGCGGCGAGTGGTGATGACTTCCCTCTAGTCTTACACTGCTACATTAGGAACAATTAGTACACATATCCCTCGTGTAGATTTGCGCGAAATTAAAAAAAAAAACATGTCTAAATTAATTGTGTCATGTAGTTCTGGTTCGTTTTTTTTACTCTCATTTTGTTTTGTTTTTGTCTAAAAAGTTTATATGACTAAGAAATGTGAAGGGCGAAGACGATAAAGCTAAGAAACAACAATGTTGGCCAAAATCTACGAGCCGAGAGTGCAAGAAGTCCCATGTAACTTATGCTTATGCAAAATCCAAAACTGGGAGTACAAACAGCCCTCTGGTGATATTTTTTATAATTACTATACGATCTATGAAAACTGTATAAAGTTATAGAGACCGTGTATGCAACGTTTGATAACAAAACCCAGGTGGAATAAAAGGGTTCAGCATTTCCGTAACATTTGGGTGTTATCCCTGGTGTTAAAAGTCATAATGGTATGCAACACTTCAGAAGAAAACGTGTTGGCATTAACGCGCACTCGAGTGAAGTGCACGATGAAATCTGCGTGAAGTGTGGCTTACAGATCATTGTGTATACAATATTTCAGAAAGTACACTTACCCACAACCGCGCACCAAGGTAAGAACGTGATGAAATACTTATTTGATACTAAGAAAAATACCAAACTTTACAGAGTTATCATCACATTGTACACCAGTCACTGCGTATGAGTAAATGAAGTTTTCTTTCACTCTCAATGACGTCCGTAAACAATATATTTTTATCTTTAAATTTATCATTGAAGTTCATAGACGTCTATGGATGTTTTTTAACGAGTTCCAAACAAGCCTCATCGTAGTATCTGATCGTATTGAAAATATTCTGATTTAATGAAGCACGTGGTAACATTTATACAATTTCACAGGTTGCCACTATACGTGGCTCGAGGATCACGGGATACCTTAAGTTCTGGTTCGTAACAACCCTTTGTTGAATTGAACAATAAAATGCAATAAGTTAGCGACTGTTAAATTGGCATTACCTTGCTTAAAAAAGCACAAGAAAAATTTGCATTGATTAGTTAACAAATGTGTTACAGGTATAAGTTATTAGTAGCGCCTAACTCATAATGCACATTTTCAATTAAAAAAAATACGCGTATTAATCTAAATTTTCTGTTACTTTAACAAATTTTACAAAACTGATAATTTAGCATCTTAGGACTTATAAAATAAATGAAGTCTACGGATTTACAACGCTAAAATCAGGGGTTCGATTTCCCTCGGTGGACTCAACAGATAGCCCGATGTGGCTTTGCTCTAAGAAAACACACATACGTCTATACAGTCTATACAGTGAAACTAAACGTGGTTCGTCAACGTTTATCCCCTCGGTGGACTTAACAGATAACCTGAGGTGGCTTTGCTATAAGAAAACACACACACACATTCAACGTTTATCTTTAAAATTTGTTCTCCAATTGGTTACGCGGTATATAAGCTTTTACTTAGCTTTCAGATATGTTTAAACTGGAAAAAAAAAATGTTTTAAAACGTCTACATACAGACAATATTAGTTTACCGAAGAAATGACCAGAATACATATATATATATATATATATTTTAGTTCTAAAGAACTTCGTTTTTCTCATCGTTTAATCGTCTGTCTTTAACGCCTCCTACATGTTTGGTTCGTCTCTTTCAACATATACAGTCTGTGGATACACCTCTCTAGCTTACATTCTTGGAAACGTCTCACCTTTCAGCATTGAACGACCGAATTGTCGTATTCTGTTATCAGCTGAATTTAATACCAGGATAATTATTTAATATTCATTTAATAATCGTGAAGTACATGTACTAATAACTACTTGTTGTTTAACCAATTGGAAACAATATTCCCTGATGACGTATGCGAGTGTTATAAAGTAACTCAGTACATCGGGCCAAACACTACCATAATATACACCAGTACATCTCACATTTTACTGAAAATTTCTCGAACATTAACCAGAAAAGTTAGGAAAATAATATTTAATATCACCATATCTGAACAGTTTCTGAGCGAATTAAATACACGAAATTAATATCAAGACGTATGTTATTAACATACATATGTCGTGTTTCATTTTGTTTGAAATTAGTACAGGTTTCTGGGTAAGAAATTGTTGTTAAATGGTTTTATCATTAAAAAACGGACATCTTGGGTACCTTTATTGATTAATACGGTGTTATCAAGTCGAGCTTGTGTATCAAAATCGAAGCTACATTTTCGAATGTTATTTGAGCTACAGAGAAACGAAATACGGGCGCTAATGAAGTTGCTGGTCACTACATGAGCGACGTTTTTCAGTCCGCATCTAGATCACAACTGGTTCTAGTCATTAGAAAGCACCATGGTTCCAGGTTTGTTTGTTTGGTTTTGAATTTTGCGCCACGCTACTCGAGGGCTATCTGCGTTAGCTGTTCCTAATTTAGCAGTGTAAGACTAGAGGAAAAGCAGCTAGTCATCGCCACCCACCGCCAACTCTTGAGCTACCCTTTTTACCAACGAATAGTGGGATTGATCGACACATTATAACGCACCCACGGCTGGGAGGGCGAGCATGTTTGGTGAAACTCGCGATCCTCGGATTACGAGTCGAGTGCCTTAACCGCCTGGCCATGCCGGGCCAATATGGTTCCAGGTAGGTTTATGAAAGAAAAAATCTCAGAAGTGTGCAGAAACTGTAAAATGATCAAGAACAAATAATGGTGTAAAAAAATAATAGAAAGTTTGACTGTTCTTGTTTTAAACGGAAAAACTCGCACATTAGAGCGTTTAGAACTTCAAAGATGATGGAAAACCACGCCCCAAGCCAATCCGAAGACTCCACAAAGTGAAAAACCATAATTAGTAAAGAAACCTTTCGGAACTAAAACCTCTTTACAATGAAATCGACCATATTTTATGATGCAGTTAACGAGGATATGAAACTGACGAAGCGTGGCATGCCACATATTAACAAACTCACAGCAACACCTCAAAATCAATGGTTCCTTTTCATGAGAGTAGTGTCTAAAGAGACTGGCGTTATAGTAATCTCATTCTATCACATATATGTCAAAGCCCCTGATGCAACTCCCATGGATCTCCTGATGCAGTTCCAATGAACTTCTTGGTCATTACTATCCAAAAGTCATACACAGTGGAAGGTCTGCGGAATGTTTGTTGAGATTTATAGTCTACAATTGACCACTGTTCTTTATGGAAGCGTCTTACTGTGGTGGATGTAGTGTAATTGAGATATTGTTACTTGATCTTATTTGCCTTCACTCATAAGTTCTCACAATAATTAACGTAATTTTCATACGTCGACCTTATGGCTACTTGATTACCCTATGACTGCTTGATTCGCTCGAGCAACAGGAATGGATACAGTAGATTTAATTCAAATAAAAATTATAATAAATAATTAGTGTTAAATCTAAAAAAATAAATAACATTGCGTTATCAACCCTTCTTAAAACTAAAATAAATTATTGTTTGTTTTGAATTTCGCGCTAACCCTAATTTAGCAGTGTAAGGCTAGAGGGGAGGCAGCTAGTCACCACCGACCAACGATAACTTTTGGGTTATTTTTTTATCAACGAATAGTTGGATTGATTAAAACATTATAACACCCATACAACTGAAAAGGTGAGAATGTTTGGTGCGACAATAATTCGAACCCTCGACCCTCAAATTAATCGAGTGCCCTTACCACTTGACTGTGCTTGGCCATTAAAAGGGTTATCAACCCTTGCCATAATTGTGAATTTAAATTGCTTAAAGGAAACATTTATTATAAGTATACGTTCTTACGATAATACACTTCATACCAGTTGCTGTGTATCAAACTGATATTATAAATACCATCTTCACCACTGCAGTGTCTGTTGTATCTCATCCGAAATAGTGATCTCAGATGTTGACGAAAGGCCTCTTCGGCACTAGGTATAACAAATGTAATGTAACTGAAGTATAACTGCATATTCGTCTTTGCTTTCACTTATAAATTCTATTGATATAAATTTTGGTTTTGGGAATTGAGCATGAATAATTGTTGCCATACTGAGCGAGACCAACGGTAGAGGGCGTAATTTCAATGACAACAAAGAACCTGGTCGTCGTTTTTATAAAGTTTCATTAACCCTTGTAACAAACTTCGGAATATGATGTGCTACTAAATACGATATTAACATGTTTAAGACATGCTAATGAGCATGCTATTTTAGACAATATGCACAGTCATAATATATATGCCATACATAATCTAGTTATGATAAGTGTAAATGTATTCGTAGGCAACTGGTTTCAGGACATTTGTGAAAGTGTACTTTCCAGAGCACAGTTTATAGTACGCGTAACCCTAACACTTCAATAAAGAGCACTGTTTATAGTACGCGTAACCCTAACACTTCAATAAAGAGCACTGTTTACAGTACACATAATCCTAATACTTCAGTGAAGAACACAGTTTACAGTACATGCAACCCTAATACTTCAATAAAGAGCACTGTTTTCAGTACGTGTAGCCCAAATACTTCAATAAAAAGCACTGTTTACAGTACATGTAGCCCAAATACTTCAATAAAAAGCACTGTTTACAGTACATGTAGCCCAAATACTTCAATAAAAAGCACTGTTTTCAGTACGTGTAGCCCAAATACTTCAATAAAAAGCACTGTTTACAGTACATGTAGCCCAAATACTTCAATAAAAAGCACTGTTTACAGTACATGTAGCCCAAATACTTCAATAAAAAGCACTGTTTACAGTACGTGTAGCCCAAATACTTCAATAAAAAGCACTGTTTACAGTACGTGTAGCCCAAATACTTCAGTAAAGAACATATGTAGCCCAAATACTTCAGTGAAGGACGCAGTTTACAGTACACCATTCATACCACCAAAGTCAGCCTCACACTTTATTTAACGAGAGTAATATATTTATAATTCTACCCTTATGTATATGCTCGCGTAGATGTATATGTGAAAAGAATTTGTTAATTTGTTATTAAGCACAAAGCTATACAATAACCTATCTGTTCTGTATCCACCACGCGTATCAGGACCTGATTTTTACGTTTTCGCAGAGACACATGCCGTTTTACTTTATTTTTCTTCCGAAAACCTTTCCAATCGTCCACCACTCCTTCATTTTATGGCGGATTGAACTGACACTTAGTAGGGTTAAACCTTAGGCCAATACACTCGTAACTTTTGTTTTTGATTTAGGCCTTTGAGAGAATTTTACAAGGTCAAAAATCAAACAACTCAAAAAATGTACATGTTGGTCTCCTGTACGATTAGCTCTCTGCGGATACAGCGGTAAATCTACGGATCTACAACGCTAAAACCAGGGGTTCGAATCCCCTCGGTGGACTCAGCAGCTATCCCGATGGGGTCTACATACACACCTATGCAGTTATATTTACAGCAATCAAGATGAAAAGTGAAAAAAATATAAATGCAGCCAATGAATTGAAACTCAAAAAAGTTGTATTTGTCCATTTTGAGAATCTTTTTTAATGTGGGTGAGAGCTCATAAAAAATACATAGCTTGAGGGTATTGGAGAAATTATTCAACTATGTTTTCTCACATCTACAAAACATTTGGCACAAAAATACTTAAGGAGGTTCCATGCGTTAATAAACAAACATAGTGAACACGACTATTTTAGTAACTATAAGAGGGTTAAGATGCCTCAAAAAACAGCAAAACACAACATAATTTTAAGTGTGTTTTTTGACAAATTGCCCTGCCTTATTTCGTTCAATTTACATAGTATTTACTACGGTGATATTTTGTTACAGGTCCCAAACAGAAATAAAGACGATTTTGGAATTTTTGGCTTTTGCTTAATTTTTCAGCAAGAAAGTCATAATTTGTAGTTTTCATGAGTTGTTTATGAGTTGTATCAATCAACTTACATGGCATCTGTCACACAGACACTTTTTTTGCAAGTCCTAAGCAGTGGTATAAGGTTTTCGATTTTTCTGTCTTTCACGATTTTTTTGGTATCAAAATTTGTCTTGCTGGAATTGCATGGTGAAGATGTGTTGGTTTTTTTTACATTAACTTTACTGCCTTACAAGACTTACTGTTAATTACCTGGGGAGCACACTGTTCTTTATCCACTAGGAAGTTGAACCACGGATGTTAGCTATGTAAGTCTGTGAACTTACCTACTGTTAAAAAAAAATGTTTCGTCGACCTAAATCACACACCGAAATTTAGCAACTTTGGAAAATATTGAACAATATTTATGCGGACTTAGATTGTTAGAAATCGGGTTTCGATACACGTGAGCAGAGCAAAAATAGCGCTCTCTGTAACTTTGTGCTTAATAGCAAACAACAACACCAGAACGATATTGCAAAATTCACAGAACAAGTAGAAAAAGCTCTCTGGACTAGTCAGGAGGTTAGGGTACTCGATTCGTCATCTAAGGGTCGCGGATTCGAATCCCTGTCACCCCAAATATGCTCGCCCTTTCAGCTGTGAGGTCTTTATAATGTGACGATTAATTTCACTATTCGTTGCTAAAAAGAGTAGTTCAAAGGTTGGCGGTGGGTGGTGATGACTAGCTGCCTTTTCTCTATAGTATTTTACTGCTAAATAGTTAGTAGCTTTGCGCGAAATTCAAAACAAGCAAACATTCTGGACTAGAGCTTTTCACTTTCATATTCCGCAAATTTTTCAGTATAATAGAAATATTTAGCTTTTTCTGTGCCCTGTTCCTATTGAACATGCGCAGTTGTGGTTCACCTGGCGGATGCAATCTTACGTTTAACATCGCTTCCATATCAGACGTGAATCAACAAGGAGTAAGTATAGGATATATATAGATTTGACTATCTTGTGTTCGAAAATTAAGAACATATAAGCAACACTAAAACCTTTGGTATCTTATAAAGATTAGTGCAAGAGGGGAAAAAATTAAATATTTCGATTTCCCCTGTAACCAAAATACACATTCATTCTGTACTTCTGAATTACATATGTATTTTTTAAAGATTGTATGCAGATCACCACAGGTAGCGGAAACACTTTGGAGGATCACAACCCCTCAAGGTTGTTACTGATTTTTTTTTCCCAAAGAAATGTCAACTTAAATAGAGTCAGTATGAATATTGGTATCTAGAAATGTTTTACCGACTTTTTTATAGTTTCTAAATGCTCTAGATTATTTTTTTGAGGGGGGTAGAACACTCAACTACTGTGCAAAAACGTGAGGGGAGTGTACCTGCGTGATCTTCCCAGTTCCGTCTTCTGTGCATGCCTTTTTGGATGAAATTATTTGCTCTTGACAAAAGAAACCAAAGGAACATGAATTAAGTGACTTTGCCTCCACTGTTTTGGACTCGTGAAGATGATAAGGTAAAATCTTTTATTTTACAAAAAAAAGCACAAAATCAGCTTTTGAAGATTATTTCCCCGAAAGGGAAGGCGAAGACCGCCTTGAGGGGACATCTATTCTAACTACTCACATTTCTATACAGTAGTGTGTCGTCTGTCGGTCAGTCAGTAGACATTACAATGATGTCACACAAAAGACGTTTAAAAATGCAGTTTGTACTGTCTTGACGTCAGTAAAAAATGTGCATGCCATAAATCACGTGAAGAATTACTCACTCTGTAACACAGTATAACTTATAAACAGGAGAAAAAAATAAAATATTTATAAATCTTAACTTAAGTGTTATTTGCTCTAGAAACAGAACATCTTCGAGGACCTTGCGAAAGTAAATTTAGCATTATAGTCTTAGTCGTATAACACTGAACATGAAAATAATTTTTATTGGCAGTTGAACAAACTTGTAGAATTAATTGTGGACATGCTCCTGCTGGTTGCTTACATCTCTAGACCCATAACATTGTTGTGATCAGCGATGTGTCTTTAATATTCTACGGAGTAATAATTTACTGTAGTATTTGTAAATGTTTAAAAGATTACAGAATCACTCACATAACTCGGTCAGAAATTAAATTACTTTGTTTTCAACTTAAGCATTTATAAGGCAGGTCATGTCCTGGCGGTTGGGGCACTCTGCTCGCAATCTGCAGGTCACACTGAACATATTCGTTCTTTCAGCCGTGTAGGTATCACAAATAAGGGTCAATTCCACTGTTCATTGGCAAAGAACAGCCAAAGAATTAGCAGTGTGTGATGCTGTCTCCTATTTAGTCGCCCCCAGTGGCTCAGCGGTATGTCTGCGGACTTACACGCTAAAATCCGGGTTTCGATACCCGTGGTAGGCAGAGCACAGATAGCCCATTGTGTAGCTTTGTGCTTAATTCAAAACAACCAACCAACCTATTTAGTCTATTAGTTTTAAACTAATGAAACTCAGACAATTCTTTGTGAGCAGGCCGCACTTTAACTGAAAATACCAACCGACAAACACGCATAATCTAAATGCATCTACGATTATTGTAAAACATTAAAATCTCTTGTTACTAAGCTAAAAAGACAGTTAAATATTTTTGAATACACAGTTGATATTTATCACACGTGATGTACGTCTTTAACATATTAATAAAAAGTCACCATCGTTCCAGAAACAGAGACTATAAATGTTTCTTTGGATACTAGTAAATACGGAATATCTGGTAATAGGTTTTATACAGTTAGCTGGGAAGGGACTGGATTACCGCTGCGAACCTGAGCGAACAAAGTGCCCCTTGTTACACAATGTGTTATCGACACCAGATCGTCGGAGCACTCGTTCTGCGGTGTAGGCCTCCACTATTGGCGGCTGAAGTGATGCAGACTTTATGTCACGACGTCGTCCGTAGTATGAATTGTTGTCTGTGACAGGATGCAGGCTTCTATAAGCGCCTTGTTTCTAGTGGAAACTTTGGGTTTTCTTCCCCGTGGTAAATAACTTTTATCTTGAAACCTAGCGTCTGGTAAGCTACATGACTTGTACAGGAAGAAAACCCTGATAGGCTTAGTGTATATATATATGTATAATGTTTATTTAGATCAAGTGAATCTACAACCACCAGAAATTAAGAACAAAAAAATAGACAGTAACACCACTTATGAGATACTTACATTACTTCAATGTATAATAACTTATTTCTGAAGTAACGCTTATTAGAGCTTACGTTACATTTTTAAGTCATGTGACATAAAACGCGAGGTAAAACAATTTAATTTCGGTTATACACGTCCCAAACAACCCTCTTCCCTAAAGATAACATGTTACAGACAAATACTGTTGAGTTAATCCTGTTTTCTTTGCAGAATGTATGTATTTTATTTTAGTATACCAGAGATAAATACTGTTGAGTTAATTGTGTTTCTTTGCAGAATATACATGCCTAGTATTAGTATATTACTCATAAAAAAGAACAAAGATAACTGTTTTATGAAAGAGTGTTATGTAGCTTATTAAACAAGCACTATTAATATGCAAATGAAGGAAGCATAATAAAGCCACGTGCAATGGGTAAAACATGTTACATTTCAGTAAATTATGTACATTTGTTAGAACCGATGTACTTATTTTTTTCATGTCGAAACTTGAATATTTTTCTGCCTGGCTAATAAACTATTTCTGGTTCTCATATATATTCTTATTAAATAAATCTTACCGTGATTTAAACAAAGCTTTAAAGTAGGCCAGTGTACAGGTAAAATTGTGTTCAGAAGTTTTTAACTTTCTGGAAATGATATTGAAGACAGGTCCAAAATTTACAATAAATATAGTCTGTATAAGAAAAGACCCTGATAACTATTACTTATTTTATGATAAATGGGATTTATCAAAAACAAGCACGTAAACCGATAAACTTTTAGGCCTTATTCTATCTTTACATAGATCAAAGACAGAAGCCCTAATTCCGTCTTATCTCATTGCCGTGAAATTACTAAACGAAATTATAATGTTAATATAGTGTACGTTTTTGTTATTACGGACTTTACAATAAGACATGAAAAAACGGCTGACTAAACACAATAACTGTTATGACGAAAGAACTGTTTCACGTTTCGTGTCTTTGTAACATAAACGTGTTCGACTCAATTTCATTACAACCATCGAAAAAGTGGAATGTAATAAAAGACAACATCGGACGAGGTTCTAAACCTGGTTTAACTTTGTGATCATTACGATGTTCTTTACAACACTTTCGTAGGAGTAAAATTAACGAAAATTAGACTAAAACTCCTCGCGATGTTGTATGTAATAAACGAGAAACACTCGCTTGTGATACAAGACCTAATTCAACACTTAATAATGCAAACTGACCTCATAAACTGAGACTACATTTTCACTACCGATCACTAAAAATCCATTTACAGAGATCTCATTGACCAGACCATCGTATAAATCGGTAAAACAAACATGAATGTCTTTAGAAACGGAAGAGTTGATGGCATTCGTAGACTGTGCTTTTGAAAAGTCAGAGAGAGAGGGAGAGCACACATTTTTAGGTAAGCACTGTATTTTCTTCATCGGATGCTTTTCGAAAGCAAATGTCTATTAATTTCACGAATCCATAGAAAACATACACCAAGAGGTGGTGTACCATACGTGATAGAAAGATAGATATTTCCTCTTGAAAACCAATTAGTTACGCCTAATAGAACGTGATTAGAATGATACTGATGAACCTATAAAGTGTTTTGTGTTGCGACAAATTAATACTGTGATCCAAAAAAAAAACGGTACAAAAATCATCTCCATCTTTAATAATAATGTTAACTTTTTGATGTAACTGGTGTAGAAATTGACTCAAAGTTATCCTTAATGTTACACTTAAGTGGTATAGAAAGAAACTGACTCAAAGTTATCCTTAATGTTACACTTAAGTGGTATAAAAAGAATTGTGTATGTTTCTTATAGCAAAGCCACAAAGAGCTATCCGCTCAGCCCACCGAGGGGAATCGAACCGCTGATTTTAGCGTTGTAAATCCGGAGACATACCGCTGTACTATCGGGGGGCAGTATAGAAAGAAACTGACTCAAAGTGATCCTTAATGTTATACTTAACTTATAGAAACTGACTCAAAGTTATCCTTAATGTTACACTTAACTGTTATAGAAATTGATTCAATGTTATCCTTAATGTTACACTTAACTGTTATAGAAATTGACTCAATGTTATCCTTAATGTTACACTTAACTGTTATAGAAACTACTGAAAATTCTCATTAACTGGTCAGAACTGGAAAATTGCTCAATTGTGAGTCAAAAAATGTCAGAAGCGCATCGCGGATGGTACCCTGATGAGGTGTGAAAATTAGCTAGTGTTTGTAAAACACACTTAGCTCGTTTCCAAATAAGAATCAACTGAGTTCAAATGCTATATAATGGTGCCACAGTGAGCGAGAAAGAGCGGTGTGTACTTTAATGGAAAGCTTTTGAAATACAGTGAATAACGAATCCAGCATATATATGAAAGTTTGTGATAATAGCTGGAAACAATACGTCTTTTAAAATTCCGTGTTTTAGTTAGATGTGTCTTGTTTCCACACACGTAAATATGAAATATTCCTATGTTAGCCGTTTCAGCTCACTGTACACGGACGAAAGCCTTTCCCAGCCTCTCAACATTAAATCAGAGATGTTTTTACATAAACAACATTTTGCTGACAAATGTTAGAACGAACATTTTAATGCTTTGGAGATCCTGTCCAATTATATAATCGCTATATTTTGGTAGATGTAGAGTATGTCTTGCGTATATTTATATCTAAAAGTTGTCGAGCTACTTAAATGTTTATACAAAATAAAATGTTCTCCATGATTTGTGAAATACTGCTTGACATTCTAGCGCAAGACGTTCTGGCATATTTTTTTTCTTATGTACAAACTCCACTCATGTGAGACTGAAATAAACAAGACTACTGAGATTCTGATCACGTACACCTGGAAGACGCGTGAAAGTTGTATTCGAGATGGAGAGAAGGGTTGCGAATTAATAAATATGGCGGAGAATAACGAGGTAATTAATAAAAATAAACATGTATTCGTTTAAGGCCTGTGTTTAAGGTGTATTGGTTCCACGGTCAATTTCCTTTGTCAGCTACACTGGTTTGATACCTACTCGTCTGTCTGACCAGTTTGGGAGAGTTCATGTTCCGACAACGTTCTGGTGTCTAAAAATGGCGTATACGTCTTGAGATGTAACTTTTAATGTGCGAACAATAAACACAAGCTGAAAGCTCATACTGGTACAGCAATACCCACATTTTGGCTTTAACCAAGGTTCAACATTTTGTCATTAGGTTGTGTTAAAATAAGAGGTAACTGTCCTATAGAAAACGTGGCACGTTCTACGGTACTTTTGGAACCAGCCTATGCTCGTATGCTACACTAATTCTTCAAGTGTATCACAGAGGGGTACCACCCGACCCCTGAATTACACGACGGCCCAAGCGGTTCAATAACTCACAATCTGTGTGTTTTAAGTAAACCACTGGACATCTCAGCAAAAGATGCTGTCACTGAGACCTTTCGGCATAGCTGGGGAAATCAGTGAGGAGGGTTACGGTTGAATTTGACATGCCAAAGGTTACAGCATTTAAGATATTAAAAACATACCTAATCTTTCAAATGGACTTACGGCTACTTCAAGAGAACTGCGAAGTTATTCTTATAAGGTGAACAGTTTCTAGACTGAAGCCTCATAATAATACATTTCTGAGCTACGTTTCTCTATCCAATGAAACAGCGTATATCAACCGAAGTCTCAGATTTTGGGAAATTAGAATCAAAAGATCTCTCAAAGGTATGTACGTTAAAAATCAAAGTTCCGTGTAATGTTTCACCACAAAAGCCTCTGGTACCCTCATCTCTTTTTCTTCTCAGAGCAGTTACTGGAATCTCACATCCGGATACCTTTTTTATCCATATTCAAAAACCAATCTTGTTATTGTAACACTTCTGTCAAGATGAGTCACCGGTTCGTTTCGTACCCTGTGTTTGTTCAAACGTTCCACTCGGAAAGTCACATTAATTATCACACTCATCAAACTTGGACTTCTGACTGTAGAAACACAACATATCTATGGTTAGGACCCCACGTTCAGCTTTACTTCAGAGAAACAACTAATGGAGCACCGGAGCACGTGCTTGTCAAGGTGTTTGAAGAATGGCGGAAGGTTTTCCATTAGCGTCCTGAGGTAGAGTAATAAGGACGTAGTTTAAACTAGATGGTGCGTTTTCCAACATACACTTTACTTCATCTCTACGTCTTTGTTAGTTTAAAAACTATTTACGTTTTAAAATATATAAGGCATTTTTTTAATATCGTGTATCTCTGTGATTACTGACCTGATATCTAATTACGACAGTAAACAATCTGAATATCATAAAGAGAACGTTAAATCAGATGACATCTAAATATCATGAAGAGAACGTTAAATCAGATGGCATCTAAATATCATGAACCTGAACGTTAAATCAAATGACATCTAAATATCATGAACAGTACGTTAAATCAGATGACATCTAAATATCATAAACCTGAACGTTAAATCAGATGACATCTAAATATCATGAACAGAACGTTAAATCAGATGGCATCTAAATATCATGAACCTGAACGTTAAATCAGATGACATCTAAATATCATGAACAGAACGTTAAATCAGATGTCATCTAAATATCATGAACAGAACGTTAAATCAGATGGCATCTAAATATCATGAACCTGAACGTTAACTCAAATGACATCTAAATATCATGAACAGTACGTTAAATCAGATGACATCTAAATATCATGAACCTGAACGTTAAATCAGATGACATCTAAATATCATGAACAGAACGTTAAATCAGATGGCATCTAAATATCATGAACCTGAACGTTAAATCAGATGACATCTAAATATCATGAACAGAACGTTAAATCAGATGTCATCTAAATATCATGAACAGAACGTTAAATCAGATGGCATCTAAATATCATGAACCTGAACGTTAAATCAAATGACATCTAAATATCATGAACAGTACGTTAAATCAGATGACATCTAAATATCATGAACAGAACGTTAAATCAGATGGCATCTAAATATCATGAACCTGAACGTTAAATCAAATGACATCTAAATATCATGAACAGAACGTTAAATCAGATGGCATCTAAATATCATGAACCTGAACGTTAAATCAGATGACATCTAAATATCATGAACAGAACGTTAAATCACACGACATCTAAATATCATGAACAGTACGTTAAATCAGATGGCATATATTTGTTTGTTTGTTGGTAAGCACAAAAGCTACTCAGTGGGCTATTTGAGTTATATTCACAAGGATATCGAAACCCGATTGTTGGTATTGTAAATCCAGAAACTTAGCCCCGAACTGTAGGGAACGAAAATAATTCTAACGTTTGCGACAGAAACATACAAGAATAATCTTTAACTTGCACAAACTGCATCACTCCATACTATTAAAATCGTAACTACGTTAAACTATGCAAGGAACCACTAATATTCTGTTTTGATATTAGGAATATCACGTGGTTACTAATTTAGCGTGTTTATCATTACAAATTAAAGAACGAATCAGGATGTGTTTTTTTAGTTCATCTAGACGAACTTCCGGTATTTTTAGAATAACACTATTTTTTTTTAAATTCTCGCGTTATCATGTTATATTGTACTACACCAAATATACTATTTGAAAACCTTTCATCCTATGTGCACACCTAGATACATAATACAATGTAGTTTTGTACCCGTAAGTATAAAACTCATTTTTAGTACTCGTAGTCTTTGACTTGCTGGTAAATATTTTTTCACAGCACGTGGTACCAAATACCACGTGTTCATAGTACACTACGGACCGATACAACAGTCTAAAATAGCAAGATTCGTCTTTGTTTGTTTGTTTTTGTATTCCGCACAAAGCTATACGAGGTCTATCTGTGTTAGCCGTCCCTAATTTTGCAGTGTAAGACTAGAGGGAAAACTAGTCATCACAAACCACCGCCAACTTTTGGGGTACTCTTTTACCAACTACTAGTGGGATTGAGTGTTACATTATAACACCCTACGGCTAAAAGGGCGAGCATGTCTGGTGTGACGGGGATTCGAAACTGCGACCCTCAAATTACGAGTTCAGTGCCCTAACCACCTGACCATGTCGGGCCTGATTCGTGATTCAACTTCATACAAAACACTAAGGTTGTAAGGAGGTCCAAACATGCGTATTGTAATTCACACTATATCAAAATACTTGTAGTATATTTTATTCTGAGCCATTACGTAACAACACATCTACTGACTTTTACATTTGACTTTGTCGTAAGTGATCCAACATTAATTTCTCTGTTGTCTTGGTCATTAAACTGGACTTTATGTCTAAGCAATGGAAATATATTGTGTAGGTTTTCAAGGTTTGTTTTGTGTTATAAAGTATTAGAGTAGCTAACCTTATAATCTCTAACTTTTCAAGTTTTTCGCTTAATAACAGAGCTTTCGACTTGTCTATAAAATTCAATCTCTACTTATTAGAATCACTATTAAGCGTTAGGCCTATAGCTCACAGCAAATTTCTTTTCACAGAACCATTTGGTTTTGCGTGTCTCTTTTAAACTTATAAAAGCTTTTGAGTCAATATATAACCATGCTATCGACGAGAATGTCCTTTCTGACGACTATTTATATTTCCCTAGAAATTTCTCTCTGTTTTTTTTTTGGAGGGGGGTTGGAGGGTATTTATTTTTATAGAATTATTCTCTATGCGCTATTTAAATGTTTACTATTCTCTTATTACGTGTATAAACTTCAGAAGTACTTTAAAGTCCCTCGTTTATTTCATTGACCGTCTTGTGTTGTTACATAATTTGTTCTTGTTTTCAACGTTCATACAACTTAGCCACTTACTACTTCACGTGGGAACTAGTATTTAAAAAAACAGCGTCTCATCCCTCACGTTCTCCTATATTTCTATCACTACATGATTACCTACCCAACCACCAGGGTTACCTGCCAAACCACCAAATGTCGCTTCTATATACAGGGTGGTCGCTAGAAAAGCGGAAAATTTGTCAAACAGCTATTCATTTTTACAAAGAATAACTTTTACAAAGTTTTTTAAAGGCATGTGTTATATTACACTCATAGATGCTCAAAATGATTAAAATCATGCATTTTATTCATGATGTAAAGAAATCAAAATAGAAATGAGTAAGCACGCATTTTATTCATGATCTCATCCGACCCTCAAATTTTCCGCTTTTCTAGCGACCACCCTGTATAATGGTGACAGTCACTGACAAGGTTACCTACCAAACCACCAGCTATCACTTCTACATCGGTATTGGTGACAGTGACTGGCAGTTTTATCTTCCAACTGTATTTTGTTTTACATGGAGTTATTGGGATTTTCTGTCAAAATATTCCTAACTGAGATGTTGGCAGACAAACAAATATGTCGCTTGCCAGTTTTAGTGTGTGATAAAAACATTAAAATATATGTATTGTTTTATTAGTGTAGGTTTTCATTTATACGATAAAGAAGTCACACTTCACGTTCACAAGTACACAGTATGGAACTAAAACGGTCAAGTGTAAGATAACATAACAGTTACGTGACAGGAGATCACTGCGCGTGTTTAACCTTGGTTCTAAACGGTAGACTTCTGTGCCGTATTACTTTTCATGGACAGTCAATTAACCTTTATTAAGTGCCGCTTTGCACGCAAACTTTATAAAAACGTGACTTCACCTGCTATCATAATACGAGCAGTATCATACTTGTCAGCGTCCGTTTCTCTAACTCATATTTATACGAGAAACATTCGTGATCCGAACCAAATTGAAGTTTTGGTGGTTGTTGTCGGTTCTATTTATTTGCCACAGTTAAATACGTCATGATTCAATGTTTGTTCGCAACTCTAATACAAACGCTATGTGGCTACCGCTCGTTCAATACGCACACATGATGACGACGAGCCTCGCGGGCCGACCGTGGTCTCAAGGCGTGTAGCACACACGAGGTCTAAAGCGTGTAGTTATGTTCGTCTATCAAGCTATCACATAGTCCTACAAAGATTAGTGTTTGTAATAACGATTTAGAACGATTAATATCTTATTATATTCGAACTCTAAAATTATACAAATTAGTATGTACTAATCAATTGTCTGATATTTAATAATGCGGGAATCTGGTATGTTCTAGTTATCTACATTGGAGCAGATGTACATGGAGATTAATAACAGTAAGAAATGAGTTAATTCTTAATGGTAATGAATGAGTAAGTTTGTTATTAAAAGTAATAAACGAATATAAATAGTAATAAGTAATTTAATTCTGAGTATGATTTACAAATATCGAAAGCTTTTCGTGGTTATTGTTACGTAGCTCATTAGCACATATTTAATATGTTTTCCATAACGTTTGTTTTTCGAATTTCGCGCAAAGCTACTCAAGGGCTATCTGTGCTAGTCGTCCGTAATTTAGCACTCTGAGATCAGAGGAAGAGCAGCCAGTCATCACCACCCGCCGCCAACTCTTGGGCTACTCTTTTACCAACGAATAGTGCGATTGACCGTCCCATTATAACGCTCCCACGGCTGGGACATGTTTGGTGCGACCGGGATTCGAACCCGCGACCCTCGGATTAGTAGTCGAACGCCTTAACACGCTTGGTCATGTCGGGCCTTTCCATAACGAAAACTTGCAATTTAACACAAAGTAATATTTAATTATTGAGTCGTGCATTTCGCCTACAGAGATAACTTTATACAGTAACGGTTTGAAAATGATTCCAACTCTTAAATACATGTTTTCTTTAAACACAATTAAATTATTTCCACAGTCCAATATGGATCGAAATTAGAGGATCTACGAAACGAAACGTTTTCTGGGATTGTTCGCATTTTGATGTCACAATAAGGTTTTACTCCGAACTTTATCACAGTTTTAAACACAGTATTCTTAGATAAACTGTATATGTTAATGATTATTTTACACGTATATTTAGGACACGTAGAAACCGCGATATAATCAGGGTTTGGTAGGAGATTTATTAGTTGTTTGGAAACTGGAACACCTGGTAAACACGTTTCTTAAGAATATTCAATTTGCGTACACGTGCTCGGCGTGATCCGTTTTCAAACAACAAACCTCTTTCTCTTAGCATCAACTATGCGATATCGCGTGTGTAAATTCTAAGTTCGTAACGATTGAAGGCTACAAAGAATCTGTCATAACACGTCAACCACATTTGCCATTTCCAGTGCCGACGAGTCCTTTTGCCAAAATACCAGGGCTTCTCAGACTGGCTGGAAAAGTGTAGTGTAAATCGGGTGGTGGTTTATAGGCGCTATTTATATCATTATTTTGTCATCAAAAACAACTTATAAATATTGCCCATACCAGTTTGAGTTATAATATAATCGTGAAGAGATACTTTCAATGTTCTGTTTCTTTCACATCGACTGTTTCATACACATAAAACCTATTTAAAATATTAAATAATTATACAGTCGTCGGATTCTTACCGTAATAGCCTCAGAAAGAAATAGAAAGAACCTTCAAATTTGTTCAGAAAGAATCAGTCTGAACAATGCTGTTACATAGTAAGAATCAGTGTTAACAATGCTGTTACATAGTAAAAATCAGCGTTAACAATGCTGTTACATAGTAAGAATCAGTGTTAACAATGCTGTTACATAGTAAAAATCAGCGTTAACAATGCTGTTACATAGTAAGAATCAGCGTTAACAATGCTGTTACATAGTAAGAATCAGTGTTAACAATGCTGTTACATAGTAAAAATCAGCGTTAACAATGCTGTTACATAGTAAGAATCAGTCTTAACAATGCTGTTACATAGTAAAAATCAGCGTTAACAATGCTGTTACATAGTAAGAATCAGTGTTAACAATGCTGTTACATAGTAAGAATCAGTCTTAACAATGCTGTTACATAGTAAAAATCAGCGTTAACAATGCTGTTACATAGTAAGAATCAGTGTTAACAATGCTGTTACATAGTAAGAATCACCGTTAACAATGCTGTTACATAGTAAGAATCAGTCTTAACAATGTTGTTACTTAGTAAGAATCAATGTTAACAATGGTATTACTTATCACTACATTTAACGTGTCATCTTATCCTTACGATTGGACTAAGAAATGATGTGTTCTTATGTTATTTTAATCGTCATGCACTGTGTCATTGATGTGTTAAAATATCATATAATATCAATAGTATCATCGAAACAGATATCTTTTCTCGAATGAACAATTATATCTTATTGTTACATAACTGAAAAAATGATAACATTATTAAGATTATTTTAATTTGGTGAAGTTTTAGTAAACTAATGTACAAAATATAACAAAAAATAATACAATCATGTTTCGTATATCTGTAAGCTGTTTATATGTAAGTAATAAACTTACATTTTTCTTTATCGTGTCTTTAATTACACAGTATTTTTATAGTATTTAACAAACCACATCAAATCAATCCTTAGTTGTAATTACTTCTATCACGATTATTTTATGTTACACATTTAGGGAAAACAAAAACAAAATATTGATTTATTTCTGATAAATCTATGTAATAATTCTGATTTTGGTGCAAAATCTTTCCAAAGAACAGACGGTTCATATAAAAGATATATATATGAATGTATCCTTCCTGTTTAATAAGGCCAGGCATGGCCTAGTGTGTTAAGGCGTTCGACTCGTAATCCGAAGGTTGTGGGTTCGAATCCCGGCCGCACCAAACATGCTCGCCTTTTCAGCCGTGGTGGCGTTACAATGTAACGGTCAATCCCACTATTCGTTGGTAAAAGAGTAGCCCAAGAGTTGGCGGTGGGTGGTGATGACTAGCTGCCTTTCCTCTAGTCTTACACTGCTAAATTAGAAAGGGCTAGCGCAGATAGCCCCATTCGTAGCTTTGCGCGAAATTCAATACAAACGAAGAAACCTGTTTAATAATAAAACAGCGTTTTGTTTACCTTTTCATTTGATTGGTTACGCATTGTTGTAATTTTCAAAATTTATGGTGCACATTGGAGGGGTTTAAACATTTTAGTAAAAGGGTTAAGAGAAACAACAACATTTTAATTAGAGATAATTACAAAATAACCTTTTATTTTAACCAATGTTTAACCTCTACAGCGTCATCAGGGTTAGTACATGCCAATTATCTGAGTAAAGTAGTCTTTTATAATTTTGTGTTATAAAATAAATAGAAGAAACGTCATACTTAATTTGCACGTGCATATCAATTTGCAAGTGTATATTTTATACAGCTTTCAGATATCCTACGTCATATGGGACAAAGCTTTTCTTTTCTATATTAATAACATTTTTCCTTTTCTTCACCTCTATTCATGTACTCCTAAAGCGTGTTCTTTTTCACAGCGTGCACGTGCAGAAAAACACTTTAAGCAGTAGTTGTTTTTCTTTTGTTTGTTTATTCAGTTTCTTTCGAATTAAGACACTTACTGGTCTCTTTATACGAGAAAGTAATAACAAAAAGAACAAACTTGGAATAAATTTATTTCACACAGAATGTTAATATTAGATTTGAAATTAACTGGCAATTGGTGAAATATTTTGACAAAAATATATGTGTGTGACGTAAATTTCAAATGATTATCATAATATGACCATGATTTAACAGTTAGATCAGTTTTGAAGCATACACCACACATTCTATGATCAAAATTATAAACAGATAACATCAGGGGTTAAACAGCACACACTAGAAAGCTGAGTCTTCAATCCAAGTTCTCAATATATATATATATATATAACGCTACGAAAATGTAACAAATTTCTAACTTGATCTCAAACAATTAGTTCTAAGCACGGCTCTAAAACAAAATTAATAAGCGATACTTTAAACTCGGAGTAGTTACAAATACAGGATAGAATTTCAAAGAAACTGTTATTTTTAATACAAAGTAATTCTTAGCACCGCTGTGAAACTTTCATAAGTTGTTGTTTATATCCCGAAACAGTTCTAAGCATACACAGCTGTGAAAATTTAACACAGTTCTATTTATTTAACAGCTCGAAGAACAGTTGTAGAAACTTTAAATTATTGTTTTCAAACTGGCACAATTTGAAGCACAGTTGTGGTAATTTAACAAGCTTTTCTTTTTAACCTGATGTGGTTCCAGACACTTCATGAAAATATTCCTACCGAAAAAACAACAACATATCTAACGTTTTTCTGTTCATACAAACACATCCACTCGTGGACTGAGACAACGAAACTACGTCAGAAAATTCGTGTAATTGTGATAACTCGTAACGTATTTAAATTTGGGGACAGCTCAAATTTTGACCAGACACTTTTCAATTTATTCTAAAGAGTAACTTACGTAGCCTGTTCCGAGTTAAGACGTCGGTTCGAAATTAGATGTGTTTAGACTCCAATGTTACTCGTCTTAAAATAGATCGTGTGTTGCGTATAAATGATTATATTTTACGATGTAAAGTGTTATTATAGAGATAAAAAATCAACTTTATGTTCAGTTATTGAAACACGCACTTTACATTTCAATGCGTGTAGACCGAAAAATCTTAAGTTAATCAAATAAACAAAATCCGAAGTAACAACTAGAAGTAAAGTTGTACACTGGGGAACCTCGTGGCTCTTCAAACGTTCGATTATTAAAAACATCCTAAGGGGGAAGCCAGTTGTAATTAATACAAAATCTAGACAATAACAAGACTGTATAGTTCGTGTTAGATCTGTTTTACCGTTGTTGATTCTATATGGTGTGTAACTAGCTACCCAATGTGCTTTCTACGCTCTCTCCGCCGCTGACCCAACGGACGCACGACTCGATAAAAATGACCAAAAACGAAAACAACTCTAATAACAAAATAATTAATTGCGTAATTAATCATCTTGAGTAAGAGACTAAAAAATGCATACAAAATATGAATACGAATAAATCCAGTCTTCCGCTACACTGTCTGTACATATATATATGTATCTGTGATATACAAATTCGAAGTGGTTTCTCCGAGTGGAAGGCGTTAATTTGCCTAAAGAGTTGGCCAATAATATTCTGATCCTAAACATAACTGACACATATACTGAAAAGCATACAGTTACGAGTGTAAACTCAATTTTCTACTACGTCAAAACAAATGCATAACAAGAGTTTTATTTTGTTATCCGTACAAATAATTCATGACCTTTGTTTTCAAAGTTATGATACGCCGATAAATTTTGAATTTCAAAATTATGCATAAGTTTCCGAAATATTCTAACTCCTTATGACCGGACCAGTTATATTTAACTCCCGTTTTAAGGTATAGATTAAATCATTTCCATAGATTTAACTAAATCAAATATTGGTTAAATTATAATCAAATAAGTCGTTTATCTTACATTGTGAAAACAAGCAAGTTAACTCTTTATGACCACCATTTCAGTGTATGAACGGTACGGGTTTAATCGCCCTCTCACGGGGATATGTGTATGATATTTTAATCCATAGACAATACAACATATGAACGCCAACCATCTGTATTACGTTAACCGCATCCAGATTTCTACTCAAAGTTGTTAGATAGATAAAGATAAGTCACAGATAATAGACTCTCTATAAATCTAGAATGGGATAATGCGAAAACTCTGAGCCTGTCTTTCTCAATTACCGGTCCCCAGACCAGCGTCATTTCGCGGGCTTCCACGAAAACAAACAAACACTGAAAAAAATATTCCATGTAAAGCACAACGTATTGTCATAATACTTGCATTGTCTATGTTGCATATCTGTTGTGGTCTGAGACAGTTTGAGAAGGAAAATAGCCACTCTTTGTATGGAGAAAATTAAGATAGACACTAGACAACTGAGGTGTTTCGATCTTACCAAGTAGAACAAACAGAAAGGCCTGTAAACAGCTCTCTTTGTTTATAGCCCTGGAAGCGCTTCCCTCTGTTGACTTTAATTTAATGATTTACATGCCGTGTCTATCACTAAAATAATTTCTATATATCTGATGTTACTTGGCCTAATCAGGTTTTTATGTTATCTATTCGTCGTAGCACATCAGATCAAATAACCTTCTGATTCGCCAGTAACGTGACAGTATGCTATTGAATGTTTCATAATCCTGCCCAGAGTTTAACCTAGAGCAGTGGTAAGACTCCAAAAAATAACCCCTCTACAATTTCAGGGTATTGCAGGGGCATAGTTACGCCACTGACCCCACTAGCCCATTGTATCAGTTTGTTTGTGTTTTTTTTATTGTATCTACTATAGACCGGATGGTGCACCAGATTGAATTTGTACACGTCTCAGTAACCAGCTCCAATTTCCTGGAGTCTTAATCTGTGGCAAATTACTCAGTATTTAGTTATCACATGTTTATACATTAGCTCAGTTGTTATTAAATTATCAACAATTTGAAATAGGATGTTGTCAACAACTCCTACTGGGTATTCTAATAATTCTATTGCTCGGAACTCATCAAATCGTGATGTCACTTCTCCGAATCATGCGAACTGTTGGAGCACGTACTTTCTCTAAAATTGTGGTTCATTCAGGTCAAATACTGCTGCTTTCTTTAAACCAATTTACACTGCAAATCATTTATTAAGTGTCGAATCTTTGAATGTCATTTTATGAATGTTTCTGATATAAATAATATATACTCGTATGTGTGAATACTTCTGATATATATAATATATACTCGTATGTGTGAATATTTCTGAAATATATAATATATACTCGTATGTGTGAATATTTCTGAAATATACTCGTCTGTTTAAAACAGAAGTTCCCGTGTGAGCGTCACTGATAAACACTCATCCGTTTAAACCAGTAGCGTCAATGCGAATGTTTCCAATATATATATACTCGCCTGTTTATGATGGGAACAATTGTGTGAACGTTTCTAATAATTATATAATTGCCTGTCATAACGGGAATATATGTGTAAATTTCCTAATAAACACTCAAAGATTTAAAACGCTGGCGACTGTGTGAAAGTTTCTAATTCATAATTTTGTGTTTAAAACAGTATAAACCGTGTACACGTTTGTGAAATATACTCAGTTGTTACAACAGTAGCATATGGGAAAGTACTTCTCACACATGCTCGCCTGTTTAATAAGTTATAATCTGTGTGAATGTTTCTAATACACACACATGTATGAAGAGGTAAATTTTATCATGAAATATATATTTTTTAATATTCCTAACTAACTTTTCAGCCTATAGTTACTACTCGAGCTGGGGTGGGTCAACTGTCGCTCCTTTACACCAAGCCTAAACGTAAGCTGTTTACTTCACTATCTGAAATTATTACCAAATTCATACAATGACTCCACCTAACACAGAAATTAACGACAAAAAGATTATGTTGAAAACCCACCTGTAGTAGTCTTCCTTACAGTATATATTTCCATCTCGGGAGAAACACGTTAGTTCCGAGTCTAGGGCGAGTTTACATTCACAACACTTGAGACAACGCACGTGCCATTGTCGGTCTACGGCCAGTAGATAGTAGCGGTCCGCGATCTTCCCGCCACAGCCTGCGCACAGCGACGGGGCCGGTGGTTCGTATTTTCCTGGACTTATCACGGGCATCCCGTGTCCTTGGCTTCTACGTGGTCAAATACGCACTAAGACCCCTTTTTAGGCCTAACAGACAATCTACGTAACTCAATACACTCGCTACAGTGTGAAGAGCCACTCAAGACCGCCAAGTGTCTCTCCAGTCGTCAGAACTCTCGAGGTCACTGTTGTTGTCCCCACTAGTATCTGGATCAACCCTATGTCCTTCTGCACGCACTTGCTACGTCCACACTCTCATATAAGACACGATAAATACCAGTCCAACCTACAAGCTGACTGTATTAGCCGACCAGCCATGCGAAGATATCAGACATACTCTTTCCCGCCCTGAGGCGCGAGTTGAGCTTCCCCGCCTTTCTGTCATTTAGCCAATCGTAGCTCTTAAGAATGATTTAGGTGGGACCTTTTGAACGCGTGCGCTGTACAGCCTCAGAGTGGTGGTGACTTTCAGACATGCCTGATGAGACGAATCTTGGCTCCATGAAGTGCATCCAGTGCCAGTGAGCTTGTCATGGTTTCTTTTGCTACTACAACCATATGTTGCTATAGCAAAACACAACGACACAGCTCTAAAACCCATCTGTTACCGGATAAACATATTCCAGAGGCGCCTTTTAACAGTGTAAACAGATCCAACACAATATCAGGTTAAATACAACGTTACACCAATGAGTGAGTATTATGTTTTATAAAAAAAATCAAGTCAGTCTTTTAATAAGGTAAATAGATTCAAGGCAGTTGTTCCACTAAATAAATAGAATCATTGGGCACCTATGGCTTCGTGAACAGATTTAAGACAAAGTAATATTAATGAGACATGTTACAAAGGGGACATATTATGTACTACGTAAGTAGTTCGAAAATAAAATAGTATCAGATATTCGTGTTACAGCGTGAACTACTGAGTACTGGATAAACAGGTCTGTGATAAACTGACATGAGATTCACACGTTATAGAACGAATTATTATCTGATGAATTAACAGTTCTTAGACAAACTGGTTCCAGATATTCGTGTTGAGTGTTGGAAAAAATATGTTAGTGATAAACGAATATCAGACGCACACATTATTGAGTGGATTATTATAATATAATCATTCTGGTGAATAAATATTTCCATGGCAAATTTATATTGGATTTTTGCGTTACACTGTGAACTACTGTGTATTTCAATGAACATATTCGTGATAAACTAATATAAGATACACAAACGAATTAACAGCTCTAAGACAAACTAGTGTCATATGTGACGTTACAGTCTGAGCTGTTACTTGAGATAAACCGTTCCATTACGAACAGATATCACATACACACGTTAAAAAGTAAATAAACACATTCATTACAAACTGATACAAGAAATTGAAGCAATACATTTAAGTTTAAAATGAACATGTTTAGATAATAACCAATTATAAGTGTTATTTACATTTCCAGTAAGCATAACACAATGTAACACAAATTTTGTTCCTGGAGAGTATATGTTATTTCTTAATTTCTTATGTTTTAAAAATACAGAAAATGGCCATTATTTCCTTCAAGCTTTGCTTTTGTGATCTGGATAATGAAATTTAGAAATTAACCTATTTTCTATGTAAAAACGGGCAAATTTGCACTTTTTCATTATATAAAGTCTGAATAAAACAACATATGTATCAAGATTTACATGTATTTGAACTAAAGTTATATAAAAACGATTAGAAGTGATTAGATTTTCGAGATTTGCGACTGTAATGTAAATCACTTTCATGTATCAGCCCCAAATATAGTCTCCCATCATGTTTTCGTCAGGTCACAAAAACAAAGTTTGAAGAGAAAAATAGGTCTTTTCCATTTACTTCAGACATAAACAATTGGGAAATAACACTTTCTGTCCAGGAACAAGAAAAAGTAAAAAATTTGTTACATAGTGTAATCAGTAATCAATGTAATTTTGTTACACAGTGTAATCAGTAATCCAAAGTTCTTTTTTTCAGCTCAGAATAAATTCGAAAGGGATTTACTGAAAAAGTTAATTCTGTATCTTAACAGTAACAAAGAGTTACTGTTTTTACCAACAGATAATATACATCAAAATATTATTTTTTAAAGCATCCACCATTCTTCGATAAACGCATTGGTTTGTAATTCATTAAAATTTTACATGCGTATCCAAGCGTATTTTTTACAAAATAAATTTCCCAGAGACGTTTACGCGCGGTTGAGAACGTTATATGGATATATTTGAATATGCAAAGCAACAGGTCACGTGACAGCCATAGCCTTATAAAGTCACGGTGGAACGGAAAGTACATTACTACATTTCAATTAAAAATATATAAGTCATTTTCGATACAATGTATTCACACATGCAGATCATGAGAACTAGGTATTTCGAATTTTCAAGACAGGAATATTCCTTGCATTTAATGGCAATGGAAACGGGAGCGATGTGGATGAGTCTGGGATACCAGGACCATTCAGAAAGGTTTTTTTCTTTTGGTTTGTTGTTTAGTATAAAATTACACAAGGAACTCCTTGTAGCGTGCACACATGGGTATCAAAGCCTGGTTTCTCGTGTCATAAGCCTTCAGATTTACAACGCCAAAATCATGTTTTCGATTCCCCTTGGTGAACACAGCAGATAGACCGATGTGGCTTTGCTATAAGTAAATGCACACACTCAAGAAAGGAACATGCCTAAGCCATGGTAACCAAAATACGGACTCATGTAACAAGTGAGAATCCACAAACATAATGGACAGTGGAGAAATCCGTCTACTTGCCTCAAGTACACAAAAAAAATCAAGGAAGATATTTGTTTGGTAAAACAAATCAAATCATTTTCATGACATATATGTGTCCAGTCATCATATATGTTAAGAAGCAGCTGTTAAATAAAGCCGATATTCATATCCTTCTATACTAATATATATACCTTTCAAGTTTGTTGATTTCTGTATGATCACAGTTTTGAAACGGGTACTAGAAAACCTCCTTTCTGATACATTAAATGGATTATGGAAATCATTACAGAAGAGTAAAGTTCCGGACAAGACAGTCTTAAAATGGAGAGTTTTACATGGAAACTACGTTGTATGACTGTTGTCAAGATTTATAGTCGTCAAACAGGATATAACCGGATTGGTTACATAGATTGTAACGTCATGAGCCTCCTGTGACGTATTCAACCCTCTGTATTAAAGAAACAGTATAATGTTTAGTAAAACTACGACTTTTCAAATAATAAACTTCCACAAGACGAACTAGTTACGTTATTATTGCCTTTTTCAATGCAAAGCTACACAGCGAGCTATTAAACTCAGATTCTTGCATAGGTATTTTTTATTACTAATTATTGTGACTGAAAATTACTGACTTATTGTATTAAACATTATTTTTTGTTGGGTAACAAGGACAGATTTGATGTTTATATTTTGTCTAATAATGTCACCAGTAGCTATAACATTGCAGATGCCATTAGGAAAAATACATACAAAATAACTTTAAACATTTCTAACGAGTTAAAAAAAAATTCCCAAGACTTTTAATTTATTGGTTTTTGTAGCATTGAATACTAGTTTTAACAAGTACATACGAGAAATATTATGATTTTGACATAAACATGATCACATGTATATATATATATATATACAAGTTAACTGGTGTTCGCAATGCAGTGGAAATACTATTGTTCACCACATAAATAATTTCAAAAAGTAACACATTATGCTTTTTTACACAGGGACAGGAAGGGGCTTGATTTAAATTCCAGTTACCCCACGTTTCGCAAAACTATGATTGTTGAAATTAATAACATCGCTTTAAAATCTTTGTTCAAATGAATAAAAAATGATTAAAGAAAAATCGCCCTATTGTATAGCTCTTGTATTAAGGAATAAGGGGTAACTTAACCGTTTTATTAAAGGAAATTAAGGATAAGGGATAATTCAACCGTTTTATCAAACGAAATTTAGGATAAGAGGTAATTCAACCATTTTATTACACAAAATTAAGGATGAAAGATAATTCAACCGTTTTGTTAAACACAATTAAGGATATGGGGTAATTCAACCGTTTTATTAAACAAAATGAAGGATGAGAGGTAATTCAATTGTTTTATTAAACAAAATTAAGGATATGGGGTAATTCAACCATTTTATTAAACAAAATGAGGATAACGAGTTATTCAATCGTTTAATTAAACGATAACACAATAGCTAAAAAAAGAAAAGACTGGATTTTAAAACATACTACTATAACTTACAGTGATTCTTGTGTTAAAGAGTTATCTGAATAGGTTAAAATTAACTTTATTGAAATTAAACGTAGTCCGTACGAAAGGCTCAACCCCACAGTCAATAGGGTGTATAAAATATCCTGTGGAACTCGTATTGGAAACTATTACAACGAGACAGACCGAACAGAGAACATAAAATAATATTTAATTTTATAAGATCGACATTTTAGGCTTAGCACAATACATATTGTTACACAGAAGAACATACCAATTGGAAATGTACAATTATAGATAAATCCAATGATAAACTTCACTGCATTTTCCAAGAATTATGGTGCACACTAGAAAATAAAAATCACACGAGCCAGTACCACAGCACACCACGTGCTACGACTATAATTGTATTTAATTACCTATAGTGAATCACAGAAAACAGTAGTAGTGTACCATGGAAAGACACTAGATCTACCATGTCGAAACGTTTGGCAAGTTTGTTTGTTTTTAACTGTTTTCCACTTGTTGTGATTTAAACTTAATTTTTATTATGTATAAACCATCCATCTTTACCACAAGACAGCTTTGTTATCAAAATATTGTTATCACTGTAATCATCAGACGATTTACAAAAAAACAAAATATATTTTTATCACATCGTGAAAGTAACTATAATCTAGCTAGGAGTAAGGTGTAAGTAAATGGATAATTCTAGTTAAGCAAAATTAACAAATGTGCGCCATCTTTATTTCTAAACTATGAATAGTAATAAACATTATTCTACAAGTTTATTTAATATAAATATAAATATACGATGAGCTGTAACCCTTTTAGGGTATAGTATCTTTGTGTTAAACTGATTTCTCTAGTCGTGTTTTTCTAGAGTTATGAAATTACTGTCTTTAGTGTTTTGTTAACTGAGTGTTCTGTTCGTAAATGTTACAGAGACAAGTCTCTAAACGTGCACGTTATTAAATACGTATAGTTATGTTACTACCCGTTACCTTGTCCCCAAGTATGGAGACGCAGTTAAAATATATTTCAATAAACGTGCTCGGATATGAATAACCTTCATTAAGTGAGATTCCAATTTCAGAGATCTTCCTCAACAACCTATACATTATTGTTAAACTCCACTATCAGAGTTCTTCCTCAACAACCTGTACATTATTGTTAAACTTCACTATCAGAGCTCTTTCTCAACAACCTGTACATTATTGTTAAATTTCACTTTCAGAGCTCTTTCTCAACAACCTGTACATTATTGTTAAATTTCACTTTCAGAGCTCTTTCTCAACAACCTGTACATTATTGTTAAACTCCACTATCAGAGCTCTTTTTCAGCAACCTATACATTATTGTTAAACTCCACTATCAGAGCTCTTCCTCAACAACCTATACATTATTGTTAAACTCCACTATCAGAGCTCTTCCTCAATAACCTATACATTATTGTTAAACTCCACTATCAGAGTTCTTCCTCAACAACCTGTACATTATTGTTAAACTTCACTATCAGAGCTCTTTCTCAACAACCTGTACATTATTGTTAAATTTCACTTTCAGAGCTCTTTCTCAACAACCTGTACATTATTGTTAAACTCCACTATCAGAGCTCTTTTTCAGCAACCTATACATTATTGTTAAACTCCACTATCAGAGCTCTTCCTCAACAACCTATACATTATTGTTAAACTCCACTATCAGAGCTCTTCCTCAATAACCTATACATTATTGTTAAACTCCACTATCAGAGCTCTTCCTCAACAACCTGTACATTATTGTTAAATTTCACTTTCAGAGCTCTTTCTCAGCAACCTATACGTTATTGTTAAACTTCACTATCAGAGCTCTTCCTCAACAACCTATACATTATTGTTAAACTTCACTTTCAGAGTTCTTTCTCAGCAACCTGTACATTATTGTTAAACTTCACTATCAGAGCTCTTTCTCAGCAACCTATACGTTATTGTTAAACTTCACTATCAGAGCTCTTCCTCAACAACCTATACATTATTGTTAAACTTCACTTTCAGAGTTCTTTCTCAGCAACCTATACATTATTGTTAAACTCCACTATCAGAGCTCTTCCTCAACAACCTGTACATTATTGTTAAACTTCCCTTTCAGAGCTCTTTCTCAGCAACCTATACATTATTGTTAAACTCCACTATCAGAGCTCTTCCTCAACAACCTGTACATTATTGTTAAACTTCCCTTTCAGAGCTCTTTCTCAGCAACCTATACATTATTGTTAAACTTCCCTTTCAGAGCTCTTTCTCAGCAACCTATACATTATTGTTAAACTCCACTATCAGAGCTCTTTCTCAGCAACCTATACATTATTGTTAAACTCCACTATCAGAGCTCTTTCTCAGCAACCTATACATTATTGTTAAAACGTTCTGCTCTCTTACCAGTGGTTCATCGGCGAACCTACGTAATATCCTTAGGACTCTGAACATCGGGTTTCGATAGCCGAGTGGACAGAACAGCACAGGTAGCAAGCAGCCCATTGTTTAGCTTTATGGATAACAGTTTTAGCTTTAAGGATAACAGTTACAGAATCAAATCCTCATCAACACTTTTATTGCAGTCCATGAAATGTATAATAAACACAATCAAAATTAACAGAAGATATTTTAACATGTATATTTCAGGTGAATAAAGGTTACAAACGTTGTGTAGTTTTCCTTACAGTTGAATGTAAATCGACAGTAATACATAACAAATGTTACTTGTCTAGTAGGTTTGTGTCATAATCACTAAGTCACTTTCCAACTCAGACGGAGACGTCTACGCTTTGATGATTAATTAGCTCCTGACCAAAGCAAACGTCATTTATTCTGAACTTAAAGGTCAAAGTCCTCTCTTACTATTCATGTGTTTCTGTTCTATGGTTATGGAAAAAAAAATACTACTCCTAGTTACTTTAGAACAATAATGTAAGTCCTGTGTGATGTACTGTTTTAGTTCTATTATCTGTATGACCGTCATAACAGTTTCTGATTGCCATGCACGCTGTAGTAATCAGTTTTGCTATGTATATCACATATGTAGTTACACGTGTGTGTGGATTTGGTTCATAGTATATTTTGTTGCATTACGTGTTTTAGTTATAAATATACCAGGCAGAAGAAAAAAAAAGGCGTATCTTTCATTATTTGCATGTTTGCTTGTAAATTTATTTATTATAGAATAACTTTCCATTATAACGTACAGAAGGCTTCGTGTTAACGTAAATTTGCATTTGAGTTTTTTGTCCAATGTTTGAAAACTAATATTTAGTCAACTTGAATTCTACACGCCCTCTGCCGCTGCTTCGTGATTCAACCCTGTCGACCAAACGATGTTTTGTGAGTTCATGTTTTCAGAAAATATATCCGTAAAGGTTTTTCAAACCTATTTGCAGCTAAAGCAGCGACAACTTGAACTGACCTCAAACGTTTTTTTATACATTTCTTGTTAAGCAATGACAACCTGAACTGACTTGAAACGTTATTTATGCATTTTTAGTCAAGCAGTGAGAAGTTAGAAAGTAACCTTAACATTTTTGCACATTTCTAACTCAGAAGTGATTTCTGATTAAACAACGACAACTTGGACAGTGACTTTAAGTGTTTTTTACACATTTCTGATAAAGCAGTGACAACTTAAACAGACTAGAAACATTTTTTTACACATTTCTAATAAAGCAGTGACAATTTAAACAGACAAGAAACATTTTTACACATTTCTAATAAAGCAGTGACAATTTAAACAGACAAGAAATATTGTTTTGCACATTTCTAATAAAGCAGTGACAATTTAAACAGACAAGAAACATTTTTTACACATTTCTAATAAAGCAGTGACAACTTAAAGAGACAAGAAACCTTTTTTTAAACATTTCAAATTGGAAATGGACAAATTAAAAGTATATGGGAAACACTTCAGTCTAAACGATTTTTATCGCAAAATTAACACCTCATTTACTCTAATACTGCTTTGATTTTGACATTCAATTTTTCAGTATAAAATTTAATATAGTTAAACGCATGCATAATAAATTTTATTACATCAAAATAGGGAAAAGACATGACACAGACTTATAGAAATTATCAAATCTAGGTCGCAGTTTCCCGCCAATTTTATAGCTTTGTTTTGTTTAATTACTGTTGGTTACGCTTCTCAAGAATGACACACTACAATTATTTGATGTACCTCCAACGATCCCTTGAGGAAGTAGCGAGTTTCTCTTATAGGGTGGCATCAAAGTAAAATAATTTAATATCATGAGGGCTATCTACGCTAGCCGTCCCTAATTTAGCAGTGTAAGACTAGAGGGAAGACAGATAGTTATAACCACTCACAGCCAACTCTTGAGCGACTCTTTTAATAACAAATAGTGGAATTGACAGACACATTACAACGCCCTCACGGTTAAAAGGACGAGCATGTTTGGTGCTTTAAAGATTCGAATCCGTGACCCTCAGATCACGAGTCAAGTGCCTTAACCACTTGGTCATATCAGGTCTGAGTTTGTGTTGTGGGACTTTTACTTTTACTAGCAACTAATATTTGATCGTTTACAACTAATTAAGTGTATTTTTGACTTTAACCCTGAAAAATAATTGCAACAGTCAATGTGTCTTTAGACGTCAAGAAGAATTGATAATTGACCAATTGGGTGTTCCGTCGTATTAGAGACTTGTATTTAAACTAGGTTTAGATTCGTCTGTAAAATTGTTAATGATTTATCCTAAATGTTATTTTTGGATATACACACACATATACACTGCTGACCAAAATCTTAAGTCCAATGAACATAAAGAAAAAAATATGCATTTTGCGTTGTTAGGCTAAACCACTTATTTGAGTGGAGCTTTGAAAGATGAAAATAAGAAAAGGGGAAAAAACTTCTTTAGCTTTTAATTGGAAAAATGTGAACACTATGAAATTAGCCTAATTACTCGCTGGTCAAAAGTTTAAGACCATACTGAAACAAAGCGAAAATCGGTAAATACGTAACGAAATTTACTCATTTTGCTCAAATATTAGCATTGTCAACATCTCCCAGAGATATCTCCTGCATTACATTGGGTAAAAACATGGCAAAGGCTAAAAAGTTGACAGAGTTTTAAATGTGTCAGAATTGTCGAACTGCAAAAGCAAGGTCTCTCTCTCAACGTGCCATCGCTGGTGAGATTGGGCGTAGTAAAACTGCTGTTGCAAATTTCTTGAAAGACTCTGAGGGATACGGATTGAGAATATCAAGTGGTCAGTCCAAGAACATTTTTCCGGCGTTGAGCAGGAGGATTCGACGGGTTGTCTGGCAAGACACCAGCCGATCGTCGAATCAGATTTAAACTCGTACGGACGCAGAATGTACCCCATTGATAATGTTTGGGGGTGGATGGCAAGAGAAGTCTATAGAAATGGACAACAATTTCAGACAGTGCATGATCTTCGTGAAGCCATCTTTACCACTTGGAATAACATTCCAGCCAGCCTTCTACAAACGCTCATATCGGCAATGCCAAAGCGAATGTTTAACTTGAAGTTATTCGCAATGACGGCCGCGCAACTCACTACTGAGACCTCTTTTTAGGCATTTCGTAACCTGTTTAGAACTTTAGACCAGCTAGTATTTAGGCTAATTTCATAGTGCTCGCTTTTCCCCTATTAAATACTAAAAACGTTTTTATTTTTATTTTCCCTTTTCTTATTATTATCTTTCGAAGCTCTACTTAAATAAGTGGTTGAGTCTAGCAACGCAAAATGCATATTTTTTCTTTATTTTCATTGGCCTCAAGACTTTGGCCAGCAGTGTACGTAAATTTGAATAAATATGTTTAAGTATTTTTTATATAACTAAAGGCTTTGATACTCGCGGTGGGGACAGCACAGATTTGCGTATATATGTGCTCAACAACAAACATTTTTATCCATAACATCCTAATCCAGATCTCAGCTAATATGGGACACTCGTGTACCGTCAGAATATAAATGTTGTTTCTAGCTTCAAAGTCTTGCTGTCGGTCTTGCCTGTTTGTATACTAATAGATTAACTATTATATAGCTATTTTAATAACCGTATTTGTTTCAGTTAAATATATATTTATAAATGTGTGTAACTTGTACTGTTAAATTTGTGTAACGAAATTCTTGCGTGTTCACTAAATTTGAAGAAGATTCTCGAGAGCAAGAATCAACAATAAATGTTTTACGAAAACACAGGCGTTTCGTCAGAAGCGGTGAGTTATTTGAAATATCTAGAATCTTTCCTCCAACAGTTATAAAATAAATCGACGCGACGATACACGGATATTTTGTTTTATATTGTTTGTTTGCTACAGTTGGTATGCTATAAGCCTCAGATGCCATGGCTGAAATAAACGCTTATCAAAAGGGAAATTTCAGATATTGACCAGAAATGTTTATAGATGTCAAATATTACAAACCGTTTAACTTCAACGGATTAACATCGGACGTTACTATTTTCACAAGTACATTATGTAACTTCAGCCGTGAAAAACTCACGTGTGATCAGCGAAAGATACCCGTTAAGTAGATTGTACATATATCACTCAAAATTAATTCGCTCATCGTGACTCGTCGATAAAATATTCAGTTCCACACCACATAGAAGACTCAGTGCCGTTTGTAAATTTGTAAAACTTTTGTACACAAATCATTATTTGTAATAACCGTTATTATAAGCTGTATTATTGCTTGAATATTAAAACATATTTGTATTAATAAAGAAAGTTGTTTGTTGTTTTTGAATTAAGCACAAAGCTTTGCTTTGCCCACCACAGGTGTCGAAACCCAGATTTTAGCGTTGTATGTCTGCAGACATAACGCTGAGCCATTGGAGAGCGTTAATAAAGAAGACTATATATCAATCCTGTTGGCAAGAATTATAAATTTCATAATCTAGGCATGTAATTAACTTCTAAACTTAAATTTAACTCATTTTCAGGCTAAATCGTAATGCATAGCATAATAAAGCCCGGAAAGGAAAGTGGTTTACGCGCTCGGCTTGTAACACTGGACAACAATTTTTTTTTTAAAGTTTTGCTTCCTGAAAAGTTTTTGCTGATTGTGACAGGTACCTGATTGGTTTGCAAAAATATAGTTTTTATTTTGCTTCATCACGTAGGAACTCTGTGAAATAGATAGTTTACTGTTTACCGGCAATAACGTATTTAATTGTATTTGTTTCTAATACGCTATTAAGTTCAACGTAATTAAAATTGTTTTGCTCCTAATTTTCGTTTGTATTCAATGTCCGGTACATCACGTTGCAGTGTCCAACAGTAGTCAGCAAGCATTGACGGATTCCAGTTGCCCTGATATCGTTTTTCCGTTGTTGCAATGTCCTGGTGAAACTAAAGATTTCAATGAAACGGTACGTGATGGTCAAATTTGGATGTGATTTTCGTGATCAGCAGCCAAAAAATCTATAAGGAACACCCAACAGTGTTCAAGAAGCAAAACCTTTGTTGTGCAGTGTTATTTGGAGGTCATAATCTAGTTTGGTTCGAATCCCGTCACACCAAACATGCTCGACCTTTCAGCATTTGGAGCGTTGCTTTTGTCTAACCGCATATTAACTCTGTTGGTTTTGTTTATCCGTATTTGTTGATTTTTGTTTATTCGTATATTAATTCAGTTGGTTTTGTCTGTCCGTATGCTAATTCTATTGATGTCTGTATATCCGCATATTAACTCAGCTTTTGTTTATCCATATGTCACCGCTCGACGGTGAATGATGACCCTCTAACAACGAAACCTACAGATGATCAGTCAGCGGCAGGTGAAATTGTTTTCAAATTCGAAACTTGTAAACACATGATGTCGCTGCTATTTTTATCCACACAACTAACCATCTGTTTTTGTCAGTAGTTAGTTGAAACATACACTGATACACAGAAATATATATTTCTGTAAAGGTTATATAACTACGGTAGCAATTAATTTTCTTTTGGCTTATTGTAGAAACATGTACTTACCTTACTCACTGTTCCTTTTTTATAAATAATTTTTATAATTATCTATCAATTAGTGTTTGTTTTACCTCAAACACTAACTGTGCTAAAAAGTAATTTACTTTTGAAATTAAGTAATTTCATGTCGGGTCGATTTCTAACTTTTAACAAAGGGATCAGGTTAACTGAGAAAAGGCCGTAAACATTTTGAAACAACTTCACACTGAAACGTTTTATTTATATTTACATTTTAGAATAGTATAACTGTTATTGTACACGATTATACGTGAATAATATAACTATACATACGTATTACAATAACCAGGTACTTTGAGTGGTTACCAAGGTGACTGACTTATCGTCAGCAAACTCGCCAATAAATTATGCTTGAGTTCTTGTTTCTTTTGAGCCCGCTAGATGGATGGTTTTATGTTATTGTCAGTGTTAGTGCTGACATCTTCTTCTGCATCAAAACAATATTCATCAGCGGATATATATATATATATTAAATAATTAAAAATATTTCTTTGTGGTAATTTTATCTTTATTGATGGAAGATAAATATGTTTGGCTTGTCAAAATATGTTTTATTTTATTTTCTGTAACGATAGCGCAAATACCATTTTTGTGTCTCTTCGCATATGTTCTATCGCACAACTTCTGTTTTTCTCTAACTTCCACATCATGTTTTGTCTTTTTTTTACATTCGCTTATGTGATTATTCGAGCGAGATCACGTGTTTTCTCTTTCGTTTCACGTATTCTGCGTGCATGCATAGACTGGATCAAATATATATGTAAAGTCTATCAAACAACTTCGAATGGCATCGTTACTTTCCAAATTATTCTAATAATTATTTTATACAGTAACAGTTATGTTATCTAATATAGGCGAGAGCTACCTAGTGACTAGTGTGGAGAGCAATCGTTTGGAGGGTCCAAGGTTCGAGCAATGGTGCTTTTACAGTTTTTACTTTTCCTTGTCCCTGGGCAGAAAGTTTTATTTCCCGATTGTTATGCCTATTATTTTCTTCTCTTCAATCTTTGTGTTTGTGACCTGAGAGCGTACAACGAAAACATGATGAGAGACTGTATTTGGGGGCTGATACGTGAAAGTGATTTACATTACAGTCGAAATGTCGAAAATCTAATCACTTCTAAACATTTTTGTATAACTTTAGCATAAACACATGTAAATCTTGATTCATATGTTGTTTTATTCAGACCTTATGTAGATGAAAATGTGCAAATTTGCCCGTTTTTACATAGAAAATAGGTTAATTTCTAAATTTCGTTATTCGGGTCACAAAAGCAAAGTTTGAAGGGAATAATGGCCATTTTCTGTACTTTTACAACATGATCTATTAAGAAATAACACATACTATCCAGGAACAAAATTTGTGTTACATAGTGCTATTTAACTGTACCCGGATTCAGGTGACTGCCTGCCTTCAATTAGGTCATAGTGGTCAGTAGCTCAAAATTAACGACGGCTAATCCCAGTGATCTCTGACCTAGCCTTTAGTCCACGTGTCTCATAAGGACCGATAAAATTTAAAATGCCAATTATATAATAAACATAAACACACTATTCCAATGAAATGTGTCTTTTTTCACCACTAACAATGCTTCTATTTCTAATAATTGTTCAGAAAAGTCAATCGACTTTAATACCATTGGTGAAAATAAGAAACAGGACAAACCTTTTGGTAGCCTTTTCTCACATTTCCATGACCACATGGGCTAAGGCGTTCGACTCGTTATCTGAGAGTCGCGGGTTCGAATTCCAGTCGCATCAAACATGCTCACCTTTTCAGCCATGAGGGCGTTATCAGGTGACGGTCAATCCCACTATTCGCTGGTAAAAGAGTAGCCCAAGAGTTGGCTAAATTAGGGACGGCTAGCCCAGATTGCCCTCTAATAGCTTGGCGCGAAATCCATAACAAACAAAGCAAGCCTTCCCTCTAGTCTTATACTGCTAAATTAGGGACGGCTAGCACAGATTGCCCTCTAATAGCTTTGTGCGAAATCCATAACAAACAAAACAAGCCTTCCCTCTAGTCTTATACTGCTGTGGCCCGGCATGGCCAAACGTGTTAAGGCGTGCATCTCGTAATCTGAGGGTAGTGAGTTCGCAATCCCGTCGCGTCAAACATGCTCGCCTTCCAATCAGTGGGGACGTTATAATTAACGGTCAATCCCACTATTCGTGGGTAAAAGAGTAGCCCAAGAGTTGGCGGTGGGTGCTGGTGACTAGCTGCCTTCCCTCTAGTTTTACACTGCTAAATTAGGGACGGCTAGTACGGATAGCCCTCGAGTAGCTTTGTGCGAAGTTCAAAAACAAACAAACAAACTTACACTATTAAATAAGGGACAGCTAGCACAGATAGCCCTCGTGTAGCTTTGCGCGAAATTCAAAAAACAAGCAAACAGTTTTAAGCAATGATATTTTTATCGCTACTGACAGATCTCAATAAAGAAAACACTCACAGCAAAACTACAGTTCACACATGGCATAATTTGGTTAACACCTGCCACGTGTAACGTGAGGATTTTTTTTAAAGAATGTCCTTTTGTTAAACATCTCGATAACTGATGGCAACAAAAACTTCACATCTGTTGCTTTTCGTGATTAATTTACTGTTTTTTTGCATCCGAGTAAAAGTCGAACCATACATTTCCACATTTGTTGTTATGAAGAGAAACATATCCGAGTATCTAAAGAAATTCATTATTTCGCAACAAACGCGTGATCAAATTACAATATATTATAGTCTCTCTAAGACGCTTTGCCTATGTCTAAGTGCGAGTGTCGAAATAATCCGCTACTTTTATGTGCCATTGATTGTAATTGTGTTGTCGTAAACATGCAGCTAATTCAAACCTTACAATAACGACAAGTAATCCGTGTACGAAATGCATAGATAATTTTGCGCTATTAATGCTTTTACTCTTATTTGAAAATAAATAGATAATAATTACGTTTCACTTGCTTAATCCAGTTCACACCATAACTGTCATAAACACAACCTGAAATAACATCTTCGTCCATCGTAACGCAGGTGACTCACTGAGGTTGAACATTGAGTGAGTAGCATTGTCGGTATATTAATATATATATGTATATATAGTCGTCTTTGTCTCTACCAGATGCCATGAAAACCACCCTTCATACGACTTATTATGAGAGTGACCTGTTAAGCCATTTTGATTTTCCGCATTTCCTTTAGAGGGCAAAGAAATGTGTGCTATTACGATTTAACAATATTTCTCTCTGGAACCGGATTCTAGAAACACTGGTTGAGACAAAAGACTAGACAAAGACCTTGTTTTATTTCAGCCACGAGTCTGTACCCACAGCTAGGACGACTGTCTATGTCTTTGGGTGTGTGTGTGTGTTTCTTTTTTTTATAGCAAAGCTACATCAGACTATCTGCTGAACCCACAGAGGGGAATTGAACCCCTGATTTTAGTGTTGTAAATCCGTAGACTTGCCGTTGTGCTACTGGGGATCGTATTAGAACGAATATGATGGCGAAACCTTGAGTCAACATTGTACATCAGTAACGTTTTCTTCATTATCCATTCATGTCGTATCTAATCTTTAACAGCTTAACTGTATTATCTTAGTTTCAGATGTTAAAAAAAATTATCATGTCTTTAATTTATACGTGTTTTGTGAATTCGTTGGACAACTTGGGTGTCCTTGGTGAGATCACTTAAATCTAGATAGCTATAAGTTCTTTATCTTTATTACTTTTGAAGGGATCTGTCGTAAAACTGGATGGTATTTATTTATATCTGTGTGTATTAGGAATTCATCCCTTTGGTCTCTACATGGAAACCAACAAACTCGCCCGAGTATCAAACGAATTTAAAGACCAAATTTATTTCTGAAGTCAAAGATAAGGCTGAAATTTCTGGAATACTTTAAACAGATGTAAGATAATATACTAAGTACGTTAAAGATGTGAATTTCAAAAATGTTTTTCATTTATTAGATTTGACTTCTTATTCGTTTTTCTTCGATCGTATAAGCCAAATGTTTAATCACTCGTACAGTCACTTTACAAAACTCGAAGCTATTTAGCGTTACAAGAAACGCCCATTAGTCTTTCTCCAGGTTGCTATTATTGTACTGGGAATCTTTGTTTCTTATTGTTTAGAATTTCGCACAAAGCTACACGAGGGCTATCTGCGCTAGCCGTCCCTAATTTAGCAGTTTAAGACTAGAGGGAAGGCTGCTGGTCATCTCTACCGACCGTCTACTCTCGAGCTACTTTTTTATCAACGAATATTGGGATTGATTGTAACATTAGAATGCCCTCACGGCTGAAAGAGTGAGCATGTTTGATGCGACAGGGATTCGAACCCGCGACCCTCACACTACGAGTTGAGTGCACTAACCACCTGCCCCTGGCGAGCCCTAGTGTTCTAGTTTACTAGGCTTAACATTTTGTTTCCGTTTGTATCACATTTTAATTGAAAATGTCGTAGAGCAGCTGTAAATTTGATACCAGGTTAGGTTTGACAAAGAGAAAAAAAAATTACAACGTCGACTTGGAATACTATATATCATATAAATCTGACGATTTAGAACTATACGATTAAAAATTACACAAACAAAAAATCATGCATGAAAATCATATTTCGAACGAATAACATATAGGTGATTGCTACTAAAGCCAATGCTATATTATTTACTGACGTGGTCTTGTCTCAGTTGTCATAGTGAAATCACCAGTAGTTTCAAAGCGTTCCAGATTGTTCACGAACCATAATTATATAAAAAAACAATACTTGAATGCTTCATTAATTTGAAGAACCAATCATTATAGTTGAAACATATTAATCACAGCAGAGTGTTTTAAGTTGTCTACAAATGTCTCAAAATGTTGTTAATCGAATGAGAAACTATATTTAAGCCAACGTAAGGCAGACCAACGTCATAAGACACGTGAGTTACTGCTTCCCGCCGACATAGCTTGCCGCAGATTGTAGGATACCTGATCCGGGACTGAATCAGATGTTCGCAACCGCAACTGTGCACTTTATTCACGACCAAGCGGTTTGTTTGTTCTTAATCATAAAGCTGCAGAATGAACTATCTGTGCTCTGCCAATCACGGGTATCGAAATCCAGTTTCTAGCGTTGAAAGTCCGGAGATATACCGCTGCGCCACTAGGGGGAATGATGTTTAATTACATACTTCCGATCCTTTGAATGATAATACAATTAATCAATAAAAATATGTATGTGTCTGTACTTCGTAATAGTCGTGTTTTAGTACATTTTATTGTGTGGGGCTCTCTTATATTGGAAACTTATAGGAATATTTTTTATAAGGTCAGGATTCTTTATCTTACCTTTACTTACGATGTAACTATATTTTATGTTCCAGAGCATTGCAATTTTTCCAACAAGATGGTGAATGGTGTAACTTATTATTCTTGAAACGTGAACTACTTTGGACACCAAGAATACAAAACATTAACCACTCTCTGTTATCAAACAGCCCCCCAGTGGCTCAGCGGTATGTCTGCGGACTTCCATGCTAAAATCCTGGTTTCGATACCCGTGGTGGGCAGAGCACAGATAGCCCATTGTGTAGCTTTGTGCTTAATTCAAAACAACAACAAAAAAGTTATCAAACAAACTTTTCAGAATTTTGATGTCTACGACCACAACGGTATCTTTTGCAATGTAAAGGCTTATTGGTGAGGTCAGAGGTCACAATATTTAGACATAACTGACCCTTATTTACGGGCAGTGACCAGAGAGAAAAGAAATTCATTGTAACTGAAAGTGCGAAGCGTAGTCATTGTCACATCAAAGTACGAATCTTGGACCTACCAATTCACAACACGGTACTCCATCTACTAGGCCACATTTGACCACAGAAAATCTTAAGAATATTTTCTTTGAATGCTTAAACGTTACACTACCATCAGGTGTTCTGCTTTAAAAAACACAATTTCTATAGTATTTTATTGACTTTACAATATATCATTTGTTTGTTTGTTTTTTAATTTCGCGCCAAAGCTACACGGGGGCTATCTGCACTAGCTATTCCTAACTTAGCAGTGTAAGACTAGAGGGAAGGGAGCTATCTAGTCATCACCACCCACACCAACTCTTGGGCTGTTCTTTTATCAACGAATAGTGGGATTGACCGCCACATCATAACACGCACGTTTTGTGTTTAATTACAATCGTTGTTTTCCACTTGTTCATATAAAAATGTGTTTAGTTAGGAGATTTATAATTCACAAGCCATTGATATCCTTTATTCTTAGGTTTATTAAGAATAAAGAAGAATGGATCAACTTGGGGCTCCAGGACTATAGAGAAAGAGACGTGCAACAAGTCGTACTATAACTGTACTAAGCAAAGTGCAGTCTTGTAGCAGGTGAAAATCCAGGAACAATGACAAAGATAATGGCAAAAGTAATAGGCACCAAAATAAAGAAAGATCCTCGCCTGAAAACAAATACAAAAAGTTATGGGTTCACTGAAATAGGGCTTCGTTTCATACCTTCTGTGCAACTGTCCTATACCTTAAGCACATGAAAAATGTTCGTTCGTTTTTTAAATTTCGCGCAAAGCTACTCGAGGGCTATCTGCGCTAGCGGTCACTAATTCAGTATTGTAAGACTAGAAGGATGGCAGCTAGTTATCACCATCCACAACAAACGCTTGGGCTACTCTTTTACCGACGAATAAAAGGATTGACCGTCACGTTATGATGCCCTCAAAACTGAAAGGCGAACATGTTTGGTGTGATGGAAATGCGAATTCGCGACTCTTAGTCCTGAATCGAATGCCCTAACCACATGATCATGCAAGAAAAACCCCTTAAAGAAAACGGGTATTTATGGTATTCCGTACAAAGACATATCAGTCAAGTCGCCTATTGCATGCCTAGGCACTTTGAAATATTTTTTGTACTCTATATGGATAACGAAAGGCTGCAGAGGAAAGTGACTTTAAGCACATGACAACCTGATGACAGAGCCTTTTTGTGATAGAAACTGTGCTGCGTGGTTACTGACGAAATGTATGATTGTCAGACAGAGATGAACTGGAAGTGGCGACATGAACTGTAACGACTTGGTGAGGCTCTAAGTCACATTTATATAACGTACTGAATCTCCGTATAATGTAGAATGATATATAACGTTTATTTTAGTGATCAATTTCTCATTCTCTACCCGTAACTGAACAGAAAAATGTTAAAATGTTGCAACATAAACATCAGTTTTAAACAATTTCCATAGTACAAAAATAGTGCAACCATTGAACTTTAATGTTTACAATACAAAAGAGTTAAGTTATATAATGCCCTATCGAAGTTGTTGCTACTCCTTGCTACATAACGGGCTATTTGAGATGTGCCCACAACGAGAAAACAAAGCTGATTTTAACATTGTTAAATAATAACAAAAGAATAACAGAAGAGCTACCCCACAAAAAAACAACAACACTGTCGTGATGGTTAATTAAATTAAAAAGTATTAAAATAAACGGGGAAAATGTCGTTGCCTTTGAAAGATGGACTTGTCTTCTTCAGCCCGTTGCGGTGTGTGACGTCACGACCCCGACCAGTATACACCATACGCAACTTTTTGTTTACTATAACTCTTGACTGCTCTGAATAAATCTTCTGTTGTCCAAGTCTAGCTGTTCCACCAGATGTGGAGCCAATCACGAGCTTCCTTCGTGCTAGTTTGTGTTGTGCATGAGGCGTCTATTTTCTTGAAAAGCGTCTCATGTGGCTAGTCAAGATGTTCTGAATCCGATTAGCAGCAGTACAATGTTTATTGTAAGAAACTGGGCTGACAGGATGTATGTTGCGTGTGAGAGAAATGTTTCGATCTTTGTGTTCTTTTTAAAACATGTGTTTGTAACGTTAGACCCTGTTATGCAGTGTTGTGAATAGTTTTATCGTGTTTTTCTTCTTGTCGATTTTATCAGCTAACAATTTCATCAAGGAGTTTCCATTACCGTTTTTTTTGTGTGTGTGTTTTAGAAAATTCGCTCTTTAAATTCACCATCTTCTAAACCACCAGCAGTTGTCATCTGTTTAACTTCTTTTATCGTCTTTGCTATTATTCAGTAATAGAAGTTACGTTCATTCACTGTCTCGTGCCCTCAATTTGTTTTACAGTAAGCTTTCCATATTTTGAAACCAAACCCTAAACCAGTACGAGTTGTCTTTAACACTCTTCATTTACTCAGCTAATTAACTCTTCATCCAATATTAATACTGTCACAGTCGGGCTCAAAAGTCTGAAGTCAATACCGATTCAGAATATACTATGTGGTTCAGATGCCTAGGCATTATAGTAAATTATGCTGTTGTTGTTTAATAAATAATTAGGCGAGCTCATTGACATAGGTATTCAAATCTTTTTCTGAGATTTAAAATCCACATCAGTTATCCTTATAAAGAGAGTGATTGTTGATCTCTATTAGCCTTAGACCAGAGTGATCGTTTATCTGTATTAGCCTTAGACCAGAGTGATTGTTGATCTCTATTAGCCTTAGACCAGAGTGATCGTTTATCTGTATTAGCCTTAGACCAGAGTGATTGTTAATCTATATTAGCCTTAGACCAGAGTGATTGTTGGTCTGTGCTAGCCTTAGAACCAGAGTTATTGTTGGACTGCGTTATCCTTAGAAAAAGAATGATTGTTGATTTGTATTAGCTTTAGAGCCAGAATTATCCTTGATCTACATTGGCCTAAGAGCCAGAATGATCGTTGATCTATATTACCCTTAGAACCAGAGTGATTGTTGGTCTGCATTAGTCTTAGAACCAGAATGAGTTGGTCTGCATTAGCTTTAGAGCCAGGTTAATTATTGGTCTACATTAGCCTTGGAACCAGAGTTATGGTTTATCTGTATTAGTCTTATAGCCTGAGTAACATGGTGCTTTGTGAGTATGATGGTGTGTTTTTTGGCTCTTTGTCTCAAAATCTCTAGAAATGTGAAATACTCTGTTAAGCTTTACGTCAACGATATTAATGTATTACAAGCACCATTCTTCTAAGTATGAGATTTGTGTTGAAGACGTAAAGTGACTTACATCACTGGCGTGAACATGTTTTTAGCCCAGACTTGGACGTGTAATATATAGAAATGGATAGAACTTATGATATGTATTGTGAAAGTCCCTCGTATTCTCTATAATCGAAGATTAGTGAGTGTAAAAAACAAGTATGTGTTTTGTGAAGACATCAGCGTATCTTTGAATGTTGTCACTAACTGAACTTACAAATCGACGCACGAAAAGACGGTTTAATGTTGTTATTGTTGGTTTGCTGTAATCAGTATACTGTAAATCTCGGAAGCTGTAACAGGAAATTGCAGGTATTTGAGCAGAAACATTTACAGATTTCGAATATAAAATTTCAGTGAATTAACTTCGGATGTATAAGGTTAATGTTATCAAATCCAGAGGAACATTTTCTGTTTACATCTTTATATGCTTCGAAAACTTTGACGTTTGTCCTGACAACTTTGTACAGATGACGAAACGACGTTGTTTCTAAATTAGAACCAAACACTTGTGTCGTCATCTACGTCTGTGTCAGAACATTGGTATTAGAAGACATAACTCGCCAGAAGTTTCACCACGGTTTTAAGTTGCAAGTGAATGTCATTTTATACCAAATAAAATAAGTATTTAAAAATTCCCTGGTGTCTGAAGAATAACAAAACTCTTCTATTGTAATAATCTGAGTTTATATTTTCAGCAGTGGACTTTCTTTACCACCACAAGTTGTGTCGCTGCTTATGGCAAAAGTAGTCGTTCTTCTCGAAAAGCCTAATCAAAGAACTTGCCGAAACTGATTGAGTGATTACAAGAGGTCCAGAACGGTTCTTTGTGTATAATATGACGATACTATCAACAAGTAAAACTTGCGGCTGTTGAAGACGTCAGTTGTACGTTGTTGTCGTTGTTGCATGTTCCGACGTACGAGGAATGTCGCTACCTAACCGTCAACTATTACATCACAGAGCAGATCAGTCAGTAACTGATCCGTTATCAACTACACCGGTTGTGGAGTTGTTTTCCTCATACTCAGCCGGATGTCCCAGATTCACTGACACATTATCTAAATATCCCCAGCTCTGAGTTTACCTAAACAATAAAAATATATAAGTGTATATGCACGCCTTTTACCGTTTAAAGTCTTGCTGCCTCTATACTATTAGACAAAACAACCACAATACTTTATAAGGTTGTTCGTTTCGTTTTAACCCGTGTTAGATTCGAAAGAACAGTAGCAGGCACGTGTGGCTAGTGTCGAATTAAACAGGACAGTATATGGCGTGTCTGACTAATGTAAAATAAAACAGGACAATATGAGGCATGACTGACTAATGAAAAGAAGCCAAGATAAGTAAAAATAAAATAACCATTTTGTAACGAAATGGAAGAAACTACGTTATTATGTTTTGTAACAACTACGAACCTGAAGGGGGGAAAATGTCAAATTGTGTTCGTTATTATGTTTTGTAACAACCACGAATCTAAAGGGGAAAAAATGTCAAATTGTGTTCGTTATTACGTTTTGTAACAACCACGAACCTAAAGGTGAAAAAAATGTCAAATTGTGTTCGTTATTATGTTTTGTAACAACTACGAACCTGAAGGGGGGAAAATGTCAAATTGTGTTCGTTATTATGTTTTGTAACAACCACGAATCTAAAGGTAAAAAAAATGTCAAATTGTGTTCGTTATTATGTTTTGTAACAACTACGAACCTGAAGGGCGGAAAAATGTCAAATTGTGTTCGTTATTATGTTTTGTAACAACCACGAATCTAAAGGGGAAAAAATGTCAAATTGTGTTCGTTATTACGTTTTGTAACAACCACGAACCTAAAGGTGAAAAAAATGTCAAATTGTGTTCGTTATTACGTTTTGTAACAACCATGAACCTAAAGGGGAAAAAAATGTCAAATTGTGTTCCAAACTTCCCAGCTCATCAAGACATTTCCAATGACATCAACTCGGAGATTTCCATTAAAATGTCTATGACATCTGAAACTCACTTTAGGTTTTCAAACGTGAAATTGTTTCTCGTGCTTTTAAAGTTAAAAATTCAGGAAACGTTTTTTTATGATAAAGAACCTACTTTTTGTGATGACGTAAGTTTGTCGAAACGTTATACGTCTTTAAGACTTTCACTTCCCAATGCAGTTCACCGAACTTTGCGAACTTAATTATAATTCATCAGATGAACTTTTTTATTTTTCTGGAGGAGTTTTACACACACAAAGTAACGAATGTTCCTGCTCAAAATTCGATTTCGACAAATTAAAAGCAACTAACCATTTCTAATTCATTTCCATCTCAACTAAAACCATTAAAAAAGCAAAAAAAAAGAGAAAATAAAGACCCCCATAAATCGGGTTATCCAGTAGCTAAGGATCTCGTATTGAAAATAATTTTTCTTCGAGCCATTTCGGCATCTTGTTAGGACACCACACGAGGTCATCGCGCGCTAAAGTCTCGTGCGGGGTTCCCACGGTAAAGGGTTCCGAGTCCGCTGTTGCTACTCATCTCACGTTTATATTCTTCAACTACGATCAGTTTTTCCAATTGTTGTTCTCGTGGAAATTATCTTTGTACTTCGGCGCTTTAAACAACGATGTCCGAAGCCCGTAAGCGAATAACATGAATAATTGATGACTCGTAGAAAACCCTGTCTCGTGGTTTTTATGTTGATACGTGATTCAGTGTTAGCTTTCACTCGTGAACTACAGAGCATACTATAACCTAAACATGTTTGTGGTAACTCAGTTAATTAGTAATTTTACCGAGAATATTCGAATGATATGCAAGTTCTCGAATAAATAAACGATAAAAACAAAGCAGCTGTTACTTTCTCCAAAACAACTTTTCAGTTGGTCGCCCAAGTCTGTTATATTTTCAAAGTCCTTCGATTTGAAAGCAACATTCAATTTAAGAAGGCTTAAGTTAGTGCTGAGAAACGGTTATATATATTAGGACAAGTCACAGGTTAAATATTACGTTTTATTGTTATGTTTCATTTAATGCTCTTGTAGTAAGCGTGCCGGGCTGTGTATCGGAGTGTCCAAGACTCCAGTCACGACATGCTGCTTAACACTTTCGGCTCTGGAAACTAAAAACTCTGACAGTGGATACCATTATTTTATCAAGAGTGATTTTGTGGGCGTTGGGTAGTGTTGACTAATTACCCCAATCTCAAAATAAAAGGTTAATTATTAGAACGTTGTGGTCTCTGGGTTGCTGGCTGTTTGGGCCATGTTTCAAAGAAGCTAGAATAGGTAGGTCAAAACTCCATCAACATGTTTCACTGTTTTGTTGTTGTTACTTTGGATTTAACTGCATAAAACCAATAGCTTTCATGGACACTTTTGACTGTCCTTCAGAATGTTTGGAACCTTTAGGTGGTTTTACGCGTGTTTTGTTATGACAAAGCCACATCGGGCTATCTGCTGAGCCCACCGAGGGAAATCGAACTCCTGATTTTAGCGTTGTAAATCCGGTGACATACTGTTCTCCCGGAGGAAGGGGTGGAACAAATGTTTCAGTGTTGAGCCTTAAACAGGTTCGCATGTTTTAATTGATTCGGCTGTTGAAAAGCACCATAACACCAGAAAACGAGTATACTTTTTTTGCAACGGTCAAACAATGTGTAGCTCCCAGCAACAATGATGTATGTATCACGCGGTGCTCACGCTTATTTACAACATCATGACGTAGAACGGTCTCACTCGTGATAGCGGTTCAAAGCTGTTACAATATGGTCGATTTCACAACGTGAAATTAATGTTTCCTAATTAAAATTAATTGTGAGTTTCAAATGTCAAGTTATATTTACGATACTATTCGTTCACTGTTTTTGCAGGTAACTGTTTACCGTTTTATTTACGGTGAAACCTACGTTGTTTCGCAACGCATCTCCACGTGTCTTGTTTGTTAGTTTGTTTGTAAATTTCGCCCAAAGCTACACGAGGGCTATCTGCGTTAGCCGTCCCTAATTTTGCAGTTTGAGACTTGAGGGAAGGCAGCTAGTCTGCCACCCACCGCCAACTCTTGGGCTACTCTTTTACCAGCGAATACTGGGATTGACCGTAACATTATAACGCCCCCACAGCTGAAAGGGCGAGCACGTTTAGTGCAACGGGGATTCGAACTCGTGACCCTAAGATTACGAGTCAAACGCTTTAAACTGCCTGGCCACCGGGCCCTCCACGTGTCACTTCGCAACTGAATTGTATTGAAAGTAAAAAAGCTGTCAGACTTTATCAACGTTTATCTTTGATAAGTTTTTGTCTTCGATTATTATAAATCGTTTGATAATCAATGAATTTCTCAGAAAGATTTGTTTTGTTTTCTAATCAAACACAAACTTCATAGCGGGCTATCTGTCTACAGCCCACCACGGGCATAGAAAACCGGTTTCTAATGATTCCTTGTCAATAAAGCTCTGGAATTAAGTTTTAAAAGAACGGACTAAACTACCAAGCCAGTAATCGCGAGTGTAAGGCATAGCAGTTTATATTTTTTGAAGTTATTAAAACTGATCGAAACAAAAGTGTTTGAAATTACCTAAATCAACAAACCGCAGTTCTTTTGTTATTCTTCATCGAAGGATGTTTAAGACAAATGTACATTTCTCGTCAAAACAATAGTCCCAGTGCAATTCATAAACTCTCCGCCAGGGGCACTAAAATACAAACAAAAATATATTTACTGTTACTTTAATCAGAATTTTTCTTTTTTAATGTTTCTTGACAAGAACAAAGCTGCACGATGGAATCTTTGTGTGATATTCATTTTGAGTATCGAAACCCGGTGTTTAGTGTTATAAGCCCACTGATCTGCCTTATTGCTGAGCCGTCAGTGGTGGATGAGGGGTGAACGAAGAATTAGTGAATAATTAAATATTTATAATTTTTCAGATGTAGTCTTCAAAGTTTCTAAGCAGATTTCATTTGTAAGGATGACATTAGCGTATTTATTACATCTCTGTGAACTAAACAAGAGAAACGGTTAAATTAAGAACCCCAGTAACATAGCCCTCGTAATCTGAGGGTCGAGGGTTCGAATCTCCGTCACACCAAACATGCTCATCCTTTCAGCCGTGGGGGCGTTATAATGCGACGGTCAATCTCACTATTCGTTGGTAAAATAGTAGCCCAAGAGTTGACGGTGTATGGTGATGACTAGCTGCCTTCCCTCTAGTCTTAAACTGCTAAATTAGGGACGGCTAAAGCAACTAGCCCTCGTGCAGCTTTACGCGAAATTCAAAAACAATATTAAATGCTTATTTTCTTCACCATTAATTGAAAGCTAAGTAAATAAACATACAAACTTGAATGATTGCAGCTTGAAGACTATGACTATATTTTTTGCAGTGTCTGATGTGATATTCTTAATGACGAGAAACCTACTTGAAATAAAAATGTATTTGAAGATGACTAGGAAGGTCGATACCTTGTTCTCTGCTTATTAATAAAAGTGTTAATTTACTCAAACCAGTCGTTCTGAGATACGTTGATGTTACAAGCAACGAATCTCCAATGAATAAGAAAATGGCATGAGATTTGATCTGAAAATTTGGTACAAATTTTTCAAGTAAGTCTACGGTCCGTTACCAATATTGACGGGATAGCACTGACCTCAGACGTACAGGCAATACATATATGGCCACTGCTCTACCAATGTATCACCTCGTAATCAGCACGTCGGTTGGCTGGCGGCGCTCTAGTCACGTCATGCCTCGCGGTGGTACAAGGCCACCTGCCGGGCAGTCTAGATACTATACCATAATAGTATTCTATAGGAGGTCTGGTAGAACGTGCGGTGAAATCGCGTGTAATTTTCTGTCCGTGACCTATGTCAGCTTCCATTACCAGACAGTATCCTGCAGCAACGGTCAGCGTAACCTAGTAGCTGGTGAATTAAAATTCTCTAAAACTTGTTTTATAAAATTGTTCAGTACATTCCATTCTTTTGAATTTCGCGCAAAGTTACGTGAGAGCTATCTGCGCTAGCCGTCCCTAATTTAGCTGTGTAAGACTATAGAGAAAGTAGCTAGTCATCACCATCCTCCGCCAACTTCTTGGACTACTCTTTTAAACATAAATAGCGAGATTGATCATCACATTATAACGCCCCCACGGCTGAAAAAAAAGGCGAGCATGTTTGGTGTGACGGGGCTTCGAACCCGCGACCCTAAAATCACGAATTGAACACCTTAACCACCTAGTACGTTTCATAATAACACGATAACTTCCACAAAACATAATTAATAAGAGTGCGCGTTTTCTTATATCAAAGCCACATCGGGCTAATTGCTCTGTTAATCGAGAGAAATCGAGCCCCTGATTTCAGCGTTACAAGTACATAGACTTATCGCTGTTCCAGCGAGAGACAATTAATAAATCCAGTGTCCAAGTTATTGTGAACGTTAGAATTCAAGGGGTATCTCATTGAAATACATAGAAAACGTTTATTTTTTCTCACCGATGTGGTGATTGGAAACAAAATGGTGGTCCCTTGATTGTTTTGATTTTTTTTCGAGAGATAGCTCTACGTGCAAAAAAGTGATTTTTTTTCATATGCAGCACACGATAATTACAAATAATCATTTAAGCCCGTTTGAGTACTCTAATCACTGCAGAATTGTGTTTATATTTTTATTTTAATTCAATATATTGACTTTTTAGCTATAAACTTGCAGCGCAGTTTTTATTATAATAGGTTGTCATGTCCAAACCATACTGCTCCTTCCTGACAGCTTCTCATAATCCATCCAGAGTATTGACGACATTTTATTAATTTACTTGAGAGGCGCAGCATCTGGCGACCTAAATGGTATTTCTTCTTGTGGAATAGAATAACCACAAGTTTCATTCTCCGGCTCTTTCAGGATTGTGGCGGTCGAACATATACATAGTGGAAGTAACCTGCGAACATGTGGCTTGTGCATAAGATATGTTTTAAATGATGTTTTGGCTTTCGATTGGATCAGATTTGTACTCCCTTTATGTCATCGAGTTGTGATTTCTAAATTATCCTTTGTTATTATGCAGTTTGCATAAAATCTCTGTGTGTTTTTTAGACAAACCTTTGTAATGTACAGTGGATTTTTTTCTTCTTCTTCTTAGCATCTAATCTTCTTCATCTCCTGTTCTTTGACAGTGAGTCTCAAAGTGGTCTGTTTTTCTTCCTTCTTTTTGGTATTAGAAACTTCGATATTGGTGAATAATTATTTTTACTCTCCTATTGAGGAATTACTCTACCGACAAGCAAGCTTGATAGTTTCTTACAGTTGGCGTTTTAAACCGTTAAAATACGGAGTAATAAAAGTCTTCAACAAATACGAAGAACGATAAACCTAAACAAATCCCGTTAGTTATTAAACTATACACTCTGTTCCACTCCAAGCTAGACCCAGCATGGCCAAATAGGTTAAGGCGTGCGACTCGTAATCCGAGGGTCGCGGGTTCGCATCCCCGTCGCGCAAAACATGCTCGCTCTTTCAGACGTGGGGGTGTTATAAGTTACGGTCAATCCTACTATTCGTTGGTAAAATAGTAACCCAAGAGTTGGCGGTGGGTGGTGATGACTAGCTGCCTTCCCTCTAGTCTTACACTGCTAAATTAGGGACGGCTAGCGCAGATAGCTCTCGAGTAGCTTTGTGCGAAATTTCTAAACAAACAAACAAAGTTAATTAGGGACGGCTAGCGCAGATAGCTCTCGAGTAGCTTTGTGCGAAATTTCTAAACAAACAAAAAAAGTTAATTAGGGACGGCTAGCGCAGACAGCCCTCGAGTAGCTTTCCGCGAAATTCAAATATAAACAAACACTCCAAGCTGGTACTGTTTCGACATCTATGAGTATCAGAATATAATGACCTATTGTCATCTATGTAAGAAACATCAAAATAACTCATTCTCTAATAATAATTAAAGTTTTTAAGTTGTATTCTGTAGAAGCTCTCTTTTTCTGTCCATTTCTTGCATTAGTTTTCACAGAGTAACATTTTAGTTTGATTATTTATAATTTGTTTGAGCTGATCTGAAGAAATGAATCAATTAAATCATAAGTTATAGCTGACTCATATTCAGCTACATTACGTAATGTACCATACGCACATTTAATCTCAGTATATATTAACCACGCGTCCACAATACACAGTACCTTTGCGAGTAATTTATGATGCCATTACGTGTTTCATAACACGATGGTTTTGTCTTATAATATCCAGCTATGTGCGTGCTAAAAATGTAATGAGATACAATGTTCGTATTTTCAATCGGATTTGGAGATCACAGCCACCATATGTTCTCCGAAGTTCGTACAGATATTAACCTGTGGGATGACTTAATCTGTTTCTCGTGTTAAGTTAAATTATTAGAGATTCAACCCAAAACTGCACTGCACACTATACAGTAATAGCACAAAAACCAGAATTTTGGGAAAAGGCGAGTTACTTTAGGAGCTTGACTGGTAACAACCAAGGGGATCCACCAGAAAACGTCTTAAAAATTTACAGAATGTGCACGAGGCCAGTTGTATTACATGTACGACGCGTTGTAGAACAAATTGGCTGACACGTTCACGAGTTTTAGAAACTTAAAGTTGCAAGGTAAAATATGTTATAAAGTATCAGAACAGCACAGTGAATTAACATTCGTTATTCATTTCATACGGATTTCAATTTAAAAGAATATCCTTTATTGTACGTTTTACTATTTTACTACTTTTACTTATGTATGGGAAACCGGCATGGCCAGGTGGGTTAAGGCGTTGGACTCGTAATCCGAGAGTCGCGGGTTCGCATCCCCGTCGAGCCAAACATGCTCGCCCTTTAAGCCGTGGGGGCGTTATAATGTTTCAGTCAATCCCACTATTCGTTGGTAAAAGAGTAGCCCAAGAGTTGGCGGTGGGTGGTGATGACTAGCTGCCTTGCCTCCAGTCTTACACTGCTAAAATAGGGACGACTAGCGCAGATAGTCCTCGAGTAGCTTTGCGCGAAATTAAAACAAAACAAAACAAAAACAAACTTATATACGATCGTACTGTTAGTCTGTGTTCACAATCAGTCCCACTTTGCATTTACTTGCACATACCTTATCCTATTTCTATAATAAAAAATTTAAATAGACACATGTTTGTAACTGGGAGGTTAGCCTAGTACTGTTTGGACTATGCATTTCTTATTTATGAGGTTTAGAGGGGGCGAGATACCTAGTGTTTATTTGTTTGAAGTGAAGCACAAAGATACATAATGGGTTATCTGTGCTCTGTCCACCACGGGTATGGAATCTTGGTTTTTAACGCTGTAGGTCCGCAGAAGTCCCGCTGTGCCACTGTGAGGTCACTTGTATTGATACCTTTTTTATAATATTGAAGCGAGTAATCCAGGAGTTTGTCTGGTTTGTTTTGAGTTTCGCACAAAAATACACGAGAGCTATCTGCGCTAGCCGTCCCTAATTTAGCAGTGTAAGACTGGAGGGAAGATAGCTAGTCATCACCACCCACTCAACTCTTGGGCTACTCTTTTATCAACAAATAATGGGACTGACCGTCACATTATAATACCCTCACAGCTTAAAGGGCGGGCATGTTTGGTGTGACGGGGATTCGAATCCTCGACTCTCGGATTACGGGTCCAACACCTTAACAAGCTTAGTCATGCCGGTCCCCGTACATATGTAAAAGTAATAAAACGTACGACTTAATGTTACCTGAATTTGATATGACATAAGCAGCAAGTCTTCATTAAAAACCGTCGGAAATGAGCCTGCACTTCCCTAAACATGAACAGAATCCCTTTGAAGAAGAATGAACTATGTTCGTGAATGCAGTTTTTTAATACGTGACAAGTCACTAAAATAGAGCAGGAAATATAATTAACTTTCTGACCTTAATAAAACGTCAATTAGTCAAACAATCCCAGCGCCACCTACCGTTTTAATGGCAAATTCTCAATGGCAATTCGGACGCACCAGGATTTCCTGTTTACACGTCTATGATTGAGAAAATGTTCGAATGTTTTGAGTTCAACTTTAAGCTATATTAGTATGAACAAATACACGGGCGTGTTGAATAATAGCATTCATATGAAAAACAAAAACAGTTAAAAAACAACAATAAAAGAAGTGGAACAATAGAGAAATGCTTCAGAAGCTGGTGAATAGAATCAATATAAAAATACATGATATATTTATATGTAATTTGCCTTTGTATCCATTCACTCATAATATTCACGGACTTTCAAAAACGTATGATTTGTGGAGCCATCAGTGGGCCTCAATAAGTCTGAAAGCTTATGATTCTAAAGGTCCGGCATGGCCAGGTGGGTTAAGGCGTTCGACTCATAATCTGAGGGTCGCGGATTCGAATCCCGGTCGCACAAAACATACTCGCCCTTTCAGCCGTGGGGGCTTTATAATGTTACGGTCAATACCACTATTTGTTGGTAAAAGAGTAGCCCAAGAGTTGGCGGTGGGTGGTGATGACTGGCTGCCTTCCCTCTAGTCTTACATTACTAAATTAGGGACGGCTAGCACAGATAGCCCTCGAGTAGCTTTGTGCGAAATTCAAAAACAAACAAATTATTCTAAAATAGGGAGTTTCGCTCCCTGCTTGTTTCTGCGCTTAAAAACAACCAACCGAGAAACGATTCGTTCTGCTTGTGTGTAGTAAGATTTGTTACTATCGCATTTTAAGTTTTATTATAGAGAGAATGTGTATGTTTGTGTGCTTTTCTCAAAGCCACGTCAGACTATATTCTGTGTCCACTGAGGGGAATAGATCCCATAATTTTAGCGTTGTAAATCCGAAGACATGCGGCTGTTTTAGCGGGCTACTACACGAGAAAAATAGGGCAGAATACGGTTTGGGTTTTAAGCTCATATCCAAACAAAGATCTTTCGTTTAAAGAAAACTATAATGTATTTCGAAAGTTGAAACTAAAACCACAGACGAAAATAAAATCAAGCTTTTCTAACAATCATTTGGAACAATGTGTTTGGGATATAACTCTCAGAATGACGTCAGTCCTGTAAAGAGGACTTGATCCGAACGCCATTTAACTAAATGTTTCAGATTCTTATTGTACTGACTAGCTGGAGTACAAATCCTCTGGGCGAAAGTTATCTGAATTCGTGATCAATGATAGATTATCTTAGAAAACGTTACCTTCCTTATAAGTAGTTGTAGAAGATGCCATAAGAACTACAGAATGGAAAACTGGACTTAGGCTTCTATGTTGTCATGGACCCCACAAACCTTCATGGCCGAATTGGTAAAGATCAATCAAAGTAGTGGTGAAAAAGACAAAACCGCTCACAAAAAGCGCAAAAGGAAAAACAGAAAACTTAAAAACTGTATATATCATTGCATGAACCTGATAAACCTCCACATCAGTTTTGATAAAGATCCAACTGCACCCTGCGAAGTAGTTACATGGACAAACACCAGACGGTACTGTTATACTTGTATAGATTCTGCAGAAAGCAAATGATATTTTCAGTCTTTAATAAACTATTATCAATATTTGTAATAAACTCCCTATTAGCCAAAAATATCGAGGGTGGAATGAAGTAAATATCAGTTTCACATTAAGCGAAGATTGATTATCCATCTCATTACATCTAAAGTACTTGACGAATTTCTTTGTTTATGTCTTTTACAGTAATAGGATACGAACAACTGAATCTCAAATCCATGTTTCTGTACATTATCCATTAAGCTACAATAGAGAAACTGTGATGTCAGTCTATTTAACTTATTTAACTTTTATTTAACTTATGTTTCAGAACTACGAAACTTTATCCAAACCGATACTGTAGTTAGCTTGTTTGATGCCATGATACTATTATAACAACATTTTCAATATAACTTGTTTGTTTGGATTCGATCCGTTTGTTGCTTTGTTGTCACATTCGACAAACCGAACCTGAAGTCAACGTGTGGCTTACACGATGGCTAGTTTATGAACAAACCGAACCTGAAGTTAACGTGTGACTTACACGATGGCTAGTTTATGGACAAACCGAACCTGAAGTTAACGTGTGGCTCACACGATGGCTAATTTATGGACAAACCGAACCTGAAGTTAACGTGTGACTTACACGATGGCTAGTTTATGGACAAACCGAACCTGAAGTCAACGCGTGGCTTACACGATGGCTAATTTATGAACAAACTGAACCTGAAGTTAACGTGTGACTTACACGATGGCTGATTTATGGACAAACCGAACCTGAAGTCAACGTGTGGCTTACACGATGGCTGATTTATGGACAAACCGAACCTGAAGTCAACGTGTGGCTTACACGATGGCTGATTTATGGACAAACCGAACCTGAAGTCAACGTGTGACTTACACGATGGCTAATTTATGGACAAACCGAACCTGAAGTTAACGTGTGACTTACACGATGGCTGATTTATGGACAAAGCCATAGTGGGCTGTGTCCACCACAGGCAATTGAACACTTGATTTTAAAGTCGCAAACTTATCGCTTTCTCACCGAGAGACCTTCCACGTTGAACTGGCTTGTTTCTAATTAAACACTAAGCTACACAATGGGCTATCTGTACTCAACCTGCCACGTGTATCGAAACCTGGTTTCTAGCATTGCAAGTCCGAAAACATACAGCTATACCACTAGGGGGCCGTTGAACTAAGTAATACTGCTTTTAATTATTCCACAATTTTTTTCTCTCATTGACAAAGTGTGACGTAGTGTTTGGTGCTTGAACAAACAAAAATAACACGCAGTAACCCGAATATTATACTGAACCTAAATCTAATGTTCCAAGCTGCTCTTTCAATTTTCAACGTCTTCTAAGTGTTACGGCCCGAACGTACTTCCACGTTAGATTTCGTGGCTTTGTATTTCTAAGATATGATTTACAAATGTCCCCTTTAGAGTTATCTTAAGCTGCCTACCGAAACGCTCAGAAGTTAGCATGCTAATAATCCAGACGAATGTACCAATACCGATAACCACTTTCTTTCTTCAGCTCGAAGAAGGAAAAGCGGAGGTGGATAATAAACGCTCACCATGGTACGTGATTTGTAAGGTTGCCTGGATGATGTATATATGTGTTCGCCTTAAAAAATACAGTTGAGTTTTCTTAAGCTGTCCAGTAAATTCAAGGATGGCATGCCGGAGAAGTGCTCTGTGGCCGTCGAATTTATTAACCTCTCGACATGGTTTACGACCAGCTGTGGGTTCATCTTCATTCTGTTAACCGAAGTTTTAAATCAGACCGACCTCTGTATTTGGAATATGTTTATTCACGTTTCTCTGTACGCTGCAGACCTCAGACAGACAGCAGTCGGCAATGACGTTGGAACGAACGCTGTAAAGTTTCCTTCGCGGACTGCAGGGGGCCAGGGTACACGCTTGTTTTACCGCCAGAACTTGCATATAATTATTACTTGAAATGATTGGGAACTGGCTGCTGGAAACAGGCTTGTTCTTTTTCATTTCATTTTCTGTTCATTTTACTCATGGAATATTAACCCACAAATTTTGCTACGCGGCTGGAGGGAACTCAGTATTTGTTTTTGTTTTTTGTTTTCATTATGTAAAACCAAGCCAATGTTCTGTACAGAGCCATTAAAAGTATTGTAATTTTTAATATAAAATGAAGGAAAATAAAAATTAAACGGCGTACACGAGTGCCCGAAGATGTAAAGACGAGCCCTAAAAACCTTCGTACAAAAACAAACACATTAAAAACACAAGAAAGAAACTATATGAACGCATTATGGTGTGGACGTATTAAAAATAAATATGTTCGTCAATGCAGAGTATATTATATGCAGTGTTCAGCTGGAATGTTTAGTAAGGAATATTTATAGTGACTTCAAAAATTGTTACAAAAATGAGCACGTGGTGAATTTAAAGTGTGACTGTGAAGTTACACAACCATCGTTACTAAATGCGCATCTTTTGAAATGGTGGCCCAAAGTGAAGGATTGTTGTTGTTGTTCGGAATTAAGCACAAAGCTACACAATGGGCTATCTGTGCTCTGCCCCCCACGGGTATCGGAACCCGGATTTTAACGTGTAAGTCCGCAGACATACCGCTGAGCTACTGGGGAGCCAAAGTGAAGGAAACAATAACTAAAATTAATAATGAAAAGATGGAAATGCAAGCTTGTTATTGCTTTGTTTTGAATTTTCGCGCAAAGCTACACGAGGGTTCACGAGGGCTATCTGTGCAAGCAGTCCCTAATTTAGCAGTGTAAGACTAGAGGGAAGACGACAAGTTATCACGACAACTCTTGGGCTACTCTTTCACCAATGAGCACTGGAATTGATCATCACATGATAATGCCCCCACGGCTGGGAAAGCGAGCATGTCTGGTGCGACCGGAATTCGAACCCGCGACTCTCAGATTACGAGTCGAATGCCTTAACACATTCGGCCATGCCGGGCCTTTCGGTATAGAAAGAAAACATGTTCATTTACAGAGTCGCAACAATCAAACAAATAACAAATGGTAGTAATTGGTGAGCTGAATTAACAATTATTAACAATAATAATTGGTGAGCTGAATTAACAATTATCAACAATAATAATTGTTGAGCTGAAAACATAGCAGAAGAAACTTTGAGGTCGAAGACTCGCTGACAGAATTTGATTAGATTGTGAAAAACGGACTAAACATTGACTGGTAAGAATTTCGATGTGGGATTAATAATGGAGGGACCAGACGATATTCCATGTTGGTTTTTTCTCTTTAAGTTAACGCCTGGCATGGCCGAGCGGGTTAAGGCGTGCACTCGTAATCCGAGGGTCGCGGGTTCCCGCTAAACATGCTCGCCCTCCCAGCCGTGGGGGTGTATAATGTGACGGTCAATCCCACTATTCGTTGGTAAAAGAATAGCCCAAGAGTTGGCGGTGGGTGGTGATGACTAGCTGCCTTCCCTCTAGTCTTACACTGCAAAATTAGGGACGGCTAGCACAGATAGCCCTCGAGTAGCTTTGTGCGAATTTCCAAAAACAAACAACTCTTTAAGTTGATAACCTCTGAACGCGTGTTCATAGTGAACATAGTTAAATTCATCATAAATTGTGTAAGACATTGAACATTTGGGACATAGCAGTTATTACATACAACATTTCCATTCATATCCGGACCGGCAAGGCCACGTGGTTAAGACACTTGGCTCGTACTCTGAGGGTCGCGGGTTTGAATCTCCGTTACGCCAAACATGGTCGCCCCTTAAGCCGTGGGGGCGTTATTATATTACGGTTATTCGTTTGTAAAAGAGTAGCCCAAGAGCTGGCGGTAATGATTGGCTGCCTTCCCTTTAGTCTTACACTGCTAAATTAGGGAGGCCTAACGCAAATAGCTCTCGTGTAGCTTTGCGCGATATTCAAAAACAAACAAGCATCCATATCAGCTCCGGGGTTATGAAACGGTACAGAAAAAAGGTTTCACTGCAGTCTTAGAGATGAAAGTAAAAGAAGTTACTACATCTGTTGGTAATATGTACGCCAACTGTTGGAGAATTATAAATGAAGAATTTTAATACACTCATACGTTATACCTTTCTGTTCTATAATAACAAAAACAAAAATGTTGTAAGAAAAACAAGGATAAATAGTTTGTAATTATGATACAAAATAGTTTAGTTTATTTAATTCTTAAACTATTTCTAAACGGTAACTTTTGTTCAGAAACCCTTTTCACGTTTTGTAACTTCGCTGTTCCTTCTCTCTTTCACTCCACATCGTTCATTCACACCTTTTTTAGGGATCTTTATGGTTTAATCACGTGTTTTAGAAGGTCCTTGTTCTTTAATCTCGAGTTCTTGAAAGTCCGTGTTATTTAATCACGTGTTCTTGAAGGTCCGTGTTGTTTAGTCATGTGTTCTTGAAGGTCTGTGTTGTTTAGTCACGTGTTCTTGAAGGTCTGTGTTGTTTAGTCACGTATTTTGGAAGGTCCGTGTTGTTTAGTCATGTGTTTTGGAAGGTCCGTGTTGTTTAGTCATGTGTTTTGGTAGGTCCGTGTTGTTTAGTCACGTATTTTGGAAGGTCTGTGTTGTTTAGTCACGTGTTCTTGAAGGTCTGTGTTGTTTAGTCACGTATTTTGGAAGGTCCGTGTTGTTTAGTCATGTGTTTTGGAAGGTCTGTGTTGTTAAGTCATGTGTTTTGGAAGGTCTGTGTTGTTTAGTCATGTGTTTTGGAAGGTCCGTGTTGTTTAGTCATGTGTTTTGGAAGGTCCGTGTTGTTTAGTCATGTGTTTTGGTAGGTCCGTGTTGTTTAGTCACGTATTTTGGTAGGTCTGTGTTGTTTAGTCATGTGTTTTGGAAGGTCCGTGTTGTTTAGTCACGTGTTTTGGAAGGTCCGTGTTGTTTAGTCATGTGTTTTGGTAGGTCCGTGTTGTTTAGTCACGTGTTCTTGAAGGTCTGTGTTGTTTAGTCACGTATTTTGGAAGGTCCGTGTTGTTTAGTCACGTATTTTGGTAGGTCTGTGTTGTTTAGTCATGTGTTTTGGAAGGTCCGTGTTGTTTAGTCATGTGTTTTGGTAGGTCCGTGTTGTTTAGTCACGTATTTTGGTAGGTCTGTGTTGTTTAGTCATGTGTTTTGGAAGGTCCGTGTTGTTTAGTCACGTGTTCTCGAAGGTCTGTGTTGTTTAGTCACGTATTTTGGAAGGTCTGTGTTGTTTAGTCACGTATTTTGGAAGGTCCGTGTTGTTTAGTCATGTGTTTTGGTAGGTCCGTGTTGTTTAGTCACGTATTTTGGTAGGTCTGTGTTGTTTAGTCATGTGTTTTGGTAGGTCCGTGTTGTTTAGTCACGTATTTTGGTAGGTCCGTGTTGTTTAGTCACGTATTTTGGTAGGTCTGTGTTGTTTAATCATGTGTTTTGGAAGGTCCGTGTTGTTTAGTCATGTGTTTTGGTAGGTCCGTGTTGTTTAGTCATGTGTTTTGGTAGGTCTGTGTTGTTTAGTCACGTGTTTTGGAAGGTCCGTGTTGTTTAGTCATGTGTTTTGGTAGGTCCGTGTTGTTTAGTCATGTGTTTTGGTAGGTTCGTGTTGTTTAGTCACGTATTTTGGTAGGTCTGTGTTGTTTAGTCATGTGTTTTGGAAGGTCCGTGTTGTTTAGTCATGTGTTTTGGTAGGTCCGTGTTGTTTAGTCATGTGTTTTGGTAGGTTCGTGTTGTTTAGTCACGTATTTTGGTAGGTCCGTGTTGTTTAGTCACGTATTTTGGTAGGTCTGTGTTGTTTAGTCATGTGTTTTGGAAGGTCCGTGTTGTTTAGTCATGTGTTTTGGTAGGTCCGTGTTGTTTAGTCACGTATTTTGGTAGGTCTGTGTTGTTTAGTCATGTGTTTTGGAAGGTCCGTGTTGTTTAGTCACGTGTTCTCGAAGGTCTGTGTTGTTTAGTCACGTATTTTGGAAGGTCTGTGTTGTTTAGTCACGTATTTTGGAAGGTCCGTGTTGTTTAGTCATGTGTTTTGGTAGGTCCGTGTTGTTTAGTCACGTGTTTTGGAAGGTCTGTGTTGATTAGTCACGTATTTTGGAAGGTCCGTGTTGTTTAGCCATGTGTTTTGGAATGTTCTTGCTCTTTAATCACATGTTCTTGAAAGTTCTTGTCATCCAATTATATGTCTATTTTTTGCTTTTACAATCAGAAGTATTCTTATTATGATTTGGATCTTAAAGAAATCGTATAACTCTTACACACCCTGAGGTTTTGGTTTTGTTGTGAGGTGGTTGAAATTACGTGCAAAATTGTGTTTAATTTTAAAAACTATAAATCGTCATTTAGACTGTTTTCTCTCGTTTTAGTTCATGCGATCATCTGTAGTAAGAAAGATACACTGATAATGTTTACTGTACTCGGTGGTGTGCCCTGATGCATGTGTGTATACAAACAATGTGACAGATAAATACAAACCATGAGTATTGTATACACTATAATAAAACCGTAGGAAGTCCCAGTAATTGTGGTGCATTAATCAACATTGGCTTCACAAATCAAACTTTAAGATCCGAGGTTCTCTTTATTGGTGCCTTCGCCCAAAGAGGGCAAACCAGCCAAGGTCAACGGTCAGAGGTTCTCGTTATCCACTTACACAGATGAGAAAGAATGTACAAATTATTGTAGTTGGACTCAGACAAATCACGAGTTATGCGAATTGTGTCAACAAGTGTTAAATGTAAGTGCAGTGGTGTTTTGTCTAACTCCTCAAAACGTAACATCAACAGAACATGGGTTTGACTACGTTTTAGGAAAGACGTTTCACTGTGCTGAAGTTTGTGATGATTATACAATCGAACCTACATAAGCGTGTGAGCTTATTAAACTGAAGAGTATTGCACATATCAAATTAATGTGCTTCAATAAACGTGTCATACACACACTTTAAAGTCATTTACTTAAAGATTCTTGTGACGACATAAACTTGTCTAATGGAGGTTTACTTCAACCCACCTCTATTATTTTCCTGCATGAGACACTTAGTATTTTTCAAAAAAACGTATAGTATAGCACTCGATTTCTGGAAATTAAATTTGTTTTATTTCTAATATTCGTCTATAAGCAGACAAGGCTGCATATCGGAAGGTCCAAAATTCGAGCAGCGATATTTTTATGCCGTTTAATACACTATGTACTTTCATCAAATGTGGAAATTGTAAGGACATGTAGGTGGTGGATACTACTGATTGGTCACTCTCTTTATAATAAACACCCATAAATAATAAAATACTGTACTTAAGCCTTGGGACCTCTGACCCAGCTACTTATCTCACGTGCCAGTTTCGTTCAGGATGAAATACAAGAGCAATACTTCTAGTTTTCCGGTACACCAAAAATTACAATTGTTTAAAGGTTTTAAAATGAACGCGATCTCGCGTTTTTAACACACTCGAAAATATTTTAAGACACTGATTGTAGAATTATCAAATTCAGGATATCTCTTTAGCATTTAAAAAAGAGCAGCTAGGATAAAGGAAACAAGATAGGATGCTTTATTGTCTTTAAACATACAAATCTTTCATTGTTTTGACACACGTACTCGAATGCAGTCAGTAGCCTTTTAAGGCTTACCAGTCATTCATTGCAACTCTAATGGGGCCTAGGCCCGGCATGATCAAGTGGTTAGAGCGCTTGAATTGTAATATAAGGGTCGCGGGTTCGAATCCCCGTCACACCAAGCATGTTAGCTCTTTCAGTCGTAGTGACGTTATAATATGTAAAGGTCACTCTCACTATTCATTGGCGGTTAGTGGTGATGACTCCCTTCCTTTGTTCTAGTCTTTTTCTGCTCAATTAGGGACGGCTAGCGCAGATAGCCCTCATGTAGCTTTGCCTCAAATTAAGAAAAAAGGAACAAACAACACAAACTTATAAAGTCCACAGTTATTATTTTGTTCTCACCACAATAGTAAAGAACATACCCACCCACCTCCACTGTTTCATCCACGCCAGTGAAGAACACTGACTCGCTGCAACTGTTTTCTCCACACAAGTGAAGTAGAAATCCAATAGGAGAAGTAATAGTAAGGGTTTAGTGGTAAAACAGGGACTTAGTTCACAGAAACTTTCATAGTAAACTGTTTACTTCAAATATGTTTTTTGTTGTTTTTTTAATTTCGCGCAAAGCTACTCGAAAGCTATCTGCGCTAGCCGCCCCTAATTTAGCAGTGTAAGACTAGAGGAAAAACATCTAGTACTCACTACCCACCCTTCAACTCTTGGGTTACTCTTTTACCAACGAATAATGGGATTAACCGTACCATTATAACGCCCCCACGAGTGAAAGAGCGGGCATGTTTGGTGTGACTCTCGGACTACAAGTCGAACGCCTTAACACGCTTGGTTATGCCGGGCCCGAGTAAAGTGACTGAACTTTCCCATATTACACTGACTTTAGTAATTAGTTAAAATCCTTATGCCTTTCTATAAAGCGGACTCAAACCCGTGACCCTCGGATTACGAGTCGAATGCTTTAGCCCACCTAGCTATACCGGGGCTTTGTCTGAAAGATTGTTTGTTTGTTTTGAATTAAGCAAAAAGCTACACAATGGGCTATCTGTGCTCTGCCAACCACGGGTATCGAAACCCGATTTTTAGTGTGTAAGTCCGCAGAAATACCACTGTGCAACTGGGGGGCTTGTCTGAAAGAAAATAATATACTTTGTAAAAAGTACGTTCTGAGAATGAAACCTAAAATACCTTCAAACATTTGTTTTACGTCCGACTCTCTAAAAAAACAAACAAAATTAAGGTTTAGACATCGAAATACATTTCCAAGGAGATTACTTCAGTTTTGTTTGTTTTTTTGAGCAACAAGGTATTGTCCAGATCCAATGGAGTACAACTTGATAATGAGTTGTTGTTGTTTTTTCACTTTAATCCACAATAACAAGAAATAAGTAATGTACCATTTTAAAATCAACCGTTATCTCATAAAATAAACTTAGATTTCCTCCGTATTTTGAAGTTGCACGGCAAGGTGAAACGTCAAACGCCATACAGCTAATCACTTTGATTTCGTTCTGCACTATATCTGTTTAGTCCTCATATAATCTTCCCTTCCTGTTATTCAGCGTTCCTATAAACAGACCACAATATTGTAAAGTGTTTGATGGAGAAGGGACCACTGGTAAAGAAGTGTGCACCTCACACCTATGAGAGTTGAAAGACGCTGTCATTGTCGAGTTGGTGTTTACTTTTCTCTGTTCATCACCTACTGACTATGAAATATACTTTTCTCGTTAGGTGTCTGAGAATACAGGTGGGGGGCTGGGAAACAAGTCAGCTTAAAACAGGCCTTAGGTCAATGGGAAAAGGAGCTATGTTTATGTTGGCACAAAAGCAAAGAACAGCTAGAGTTGGGGAAGACGAGACAAATAGGGTTTCTCTTGAAAAGTTTTTTTTTTTTTTTTAAACAACAAAGCCAAACATCAACTAGCCTTTGTTGGCATACCCCACAGAGAAGATCATTTATTTCATATTTGCATTCTTCCCCAGAAATAAAAACCCATGTTGTTTTGTCACGAATATTTTTGACGGTGTTATGCACGCGGTGCGTGGAGAACGCAGTCCTTGATCACGTTCCCTGTGATTTTGCATGAATGCTACTAGAGAAAACGCCTCGTTGCACCCACAGCAAGACGTGTGTGTCACCGTCTTCTGCCTCACTAGATCCCAACGATTCTTCCGAAACTGTGGACAGCGTTCACGTGCTATGAAAAGATCCCTGAGAGTCCCGCTCTCAGAGAAGAAAAGCTAAGTCCCGTTTTCAGAAAACGAACAAAACTGTGGCGTGTTGCCCCAAAGACGCAATATCTCGCCACAAAAGCAACTCGAATCAATAAACTCGAAGTTTAACAAACTGCCCGTGGGCGTGGAGTGCGAGAATAGTGCAATCCCTTTAACTCTTGGGAAAAATCCATTCTCAAAAGCTATTTGCTTGGATTTCCTGAGTGCTTTAAGGAGTATTGAAACACAAAGCTTTCTATGGCTTGAGAAACTCATTCATAAATATATTAAATGTTTTTTCTTAGATTTTTACCCTAACTTGTAGAGTTTATAGTGGAAATATTTTAAACTTATCGTAGTTCGTCTATGTGATGTTGTTTACTTCATTTGTGTTGGACATATTTTTATTGAAGACATAAACAGAACCAGACCTTCTTATTTACAGTATTTTCTTTAAGGTTCAAGCATTTGTAGATTTAATAGAATTAATCTCATTAGGCTTAACGGGTAACTGAAGTATAAATCTACCATTGTTTAACCATTGGTGTTAATTTGTTTATCGTTGAACGTTTGTTTGTTAGTTTTTAAATTTCGCGCAAAGCTACACTAGGGCTATCTGTGCTAGCCGTCCCTAATTTTGCAGTGTAAGACTAGAGGGAAGGCAGCTAGCTAGTCATCACCACCCACCTTGGGGCTACTATTTTGCCAACAAACAGTGGGAATGACCGTCACATTATAATGCCTCCACGGCTTAAAGGGCGAGCATGTTTGGAGTTATGGAGATTCGAAACTGCGACCCTCAGATTACGAACCAAGTGCCTTAACCACCTGGCTAGATCAGTAAGATGGTGCTCTCCAGGTTAGGTCTTTTTTTGGTTTCGTGAGATGTTAGGTCGACGTACCTAACAGACATTTCTAGGATGTGGGATTGAGCCATTTAGTCAAGACTTTGTAAATTCATAAGAAAGGGTATTAATATACAAATATATATATATAATTTTAACTTTGCAATATAAGATATAGGGCTAAGACATCTGTTTAAGACACTGTGGCTTTGTAAGTTCCATGGACGTTTTATCTTAAAGAAACGTGACTTTATTATTATTCAAAGGACAACAGTATTTTGGATTGTAATGTATTTTGTTTCGGGTCCGTATTGTAGTTTTCACATAGTTTCGTTTATTACATCAATCTGAAACACATTATTCGTTGTATTTAGGGTATTTCATGGTTTATGAAAACATACATTTCAGTGGTGCTATTACTATTATTATTAGCCCAGCATGGTCAGGTGGTCAAGGCATCCGACTAGTAATCCGAGAATCCCGAGTTCGAATCCCCATCACATCAAACATGCTCGTCCTTTCAGCTGTGAGGGGTTATGATATTACAGCCAATCCCACTATTCGTTGATATTGCCCCCAGTGGCTCAGCGGTATGTCTGCGGACTTACACGCTAAAATCCGGGTTTTGATACCCGTGGTGGGCAGAGCACAGATAGCCCATTGTGTAGCTTTGTGCTTAATTCAAAAACAACAACAACAACTATTCGTTGATAAAGAGTAGCCCAGGAGTTGGAGGTGAGTGATGATGACTATTTAGCTGCCTTCCCTCTAGTCTTACACTGCAAAATTAGGGATTTTAAAAATTTAGCTTCTTTTTATCGGCACCAAATTAATATAGTAGCATTATGCGTATTGCTACACCCAGAAGGAACGTATTTGTTTAGAGTTTGATTGATTATGTTTGCAGAAGGAAACAAAAGGCCTGACACAGTACACGATCGCGTCTTATTAAAATATTTGCTGAGCTCTGACGTATTTCCCTTAGCTCTGTATTTTAATAATGGCTATCTGACACCACCCGGAAAGAAAAGTCTTTGTATAATATATCCAAACCATACTGAACTTACTAAGTTGACCATATGGTATACCTTTCGCCTGGTTTCATTTCTGTTCTAAAGGCTCATTTCGACGGTAGCCTTCTGTCACGCAATAAACAAAAGCGATCATTCTCTCCTGGTTAGATCCTCTCTCAGATGAACTTATCATTAGCAGGTTCACTGACTTTATGTTTGATGGAGGCACGTGCACTAGCGCAATCTTGTGGCGTTGAAAGCACATTCAGGTAGCTCTTAAAAAGTGACGTCACAGTTCCATCATCACCATATGGCCTATATCTCGTATTAGCGACAAGCTTATCGCGATAAAGCCGTATGAGGGCTCGACAATATATAGCTTTCAGTCCGGATACAGCAAATTGGATCGAAACACCTCCAGTAATGGCTAAGCTTGTAAGCTATAATTCGTAACCTGACCGCTATTAATTCGTGATTACTAAGCCAGCCGCATCGATAAAGACCGGTAATGAGCAACAAAAACTGCTCGTTTCTCTTGGTCGTCTCGAGAGACGGTTGAAACACGAGACAACGTGCTGCGCCCGAGAGATAGGAGCCAGAACAGCGGGAATAAATTTGCATTAAACGTCATTATCGTTCGGTCTCCTATCAGAACAAACCTTTTCTTTATCTGTTAGGCTTAAAACCAATGAATACGAGAGAAGTACAAGAGAAAAATAATAATATGAGAGATAAACAAGTTCCAGAAATATGAAACAGTGAGAATGAAAAACACGAGGGCGGAAACGAAAATTAAAGGAAAACATAAACAATGTTCAGACCGAATGTAGACGTAATAAAACTCTGGATATCTCTCCTCAAAAGTTAGAAGACTTCCTGCATGCGACACAGAGTGTTATGTGTCGCTGGTAGCAGAAAACTATATCAATGATTAGTCGCACTCCTGCTGAAATTTATTCATGTTTTCTGGCGATTTGTTGTGTTATATTTGTGTTACTTCCTAATATAATTATTACATAATGCCGTATATTGATTGTGATGTTTTACTCCTTCTGTTTTTTTCTCTTTCCGTGTATATTTTCTACTTGTTCTGAACTGCTTGTTGTCCAAATCTCAGTCATCGTGTCCTATCTGTGTTTGTTTCTTTTCCTTTCTGTCCAGTCTTTACTTGTTTTGTACTGCTTGTTGTCCAAATCTCAGTCATCGTGTCCTATCTGTGTTTGTTTCTTTTCCTTTCTGTCCAGTCTTTACTTGTTCTGTACTGCTTGTTGTCCAAATCTCAGTCATCGTGTCCTATCTGTATTTGTTTCTTTTCCTTTCTGTCCAGTCTTTACTTGTTCTGTACTGCTTGTTGTCCAAATCTCAGTCATCGTGCCCTATCTGTGTTTGTTTCTTTTCCTTTCTGTCCAGTCTTTACTTGTTTTGTACTGCTTGTTGTCCAAATCTCAGTCATCGTGCCCTATCTATGTTTGTTTCTTTTCCTTTCTGTCCAGTTTTTACTTGTTCTGTACTGCTTGTTGTCCAAATCTCTGTCATCGTGTCCTATCTGTGTTTGTTTCTTTTCCTTTCTGTCCAGTCTTCACTTGTTTTGTACTGCTTGTTGTCCAAATCTCAGTCATCGTGCCCTATCTGTGTTTGTTTCTTTTCCTTTCTGTCCAGTTTTTACTTGTTCTGTACTGCTTGTTGTCCAAATCTCAGTCATCGTGCCCTATCTGTGTTTGTTTCATTTCCTTTCTGTCCAGTCTGTAGTTGTTCTGTTCTACTATACTACTGAAATCACTCATCTTTTATTCATGAACACTGTATAGTTTCTAGCTACTGTCACATTTTTCATTTGTTGTTATATTTTATTCTGTCTCTCTGTGTATCGTCAAGGGGCTTGACATGACTTTACATTTCTGTTTCACTGTATCCTGACATAATTTTAGATTTGTTTCTTTTCTGTATTGTGGTTTTGTAATTCATATTAATACACAGAATTCCCGTTGCTTTCAATAATTAAAATACGACTATTTTTGACAATATTATTTTGTTTTCATGTCCCTGACTATGTCATGTTATATTTACATGCTTGACTAAGCTATATATATTTATATCCCTGACTATGTCATATTATATTAATATCTCTGGCTATGTTATGTTGTATTTATATCCCTGAGTATGTCATGTTGTATTTATAACCCTAACTATATCATGTTGCATTTATATCTGTGACTATGCTAATTTGTATTTATATTTCTTACTATGCTCTGTTCTGTTTGTATTCCTGACCATGTCATGCGGCCCCCCAGTGGCTCAGCGGTATGTCTGCGGACTTACACGCTAAAATCCGGGTTTCGATACGCGTGGTGGGCAGAGCACAGATAGCCCATTGTGTAGCTTTGTGCTTAATTCAAAACAACAACAACCATGTCATGCTATATTTTTATCACTGATTTTGTCATGTTGTTAATAATAGTGACATGCTTCAGTTCTGCTTTTGCAACATTTAGTAAGGCCCGGCATGGCCAAGTGGTAAGGCTTCCTTACCTTTTCACGGATTTACAACGCTAAAATTAGGGATTCGATTCCCGTCGGTGAACTCAGCAGATAGCCCGATGTGACTTTGTTATGAGAAAACATCACACACATGCTTACCTTTTCTAACATCCGCCACTGTAATGAAACCTTAGTATTATTAGACGCCCCTAAACTTTTCTAATATTTACCATTCTAGTTAATTGTACTGTACTTCCGAAACTGCTAGTTTTTGTTTCATCAAAAGTATTTGAAAATCATTCATTTTACAAAATAATATTTCATTGTGTCCAATTATCTAGGTTAAAAAAACGAAACATGGTGCTATGTTCTTACCTTTAATGATTAGAACTCAGTGATTCATAAATCTAAATAGTTCTAAATCTATACACTAAAATTATCAGTTTGTCTATTTGTTTTAGAGCAAAACCACATTGAGCTATCTGCTATGTTAACTGTGGAGACCAAATCCCTAGATTTTTACTTTTCAAGTTTTTGAACTTACCACTGTTTCCATCACGGTACAAAATAACAGTGATGGCTGGAGGAACATGTCACGTTGTGAGAATTTTAAATAAAGAAAAAACAACATTTTGAAGAAGGAAGTTTTCATGTTAAAGGCGGGAAAAGCACAGAAGATTCATGGAGTAAAAAAACCAAAATTACTCCAAAAAACAATTTCGAGCAAGATACCAATTCAGAAAGGGAAAGCTGTGGTGAGGAAAGAAGACACTCTGGCCAAAATATATCTTAAGGACTGTAAACAAGAAGGATTTGTAGTTGATAGAGGCTGGCAAACGTCAGGTATTTACCTCGTCTCTAGATTAATAATTAATTATTGTTGTGAATAAAAAAGGAAATGATGACAAAAAATGAACCACAACAAACGCACTCATCCACATAGCCATCAGATCTTCCTATGCAACTACAATGGACTTTCATACCTTTGTTCAACTCCTACGTGGTATTGTTTCTCATATAGTATAAATGTGAAAAAGTCTCTCAAGATATAGTGGCTAAGATTGGCTTATTGACGTTACCATAATTCCTAGATTTTTTTAGATTTTTTGCAATGGAAATCTTAACGTTACACAATAATGCGGAATTGTGATCAACGGAAAAAGTGCTAATAACACTGGGAAAAGTTTCAAAGGCAAGTGATGTGGAAAACTGATCTAATAAATTGTGTTTGACTTCATTATCATTTCATTGTTTTCTTTCCAGGAACACCTAAGATAATTCTATACCTCACTAGAAGTGAACCACATTATTGTTTAATTGTAGGAAATGTACTAAAGGATACCTCTGATGCCACACCACAAAAAACCCACAGTGATTTGCAAAAGTATTCATCCCCCCAGCCGAGTAAAATCATATTTTGATGAAACATATGACCCGACATGGCCAGGTGGTTAAGGCACTCGACTGGTAACCCGAGGGTCGCGGGTTCGCATCCATTCGCACCAAACATACTGGCACTTTCAGCCATAGAGGCGTTATAATGTGACGGTCAATCTCACTATTCGTTGGTAAATAAGTAGCCCAAGAGTTGACGGTGTGTAGTGATGACTATTTGCCTTCCCTCTAGTCTTACGCTGCTAAATTATGGACGGCTAGAGCAGATAGCCCTCATGTAGCTTTGTGAAAAAATCAAAAGAAAATAAACATTATACTCAGTTTCACCTTTGTAATTATTATTTTATTAGTTGTTATGATTTTTTGGATATTTAGCTCTGTAATTAAAGTTTAGTATTGTTAGTACTGTACTTAATAATATATTATACTTTCGTTGACCCTTTCTAACATTTAGCACTGTAATTTACATGATACTAAGTTTTTATCTTCAATTATTAGGACCCAGTGATCCATCAGTTTTCAGTTGTTATTCCGTTCATATTTCATGGAGTTTTCTCAACCCAAGTTTAGATGACTCTTTCGTCTACTTTATACCGTCCTTTAATTTTGACAAGCTTCCCAGTCCCTGCTGATAAGAAGCATCAACATAACATGATGCTGTCATCAGCATGTTTGTCAGTTGGGATGCTGTTGACTGATGATGTGTTGTGTTGGGCGTGCGCCAGACGTAACGCTTTGAATTGAGACCAAAAAGCACCGAGTTCGAGATGCACTCCTCAAGACATCACGTTTGGCTGTCTGTTTGCTGTAAAGCCTAAGTCTACACATTGGACTATCTATTATTTTTTTCACAATGGTTTCAAACCTCGAATTCTAGCGTTATAAAACATTGACTTATTGTTCATCCATTAGGTTGATGATGCTCAGAGGTTTTGAGGTACAATTGGAACGATGTTGACTGAGTGATGTGCCATGTGAGGCTTACTCAAGCCCTCTCTCTCCCTTAAAAGATCAATTTTGGTTCTTCTGACCACAAAATCTTCAGCCACATGGCTACATATCATTTACCCACTTTCCACACGGCTATGATTTTGAATTTCACACAAAGCTACTCGAGGGCTATCTGTGCTAACCGTTTCTAATTTAGCAGTGTAAGACTAGAGGGAAGGCAACTAGTCATCATCACCTACCGCCAACTGTTGGTGTTGGGCTACTCTTTTACCAACGAATAGTAAGATTGACCGTAACATTATAACATCCACACGGCTGAAAGGTCGAGCATATTTGGCGCGAGGGGGATGCAAATCCGTGACCCTCAAATTATAAGTCGAACGCCTTAACACGCTTGGCCATGCCGGGCCTCCACATGGTTACATATCATTTCTGGTAAACTCCATACGATATTTAAAACGATTATTTTCCTGTGATGGCTTCTTTCTTACCACTCGTTCATACATGGCATCTTTGTGGTGGGACCAGAATATTGTCGATTTATAAGCTTTGACTCCAATTTCAGACATGAAACTTTGCAAATCTTTCAAAGTCAATGCTGGTTTCAAAGTTGCATCCCTAACGAGTTTCTTGCTTGTCTGGCTGGTTAATTTGGAAAAACGGTTCAATGTTGGTAGTAACTGGGTGGCATGATGCATATTCCACTTCTGATGGTGGACTTCATCGTACTCAAATGGACTAACAGGAAACATTAAAATATTTTAGGTACCTTCTCCTGATCCATTTTTCCCTATCACTTCATTCCCGACTTGTTTGGAAAGGTCTTTGGCCTTCGTGGTTAATGTGTCGTATCACTATATGAGTTGCGGTTTGAATAGAAGCATTTACTGGGAAGTCAAGTTAAACCATTTTTATTACAATAGATAGAGACTGATGCACCAATTTTGTAATCTTTCAAACTAAGTTTTTGCACCTAAACTGATTAAAGTTACTGTAACAAAAAGGGTGAGTTCGTATTTCTTTGAGAATATTTTTATTTTCTTTTAAAATCTAACTTATTTACATAATAATGCCGTTTTTGTTTCAGCTTGCTTAGTTTGAAATAGACTGTGTAGATTTTGAATATAAAGTTTCATTTTAAATTTTTATTATTGCAAGCTCAGATGGCAACAAAATATAAAAACTTTGCCATGCGAAAGTTTTTATGAGGCACTGTAAACAGAGACCAAATGGGATCTATCGATGTTGCATAGCAGTCGTAATGTTATCTTAGTACAGTTACCAATTTTCTGTTTTGATCACGATGTAATTAATGTACAAGCTATTTGTTTGTTCATTCTAAGCCAAAGCCACATTAGGCTATCTGCTGTGACCAACGCGGGAAGTCAAACTCCGGATTTTAGCATTCTTTGTATTGTGCAGAATAATTTGAAAATGATCCATGGTCAACTAACCCCTTCGAAAGTGTTTTCTTCGTCATGTCAAACTGTTGAACAATGCAGATGCCTTCATCCAAAATGGTGATTTACAAATGAAGCCCAAGCCTTTGTTGAGTTCTGTTTCCTTTTTATCATTGTTGTCCATTAGTTACTTGTTCAAATATCGCACTCGTTTAAGAGGCACTGTGAAAATTGTAAGACACATGAAAGTACAAATCGAAAGCACTAAAACAAAATATAGCAAGTGTAATATCTCACAATTAAAACCCACCGTTTGATCTGAGCGCTACACATCCGAAAGGGAATGTGATAGTTCGACAATAGTTCTTCATGTATATTCAGATGTAAATGTTATATTTGAAGCAATGACTACTTATAACTCTTGATTAAAACTTTCCTCGGGTAAATGACTGATGCGATAGGAATATAATACCGACGGTTGAGAAGGTTGCATTAAAATGTTTTTGAAAATACAAATCAGTAATTATTTTATTATTTGATATTACTTATGTAGCATGATGCAATTATAAATTAATTGAAGTTTCTGAAGGGTATGTAACAACCATTTCTGACGCAAAATATTTATACCCTCCTGTCATAGCTATGTATTCGAATCTAAGATTTAGGTTTTTCTAACAAGGGAAAAATCCTTCTACTTAATTAATAGTGGAAAAAGAATGAAAGTGGATCAACTTGTAGCACCACGACCATGTATAAAGAGACCTGTGACAAGTCGTACACCAGTGTTGTAAGCAATGTGAACCCATGAATGCAGGGATCAGAGGCAAACGTTGTTTACGTACCCGATACAACAGTACGCAACGTAATCAGGAAAGATTTACCCCCGTAAAAGCGACACGACTCACATGTGCACAAGTTACTTCCCTGAGATACCATCGTACTCGAAAAGTAGATGACATAAGGGAAACGCAGGAAAGAGGTTTGCTTTGGACAATATAGTCGTACGAGAGATCTTTTTGTGTTACCTAACATGTGCTGTGCTATTGTCCTGCCAAAATGTACAATCGTCAGATAGCGCAAGATTCAAAATAGGGACATGTACTGTAACGACGTGGTGAGGCTTCATAAGTGTTTTATTATGACGTACTCAATCTCCATAAGAAGGAGACGCCACATCAAGGTAATCTTTGTATTTGTTCTCTTAACCTAAACAGCACTGTAAACTGAAAGGCAGGTCAAAAGTTTCAAGATATATGGTATAGCCATTACCAATTTAGAGCTCTTGATCAGAGACAGAGCAATCACTCAACGCCTACTCAGCTACGTCACGTGAAATTATAAACGTATTAAAAATGAAGACTTATATTTCCACCGGTAGTATCTGAATTGTTTTTGCTGACCTTAATTCAGATAGGACATCTCTAGAATGTGATAAGACTGTAATAAAGGAAAAGAAATGATAACTGATAAAACATCGACTTCGAGATGTACTGTTGCATGTGTGCTGTTTGCCTGCTTGCTTGTAATGCATAAGGCTACAACTCATTGCACTGTTCACATCGGGTATCAAACCCCAATTTCAAGCGTTATAAAACCACTGACTTATTGCCAAGCCAGGGTTAAAGAGATAAAACGTAATTGTGTGTTAATGCGATTAAACATCTGTGATTTCATTTATCCTGTTTAACAATTTTGCGTCTTTTTCTGAACGAAACGTCTGCCAATTAAAATCGTAAAAAAAGACATTTTGAAATAAAGAAAGCTTATCTCTAAAGAATGGATTGTAAAAGTCTCTGTAGAGGAGAAAATCGTTGGTCGTTTAAAGTCATAGAACTCAATAATATTAAGGTAATTCGTGAGGGAGTATCTTCAAGATTCGTTCGTTAAGGCTTAACTTTCAGTACACATTATACTTGCAACAATCTAGGCAAAACTTTTTAAAACTACAAGCAAAAATTTAGCTCCTGCTAGAAAAAAAATGATCGTAAACATAAAGTGAATTCCTGGAAAGTGTGGGGAGTATGGGAGGAGGGGGGGTTCAGGTAGCTAGCTAGCTATACAAAGGAAAGTAACGGGCGCTTATATCTTGTTAAACAGCGATCGATGACCTTATAGCTGGGGCCTTCCGGGATCTAAGTACCTTCGTTAGCGACAGTCCACGACTTTGAAACCGTACACTTTCTCTACGACATGCATCATTAGTTGGTCGGAATAGACTGCAGCACGTGGGCACGTGCAATCGCTCTCTCGCACAATGCAGTCGCCATCCAATTAGTGGCAAGTTTTCTCTCTACGTCTTTGAAGTCACTCTTCCAAACTCTGTCAATGGGGTCTTGTACATCCAATACCTGCGCTGGTCTGACGTCGGACCGGAAAAAAAAGGAAGATTTACTGAAATTTGTCACTCAGAGAGACAGACGAACTACACTACAATTTTCTCTGAGTTCGTGTATCTAAAAAAACACTTTTTGTACGGAATTTTTTAGCTCAAGGGTTGGAAACTTATAGTTTTTTTTCTTTGTGCATCGTAACCTTTATTCTCTTTTTATTAAAAACGTATATATGTAACCATATATTAACAAAATATAACATTTATAGAGTATAAAATATAAAATAAGGTTACTTCCAAAATTTCATAGTGTGGAATTAACCAAAATCTTTCAAAATGGAGGTTTTGAGCTTCATAAGCCTCGTCCAACGCTATTACTTAATTTTTATATATAAATATATAATTAGGTTTAGAGCGTTTAGCAGGTTTACTTCAGCCCACTTGGAAATTTATCCTTTATAATGTTGTTTTACTGTATTTGTTGATCTTGGTTTCTTTTAACTCCTAGTAAACAGGATAAGATATTACAGTTAATACAGATATTGTCTAGGGTAACTGAGAAGCTCGTTAAAATGTTTGATTTGGTAGGGTTATTGAGAACAACATTAAATGTTTGATATAGTAGGATCAGTGAGGACAACATTAAACTGTTTGATTTGGTAGGGTCATTGAGAACAACATTAAACTATTTGATATAGTAGGGTCAGTGAGGACAACATTAAACTGTTTGATATAGTAGGGTCAGTGAGGACAACATTAAACTGTTTGATATAGTAGGATCAGTGAGAACAACATTAAACTGTTTGATATAGTAGGATCAGTGAGAACAACATTAAACTGTTTGATATAGTAGGGTCAGTGAGGACAACATTAAACTGTTTGATATAGTAGGATCAGTGAGAACAACATTAAACTGTTTGATGTAGTAGGGTCAGTGATGACAACATTAAACTATTTGATATAGTAGGGTCAATGAGGACAACATTAAACTGTTTGATGTAGTAGGGTCAGCGAGGAAAACATTAAACTGTTTGATATAGTAGGGTCAGTTAGGACAACATTAAACTGTTTGATATAGTAGGGTTAGTGAGGACAACATTAAACTATTTGATATAGTAGGGTCAACGAGGACAACATTAAACTGTTTGATATAGTAGGGTCAGTGAGGACAACATTAAACTGTTTGATATAGTAGGGTCAGTGAGGACAACATTAAACTATCTGATTTAATGTTTAACTTAAAGTTGTGGTATCATTTTATAACATGATATGTATATTTTATTTTAAAAAGATTATATTTTAATGTAATTGTAAATATAATCTAACGGCTGAAAGGGTGAGCAAGTTTTGTTTGACAGGAATTCGAACCAGCAACCCTCAGGTAAAGAGACAAGCGCCTTAACCACCTGACCCAATAAAGATGATACAGTATATCTTTTCTTTCTTCGCACAAGTTTTTCTATTTCCAGATGTTCTCGAAATTGAGACGATTACTGCTTATTCTGTAAAAATGTTTCGTACAAGAAACTTATCTTGTTCCAGGTCCACAAACCTTTGTTCTTTTTTACCCAAGCTGCTAGATGATGAATTCTGCACAGTTGCTGTTGTTAGCTTGGGGATGATTTTTTTTTTCATCTCGTAAATGTTCAAAATGTTCATTGTTCTCTGTGATGTTCTGGTTGATCAAAACAAATGATTGGCAAATATATCTATATTGAATGTGTGGTCTTCCTGTTTTTGATAGTATATGGCGTTCAATATCACTGATTGTATGGAGCTCAGCATGAATTCGCAATCCTATTAACCGGACAGATGCTATACTCGTTACGTTACCTCATTGCAAATGCTGGAAACTACAAGGTTTCTCACTGGTTATTGAGGTTGAAAATGGACTCGGTAAAAACTCAAAATTTGTTTATTACCATCTAATAATTAAGTGATTCAGCCAAAAAAAAAACCCTAAAAATTCGTTTATTACCATCTAATGCTTGTCCTAAGTAATTCAGCCAAAAACAAATTTAAACAGAGACTCTCGTAATTTACAATGAGAAGAATAGAAAAATGAATTCGAACGGAACACGGTTCCATAACTATGCCATGGACAGATACATGAAAATATGTAAACTTATATGACTTAAAGTTGTAGTATCATTTTATCACATGATACATTTGTTTTATTCAGAAAATATTTTAATGTAATTGTAAATGTTGTCTAACTTCTGCCTTGAATTTTTCTTCTAAGCGACCTCCAATATATACCAAAAAATTCCTAATCTTCAAAACTTAAGTCTTTGGTTTGTTTTGAATTTCGCGCAAAAGTACTCGAGGGCTATTTGCGCTAGCCATCCCTAATTTAGGCGTGTGAGACTAGAGGGAAGTCAGCTTCATTACAATCCACCGACAACTCCTGGGCTATTCTTTTATCACCGAATAGTTGGATTGATCGTCACATTATAACGCTCCCACGGTTGAAAGGACGAGCATGTTTGGTGTGACGGAAATTCGAATCCTGGATGCTCGGATTACGAGCCGAGTGCCTTAACACACTTGGCCATGCCTGGCCTTATTAAACAGGAAGGATACATTCACATATATATCTTTTATATAAACCGCCTGTTCTTTGGAAATATTTTGCACCAAAATCAGAATTAGTACATGGATTTATCAGAAATGAACCAATATTTTGTTTTTGTTTTCCATAAATGTGTAAAATAATCGTGATAGAAGTAATTACAACTCAGGATTGATTTGGTGTGTTTTGTTAAATACTATAAAAATACTGCCCAAGTGCTTGTTTCCTACACTTCCAATATGCTAACCCTACAACAAAAGAGAGCGACTCTTAACACCTAATCAACAAGTGTTCATTACTCTACTCAAATATTACGTATTTGAACAATATTAACACATGAATATTTTCGATATTTTGTTTTTCTATTCGTATGTAAATCGTAATTCTGAGAATTATACCACGACTTTCACTCAATTTTTACGCGACATATCTGGTATTTAAACGCAAACACAAACTAACGTGGCAGGGGTTTAGTTTAGAGAGAGAGAAATCAGAAGAGTTCTCTCTCCAACTGGGGTGTTCAGGAACGTTGTGGTTCCTCTTCGTCCCCTTTCGTGAATTGTTATTAGGTTTAGTTTTATTTATTTATTTATTAAATAATTTTTTACTCTTTTTTTGGGTAAAGGATGTCACTCTAAATGTTATCCTGGACAGAGGCAAAGGCAGCACCGGAGAGAATGGCCAGGTCCCGTCCCGAAAGGCAGAAGTCAAAGTAAATATGAACACGAACTCAAACAACCCGACTCAGGATCTGGCAACAAAGTTGCCTGGGCTGGGATCTAAAAATCCAATGCTTAAGTTTTTGCTGTGGGGGGAAACGGGAGTGCCCCGAGAAAACCCACTTTCACAGGACAGGCGCCGAAAGTTTTGCCTTTCGTGTGCCCAATATCTGAAAAAAAAAGAATACATATTATTGACATAAATTTAGTTCTTTAGATACTTTGTTGTGTAATTGGTGATTCTTGAAATATGTTGTAAGGTGAAATGCATTTTGTTTGTGCACAAACTAATTTGTATAGTGATGCCGTTAGTTTGTTTATGTTTTCTGCTTTTAGATAATATTTGTGTGATATTTCCGTTATTCTATCTCTTAGTGTTGGTAAATTGCTAATTTGATGTATATAATTTACTGGCGTGAATGACGGTAGACTGAATGCAGATCTTAGTACTCTGTTCTGTTGAACTTGGATTTTCTGGAGTGTAATACTCTATCAGTGGACGGATGTAAGCCTTGTATATTTGTATAATGGTGTTTGGTGAACATTTCGATTGTCTACTGGTTAGAGTCATTAGGTGTGAAATCCGTTTTCTAATTGATGAGTGTATATTGTTTGCATGTTTTTTCCATGTTAGTTTTGTGTCGAAAGTGATGTTTTTGCTCATGTTAATGGTCGTATTTCCGAGTGATAATTTTATTTTTTTTAGATTTTTTCTTTGCTTTTTTAATTTCCTGTAGAAGGTCATTGCTTGTGTTTTGGTTGTGAATTATGCGTGTATGTTAGATTTGGGAAAGGTATGTCACTGACGAAAATTATGTATAGAAGTGGAGAGAGGACTTATCCTTGGGGCACTCCTGCGGTTATATTAAACAATTTAGATATAGTTTTATTGACTTTTACTTTTACAGATAGAACTATTTGTTAAGAAATTTGAAATCCATTTAACTATAGTGGGATTTATTTGCAGGTATTTTAGTTTGTATTTGATGGCGTTGTGCCATACGCTGTCGAATGCTTTTTTGACATCAAGGAATACCCCGATGGTTACTTGGTTGTTGTTGAAAGCTTTATAGATTGATTCGGTGAGTCGTGTGAGGTGATCTGTTGTTTGCCTATTTTTCCTGGAGGCATTTTGAAATTCTGGAAGGATGTTATTTGATTCACAAAAATGAAGAAGACGGTTGGAGATAATTCTATCCATCAGTTTGCCAAGGCAGCTTAACAGACTGATGGGGCGGAAATTATCTGGATTTGTTCTGTTGGTTTGTTTCTTTGGGATCGTGGTTATGATGGCTTTTTTCCAAGTGTCAGGGTAATATCCAGTCGCTAGTGAAATGTTCATGATGTTTGTGAGGTGTTGTAACAGGAGATTAAAGCTTTTTTTCAGAATAATGTTTGGTATTTGGTCATGTCCGGGGAAGTATTCTTCAAGTTTTTGATATTAATTTTTATTCGGTTATGGTTACTATTCTACTGACTGGACTTGAATATGCTTCCAGTATCTCGCCAGGTGAGAATGAAGCTTGGTTTTTACCTATGAGATCTGGTTGGGCACTAACATTTATATTGGCAACTTTAATGTTATGGTGTAATCTTAGTTATTTCAAAATTATTTCGTCTTTTGCAAGCAAGTGTCAAATGTAATATTAAATAAACTATTATTATTTCTTTATGTTGTTTTATTTTTCAACACCGATTATTTATAATGTTATTTTTATTTTACGTGAATTAACTTTTACTATGATTCGAAAGCACTGGTGATCTAGCAGTCTCGTGCTCTTGTTTCCAAACGAAGCGAAGTGTCAACTGAACTGGAGGAAAAGTATGGTAATGAACACTGTATTCTTTCTTACTAACAATAAATGAATTTTCAGACAAACAATTATTTCTTTCTGTGCTGACCGTGCATCTCACCAGTTGTGTCAACTGTATCTTGCCAGTTTTTGTTTGTTTGTTTTTTTGCACTTAAGCGCAATTTACACATTCCTTTCGCACTCAAAGTAAACGAACGCGGAGCGCGAGGCCAACACGTGCGTTTAGTAATGTAGTGATTTGTCAACACCGCGAGGATAATCTATGCACACTTGAGTCACTCTATACCAAAAATAGTGTACCTGTTTCGAGTGGCATTAACGGACCAGCACTTTTCAAAAGTCAGACACTGATTTCATGTGAGTATTTTCGGATGGCACGCCGTTCCCGTGATCAACAAGCCAGCAACATCCAGAAAGGGTGACAATATCTCACGCGAAGAATGAAACATCTGTCTCGGGAAAGACGTTAGATCATCATTCCAGCATTCTTGGTTAAGCTCACGAAGGTTTTTTTTTTTGTTAATGCAGAAATACAACCGATACACGACTGCGCATAAAGTTGGGGCTCTGTTCATACTAACAGTACGGACCGTTCTCCGCCGTTAACAGATAAGTCAAATGTTTTACTTTTCCTGAGGTACGGTGATTAAAAGTGGATAAAAAAAAATCTTAGAGCATGAGTTTTAAATGATCTATGACGAGCACTCTTCTCTGTCGGGACCGCTTTGGTGGTCTGAGGCCTTCCTACCACGTGAAAAATGATGATTTCTAAACGCTCCGTATTCCCAAGCCGGTCGATAGAGAATGATGATAGGGTTAACTACCGCAAGCCGTTCCGGCCTGCTACCCGAATATGTTGCCTTGCTAAATGCCGATTTCGAGAGATGAAGTGACTTCTCATAGCTTATACATCACGGTCTGACCTACGCCCAGGAGATAACTATTGCCGAAGAGGTGCATCGGCATACCTTGTGGTTAATGTTTCGTAGAATGAGCGGAACCGTCAACCCCGATGGAGAGATTGAGCACCGCGGTACAAACGGACCTTCACCGTTACGCTGTTTCCGACAAACCGAAACAAGACAAATCTTATTTGGAAAACCTAAAACATTATTTTTTTTCGTTGATTGTTATAGTCCCCCCATACATATATATATATATACAGTATCCATATCGGTCACATCTTGATAAGTTCGGCGCCAAGTTCATAAAGTTTTTCTCAACTGAAGGATGCTGCAAGACAACACAAAAGAGTAGAAGAAACAAACGATACGTTTAACGTTGACGAAAATTTATGAGAGAGAGATTCTGAAAATTCCCAAAGACTGTGCACGAGCCACATGCTCTAGTCCAAATATAAAACCGTCGTAGTCTGTCTGTTTGTAGTTAAGCACAAAGCTACACAGAAATGTGGGGTCTGTGTCCGCTACTTGGATCGACACCCAGTATCTAATGTTATAAAAACTTACTCCCGAGCTTCTGGCAACAAATGTTTCTTATTTGTTTGATTTTTATCGGCCCGAGAGTTGCGGGTTCGAATCCCAGTCACACTAAACATGCCTGTCCTTTCACCCGTGAGGGCGTTATAAAGTGTTGATCAGTCCCACTATTCGTCGGTAAAAACAGTAGCTCATGAGTTGGTGGTGGGTGGTGATTATTATCTGCTAAATTAGGAACGACTAGCGCTCGTGAAGCTTTGCGCGAAATTCGAACCAAACTTGTGTCTTGTTAAACACACAAGGCTACAAAATGAGCTATCTTTGCTATGCCAATTAAAGGTAATTAAACCAGCTTTTCAGCATTATATGCCTTCAGACTGACTTTGAGTCACTGGGAAGGTTGAAGGATACAGTGGTTTTGGAATACCATATTATTAATGTACTAGACAGGGTCGTTTCGGTGGTGGACAGAAGCATCATCAGGCCCTATTTTAAGCATATCAGACAAATTATATTATGTAATTTTATAAGTTTTAGGTAAGTACCGAATGCATTCAAACATAAAAATGATGCTCTAACAAATAAGTAATACTTACCAGAATTTCACGGGTACACAAAAATTTTGTGATCTTGTCGTGTTTGGTAACAGCAACTATCATAAAGCAAAATTAGGAACTTGTTACGTTTGCCTGAAATCGTCAGAACGGTATGAAATAATCCACGCACGAGAGAGTGGACTTACTTCACAGTTATTAGTTCAACAGTCAATATTATTGTGTTATTTCTCTAAACGTACTTGTCAAAAGTGGAACAGAACAATTATTTAGAAATTATTGTTATCTAAACAGAACAATTAAAGCCATTTTTTGGACAAAAAAGGCCACCTACGCCCATACGACGTAACCAAAATGATATTAGGGACAGCTAGCGCAGATAGTTCTCGTGCAGCTTTGCGCGAAATTGAAAACAAACGAACAATTAGAAATAATTGTCACAAATGACACAGAATATTTTTATTTTATCTCCAGTGTTTTTCTTTTATATACAGTGACACAAAACATAACAGAGATCACATCTGTTTCGCACGATTCATCAATACACTGAAAACTGGATTAGAAGAAAAACGAAACGAGAAACGATTAATATTTGATAGAAAGTATTTTTTGTTACCATAGAAATACTGAAAATCAGGTTCATTGCATAGTAACTACTATTAACTCAGCGAGTTCGAATCCCCGTCGCACCAAACATGCTCGCCCTTTCAGCCGTGGGGGCGTTAATAATGTTACGGTCAATCCAACTATTCGATGGTAAAAAAATATCCCAAGAGTGGGTGAGAATGACCAACTGCCTTTCCTCTAGTCTTACACTGCTAAATTAGGAACGGCTAGCGCAGATAGCCCTCATGTAGCTTTGCGCGAAATTCAAAATAAACCAAACCAAAATGTGAAGTATCTTTAAACTTTTACTTTCCGTGATAAAAATACAAAGAAAAATGACATTTTTACGATCTGTCACTTAATCTCATATTATTCCATCGTTCTTAAAATATGTATATAAAAAAGAGACTTAGGTTTATGTGTGTAAAATATGTATATAAAAACAAGACTTGGGTTTATGTGTGTAAAAGTCACGCTTACAGAACAACAACAACAGTTTTTAATAACTAATCTCGTCCACCCACCACACTGATAGCTTTGATCTAGCTTCAAATGCATATAGCACTTCAAGACGAGCCTTCTTCTACCAACTTTCTCTCGTTCTATGGCATTACACCCACTGTAATGACGTTAACCTTTAACCTCGTCATCAGGGGTGGTCCTGGTTCCTCCACATGTGTCACGTTTCACAGAACAATGTGTCTTTATCGTCTGGTCAGCTGTGAGAACTGTGTTAATCTTGTTTTTATGTGATTGTCCTAAGAAAGTTTACGTATAATAGTTACTAGTGTAGTACACTGGCTTTATACAGTTATTGAGAGGCCTTGACAATGGTTAATTAATTTTGTGTGTGTGTGCTATTACTTATTTGAAAGTTTTAGGGCTCTGTGAGCAAAATAAAACGCCCATAGCAAAAATAAAAATAAAAATATTGATAAAAGATATATTATCCATTAATATATAAAACACCAATAACGAGACACGTTTCCACAAATAAGATAATATAGTAAAACAAAACAAAAAAACAGAACAAAATTCCGTTTACAAAATCACTTCCCCATGTTTATTATACATGTCAATAACACTACATAACACAAATTTTGTTTCTAGATAGTATGTGTTATTTCTTAATTGCTTATGTTGTAAAAGTACAGAAAATGGCCATTATTCCCTTCAAACTTTGCTTTTGTAACCCGAATAATGAAATTTAGAAATTAACCTATTTTATATGTCAAAATGTTCATTTATTTATAATATTCATAATAATAATATTATAATATTTATAAATATTCATTCATTTTCATTTATATAAGGTCTGAACAAAATAACATACGAATCAAGATTTACATGTATTTATACTAAATTTATACAAAAATGTTTAGAAGTAATTAGATTTTTCTGGATTTTCTTCTGTGATGTAAATCACTTTCACGTATCAGCCCCCAAATACAGTCTCTCATCATGTTTTCATACGCTCCCAGGTCATAGAAACAAAATTTGAAAATAAAAAAGGTCTTTTCCATTTACTTTAGGCATAAGCAATTGGGAAATAACACGTTCTGCTCATGAACAAGAAAAGGTAAATATGTTGTTACATAGTGTAACATGTTTGTTTTCGACAACTCTGTCTGCAGTTTCTACATTGTCGTTGTTTGTTATCAAATATACAAAATTCAGATAATTAGTAATTATATCATTTTTTTCTCTTCTTCTCTATTTCTTAAATTCATTTGGTGGACGTAATGCGGTTAACCATGGGTAACAAAAGTGGAGGGCGTCATAATGGCTTCCCTGTGGACTTCTTCCAGCATGTGGTATGTATGATACGATGGCAAAGCATTCCAGAGAAATGTATGAAACCGGAGAACCAAAGACACTTTCTAAGTATCTTAGTATGGACAATTTGTTGCTAACTTTGTCATCTCTTTCGAAAAAAAAAATCGTTACACTCTTTTTGTGCGTAAATACGTAATAAACTTTCACAGTGAGGAAACTCTTTACTTGTGCACATGCGCAGTAGTCAAGCAGGCAAACTTTTTATTATTTTCTTTGGTGATTCATTATAACAAGTTCAGGTATTTTTCGAATGGCCTCGGATTTGATATCCACACACGCAAGTAAACAACTGTATTGGGTTTGAGAGTTACAATTAAGATAATGGTATTTGTTCGAACCTTTTGATTCGAGCACACACACACACACACAAAGAAATCTAAACACCATTAATTAACACACGAGCGCAAGAAATGCTACAAGACAGCTCGTGTTCCTTCGTTCTTGAATATGTGACGTCAAGACGGTTCCACAATTTGCTGTAAATGATATTGATATACATTTGATTTTAATTAGACTTGGTTTTCGTCTTCTATTTTTTTGCGCCCATATATATGTAATGAGTAAACTAACTTTGTTAAAATACACTTTTACTACATAACAAAATGCGATTTGTTCGTAACTGAGCTCAAAGCTACACGGTAGGCTATCTACGCTCTTCCTAGTACAGGAATCGAAACCTGGTTTCGAGAGTTGTACGTCTACAGATATGTTGTTGTACCGATTGGAGAGAGGGAGGCAAAATCTTGACATTTATCGCATAACTTTGTGTACTATCGTAACAAAATGTCGTAATCGAAACTTTAGAGCGTATCATGTACTACATGATATGGACTACAAAAATGGTCAGTGAAAAGAAACAAAAATTTCCTTTCTTGGCAAAGCATTTATATCATGAAAAATTTTTAAATAAGCTTCATTAATAAGAATTTTGTAGAATCAAACTTACTTCATTAAAAAAAAAAAAAAAAAACGAGGGGTAAAATTCGGTGAACCTGCTTTCAAACAATAACTTCAGACCACCGTCACTTTCTCCAAGAGGTAACATCTCGAACTTTCTTCACCCTTGGAATAATGAGAAATTAATAACGTGAGAAAATGCGATTCTTTTTAGTGACGTCATAAGCCTTCTTTCCCGATGAGAGATTAATTATTTTTAATTTAAAAAAAAGGCTTCAGTGAAGAACAAATCAGTTAATGTTGTGACACAGCAATGACAGTTACGTACACAAATACAGTATTCTTGAAATATATTTGAAATGAGTGGGTGGATGGGTGGCTGTGAGAGAAAAAAAAAGCGTAAATATATATGTCGAGTTGCAAAAATCAAGGTTCAACACAGGCGCTCGATGAAAAAAATTTATTACAAATTCCATCATCATAACGGTGAAATCTTTGTTGCGCTCAAAGGTCTCACTCCCACAGTAAGCAATGTTCAAACTCCTGTTTTACACAAACCCTACAGTTTTGTTGTGACCAGTGCCCATATTCCTACTGGTTTGGCTTGGTTTGAATTTAGCAAAAAGATACACGTGGGCTATCTGTACTAGCCGTCCCTTTAACAGTGTAAGACTAAAAGAAAGGCAGCTAGTCATCACCACCCACCGCCAACTCTTGGGCTACTCTTTTACCAACGAATAGTGGGATTGATCGTAATATTTTAATGCCTCCACGGTTGAATGGGCAAGCATGTTTGATGTGATGAAGATTCGAACCCGCGACCTTCAGATTACAAATCTGCACTCCTGTCATGGACAGTGTTTATACTTTGCTCTGTATATAATGAGCAGTGGAAAGTCCTGTGGATCAAATATTCACTTTCTAGTATGGATTCGCAATCTGAGAGTCGTAGGTTCAAATCTCCGTGACCAATCATGTTTGCCCTTTCAGCTGTGGTGGCGGTATAATGTGACGCACACTCCCACTGTATGTTCGTAATAGAGTAGCCCAATAGTATGTGGTGAGTGGTCTTTCACTGCTGAATTAAAGCGCTTTTAAATGTTTTGTAAATTTGCGCGAAATTCAAAAGAAACCAAACTAGTTTACTCCCGTTATGAAAAGTTTCGAAATTCACTATTGTGCTCAAAATTTGTTATAAGATCTGGAACGATATATATGCTTCCAATATTTGTAAAACAGTTGTAAATAGAAACTTCATGTAACTAAGGTAGTAGTAAATACATGTATTAGTTTTACTTTTGTGACAGTAAAAATGCAGGTATCCATCTTACATTGGTGGTACTTAACATATCACTATCTTTTCATGAAAATTAAAAGTGTTATACAAATCATGGTACAAAATTTGAGTAAATTCTACACCATAAAAGTTTTCTCTCCTCTTTCTAAACGAAATAATAAAAAAAAACTCCACGTTTAAGAAAATTTCGAATTTCCGTCGTCACATCAGCGATATGAACAAACTATTCACAAACCAACTAACCGTTTTAAGATTGTTTATCAGATTTCGTTCAGTAGATACACACAACTTTGTGCAAAGCCACAGCGGGTTATCTGCTGAGCCAAGCGAGGGGAATCGAGCCTCTGATTTTAGCGTTGTAAATCCGTAGACATACCGCTGTACTAGTGGAGGGCACGTTTATTAGGATGTAAATAAAACTCAATATTATATGTATCTTGAAGAGTTGTATTTCCGAGATCTTTGGATATATTTTGCTATATTAAATATCTAGTTTCGTTACCCTAGTGGGCACAGCTCAGATAGCCCATGATGTACCTTTGTGTTTAATAACAAACTAATAGTGTTTTTCATTTTAATTTTCGTGTTTAGTATTATGTTTTGAATTACTAAAACCAGCCAGTTTTAAAGGAAAAAAAGAAACCGAGTTTATTGACAAAATTTTATGTTATTTTCTACCCTTATGTCAGCAACTAAGGAAAATATACAGCCTTCATACACGTGGACACTAGGTTTCAGTTTCGTCTACGTTGGTCGACGATCGTTGTTTTACACTTATGAGATTAACCCTCTATCGTTTCATCACGGTACTAAAGAAAGGTCAAACAAGAGCATAACCTAAACGAATTCAGTATTCTGACTTCATAATGCTGCTAAACGTATCTCTTTGATGAAAGAGTGTGGGTGTGATGTAGGAAGGTTTACAGAGCGTCGAGTAAAGTCTCTGGTGTCGTCATTTCCACCAATAGTTGTGATTCCTCGACGACATTCGGTCCTTGGGTGTGTTGGTGCAAAATGTTCCTCCTCCATTTGGCTCGAGCGTTTTGAAACCAAACCTAAAACAGATTTATTTCGAATTTATATCTAATGGAATAAGTAAGGCATTATGTGACATCTGAAATAAATAAAATATTACGAAAAATTAATTTATTGTAAAACGAGAGATTTACTGTTCTAGAGTCAGCAGGTGGTCGGCAGTAAGTTACAATATTAAAATCTGGGGTTTCATTCCCGCGGTGGACAAAGTGCATGTATCCTATTCTAAAATCCTTGCGCTAAACAAACGAATGGTTTATTTCTTCGTACCCACAAAGTTACGCATTGGGATATCCGTGTTCTATACACCGCGAGTATATAACCAATTTTTAATTTTATAAGCCTTTTGATTTACCGCTGAATCATAGAGAGACTAGGTAAAACAAATATTTTTTTTACGAAACTAGAGTTGTTCTTACTTAAGCCTAAAAGTTATAGCCACTGTTATTACTCAGTTATTAACCCTTAAATGGCGGCCATCATTAACTGATACTGCTACCTACGACTTTCCGACTTTTTAAGAGTTAAGATAAATTTCAAATGCTTCTTGTCGTTGGTAGAAAAGTTAATTTCTTGTCATTTATGTTCGTTAGAAAGTACTTGAACATTATCCCAAAACCTATTAGAATATTTGTCACGTACTTGACGGGGTATTATTTCATAAAAAATTCAAACACATCTCATCAGAAATGACAAAAAATTGTTCCTACACAATAAGCTTGTTTGTTTGTTTGTTTTTGAATTTTGCACAAAACTACTTGAGGACTATCTGTGCTAGCCATCCCTAATTTAGCAGTGTAAGACTAGAAGGAAGGTAGCTAGTCATCACCACCTACCGCCAACTCTTGGGCTACTCTTTTACCAACGAATAGTGGGATTGACCGTAACATTATAACACCCCCACGGATGAAAGGGCGAGCATGTTTGGCGCGACGGGGATACAAATCCGCAATCCTCAGATAACGAGTCGCACGCCTTAACACGCTTGGCCATACCGGGCCTCACAATAAGCCTCCAAGACAATAAAAAACTGACATCCGAGTAAACTTAAAGTGCCAATACTGCTAAATCAGTAATGTCAAAAAATGATTTATTTTAGCTTATAAAATACCAGATTAAAATATAAAATATCACTTTGAGAAATAATAATTCACCGAACTTGCACAAATGCCATTTTAATAATTTCAATAATGCATTCGTTTCTCTGGCAAAGTAGAGATGTATTTAGAATCACATTTCACACGAAAGTGATAAATCACCAAGTCGTTGAGACTGTTATGTGTCTTTAAAGAACAGGTATTGATATACGTTTAAAACATCATTTAGCTCAGCAATGTTTACAGCAATAGTCTGTAATTTTGGTGTAAATCTACCATCTATAACGTATCTTCATTTTAACCGTCATAACAAAAGCACATCACACCTTTTTGCGTGCTTTCCATAATCCATCTCTTACACGAGAAGCACGGCTTCTCAACGTCTATTCCAACAGACCAAAACAGCTCGAAATAAGTAACGGTTAAAGGGTTATGTCACAGAAATAAGATTTCTATACATGACTTGTGTCGCTTTTCTCAATGAATATAATTATTTTTATGTTGGTACTGTTGCAATATGTATAAGGACAGCTTTTGACATTGATTTTCGTGCCTGTGGATTCTCACCTGTTACACGACTCCATACATTGCTTACCACAGCGAGAGGACGACTTGTTGGAAGTCTTTTTCTGAGTGGTTTTGGATACCATTGTTGATACACGCTCCGTTATTTTCCAATATCATTAAATAAAAATGAAATTCCGTTCTTTTAAATACTAAATTTCATATCTGAAAACATTTGTTTCACGGTATGTATAAATATTTTGCGTCCGAAATGGCTGGTATATACCCCCCTCCAGAATTCAGTGTTCAGTGATATCAAACTACAAACATAACACCAATAAATTTCAAAACATAATCCTGATACATTCCATGATAATGCGACTTTTTATCGGCTTTGGTTACAAAGTGACTTGCTTATTTACACAATCAATTTTTGTATATAATGTTTTAGACCAACTGTACAGAAAAAGCAAAAAGTTTCACGATTTGACAATTATTTTGTTGTTTGGTTATCAATTTATCATCATTTAATTTACGTAATGCAATATTTACTAGCTTATCGCGCCAGATTCTTTATATATGAGAAAATGTGAAACGTTTTAATAAGTAATTAATTTTAATTAATTAACTCACTTGCAGGACTCTCTTGTGAAGTCCTGTTTTTTGAGACAATTGCTTCAAATCCTTAGCATCTGGGTTGTGATTGATGGCAAAATAGGATTTCATAGTGCGCATCTGATGGTGTTTAAAAGCAGTGCGCACTCGCTTCGGTCTTGTTTTGGATGTATTTTTGTTTGCTGAAAAGAGTTGAGTTGCGCTGTGTTGAAAATCCTCTAGCGGCCTTTCTCGTAAACTGGCCATTCCACACATCCCTTCAGCATCACTATTACTAGTTGATTCTGAAATAGAAAAAAAACAACAACAAAAAACGTGACGTATAACATGAACCCAGATCCCGATTCTCGAACTTTGAAATAATTTTTTTTTCTCACAGAACCACACGTGATGTGGATCAGAATAATTAACAGTAACATAGAGATATAACAAAAGAGTTTAGTATGTAACAATATCAACCCCTTTAGGGTTCACTTCCCTTCGTACCCGGGCCAGGAAGTCAAGCGTGTAATGTTCATTCTAGAGCAAAGGACCGAAAACCAAGAGCAGAGCGACTACAATGGACCAAGGTCAATCAAGCTTACCTTAATAAAGTCGGCCTAGTTCCGCGACAAAGACACCCATCCGACTGGAAACATCAGATAAGATACAAAGTTACGTAGGCGATATGGAACTAAACACAGAGTCCTATGGAAAAGCATTACCAGCTTCACACAACGCGCTTATTAATTATCAACACGTTCGTAAGATGTAGGTGGAGCGATAATCGTGACTGGAAATCAAAGTTAAAGCTTGGCTTTGTTTCTAAACAACGTTTTTTCCACGATTCGTGATAATTGTGCTGCAATTCTATTACGGACTCTCTAACGATCCTGGGACTGCAAACTACTGTGGAAATAACAGCATTGTGTACAGAAGGGAACTTCCAAATTTAAACATCCTTATCTGGTTTCCCTTTATTTTATTATTATCTTGGTAACTAAGCAGAAACGCATGCGTGAACAGAATATAAACTCGAGCACTAGGAAAATATTTCGACCTAAGTTTCACGCACAGTAATAATTTCTTTTATGTTCTATCACAAATAGTTTCCTGTTGTTGTTTTTATCACAAACACACAAAGGTAGCTCACCCTGAGAATTCCTAGGATTACTAATAGGTGAGTTAACCCTTTCAGATCACCAGCAAAACAATGAAGAACTGGAAACCTTTAGGTGTGGTTATCTTGTGATCACCAGCAAAACAATGAACACTGGCTTATGAAGAACTGGAAACCTTTAGGTGTGGTTATCTTGTGATCACCAGCAAAACAATGAACACTGGCTTATGAAGAACTGGAAACCTTTAGGTGTGGTTATCTTGTGATCACCAGCAAAACAATGAACACTGGCTTATGAAGAACTGGAAACCTTTAGGTGTGGTTATCTTGTGATCACCAGCAAAACAATGAACACTGGCTTATGAAGAACTGGAAACCTTTAGGTGTGGTTATCTTGTGATCACCAGCAAAACAATGAACACTGGCTTATGAAGAACTGGAAACCTTTAGGTGTGGTTATCTTGTAAGATAAGAAGATTCGAACAGTAAGTAGACAGGGGTCGTTATATTTGGGAATAAATAAACAGAAATGTATACATGAGAAAAATATGACAATCATGTATAATTACAAAAAATATTGACCGAAAAATATCCAGCTTAATTGGTTGTAAAGAATCAAGTTACACAGTGGGTTATTTGTGCTCTGCCGACCACGGATGTCGAAACCCGGGTTCTCCTGATGTGAGTCCGCATATGTACTGTTGTGCCACAGGAGAGCTTGAGCTTAATGGACACATTAAAGCAAATATTATGAGGTTTTCTCTTCAAAAACACAGAAATATGCATTCAAACCAAACGCCACAATGTCACACCTAACCACAAATGTATCTACATATGTATATATATACAGGGTGGTCCGTAAGTCCCTAGCCATCCATATGCTATTATGTTACATTCAATTACGCGTGTATTATTTTTTTTTTCAGAGACATATGGACGATGTAAGCCCATTTATACATGAATAACATGGCGTCGCATTATATTATTCAGTAATAATGAGGGACAGCACACAGATACTTTTTGTTTTTGAATTTCGCACAAAGCTACTCGAGAGCTATCTGTGCTAGCCGTCCCTAATTTAGCAGTGTAAGACTAGAGAGAAGGCAGCCAGTCATCACCACCCACAGACAACTCTTGGGCTACTCTTTTACCAACGAATAGTGGGATTGACCGTAACATTATAACACCCCCACGGATGAAAGGGCGAGCATGTTTGGCGCGACGGGGATACGATCCCGCGACCCTCAGATTACGAGTCGCATGCCTTCACGCTTGGCCATGTCGGGCCCACACACAGATACACTGGATACATAAGATATATGAATGGGTAGGGACTTACGGGCCACCCTGTATATGTATTCAAACACCAATAAGATTCATTTACGGATACAAATAATAAAACACTGGAATATTGAAGTTGTCTATTTCTCTATCCTTTATTAATTTCTTTCACGGATAACTAACAGTATATAATAACTATTCGTATCGAGCAGATTCGAGTGATCCTAATAGTATTATAAAGCAGTACCTCGTGCGTACTCACATCTATCCGTGTGTTCTAAAGACGTATATATGTTTCAAAAAAAATTCTTTATTATAAAAAACTTTTTTATTTCTCATTACTAAACTATTACCAAAGAATAAATATTATTGAAAATCATTCTCATAGACAAGCAATTGCGTTTCATTTTTGTGTGGCGCCATCTTTTGGAAGACTTTTATGCCATACATTCCTGTAAGGTAAAACTTATGGAACGAATGCAGGCACACACGCACGCACATCATAAACATTGGACTTTTCATATGTAATCAATGGCGAAATGTATTTACCACGGCAAACAACAACAGGAAATACAGATGCACCATTAAATTACAACAAACCGATCGATAGTCGACAGACAGACAAACAAACAGCTGTGAATTATTGAAAAAGTTAAAAGATAGACACTTACGTATATTTTAGCAATATGAAAATCACCTTAGTAACAAGTGTAATACATACTTTCTACATCTCGTTTCCAACAATATATAAAATTGTAGAACGTTTTTATATAACAAAGACCTTCTGATACAAAAAACAAACTCGCCCACAAGTCTAAACAATGAAATTCAACCCTCGAAAACGTTCACAGTGTTCCGCTACAACGTGACGTAACACTGGGTGAAAGCTTAGAATTGCCGTCAAACCCGGGTAATCTCTTTGACATTTAATTCTGCCAACAATAACGGAAAACTTAAACGATGCCATTCTGCTCCTTGCTTCAGCGAGAACAAGTTCGTGCACCATGGCAGATTAGTTGAAACGTAGGCAGTAAGGATTAGCTAAGACGACTTATGTCGCACCGCATGTGCTAATAAAATTTAATACCCGTGCAACGGAATAACAGCCAATCGGATCATGCCAAGTAAGAGATTATAAAACAGACAGCTACCATCGTCGAATGCAAAGAGACAACCAATAAAGCTAATTTGCTGAAGAGGGGATGGGGGATATCCTCCATAATTGGAATATTCATCCAAAGAAGCTCCCAGAGACGAAGATTAAATACAGTCGAAGATAAAACGTATGAGTTATTCTTTTATGCATAAACACAGTTTATTCTTTTTTGAAAACTTAAATTACCTTTCTATAATTGTTTTATTTAGAGTTTGGATCGTTGAGTTAAAATCTATATATATTCACATTCATAAACTTGACCAGGTGGTTAAGGCACTCGAATTGTAGTCTGAGAGTCATAGGTTCGAATCCCTGTCACATCAAACATGTTCGCCCTCTCTCCCCACATTATGGGGACGTTATAATGTGACGGTTAATCCCTTTATTCATTGATAAAAGAGTAGCCCAAGAGTTGGCGCTGGGTGGTGATGACTAGCTGCCTTCCCTCTAGTCTTTCACTACGAAATTAGATAGCCCTCGTGTAGCTTTGCGCGAAATTTGAAACAAGTCAAATGAGACAGAGAGAAAGAGAGAGAAATTAGGAAATGGATAGAAATAGAAAAGAGATAGATCTACACATAAAAAGTTTGTTTGGAATTAAGCACAAAGCTACACAATGCACTATCTGTGCTCTTCTCACTACGGATATCGAAACCCGTTTTCTACGGTTGTAAGTCTGCAAAAATACTGATTGCAAATCAAAATAAAATCTGTAAACTGATTGACAATTCTCAAGCTTGCAATGCAAACCTGTCGTCGTCCTATTCAGAGTTCTGCCAAGATCAGCCTACATTAAGCCTAATCTACTCACGGATTATGACCATGAACTTCAAATTTATTTCCTTTAAAAATCGCCATAACATAATATCTCCTGGCCCAGTTACTTTTCCACGTTTTTGTGCAATATATTTTGCCTTAGGTGTCGATACCCTTGCTGGTCACTGCAAAGACAGCTCATTGTGCAGCTTTGTGCAAACACTTTTAATTTTGCTCACCGCTTTCTCATGCAAGTATGGTCACTTGTTGAGATTACTGATTAGTCCGTGACACGTGATTAAACATATTTGTCCTTCATTAAATATTTCTCGTCATCTTTATAGGAGAATCCTAGTCACGGAAATACTTGGAAAAGAACACATGGACTACGTGACTACCACGTGCAAAGTATACGTTTTGTTACAACTTATATCTGAAGTAAATTATTGTGTATGTTTATTAGCTTGAAACAAACAAACAAAAACACATCAGGATAAGAACAAAACACAGCAGATAGTTGCTATTATCCGAATACTTTTTCTATCTGAATGTTGTTCACAGATAGCCCAGTCTGCAGCTTTGTGCTTAATTCAAAACAATAACATTCGAATGTTGTTTCTACTTTACTTATTTAAACTTGGTCGAAAGAACACTAATAGAGGATTTAACGTCTTTTCTGCTAACAAGAGCTTTAGATTTGTTTGCTTGTTTGTAATTAACCACTAAGCTACACAATGGACTATCTCTGCTCATCATGAGTATCGAAACCCGGTTTCTTGCGTTGTGAGTCCGCAGGAATACCGCTGTGCCCCTAGGGAACAGAAGCTTTGGAAGTGTACATCTAATAAACACGTTACGAAGCGCTATCTGCGCCAGCCGTCCGTAATTTAGCAGTGTAAGACTAGAGAAAAGGCAGCTAGTCCTTACCACTTACCACCAACTCTTGGGCTACTATTTTAGCAACGAATAGTGGGACTGAGTCACATTATAACATCCCCACGACTGAAAGGGCGAGCATGTTTGGTGTAACGGGGATTCGAACCCACAACCCTTAGATTACGAGTCGATTGCCTTAACCACCTGGCCATGCCGAACCATTAGAGATGAGATAATTCTATGTGTGTATGTGTGTTGTTTCTTATAGCAAACTCGCATTGGGCTATCGGATGAGCCCACCAAGTGTAATCGAGCCCTTGATTTTAGCGTTGTAAATCCGTAGACTTACCGCTGTACTATCAGGGTGGGGGCATATTCTATGTAAAATAATTTTAAATGTCTTCCTAGATTTTGATTGAAACGAATGTTGGAACCAGTAAATTTCTATTGTAAGATTTGTCTGGGAGTACAGTGTCTAGGACGAATCCACTGTCGATGTGAAACCATCGGCAAACCGTTAAACGTTAACGAGCGTGATACAGCATTCAACTACTGTAAGTCTACTCCGAAAATAAAGTTCGTTTTATTTCATTTTTTTAGCCTTCCCCAAACCCTAATTATCGTTCAGTTCTTTAACTTAGATTGTCTTCGCTATAAATATTCACAGTGGGAATACAAACTATATTGATTATACACTTCCGTTTCGAGAAGCAGGTGTACTTGTCAAACACGACAAATCGCACTCATTAAGATTGCGTATTCACACGCTCGTCACATCTGCTTTAAAACACAATGGGGAAGACAACTCAGCTGGTGGACTCGTGTAACTCTAATAACTCTCTGCCGTATAGAATACAAACGAAACATTTCAAAAATTAAAAGATAAAGCTTATAAACCAACTTTTAATGGTTTGAGTATATATGCGTCAATATTTCGAAGAACATTGGCTCAGATGTGCACACAAAATACCGTGTATAGCACAACTCACAGAGAAAAGAACACTTGTGGACGTGTGGAGTCACCCAGCTTTTCTTATCACCCGAATGTATAGAACTGCTCGTAACGTGCGAGTGAAACACTGTGACAGAATTTCTAGGAAAGTCCACGTTATTTTTTATTGGTCTTATTTATTGTTTCTCGTTGTTAATTAATGGATGTGAAATGAGGAAACCAAAGTCCTCGTTGGAACTGGAATCCAGTACTTGTTAGAAAGTGTTAGAAACAGGAAACTAAAATAGAAAGTGTAGAATGGAGGGAAGGAAAATGTCCGTTTGAAAAGTATGTTGTGTATCAAACAGGAATTAACTCCTCACTAAACGTATAGTGTGAGGAGAAAGGTCGTCGGTAGAGAGTACAGAGGAGGAACTTAAATATCCAATAAAAAATAAGGGAAAGAAATCTAAATCTTTAGTAAATATACAGTTGGAGACTAAAGTCCTCGGTAAAAAGTATGGATAAAGAAGAAGAAAAATAAATCTGCGGAAAAATGTGACTATAGAATCAAGGCCTCAATAGCAAATATCTCTTCTTTACAGTTAAACACAAAGCTACACAACTAATTATTTACGCTCTGTCCATCACGAGTATGGAAGAAAAACACTGAAATAAATCTAGCCGAGAACTCAAATCGTTACTTAAACTACGTAAAGATAAAACTAAATCCTCAAAATAAATATATGTGAGGATTAAAGTCCTTAGTAGATGGCGCGAAAAAGAGCAACTGTTCGCTAGATGACGCTACGCGCAGAACAGTTGTTGTTGTTGTTTTGAATAAAGCACAAAGCTACACAATAGGCTATCTGTGCTCTGCCCACCACGGGTATCGAAACCCGGATTTTAGCGTGTAAGTCCGCAGACATACCGCTGAGCCACTGGGGGGCCCGCGCAGAACAGATCTGTTCGGTTTCTGAATTTTAATCACGAAAGAGATGAGAAATGAGCAAACTCATGTTATGATGTTTTATGAGAAATCACAGACACAGAATATATAAATAACGCAAACAATATAAAGTTTAACTGAAATGTTTAGTATCGCCTGTTAGTTTTACTTCAGTTGCCATCACTGGTACAGCGGTAAGTATACGGATTTACAACGTCAGGGGGTTCGATTGTTCTCCGTGGATAGCTCGATGTGGCTTTGCTATATAAAAAAAAAAAAATGCACAAACACACATTTTACTTTAGAAGTGTAGTTCTTACAAAATTTATCGTATTCTCACTATCTGTTCTATAATTTTTTTTCTTGATGGTTCCAATTCTTCTTGTAATAATTATCGTACTGTATTAATTTAGATTTTCTATGGATAACTTATTGTGCAGCTCTGTTCTTAACAACAGATCAGCAGTGAGCTCTTAATAAGCTTTGTTCAGCCATTTATACTGAACTTAAAACATGTTACTGCCTTTCCACTGTCAATCTGAATTGAGTTCGATTGGCCAAAAGCCTAAGACATCATGGAACCTAACCTGAGCAGCAACGTTCAAATCGATATTCAAATACTTTAACAATAAACCACGAATCTCTTGTCGTAACGAAACTCACTACACAGAAGTGTCATCGTTAGAAAACCAAGACAAAACCACGACTCTGTATTGAAAAATGTACTATTCGATTTGAATAAATGATTCTGATCCCAGAATGTTCCAGAAATAATAAGCGTGACACATACAATGAAACATTACATTAAAAAAAAAAACAGCCATAGTTAAGCTGTAAAGTGTATGGTAGTCAGTCACGTGTGTTGTTTCACGTTATGGTTGTAAAAGAAATATTGATGAACGGATACAGAAGGTTAACCCCAAAATAACTTTGATTATTGGTTAGGAAATTTCAGAACAAAAAAGCCCCGAGTGTATAGCCCAGTCATTATTGTTTATAAGTGCATTGTTAAATTTTATACAAACAATTCATTGGGTATACATATTGGGGAAAAATATTGATAACTACAGACTTAATACAAAATTGTCCTTTTGTGACGTCTGAAAAAAACCGTGCTGTCTAGGCCTAATTATTGGTATCCATTATAATTACAAGTTCGGTACGAACTTGTATTTTGTGGCTTTATTTTTAATTTGTCATTAAGCGTTAACTAATACAGGATGCAACTAAACTGGAGAAAAGTGAGTATTTTATTTGAAAGGGTGTGTGGGGATTTTCTTATGGCAAAGCTACATTGAGCTACCCGCTGAGCCCATTGAGAGGAATCGAACCTCTAATTTTAGCGTTGTAATTCTGAAGACATACCGCTGTACTAGTGGAGGGCCTTACTTGAATGGAATTAGGTTGACAACTATGTACAGCATACCTTTAAAAAAACTGGTGATTTGGTGATAGGTTTGAATGCTTATAACGCTAAAATCGAGGTTAGATTCCTTCATTATTATACAATAATACAAAGTACTAACACAATAATCGTACTGAAAGCCATTACTATACGTGTAACATAATAATCATGTTGAAATCCACTATTATACAAGTAATACAGTAATCATGTTGAAATCCATTATTATACTTGTAACACAATAATCGTCTTAAAAGCCATCACTATACAAGTAACTCAAAGTTTTATCGCAATAACCATGTTGAAATCCATTATTATACAAGTATTACGAAGATCTGATAAAATAACCTTGTTGAAAGCCATTAGATTTCATACACAAAACACAAAGTGCAGACCCAACAACCATTCTGTGAAAACACAACTAGTAATGTGAAACATATTTTTAAGACCAAGAATACAAAATGCAATACGGATACACAATAAACTTCTACAAAATACCGAAGTGACACAGCGATTAAAGGTGTACAAAAATACAAGTACGTTTTGTTTTGATGCTACCTCGACCACGTGAGCAATAACCATGCCATATTTGTTGAGGATCTCATAAAAACTGAATTTCATTGAGCTTAGATCATGAAACTCTACAGATATTTACCTCTGTTTGAGACAAGATTGCTTCCTTTTCGTTTTCTTGGGTTTCTCGGGACATGTGTGACCGTTGAGGATTCTGGGATTGTCATGTGACACGTTAGGCTTAGTTCTTCATTGTTAGAGGAACAGAGTCCGTTGTAAAGAGCTACGTTTTCGTCAACATTTTGTTTGGAATCAGGTTGAAATCTCGTGGTTTCATTACCAGGAAGACTGTAAGGAAGCGTGTAGTGTATCAACAACTCGTAGTGAAACCGACAATAAATAACGTTACCTTTCAGACCAAAATACTCCCCTTTAGTGAAGGATTTGTTGCAGGTGGCGCAAGTGAAGCAATGGAGGTGGAAGACAAACTCACGTGCACACATTACCAGCTCGTTTGATGTGATTACTAAATGACATCTTGCACAGAATTTCATGGAAAACATCCTGAAAAGGACAACAACAGAGATAACAGTCAAGTGTATACAGAAAAGAGAAATGTTTAATTATTTAAAGAGCTCAAATATTGAAATTAGGATAGAAGCTAAGTATTTATAATAACTTGACACGCGGGGATTCTAAAGTTTAAAAAGGACATGAACTCCCTATCGGTAAGTCCACATTTTTACCTGTAGTGAATTCAACAGATTAAAGACAAAAAGCCACAGAAGCAGAGTTGGTTACTTATACCTGCCTTATTAATCAAACTTTATATAAATCAGAATAATCTCTTTGCCATCATGTATATACAATATTACAAATAAGTATTGAAGCTATAAAAAACAACGATTTAAAACACAAATATTGTGGGGTTTATTACATTTTTCTCCTGCTAAACTTAATTACACCAATGTAGAGTCACCTTCTGGTAGTTTACAACGGGACTAGTTGTTCCATATGAGTAGAATCAGACATGATTATGGTCAGACAAGCAATAACCTGCACTATGATGACGGGTTATAGAATTAATAAATATAAATGCCATATGACAAGCGGGTAGAAGTCAACATTTTGATTGAAATATCGATTCATGCAACAGATCGTGGTGAGATTTTCATGTTTCAGAAGGAGACTTGTGAAAGTTCTGAAGAGGACACTGAAACTAGTAATAGTAATAGTCAATGTAGAAAGTTTCGAGACTGTTGTGTTTCTGGTGTAGCATATTTAAATCATTTTCTATTCCTTGACTGTTGTGTTTCTGGTATATTATATTTAAATCATAATGTATTCCTTGATTGTTGTGTTTCTGTTGTATTATATTTAAATTATTTTGCATTTCTTGACTGTTGTGTTTCTGTTGTATTATATTTAAATAATTTTGCCTTCTTTCATTGTTGTGTTTCTGGTTGAGTATATTTAAATCATTTTATATTCCTTGACTTCTATCTTTACATCCACTTCTGTTGTAATGCATACTAACAAACAAAGCGACAAAACTGATAAGAAATTGCTTGTTCCTGTTAATATGTTATCCCCTATCTCTGGTGTATGTTAATATGTTATCCCCTATCTCTGGTGTATGTTAATATGTTATCCCCTATCTCTGGTGTATACATACATACATGCCAAGGTGCTAATACCATTAGAAACACATCAAGACAGTCATGATGGATAAAGTTAATGGTGTGTGGTATTTTAAGTTATTAACTATACTTAATACGAAGCTCACTGATGTTTCTTACGTGATACTATGCACATTTGTGACACAAAAAAATCTGAGTGTTGGACATAAACTACATAATATAAACTGAAGGGGGGGATCTAAAACTACATAGTGGACTATCTGTGCATTAATCACCACGAGTATCGAAACTCGATGTCTTGGGTTGGAGGGCTTCTAGTTCGGCCTGGCATGGCCTAGCGCGTTAAGGCGTGCGCTTCGTAATCTGAGGGTCGCAGGTTTGCGTCCGAGTCGCGCCAAACATGCTCGCCCTCCCAGCCGTGGGGGCGTTATTATGTGACGGTCAATCCAACTATTCGTTGGTAAAAGAGTACCCCAAGAGTTGGCGGTGGGTGGTGATGACTAGTTGCCTTCCCTCTAGTCTTACACTGCTAAATTAGGGACGGCTAGCACAGATAGCCCTCGTGTAGCTTTGTGCGAAATTCAAAAACAAACAAACAAGCTTCTAGTTGTGGCTTTAATTAAACGAAAGCTAATTGGTTATGAAAGAGAAACTCCAGATAGAGAGATTCATTGTTATCTTTCTGGAAAACAGACGTTAGAAAAATGTGATATTTTAATCAGAATAAATGAGAAAGCATACAATTAACAGCGTCTAATAAATTTCAAGTTGGCCTGAAACCCGCGTAATTTCTGTATCACGTCGTTGTTTTCAACAACTGGTTAATCAGTAAATTCTGGTAGATATACTGGCTAGCAATAAACCTATTTTTTGTTCGTTTTTACCGATATTCTTAAAGAAATTTGACTATAATATTACAGGTGTTTGAAGAGTTTTTAAGTTTTTATTTTGTGGAGAATTAATTTGTTTTTAGGAATGCAAATAAAGCTGAAATTTACAACTAAAACATTTCAATGGTAGCGAAAAGCCCCCCAGAGGCTCAGTGTTATGTCTGCGGACTTACAACACTAAAATCCGGGTTTCAATACCCGAGGTGGGCAGAGCACAGATAGCCCATTGTGTAGCTTTGTGCTTAATTCAAAACAACAACAAGATAATACAGTTTTCAAATATAAGGCCCCCCAGTGGCTCAGCGGTATGTCTGCGGACTTACACACTAAAATCCGGGTTTCGATACCCGTGGTGGGCAGAACACAGATAGCCCATTGTGTAGCTTTGTGCTTAATTCCAAAACAACAAGGTAGCGAAATATATCTTTCTATCTTAGAATTATCGCATCTTCAAGATATAAATAGAGGAAGTAAGTCCATAGCTTAAGCGATAAAAATAGTGACAAGACAGTAGTTACTGTACAGAGTATTTATTGCTTTACTTGATTCGTTGGATGACATGGACATACATGGTGAGTAGCGTATTACTTTACTCATTGCACTCAGTGAACTTTGCACGAATTATGGAATAACAGTTGTTGTTGTTTTGAATTAAGCACAAAGCTACGCAACGGGTTATCTGTGCTCTGCCCACCACGGATATCGAAACCCGGATTTTAGCGTGCAAGTCCGCAGACATACCGCTGAGCCACTGGGGGGCATGGAATAACAGATCAACATACATTGTACTTGAGTTTAAGAGACCATAGCATATGTATTATACTGAAACATTAACTGTATAAACTAAGTGACACATTGCAAGACAAATAAAGGAAACGGAATCCGTTACTATTGTATTCGTTCACCCAATCACCGAGCTATTTACAAACTGGATATATGATAATGTTGCCCCAATAATATCCGGTCATTTTTATATATTTTTCGAAGCCTAATTTCAAGTGAATAACCTCAATAAGTTTCTTATACTTCTCGGCTGTTTTTACCGCGTGATTTGTGATGAAGAAATAGATTACAACCGAAAAACAGGAAAGATGAGGAAGTGAAACTGTCACTTTACCAAAGGAAGTAATTAATCCAGTTGAAGTCAGATCCGAGCAGTGACGTAGTAAAATTTGGAAGCAAGAGACAGACACGACTTTTCTTCCTGTCTTCCTCTATGTTCTTGAACACAAAAAGAGATACTGTGTTTGATAATTAATTAAAAGCTCAGAAAATCACTGCTCGATGTTTTTCATTGTAAAGAAGCAGTAGTAGTAAGGTGAGTGGGGCTTTAGGCTAGCGATAAAAACGTTACAGATAAGGGTAGGAACAAACAAGCTACAGAAAGTTATATGAGCCACCAAATATATTCCTCCATACTATTATTACCTACGTTTCTACATCGGGTCCTCTAGTGGTCGGGTCTGAATTTGTCACCCTCCTTTGGGCGCCATTATCTGGGTGGAACTTACACAACTAAGAAATGATACAGTGTCTCTCACATAAGTAATGATACATGGTCTCTCACATAAGTAATGATGCATGGTCTCTCACATAAGTAATGATGCATGGTCTCTCACATAAGTAATGATGCAGGGTCTCTCACATAAGTAATGATACTTGGTCTCTCACCTAATTAATGATACAGGATCTCTCACATAAGTAATGATACAGTGTCTCTCACATAAGTAATGATACAGGGTCTCTCACATAAGTAATGATACAGTGTCTCTCACATAAGTAATGATACAGGGTCTCTCACATAAGTAATGATACGTGGTCTCTCACATAAGTAATGATACAGGATCTCTCACCTAATTAATGATACAGGGTCTCTCACATAAGTAATGATACAGGATCTCTCACCTAATTAATGATACAGGGTCTCTCACATAAGTAATGATACAGGATCTCTCACCTAATTAATGATACAGGGTCTCTCACATAAGTAATGATACAGGATCTCTCACCTAATTAATGATACAGGATCTTTCACCTAATTAATGATACAGGATCTCTCACCTAAGCTGCATGTAATTCGAGTATTTACACTGAAGAAACGTTAAGAAATTATTAAGTGATAAAAGTTGATATCTTTATTTACTCCATACGAAATTTGAGTCAATTTGTAATGAAATATTTGAGTATTATTCACATAAAATTGAGTTGTTTGAAATAACCGAATGGTCTATATTTGAAGAGATGGTTGGACGCTATCCGTCCGCGTCTATGCAGGGTTACACCAGTAAGTGTAAGCCGATATGTATGTTAGAATTTCACCACAGCCCATGTTCCTATGCTTCATCACGTGACTGTGCATTTTTGTCGACATCCGTGCAGCATAATTTCTGTTGCAAAATGCTCCGTCGTAAGGCGGGCTTGTCCAAAGCATGCCACTGTTCCTTACATATATTCATAATCCACTTACTTCGGAAGAATAACAGGTTTTCAACACAATTTCAAACAGTTCCATTCCACATACCGACTATGTCGTTGGTATGCTTTCCTGTAGAATACGATGTTTGCCTGTTTCGAATCTCAGTTTCTTGAGGAAATCGAAGGAGGTTGAATAGATATGTCCTAGAAGCAACTGCACTTAGCTCTGTTGTCAGAAGCTCAAGGTCTTGTTTTGCCACTGACCTTTGAATTCGTAGATTCTCACTCAATACAAAATTTTGCTTTACTATGTCTTGTTATGACTTGTTGTGGGTTATCTTCCCGAATGACTACGGTACCTCAAGTTGATCAATATTCCTTTCTCTTTCAGTGAGATTTGCCTTGGAAATTGTAAGTTCTTGATGTTAATTCGGTTACATGTGATATGAGCATGTGGACATTGCTTTTACGGTGACCACAAAAAGAAATAGTTTGTCCTTGATATCTCGGACCCCGCTAGTACAGCAGTAAGTCTACGTATTTACAGCGCTAAAATCAAGGTTTCGATTCCCCTCAGTGGGCTCAGCAGATAGCCCGATGTGATTTCGCTATAAGAAAAAAACACACCCTGGTGTCTCGTGCATTCCTAGAAAAAGCTGCCCTCATGGAACATCAGTTGCTTGTTTGTTTGTTTGTTTTCAATTTCGCGTAAAGCTACACGAGGGCTAACTATGTTAGCCATCCCTAATTTAGCAGTTTAAGACTAGAGGGAGGGCAGTTAATCATCGTCACCTACCGTCAACTCTTATTAATTTCGGTTTTATTTCCTCTTCAAACAAAACATTTCCAGAGATTCTGCACGAGTATAACACGTGATTCTAAGTGTGAAAGTCTGGAAGCCAAGCCTAATTAATTCTTATGACTTTAACGTGCATATTGTGGAAAAGGTACAACAGGTTCTAAGTGTTAAAGTGTAGTAACTAAGCCTAATTCTTGTGTGATTTCAACAAACATACTGTGGAAAAGGTACGACACGTGGTTTTAAGTATCAAGATCCAGAAATTAAGCCTAACTGAATTTTTATATCACTTCAGCATAACACTAGCAATCTCAAAAGTAACTTCGGCCCAAAATCAGCAGCAGAGTCTAGAAGCTAAGCCTAACTAATTCTTATATAACTTCAACAATCATATTGTGGAAAATGTACAACACGTGGTTCTAAGTGTTAAAGTCCAGAGATTAAGCCTAACTGAATTTTTATATCACTTCAACATAACACTAGCTGTCTCAGTAGTAACGTCGTTCCAAAAATCCCAGCAAAGAAGTATGTACTAAAAATTACGTGATTCTCTGAGCCACCAATAAGACATGTTCAAATGATAGTTAATTCAACAATTGCAAAGAAATTGTTGTCTGTGTTTTTCTATCTTCTAAATTTTACTAAAGAACATTGTTTCGTGTTCCGTTTCGGCAATGGCAAAGTGAAACTTCTTAATAATGTAATATATAGAGAGATCGTTTCGTTCGTCACACCCACTATCTAACTTTCACCAGTTTTATTTTGTTACTTAGTGAAAACTGAAGTTACTAACACTGCTATATTCGTTGTGCTCAAGTGGTTTAGAAGACATCAACAATAAAAAAATGAAAATGGAGAAAGAGAAATCATTAAAAAACGTACTTTAGACTTTTGTTGCTGTCACAAAGAAGCAGAACATAATTCAAATACCTGACCTGAACACACACCGGACATTTGATGCTACCGGACAAGTGTCGGCTAAAGAATGACACCAGACCGGTAACATACACTAGGAAGTTTCACTTTTTATTTTGTCGGTTATTTCAACAATGCAATATTGTATGCTTTACTATACATGGTGTTCAGAAAGTCACTGTGCAGTTTTGTAATCATATTTTATTCAGTCTATTTCACGCCAGCAACTGATAGCGGTGTTAAGAAACAAAATAAGAATCCAGGCCTGTATTGATGCCAACGGGGGTCACTTTAAACATTGTGTATAATTGTTATTTATATTTACCTCCTGTATTCTATATTGAAACATGTCTGTTAATAAATATATAAGTGCACAGTGACTTTCAAAACACCCTGTATAATTGTCTCTATTAAAGTACCTTCAGAGATATCACTTACCTGTAGTAGTCTTCCTTACAATAGATATTTCCATCTCGGGAGAAACACGTTAGTTCCGAGTCCAGGGCGAGTTTACATTCGCAACACTTGAGACAACGCACGTGCCATTGTTGGTCTACGGCCAGTAGGTAGTAGCGGTCCGCGATCTTCCCGCCACAGCCTGCGCACACTGCCGCCATCCCACTTTTCGTCTCATCCAAATCTGACACTGTGAGCATGACGACACCAGATTTCACAAATTTTAACATTACTTGCAGAACACAACAATTAACTGGCTAATAACTCTTCTTTTGTCGATTACTTTGTTACTAGTTAAAGTGAAAAATCTTGAGTTATTTCTGGAACACAGAAAGACAGTATACAAACACATGTGGTGAAGTACAGAATACACGAACGAATGTTCGCAGTTTATTTTGCATCGGACAATTCGTGACACGTCGTGAACATGTTTTTTCAGGATATTTACAGTCAATTAAAACAAACACGCGTGACAGTTAGGAACTATACTGTATATCGTTGAAACACGATAGCACGAGACTATTATTACGACTTAGGCCACTTTTTTGAAACGAAGCATTATTAATTCCTATAAGGGGTAGTGAATTGTCATAAACAGGTAAGGTGTAAGAAGTCGAGAAACACCTCTTCTCTTTTGTTACAAAGAAACGATTACTCGTGAAAACAACATATCGACTTTGAATAAAGTTTCGTAATATTTTCTCAGAAATGCGACTGAGAAATATTTGGTTTAAAACACAGCCTTTGATTTTTTATTATATGGATTAAACCAAACAGGTTTTTGTTTTGAATTTCGCGCAAAGCTACACGATGGCTATCTGCGCTAGTCATCCCTAATTCAGCATTGTAAGACCATAGGGAAAGCAGCTAGTCATCACCACCCACCGCCAACTCTTGGGCTACTCTTTTACCAAAGAATATTGGGCTTGACCACATCTTATAACGTCCCCACCTCTGAAAAGGCGAGCATATTTGGTGTGACGAGAATTCGGACCCGCGAGTCGAGTGCATTAACCACCTGGCCATGCCGGGCCACCTAACACGTCTGTATATTAACATGTACATCTATAACAAAGTATTCCTAGTAGATCAACATAGGATCAAATAAATCTTTTTATGATCCGTCTTATGCGTAACAAATTTGTGTGTTTGAAAGTACATCCATAACAAATAAAGTATTCCTGGTAAGTCAGTATATCAGTAAACACGTCTTATCAGATGGATTAAACCTAACAAGCACATCTGTAACAAATAAATTATTCTTAGAGGGTCAATACCAACAAATACATATTTATTAAGTGGATTAAACCTATAAACTTGTATACTGACAAGCATGTATTTAACTAGTAAATTATTGTTGGAAGGTCGATGTATCAGTAAGATCTTTATGTGATATATTAGGCCTAACAAGTTTATATACTAACGAGCATATCAATAACAAATGAATTATTAGTATTCGTAGTAGTCCAGAACATCCGTAAATCCATCTTTTTCAGATGGATCAGTTTGTGCAAAATCCTGTTATTAGCACGTGCGCCTTCACGATACAAACTAGTCACAGAAGCACAGAGTGTCAACAAATACATCGTTATCAAATGTAAAAGCCTGGAAAGCTTGTGTAATATGAAGAAAGCGCAAACCGTCATGTCGTATCGTATGCGGTCGACATTTTGGAAATGTGAAAAGTTGGCGGTGAATGCACTGTTAAACAATATTGTATTATAGTTCCGTATAATCCAAACTGCTACAATTACAATAATATGGGATTAATTAAACAATCTCAAGGTAACTTCACACAAGGTTGTTCGTTCTCATTTCACACAGTCTGGCATCAAGACACGAGGCTTGTTTTCACAGCTCTTTCATTCGTACAGAGACTGCAAGCGTATTTATACACATGTAAAAATTTGTATATTTTTAAGTTACGGTTATCAACCACTATTTTTGTTTTTCTCCCTTTTATCACCGCTAATTTAGAGGTCCTTTAATTACTTATTTATACCTTGTTAATTAAATATTTTGTTGACCCAGCATGGCCTGATGATTAAAGAGATCGACTCGTAAACCGAAGGTTGTGGGTTCGAATCCCGGTCGTACCGAACATGCTCGCCTTCCTAGCTGTTTCAGGCGTTATAATGTGACGGTCAATCCCACTATTCGTTGGTAAAAGAGTAGCCCAAGAGTTGACGGTGGGTGGTGATGACTAGCTGCCTTCCCTCTAGTCTTACACTACTAAATTAGGAACGGCTAGCACAGATAGCCCTCGAGTAGCTTTGTGCGAAATTCAAAAACAAACAAACAAAAGAAAAACAATTGATTTTGTTTTCCAAGAAAAACATAAACGTTTCGACCCAGTGCAGACGCCAATATACGAATTTTTATATGGAATTTACTAATTTATTCTTTATTATAACACTTCCTTCAGTACCGGTTTTTTAGAAAGCGACTTAATTTAAACGTGATACAAATTACCAACACCTTAATTAAACTTTATAAAGTCTAGCTGTCAGGGCTGAATCCTTTGAAAATATTGATAAGAAATTATTTCACTGAACCTGTCCTTCAGTTTCCGCTAGGTGGCAAGTGAAAAGTGCGATTGTTCGTAACTGATACAACTTTTACGTGCATGGATTAACCATATATGTTTACCCACACCTTATCTGCTTATCTTTTTAAGTAATGAAGAAGCAAAATGAAAATCAGATTCGTTTTGCACGTGCACGATGTAAATATCTGTTTTATCTATGTATCTGTCCCTACATGAGTTTGACTATCATATTATCCTCGTTTATTCCATGTGACTCTGTATCTTTCTATTTAGGCTTCAAGCTACACCTCTTGGTATTTGCATACGTGCCGTACAATACTATGGCGGTTCATTAGAGAAAGGTGTACGGCTTGAAGTGAGGTAAGAACAGTGTTTTCTGTAAGCGGCCGAAGCAAACATACTGTACTAAGGGGTCGTTTATAATCTCTAAGTTGGCGATGCAATCAAGCTTAACAACCAAGAAGGTTTACTACACTTGTCTTTCCTTAACTTTGTCTACAGCTCTTGTTGACACGTGAGTGATTTGTGCCGGGAAAAACTTGTTGAATATGCAACAATAATAAACTCCAGTCGAGGTTGATGTGGAGTTTAATGGGTTAATTCACATGAGTGCCCTCCGTTTCGGACCCAGCAGGCACGTATGTAAAACCCTACACCCGCAGCAGGAACGAGTAGAATTATGAGATAGTTTGGAAAATAAAAAAGCCACTTTGAAACCTGCACTGAAATCAAATGTCGAAGTTTATCAAGTTTGTTACACTGGTAATTAAAGGAAGCCTTAATTAGGTTAAAAACATGAAGGAAATTGAAGAAATGACATTCCTTAAGCCTTTCTAATCCAAAGAGAAGCTGGTGGACTTTTTTATAAGTTATGCTAATTAAAGATAAGTTTATATTTTAACACAATAAAGCCGGACTGCATGCATTATACCCATTAAAATAATAAATAATCATATACGTGAGTCTATGTTATCCACGATAGTAATAGCTGGATAGCTTGACGATGCTATACAATCGTAAATGTGGTGATACTGTCCAGTTGTAGAAGATACACCATCATCATTAGTGCGCACAACTGCTCGAACAGTTTGTGCATCTCTGCATAAGGTAAATAACGGCTCCTATCCATGGAGAAAGCGTCAGCCATCTTAGTGAGCACACATGTTCAAAATATGCTGAATGTTGCCGTAGTTCTCTGAGCGACGAACAGAGCCAACTCTCTCTCTGAAAGGCCATTCGTCATCCCAAAGTAATGCAGTCTATTAATGCAATTTTAGATTTATTGCAGGTTTAGATCCGTTGTATATATCATTACCTGCCCCCCCCCACACACACACACTTCGCAGTTGAGAAAAATTTCTGAACTTATTTGACCAACATGTTTAGACGAATTCTAGTTTCATAACAAAGCTATTCTTTGGATACGACAGCTGACATGATATCTTCCACGTGTTACATTTGTTTCACAACTTAGCCCTTCCTAGTGACACAACTGTATATCTGCGGACTTACGCTGCTAGAAATCGGGTTTCGATACTAGCGGTGGGAAGAGCACAGACGACTTTGTGCTTAACTACAAACAAGCAGACAATTTCATAGCTTCGACTTTGCCCTTGACAGTTTGTTTGTTTGTTTTAATTTTGGGCAAATCTTCCCGTCCCTAATTTAAAAGTGTAAGGCTAGAGGGACGGCAGCTCGTCATCATCACCCACCGCCAACTCTTGGGCTACTCTTTTACCAACGAATAGTGGGATTGACCGCCACATTATAACGCTAACACGGCTGAAAGGACGAGCAAATATAATGTGATGGGGATTCGAACGTGCGACCCTCAAATTACGATTCCAGCGCCATAACCACTTGGCCATACTAAACCTATCGCAAACAAACTTATTTCAAGCGTGAATGGAACACGCATTGTCTTGAAATGTGTTTTAAAAAAATTCACATAATGGTCTTCAAAGAAGGTAAAAATTAATTCGGTTGTTAAACTTGTCAGTGTATAAACTCACAGAACTTTTTCGTAAATATACCAGTAATACTAGAGATCTGACGTTTTAAGTTCCACGTAGAGCTGGTCGTAATCTACATTAAAAGTAAAGAGAAAGCTCGTGTAATTGTTTTGAATTAAGCACAAAGCTACACAATAGGCCACCTGTGCTCTGCCCACCACGGGTATCGAAACTCGAATTTTAGCGTTGTAAGTCCACAGACATGCCACTGAGCCGCTGGGGGACATGTTAAAAGAAAGCTCTTGTAACTATTCAAAGGAAGGTATTTCCACACGTGAGGATGTACCCGAATATAATTGCCACGTTATTTGTTGTTGTTTGTTTTTCTTCAGCCTTAACTTCTGCTATTGTTCTCTAAAATGTTCACAATACATTTTATCTTTATAGCATTCCACGCGTCAGTGATAGTTTTCGCTTCTCATTTGATCGGAGGTCGGGGGCGTGGTCTGGTGCGGACTGCGGATCGCAAAGTCTAAAGTTCGGGAATGTCATCGAATACGTTTTGCTCTTGGCGACTTCGTAATTGCGGCGTTCAGTCTTGCTATTTTAATGTGTGAAGCACACGTTAAAGGAAAGAAATGTCATTCTTGTATGCAAACTATTTCTGTTCGTACGAATTTCGTGTATTTTTTTTTCTCATTGTCTTTTTTAATTTGAGGTTTGATTTCTTTCTCTTAAGCATGCTTTGAACTGAGTTGAAAAATTTATCTGTCTATTCAAAGTTGATATGTTTGTATCGGTCATTGCTAGTGTAAGAAACACTTCATTTCTTTTAAACATAGACCGATCTTAAACATGTTAATAACATTTAAATTTCTTCAGAAACAGACAACTAGAGAAACATCAAAAAACGAACTGTGTAAACCATTGATTTTAGTTCACTAAGTATCAAAACTGGGTTACACTTGCTGTTTCTTTTAAAATTTATTTGCGTAAAGCCACACACAAAGGGTTGTCGGTACACGGTCAATCCAAGTTTTGAAATGTCGCACCGGAGTGAAGCAGTTAGTTATTTAACTTTGTCCACCGCTAACACTTGGGCTATTTAACCTCATCGTTCAGAGGGCTGCGAACATTTTAGTACACCCATGTTCCCAAAGTGCGGAGTACATTCAAGCGAACAACGGGATGTGAATCACGTACTCTCAAAATACTAGGCCCCGCCTGGCTCTACTATTCTGAATAACAATCAGTTTTGGTCTACCTTCTAGTTAGTTTTCAGATTTTATATCTTACTGTTTCGTAATATCGTCAGGCTATAAGAACTTTGCTTGCTGATACAACATCCCCAGGATCAAACGTTTTGTGCTGATACAATATCTCTTAGATCAAACGTTTTGTGCTGATACAACATCCCCAGGATCAAACGTTTTGTGCTGATACAACATCCCCAGGATCAAACGTTTTGTGCTGATACAACATCCCCAGGATCAAACGTTTTGTGCTGATACAATATCTCTTAGATCAAACGTTTTGTGCTGATACATCCCCAGGATCAAACGTTTTGTGCTGATACAAAATCTCTTAGATCAAAAGCTTTATACGGACATATCTCTAGGATCAAACGTTTTGTGTTGATACAACAACTAAAATCAAACGTTTTGTGTTGATACAACAACTAAAATCAAACGTTTTGTGTTGATAAAGCATGTCTAGGATCAAACGTTTTGTGTTGATACATCTCGACAGATTTATTACACTTTCTCAAATTAAAAAGAAGCGAAACTATTCTGTTTTGTTGCTTTTTTAACAAATCTGTAACGCCCCCAATGACTCAGCGCGATAAGTTTGAGGGATTATAACACTAAAAATGGACAGAGCACAGATAACTCATTGTGTGAATTTGACTTCAACAACAAAGCAACATAATCAGTAGCACTAGGTTTTATTTAAATAAACCAAAACCAAAACCTATCTCACTCACTGGTCTTTTCGCACATCTGCAGTACTTGCTCAAAGCAAAATAAACCGAGGAAGATTTGACTGGCCTCTTTTTTTTAAGACCAGTAATTCTAGTTGAGGCCTCTATATATAAGATGAATCATGAAACCAAGGTAACTAAATTTTAACATATCTTGTTCTTGGCTTATGAACAGAAATTAAAAGTTGGAACCCTCATTATAATTTCGTTCACGAGTATTTTATTTCTGAGATTACACGCTTGAAAAACCTAGAAATATTGCCTGACCTGAAAACAATGATAACTGTCTTATTTAATTGTACGTAGAAGTTAGCAAACTCAGGAGAATGTTCTTATGTTATCTTAGTCGGGTATAGAAAAACAAAACACGTCAAATATGTTTAGTCTACAGGGGCTAAAGCTGACTATGTCATACATGTTTAATCTACAGGGGCGAGAACTGACTATGTCATACATGTTTAATCTACAGGGGCGAGAACTGACTATGTCATACATGTTTAGTCTACAGGGGCTAGACTGAATTTGTCATACATGTTTAGTCTACAGGGGCTAGACTGAATTTGTCATACATGTTTAATCTACAGGGGCTAGAATTGAATATGTAATATATGTTTAACCTACAGGGTTTAGAACTAAATATGTGATGTATGTTAAGTTTACATTGGTTAAAACTGAATATGTGATATATGTTTAACCTACAGGAATTAGAACTGAATATGTTGTTTTAAATTAAGCACAAAGCTACACAATGGGCTATCTGTGCTCTGCCCACCACGGGTATCGAAAACCGGATTTTAGCGTGTAAGTCCGCAGACATACCGCTGAGCCATTGGGGGGCTATTGAATATGTGATGTATGTTAAGTTTACATTGGTTAAAACTGAATATCTCATACATGTTTAGTCCACAGGGGTTAAACTTGAATATGTCACATATGTTTAAACTAAACACGTGGTACAGTGATAAAAGTGAATGTATCAAATATGTTTATTCCGCATAAACTGGTTTCATAAGACGTATCAACGTACAAAGAACTTTTTCGAAAACTGACACATAGTAACAAGTAACAAACTTATAAGCTGATTATCACACTTGGTTAAGTTAATTGAGTAAAAATAAGTCATATGGACAGTAACAAAGGAGATGTATTGAACCAAACGAGAAGAGAAAGACTTTATTGTTAAAGTAATAATGTTTTAAACGTATGTACAAGCGTAAACTAACTCTACTTTTTGTCCTTTTGTTGTTGTTACGACTGATTAGAGCCTTCCGGACAGACCATAAATCGTAGCTGCCTCTTTCTTTAAAAAAAACATTTTGACATTGAAATCTCCGCCGTTCTTTTAACCCTGTAATCACATACGACAACTTCATTTTGACATTAAAATCTCTTCCATTCTTTTAACCCCACAATCACGTATAAAAACGTGTGACGTCAGCAAATAGTCATGAATCTGCCATTGAAAGCCAATGAGAGACAGTTATTATGCGAAAAGAACGTCTAGATGAGATTATAACCTTTTTGGTATTTATTCAATATATATTAATGTCCTTCTGTCGTTGTTTTTGCGTGTGTGTGAAATCCAATTACCGGATGCAATAAAGTGTAGACAATTCCATTATATTTGTTTTTATAGAAGCAAAAACAACAGATATTAAATACAACTAACTAAGTTTCGGATATCTAACATTTCTTCTCTGTGCATAAAACGTAGAATGCGATTAATCCAATTATTTGTTCAAACAAAACTTAAGTCCCTCCCAAACTTAAGCCCCTCCCAACTTCCAGTGTAAAAATCATGCTTCGATACCTACTGTATGTGGCCCGGAATGGCCAGGTGCTTAAGGCGCTTGACTCGTAACCTGAGGGTTGCGATTTCGAATCCTCGTCAAACCAAACATGCTCGCTTTTTCAGCCGTAGGGGCATTATAATGTGACGGTCAATCCCATTATTCGTTGGTAAAAGAGTAACCCAAGAGTTGGCGGTGAGTGGTGGTGACTAGTTGCCTTCCCTCTAGTCTTACACTGCTAAATTAGGAACGGCTAGCGCAGATAGCCCTCGTGTAGCTTTGCGCGAATTTTAAAACAAACCAAACCTACTATATGCAGAACACAGATGGCCAGTGTAGATCTGTGCTTAAGAATAAGCAAACAGAAACTTCATTAACTTGAGGCTCATAATTAATCTGTTAATGGCTATGCTTCCTAACATGAATTATGTAGTTTATTTACTAAATAATTTATGGAGTGTATACATATGTATATATAAATTCAAAATGTCAGTAATTATAGAAATATCAAATTTTCATGGGATTCCAATTCTTGGTATTGGGTTATGTATATAGAGCGTGTTAGACATGGGATCTAATAATTATAATAATACCGAACTCTAATTTTGGGATTCTGTTATGTAAATTAAACTTCGTTCTTTAAGACTCATAAAGTAAGTAAATTAATATATTGAATTATAAACGGACTTATTTTTCTACGTTAAAAAACTTTTACTGCGAACTTTCGGCCCTCTCACCAGAGGGCAACAATACACATGAAATTCATTGTTGCCTGATGAAGTATCCGGAATGCGGACTGAAAGTCAGCAATAAATATGTTTTAACGCAGGAAAAAAAGTCCATTTATAATTATACATAATAGAACATGTTTAAAAATTGGATTTAGTAATTACAGAAATACCGACCTTGAAAGAGATTCCAATTTTTAGATTGTGACAGTTACGAGTTTTACACACAAAGGTTAAACGTGAGAAATGTTATTGATAAAAAAAACAAATGTTCATATTGGTGTTATAGAATTAACGAGCTTCAAATCTATGGGTTTGTGTGTAGCGAAAATTACCCCATGCGAATAAACTATTTTGATGTTTCAAAAAATACCTTTATCATTGCTTATTATATTGTGTTGTTTCTGTTTTCTGAGAAATTTCCTGAGACTAATTTTAATTCCACAAATGATTTTAAGCTCGTGTCCTCGAGCTTCAGCGTAACTTGAGTCACTAACAGATTTGAAGACCTAGTCTTCACTAACGAGTAGGCAAATATAAGAATGACTGAGAGTGTGAGACTTTTTTTTTTTATCAACCTCCAAGCCTACTGCGTTTTAATCCCTTGGAAACAACACACCTCTGTCCACAGGTCGCTTTTGACTGACGGCCAGAGCAATTACTCGTCCCAACCTCAGTAATTTGCATGAACTCGTAGGTAAGACGCACAATGAAGGAGCTTATATGATAGACCACATGTGTAAGTCTTCACTTTTTACTGAAGTTACTTCTGTTACAGCGTTAGAGGAACAAGAATTCCAAACGGGGAGCACGCCATTTACACCCTTCTAAAAAGGCAAATAACTTTTGCGCCATACATCAATGTATAAGTCAGAAATTTAATCTAATAATGAGAGTACGATCATGGCGTGGTCTTTATAGAATTAAACGACATTAAAGTAAATACGCCATGAAATCTTACGATACCATTTAATCTCCAAGAATATCAGAACTTCGTGATAATGAGAAGGCCCCGGCATGTACAGGTGGTTAAGGCGTTCGACTCGTAATCCGAGGGTCGTGGGTTCGAATCCCTGGCGCTCCAAACATGCTCTTTCTTTCAGCCGTGGGGGCATTATAATGTGACGGTCAATCCCACTATTCGTTGGTGAAAGAGTATCCCAAGAGTTGGCGGTTGGTAGTAATGACTAACTGCCTTCCCTCTAATCTTACACTGCACAGTTAGAGATGGCTAGCGAAGATAGCCCCCGTGTAGCTTTGCGCGAAATTCAAAATTTAGGGACACGTCCTGAAATATCAGAACTTGTCTTACAGGGTCTGCAAATATTCTGACATAAACTGCATACAATGTGTATTCTTTTCTATTACTCAATAAAATAAAAGATAAAATGATTTTCTTATATTTAAAGCAACGTTTTTAGTTTGTGTGTTGTGGCCAATAATATATTATTTCTATTATTTTATGAAATTTCTTGGTCCGACACTAATATTTAAAAACTATGAAGTTAACATTTTCAATCTGTATACTTTACTCCTGTTGAAGCCATTAATACAGGTCAAGAGCATTCTGACCTTTCTTTTCGTATTTGTTTGCATATTTTCACGTTTTCATATTATGTAGTGATGTCTGTGAATCACAAAAGACTAGTAAATAGGGTTCCATTAAATCATCGGTTTTTCTAATGCTATAATAGCAATGTTCAATGTTTTTCATTGGGAATAACAACAATATGAAAAACAAAACAAGGCCATATCTGAATACATATAAAATAATCAAGTCGTAAACGGGTTCTATAATTGAATTTGTCGGCTCCATAAAGTCCAAACAGATGTGCATAAGATTATTGCAAGTTATATTGCGTATCATGCAAACAAACAAGAGCACTAATCATTAAAATGTCTATTTTACGCTTATATTTGAAAGTGTGTTTCCTTTTTTTTTTTTCAGTTGCCCGGCATGGCCAGGTGGTTAAGACACTTAACTTGTAATTCGAGGGTCGCGGGTACGAATTCCGGTCACACAAAATATGATCGCTCTTTCAGCCGAGGGGGCGTTATAATGTGACGGTCAATCCTACTATTCGTTGGTAAAAGAGTAGCCCAAGAGTTGGCAACGAGTAGTGATGACTAGCTGCCTTCTCTCTAGTCTCACACTGCAAAATTAGAAACGGCTAGCTCAGATAGCCCTCGAGTAGCTTTGTGCGAAATTCCAACAAAACAAAACAAACAAACAAACCCTCTAGTCTTACACTGCTAAATTAGGAACGGCTAGCGCAGATAGCCCTCGTGTAGGTTTGAGCGAAATTCAAACCAAACATTTTTTTCAAGTTAATTGAAACATGGGAGATAATAAAAATGTAAATAACGAGTTTTGGTGTATGAAAAAAATAGTTTTGTTTGTTTTGAATTAAGCACAAAAACTACACAATAGGCTATCTGTGCTCTGCCTACCACGGGTATCGAAACCCGGTTTAGAGTACTGCGACTTCGCAGATATACCGTTGTGCCAATGGAGGAAGGGAAAGTAAGAAAAAAAAATTAGTTTCCGTCTTCACAGCTTCGTAATATTAAGCTTCTCTGAAGTTCGTAAACGTGAGTTGATAAAAACAATTTTTTGTTTTATATATATCAACATATTTGAAACAGGGAAGATGTATTTTTTCTCAAAGAATCAGGTAATATATATACATATATATGTATACTTTGTTAGGCTATTCAACTTGTATTAGTGTTACTACGTGTGTATGAAGTAAAGCATTATCCAATTTTCTCCACTCCATTAAAAAGATGAGAGAAACATGTTTCAGCTCAGACACTGTTTCTTGAATCACAGACGTTTATAAAGACCTTAAGAAGGAGTTTTCTTAACATAAGAAACTTATCTTTTCGCGATCTTGGCAATTATGGGAGGATTGCACTGAAAAAGACACACCCGATGAACATAAACCAATAAACTTTAGCAATTATCCAAACGTCATACGATCATGATTGAACACGCCCTCTAGTTTTGTTAGTTGTCTAAGAGAAAATCCTCGTCGATAGTAACTAAGCTCATAAATATTCTTCTTCTAGTTTTGAAACAAAATAATTTATTTTCAAGGAATGATTATTTGTACATTGTGCGAATGATGCTCGCACGCTTATGCAACAGCGTGACGATACACATTAAGTATTTAAATGTGTGGCTCATAATGCATTATCGATTGTTTGACGGTGCAATGCTGATAATAGGTAGACTTATTACAAGAGTAATACGCCATAGCCATTGCCAAGTTTTGTACCGGACTTGTTACACAATGTGGAATCAAAATAACAACATTTCCAACAAACTAATGAACATCTTAAAAATGGAAAATCTAAATTGCAGGTAATTTAGGACAACAATATGCCCGACGTTATCCAGCAAAACGTCCTCACTCTCAAAAATAAAAGTAAAGTTACAAGAGAAAACACTTCGACTGAGGAAAATGCAAATTAACAAAGAACAACATTGAACGAATCTCTAAAGTTGACAAAATTTAATGAGATTTTAGACAAACATACTAGTTTACAATTGTCTTCTTGAGAAAAGCATCTGAAGAAAGCTAGAATCACTGCATTCGACTAAATATCTATCAGACTCCTTGCTACCCCTAATCTAGAGTTACAGCATACCACTAAATGTCTATCAGACTCCTTGCTACCCCTAATCTAGAGTTACAGCATACCACTAAATGTCTATCAAACTCCTTGCTACCCCTAATCTAGAGTTACAGCATACCACTAAATGTCTATCAGACTCCTTGCTACCCCTAATCTAGAGTTACAGCATACCACTAAATGTCTATCAGACTCCTTGATACCCCTAATCTAGAGTTACAGCATACCACTAAATATCTATCAGACTCCTTGCTACCCCTAATCTAGAGTTACAGCATACCACTAAATGTCTATCAGACTCCTTGCTACCCCTAATCTAGAGTTACAGCATACCACTAAATATGTATCAGACTCCTTGCTACCCCTAATCTAGAGTTACAGCATACCACTAAATGTCTATCAGACTCCTTGCTACCTCTAATCTAGAGTTACAGCATACCACTAAATGTCTATCAGACTCCTTGCTACCCCTAATCTAGAGTCACAGCATACCACTAAATATCTATCAAACTTCTTGCTACCCCTAATCTAGAGTCACAGCACACCACTAAATATTTATCAACATCTTTGCTACTCCTAATCTACAGTCACAGCATTCCACTAAATATCTATCAAACTCCTTGCTACCCCTAATCTAGAGTCACAATATACCACTAAATATCTATCAAACTCCTTGCTATCCCTAATCTAGAGTCACAGCACACCACTAAATATTTATCAACATCTTTGCTACTCCTAATCTAGAGTCACAGCATTCCACTAAATATCTATCAAACTCCTTGCTACCCCTAATCTAGAGTCACAGCATACCACTAAATATTTATCAACATCTTTGCTACTCCTAATCTACAGTCACAGCATTCCACTAAATATCTATCAAACTCCTTGCTACCCCTAATCTAGAGTCACAGCATACCACTAAATATCTATCAAACTCCTTGCTACCCCTAATCTAGAGTCACAGCATGCCACTAAATATTTATCAACATCTTTGCTACTCCTAATTTAGAGTCACAGTATACCACTAAATATCTATCAAACTCCTTGCTACCCCTAATCTAGAGTCACAGCATGCCACTAAATATTTATCAACATCTTTGCTACTCCTAATTTAGAGTCACAGTATACCACTAAATATCTATCAAACTCGTTGCTACTCCTAATCTAAAGTCACAGCATACCACTAAATATTTATCAATATCTTTGATACTCCTAATCTAGAGTCACAATAAATCGCTAAATATCTATCAAATCCTTGCTACCTCTAATCTGGAGTCACAGCATATCACTTAACACCTGTCCCACTCCTCGCTCCCCTTAATTTTGACTAAATATTTGTCAAAGGCTTCGATATTTCTCAGAAGGCTTTTGTGCCTATAGTCTCCGAGTTGTTAGTGTGTTGGACTATGGATCTAAGGGTTTATCGCTTACATTAAATTACAGAAAAAAATCGGACCTCGGACTTTAGACTCTGAGTGTGTTGTTCGTTCAGACAATAATTTAAGTTCAAATTATTAAATAATACATAAATACAATACATACACAAAAATCAAAGAATGAAACCATAAAAAGTGTACAACCTCATAAACAAAAATAATAAGATACACAACTGTACTCCAGTATTATTTACAAATAATTATATAATTAAACAATAAATTAACTATTAATACTTTCTTCATTGCATTTTATGTAATTTCAACGTGTTATAAAACATTATATATATATAGATGTTTGTTTATGTGTAGGTTATAAACATACTTTTCAGTTCCTCTATATAACTCATTCATTTTTTTAACCCTAACTTAATATTTATATTTTTTATTCTTAAATGTTCTTATTTCATGTAGAACATTATTATAACATTAAAGTGGTTGATATAAGTACCTTTTATGAAGATCTGAACATATTTAGTGAACGTATTTAATATTTTGTAAATTTTTAAAAGTCATTTATCGTCAAGCACAGAGTTACAGAAATTGCTCTCTGTGCTCTGCCCACCAGGCGTATGGAAACGCAGTTTCCAACACTAGAAATCCGTAGACATACAACTGTGTCATTGGGGTGAGGGATTTTCATATTTCAAAAATATAATTTCCTATATATATACTATGTTGATCGTAGATCTGATAATATCGTTTGTAACTGCATTAAAGGTCTTAACTTTGTTAGACAGGTACATCCCCAGTAGGTGATGCTGTATTTTCGAACTGACTTAAACCACGAACGACAATTTTTTTTTTCGTTTTAGTTCTCAGATAAATGTTGTTTTAAATAGCAAAAGCCTTTTAATGTCTTCTATTGTTCCATCAGCTGCCTTCCCTATCATTCTGCCAATTCAAAATTATAAGGACGACTGACATAACGAAACGATGGAACGTTAATGAGATTGAGTCGCTCACGCGAGCATCCAAAAACAACAAACTAATAGATAAGTTGTGCTCTCAAGACGGGCGGTAGGAGTATTAAAACTTCAATTAAAATATAGTATATAACAACGTTTCGACTTTCCTAGGTCATCTTCAGGTTAACAGAATCAATAAGAGGCCTAGAACACTTTTCATAAAGTATCTTTAACTTTCTATACTTTGACAGTAACATCGAGAAATAAGTTCTACATAAGACATCAAGAGACTTAGAACACTTTTCATAAAGTACCTTCACATTTCTTTAGTTTAATAACAACATTAAAGAATAATATCTCTATTTCTTTGTTACACTATCACACGTTTAATTAAAAACATAACTCTCCACAAATTTGAAAAGAAATATTCGTATAATATTAAACAATTCGGGTAGTGCCTTCTTTGTCATGAGCTAAATCAACCCATGGTTTGGAACTCTATGTTAGTATTTAGTTTTATATCGTGAAAAATGCCATTTTGGTTGACATAATTCTTTTTATTAACAGCATAACTTCATTTAAAATCATATTGAAAAGATAGTTTCGTAAACGCTTTATTTACTATTATTTCTCACAGACACGACTACGTTTATTTCACACATAATAGTCTAGAATTATTTTCACGATAATGTTTTTGAGTTACAGACTACACTAGGAAAACCTGAATTATCTTTTGTTGGTTCAAATATTAATATATTACTCTTTAACCAATGTACATACTAGACAGATGCGTTTTTTTTTACATATTACTATTGTAACTGGAACAACTTTATTAATTATACTACTTTAGGCCCAAAGAGAAGATCTTGACAGTCTGTCAGTGTTTCCACTACTATTCACACTGGCCCAGCATGACCAGGTGGGTTAAGGCGTTCGACTCGTAATCTGAGGGTCGTAAGTTCGAATCCCCGCCGCACCAAACGTAGTCGCCCTTTCAGCCGTGGGAGCGTTATAATTTGACGAACAATCCCAGTATTCGTTGATAAAAGAGTAGCCCAAGAGTTGGAGGTAGGTGGTGATGACCAGCTGCCTTCCCTCTTGTCTCACATTGAGAAATTAGGGAGGACTAGCGCAGATAACCCTCGTGTAGTTTTGCGCGAAATTCAAAACAAACAAACTATTCACACTACTTTTTCAACAGTACAGTTTTAGAAATTGGCACTTCGTGTGCGAGCATTTACAACTGCAAACACATTCCAGTTTTAACTTGGTTTACACACTTCTAGTTTTCAAGCTAATATCTCTTATAAACGAAAGCAAAATGCACGTGTTAACATCAGCTATACAGGAAATTCTAACTAAGAAAAGCGTGTAACAGAAACTTTCATCAGGTATCAAAATGTTTCTTGTTTATGTAACGATACGGACATGTCGTGCTTATTTGAAAAATGTTTTAAGCCAAAGAGCAGAAATAAGTCGTATTTAAGGTATGTGGGACACTTGTTTTTGTATATTTAAACTTATTAACAGTAAAAAGTTTGTTTGTTTGTTTGGAATTTCACACAAAGCTACTCAAGGGCTATCTGTGCTAGCCGTCCCTAATTTAGCAGTGTAAGACTAGAGGGAAGGCAGCTAGTCATCACCACCCACCGCAAACTCTTGGGCTACTCTTTTACCAACGAATAGTAGGATTGACCGTCAAATTATACACCCCCACGGCTGGGAGGGCGAGCATGTTTAGCGCGACGCGGGCGCGAACCCGCGACCCTCGGATTACGAGTGCATGCCTTAACGCGCTCGGCCATGCCAGGCCCAGTAAAAAGTAGAAAAAAAAATGAAATTCTAAAAGAAAAGAATGAAGAAGCCAATATAAGAAAAGGAAACATGAAACGCTATATTTGGGAACGAATATAGTTGAGTCTTTCGTTTATGCTTTCTCACTAAAGGGAAGCCTTAGTTATTTTCAGGTTTAGTGAGGAAGGGCACTTTGTCGTGAAATGTTGGAGGATGTGGAGTTGATGAAGAGATAGAAGAGTCACACAATCATCACGGGGTAGAAAAAACAACAGGAGTTATAATCAGTTATTAGCCTCAACTAGAAGTGACGAGTAGGAAACATTTTGATGTTGTCTACAATTAATAAGTCAAAAAGAAGAGAGATGTAACTGATGCATATTTTTCGCACAACTGCATGAAACCACATCTGACTCTCAACAAGAAATGGCATGATATGAAACTCTGGATTTAGCACTACCGACTTTCCTCTTTAATTGTAATATCTGCCTTTTTCACAGAAGTTGAACTCTTTAAGCAGAAGCCAATAAAAATCACGAGTCTAATAAGAACACTTCCTCCTAAGTTAGCTCGTGAATCACGCTAGATATGATGGATACGTTGTACAGACATCAACTGAATGTATGAAAATAATAGAAAATTATTTCCATACATTGATGTTGACCCTAAGTGAACAAAACCTGCAACAAAAGGATGGTTTTAGAACGAGCGCAAGTTTATATTTTGTAATTATTTGTTGTGCAACTCAATCAAGGCTGTTATTTGAATGATTTAAAAACGTCGCTTTGGTTTGACAACCATACGTTGCTCATTACGAATCTCATAATGAGATTCGATTTTATGGAAACAACAGCTGTTTCTGTTTACTTTTATGTCTGCTGAAACTCACAAATAGCTCTTTAAACCATCGTTTGTTATAATGCGTCTTATGTAAAAACGTTGCTAAGTGCTTTGAATATATTTTAATAAAAATAAAATAAAAGAGTGACTTATTTGAATGTCTAGACAATGTCTTTGTGTCAACATCACGTATAACACGTGTATTAACTTATTTTAATGTCATGTAAATGCTTGTCAAAAACCGGCGAATTCCGCCCTTACTGCCGTATTCTACAATCGGGCGAGAATTCTTTGATTTTGATGTTGTTGTTGTTTTGAATTAAGCACAAAGCTACACAATGGGCTATCTGTGCTCTGCCCACCACGGGTATCGAAACCCGGATTTTAGCGTGTAAGTCCGCAGACATACCGCTGAGCCACTGGGGGGCCTTTGATTCTGAATTGGCCCTGCACTGAAATACGTAACAGACACAACATATTTTGTTCATTTTATTAAAACGTATTTCCTTGTCAGCTCTAAACCCGTAAAGTGTAAATACGTTCAATATTGATAAAAAAAAAATTAAGGTTATTGCGATTTACACATGGAATCCTCACGCGCGCGCGAGAGCACTTAAATTCAAAGGTTCTCACTTTACCCTGTGAAGAAAGGAAGGTGATGAGTATACCCGTCGAAAATGCTAGGGTTTGATTTGTTTGTTTAATATGATTTACAAAATTGTTTTGTTCCTACATCTGTTTTTAACATCATAAAGATGAACGACCTGTTGTGAAGACTGCCTGATGTCTCTTATCCACATATTTTTTCTTCAGGATAAATCACCATTTATAATCGACAGTCACAAAGAGTACTCTACTATCGAGCCCCTTCTAACATATACACACTGTTAAGAATCCCAGTATACATACTGTAAAAATCCAAATATATGTACTGTGAAAAACACCATTACATGCAGTGTAAAAATCCCAATATATGTACCGTAAAAAACACCAATATATTCAGGGTAAAAAATCCTAGTATATGTACTGTAAAAAACAGCAATATATGCAGTGTAAAAATCCCAATATATGTACCGTAAAAAACACCAATATATTCAGTGTAAAACATTCCAATATATGCAGTGTAGAAAATCCCATTATATGTACTGTAAAAAAACACCATTAAATGCAATGTAAAAATTCCCAGGCGCTATAAAGCCTTTCTTTTTCTATTCTCACTGTAAAAGAAACAACATGAAAAACGTAGTCCTACAGGTTCCTTTTGTGATTTTTATTTATTACTATTTGTCTAATACTCTGATTAGTAATATATTCTCCTCCAGTAAAACGTTTTTTTAAAGAAGAAACAAGCTGAAGATGCCAACCGAACAGAGAGGAGAGGGAATATATAGAACAGTACCGTGTAACTGAAGGGTGCCGGTACACCCCACTGGAGCGTTGAAATCTGCGTGGGAATATTTTTTTGGAGTTCCATGACTGAATAGTAAACAGCTGAGACCAGGGTTTAAGAACAGCTACTTTCTGAGCTTCCGACAATAAAATTCAAGTTCTAATCAACAACCTTGTATCAGTTTCTTTTCTCCGATTGATTTATTACATACGGTCTTGTTTAAATGTCCGTTACTTCAGTCATTTTACTTTATAAATGCCCGAGACTAAGATAATTATGTGGTAATTCAGTATTAATTATTTTTACTGCCAGTTTGTATGTGAACGTTTACCTTATTCCGTCAGTTGACCAATGTACAAGGACTAATAAAAGCAAACAGTTGGAAAGCTTTCTACGTGGGAGAATGAAACGATAAAAGACTTGGAACCACGGACGTTATGATGGTCATATATTAACATATAGTCTTATGGAGTTCATATTAGCTATACTTCATCATACGGAGTCATAGATATATTACAGGGTGGTCGCTAGAAAAGCGGAAAATTTGAGGGTCAGATGAGATCATGAATAAAATGCGTGCTTATTCATTTCTATTTTGACTTCTTTACATCATGAATAAAATGCATGATTTTATTCATTTTGAGCATCCATGAGTGTAATATAACATATGCCTTTAAAAAACTTTGTAAAAGTTATTCTTTGTAAAAATAAACAGCTGTTTGACAAATTTTCCGCTTTTCTAGCGACCACCCTGTATATTGGTCACACATTACCATACTGAGTTGTGGAAGTTATGTGGTCACACATCACTGTACTGAGTTATATCTTACTAAACTGAGCTGTTGAGGTTATGATGGTCATACCTCATCATACTGCGTAAGGAATGTTACGTTGGTCATAACTCACCACATGTAGGAGCAGAGGTTATACTGGCCATACCTCACAACAAGAGGCGGTGCTTGTTTGTTTGTTTGTTTTTTGGAATTTCGCACAAAGCTACTAGAGGGCTATCTGTGCTAGCCGTCCCTAATTTAGCAGTGTAAGACTAGAGGGAAGGCAGCTAGTCATCACCACCCACCGCCAACTCTTGGGCTACTCTTTTACAAACGAATAGTGGGATTGACCGTCACATTATACACCCCCACGGCTGGGAGGGCGAGCATGTTTAGCGCGACGTGGGCGCGAACCCGCGACCCTCGGATTACGAGCGCACGCCTTAACGCGCTCGGCCATGCCAGGCCTTAAGAGGCGGTGCTGTTACGATGGTTATATCACAAAGTTTATAAAAGCCATAACGTCTGTACAGAGTAATGGTGAATACACACACACACATATATATATATACGTTTAATTAATAAGGCGTGGCACAAGAGAAAAGACAATATTTATAGAAATTATCTGGCGAGAGCTAAATGTCATTTGTGTTTCTTTAGACGTTTCAAACATGAAGCAGCGGTCAGTTACACTTGCTGAACTAACAATTTTAAAGTAACGGATATTTTATTGGCTAATGTTTGTGTGTGTATATGTATACACACTCATAATGATGTAGCTCCAGACTGGGCGAAGTGTTTCTCTTTCTATCTCTACTATTGTTTTACCATTTCTCTAAATATCAACCTCAAATTACTCATGTCATCCTTCGTGTGTTATCTTGTGCCTATAGTAACTTATAATGACGTATTCACGAAGCCTTGGAAATTAGTGGATGAAGGCCAAAATGTGGTTGGCTGACCATTCGTCTATATAAAGAATTATTTCCTTGTTCATAATAGTTGTTGACCATCAGGCTATATAAAGGATTATTTCTTTGTTCATAATAGTGGCTGACCATCAGGCTATATAAAGATTTATTTCTTTGTTCAGAATGGTTGGTTGGCCATTAGGCTGTATAAAGGATTGTTTTTTTGTTCATAATAGTGGCTGACCATCAGGCTATATAAAGGATTATTTCTTTATTCATAATAGTGGCTGACCATCAGGCTATATAAAGGATTATTTTTTGTTCAGAATAGTGTCTGACCATCAGGCTATATAAAGGTTTATTTCTTTGTTCATAATGGTTGATTGGCCATCAGGCTGTATAAAGGATTATTTCTTTGTTCATAATGGTTGGTTGGCCATCAGGGTATATAAAGGATTGTTTCCTTGTTCATAATGGTTGGTTGACCATCAGGGTATATAAAGGATTGTTTCTTTGTTCATAATGGTTAGTTGACCATTAATCTATATAAAGGATTATTTCTTTGTTCAGAATAGTGGTTGATCATCAGGGTATATAAAGATTATTTCCTTGTTCAGAATGGTTGGTTGATCAACAGACTATATAAATTAGAAGTATTTTTTAATCTGGAGTAAAAGAAGTTTTCGAATAACGTCTCCAGACTATTATTTTTATAAAGTGACATGCTCCAGGAAACTTCAAACATGCGTGAGTTTGTTCTTTTATGTTAGTTTTTAAAGGATTTTTACTTTAAAAATCTGTGTGATATAAGATGATTTTCATTCGGATTTTATTATTTTTAAGACAATTTCACCAATAAATAATATTCGAAAAAAATCACATGTTGAGTTTTATAACAGGAGCAAGGTATCGCTCCTGAGATTTATTCGTGAAGAACACCAGCAATAGAAAATATTGTTAGTCAAATGTATTTTGTTTTTATAATAATGTCCACCCCCGCAATAGTAGAGCAGTATGTTTGTGGACCCACATTGCTAGATTTGTTTGTTTAAAAACTGAGCACTATGCTACACAATTGGTTATCTGTACTCTTCTCACCACAGGTATTGAAACTCAGTTTCTAGCAGTGAGAGTCTGCAGACAAACCGCTGTACCACTGGGAGGCACACACCGCCAGAAGTCGGGTTTCGATACCTGTGGTGGGCAAAGCACAGACAGCCCATTGTGTAGCTTTGTACTTAGTTCCAAATAAACATACAAATCCTATAGTCTAAACGCTTTCGAAGGTCGGTAAACTACCTGGGTGTGAGAGTTAGTTAGTGACGTCAGGTAACATATATATATATACACACAATAGCTCATGACTTTAGCAGTTTAGAACTGGTTCTACCGGAGGTAGGAGGAATAATACCCAGGAAATTCATTAAACCTGGTTTTGTAATTTTAATCACGAACTCCTTCGAATGAAATATTTCTAATGTAGTCCGTTTGTTGTAAATCACTTAACTGCTTCTCTCTAACGAAAACTTCAAGGCCCGGCATGGCGAGGTGGATTAAGGCTTTCAGCCGTGCCAACGTTATAATGTAACACTCAATCCCAATCTTTGTTGGTAAAAAAGTAGCCCAAGCGTTGACGGTGGGTGGTGATGACTAGCTTCCTTCCCTTTAGTCTGACACTGCTAAATTAGGGATGGCTAGCTCAGATGGCCCTCGTGTAGCCTTGCGCAAAATTCCAAAATAAACAAACAAACAATTCACTGACGGCATACGTGTTGAACACGTTTCTAAAACAAAACAATGTTGAAATTTAACTGATATAAGACGTCACTAGTGTTCAGGTTTTAAGACTTCTTTCATTCTAGCGCCCTCTAGCTGAAATATTTTTGTCTTGAATTTCGCGCAAGGCACTCGAAAACTATCTGTGCTCGTGTCCCAAATTTAGCAATAGAAGATTAGAGAAAAGGCAGCTAGTCAACACTACCTAACTGTTGGGCTGCTCTTTTTACCAACGAATAGTGGGATTAACCATCGCATTGTGACACCCAGTCTGAAGGAGCTAGTATGTTTGAAGTGACGAAGATTCAAAACCAAGACCAGAATAATGCGAGTCAAGCGCCCTAACTCCCAGGCCAGAATGTTTACTGAAGCACATATGGGACAAACTTTAAATGTGTTTATCCACGAAACTCTTAGATGATGGTGGTCTTTCATAATATGACGGTACTATATAATGAAACATGCACTTTATTTTTCTTTACACTCTTTAACCATTAATTATTAGACACAATTAATTTTCACAAGCATGATGGTGTCATCAGAGCAATGTATTCAGAAACACACCTATAAAACTCATTAAATGTATTATTGTATTTCAGTCGAACATTTATTAAATTCATATTATTTTTATTTACAAATTAAGGCTGGGCGTGGCCTAATGATTAAGCCATTTTCAAGAAGAGTCCAACAAAGTCCTGTAATGATGGATGCAACCGTCTGGCTTTTTTAGTCTGTTCAGTTTTACAAACGGCTGTATCCGAACCTGACAGAGGTTCTGATTTGATCGTTTAATTATACTTCAAACTGTTATTTCATAGCTGAAATGGATAACTATAAATATTAGGTGACACAAAACTTTAAAATTCTAACTTTCTACTCTAACAGCAGTAGCAATATAAATATCGTGTGTTTTTTTTCTTAATTTCACGATATATATTGTCAGGATAGAACAGCTTGTATTTTGCGAGTAAGTTTTTGGAAAACTTATTTTGAATAGTTTTGTTAATAAATGGCGGGATTCGAAACCGCCACCCTCAGATTACGAGTCGAGTGCCTTAACCACCTGGCCATGCCGGGGCCCTCGGTGTTAAGAGACGTTTTCATTTTACTGTCATCCTTCGCTGCATCAATACAATTTTTCATTCCTTAAGTCTGTTACTATCATTGTAAATAATACAGAGGATTGTTTGAGTACGTATATTAAAACAACATTGATCTATGTCTACGGACTCACACCATTAGAAACTGAATTTCGAAACCCGTGGTGGGCATAGCACAGATAGCCCATTGTGTAGCTTGGTGCTTAATTTTAAACAAACAATTAAACAATATTGAATATTCTAACCACCAAATCACATGACAATTACTACCAATATAAAGTCATAATAAAACGGCGCGTGTCAGAACTACACATTCACTTTGTGTTTCGCGTTCGTAGATGGTGTGATGCCACTCCTAACCGACTGCTTTTTGGAAAGATATGATACAATACTTCTCAATGCAAAATATTCATACACTCCGATCATGTAATCGGCTTCAAAATTTAGAATTTTTAAGATAGGAATATCCTTCATACTTCATAACCCGGAGAAACAAACGTGGATCAGTTTAAAGGACCAAAATCATCCAGACTTGCAAAAAGTCGTATCCCAGCCATGTAAGCAAATTGGAGCGTCTTTTACTCGAGAAACTCTCTAATACAAATAACAATAGCAACAGTTATCCACATGCACCAGGTAATAACATGCAAGGTAATCAAGAGAAATCTCTACGTGGAAAATGTGACATCAGTCACGTGTACACAGATTTTTGCCATGACATATCTGTTGAAGCAGCTCAAAAATTAAATGGGTATTCACACTATTCTATACAAAGGCATAAGCCGCCCGATACAATGCATATAAATTTCCACTGAGCTGACTGTCGAGATGGGTACAGGATAAACCACTATCCTCTTATACTAAATGACTTATAGAAAGCATACAAGGAAGAGTGGTGTACTTTTGACATAATGACATTTTACAATGGAAAATACGCTATAAGACTACTGCATAAATGCACGGTCTTCTGATAGAGTAAGATCAGGAGTAGTGACTTTGGCTGTAACGGCTTTTTGAGGCTTGAAAACCGTTTTAATATAACTAACTCATTTGTTGCTTACTGTTTTTTGCTCATATATTTATAATAAACGAATTTAAAGATATGGAAGGGGAAAATAGGCCTTGTGATATTTTTGTTTCTTTTCTCATCACTTAGTCTCACAAAATAGAATTCATATTTTTTTCAAAAAAACAAAAACAAATGAGCGCATGACAACTGTGCACACCAAGTTGATAAAATCGCTAAGCCTAAGCTTCCAGAGTTAAACGCCATGATTGGTTTTGAGATACAGTAAACACAGAAGGTGCGAGGACATTCGATATGTGTAAATACAAGGCTACAAAGTAGATACATGTTTACCAAAACAGAGACTGTTTGGGTAAGTTGATATGTTGTTTACATATATGTTGATCTTGTGTTGTATTACAAACGTCAGGACAACTGATAACCTAAATACATTCAATAGCCTGAACTGTGTCAGAATACGCCTGCAATTAGTTTTTTACAGGCCTATCACGTACTGACGTTTGTAATACAACACAAGATCAACATATATTTAAACTGTTAAAACGAAGAACCTGAAATAGATAATTCACTATAGACTTTATTTTTAAAAAGTTTGTGTTCTTACAGTTAAAGTTTAGTTAATTCATTATAGGCTTTATATTTTAAAAAGTATATGTTCTTATGGTTAGGGTTAAAGTTTAGATAATTCATCATAGACTTTATATTTTAAAAAGTCTGTGTTCTTTTATTCAGGGTTAAAGTTTAGATAATTCATCATAGACTTTATATTTTAAAAAGTCTGTGTTCTTTTATTCAGGGTTAAAGTTTAGGTAATTCATTACAGACTTTAAAAAATGCGTATTCTCATAGTTAGAGTTAAATTTTGGATAAGTTTTGATAGACTGTTACAAAAAATGCGTGTTCTCACATTTAGGGTTAAATTTTACTCTCAGGTCGAAAAATACGAATAGCGAAAAAACCATAATAAAATAAAAAATCCACTACTGAGACATACTTGAAACACAAAACTATAATTCTTCTAATATTTATTTTATACGACTTTTTTAATTTGTTTACTACAAACATCAAAATTGTGTAACCAAGTTTGTCGAGCTCAATTAAAAACAGAAACAAATATATTGATGTTGTTTTGAATTAAGCACAAAGCTACACAATGGGCTATCTGTGCTCTGCCCACCACGGGTATCGAAACCCGGATTTTAGCATGTAAGTCCGCAGACATACCGCTGAGCCACTGGAGGGCAGAAAAAAATAACGTCTTTATCTTACACACGATATGAAACAAAAGTCCACTAAGTGGAGTCAGCAGATAGCTCGATGTGCCTTTTTATGAGAAAACACATATACACACAATGTGGAGTCAGCAGATAGCCCGATGTGCCTTTCTATGAGAAAACACATATACACACAATGTGGAGTCAGCAGATAGCCCGATGTGCCTTTCTATGAGAAAACACATATACACACAATGTGGAGTCAGCAGATAGCCCGATGTGCCTTTCTATGAGAAAACACATATACACACAATGTGGAGTCAGCAGATAGCCCGATGTGCCTTTCTATGAGAAAACACATATACACACAATGTGAAGTCAGCAGATAGCCCGATGTGCCTTTCTATGAGAAAACACATATACACACAATGTGGAGTCAGCAGATAGCCCGATGTATCTTTATATGAGAAAACACGTATACACACAATGTGGAGTCAGCAGATAGCCCGATGTGCCTTGCTATGAGAAAACACGTATACACACAATGTGGAGTCAGCAGATAGCCCGATGTATCTTTCTATGAGAAAACACATTTACACACAATGTGGAGTCAGCAGATTGCCCGATGTGCCTTTGCTATAAGAAAACATACACACACATGAAAGAAAACTACAATTCATAAAATTGTAAAATCTCCCAAATTGTGTTCGTGACACAGGTGTGTGCGAGTGAGTGTACATAGACTAAAGAAACTGTAACAGTTCGTACAGTTCTAAGCAATGTTCCTTAAAAGGAAATGTACTATAATCAACAAACAGACCTATATAAAACCGAAACTTAGGTTACTTATTTATAACGTTTGGAAAAAAAAATTACATTGGCACATTAGGCTAAAAACTTAAACTTTCATTAATGGTATTTTCTAATTATTTATGCTTGTTTGTTTGTTTGTTTTGGAAATTCGCACAAAGCTACTCGAGGGCTATCTGTGCTAGCCGTCCCTAATTTTGCAGTGTAAGACTAGAGGGAAGGCAACTAGTCATCACCACCCACCGCCAACTCTTGGGCTACTCTTTTACTAACGAAAAGTGGGATTGACCGTCACATTATACACCCCCACGGTTGGGAGGGTGAGCATGTTTAGCGCGAAGCGGGCGCGAACCCGCGACCCTCGGATTACGAGTGCACGCCTTAACCCGCTCGGCCATGCCAGGCCCAATTATTTATGCTACGTTTCTGTCGTATTTTCATGTAATTCAAAATTCTTTCATTTTCTGTTTCGATTTTCCTTTAAAATATAACGTTTAGTTAATTCAACACTATCCTTTTGTTTAAACCAAAATTATCACTACAGACATGTGATGGTGCTACAGATACTTTTGTTTCCATTACCGATTCAAATGAAAGTATTACCATTACAAATACCGTGTTCCATCCATAAGTTCAGTTAACAGATTACTCATACGTCAGTAATTTGTTAGCTGACTCCGCATGTAAATAAAAAAGTTACAACCATGCAAACAAAGCCTACAAAAACGAATAAAAATTAATGCAGATAACTTTCATAGAAAATAAAGACCAAGTTAACTAACACATATATCGATAAAGCTCGTTAGGTGCTATTTTCGCTTAATGAATATAATTATTAATTAGAGACGCACGAGAACTAGCCTCGAGTGTGCGTCTGTTTTCTATTGTTGTTGTTTACGCGATCCAAGCTTTTTTGAGCTAAAACAAACTGTTTATCTTACATATTGTTCAAGTCTGATAAGAACAGAACGTTTCTTTGTGTCTGCCATCAAACGTAGCTTTTCCATAAATCCGCGATAGGGTCCACGCCTCAGCGGCATTGCTTCCACATAAATCGGGGGGAGCCGGCCGCCTCTCTCCCTTCGACTTGTCATCCAGCGTCAAGGGCCTTTCAGCAATAGGAACCCAATGTTTCCTTCTATCTGATAGGACCCTTTAGCCCCGGGTTAGGCCTAAAATTATTTGGACAAAGTCACGACAAGCAATCTTTTGTTTTCCCAACAGCCATCGCGGCCCAAGGGCGTGTTCCCACGGTGACAGGCACGTTTGAGCATTCCGCGAGCTCTCTCGTCATTAGGAAGCTAGAAAGAGGCACCTAAGTAACTACACCGTTTGTTTTTTTCTATAATTCATAACGAAGACACTTCTAGCAAACTGTACGATCGGAAAGTAACGCGTTTTTTTATCAGTGTCTAAGTGAAGCCTGTTCGTAATCAAAAAGATCAGACCACGACACTCGTTTCATTAGATTCTGACATCTGCCTCTTTAATAAAGAACTCCGCAGAACAAGTTAAAAAGTCCTTGTTAGATGTTTTACATCGCAAGACATGGATACCCCAGGTGTGTAAAAAGGAAAAATCAGGTTAAGAATTGTTTTACGGCCCTATGACAGGATTCTCCTTCATTTGTATGTATCGGAGCGCATGGTCGAGCTTGGCAAATAGCTGCATAAAACAAGTTATCTGCCAATAGGTGGCGCTTCAGAAGTTAACCCAACATTTGTATGATCTGTGCACTCTCTGATTGTATTACCTTGTCGATTATTGGTGTTTTACCAGTATACTGTGTTAGTTGTTCTCGTTGTTTTACCAATATACGGTGTTAGTTGTTCTCGTTGTTTTACCAGTATACGGTGTTAGTTGTTCTCATTGTTTTACCAGTATACGGTGTCAGTTGTTCTCGTTGTTTTACCAGTATACGGTGTTAGTTGTTCTCATTGTTTTACCAGTATACGGTGTCAGTTGTTCTCGTTGTTTTACCAGTATACGGTGTTAGTTGTTCTTGTTGTTTTACCAGTATACGGTACTTGTTGTTCTCGTTGTTTTACCAGAATATGATAGTTGTCGTTTTATTAGTAAATGCTTTTGGTTGTCGTTTTACCACTCGGTAATGTTTGTTGTTGTTGTCCTTGTTTTACCAGTATATGACGATTGTTGTTTTTGTTCATTTTCAGTGAAAAACAAAGTAAGCATTCGTTGTAGATCTAAAGTAGCAATACATTTGTTGTAGATCTGAAGTAGCAATACATTCGTTGTAGAACTAAAGTAGCAATACATTTGTTGTAGATCTGAAGTAGCAATACATTCGTTGTAGATCTAAAGTAGCAATACATTTGTTGTAGATCTGAAGTAGCAATACATTCGTTGTAGATCTAAAGTAGCAATACATTCGTTGTAGATCTGAAGTAGCAATACATTTGATTAGTTTAGGCTGAGGCTAGAAAAAAATCATTTAAATCTGCAATCCATTCTTGAAACAAGTAAAACATTTTCACATACACCTCTTCCCCCGAAGTCTCAAGTCTGTTATAACAAGGGTAAAAACTCCCCACAAAATTATGTATACACTGTATTAAAGAATACGGTACAGATAGTACACTGTCAGCCGCCTGTATGAATTGTTTGAAGAAAAAACCAAGCACAGTACGCTTGTCATTCTTTGTTTTAATACAAAGCTATACATAATAGGCTATCAACGCTCTGTCCACCATGAGGAATCGATCTTCGGATTTTAATGTCATACCTCCGTAATCGGAGACCTTTTATTTCAGACCGTCTATTTTATTCAAATATAAAGGTGAGAAAGTTAGACCACCAACCTTTGAATAATAAATGTACGTACATTTACTACTAAAAACGGCCCGGCATGGCCAGGAGGTTAAGGCGTTCGACTCGTAATCCGAAGGTCGTGAGTTCGAATCCCCGTCACACCAAACATGCTCGCCCTTTCAGCTGTGGGAGTGTTATAATGTGACAGTCAATCCCACTATTCGTTGGTTAAAGAGTAGCCCAAGAGTTGTCGGTGGGTGGTGATGACTGGCTGCCTTCCCTCTAGTCTTACACTGCTAAATTAGGGACGGCTAGCACAGATAGCCTTCCTATAGCTTTGCGTGAAATTCGAAAAACAAACAAACAATGCTACTACTAATAATAATAAATACAGTAAATGTATATTACATTTCGTAAAACAACAAATCACTGCTCCTGTTATTACAATACCTTAAAATATATTTACTGGAAAGCGCAATATCAGATTTCTGAAGGTCTTTTACAATGGAAAAGTATGATAAGAGATAAAACCATAATTGTTTCCGTTGGTTGTCGTATCAATTACACCTTTATTATAATACGGAATTGGTCCTTGACTGGTTCATTTTCATAATTCAGTAATTGTTTTATGGTTTTATAGTCATAAACAGTGACATTTTTTATCAGAAAGTTCCACTTGTTGGATTGATGCATTAGAATACCTGTCAGTTGATTTATCAATTGGTACCCCTGCTTCTCAACATTCTTGTCTTTCTTCGTATTTCTCCACGTCAGGGAGTACCGTATTTCTTGTATAAACAGCAAATCCTAATGAAAATCTTATACATCCAAACAGAACAGCTTGAATGGAGCTCTCCCACTGAAAATCACCCCATTTTAATTAAAATCCCATCTCCGGCTAACTAGAGGGCCCGCCCTGTAAATTTTCCCCTAAAACTAAGGGAGAAAAGACGCCAACAGCTTGACAGGTCGCGAGTCCAGGAGTTGGATTTCACCCTGTAGCGCCATTCTGACTGACACTTCTGCTTTTTTTCTGTCTTTTATTTTTTTGGGGGTCTTCTTCCGTCTGATGTCGCACAGCTACAAGTTTAACCCGGCCGTTTTTGTTAAGGGCTAGCCGCTTTGGTCTTGGGTCACTGACGGTGACGGATGACACTGAATCCTTGGATAGGCTGACCCGACATGCACCGTGTGAAGGAGGGGTGTGTGTGTGTGTGGAACGCTGTATAGAAAGGGAAGTGCGAAATTTCAAGAATAAATAAAATTCCGAAATGACAAGGAGACACACGATTCGACTTTGACTGTCACTAGTGGAGATCCACCACCCACAGCTCGTGCGAGAAGCTATTTCTTGTTTAAATGACTGAGACATCTCCAGATGCAACTTTTCCCTTAATCCTTCTAATGACATACTTCATAAACTAAATAAATCTTTTTTTAAAATGTAACAAAGTTTTCAAAGGATAAATCAATAATGTCTAGTTAAGGGTCAAGAAACCTGTTTCAATATAACAAAGTTTTCAAAGGACAAATCTATAAAGTCTAGTTAAATGTCAAGAAACCTATTTCAATGTAACAAAGTTTTCAAAGAATAAATCTCTAAAGTCTAGTTAAGGGTTAATAAACATGCTTTAAATATAACAGAATTTTCAACTGAAATAGACGTATAAGGATTTTTGCTCAAACGGACATTGATTTCACTTAACATATTTGCTATCGGAAATGTACTGATAATTTGTCCTCAAAGTACAACGTATGAGACGTCTGTTTTACCTTACTGTATAAAATAGCTGTTTGGTTCTCTTTCTCTCTAACCAGAGACGAATTATGAATATTTTAGTGTATAAAGTATCATTTACTTTCTTTGAAAACGAATTTAACGCTTATTATACTTTTAAAACATGTTTCTTAAATAACAGTTCTTTGCTTTCTTATGTAAGTCAGACTTGGTTCACAGACATTTTACTGCCAGTTTCTTCCGTTTCTTAATAACATAATATTTAATTAAAATTTGTAGGTTTTTGTTTTGTTTTTAACGTGAAAAAAGCGATTGTTTCTAATTTAGTCCTATGTTCTGTAATGTGCCTTTGGTGTTTCAGGATACAGTTCCTTGATTATCACACGGTTATCTTTCACGAGCTTCCTGAACGCGCGAAAATTTTTCCCAATATTCTGGAAATTTCTTAGAAGGCGATGGACTTGCTTTAGTTGCTCATCAAAAAGATGAGTTTATAAAAATCCATGAATTTATCTAATGACAATTTTAGGTGGCGCTAGTTGTGGCCTAGTGGTTAGCGTAACCCAATTCTAAGTGCAGAATTCACAATTCCTTCTTCTGTTGTGGCCAAAGCGCGCTCCACAATCTGAGACAAGTATGTGTTATTAGAGCAACTGTCAGATCCCATTATTATTTCAAATAGAAGAATTCCAAGAGTTGACGGTGGGTGCTTCCTACTAGCTTATTTCAATCTTATCGTCCACTAGTGTGTCAGTGGTACTGATAAGGACTTAAAATGCAAAAATTCAGGGCTCTATTTCCCATCGTTGACTGATCGCAACTAACTCATTATTTAGCTCTGAGCTGAAACAAATAAACCGATACACTCTAGCTTACCAGCTCAACATTAAGAAAGCCTATGCTACAGAACCCTTTGCACAGCTTTGCAAGGAAATTCTAAAACAAACAAGCTTTCCAGCGTTCCATTGAAACCAAAATTGTGTATTTACCATAGCAAGAGCACCCTCTTCTCTTTCGATACACGTTTGTTATGTATTTGTTTCCACTTTTGCTGGTATAATCGTAGACAAACTGCGTTAAATAAGACTACTTACTTACGTCTTCTTGTGTCTGTCTGTTCTTTTTTCATTTATAAAGAGGGTTAATATACTCGATTAAACCTCATCTAAAGATGAGGTGTTCTGCGCCATCTGGTGGTACTATTCTTGGTTCTCTAACAGATCATAACTCAGTCTGTTTTTGTGACAAGCAGTTACAGGTCATTTAAGGTCATGAATAATAATCTATTTGTTTTTATTGGCTAGTTCTGAATAAAGTAAAAATGTGTGCACCCTCTTGTAATATCCTGGCTTGAAAATATCCATAAAGTTAATGCCCAACACAACAGAAGGATCAAATGGCCTGATAGATAGAAATAAATACAAATTGGTAAATGTTACGTTAATAATGAGATAGTACGATACTTACAGAATAAAAATGCAATTTATTTTACTGAAAACTAAACTGTAAGCGCCGCCGTGGTACAGCGGTGTGTTTGTGAACTAACAACGCTTGAAACAAGATTTTCGATACCCGTTGTGGGCAGAGCACAAATAGCCCTTTGTGCATCTTTGCGCTTAACTACAATCAAACACACAAACAGTCAAACTAAATTATAAAAATGAATGAATTAGTAAAGCAAACCAAACAGGAAGCAATGAAAAGGTATGAGGTTTGAAAAAATGTAAATTAAACTACAAAAGAAGAAAGTAGACTTCATTTAAATCGACGAATAATACGTTAAGATTCACACACAAGGGGGGAGGAAGGAAAATTTCAAGTTGGGTCAGTGAAACCAAAAATCAAGACTCGGCCCAGAAAGCGTTTCGGCTCTCATAGTTTAAATGAACCACTGTGAGGCTGATCCTAATAAAGATAACTCCCTCACCCCACTTAACTTTTGGGCATGCAATCTCAAGAAGTTAAATGAAGACCACCAGTAATACAACAGAGAAGATCTAAGGTAGTCACAACTACGATGGTGGTGGTGGTTGGTATTCGCAGAAAACTTGATGTTTGAATGCGATCATACACTGGATTTCTTAATATCCAACTCAAGTTCAGAAAATAGAAATTATATCACCTGTTACTAAGAAATATAGCATGGTAAAGTGTATGGTATAAACATACCTACCAACTTGTTAAGCCTAGCTCAGCAGAGTTTCTAATTGCTTCTTAAATAATTTTAGAAGCACGAAAGCCAGTATTTTTTTTTCACCTGTTAATTTCTGTAATTGAAAATAATGCCATTCAAGTGGTGTGGGCTAAAACAGAGAACATGAAACTGTAACTGACACCAATATATAAATAAAGAAATGTCATATGGTACACTTTGTTTGTTTTGGAATTTCGCACAAAGCTACTCGAGGGCTATCTGTACTAGCCGTCCCTAATTTAGCAGTGTAAGACTAGAGGGAAGGCAGCTAGTCATCACCACCCACCGCCAACTCTTGGGCTACTCTTTTACCAACGAAAAGTGGGATTGATTGTCACATTATAACGTCCCCACGGCTGGAAGGGCGCAGATATAGTACACAGATGGATAATACGAAATACTTCAGAACATATCAAATATGTATATGTGTGACAAAGGCGATATTTTGTGTCACAAATATTTTTTAAAAATCAAAGTGGATAACATTTATTTATACTTTAATCAATTCAAAACATTCACCTGTACTGAGTCTTCACCGCACGTCCATCGTTCATTATAATAATTCTAATAGCCACGAGTACTTACTGTTGTCCAAGACATCATATTTTCTGTTGTCAGAAAAAACAAGGTCGTTCTCAGACAACAGCTCTTGACAAAGGTCTCACAGATCGTCCACTGTACGTAGACGTCGGCTTTCAAGGCCACATTCAAGTAAACCAAAGGCACAAAAGTCCACTGGAGTTGCATCAGGAGAGTTGACAAACTTGTGATGAAACATAACTATTGCGATTCTTGTTTAGTTGTTTTTTTTTGGCATGTTTCTCACGGAAATAACTGATAACTTCAAACCATGACTAGAAGATAGAGTTCTCGTGTTCGGATCTTTGTTTATTGAATCGTAACGGATTTCTTTTTTTTTTTTCAAAAAATCCTTCACATCACGGATTGAAACATTGCTCCAAGTTGGATTGGAATGTATGGTTTGAATTTTGCGCAAAGCTACACGAGGGCTGTCTCCTCTAGCCGTACCTCCTAATTTCGCAGTATAAGACTAAAGGGAAGGCAGCTAGTCATCACCACCAACCGCCAACTTTTGGGCTTCTCTTTTCACCAACGAATAGTGGGATTGATTGTAACGTTATGACGTACCCATGGCTGAAAACGCGAGCATGTTTTGGTGCGACTCTTAAATTACGAGTCGAGTTCCTTAACCACCTGGCCATGCCGGGCCGAGGGTTGGAACGTAGTTAGGAAGTCCTAAACGTTCTGTTATACGAGTTTCTCCACCTTCATGTATAACAACTAAAAGATACTCTTTTTACGAAATGTCATTTCTTTAACATTATCGCAGTAAAGTTATTCTTCTTTGTTCAATGGGTGTTAAAAGTATCGCCTGCAGCGCCACATCACGTCAATCCATTACGTATGCAGATTTCTTACGTAAAGTGCAGGTAAAGCATAGATTTGTTTTCAAAAGTGTTTTGTCAATTTAAGAAGCCATTTTTCTGGTAGCAAGTAACAGTCATGTGACAAATAACAGTAATGTAGTCATGTAGCAAGTAACAGTCATTTGGTCAGTTTTGATTCCACGTCACCGTTAATTTTTTTTTTTTTAATTTCCCGCCCAAACCTACGATATCTACGAAGAAAGACATACACTGCAACCAGGCCACAGCAGAGCTTGTAAGATAAGCCTGTTTATCGTAATAAATAAATATAATTCGTCTTGTTTTTATCGTGATGCTAGAAATATATATATATATATGTTAATACCATAGTTATTACACAGAAAATTATACACATTGTGTTGAGGAATTTGTTCATCTGTTTCTTTACAGTCGCCTCCGTTCACGAGCATTCGACACGTGACTTTTGCATGGTAAAAAAACAAGGAAGCATGACAAAGAAATTACAATAAAATAATTTAAACAGAAAATATCTGATAATCGAAGAATAGAAGTATGTTTGAAATAATATCAGTCCCCCTTTAAATATAGTCGGTGTTCCTTTGACCTTAAATTATGTTTGTAAAGGAGTTAAAATGAGATCGTTGTACTTCTCTCTCTCTTTGTCTAATATTTTTTTATTTCGATGACGAATTTGTTCTTTTAACTTTGCGCAAAGCTACCCAAAGACCATCTGCACTTGCCGTTCTTAATTTATAAGTGATAGTCAAAAGGGAGGACAGTTATTTAGCACTATCAACCGCAAACTCTTGAGTCACTCTGATCAAAAAGTTAAATTGACCGTAACATTATAAACCCCTCGCCACTAAAAAGGCAAGCATGTTCAATGAAGAGATTCGAACCTGCAACCCGCAGATCGAGCGCCCTAATGGCCAAGACGTCCAATAAAAATATTATATATATACAATTTGTGTAAAATTAAATTCCCAGATATATCTGTAGTTTTTTTTTTCATTAATCTCTCGAAAGTTTATTAATAATATTTGTTCTTAATCACCACTAGAAGTTAAATTTGTTTCTCAAGAAGCTTCTCTGGTATTATTCTTCAATATACAGCAAACACTGTGTGTTGTTTAAAACAAAATAGAAAACGAATGTGAAACTGGTTAACACGTTATAGTAGTTTTGGTTTTCTTGTTGTTTAGTAGCCTACTGGGAAGGATCTTAGTTCAAATTAAAGTGGCAGAAAAGCGAGATATTATTAACGAAAGAGAGAGAGCAGCCATGAATCCACTTGGAAAGATAAACAAGGTCGTGCCCTTTGACCTAAGCAGCCCGATTCAGTTTGGCTCAGTAAACACGAAGGAACAGTTGATGACGTGGGAGCTCTAAGGAAAAAAGGCGCGAGATATTTGAAGGAATATTTCCTTAAAGGTTAAAATTTTGTACTTTATATAACTGTAGCTGGTTATTTTTGTTGTACTGGTAACAAAACCCTGTATGTCATTTTGAATATCCCGAGGAACCTGATCTTCTCCATTGGTCATCGTTTTAAAGCTCTTCAAAGCTACAGTAAACCGTCAAACACACTTTTAATAACCCCATACGATCCAAAGTGCTTTAATTTTTTTTATAGCAAAGCCACAGTGGGCTATCCGCTGAGCCAACCGATGGGAATCGAACCCCTAATTTTAGCGTTGTAAATCCGGAGACATACTGCTGTACTAGCGGTGGGCAAGTGCTTTAATACTAAACGTAAAGCTAAACTTTTTCTTCAATCATTTATTTAACGTGATCCCGTAGTTTGCAGCCACTCAGTTGGAAGCTGGTATATATCAGATAAATCTGTACCCGTTATTCAAACCGTACAGCGGTATGTCACCGGACTTACAACGCTAAAATTACGGGTTCGATTCCCATCGGTTGGCTCAGCGGATAGCCCACTGTGGCTTTGCTATACGAAAAACACACAAACCGTACAGTTTGAGAACTATTTATACGACGAAACATTTTTATAGATATATAATTGTTTGTTTGGAATCAAACACAAAGCTACCCAATGGGCTATCTGTGCTTTGACTACTACGGGTATCGAAACTCGTTTTATAGCGGTGTGAGGCCGCAGACATGCATCTGTGCCAGTGTGGGACTATATATATATTTGAATGAAAGTGTTTGTTGTTTTCCCAATGAAAACTAGAGAAATAAGCAACTTGCTTACCTTTGATTTTAGCGTTGTCCCTCCATAAACATACCCTTTCCAACCGTGTGGGGGCGCCTACAAATAACTCCTACTGATTTTCACTATAAGTTTTTTAATGAGTGCTACATCACTCTAATAAATTCAGCGCTACGTTTACTTAGGAAATGTAATTCTAGCGATTCCAAACGAAACAACGTTTCTATTTTGTTTAGCCTACGTTCTAAGTGTGAAGTAAAAACAAAGTAAAATTATTTCAAAATTTAAATACAATACACTAAACCTGACTAGTATACAAAAAAATAAAAAAACAACCCATAGTTGGCTTAGAATTGGATTACTGTATAGAATTTCTAATAAAATTATTTTTGAGGATTCAGAGAGTTTTCAAATGTAAAGATTTATTCCTGTAAGCTTCCAATGACTCAACGGTACATCTGAAAGCTTATAACGCTTTCACGCGGAGGTTTGATGCCCGTGGTGGTCAGGAACAGATATCTATTATGTAGATACGTGCCTAAGTACAAACCAGCCAGCTGTGTTTTCCAATACAGTAAAAGGGAATTTAATGTGATAATTTTGTAATACATTCATGAGTGTGTAGTAAAATCGTGCCGCATTTTGTAATTAATTTATATATTAATTATATACTAAACTGTACCGATAAGATATACTTCAGCATTCTAATTAAACTTAGTTCAACAAAGTTTCGTCTGTTATTTCATAATCCAAAGATGTAAACACGAAAAAAAATAAAAAATATAAACCCGTCTTCTTTTTCTTTACGTATATTGTTGGCCTACACCATATAGAAATTCGCGGCGGTTTCACAGAAACCAAACATCACGCACGAGAACCTAAGAACATTACAAAACCACTTAACGTTAAACTTCACGTCGATTAGTAAGGAAAAATGGTTCGTATCTTACTAATTTTCCATTTTTTGAAGTTAATGTATCAATAAATCGGTCTTATTTCTTTTTGCTGTTTTTATTTTTCGTAATCAGGTGTTTAACTAACAACAAACTCTTGTGCATTCTTAACGTTTTGTAGATATTATTTTACGTATTTTTGTATCGCTTGTTGTTGGGCACAAAGCTACATGATGGACTGTCTGAATCTCCCCCAAATCGGTATCGAAGCGGGATTTTTAGAGTTGTAAATTCACAGATATACTACTATGTCACTGGAAAAGTGTTGTTTTTTATTATTATTTTCAACTATTCAAAAAAATGTTTAAAAGTGTTCGTTTATAGTGGTTTCTTTATCAACTGTTCACAGATGTTTTATTTTCTCTCACATTCTTTCCTTGAGTTATGCATTATGGGAAACTGTGTGACGAGTACGAGTGTTTTCTTGCAGCAAAGCAGTTAAATGGCCCAGAATATGAATTACAGGGAGCTGAGTTTATCATAAAAACCACTTTTATTAGAAGTTGTTGTTTTGAATTAAGCACAAAGCTACACAATGGGCTATCTGTGCTCTGCCCACCACGGGTATCGAAACCCGGATTTTAGCGTGTAAGTCCGCAGACATACCGCTGAGACACTGGGGGGCCTTTTATTAGAAAAAATCGTTTGCACAAATTTTAATGAATGTACTTCAAATACTGCTGAGGCCTGGCATGGCCAGGTGGTTAAGGCATTCGACTCGTAATCGAGGGTCGCGGGTTCGAATCCCTGTCCCACCAAACATGCTCATCCTTTCAACCGTGGGAGCGTTGTAATGTCACGGTCAATCTCACTATTCTTTGATAATAGAGTAGCCAAAGAGTTGACGGTGGGCGGTGATGACTAGCTGCCTTCCCTCTAGTCTTACACTGCTAAATTAGGGACGGCTAGTGCAGATAGCTCTCGTGTAGCTTTGCGCGAAATTCAAAACAATCAAAGCAAAATCCGATATGGCTGAAGATTTTAAAGTTCACTCTAACTTAACTTTCCGAACATAGGGTGTTCCTGACTTCGCGTATTCAGATATTAAGATATAAACAAGATAAAGTTGCAAGAACGTAAAATTATTTTACACGTGAATTATGTGAGCCAGTACTTCTTACTGACACTTATTTTATATTATTTTTTTTTATAGAACAAATGTGCGTAATGAAATCGAGGCGGTTACATCGATTTACGGTGACACCTGTCGGAATATTTTACACTTAAGCTATAAATAATAGGAAAACGCAAATTTGAAATGTTTATGAACTTGCTGTAAATACTCGGTATCATTCATTTCGTTCTCTGAGATTACATGTTGTTACTGTAATCTGTCGAATATGGCAAGAGAAAGTAAAACATTTATCAGTTTTTAGCTTAACTGTAAACATCGGGGGTTGTTTTGCTTTTAATTCTGTAAAAAGCCATTGGAGTGCTGTAAGTTGTTTCTATTTTAGCAGTGATAGGCTAGAGGAAAGATAGTTAGTTTGTTAAGATCGTCAGCTTCTAATTATTTGGCTACCTCTTTTAGTGACGTATCAATAGAGGGATTTACTGTTACTTTATAACGGCCCCACTGTTGGAAAAGCATAAATATTCGGTGTCTGAACTACAGAGAAGGCAGTGTTATAGTTGTAATGTAGAGAAGGGAGTGTTATAGTTGTAGTGTAGAGAAGGGAGTGTTATAGTTATAATGTAGAGAAGGGAGTGTTATAGTTGTAGTGTAGAGAAGGGAGTGTTATAGTTGTAATGTAGAGAAGGGCGTTATAGTTGTCCTGTAGAGAGGGAGTGTTTCGTTGTCCTGTCGGAGCGTTCTAGTTGTCCTGTCGCGCCGGGCGTGTTCTCGTTGTCCTGTACGAGGGCGTGTTATAGTTGTGGTCGCGCCGGGCGTGTTTATCGTTGTCCTGTCCGGGGCGTGTTCTCGTTGTAGTGTCGCCGGGGTGTTATCGCTGTCCTGTCGCGCCGGGCGTGTTTCGTTGTCTGTCGCGAGGGCGCGTTCTCGTTGTCCGTCGACCGGGAGTGTTATAGTTGTAATGTAGAGAAGGGAGTGTTATAGTTCTAATGTAGAGAAGGGAGTGTTATAGTTCTAATGTAGAGAAGGGAGTGTTATAGTTCTAATGTAGAGAAGGGAGTGTTATAGTTGTAATGTAGAGAAGGGAGTGTTATAGTTGTAGTGTAGGAAGGGGTGTTCTCGTTGTTGTAGAGGGGGTGTTATAGTTGTAGTGTAGAAAAGGGAGTGTTATAGTTGTAATGTCGAGAAGGGAGTGTTATAGTTGTAATGTAGAGAAGGGAGTGTTATAGTTCTAATGTAGAGAAGGGAGTGTTATAGTTGTGATGTAGAGAAGGGAGTGTTATAGTTGTGATGTAGAGAAGGGAGTGTTATAGTTGTAATGTTTTAGTTTCTTTCACAGAACATCTGACATTAAATGTGTTATGTGTTGAGATACCTCTTTAAGTGTATTTTATTCCTTCTTTCATTCATATATATATATATTTGTACATATATTAAAATTAAACAAAATACGCTGCATTTATTACATTTGCAACAATATAGTAACTATAATACGCTTGCTAGGCTAAATTTTAGCTTCAATTTAACATGTCACTAGTTAAGACTATTGCACTTAACTTCATAGAGATTATACAATGCATTGGAAGGTGCGACATCGCGGTCCTTCACATACATTGAATTAATTTCAGAGAAATCAAATAAATACATTTATATCCATACTTAGGTATATTCACAAAGATATATATATGCATACACACACATATATACATAGATACATATACACACAATTAATATGTTACAATTACTAAGTTTACTGAAGTAACAAAATTCATTTGTTAATCGACGGTTGTTTTCTGTATGGTTTTAATTTCTTTTTTGTTTCTAGTTAAGCACAATGCTACGCAATGGACTATCCGTGATCTTCCCACCACGGTTATCAAAACCTGGTTTCTGGTGTATAAGTCCGCACACAAACTATAGCGCCATTGGTGGGCTTCTTCTCAGAATAAGAAAGTGTGATCTAACATAAATTGGTGCTAAATGTTCTAAGTTTAAGACATTAGTTCTTTGCCTATTTGCGGTTTGTTGGTTGTTTGATTACCCCAACCATCACTTTCTAGGTGACCACAGATAAGGTAAAAATACTAACGATTAAGAATATTCTAGAATGTAGCGTTGAATTAAAAGTTATTTCTAAGAATGCTCGAAATTATAAAATATAATAAAATTAAATTTGGATATAAAGTTTAGGTCGCCAAATTCATTCATTTAACAAACTTGTTAGACTGTAGAGAACAACAAAATATACAATGGAACAAACTGTCAGATGTATTGATATTGGAGAAACTTGTTTCGACACCTTCGTTTGTCTCCTTCACTCTCACATTACCTGAAAACGCCATGATTTTTGTGTTTCTTTTTATGCAAGTGTACAAAATAAACACCAGAGGGAGAAGCTCGAGTGTGGGTTTAATTGGAACATCGCTCGAGTCTTTTAGTCGCACCCATGAAAAACATCTTGGATGTAATATTTATTACACGTCGATTTTAGTGGTTTGTCTACAGCGAATAAAATGTATTATCTCGCAGAAAATTAGTCAATTTAAACCTCGTAAATGCTACGTTTTCATTATGTTGAATCAACTAAAATATATGAAGATAAAAGTAACCAACGATTCGAGACTGTTTACGAAAGTACTCAGCCATCCTGAAGTAGCCAACCCTTTGGCAGTACTGCGCATGCGTACAACGTAAACGAAACAAAATTCTATCCTTTGGTTATATCTTTCGGTAAAGCAGGCGTATTAAGCAAGACTTTTGGATGTGATTACTGGTTATCATAGCAATTTAGCACTGTTCATTTCTTTAAGTGGAGGTAATTTAGCTTACGTGCTTCTCTCGATTCAAGTATTGTTTGTTGCTTATAGTAGCTGTAATTTTGGTCTCTCATGTTCTGTTAGTACCGACACTATATTATTTTCAGGCTCGTGGTAGTGTTAACGCTGAATTTGACGTTTGATTCACGTAATAAACAGTAGTCCAAACATAATTTCTCCTTGCACCAGGGAGTTTTGTGTTTTTTTGGTATAACCAAAAAGCTCGAGCGATATTACGAGTCGGCTGGCTGTACACTTTTTAGGAGAAAAATGTCGTTATTTTTAATGCATTTCATTAGAAAATCATATAGTTACGACACAATCAGAAAGCAAGGTGTTGCTACCGGGCAAAAACTGTCTAAAGAAATAGTTCACACACTAGGCAAGGTGGGTTAAGGCGTTTGACTCCTAATCTGAGGGTCGCAGGTTCGAATCCCCGTCGCACCAAACATACTCACCCTTACAGCCGTGGGGGCGTTATAAAGTTACAGTCAATCCCACTATTCGTTGGTAAAAGAGTAGCCCAAGAGTTGGCGGTGGGTGGTGATTGCTACCTGCCTTCTCTCTAGTCTTACACTGCTAAATTAGAGACGCCAAGCGCAGATAGCCCACGTAGTAGCTTTGTGCGAGATTCAAAAAACAAACAAACAAAAAAAGTTGACACATTTTATTAAAGACGTCCCTGGTACCATTTTGATTTTGATCGCAACTAAATTTTTTTTTTCTTTCTGTTATAATCGTCTTACGTTTGTAACTACACTTTAAAAAGCTGTTTTAATATGTATAGTTTTCACTATTTAGGCGTTCTTAACATTGTAACTCTGTTATAAATAAGGTTATACTTTTAAATCAAACTTTAGATCTTACGATATATTTGTTTATTTGTTTTTCCTGTTAAGCCGTTAGGTGTCTCATCTATCAACTAGTGCCGATAGTATTATAAAGGCTACATGTCTACCTTATAAAACTATAAAGTATGTTGCAGTTTATTGTAATTTCCCCTTGATGGCGTGTGAAGGAAGAAAAAGATATGAAAAAGTTTAATTTTTATACACTTATTAAAATGACAACGATGATGGACAATCACTTATCAACTTTTTTAAAAACTACAATCATATCCTGCGATTAAGTTACATCAACACTTGTGTAAATGATTGGTTTGTTGTGAATTTCGCGCAAGGCTACATCAGGGCTATCTGTGCTAGCCGTCCCTAATTTAGCAGTGTAAGGCTAGAAGGAAGGCAGCTAGTCATCACCACCCACCGCCAACTCTTGGGCTACTCTTTTACCAACGAATAATGGGATTGACCGTCACCTTATAATTTGCCCACGCGTGGAGGGCGAGCATGTTTGGAGCGACCGGGATTGGAACCCGCGATCCTCGGATTACGAGTCGAGAGCCTGAACCGTGCCCGATCCTGTGTGCAAATGAAGATTTGAAACTTGTAACTGTTCACCAAGCGTTTCGTCTCACGTTTTAAATCTTTACCTTCCGAAACACAAACAGAACTTATAACTGCCTGCTGTGGTTTGAGTTTGATTTAAGCTATTAACTCCAGGGAAGAAAAATGTTTTACTTCACCCAAGTTTTCTGTTTTTACAAATATTTAAGAATGATCTTATCAGTGATGTCGAGAAACCCACTTGTTGAGAACTTTTATATGCAAAAACGGCTCTTCTGGGCCCAGAAAACACTTCAAATAGAAGAGCGAACTAAAATAGAATAGTTCTATTTTATAACTATTCTATTTTAGTTCGCTCTTCTATTTGAAGTGTTTTCTGGGCCCAGAAGAGCCGTTTTTGCATATAAAAGAATGATCTTATATTTTTAATTGTTTCATTTTTGCTCTATTTTTCATAGAAATTCGATGTTTCTGAATCGATTGAAAAAAAAATCACTACACAGCGGTTTATATTATTTTAATTTTTGTCAGGGAAACTTGTTTAAGTCTGAGAGTTGAGAGGTCACTCTGGTTATCGTAACCTCCACCCCAGACGGGGTGGCCTTCACAGCTGGAGCCAGGTTTTCGAGGACGTGCTGACACATGACGTCATTATAGGGTGTCGACAAGTAATGTATCGCTCGCTTTTCCACCTTTCAAGAAGGTTGTTCACAATATGATAGTGAGCTAAGTGGAGTTAAAAAGATAAACACACTTTCAGAGCTCAAAGATCTTGCAGAATGACGAATATTTGAAAATGGACACTCGGACATTTTACAGGGAAGCACCCCAGAATGTTTTTGAGCTAACCTCCCAAATCAGTAGCGTAATCATAAAAATTATGTGTATTAGTAACCAGAATAAACAAAAGGTTGTTTCTTAAAGGAACAGAAATTTGGCGTGTTGTATTATTGAAAATCTACTTGAGCATTGTTACTTAATAGATGGTTGAAAACAAAACATTTTGTAACTGTCATTGTGCTATTTTATGTCCATTCCAGGGCACCAGTCGTTGTTATTGTCTGTTTGATTGTTTTAACGAAAATCCAGAACAATAGGGCAGCTAGCTACATTCTGCCGTCTGATCAAGCACAGGAGATTTGCATAGAAAGTCAGCAACCTTTCGATGACTCACTGGAACATTTTGCTATTGTTAAGAATTTAATCTTACTTGTAATACAAAATATATGTATAATATATAAAATAACTTCTACATTATGCCCAGCATGGCCAGGTGGGTTAAGGCGTTTGACTCGTAATTTGAGGGTCGCAGGTTCGAATCCCCGTTGCACCAAACATGCTCGTCCTTTCAGCCGTGGGGGCGTTATAAAGTTTCGGTCAATCCCACTATTCCTTGGTGAAAGAGTATCCCAAGAGTTGGCGGTGGGTGGTGATGACTAGCTGCCTTCCCTCTAGTCTTACACTGCTAAATTAGGGACGGCTAGCACAGATAGCCCTCGAGTAGCTTTGCTCGAAATTCAAGAACAAAACTTCTTTCATCAGAACTTCAATCGTTCTGAGACTTCATCTTGTAAAACTAGCTCTTAAGTTTGTACGTTTCGACGCACACTTTCAACTGTCGATTTTAATGGTAATGATAATGTGAAACAGTTTCAACGATTTTTTTTATTTGCACCATAAAGTAAATTTCAAAAATTATTTTGAAATTTAATGGTGAAACTTCCTGCTGTTTCCTTGTTTACTCTTGGAAAAGGTTCTATGGATAATACTTTCCGGATAAACGGACAATGTTTCAATACGCTTGTGATCCCCTGGAGAAGACTCTTCGTTTAGAAGTAATTTCTTCTAACTCAGATATCTAAATATTTCAAGGAGATTGGCCATCCAGATTGTTTAGGATGATTCTGATGCTAGTTGTTGAACCTAAAAGTGTCTACGAACCTATAAAACACTGATATCTGAGACCAGCCATAGTAATGTAAAATTAACTATCTCTATATAATCTTCATAACAAAAAACAACTGTCCTACCACTTAGTGCTTACTTAGTTAACACTTGTGTTCGTACCTACTACTTGGAAAAGTCTGTTCTCTGCACCACCTTATCTTGAAGTTCAGTGAACACGTCCTCAACTCGCCGGCAATTAGTAATAAGTGTTAACTAAGCCTAAACAAGCTGGCAAAGTGCTACGAAAGATAATGTCGAACTAGCAAGCGGTATCAACACGAGATAAGCTCGTGATAAAGAACGCGTGCTGGTTTTCATCACCTTTACGGTGGTGATAGGTTTAGAAAGACACGTATATAGAACTTCTGCCCCAATGACAAAAAAGTAAATTTAACCTTTAAACCTGAGTCGGTGATTAGTTTGAAATTTAATCTGTTTCTTCGATAATTATTTGTGACGTTTATAATTTATAGAAAATTAAGAAGGAATATTTTATGAGTCATTTCGTCAAGTCCCTTGGTAACACTTCTTACTTGAATTATATTATTCATTAAAAGTTGTTTTTAATTACATAAATCAATTCGACTTGACACGATTATCTAATAAAAAGCAAACATGTCATGTTTTGGTATTGCTGTAATTAATGAGTAAACTGAGGATGGCTGCTAAGTTATTTTAAAATCTCTTCTAACAAGACTGACAGGTTGAAGATATGAGGTTATGAAACTAAGTCAACCGTCAGATGGTACACGAGCACATTTCAGCTTTGAATCCTTCTGGTTCTTGGCTTTAATCTCTTCGGGAAAAAATATTAATACATTATGACAAAGAGAATTTGACATTGGATTGGGGATTTCATTCTAATGCTTCCAGTTTTCTTCACATAGAATTTTAAAGGTTTGAGGTACCTCCCACAATGATGTGTTTGATAACACAGAGTTCTCAGAAGTTTAAAGTACCATCCATAATAATATGTGTGATGATACAATGTTCTCAAAGGCTTATCTCCATGATAATATGTTTGATAACACAGAGTTCTCAGAAGTTTAAAGTACCATCCATAATAATATGTGTGATGATACAATGTTCTCAGAGGTTTAAATTATCTCCATGATAATATGTTTGATAACACAGAGTTCTCAGAAGTTTAAAGTACCATCCATAATAATATGTGTGATGATACAATGTTCTCAAAGGCTTATCTCCATGATAATATGTTTGATAACACAGAGTTCTCAGAAGTTTAAAGTACCATCCATAATAATATGTGTGATGATACAATGTTCTCAGAGGTTTAAAGTACCCTCCATAATAATATGTTTTTGTTTGTTTGTTTTTGAATTTCGCGCAAAGCTATTCGAGGATAATCTGCGCTAGCCGTCCCTAATTTTGCAGTGTAAGACTAGAAGGAAGGCAACTAGTCATCACCACCCACCGCCAACTCTTGGACTACTCTTTTACCAACGAATAGTGGGATTGACCGTAACATTATAACGCTCCCACGGCTGAAAGGGTGAGCATGTTTAACGCGACGGGGATGCGAACCCGCGACCCTGATTACGAGTCGCACGACTTAACGCGCTTGGCCATGCCGGGCCAATAATATGTTTAATCATACAGAGTTCTCAGAGGTTTAAACCACCCTCGATTATATTGTCTTTAATCATACAATGTTCTCAGAGGTTTAAAGTACCCTCCATAATAATATGTTTCATCATACAGAGTTCTCAGAGTTTTTCAAAGTACCCTCGATTATAATATATTTGATCGTAGGTTTAGAGTACCCTCCATAACAGTATTTTTACAAGAATGTGAATACCTAAGTAGATAATAAAATACTGGTCTAATCTCGACAGCATACTGATTTTGGTGGTTTATCAAACGAAATTCAACAACATCTTTAAATCAATCTTTTGGGAAAAAACAATAAAAACATGATAAAATGAGGCTGCTTGGAAATGTTGGATATTGTGACTTTGGTAAAACTAAGTAATAACTTAAAACATGTTACTGTTATTCCTATATATATAATATAACTTTGTTCTATCACAACACGTAAGCTTAGGATCAAGGTTTCCATTATATCGATGGATTATATCTACTATAATCAGAATTCAGAATTTTCTACGAGGATTTAGTGAGTTTTGTCTCAGTACAGATGATCAGGCACATTGAACACAGCCAGACTGAGGGTTGCAAAGAAACTAAAATTCCCTGATAGACTGGTGATAATCAGCTTTAGCCATATTAGACCAGCAGTGACGTTTTTACGCCACTTTTGACTGGTGCCTCCCCCTCAATCAGCTGCCTGCTATTATTAACCTACAGGTTAGTCGAGAATCAAATGGTCAATCAATAGGAAAAGCGCCGGAAAGGAATCAACTCTTCAGACCTTGTTCTGTCTTTGCTACCACAGTTTTACCCAAATGACCAACAGGACCGTTAATACAACATACACAAAGCTTCTCACGCCAAAACTCATGAAAGTAATAGAACAAATAAGTGGTGGAAAAAAAGAATGGAAACTATTTGTTGTTCTTGTTTGAACGAATTTTGCTCACGCATCTTATTTCATTGATGGCTTACCTTGAAATGCTAGTGACTGGCGAGAGGAAGAACTGGTAGAGTCATCATAACGACTGCAGAACTTGACCAGCAAACAAGTGTAAATAAAGTAGAGAAATAGAGTAACAGTTTTCACATTGAAGTTTATTTTATGTTTGTTTTAATTTCGCGCAAAGTTACACGAGGGTCTGTTTTCTTTTGAATTTCGGGCATACCTAAACGAGGGCTATTTGCGCGAGCCGTCCCTAATTTAACAGTGTAAAACTAGAGGGAGGAAGCTAGTTATCAGCACCCACCGCCAACTCTTGGGCTACACTTTTACCAACGAAAAGTGGGACTGACCACGTCATTATAACACCCCATGGCTGAAACGACGGGCATGTTTGAGGATGGGGATTCGAACCCGGGGACCTTCAGTTACGAGTAGAGTGTCCTAATTACCTGGCCAAGCCAGGCCTCATGTTAAAACATGTGTAAAGTTTTTCATGTCAATCATCAAGTTAGCTAAGCCTTCGCGCCCTGCATGGTCAGGTGGATTAAGGCATTCGACTCGTAATCCGAGGTTTGCTGGTTCGAATCCCCGTCGCACCAAACATGCTCGTTCCTTCAGCCATGGAGGCGTTATAATGTGACGGTCAATTCCAAGAGTTGGTGGTGGGTGGTGATGACTAGCTACCTTCCCTCTAGTCTAACACTACTAAATTAGCGACGGCTAGCGCAGATACCCCTCATGTAGCTTTGAGCGAAATTCAGAAAAGAAAGAAAGAAAAAAGCTAAGCCTCAACATGCTGTAGGTTAAACTTATATATGAGCTCAACGGATAAGAAAGTTACTCGCGCTGAACCAAAGTACTTGATAAGAAACAGAAGGGTGTAAACCCCTTCAAACAAAGGCAAAAACAGGGCAATCATAATTAGTTAAAGCATCTAATAATAGGTTCTTTATAGAAAACTAAAGCCTGGAAATGTTTACAGTTTATTTTAATTTTAAAACTAGCAGTATGGAGAGTATGGTCGAAGTTATGATACCACACAGGTAAACACTCACTGCTAACAATAGTCCAATGGTGAGATTTGACTGTCACTCATATCGACTTCCCCAAAGTACGGAACGCGACATTTTTTTTTTACTTTTGCTGTGATGGGATGCGAACCGCGGACCCTCTGATCTATAGTTCAGCACACTATCCATTAAGCCTCGCCTGAAATTCAAATATCTTCCTGTAACAGCAGTAATTATTGGATTAAATATTCTAATGACTTTAACAATAAGTTGTTTTATACATCCACAAAGATGGCACTGTTTAAGGCTTTATTCGAAGACTTACTTTTGCTAGGTAACGGTCTCACGTCACGTGAATGCTTATTAGATACATTGAATACTTTCGTGGTGGAAACACACAATTAGGTTATCAGAAGGACCTTTCTGTTTGTTTGTTCTTCTTGAGAAAATGCGTGGAAATTCCAGTATCCGAAGTTGAAGATGTGAAAAAAAAATTTCAAACAACATAAATGAAACGACTGTTACAAATTAAATTTACATTGTATGCTTCTTGTATGTTTTAGTTGGGCATTTTGAAGGTCGGTTAACCATTGATTCTGTCTGCTAGACGTCTTACGTCTTAGCGGGTAACTTTTTCATTCATAATAAAGCAGTTTCCTTCGCAGCAGTGACGAAGCTAAATAAGTAGTAGTAAAAAAAAAGTTACTTGTTAGAAGGGGTTACATTTAAGTAATAAAAAAATATCTAACGTACAAAATGTTACCTGCCTGACAGTAAACAATGTTAAAATATGTGAGAGTTGTAAGGCCAACATTCCTGAAGGAGCAAAAGCACTTTCGTGAAATATTAATATCACCTTACTAATACACAGGAAATACCTAACTCGTAAAATAAGATGGTAACATATATGGAAATTGGAAGGTTGCCTGCCTTGTAATAAAAAGGTTAAATACCTCATAGCTACACAAAATATGTTACTTTAGCACTAACCTAAACGAAAACTATCAATGCTGTGTGTCCTGAGGGGAATCGATCCCTGAATTTGAGTGTTGTAAGTCTCTGTAAACTTACCAATGACTTATCAGGGACTAAAGAAATTTACTTTAAGGGATGGGAGGGGGACAGGCATGGGCGGGTGGGTTAAGGCGTGCGACTCGTAATCTGAATGTCGCGGGTTCGCATCCCCGTCGCGCCAAACATGCTCACCCTTTCAGCCGTGGGTGCGTTATAAATGTTACGGTCAATCCCACTATTTGTTGGTAAAAGAGTAGTCCAAGAGTTGACGGTGGGTGGTGATGACTAGCTGCCTTCCCTCTAGTCTTACACTGCTAAATTAGGGACGGCTAGCACAGATAGCCCTCGAGTAGCTTTGTGTAAAATTCAAAAACAAAACAAACAAACAAAATTTAGGGGTTTATATATCTAACTGTTAGTTGAATATTGAATCAGATATAACAGTGACAACAGGTTTGTTATATCTAACTGTTATTTGTATTGTTTAATTTTTAATTTTAATTGTTACTTGAGCCCCATACTGTTTGATTTAAGAAACGTTATTTCTAATTATTACTTAAACCCTCTACTGTTTAATTTAAGAAACGTTATTTCTAATTATTACCAGAACTCTATACTGTTTAAGTTAAGAAAACGTTATTTCTTGTTGTTACTTAAACCCTATACTCTATATTTTAAGCAACGTTATTTCTAATTGTTACCAGAACTCTATACTGTTTGAGTTAAGACAATGTTATTTCTAGTTGTTATCAGAACTCTATACTGTTTGAGTTAAGACAATGTTATTTCTAGTTGTTACTTGAACCCTATACTTTATATTTTAAGAAATGTTATTTCTAATTATTACCAGAACTCTATACTGTTTAAGTTAAGAAAACAACAGCAACATTATTTCTAATTGTTGCTTGAGTCATATAATATTTCTCTTACGGTTAACTGTTACTTCACAATAAGTATTAATACATACAATATTTTATGACACCCCATAAGACGAAAAAAATGTCTGTTCGAATTTGATGGCATTAAACGCATTCTTAGTTTGAGAATCATATTTTTAACGTAGCAATAATTCTGAACAAAGGTCTCTTTAATTGCTTAATTGGTGTCTATATAACAAGAGCTTAACTGAGTGATGTACAGGTTTGAAATCGTAAAATGTTTTTTACTGGTTTACTTTTTTTTATGAGTTGTCTTATCATAGAAGCAGCTCGTCCAGTGTTCAAAATAGCTTTAATAATATTCGAACAACATTTAAAACAATACCTAATGTTTTGGCTTAATCAAAGTGGAAGACACATGTTTAATACACTCGCTTGTCTTTTATAACAATAAACAAAGCACATTGTATAATTTGTAACACAAATGTATTTGTATTAATAATTCTATATTTCAAATTATATCGTTTTACGTAAACGGTTTAACTAAAATGGAGAAAGCTTAGTTTGTTAAAATAATAATTTGACTTTTTAAAATAATATCTGCATATATATATATATATGTCTCCAAAGCATTTTGAATAAAATGATAAGTATATATATTTTGAGAGATATGTTTTATAGTTAAAAGCAAGATTCTTTACTGTTAATTTTGCTTAATTACGTAGATTACAAGCATTTCAAACAAAATACGTAATAACGCGTGATAATTGTTTTAAAAGCGTTCGTTTGTGTAATATGAATTTTAAATTACTAGTTAACTGCACGTGTCTAAAATAGTAATTTCATACCATTTAAAGTTAAATGATATTTTGTGTTATTGATATGTTAAAATATTTGCATCAACGTCTTAGCTTCTAACTTACCTCATAAATTCCTTCTTACGACCTCGATTACAGTTTTGTCAAGCTGCAGATAAAATATTCTCGGACATTCACGCCAGTAACGAGATTTTCATAAAACTGAAACTTAGCTTCAGTGCCCCATGTTTGATACACGTGATTCCTTAAAAGTCTAGTACAATTAAATGTTTTCTGCCGCCCTGGAGGGTTAGGCTTAGCTATAAGAGCAGGACCCTTATCCGTAAGCCCAACGGCAGAGAGACGGTGATCCAACTGTCACGTGATTGTCTACTACCAACCGGAGAACTCTGATGTCCGCGGGGCTCGTGGACACGCAGTGGGCAAGATGAATGGGGAGGCACCAATAGTCTATAGTTCCACCAATACAGTGTGACAAGAATTCTTCCCTTTGTCATGATGACAAGGAGTATATCTGGCCAAGTGTTTTTTTTGTTTTCATTTCTTCTGTTTAGGTAGCTTCAACATTTCAAGACGAAAATGGCTGAACGATTACACTTTTTTTCTTCTTGTGTTGATAAATATTACAAATAACGTTTTAATAATTTCTTCAAGAATGTTAATTTTTCAACGTGTTAATCTTTACGTTGTAAAGTTAAAACTTTCAGTTCCACGTCTCAAATTGTTACTATGTGGAAGTTATCAACAAATTATTGCAAACACGAACTTGGAGGAGCGAGTGCCTTATTTATGAATAACATTAGCAGGAAAATCTCGCAAAGCTATGACGTATTTAAATGAATAAAACTTGATAAATAAACGACACTTTGCATTTGTGTGAATTTCGCGCAAAGCTACACGAGAGTTCTCTGCGCTAGCCGTCTATAATTTTGCATTGTAAGACTAGAGGGAAGGTAGCTAGTCATCACCACCCACCGCCAACTCTTGGACAACTCTTTTACCAACGAATAGTGGGATTGACCATACTTTATAACGCCCCCACGCCCAAACGGGCGAGCATGTTTGGTGTGACGTGGATTCGAACCCGCGACCCTCAGATTACGAGTCGAGTGCCTAAATGACGTGACCATGCCGGATCGGCCGGCGTTTAGTAAATATGTTAAGTAGCCGATGAAGAGACCCTAAAATTTGGACATAGACGTCTCTAACTGAGAGAGAAGGTGACGGTCAATGCTATTATTTGTTGGTGAAAGAATATTCCAAGATCCCAAGTGTTGGCGATGGTTACTAACTGTTCTCTAATCTATCACTGATAAATTCTGGACGGCTAACGCACGTAATTCTCATGAAGCTTCGTGCAGAATTCAAAACCAATGAATATATATTTTTGTAAGAAACATCTTTCCTATTTGTATTTTTTATCGTGTCACTTTGTCAGCTAATTTTAATATTCAAAAATAAAAAAACAAATTTTAAAATCCTCGTCGTGTAATTATAACAACAGATGTAACGTCAACTGAAACTCTGCATATCCTTAATAAACAGGTATGGAATTAAAAAAATGCAAACAGCACTTATAACAAATGTGTTGTGTGACTTATTGTTTTAAAATATCCTCTGAAACTTACCACAGTTTTTGAAAATTTATTTACGTTCGGAAAAAAAATGATGACGCTGTTAACACATGTATTTGCTACCCCCCATTAAAGAAACCAACAGCAACTAGTAATGGAACTCAGTAACAAACAGGACAAATAGAACACATAACATGGCTGTATCTGATTTTTAGTGTTCACTTCATCTGTGGATAATATGTACTCCGTGATGGAACACACAACTTAGTTGGATCCAATACGAATTGATCCGATAATCGATAATATGCATTTCATGTTATAACACATATTCTAGTTGTATCCGATACGAACTGGACAGTTGGTGGATAATATGAATTTCGTGGTGGAACACAAAACGTGGTTGGATCCAGTTATAACTGTCCACTTTAATGATGTTTGTTTGGTTTTGAATTTCGCGCAAAGCTACTCGAGGGCTATCTGCGCTATCCATCCCTAATTTAGCAGTGCAAGACTAGAGGGAAGGCAGCTAGTCTTCACTACCCTCCGCCAACTCTTGAGCTACTCTTTTACTAACGAATAGTGGAACTGATTGTAACTTTATAACGCCCCCACGGCTGAAAGGGCGAGCATGTTTGGCGCGACCGGGATGCGAACCCGCTACTATCGAACTGTAATATGTAACAAAATCATTGTAAAAATCATTTGATTCTACATCAGGACCAGTGTCGAATCTGCTCTATGAGAAATACATGATGGTTATAAATCCTTCTCGAACTGCAAATACGGAATTTGTTCCTTTATTTTCGCTGTGTGTTTTTCAAGTTTTTCAGAACGCAAAAACTATTGATCACTTATAAGTAGATAATGCAGGTCATTAGAACATATCGATTAACTGGCATTTATGACAATAATGAAGTCTCCCAGTAAGTCAACAGTAAGTTTATGGATTTACAAGACAACTACAGCTGATACCAACGAAATTTCGGCGGTGGCTTCATGGACTTTATAACGTGCACATCAGTTGACACTAATGAAATTTCCAAATGAGTAAGCGGTAAGTTTACGGACTTGCAACGCACCCAGTGAGGTCTCCCAATTATTAAGTGGTACGTTTACAAAAAATAGCTGACACCAATGAAATTTTAGAGTGAATCGACGGCAATTTTACGGGCTTACGATGCTAAAATCCGAGGTTTAATTCTCCATGGTGGGCAAAGTGAAGACAGATCATTGTTACCTTTGCACTAAAATAGAAAAACAAACAAACGTTAATTATTAATCCCACTAAAAGTTATGTCATCTATGGATCAAGAATCGTCCCCTTTTATTTAATTCGTAATCTGGTGAGGCCCTGCATGGCCAAGTGGTTAGGGAACTCGACTCGCAATCCGAGGGTCGCGTTTCGAATCCCCATGGCACCAAACATCCTCACCCATTCAGCCTTTGAGGCTTTATGATATAACGGTTAATCCTACTATTAGATGGTGAAACAGTAGCTCAAGAGTAGGCAGTAGGTGGTGATGACTAGCCGCCTTCCCTCTAGTCTTACCTGGCTAAATTAGGGACAGCTAGTGCAGACAACCCTCCTGTAGCTTTGCACGAAATTCAAGAAACAAACAAACAAAAATATATAACCTGGTTTAGACTAATCTAGCAAATTATCAATACAGTGAGTCTTGCAGTGTAAGGTAACTTTTGAAGCTCCTGCTAAAAACATGCTTCGTTTAGTCATGTTCAGACATTAATCTTGTTTGACTACAATATTATTAAAAACCCATGAGTGAAAATCAACAATAATATGTTAAACTCACTGCATTTACCATATCCAATTTTGGCGAGGCCTTTCAGTCAGTAGCAGAACCCATAAGGCCTGTTGAGACAGGAAAAAAGAACTTGCAGTGTTCTAGGAGCTGGATTAAGAAGTTGAGGCTTAATAAATTACATTCAACTTAAGTAACGCCATCTGTTGGAAAACGAAGATATTTTCTCTCTAATTGGTAGTTACGAGACAGTACACTAATGCTTTTTAAGTTTCTTCAATTATTTTCTCTTTTCAAGTTTGTTTTTGAATTTCGCGCAAAGCTACACGAGGGCTATCTGCGCTAGCCGGTCCTAATTTAGCAGTGTTAGACTCGAGGGAAGGCAGCTAGCTAGTCATCACCACCAACCGCCAACTCTTGGACTAAACTTTTACGAATGAATAGTGGGATTGACTTTAACATTATAACACCCTCACAGCTGAAAAGGCGAGTATGTTTGGTGCGACAGGGATTCGAACCCGGGATCCCACTTTTCAAACTCAGAACTGCAAGGAAGCGATATTTCCTCATTCCTTTGCAGTACTAAGAATTAAAAGGAAATTAATACCAAAATAAATAAACAGAAATATATGATAATGTTCTGGTCAAACGACCTTCATTAAAACGTTGACGGCCCAGCATGGCCAGGTGGTTAAGGCACACGAGTCGTAATCTGAGGGTCGTGGGTTCGAGATCCCGTCACACTAAACACGCTCGCCCTTTCAGCCGTGGGGGCATTGTAATGTTACAATCAATCCCACTATTCGTTGGTAAAAGGGTAGCCCAAGAGTTGGCGGCGGGTGGTGATGACTAGCCGCCTTCCTTCTAGTCTTACATTGCTAAATTAGGGACGGTTAGTACAAATAGGCCTCGTGTAGCTTTGCGCAAAATTCAAGCCAAACCAAACCGAAAACAAAACTTTGATCGTTTACTTCTCTTTCCCTTATAGCTATTTTATCAATTTCTTTAAGTTTACAGGTTCCTTCATCCCAGATAGTCATTGTTGTTGTTTTTTAAAGTCGTTTTGCATTTCTGAACTAGTTCGCACAAACAGTAAGACAGTCAATCAGAACATTGTTCCGTTAGAGACAATAACATATTTTTTGTTCGAGAAACAGAAGTAATCAATCAATCATTTATAACATATTCAGCTAATGAAAACATCAGCGACTCAGAATTGGCTGTACGAATTCGAATAACCTCAAAGAAATAAATACAGTTTAGTGTGATCCCTGTTTATTTGAGTGATACCTTTCTGTCGTTACTTTAATACAAAACTTCGTGTCCAGTCAACTTTAACATAGCATAAAGCAACCGAAAAAGCTAAGTAAAAGAACCGTGTAAGCTCAATCACAAGGGCGCCCGCGGAAAATTTTCCAGAGAGAGGCAAAGTTTTCCGGGATAAAGCGGGGTAAAACTGAGAATTTAATAATAATAAAAAATTTACACGCGTATACTGAATGAATAAAGAGAAAATTATATTTTTAATTTTTCGTGGGTGGGGGCAAGTACCCCTTCTCGTTCTCCCCCTGCAGGTACCTATACCCAATTGTAATCTACTAAAATGTTTGTTTGTGTTTTAATAGTAAAGTTCTGTTAATGCAGTGCCAATAAAAGCGATTTTTACAAAAACCGCATGTAATTTTTTATCTTTCTTAGGTTCCCCCGCTGGCACAGCGATAAGTCTAAGGATTTACAAGGCTAAAATCTGGGGTTCGATTCTCCTCGGTGGACACAGCAGATAGCCCGACGTGGCTTTGCTGAGAAAAAACACATACACTCTTTCTTAGGACTAATGCCTTTTCATTTCACATAAAGTGACTTTTAATACAGTGTCAAGTTATAAGTGAATGTTCATTCTTAGTAAAATGTATCTTAAGTTTCCTCTTCAGGGTTTAAAAGTTACCTTACTTTCGTGTTAGTATAGGCAATGCTTGACTAAAAGCGCACCAAGGTTTAAACCTTATAGTATTCATTGAAAGATGTTATTGAAACCGTTCTTGCTACCTGGAGGCACTTCTGAAGGAGATGCATGTGAGGTTTCTCGGTGATTTGTTGCAGAGCTCAGCATGCTATTGACAGGTGATACAGGTGTCATTTTGCAGGGTTCTCAAAGTAAAGAGGATACGATGAAAGCCGTGACAGGATCTGGGCGTGATCCTGTATTAGACGTGGTTTTTGTAATGGTATAAATGTTGAACACTAAAATAAATTGGAAAGACTATACAAAGAAAAATACGTCACGAATATATTGAGCTTCAATATAAATTAGCTCCCCATTAAAAATTGCACGTCGTAACGCTATAAATACATTATCACCTCTACTACAGTGCCCTAATGTGGTAACACTACAGTTAGCAAAATGAAGGTTTTGTGAAAGGATTTTGCTTTGTTTGGAATTTCGCGCAAAGGTACTTGAGGGCTATCTGCGCTAGCCGTCCCTAATATAGCAGTGTAAAACTAGAGGGAAGGCAGCTAGTCATCACCACCCACCACTGCTCTTTTACCAACTATTAGTGGGCTTGTTTCTCACATTATAACTCCCACACGGCTGAAAGGAGAGAGAATGTTTGGTGCGACTGGAATTCGAACCCGTAACCTAGAGATGACGAGTCGAACGCCTTAACCCACCCGGCCGTGTTTGTAAAGTAAGAACCACCTTAATTTCTCGTTTTGCTCGATAATTGGCCAATTGTTGATTGTGGAAATAAAGTAGTTAGCGAAACAATATTGTAAAACAACGTATGATGTGTAATCGATATATGTAAATCACGTATCTACAACAGAGTGATAGTTTAAAGCAGCACATGCGATGTGATAATGCTTTAAAGCTACACAAGTAACGTATGAATGCATTTAAGTCACATATATAGCATAACAATACTTTAAAGTGATGCATTACGTGTAACAGTACTTTAACAATCATCACATATGTAATGTTAAAATATATTTAAGTCATACGTACAGCATAACAATACTTTAAAGTCACGTGTACACAAATGAACTTCCGCTGTTCTTAGCGCAGTCTGTTAGAATATAAAATGGTTTTATCGAGTGTCTCATGATACGTACTTTTTATTTGTATTTTATGCGAAAGTTCTACAAATTGTTTTGTTTATAATCGATCACAAACCTACACAATGGGCTGTCTGTGCTCTGTTCGTTACAGGTATCAACACCCGGTTTCTAGCGTTGTAAGTTCAAAGTCGTGCCACTAGAGGTTTCTATACATTTTTAAATCTTCAAAACTTCTCAGTGCTTTGTGTTATATTTTCTCCAGAATACCTGAACAATTCTTGGTCTATTTGTTTGTTCGTTTGTTTTTTTAATTTAGCGCTAGCCGTTCTTAATTGAGCAGTGTGAGACTAGAAGCAAGGCTGCTTGTCACTCTTGGACTGCTATTTTACCAACGAATAGTGGGATTGACCATCATATTATAACGCCCTCACGGCCGAAAGGACGGATATATTTGGTGTGACCAGGATTCCAGTGTTATCCAAACTGCCTTTGCAAAGTAACTACCATCGATATACGATTTTTTTCTTAGTCCTTGTAACCTTTTAATTGTTAATATGTAACAACGGCTGCGCCGTAATCAGTTTGTAGTTACACTTAATTCGTTATTTAATTCGTTTTTCACATTTATCGTTTCCTGGTTGATAGCAAACCTCGTACCGACTTAAAGTTTGTTTGTTTGTTTGTTTTTGAATTTCGTGCAAAGCTACACGAGGGTTATCTGAGCTAGCCGTCCCTAATTTAGCAGTGTAAAACTAGAGGGAAAGCAGCAAGTCATCACCACCCACCGCCAACTCTTGGGCTATTCTTTTACCAACGAATAGTGGGATTGACCCTCACATATAACGCCCCCTACGGCGAGCATGTTTGGCGCGACGGGGATGCGAACTCGTGACCCTCAGATTACGAGTCTCACGTCTTAACACGCTTGGCCATGCCGGGCCACAAGCTAAAGATTGTATTATATAGATTTGCTTTTTAAAGCTACAGTTCTGTTTGTGTGTCGCTGTTTGTTTTTTCAGTACAATTGTCATAACGTTTCTTTCATTATTAATTTGTATATAAATTTCCAGTACAATGTTTTAGAGGAAGGCAACAAGTCACTAGCACCTACCCCCAACTTTATTAGTTGCTTTAAAGGAGGATCTCTCGCTGGTACAGCGGTAATTCTTCGGATAAATAAGACTAAAACCAAGGGCTCGATTCCCCTCGGTGGACTCAGCAGATAGTCCAATGTGGCTTTGCTTTTATAAAACGACTAAACTTTTAAGGGAAGACGCATTGTTCGTAGCACCCATCGCCACCTTTTTATTTTTATTTTTTTAGAGAAGGTAACTGGGTACTAGCACCCATTAAAAACTTTTTATGTGTTTTAAAGGAAAACGAGTAGTCATGAGCACCCATTACCAACTTCGGGATCTCATTGTTATTAATATAAAAGCATCCACGACTTTAAAGGGCAGGAACACAAATTACGTAAATATGCGAGAAGTGACGGGACGCGAACCATGGACTTTTATATACACAACCCAGCACGCTAAACACTTAGCCACGTCCGTCTTTAAAGAGCGTGAACTTATTTCTCAACGATATAAGACAGAGATACTATTTGACTAAGAACTGCCTTATCTGATTACGTCACAGAAATGGACAACACAAAGAAACAATTTGGTTCTATGAACCTGATATATGTCAATGAAATTTTCTCTTCATCTTATTTGTAAATAATTAATAATTTTTTGTTAAATCTTTCTCTTTTTCTTTTTTTCTTTTTTCAAGCTAACAGGAGGAATGATTCAGCAGGTGACGCTGACTGATTTCAGTGCCCTCGGGCAAACCTATCCAATTATACTGATGATGATAGAGCTGATGTAAGAATGGTGCGTTTCCTGAGTAGCAAATCTCTTTCGAGTCAGTTACTTTGTTGTTGTTTTTTTATTTATTTAACGTTAAAAATAACTAATTGGATGACGCGAATAAGATATTAAATTCTTTTGTTGTTATTTTTAATTATTTACTTTATGTTACAAATGTGAGCTGTGATACACTTCGCTTTCCTTAATGCTAAATGATTTGTAATATTCGGACTTTTACTGTTCTTATTTTATTTCTATTGTGAAATTGCCGTATCTTTATCGGTGTTTGCCTGCACCTTGGGAAGATTAAGGGCAATTTTACCTTTTCCTCCGTTTTCCATTGCTTTCTGACCCGGGCGTGGCCAGAGGGGTTAAGACGTCCGACTCTTAAGTTCTCTTGTCAGAAGATGCTTAAGGATTGGCCCTTTTATGTTTGAACGTTCTAAGATTGGATATTTAAGAAAATCATTATCGATAAATTCACATCGCTAATTCTTGAAAGCCAAACTTAGGGTTAGATACTTAACCCTAGTGTCAACTTCAGTCTTCTTTGTTCGAAAGACGCATTGGATCTTACTAAATTATAACTTAATATGGAGATCGATTATGTTCTATTAAGACTATTTTGGAGCTTTAGGCATCGTTACAGTTCATTTTACCACGTTTGGTCATATTCTATCTGATAACCATGCATTTTTACAATTGTTCTGCAGCGCAATGTCATTGCCAAAGTAAGCAAGTCTGCATATTTTGCATAATAAATCCAAATGAACGAATGTTCCCAGCAACCTTTTCGTCAGTCTTGTTACAGAGAAACTCACAAATGCTTCATCTGGTGGTTTAACTCTTTTTATTCTCCAGCTTTTGAGGTATAAGACGATTGAACGAGGTGGATAAATGGAAGACTTATATTGATGAATTCACACCCCGTCGATCTTAGTTTCAGTCAAAGATCATTCTTGATTATGTTATTAATGTTGTCTAGGCCACGTGAACAGTCTTCGACAATCATATTTGTGTTCGTGCTTCTCACCTATTAAAAAAATGCACGAGCTTAATACAGTTAGAGTATGATCTGTTGCATGTCTCTTTATGGACTTGTTTGTTTGTTTTGGAATTTCGCACAAAGCTACTCGAGGGCTATCTGTGCTAGCCGTCCCTAATTTAGCAGTGTAAGACTAGAGGGAAGGCAGCTAGTCATCACCACCCACCGCCAACTCTTGGGCTACTCTTTTACCAACGAATAGTGGGATTGACCGTTACATTATACACCCCCACGGCTGGGAGGGTGAGCATGTTTAACGCGACGCGGGCGCGAACCCGCGACCCTCGGATTACGAGTCACACGCCTTACACGTTCGGCCATGCCAGGCCCTCTTTATGGATGGTTCTGCTGTCCCAAACTTACCGTATTCCTTTATTTTCGAATTCATAAAAAGTAAAAGGAATATTCCATCTTTAGAAATTCTAATGCCCCAGTCCTAATATATATTTATACTATCTGCTTTCCTTAGTTACTTATTATGTATTTTAATCGGCATTTAAATACAGTTCATTTAGCTGGTTTATCCATTTTCAAGTATGTGATAGCAATTTAGTTTGATTTATTAAAAGTGTACCATCATAAAAATATCTTTGAGGTTAACCCTTGAACTCATGGAGTTCCGGTTCAATCCTGGAACTCGTAAGAGTGATTTGTTCATTCACAGTAATTTAAGGTAACTCTAATATAATAATATTATCTGATGGTTTGAAATATTTCTTTTATATTTAACTTTTAAAAGTTCATGTAAAAGCTTTAATTACAACTTTAAAATATTTTCAATTAAAATTTATTTTAACTTGTCAAGAATATTTCTCAGCACTTCTGATCAGAGTGAAAGTTTTTATTCAATGCTCGTGGTGAGCAGAGCACAGATATCCCATTGTGTAGCTTTGGGCTTCTTCAAAAAACTTATTTAATGTGTGTTTGGCTGATTTGTCATAATTTCTGGTAAAAATGAAGATTGGTTTTTGAATGTCACAGGTGTGTTTGATCCTCATTCTTGGTCAAGGTGAAGATTGGTTTTTGAATGTCACAGGTGTGTTTGATTCTCATTCCTGGTCAAAGTGAAGATTGGTTTTTGAATGTCACAGGTGTGTTTGATTCTCATTCCTGGTCAAAGTGAAGATTGGTTTTTGAATGTCATAGGTGTGTTTGATTCTCATTCCTGGTCAAAGTGAAAATTGGTTTTTGAATGTCACAGGTGTGTTTGATTCTCATTCCTGGTCAAAGTGAAGATAGTTGTTTAATGTTTTTGAATATTTCGTCATAATAACTTGCTAGACTGGGAATTCCTCTGTAATACAACAGTGATATTTCTTGTTGTTCCTGGTGAAAACAAAGAGTATTGTTTGGTATTTGTCTTAGGGTATGTAGTTGTCTTTTGTGGTCAAAATGGAGATTGTTGGTTGTGATTTCTATATTCAAAGTAAACATTGTTATTTAGTGTGTCAACGGCATTAAGACGTAATTTTTAAGTAAAAATTAGGAGTTTGGTTTAATGTGTGAAGACTGTTTGTTTTTCATTTCTGTCCAAAGTCGAAATTGCTATAAAATGTCCCAATAATATTTTCGTTGTAATTTCTGTTCAAAATGGAGATTGTTAGTAATGTGTCATGAATAAGTCGTAATTTTTGGTTAAAGTTTAGAATGAGTCATGGTTGTTTGATCATCACGGCTGGTCGAATGAATATTATTGTTTAATGTGTCACGAGTATTTGGTCGTCACTTCCGGTCAAGTAAAGAATGTTGTTTAACGTGTTACGGTTGTTGGGTCATCGCTGGTTGAATGAATATTGATGCTTTAGGTGTCACTGTTGCTTGGTCATTGCTTCTGGTCAAATAAAGATTGTTTAATATGTCTGTTGTTTGGTTATAGCTTCTAGTCAAGTGAAGACTGTTGGTTAAAGTGACATGGGTATTTGGATGTTATTTCTGAGAAAATGAAGATTCTTCTATTTAACAGTTATATTTATTTGCTGGTTATTTGTGGCTAAAGTGCCAGTTACTTAATATTTAAATCATCCGTTTTTGTTTTTTTTGTGTGTGTGCAGAAAACGCAAGTACACAAGCTAAATTAGTGCTAGTCAATATTACAATAAATTGGCAAAAACAAACACAATCATAAGCAACAAGAAAAAATGTTTTTTTGTGTTATCTTGATGAAGTTACTTAGCACTCTATACCTCTAAAGACAAAGGAAAATTTTGCGTTCACAGGTTTGGACCTCATAATTGTTTAACTCGCTATCAACAAGTAATTTTTACGCAGTTTTTACCCCAGTTATCAAGGAGTCTAAAGAAACCTTTAAAAACCATCACCGAACGTTTATTGTTCTGTTCTGTTTTGATGGTACAATAAGTTATTTTCATTTACTCCAAGCTGTTTTTTTTTTTTAATAATTACCATTTCATTAACATAAACGATTGGTAAAATATTCCTTCTGAGACTTGTTCGCGACTACAAAATAAGTTTAGCCATGAGAATAAAGACAAATATGATTCATTGGGCAATGCGCACCCTGAGTTATAGGAGCTTTAATATCGATCGAAGAATGTAAGTAAAAAATTCGTTTCGTATCTGCTGGTCTAGCCAATGCCAATGCTGCGCGTGCATTGTTCGTCACTACTCTAGTTCCAAAGAACAAAGGTGCCGCCACGAAAATAAAGAAAATGGAGTCGGATTAGCTGTGAGCGCAGCACTGAATTATATTTTTTTTTCTGCTTTTGTCATTAAAATACTTTTGCTGTCAAATTTGAAGAGTACACGTTGTAGACTAGACTTTATAAGGCAGGAAGGTTCGTTTTTTTAATCTGCCGTTACAATATTACAATATAGTTTCTTTGTTTTTTCACAAACGCATAAACATTCAACCATGCTTTTTATATAAAAAAATGTTTAATTTTATTTTTTTATAATAAATACGAAATTAAGGCTTAGGAATAATAAATAATGTTGCTTCTTCCCAAAACATGACGTAATAATATGTTTTTAATAACGTATGAGTTAACTCTACATAAATTATTAAATCGCCTCTTGTGCAAAATAACAGTCATTATTATTTTTTTAAAATCGTTGGTGTCAACAGCATGTAGAAAATTATGAAATAAGTTTCTTTTATAATAAAACAGCCAACCTCCATGTGAAGTCTCAGCAGATTGGTATCAGGAGTCTGTTAGGAAATTATAAAGTAGGTTCTGTAGGTTTGTTAACACTCAGTGCAGCTTAGAGACTGGTGTGAGGAATAAGTAGAAAGACAAGTTTGTTTGTTTGTTTCTGAATTTCGCGCAAAGATACACGAGGGCTATCTGCGCTATCTGTTCCCAATTTAGCAGTGTAAGACTAGAGGGAAGCCAGTTAGTCATCACCATTCACCGCCAACTCTTGGGCTACTCTTTTATCAACGAATAGTGGGATTGACCGTAACATTATAACGCCCCCACGGCTAAAAGGGCGAGCATGTTTGGTGTGACGGGGATGCGAACCCGCGACCATCAAGAAAGATAAGAACTAGAATGTGCATACTTATTTCAGTATTAGATAGCACCACGTGAAGCCACTCACTGCTATAAAATTTTTGTCAAGTGTAGAAAATTATGAAGTCGGATCGATAGTTTTATTGTAAAATAGCAGTGGTTAGGTGTGACACAGAAACTGTGTATTTCTTTCAGTAAGAAACAACACCGAATGAAATATTCATAGCTTGGAAACAGGCGAACCAGAATCTTGCAGATCGTATAATGTATCGCGTAAACGTTTTTCACGAAGAAACAGCGATAGTGACAAGACATGAGAAATCCATCTCACAAGCCTGTAATAAAGTGTAAAGTAGGTTCTATTTGGTATGAGATACCGGTCGTGTCAAGTCATCCGTTACCTTTACTGTGTATTCTACTATAACCAAAGCACCAGGTGACGCCGAAAGCTACTAATTCTAATTCAGTCGTCCCAATACGCAGAAGTATTTTGTAATTTAGAAATAGAGACAGTTAACGGTTGAATCCAAATATTACACAAATTATTTCTCCATTATTAATAAATATCATATTTTTGATATTTCAATCAGTATTATTACAGGCATACAATTCTTTCTGTTTTTGTTTTTTTTCTAAATTTCGCGCGCAAGGACTACCTGCGCTCGCCGTCCCTAATTTAGCACCACGTGCTAGGGAAGGCAGCTAGTCATCACCACCCACCGCTAACTCTTAGGCTGCTTTTTATCAACAAATAGTGGGAGTGACCGTCACGTTATAACGTCCCACAGCTGAAAGTGTGACCATTTTTGGTGCGACGGGGATTCGAACTCGCGACTCTCAGATTACGAGTTGAACACCTTTACCCATCTGGCCGTGTCGGGCCACACGCAATTCTAATATTTTATAAACTATGTATTTAAGTGTTGGCTGTACTAACTCAGTGGTTAAATAAGTGTTGCGTTCGAGGATAGTAGACTCATGCAAATCATTTGTCCTTTTGGGAATACGGTGTTAACTTGTGTCTCGCCGCGAAGTACCTATCGTCCGACCTAAAGTTCAAATACAGAATACGTGTGCTAAAAAAATATACAAACTAAAATAACAGAGAACGTCGATTTTTTCTTGCCTTTCGTGACACTTCTGTTAAAATGAATGGGATGGATTAGCTTCACTCTGAGCTTTAAACTGGAATTTTTCACAACTTTTCCTCGTTTGCTTTTAAAACGTTCAATAACAAACTCATAAAACACATAATTAAACAGTATCTTTAACAGCGAGCCCAGCATAGCCAGGTGGTTATGGTTCTCTGTTCGCAGTAAGAGGGTCACGGGTTCGAATCCCTTTCACACTAAACATGCTCATCCTTTCAGCCGTGGGGAGGTTATATGTGATAATCAATCCCACCATTCGTTGGTAAAAGAGTATTCCAAGAGTTGGCGGTGGATACTTATGATCAGGTGCACTCTGGTCTTTTCCCGCTAAATTAAGCATCACGAGAGCAGATAGCTCTCGTGTGACTTTGACTGAAATTCAAAATAAGCGAAACCGAACGTTAAAACTGTGATTCTCTGTGTGTCTAATTACAGTCTTTAGATGGCACCTTGGAAAGATTGGAAGTTCGTTGACCAAAACACCCAACTGAAGAACCATTACCACGGCCAGTTAATAAAAAATCAAAATAAATTTCGTACTTGAAATCCATTTGGCAAAGCAACAGATTTTAGAATCCATCGGTCAAAAGTTTATTCACTCAACACTAAAATGGATTCGAATTCTACTCGTTTTTTCCAATATCCATGTTATGTCAGAAACAGTAATTTAAGTACTTTGAGAGGCGACAGTTATTTTATGTGAACTAAAACCCAACACAAACCCCTTTTCACAGAGGAATACACAAAAATAACAATTATCTAGATGTGTGTGTGTAAGTAACACGCAATTTTCTGAGCTTCTACAAATGTTTGCCAATCGTAGAAGTAATCAAAGTAAAATCTGGCACCAGTTTGTTGTTGTTTTTTGTGTTATTTTATCACTAAGCTACAGAATGGGTCATCTATAATCTGTCCACTGGGTGAAATTGAGCTCAGATTTTAGCATTGTAATTCCGGAAACTTACCCGTGACCCACAGGTGAACACAAATTTAAATTCTTTGTTCATTATAAACACAATGAGCTCTTTGTGGTCTGCCTACTGTGTGTGTGTGTGGGTCCTTCTCTGGGGTTTAGAGTTATGAAAGTGCGCAAACACCTCGTTGATCCTGTTAGAGGACGAATTAGTAAGATGTGACCAAATTTTAAAGAGAGAGATCTCAGGAAGATTGAAACACCGTTTACTTTTATAATTAATTAAAAGTGGTTTGTCTCTCGATGGAAAAGCGATAACTTTACGGATTTACAGGGCTAAAATCCAGAGTTTGGTTCCCTGCGATGGACACAGTGGATAGCCCAATGTGGTTTTGCTCTAAAGTAAACACATTTTTTATCTGTGTTCGAAACCCAAATCTCTAACTGGTGAAGGAGAGCATTGTTTAGAACTTAGCTCTAAGGCCGGAGAAGGAGAGCATTGTTTAGAACATAGCTCTAAGGCCGGTGAAGGAGAGCATTGTTTAGAACATAGCTCTAAGGCCGGTGAAGGAGAGCATTGTTTAGAACATAGCTTTCAGGCTGGTGAAGGAGATCATTGTTTAGAACATAGCTCTAAGGCCGGTGAAAGAGAGCATTGTTTTGAACATAGCTTTCAGGCTGGTGAAGGAGAGCATTGTTTAGAACATAGCTCTATGGCCGGTGAAGGAGAGCATTGTTTAGAACATAGCTTTCAGGCTGGTGAAGGAGATCATTGTTTAGAACATAGCTCTAAGTCCTACGTTTTTAAACACGTCGTTTATAAATTATTACCAAAAGATGGTAACAAAAACTTGTTCTTATTTTATTAATTGTAGCCTTCGCTTCGTTTCTTCTTTGTGGGTATTGGGATATGTTGGATTTTAGATACGCAGGAGGGTCAGGTGCTCAAGACCTCTTCCTTCATCCCTAGCTTTCATGTCAGCTACTGCTGTGTTGTTGTTGTAGTACTTTTGGACCAGAATAACCCACAGCACTCCGGCCCTTTTCAGGACAATGTTCATATATTGTCTTGAGTTTAACTCTATCCTCCGTTCCGATGTGTCGGTATTTGAGTATTGTTGTTAAATACCCAGGAGGGTCAGGTACATTTGACCTCTTCCTCTTCCTCTATCCTATAACGTATTGTTTGTTTGTTTTGAATTTCGCGCAAAGCTACACGAGGGCTATCTGCGCTAGCCGTCCCTAATTTAGTAATATAAGACTAGAAGAAAGGCAGCTAGTCATCACCACCCACCGCCAACTCTTGGGCTACTGTTACTGTTTAATCAACGAATAGTGTGATTGACCGTCTAGGGAATTTTCTGCTACTGACATACTCCTGACAACGTTTTTTTTATGTATACATAAAGAAAGAAAAAAAGTTAACCACGAAAGAAACGATTTTGGTTTTCGAAGCAGAAAAAAAAAATCGCACATTATAACGATATAATCTGTTTTCAATTTACAGTACCCTTGACGTTTGGAGAATCTTCAGGCTATTTATCAGAGTGTTCTCTCAATATTCACGTAAATCTTGAACCTAGATGAACTGGGCCTACCTGGCCCACCTCGTACCCTCCCGTCTCATGTTATTAATCTTGTGATATTAGAGCGGTCTGTTCCCTTGCCAATACGTCAATGGTTTCAATGGTCTATATTCAAACATGGGAGTTCTTCAAAAGAAGAATTAACAAGAGATGCAAATCTGAGCCCACAACATGTCTACTCACACCCTACTCTGCAATTTACTAGCTGAGGATCGCGTAAAGAGCCCTCTGGAGACGGATTCATAGCCTGCTATAAAATGTATATAAGACAGCCAGTCTCAACCCCTGCCCACGGCCTCACTCTTGTGTAGAAAAAGCATACAACACGAAAGATTTACGACTAACCATCTGAAACTTATTGGAACTTCTTTGGCGTGTGATGTTCCCTGACAAGCCGAAAGCAATCCGCGGTTGACTGGTTGAAATGGTTATGCAAAATGTACGGGAAAATCTTTGTGGTTAATAATTCTCTAAAGAGTTGAAAAATAGTCGGTGCTCTCCAAACATTCATATTCTCGCGTGTTAAAGGCGAGGAGTTGAAACAATTTTATTTTCGGAATAGAATCCCCCATTAGTCCTGGATAAGTAACGGGCTGGCATACAGTTAATCGTATGATGCTGTAGTGAAATGTGTACAGAGTGAATATTTTTGTTTGTTGTTGTTGTTCTTTTCAGAATTTCGCACAAAGTTACCCAGAAGCTATCTGCACATAATGACACATAATTCTGAGCTAAAAGACTATAGAATTAGTGGTTCACTAACAACATTCACCGCTAACACTTATCTGATGAAATACATGGGTTTTGATCGTTATTCAAGAAGGGGGGTTGATGCAAGAGGTCGCAAACCATGAATCCTCGGATTCACAGTTCAAGCTCGCTAAACATTTTCGACCATGCTCGGCCCAGAATAGGAGAAACACGATCGTTAAACAGTGAATGTTTAAGGTATAACACGATTAACATATTTTACGCCTAGCACCTGAAACATTATACCAACTAACGTTTCACATGCTATTTTTAAAGCGTCAGTTTTAAATTGTTCACAAGTCAGTGACGTTTCGAATTCCGTGATATGCATACATAAGGACCATACTTACACGTTAGATGTATCAAACACAGAAAATATTTTAAATTTTATGTTATTGTTGTGCTGAGTTAAAGTCATTATCATGCGATTCTTGTGTTATAAAAGTATTTGTTTGGATATATTGGTCGCACTTTGCATAATATTACGGCCAATCCCACTCGTCAAGAGGAGAGGAAAGTGATCACCAATCACCTAGAATGAAGGATTTATCTTTCCAATGCGTGTTCATCAACTGATACGTGTATCACTATGATAAAGAAGCTACCATGATTTTTCACCACCATCACATGCCAGTATTTTGCTGTTGATCTGAAGATATGTAGCGAATATTTCTATCTAACTTACACGCCCATTAAAGAAAAAAAACCTTTGCAGCCGGTGGCCAAATCAACGATTTATGTGATAAATGTAAATATTTGACGACATGCTTGCTTAGGTTGGTTTCCCACACTGCCCTCACGTGAACGCGCGCCGTTCATGATTGCTATACTTGTACGACCTGCCGCGTATAGCTAATATTATCGGCTTGATTCATGGCGGATTACAGCCATGACGAGCCGCGATGCCAATACGGATCTCCTGCTGTGTCAGCGAATTCCTCGAGACGGGAGTTCGCGCCGCCACTTCACAGGCCTCTGGAGGGGGTCGCGGGCGCCGACACCTCTTCTGTGATGTGCCGTCTGATAAGAGTTCTAGGGCCGCTGGAAAAACCAGCCTGCTACGGTAATTGTTGTTGCTTGGATACAGTTCAGCGAGATTCACTCGAGTTTGAAAGGCCGTTGACGCTTTGGTTACGCCGTGATTCGGGCCACTATAAACCAAACGTAAACTTTTCCTCTTGACTGGAATCAAGTTGAAAAAAAACCGAACACTTATTATAACATGAAGATTAGTCATATTAACTAATACTTTGTTTTTCAAGTCACGAATGATTCACTGTGATAACCCAAACATTTTAACAATACTATTTTGGTAAAGTAACTCACGAAACTCAAATTATTTAATTAAAATATTCATATACGTCCTGTTGATTAAATACAATTAATATCTACGTATAAATATGTGTATGTGTGTGTGTATTTCAATTGTTTGTGTCTTCCGCTTTCTATTTGCGACACAAAGAACTTCAAGTCACGTGATTCTCATGATTGAATTAATAACTATACAAAGTTTTACGTGCTGTGAAAAAATACAAAGTCGCATTTTTCATACAGCTGCTCTTTGCTCATGTCATATTTTTTCGCCTCTTTGTTTACCAATACAATGATTCCAAGTTTATTATTGATCTGGTGTATCTAATAAGAAAAAAAAGATTTTAAAATGTTGTAAGGTTCGTTGAAAATAGCACATCCGGAATGGCCAAGCGTGTTAAGGCGTTCGACTCGTAATCCGAGGGTCGCTGGTTCGAATCCCCGTCCCACCAAACGTGATCGCCCTTTAAACGGTGAGGACGTTTTAAGGTTACCGTCAATTCTACTATTCGTTGGGAAAAGAGTAGCCCAAGAGTTGGCGGTGGGTGGTGATGACTAGCAGCCTTCCCTCTAGTCTTACACTGCTAAATTAGGGACGGCTAGCACAGATAGCCCTCATTTAGCTTTGCGCGATATTCAAACCAAAACCGTAGTTTGTTTTTTGCTGTGGGGTTCTCTTTGTTAATTTATTTAAGAATCGAGAAAAGAAAGTTGACCACTCGTTATTAGTTAAAGTACTTCGCGAACAAATGTTGACCACTTTTGAGTGTGTGCGTATTAAAAAAGAAATGTTGACCACTTCTGAGCTTGTGAGTACTGGTAAAGGAATTTTGACTACTTGCGAGTGTGTGAGTACTGACGAAAAATGTTGACCACTCGTTAGTAGTAGCAGTGCAGAGAAATAAATGTTGGCCACACTTGAGTGATAGATACGACTGATTGCTTTATACTAAAACGAATTTGAAATTGCAACAAACTGTACAATAAGATTTGTAGATAAAGAGGTGTGAAGTGTGGATGTTTACAACAACAAATATCCATATTTCACAGGCAGTAGTACTCAGTATAATCAGATTGGATCTTCGTTTACGAAAGTAAAACAAGTTATTTGTATACCAATTGCTCTCACAACATATCCGTTAAACCGTCGTAGATTTCGAATAGCTGCAGAATAAAACGAATATTCTATATAAAGACACGCTAGTCAAGTCATCAGACGCATCTAATACGGAAATTTGTGTAACTGAACTATTACAACAGATGCTATGAAACAATCGCCATTCTACATTAAATGGATTACGGAAAGCTTTCAGGAAGGAGTGCCTTAACAAGGTGCATGAAAAGTTCACTGCAGTTCTACTTTCGAAATCCAAAGACTTCAGATAGACCACAACAGAGGTGACGACACTGGCTTTAACAATGTGGTGAAGTTACCAAATCGTTTTGATATAAGGTACTGAACCTACGAGAGATTGTTAATTTATAGCCTTATATAGCAGTATGAACCTAAAAACATGAATTAGTTATCAACTTCCTTCCGCTGTATTAACTGCCAGAATATTTAGTATTCATCATACATCACATTGTCCTATCGAGGGCTTTTTAATAGCCTCATCCATATCAGTGAATTGTTGTTGTTTTGAATTAAGCACAAAGCTACACAGTGGACTATCTGTGCTCTGCCCACCACGGTTGTCGAAACCCGGTTTTTAGCATTATAAGTCCGCACTGGGGGGTGCCATCAGTGGAACAGCGGTATGTCTGTGTACCTACAGCTCAAAAACTGGGTTCCGATACCTGTGGTAGGAAGAGTACATATAGCCCATTGCGTAGCTTCGTGATTCACATCAAACAAACAATCGTAGCCTCTTGTACAGGCTTTACCAAATGTTAAAAAGAAGATATTTTTAATGCTTTATAAATAATACTATATTTGCTTTAATATTTGTTATTTTTGGTAAGAATATTATAAAGGTTTAAAGGAAGATGTTTAACGTAAAGTCTACAAATAATTCGATTTTGGATATTTTCTACGAAGCTTTAGAAAGTATAATTAAAACGCCCTTTTTACTCTAAATTTGTTTTTTTGTTTCAACCAACGTTTCGGCCTGGCATGGCCGAGCGCGTTAAGGCGTGCGCTCGTAATTCGAGGGTCGCGGGTTTGCGCCCGCGTCGCGCTAAACATGCTCGCCCTCCCAGCCATAGGGGTGTATAATGTGACGGTCAATCCCACTATTCGTTGGTAAAAGAATAGCCCAAGAGTTGGCGGTGGGTGGTGATGACTAGCTGCCTCCCCTCTAGTCTTACACTGCTAAATTAGGGACGGCTAGCACAGATAGCCCTCGAGTAGCTATGTGCGAAATTCCAAAACAAACAAACCAACGTTTCACTTTCGCGATCTTCATCGTGGTTAATATATAACCTTCATAGAAAAAAGCTGAAAAACAGAAACCTCCTGCGATAAATATAATCAAATAAATTATCCCTCGAAGATAACAAACAATGAAAGGCTCATTGAACATGGTTAATAAAATCTTACTGTCTGGCAGTAATATAATGTAATTCGGATCAGGGTATGTCCTGTAAATCTAAACTGAACATGATTAATAAAATCTTACTGTCTGGCAGTAATATAATGTAATTCGGATCAGGGTATGTCCTGTAAATCTAAACTGAACATGATTAATAAAATCTTACTGTCTGGCAGTAATATAATGTAATTCGGATCAGGGTATGTCCTGTAAATCTAAACTGAACATGATTAATAAAATCTTACTGTCTGGCAGTAATATAATGTAATTCGGATCAGGGTATGTCCTGTAAATCTAAACTGAACATGATTAATAAACTCTTACTGTCTGGCAGTAATATAATGTAATTCGGATCAGGGTATGTCCTGTAAATCTAAACTGAACATGGTTAATAAAATCTTACTGTCTGGCAGTAATATAATGTAATTCGGATCAGGGTATGTCCTGTAAATCTAAACTGAACATGATTAATAAAATCTTACTGTCTGGCAGTAATATAATGTAATTCGGATCAGGGTATGTCCTGTAAATCTAAACTGAACATGATTAATAAAATCTTACTGTCTGGCAGTAATATAATGTAATTCGGATCAGGGTAAATGAGATGTATTACTCATCTTCTGCCTTGAAGCACAGTTAAAGTTTAACTACATTCTGTCAAGTTTACATGCGAGGAGACAAATCACTTGTCAGCTTTGGATATCAGCAGAAAACTGGCAATTCTGAATGATACCCTAAAGATATGGTTAAAATTAAGGTAGTCCATGTTTATTAACCTACTCTTACCATTTAGTTCTTGCTGGCAAGATGAAAGACTCTTAGACCCTCCAAAAGATTCTGCCTGTCGTCTCTAATACCTGGGGTAGGCGCTAGTTTGTTTGTGAATTTTGCGCAAACCTTCTTCGTGGCAATCTGTGCTGTTTGTCCCAAATTTTGAAGTGACAAAATAGAGAAAAGACAGTTAGTCAACAATCCCCCCCCCAAACACACCCGTTAATTGTTTGGCTGGGTAACTCTTTTCGCAAAAAAACGTAGAATACTGCGTTTAATGTCACATTACAATGCCCTAACAACTGAAATGATGAGGATGTTTTGGAAAGGGACGCTAACCCGTAACCTGAAGACTGCGAATCGAGCATCAAATTTTCAGGCCATACCAGGCAATAATGTTAGTGTTTTCCTATTTTATCAGTTCTAAATAACTTAATTTTGGAATTGCAAAGTACATCTTTTAAACGTCCCCAAAACAATGTCTAATACTATGAATCGGGTTCTGAAGTCGTGTTTCTAATATTTATCACGTCAGCTAATATTTTTGGTACTTTATCCTAGCAATACTTCTGAAAGACACGTGACTGTTTTTGTAACAAAACTTAATGTTCCTGAGGAATTTGACACAATATTTACACGTAACCAATAACCTGATTACTTATGTATTAATGTTCTACATTTTGGATGTAGTTCTGAGAGAGAAAACGTTTCTGTTTAGCAGCTGCAAATATCATGTATTCTTCACAGAAGTCCTAAAAAGGACTATTTTTGTGTGATGGAACTGTGACTCAACGTTTTGGTTGTAAATATGCTGTTGTCTTTTCAGAAATTCTTAAAAGGACTATTTCTGTGTGATGGAATTGGAACTGAACGGTTTGGTAGTAAATATACCATAGTTTTCCCAGAAGCCCTTGGAAGAACTGTTTCTGTGTGATGAAACTGGGATTCAAAGTTTTGCTTGTAAATATGCCGTAATCTTCCCAGGAATCCACAAAAGGACTACTTTTGTGTGATGGAACTGAGACTCAACGTTTTGGCTAAAAATATGCTATAGCTTTCCAAGAAGTCCTTTGAAGAACTCTTTCTTTGTGATGAAACTGGGACTGAACATTTTAGTTGTAAATATGCCGTAGTTTTCCCAAAAATCCTTTGAAGAACTGTTTCTGGGTAATAGAACTGGGACTCAATTATTTGGCTGTAAATAAGCTATATTTTTCCCAGGAGTCTTTTGAAGGGTTATTTTTGTGTGATAAAACTGGAACTCAACTCTTTGGCGGTAAATATGCTGTAGTTTTCCCAGAAGTCCTTTGAAGGACTATTTCTGTGTGATGAAACTGGAACTCTAAATTATGCGTTCCGGTTTGAAGGTAGGAACTGAATTACTTTAATAGTTTTAACTGACTTGAAGAGTCAAGGTGAATAAATCAGTGTTACTTCGTGTAGCATGACACTTACATCCCAGATTTATCAATTTCGTTTTTGTTTCTACTTGTGCAATACATTTTCGTGTACAATTAGTTCTGAGATCTGGAACCCGTTTACGAATTTCGTAAGTCTAAAGCTGGAATTTTTAATTACTTTTACGATTGCTTATATTGCATTACAAATTGTTATTCGGCTGAGATGCTAACAATATTACTTCACTCCAGCTCCATAAGAATTAAGAAACTCCAGTAACATTTAAACAGTTATTCTCCAAATCTGGAAATACCGTCCTCCCACCAGCAGGAGATTCGCTCTCTTTTATTTTGGAAACGTAACACTGTCTGACGTCATGTCCAATGTTCTACATATTTATGGATCTCCCTATCTCTCTCGCAAGTTCTGTTTGTATTAAACGGCAACTATATTCATTCCTCTTGTTTGATGGCTTTTATACATTCTGTATGTTTTGTGGGGGGGCTTTTGATGTAACATCCTCACTTCCTGGTCAGAAGACCGAAGCTTAAGTCTTGTCTCTGCTACACAGAAAAAAAAACAAAACACTTTTTAGAAGTTCCTTGAAGATGTAAATTGAAACTCAGATTGTTAATAAACTAATTTCCTTTTCACTGGAGGTAAATGAACCCCGGATTTTAAGTCCCTAAACTAACCACTGTCCCACCAGGGAAATTTGTAATTGTTTGTTTGCGGTTGAGCACAAAGCTATACAATGAGCTGTCTGTGGTCTACCCGCCACGCGTATCTAAACTAGGTTTCTAGTGTTGTAAGTCCGCTGTTCTACGAGGGGGATTGGTAGTAATAACCGACCAACAAGTGGTGTATAAAATTATAGTCGTAGATATTGGCTGCTAATTGTGAGGTAAACTGTATTTCAAGATCGAACAAACAAACTACTGGCCTCTCAGGAAGGAAATATTTCTTTTTCAGAGAGTTGGTTTGCACTTAGGCTATTAGGTGGCTTATCTCTGAGACTGATCTTTTCATTTTATCCTGAGTGTCGTGATCACATCGAATCCCAGTATCAGAATCTGAAATAATTAGGAGTTAAACCATTGTACGCCATATCACCTGAATCCCAGTATCAGAATCTGAAATAATTAGGAGTTAAACCATTATACGCCAAATCACCTAATGTTTTAAAAACTTTGTAATCTTTGTTACGACAGGTTACTTTCTACAGTAGTTTCTAAAGAGGAAACTAGTCACAAACAGCCAAGTCTTCAGTCCACATTCAAGTGAGGAAATGTTTAACTCTTAAACAGCGGTCATTACCAATTGCTGCTTCTACCTACAAGATTTGCACTGTTTAAGTACATGCTGTAAATGCGAAACTGTTACTGCTAAATTTTAGTAAAGTAAAACAAGAACTGTACACACACAAACATATGCACGTGTTTTATCGGCAATAACACGATTCACGTGCCTGGTGTAACTTTAAGGATTATGTTCACAGCGAGTCTCGAGACGTTCAGTCACAGAACTATGGGTTGAAGGTTGATAGATATTTAGATATTTACTGTAGGATCCCCCGTTGGTACAGCACCAAGTCTACGGACTCACAACACTCTAATCAGGGGTTCAATTCTCTTCGGAGGACTCATCAGATAGCCTGATGCGCCTTTCCTATAAAAAGACACCTACACTTTACTCTAGAACTGCGATTGCTGAATTTGACAAGACACTCAACATTGGATCAGGAAATGTCTTGTTGTTTATCATGAGTCTGGACGTGCTAGACTATGTGTTATTTACGAAAAGTCTCTAAGAACTATATTTGATTCAATGTTAAGGGTATCGTAAATGGGTTAGTTACTTTAAACTTACAGGATGTAATTGGACGACAGTTACACTGAGACACTAAACTGGACGTTGTGATAGGTTGGACATTCATCATGAGATTTGATGTCTTGAAATGAATATCCTATCTTGCAACACTTGAGGTTTTGAATTTCAAAAAGTGTCTCCCATTATAACTAAAAACTGGACTTCAATATCTGTGGTGTGCTCAGCACAAATAGCCCGTCATCTGTTCAATAACAAATAAACAAACAACTTAAAATTCTATGGATTTACCGTGTAAAACTATAGACTGACCATAAAAGACTTTCATTTCGAATTAGGATGCTTTTTTTGGGGGGGAATACAAACTTTGCATCCCTGTGTTATATAATTTACTGCGTGAGAAATTTTTTTCAGTAGAAAAGTATTTTTACTCGATTATTTAGTGAATATCTGGTATGTTCTAGTATGTAAGGAAAAATTCTAGAGAAAATAAATACTGTAGGTTCATGCTATTTTTCTTCGGAAAGGACTTTGACAGTAAACGGTGAAGGTATGCAAAAATAGTTCTACAGCTTTTCTCAAGCTTCAGTTATGAACACAATTTCCAGAATTTTTATAGTGTGATCAAAACTGAAATAATCCGAATTGATTATTTTAACATGTCCCGCCATTTTAAGGAAAAGCGCGTCAAGGAATGCCTATGGAATTGTGGGTCTTAGCACGAGCCTGAGCTGGTATTTGAACGACGTGAACGTGATGCCGCGAGCCATGGTTACGTGACCGTGCTGCTTACGTGCACACTGGCAAGATATATGACATTGTTGTGACAGGGCGGCCGAGTTGAAGAGTCAAGCATTTTATCTAAGATCTGCTGGTCGTCCTAAGCACCTCGAGGCTGACCAGATAGGCTCGGCGATGAAGCCGACGTTTGTTGCTCTAGGGCCAGACGCGCGCCTGCCGATCGGACAACGATATTCAATAGCCATGCCCTGGTCACTACACGCTGAAACATGGATATTTCGAATGTAACACAATGTCAGCTCTGTTGACACCGGTTAAGATCCGATACGGCTTAAGCGGCAGGCGTATTGTTGCAAGTGGCGCGTAAAAACCGAACGAGAGAAAAGGAACCCTAATTAGGCTGTGCAGTAGCTGAACAGAGACAGCCCTGGGTTGTTCTGTCATTCACATTACCTTCGTAGACTCACCTGTCTCAGTCTTTTCTGTTGTCCTCCGATGCTCGAGCGCTGATAAAACGTTTCAGTTGTTCAACGGGGATATCTTTTTTTTATCTTTTTTATTAATTATTTGGAAAACCTACCTGTCATATTCTCTTTTGTTCTCCCAGCTTTTACGGCACCGCTGTCTCTCGTACGACACCACATTTTTCAAAACGTTTTTAACGATTCTTCTTTGAACGTGAGAACTGGGTGAGGACATTTTTCTTTATGAATTCGCTGTATGTGTTACGGCCCTGACTTTGTTGCGTTTACGTCTTAAAAAGCATATTAGTAGCAGAAAATTATTTTATCACCGATGACCAAGGACGAAATAAGTTGAATGACATACGATTTTTTTTTACACGCAATTGCAACAAACGAACTTTTGAAAGAACAAAATCGAACGAATTTCTGTTGCACCCTAAACAACAATAAAATCCAAATTTAAGAAAGCTATGAGCCGTAAACTCAAAATCTTTGTTAATTATAAAATGAAATGTGATTTGACTCGTTTCTTTATTGTTAAGCACATAGCTACATAATGTAACCCCAGTATGAATATTGATCTACTATTGTAAACCTACAGACTTCCCTCTCTGCCAGATCCGGCATGGCCAAGCGTGTTGAGGCGTGCGACTCCTAATCTGAGGGTCGCGGGTTCGAATCTCCTTCACACCAAACATATTCGCCCTTTCAGCCGTGGGGGTTATAATGTTCGGTCATTACCACTATTCGTTGATAAAAAGAGTATTCCAAGAGTTGGCAGTGGGTGGTGATGAGTAGCTACCTTCCCTCTAGTCTTACACTACTAAATTAAGGACGGCTAGCACAGATAGCCCTCGAGTTGCTTTGTGTGAAATTCAAAAACAAACAAACAAACCCTCTGTGCCACTAGGGGGCTGTAGTTCGGTATTAGTAAGATTTTTGGCAGTCTCAAGTTTCGTTTGATACATGTAATTTAAATCATAAAATACTCAAAATCTCTTACATCAGGAAAGTTCATGAAAGATGTTTATTTGTTAAAATTCATTCGAGTGAGAGGATTTTAAAAAGTATTCTGTTAGTGTTGTATAGACAGAGCCTTCTTCAGTAAACATTTGTAAGGATAAGTAAGGAAACCTGAATCACTTAATCTAGATGGAAACAAAAGAATCTCTTCCTATTACTTCTCGTGACTTCGTTTGACCATCCGGTCAGACACACGCACTGCTCAATGTGTGTATCATATCTTCACGATCGACTTTTTCTTTTCTCTGTTGTTTAACTGCTATCATAAACTGTCTGTTGATGCAGTGTTAATGTTGTTTTAACGATTCCTTGACTTCTGAAGCACCATCTCAATCACAGTACCATTCTGCTAAAAACGTGAAGAATTCCCATTCCGAGCAGTTGTGTTTCTAGAGCAATTCACTTGAAAAAGGGTGTAGCCATTTTATGTGTAATTTGTTCCTTTCGCAAAGCCACAATTTTAAACAACACGCATGTGCAGCTTTTGGGTTCCAGAAGAGAAAGTTATTGTCTGTGTGTGTGTTTATACATCGAGATTGTACACGGAATTAGTATGAGAAAAACTTGATGACGTAAAATGCAAATCGAGATACTGTTATGACTTCATTTAAATTGCATAACAAAACTATGCGATAACTTGACGTGCATTACACATGCATATCGTTATTATTTACGTACGTTACACATTACGATTTTGTTATTACACGACGTACGTTACCAATTACATAACGATTTTGTGGCCCGGCATGGCCAAGCGTGTTAAGGCGTTCGACTCATAATCTGACGGTCGCGGGTTCGCATCCCGGTCGCGCCAAACATGCTCGCCCTTTCAGCCGTGGGGGCGTTATAATGTTACGGTCAATCCCACTATTCGTTAGTAAAAGAGTAGTCCAAGAGTTGGCGGTGGGTGGTGATGACTAGCTGTCTTCCCTCTAGTCTTACACTGCTAAATTAGGGACGGCTAGCACAGATAGCCCTCGTGTAGCTTTGTGCGAAATTCAAAAACAAACAAACAAATACGATTTTGTTATAATTATATTTCAAATGGCACAACATTTTTCTGTTACAAATTGAGGTAAATTACATATTAAGTTTCGGTTATAAGTTAATGTGAATTACACACTAAAATTATGTTATTATTTGAAGTAAACTGCATCATAACATTTTGTAATAGTATCGTATAAGTCGAGAAGTAATATTATGCTATAAAAATTCTAGTATAATATTGTTACGCATTGCAATTTGATTGATATGTACAAATAGCCGAACAATATTTTGTTCTATATGTCTATAACATCAAACTCAACACAAGTTGTAATATTATAACTATCATCACAAATGGTACCACACTACTGCACGATTTAAGTTACATTTAAATATAAATAGATATATTTGAAAAACAAACGTTCACTGAAGTTCCATTTACGATAACTGGATTCATTGAATTAATGTCGTATTCTGTGTTTACAAAAGTGGGAAACGTGTGTCAAGTTTATCTCGTATTGCACACACATAGGGTAATGTTTCGTTTGTAAGCACAAACTTGCGCAATGACTCACCTGAATGCCTACTGCAGGTATCAAAACCCGATATCTTCGGACTTGATACTTAGCCAACGGGGGAAAGAAATAGTTTCTGTTTGTTTGTTTTTATTATAGCAAAGCCACATCGGACTATCTGCCGAGTCCACCGAGGGGTGAGAAAATAGTAACAGATGGTGGAAAACATAGCTTCCTGTCACTTGTTAATTTCTAAGTAATTATTAACATGATCAAACGCTTGGAGTATTATAAACCGAGGTTAACGTGCGATATTGACCCCGCTTTGATTTAAAGTGTAACTAGTATACCTAACACTAAAAAGTTAAATAACGCGAACTGTATTTTGAACATTAACATTAGGACTCTGGAATGAAACGAGGTGTGAAAACCAAATGTTTTTGTTTTTACGTATAGCGCCATCAAGTCATCTTTTACCATTAACTGTTTGCTCTTAACTAACATTTCACGAATCCATAAAATACTAGACCAAAGATTTGATAATTATTTATCAATATTGGTAGAAAAAGCCGAGAGGACAACAAAGAATGTGTTTAAATGTGTGTGTTTTTTTTATAGCGGGTGCGTGTTTAACTCTTACAGCAAAACCACATCAGGCTATCTGTTGAGTCCACGGAGGGAAATCAAACCTCTGATTTTAGCACTATAAATCCGTACACTTACCGCTGTAACAGAGTGGAACTTTTTATAGCATAGAGCGACACAGTGGGCTTCCTGCAAGCTGTTTACTACGAGGTATCAAACCTTGATTTTAGCGTTCTAGGAATTATTATTCACAATTTGTCTGTTATTAATTAAATAGAGAGAAATAAATGATAACTTTGAAATTTTGTTTTTAATACGAATATATATCTGTGCTTTTAGATTTTGAGAAATTCATAATATATTTCCACAGAAACACAGAAGATTAATAATCTAAAAGCTGTCAAACCAGTGAAGCACAAACAAATTACTTTTAACTAAATCTTTCTTGTGTGTAAACTTAAGGCTCTAGATGAGTGGTAAGGCTAGCCTCAACCTTGAAACTGACAAATCATATCCAACGTTTTCCCTCTGGCTTCCATATCGATCTTACAAAACTCTCAATCATATGTCTACACAACGACACAAAGAACACGTGCATTTTTACACGCGTTTTACAAATGTCGCTGAATTGATTCTGCTCGACTAATTATTACATAACAGTTATCACGACGAGTTTCCACTCTTTACTCATTGTTACATAACAGTTATCACGACGAGTTTCCACTCTTTACTCATTCTTACATAACAGTTATCACGACGAGTTTCCACTCTTTACTCATTCTTACATAACAGTTATCACGACGAGTTTCCACTCTTTACTCATTGTTACATAACAGTTATCACGACGAGTTTCCACTCTTTACTCATTCTTACATAACAGTTATCACGACGAGTTTCCACTCTTTACTCATTCTTACATAACAGTTATCACGACGAGTTTCCACTCTTTACTCATTCTTACATAACAGTTATCACGACGAGTTTCCACTCTTTACTCATTCTTACATAACAGTTATCACGACGAGTTTCCACTCTTTACTCATTCTTACATAACAGTTATCACGACGAGTTTCCACTCTTTACTCATTGTTACATAACAGTTATTACGATGAGTTTCCATTCTTTACTCACTGTTGCATAACGGCTAATATGCCGAGTTTCCACTCTTTACTCAGAATGAAATCCATCTTTACATTTTCACATATAATAACTTGCATCACAAGGTCCTATAAAACTACAGAATTTAACGACATCGTTTAAACAGCATTTAAATTTAAAATGTTTTAGAAGTTAAAAAACAAACAATTCCTTAGGCAATACGTATTGCAAGATCCTAGTTGGTGAGATACAAGTATTACACTGTCCTGGACAACACTGAGAACCATTTCTTTCAAAACACGATTATAATTACTGTCTAAAAGTTCATCGAAAATAATTTAGTTACCGATTTATAATTGCTAAATATTATATCGTCGCAATGTAAACATTCTTTAACATAAGGACTGTAACTTATACAGTCACTGTCAAGTTAGAACAATTTATATGAATTAGTGATGAATTTATCTATGGAGTTAGAATGTTTCTATAGACGCTTTAGACCACCCTTTTTAATAGAAAGAGATGTACGATTTGAGTATGCGCAACGATTTATCACTTAACCGCTAGAGGGCCAGCTCAAATGTTTCGCTTGATTAACTTCCAGTTACACGTTACAAAGTACTACATAACGGATATTAAATAAAGAAGAAGTATACACTTTATAGAGATTCTGAAATGTTTACCTCTAGAGGATATATCCGAATTTCTCGCTTGATTTGCTTCTGGTTTTAAATAAAAATTTTAATATTCCCTGAAGAACTTTTCACCTTTGTATTCGTAGCTGTTTCAGTATGAACCCTGAGACACGAACTCGAAAAAGAATTCAGGGTTCGTTGGAAAGAGGGGTGTACAGAAATAACTTTATCTTCACCCCGCTCGCAATATGAGATTCAGTTAAAGGAACTACGTGAAAAACAAAAAAACTTTGTAAAAACAATTATCAAAGTTTTTATCAGATAGCCGCTAGAGGGCTAGCCAAAACTTCTCGCTTGAATCACTTTTCATGAAAAATTTACCTGTTAAAATAAAACGTTCTCTGGTGTTGGTATTTGGTATTATACTTATATAAAAAAAACTTAACAAGTTTTGGCGTCTACGACAGATATGATCATTTGAAGAAACTTTCGTGTCTATTTTACCTAATAACTCCCACAATATTTACTCCATCTTATGTCAGTGTTATGATGAATTGGCATACATAATTTCAAAACCTTCACGTTTTGCTCCGCTTCCTATCAGTGATATAATGAACTAGTAGATAATTTCAAATCCTATACGTTTTGCTACTTCCTATCAGTGTTACATCGTGAAATTGACTAACCATATTATAAATAGCTCTATGTTTTAATGAAATTGTTCTAAATGTTTTAATATATGTCTGCTTAGTGTAAATGTTTAAAGTATCTAACACGTAATTACGTTGTAATTCAATAATCGTTCATATTTTTTGAAGTAAATGTGATTTACTCCAATTTTAATTATTATCACCACTAGTCTACAGTGGTGTCTTATCAATCAGTCAGTAGAGACCTAAATGACGTCACATAAAAGACGTTTAACATTACAATTTATATTGTCGTGACGCCATTAAAAGATGTGCATGCCATGAATCACGAGAAGAATTATACACTTTGTAGGTTGCAACACAGCACGGCATATAAACTTCTTAAGTAAGAAATATAAGTATTTGTTACTCTTAATTTTTTTTTGTTTACTTACTCTCGATACAGAGCGCTTTCGGAAACGCTGCGGAAGTAAATCTTTAACGCGATTCACTATCTATACGAATTACACCATTACGAAAAGTTGGTAATAGTTTGTTCAGTCATTATCTTCTAAAACTATCCATTGTGATCACACTTATATTGAGTGTACATCATTCCTCTGGATCAACTTCACATCATACCGGTATTTCTTTTCTCCTATACGATGGCTTAAAAATAGCACATTTTTCGTGCTTCATTAGCTCATTTCTTCGCTCAGACCATAAACTTGTTATATGATTAATTTATATACAAAAAAAGAGGAGAGACGTTGATAATTATCACAGTAATTCTTTGGTTGGAACTTTAATCAGTGACGACGAGAAAACCCACTTGTAGAGTAAAATACATATGTAAAAAATGGCGGGTTTGGGTTGAGAAATTTTTTTATGTAGAGGAGTGAAAAACGTTTCGACTACTTCGGTCATCTTCAGGTTCACAAAGAAAGAAAGAGATAACTGACCACATGTTTGAAGGAGGTTGTGTAAAATACAACGTGATAACTGCCACGACTTCTATATTAGAGAAACAAGTTGAAAAATGGAAACCAGATTCAAAGAACACAAAAAGTCACCTTCACACGTTTTCGAACACTGCAAATCAAATAAACACAACATAACAATAAAAAAACCCAAATACTAAATGAACAAAGAAACACAAAATTGAAGAAGCTTTACTTATACAACAACTCAAGCCCAAAATAAACCAATACAAAGGAACACCTTTATACCAAAGCACGCCCTCTATATTCCTACACTTGGTTACACAATCGTCTTCAAACATGTGGTCAGCTTCCGGTCAGTTACCTCTTTCTTTCTTTATGAGCCTCCCCTACATAAAAAAAATTTTCTCAACCCAAACCAGCCGTTTTAACATATATATTTGGTTGGAACTTGGTTATACAATCAAGTGTACAAGGTAGGCATGTTTCAATTCTGTGCTGATATATAAGTCAAAGTCCACGAGTTGCCAGATTTCTTAAAATAAATGTTGCATTCTGAAATTAGTCTTTTGATTTTCTATAAACATGTAATAAATGCATCGCGTTTAGTAATTTCATGTTTCTACCTATTACAGCATATTGTATTTGTACTTTATGGTAAAACCGCTAGGGCTGTATTTCTACCGCCGTCCATAAATTTTGAATTCCTGACAAGAAAGAAAGCAGTTCTACCAATAACCACCCACCCACGTTAAGACATAGACATCCAATTCCCTACCACAGGGCCAATCTGCGCCCTTCTGTTGTGGCACTAATTGTGAAACGATGACCAAAAAATGTTAAATATTCAAGAGACCCTAGCAATAATTAACAGAATTAATTACAACATTAGTGGCATGTTTTTAATATTTTATATGACCCGTATGTAATTGAGATCTTATAACCATAAACTCATCAATCCGAAAGCAATTTGGTACATAAATAGTTTTATAAAAATGGGTTTTAAAGACATTGTGCAGTTTAAAAACCGTCATTACTGAAAGAAATGTAGAAGATATATTTCAAATTTTCTTAACAAATTGGCGTATATACATTTCAGTAAGTATATTCTACAAACAGCCTCAATCAAAGTAGAACTGCATAATGTAGCATTATAGTAACAATAATACGTTTCGGTAAAGGTATTCATACAGCCTCGATCAAGGAAGAACTGCATAATGTAGCATTATAGTAACAATAATACGTTTCGGTAAAGGTATTCATACAGCCTCGATCAAGGAAGAACTGCATAATGTAGCATTATAGTAACAATAATACGTTTCGGTAAAGGTATTCATACAGCCTCGATCAAGGAAGAACTGCATAATGTAGCATTATAGTAACAATAATACGTTTCGGTAAAGGTATTCATACAGCCTCGATCAAGGAAGAACTGCATAATGTAGCATTATAGTAACAATAATACGTTTCGGTAAAGGTATTCATACAGCCTCAATCAAGGAAGAACTGCATAATGTTTTAGCACTGTGTTCATTACATATTGCCACCTGAAGAAAATAAATATTGGAGAACAACAGAGTAATAAAAGTGAGTAGGATTTACAGAGAAATTGTCACATGGAAAAACAAATCATTACAAAAAGAAATAACAATATGAAAGTTTATTTTTATCTTAGTCTAAAATAAGTTCATTACAAAATCCTTTTCTGCCAATTCATCAAATCAGCCATCAAGAGTAATCACCAAAGCTTCATCTGATATGCAACAGACCCATATCCGTGAATGCAGGCTACTAGCATTAATTGGGTTGTGAGGGAGAGCAGTAAGCCGACCAATGTGTCTGTCTGTTCGTTTGTTTACGGGATAAAGAGATGCGGACATAGCTCAGGGTCAAAGATTAAAATTAGCACATAGGCTTTCCTTGTTATGCCCCGGAAGGCGGCTAGATTGAAGTTCAGACTTGTATGAGACTACAGGTTTACGGACGTTAATATCATGAGAGACTTTTGTTGTTGTTTTGAATTAAGCACAAAGCTACACAGTGGGCTAACTGTGCTCTGCCCACCACGGGTATCGAAACCCGGATTTTAGCGTGAAAGGCCGCAGACCTACCGCTGAGCCACTGGGGGGGGCATCAAGAGAGACCGAATCGGTAGAAAGACAACAAACTTGATACGTCGATCATTTTTCACGAGCAAAGCAAGGTGCTCTGGGACAGACTTGATGACGTAAAGCATATGTCAGTAGCTGTAACACATTTGCGTTGTGGACAAAATATTGGTACGCGGATAAAAATTCAAAATTCGATTAGTCTTTTCTGCCCAGGACGGGAAATAGAAATGTTATGACTTGGAGGTGTGGAACTTCAGATACGACCAGACTGCGACCCAGATTTTATAGTGGCATCAGAAATCACCCGAGACACACAATCATCATCCACGAAAGGGAAACCGGCTTAACAGAAACGGGTTATAATCTTATTATAACTTATTAGCGAGATCAACCGTTTGATCTTCCACCAGACGGTTCTCGTGGAATTTCGTGATTTGGAGAAAAGTGAGGCACCAGACATAATCTCTCTGATTAGAAACAAAGCGTAAGTTTAAGGAAGAGAGTATTACTCCATGATGTCATCACTGCCATCAGCCCTTCGAACCTAAGTTTAACGAATTCTCAGAATTCATGAGTGAAAGTGTAGAAGAACATGCTACAATATATCCCTCACACTACCCAGTGTCATACAAGGCCTTCGTTCAGTATCAGGCGGGGCTCATCAGGCCTGCTGAGACAGGAAAGACATAGTAGTAGTCTATATAAATAAAAGACATAGTGGTAGTATATATAAATAAAAGACATAGTTGTAGTCCATATTAATAAAAATATAGTAGTAATCTGACCGGTAGCTGGCCACATGTTTGAAGGTGGTTGTGTAACTGAGTGTAGGAATATAGAGGTCGAAACGTTGTTCGCTCCTCTACAAGTGCCTTCTCTACCCATACCAGCCGTTTTTAAATATATAGTGGTAGTCTATATAGATGAAAAACATAGTGGTAGTCCATATAATAAAAGCATAGTTATAGTCTATACAATAAAAACATAGTTGTAGTCTATGTAATAAAAACATAGTTGCTCTCTGTATAATAACAACTGGTGTGACGTAATTAAACAAACGGACTGCAGTAATTAAGAGTTTTATTGACCTGATAATTTGATGTTTTGATTTCCCCTAAATCTCTCCAGTTTTGTTGATGTCTCATTTTCCAAAACGTTATTGAATCTTTGATAGATTGTTTAGACGGACTAATCATGATGAGTAAACTGAAATGGACGACAACAAATGCTTGTTTTGAAAAAGACACTTTTTTTTCTCTTTTTAAACAACCAGATGTCGCTCATTTCAGTAAGATCTTCAGAACCGTTTGAGTGTAAATGTTTCCAAACGATGTAACCTTTTTTTTGCTTTTTCGAACAAAGCTAGTTGTTGCTGTTTTGAATTAAGCACAAAGCTACACAATGGGCTATCTGTGCTCTGCCCACCACGGGTATCGAAACCCGGATTTTAGCGTGTAAGTCCGCAGACATACCGCTGAGCCACTGGGGGGCCGAACAAATCTACACGAGTGCCATTTGCATTAGCTGCCCCTTTTATAGTAATGTAAGATCAGAGGGAAGGTAGATACCTATCACCACCCACCGCCAGCACTTGAGCTACTCTTTTGCCAACAAATAATGGGATTGACCAACCATTATAATGTCACCACGGCTGAAAGGACGAGTATGTTCGAATCCGCGACCCTCAGACTACGAGTCGAGCGCCCTAACCTTCTGGCCATGCGACGCCTGTCACTACCCTTTCTTGGAAACTTTCTATACAACTAAAGTTGTATTCTCACTCTGAAATCATTTGCTTTGTTGTAACTTCCTATAGAACCGATTAACTGTAACCTTGTCAGTATCAAGAACTACGTATAGCGTTTGTATTGGATAAAATTAATAGTAATAACAGACGTGTGTCTAGGTAACAATTTAACTGTAGGAATCAATACCATTGTTTGGCAACCAATACTTTCAGAGTATAAACTCTAACAACGTTTTTTCAGAAAGTTCTAGGAATGGTACTCGAACATGAAACGAGTATGATGAATTATTAATACTGTAATGAATCGGTATACCGTCAAACTATTCATAGGTTTCGATTTACAGTTTAAATCGATGGCATTTTGTGAAGACTTTCGCATCATTTTCAATATGATCAGCGTAACAGAGAACACATTCTTGAATCACTCATGTTACACGCTCGTCAGTATCATTTGATGATAAAAGTACAGCTTCGCAATCTGGCTCAAACAAAACAATTGTCTTTTTCTCAGAGCTGTTTGCTCAGAAAATTCTAGGTTCTACACGATCGTGTTTGTGACATCTTATGCAATATCAACATACAAAAAAATCGAATGGTTCTGTAGGGCACTCATTTGTTCCAAAGTTGTCCTGGTTCTCAGTGCACACAACTCACAATCTGAGGGTCGAGGGCTCGAATCTCTTCACCAGACGTGTTTGCCGTTTCAGTCGTAAGGACGTTATAATATGATAGTCAGCCCTCCACCCCTATTCGTTAGTAAAGAATAGCGGTGGGAGATGTTCACTAGCGACTTTGTCTTTAGAATATCACTTAAAAATTTGGGACAAATGTAGTATCTTTCCCCGAAATTCAAAATAAACAAACAATATCTCTCCCAGGCTCCCTACTAACGATGAAATAAATGTTAATTTTCAGTTTTAAACAACGGGTTTACTTTATTAACTCATTCACTTATCAGAAAATTGCGTTTTTTGTGGTTTTGTTTGTTTATGTAGCAATTTGTCTAGAATGTGGTTGAAAGTATTCTTACAAAGTAATTCAGATTAAGCTGTTGACTGCCAAGTATTTCAGCTGCTACAATACAACTCTAATGCTTCTTCATTTTGTAACTTTTTTCGTGACTCCATTTTGGATCAAAAGTGAAACATTTTGTAAGTAGGTTAAATGCATGTATGGTGCTGACATCTAGCGTTGAAGTTAGGTGTTATTGAGAACGAATTAACTCGTCCGTGGCACTGTGTTACCGATCGGCTTAGACAAGTTATCTCGTATACGGCAATGAACAGGTTAAAGGGCCCCCAGTGGCACTATATGTTTGCAGACTCACATCGCTAGAAACCGCGTTTTGATACCCGTGGTGGGCAGAGCACAGATAGCCCATTGTGGAGCTTTGTTCTTTATTCCAAACAATCAATCAGGTTAAAGTACGTCGAGACAATTGTAACAGCTATTCTGAGGTTGTTTCTTAAATTACATAAAAAATTGTTTTTATATTTATCTGGTATTTGTTTGTTTCTTTGACAACTTTTGGCGTTAGCCGTCCCCGATTTTGAAGAGATAGTCAAATCTTATGATTCGATAGTCTAAAAATAGTCCAAGAGTTGACCATTAGTACTGTTAAGTATCTGCCTTATTTAGTCTATAGGAGTGACTATGTGAAGACAGCATTTCTCTATGGTTTCAATTGGGGGTCCCCACACATACTGACTCAGCAATAAGTCCATTGGCATATAACACAAATAAACAAAAAGCCTTTGATTCAAAATTCTGAAACAAACAATCGGACGAACATATTTGTAAGTAAAGTGGGATGTTCTAAGAGCGCTAAGTGTCTGTGGAATAATTATAGCCAGGTGTTTCGAGGTCAGTTGCTAGGTCAGTTCTCTCAACATTTGACTTAGTCTCATTGGTTCGATGTTACACCACAACGTATTCTAAACACGATGGTGCTATACGTTTTTGAATTGTTTGAAAGTCACATGAGAATCCAATAGTGTAGCTGTAATCGCGAAACAACTCAAATCCTTCTCCAAAATTCATAAAGCACAACCCATCAAAATGTAAAAAAAGTGTCAAATTTGAGCTATTGTAATCCACTAACAGTTGGTAGCAGAACCACTACTCCTACCAAGGATTATTCTTCGTCTGACGCGAATATCCTAAATTTACAGAATAATTTATAATCTTGCTGTCAGCTCTTTAATGATTCTCTATGTTGGAACACGTTTGTTCTGTGCCATTGACTAAATTACTGATGACATAAATTTTCATATTTGAGCTCATCATCTGCTATCTGACCAGATTTATTTTTACAAGCACATTAAATCGAGATACTAAATAAGTCCGAAATTAGCATATACTAGCTCATCTACTATACAGCTTTATAACTGACTTCACTTTCCTTTGTTGTTTCCTTTATTTTTTTTTATTAAGGATACAATATATCTCTGGTTTGGTGTATTACTTCTTCAAAGACTTTCAATTTCACGCTGACATCTAGCGTCTGAAAGAGATATGAGCGTAATATTAACGACGGGCCTTAAAATATCACATTCATCAGTTAATTTCGCAAAAATAATCTATGTTCTTGAAACAAAGTCGGCAGAGATTTTTGTCAAGTTTCATGAACAGCGATGTTCGAGGAATATCAAAATGCCCAATTTGTATAATTGTTACATCCTAGAATGCCTACCTTGTGTTGACCTCTAGTACTGGCGCTGTTTTCATCTCTCTGACCTCTGCAGTATTCAAACAGCATTCCGTTTTTCTCAAGGTCTTATGTGAGAGCAGGACCTCTGGTCTCTGCGACATTGGTAAAGGAAGCAAAACTTTGGAGATGTCCCTTGTATATTCTGCTCTTGAACTATCAACAGCTGTTCTTGATAACTTGATGGTTCTACAATGTGCTGACTCTTGTCAGAGACGTGGGACGTAGTTGGCTCGCGCCTGCAATAAAAAAAAAAGTATTTAATGTGGGCCGAGCTAGCTGTCAGAGCTTATTATAAAACAAGTTAAATAAAATAATTATCTCGTATCTCATACGTGAATTATACAAGTCCTAAATTAAATAATTCCTTATTAAAATATTCTTTAGCAATTGAAAAAAAATTAATGGTTATTTCTATTGTACTCTATTAAATCAATGAATTAGGCATAATAGGGAATGAATATTTTACTTAAACTGTACAATATGTTTACACTGAATCAAATAACTCAAAGCCTTTGACATGGTAGAATGTCTTGAAAGCTAGGATCACTCTGTGATTGATTGTTTTTATAACGTTAAGCACAGAACTACACACAATTGGTTATCTGTACTTTGCCCATCACGGGTATTAAACCTCGGTTTCCAACGATGCCAGTTTACAAGACATACCGCTTAGCAACTGAGGAACCCCTGTGGCTACGAGGACGCTGACAGCGGTTCTGATAAATTAACACAAACGGAGCTATGACTGAGGCTCTCTGACGTTGTAACTCGAAAAAATAGCAATAGAAAGATTTTCAATTAAGGCCTAACAGATGAAAAAGAGAAATTATAAAAACTGCAACTTTGTACAACAATAGAAAAAAAAAATCTCAGTAACTACACAGCACAAGACTCTGTTTTACGTTTCCCATTCCTAACGCCCTCTGGGAAGCATTTTGTTTCCTTCATAAGAAAACTACAGCTTGGCCCTCATAGGCTGATTTTGTTGTTGTTTTTTAATTTCGCGCAAAGCTACTCGAGAGCTATCTGAGCTAGCCGTCCCTAATTTAGCAGTGTAAGAGGAAAGGAAGCTAGTCATCCCACCCGCCGCCAACTCTTGGGATACTCTTTTACCAATAAATAGTGGGATTGACCGTCACATTATAACGCCACCACGGCTGAAAGGGCGAGCATGTTTGGTGCATCGGGGATGCGAACCCGCGACCCTCAGATTACAAGTCGCATGCCTTAACCAACCTGGCCATGCCGGCCCACCATAGGCTGATGTCTACTTGACATTATTTAAAATTTGATACCTGACGTTTCAACCTCGTTCGATACATGGGCTGAGTTATCGGAAAAAGAGACATAAAAGTTTAAGCATAGTGTTTCATATTTTAGAACTGCCTGAACAAAAACAGAACAACTACTCATTAACCCCCACCGCCTACATGACTGCTATTAAGGGGATAGTGCCCCACCTCCAAGGCTCGAGCTTCGATGCGCTACGGAACATACTCCACACTTTTAACTTGGAGTTATTATTCACGAGTTAATTAACACGTATTAGACATAAAATAACAAATTTTGGTCATAAACACGTAACAGGATTTTGAACCTGAGAATCCAGAGATGCATTTGTGTTTGTTTTTTTTCATAAAGCTTTCTGAACGGCTTGTTAATAAGCTTTACTGCACTGAATCAACATATTAAATTTCTTATGCCTTCGGAAACCATTAATCTCTTTTGTTATTTTGTGTCAAGGCACAGTCTACTGGAACTTCGTAATTTATAGAGCTTTTACAGAAACATTTCACAAACCAAATTCTTCATCCTGAGCTAAGCGATTATAGGTGTCGCTGTAGTCGAAAAATAAGATTGACTCAGGACATTATCTCCATTAATTTCTACGTTTTATACAGAGGAAAGTTATCAAGATATGAATTATGTTTAAAAAGTAAAATTACTTCAACGTGTGATTTGCACATTTGGCTTCTAAGTGGCCGATTAATTTGTTTCTTTAACGCTTAACATGACATTGGAATAGGCCGTTACGAAGGGCGGCACTTACTGAAGCTTTGAATGACATCTTTATGAAAATATAGTTTATTACAATGTTAGTTTTCCCAGGAGGCGTTTTATTTAACCCTGTCATGTCCATGAGCCTCTTCTGGGTCTTATTTCACTCCAGAGATATCTGGAATTTTCTCCTTTTTTTATTTTTTATTATATAACCGAATGATACAAAAATGGCGCATGTTGTGTACTGTAACCGGATTTCCATGTTCTAACAAAGATCTTGCTTGGTGTATATGAATTATAGCTTTAACGTTTGTCCTGTTTTTCTAAAAATAATTTAACGCAATTAACAAACTGTGTTCTGTTCGAAAGCGAGAGGTTAATTTTTAATAGAATCTGTACAGTAAGTTAGCTTGGTAGATTTTCTCTGTTTGAAGTTACACACAAAGCTACACGATGGTCTATCTGTGCTTTGCCAACCACAGCTATCAAAACTCGATTTCTAGCGTTGTAAGTCCAAACATGTACTGCTGTACCACTGGAGACAGCGTGGTAGGAATTAAATTAACACAGTAGCTCCTAGTGTGAGAAATGTCCTACAAATGCGAATAAATATCCAACTTTCATAGTTCAAACGGTGCACAAAAAAGTGAGTTGAAGAAATACAAACATTACTTGAAATGTGTGAAACACTCAAGTGCTAAATGGCCTTGAAAAATAATGTATACATTGAACTAGACAAAGTTCACAATAATCTGAGCGACGTTATTTCAATTAGGAATTTTAAATTCAAGACCTGTGTAAGTTTATTTTTTATACAGCCAATAGAGGGCCAAATAGTAAAATAAAATGTTGGAAGTTTATTTAGCATGGAAGTAATTTCTTTGTCATATTTCAGATTGATGATGAGCTAAAGGGATCGATTTATTTGTTTTGAATTTCGCGCAAAGCTACTCGAGGGCTATCTGCGCCAGCCGTCCCTAATTTAAAGCTACTCGAGGGCTATCTGATCCAGCCGTCCCTAATTTAGCAGTGTAAGAGAGAAGGCAACTAGTCATCACCACCCACCGCCAACTCTTGGGCTACTCTCTTACTAACGAATATTGGGATTGACCTTCACATTATAATACCCCCGCGGCTGAAAAGGGCGAGCATGTTCGGTGCGACCGGGATTCGAACCCGCGACCCTCAGATTATGAGTCGCACGCCTTAGCCCACCTGACCATGCCGGGGCCCGAGAGAGATCGATACGTTGTTACTTCTTAAGTGTTTTAAAATAAAAGTTTTTTAGCATGCGGTGTCTCTGTCACACACACACACACACATATATACTTCAAGTGTGTTCGTCGCAATCATGAATAACTGTGTTCCGGTGATAATCGGTTTCAATCATTCCTGTTTGAAACTCGCCCTCTAGCTATTATTGGAATTTCCTCTGAAATAAAAGTAACAAACAAACTATTCTAGCTGAGTTTTTAGTGTTATAAATGTACAGACTTTATGAAGGGGGTTGAGAGAGTAGCTTTGAAGAAATTAATCCGAAATAATTTTCCTCGACGATACTTCATTACAGGGTTTTCGATTTCAAAAAAAATAATTACGAACCGCTAAATAATATACCTCTTTGTGTTTTGTGTTCCACATGCTGAAAAGATCCAATTAGAGAAAACCCTAAACTACCTTTTATTTATATTCGTGAAAGTAAACTAGGAAAGTGACTTTAAATAGATTTTGAACACGGAAACAATTTTATTTTAAAATGTTCATTTTAGGTATCTTTTTTTTAAGTTAAGATATATAATTATATATATATTATTTATTATGCTTGTTAAGATACGTATAAAATTTGGTAATGTCAGTATATAATAGGTACGAATGTTGGAGAAAAAAAATGTAATTTTTAATTCCAATGAGTAACACCAGTCGCTAGAAGTCTTGAGCGTTATCATCAGTCGCTACAAATTCCTAAGACTCGACAGAATAAAAAAACAACAACTTTGTTATATCCATTAAGTAAGACAGCCAGCAGTTAATGAAGAAGACACACTATTATTTTCTGTCAAATTCCACGAGACGTAAGTAAGACAGTCAGTAGTTAACAAAGAAGACACTATTATTTTCTGTCAAATTCCACGAGACGTAAGACAGCCAGTAGTTAATAAAGAAGACACATTCTATTATTTTCTGTCAAATTCCATGAGACGAAACCACCTTTTGATTTTTTATAAAAGTTACCAGTGAAAGTTTAAATCTATGTCGTATCTTTGCTTTGTACACTTGTAACAATCTTTATACAAGTATAATTTACGTTTATCTCAAGTCGTAATCAAACACCACAAACAAAAATCTGAATAAAACAATTTAATTTGAATCTACATATACATATATATTACGTATAGCCACGTGGGTCTAATTAGGCGTTCGACTTCTCATTGCACCAAACATGCACGACTTTTTAGCCGTGGGGAAGTTGTAATGTTACGGTCAATCTCACTATTCATTGGTAAAAGAGTAGCCCAAGAGTTGGTGGTGGGTGGTGATGACTAGCAGCCTTCCCTCTATTCTTACACTGCTAAATTAGGGACGGCGAGCGCAGATAGCCCTCGTGCAGCTTTGATCGAAATTCATAAACAATAATAGTTTGTACCAGACAAACGTTCGTAAAGTTTTAGACACGATACTGTTTTACACAAGTTAAACAGGATAATGTTTCGAGCAGTTCCAGACAAGATTTTACTTTGTGTATTGTAAGCAAGATACTGTTTTGTTGTTGGTTTTTCCTTAGTTTAAGAAAGACAGTGTTCTGCATAATTTTAAGCAAAACAGTTGTTAAAACCAAAGCTACACAAAGATATATGTGTGCTCGGCTCACCGCGGGAATCAAAACCCTATTTTTAGCACTATTAGCCTCTGCCTAATTGCTCAGCCAGGGGACGTCAGCGATACAATGTTTTATGTACGTTTAAAAAGGACAGTTTATTTTAATGCGGTTTTAAACAAGACAGTGTTTTGTATGGTTTAAAGATAAACAATACTCTGTCATTTTTAACTGGTTCCTCGATGGCACAGCGGTAAGTCTGCCGATTCAAGACACCAAATTCAAGAAATCGATTCCCATTGGTAGTTTTCACAGATATCTTGATGTTGCTTTGGTATAAGAAAACATACACACACACTCTACTGTTAAAAACAACAGTTGGCCCGGCATGGCCAGGTGGGTTAAGGCGTACGACTCGTAATCCGAGGGTCTCGGTTTGCATCCTCATTACACCAAACATGCTCGCTCTTTCAGCCGTGGGGGCGTTATAATATGATGGTCAATCCCACTATTCGTTGGTAAAAGAGTAGCCCAAGAGTTGGCGGTTGGTGGTGATGACTAGCTGCTTTCCCTCTAGTCTTACACTGCTAAATTAGGGACGGTTAGGGCAGATAGCCCTCGAGTAGTTTTGGGCATAATTCCAAAACAGACAAGCAAACACTTTTAACATCACTTCTGCGATGGAAGAACGGTAAGTCTACGGATTTACATCCCTAAACTCAGGGTTTCATTTGTCTTCGGTGGACAAAAAGCCCGATGTAGATTTGCAATAATAAAAATTTATGTGCTAACATTTCACTTCACTGTACAAACAGATAGCCTGATGCAGCCTTGCTATAAGAAAACATAGATTGTCTTTTTTTTTTAATTTCGCACAAAGCTACTTAAGGGCTATCTGTACTAGCCGTCCATAATTTAGCAGTGTAAGATTAGATAGAAGGCAGCTAGTCATCATCACCCACCACCAACTCTTAGGCTACTGTTTTACCAACGAATAGTGGGATTGACCCTCACATTATAACACCCCCACGGCTGAAAGAGCGAGCATGTTTTGTGTGACGAGGATTCGAACTTGCGACCCTCAGGTTACCAGTCGAGTAAGTTAACCAGCTGGCCATGCAGAGCCCCAAAACAGATACATACACAGATAGATACATACATATACTGTACAGGTAATGCCACCTGTTGTGAACTCTTTATATTACATGCATATTCACCAGGGCTAAAGTAGCATTTCATTCGTGAAAAGATGAAGTGATACAAAGTTTTTGTTTTATACACAAACGTTAAAAATAGGTATATGCTCGGTAACAACGTTAGAAATAAATACTTGCCACAGGGTGTGGTTAGCTTCCTTGCTAAATCTGTATGTGAAGAGAGATATGCAGGAAAAAAAATAATTGTTTGTTTTGATATTATTCTCAAAGCTCCACAAAGGGCTATCTGCGCTCTGCTTACTACGGGTGTCGAAACCAAGTTCATAGTAGTTTAATAAATCCGCAGGCATACCACTGTCGGGACAAAAATTATAGTGATTTGAATTCAGGAATTTTGACAAACAGAAGCCACCAGCCGTTTTGAAGAGATTTCATTGGTCCAGAATGATTGGTGACGTTTTATTTATGTTGAAAGCTTCGTTACTAATTTTGTTTTCAATTGAATAACAGCTGTTACTAGTAAACTGACTCCTTTAATGGTTGGTTAATGTGGTCAGATCTTGGCTAAAAACTATGTTTCGTGACCGTGAATAAACATCTTTTTTTATTTTGTTGTTAAACACGAAGCTAAACATTATTCTGTGTCACCTGAAATGCTTAACCCAGACCTGTAGTTGTAAACACCCCCTCAGGCTTACCGCTGAGTCCCTGGGGGTTCGTGAATGGAGACATAGCCATGAAACAAAGTGCCTCTTCAAAATTGAACAAGCTTTGTATGAGCGTGTGTGTTTTCAATGTAAGGCTATAGAATAAGGTATCTTCACTTTTCCACGGCAAGAAATCAAATCCTGGAATTTAGTGTACGAGTTCGTAAATCTAACGTTGATCCACCAGGGGGCACACGTGAAGTAAAAATTGATGAAATAAGATAATAAAGCGTTAATTTACCAAATATTTAGATATTGTAATTTTCAATTCATTTATAAGGTTTTTTGCAATGGTGTACTTTATTAAATTTGGAAACACGAAACTATCAAATTTTTAATTTATAATTAACTTTTGTTTGTTTGATTGGGTAAATATGTAAAAAAAATTAGGAAATTTAAAAAAAACGTTATGAGTTGTTCTTGCTGTTCGCATTTAATAAACATCAAGATGTTTAACAGAAACAGTAGTTTGTCTTTCAATTTTACATCCACAGTTCGTAATTTTGGCAGAATGGGCAAGTATGGCATGCGATAACCAGATCTCTCGCCGTTCTATAGAGTTGGCTTTGGCGCCTAATTTCATAAGCATATTTCCATCTTTTGCTTTTAGATACTAAAACTAGCAGGATGCGTCTGTTGCTTGTCTGTCAACGCTATCTGCTGCAGTCTTTAACTCCAAACACACCGAAGCTCAAGAAATAGGCCTAACCAACTGGCTGTCGATACTCTAGCAGTTTCCCTCCAGCATAGAACTACTTTAGGTCGAGGTCATGATGTAAGATCTTTCCCATGAACCGAACAAAAACAACGAATCATTAAGCCTAATTTGATGGAATGTTTTGATCTTGGCTAAAGTTTGGAGGTAACAGTATTCAGTTGTTAAGTGAAATAAAATTCCTCTGGAGTTTGTAAAAACTTTAAGATAAGATAGGGTATAAAGTTCGACTATATTGAAAACAATAAATTAGTTAATAAGCCTAATCAGGTGAAGATCTTAATAAATCAAACATTCGATAACTTAATAATGATTATGCCCCCATTGACAAGTTGAGTAGTTGTGCATAGTATTTCGTTTCTGTTTTAGGGTTAGCAAATCCATTTCGTTATTATCTTGGGGTTCTCCTGCTGTAAGAGCCCTCTTTATATTTCAATGGTACAAATGTCACATTTGGAAAAAAAAATCTAATATATTAAAAACGATATTATTTTTCAGAATCGAAATAAACTGGTAGCGTAATAATTGAACACCCCGAAAAAACGTAACTCTAATTTGTAAATGCTTCACCACATAGTTACTTTATTATTTTACCAAGGTTTATTTTTGAAAAAAATATATAACTTTTCAATTCACTACCATTAAAAAAAGTGTCTGATTCTTTCGCAATAAGAACTAAAATTAAAGGGGCACCTGAGATTTGTTACAGCGCCATCTATGAACATCACTGCAAAAAGTTTATCGTATATTAGTTGCAATTCAAAAACTTTGCACAATTATGTTATGAGGCTAAAATGCTTTAACCAAATTGGTAATCAAATGCAATTAATGGCGCCACCTATAGAGTGTTTTATCTGAGCAACCACTCTGATTTATTAAATATTTTGAACATCTCAGTATATATTTATATACACATATTTAATGAATTCAAAAGTATTATTTGAATTCCGGATTGTAATAACAAAAAAGCCTTAAATACAAAATTGTAAGCAAAAAGTTTTCAATTTATTCTTGTCTTCTTCTAGTCGTTAAAATGAACAAATTTTAAAGTATCCATTTTGTCAATATCGCACGCCATCCTCAGTATTTTGGTGAAATCACTTTGTTTGTCTTCTTCAAAATGCAGATTACATTAACAAAAACGTGTATGGCGCGAATAATGCACAGCCGCAGTATTTTCACACTCAAGTTCTGCAGGGTGTGTTTGTTTTTCACATTCCACTTGAACGAAATGCTATTTTTGCACAAATTCGATTTAAAATCCGAAATGGACAAGTTTAGAAAAAAAACATTTTCGTTTTATAGCAAAAGGTCAGGCCCCCATTTATTAACAGTGCTACGCCGACTTTGGGTATTTAAACTGTATCCTTTAAAGTCGTATATGTATATAGTGTTTCAGATACACACTTTGGATTTTTAGGAGTTCAGTCCAGCCAACGAGTTTTGGTAGTGTTCGAAAGTACTCTTGGGCAATGACTTGTATAAGACGAAACACAGGTCTGAAATTCTGCTTTTACACGTTTATACAACTCTGATTGAACTTTGAAATGAAAAAACCTAAGATAAATGTGAAATTTCAACATTCCATCAAAAAGTGTAATTATTTCCAATTATTGGTCAATCTTCAACGTTTATATTGTAACTTAAATATATATATATTCAATTTTCGATTTGTTTCAATCAGATTTTTCTGACTAATCTATCTTCATTTTTCTAACTTCACCAGATCAGAGTCTAATTAATTTTTTACATGACAAATTTCCGTTTCTCTTGTCAAAAAATGGTTTTTCACAGGAAACTTTGCATCCTAAAACACAACTAAAATCATTGTTTTACAAACTGGAGTGAAGAATACGAGTACAGCCTTTTTAAGTAGGACTCTTCCACGTGTGGACGGACAATCTCCGCACGGCCCATTACCGAGACTTTCGTCGCCAGTCTGCCGGGAATGCAGACAGAAGGAAGCCGGAAAACTCGGTCTTACCGCTGACCTGACTGACATTTTTCATAGTTTGTCTACTAGATTTACACACATTACGACAGCTGAATTTTTTTTTGTTATTAAATTATCTTTTCTTCAAGCACGAAGAGTAGAAATCCGGCAGATAGCTTGAGAATAAATTAAAAGGAATTTGTGTTTTTACAGTCTCTCTCTTACACCTTTATTCCCTCAACAGCCCTCGCGCATTTTAGAGTTCTACTTAGGTTTCAGTTTCGTAACGGTTTGAATATTCTAAGTACCTTTTAATGACAAAAAAACGAAACAAAAAACACCTAGTAAGAAGGTAATGTAGGCGCCAATTACACACATGCGCAATACATTTGGTCTTCTTCATTCTTTGAAACGTTTCCCTTGTGTGATCCCCCAGTGAGACAGCAGTAAATCTAAGGACTTACAACGGTAAAGTTCGGGGCTCGATTCCCGACGATAAACACAGCAGATGGCGCAATTTAGCTATGATGTAGAATAAAGGAAACTCGCATGAGCAGTGTGATTAGTTCGGCTTTGTTATTAACGTTTCGAAGTGTTTTAATATGATGATAAGTTCCAGTATTAGTTAGTAAAATATTAGCCCAATAAGAGTTGGCGGTGGGTGTTGATGACTAGCTACCTTCCCGCTATAGTCTTTCACTGCTAAATTAGGGACGACTAACACAAATAGATCTCGTGTAGATTTGCACGAAATTCAAAACAAACCACGACCAGTCCCAGTATCAAGGTTTGTTTTGTTTGTTTTTAGAATTAAGCACAAAGCTGCACAATGGGCTATCTGTGCTCTGCCCACCACGGGTATCGAAACCCGGATTTTAGCGTGTAAGTCCGCAGACATACCGCTGAGCCACTGGGGGGGCCCAGTATCAAGGACTGAAAATAACATGTTTCCATAAAATGTGTTTAAAATATCGTGTATTATTCTTAACAAAACTCGAATAAACATTATGTCAAAAAAGTGTTTGTTTCGGTCTTTCTCCATGGATTACCGAAATTCTGTCTGGTAATATAAATTTTAAAACTCTTAGTAGTTTGTTATTTCGTCTATAATATACACAATAGGAGAATGGTACACTTTTTTCTTCACATATATAACGTTTTTAACTGTCGCATCCTGAGAGAAGAAAAAAACTCATAAATATAAATTTTAAAAGATAACCTACAAAGAAAAAACAACAACATAAAAAGGATTGTCCGTCGTTGGGGTAACGCTGTACTCAACTCAGTTTCGTCAAATAAATTGTGGGTCCCTGCTAGTTAACCTTTGACCCGGTACATCAAGAACCACAGATGGAAGCAGTTTAGACAGTCGGTTGTTCTCCGTTCAACATCGAATGATATTGTTAGAACAATAAAAGTCTGTAGCAAGCCGACATGTTACTCATTATTCATAACATAACGTCTCCGCGTGATGTTTCAATCAGGAATAAGAAACAGCAACATTCGTGGGCCTCAAGGAATCGAATTTAGCTGACATGTCAACCACTACTAGACCCTTATCTCATACTTCTAGGTCACGGGAAGACTACAAAGTGTTACATGTTACCATACAAGTTTTTATTCTTTATTTTAGAAACAAGGGAAGCTACGTCTGTGTATCGTCGTTTTTTGTGTGGGTTTGTACTAAAAATAATAGAACAAAGATGTGGCTCTGATAACATGACGAAGAAAATTATGTTCATAGAGCATGAAATATTTTCTCTTGTCCATGCATCATCTATAATAAAAATAACTAATTTTCAATTTTCTTTTATTAGTAAATCTAAAAACTGTACAGTTTATTGATTTAATTGTACTAACAGGCAACAAACAGTTTCAAACGTGTAAAAAGTATCTTGGCATTGTTCTTCAAGTAAACAATGTCTTGGTATTGTTCTTCAAGTACACAATATCTTGGTATTGTTCTTCAAGTAAACAATAATTTGGGATTGTTATTCAAGTAAACAATATATTGGCATTGTTCTTCAAGTACACAATATCTTGGCATTGTTCTTCAAGTAAACAATATCTTGGCATTGTTCTTCAAGTAAACAATATTTTGGGATTGTTATTCAAGTAAACAATATCTTGGCATTGTTCTTCAAGTACACAATATCTTGGTATTGTTCTTCAAGTAAACAATATTTTGGGATTGTTATTCAAGTAAACAATATATTGGCATTATTCTTCAAGTAAACAATATATTGGCATTGTTCTTCAAGTAAACAACATACTGATATTGTTCTTGGATAATATAATACGAAAACCAAATATTTAGATCCGTTTTTTTTCCACCTTTTCTTGATGATATAAATTTCGTAAGCGTATTAATTTTTATTTTTTTCTGAGTACATACTCAAAATAACTTTAGTGCGGTTTTGAAAACATTATAATTACTTTCACTGTTTTCGAGTTTATTACTATTGGAAAGTTATGTGATTAGCCTATATAGATGTTAGATTTGTTTGTTTGTTTCAGAATTTTGCGCAAAGCTACACGAGCGGTATCTGCTCTAGCCGTCCATAATTCAGCAGTGTGAAACTAAAAGGAAGGCAGTTGGTCATCACTACTCACAGATAACTTTTAGGCTACTCTTTTACCAACGAATACTAGAATTGACCGTCATATTAGAGCGTCCCCACGGCTGAATGTGCGAGCATGTTTGGTGTGACGGGAATTCGAACCCGCGACCTTTAAATTACGAGTCGATCGCCCTAACCACCGGGCCTATGTATTTTAGAATATTTGAAAGATGTATATTTATCATCGGTTCCACAGTTCAAGTTTATTATCTTATTCTAGAAAATCGCCTTCTAACTCCGATACGCGTCACCGGGCATGTTCTGGTAGTTGTCGTGTCCGTAATATAAATCCAGAAGTTCATGCTTCTCGTCCCTTTGGGATACAAAGAGCCTCCCACTTTGTTGTTGTGGGTACGCTTTAAGAATGGCATTCAAATCCCACTACTTGATTAAAGTCGCTCGAGCTTTCGTGATGAACGCTTTAAACTAGCTGTCACATCTCTGAACGATCAGTTCAAAATTACGAATGCTCTTAAACTTTGTGTAACTCTGCACAATCTCCCAAGTGGTTCAGTAGTACGTTTGTGTACTTATAACACTAAAATTTAGTTTTCAACGTACGTGTTTTGAAAAGTACAGATAGTCCATTGTGTAGCTTTATGTTGTGAAGACAAACAACCAATCAAACCCTTTGATCTCAACTCTTAAAATGTAATTTCCCAGCAGTTCTTTGACATATTTGTAAAAAACTTAAGTTTACTTCCATTCATTTTCTTCGTTGCAATATTTTGTAATTCGTATTGCGAAAAATGGACTACGAGTGATGAAACCAAACTTAAAAAAAAAAAAATCTACGTTACCACCACTGATAGCCAAGCATTTATATTACAGACTATTGCCATCTATTAGTTGTAACTAGAACTACATTTAAACTGCTTATATGTAAAAAAAAATCAGGCCTGGAATATCATGTGATTTTTGCTTTCAGTGAAATGAGCCCAATAGTTAACCAATAAATCATATCAAGATAAATGCGCTGTGTTAATATTTTCATATATTAATCCATTCATATTTCGTTTAAAAGAATGATTGCATTATTAATCATCATACAACAGCTATTTTAGGGCTCTTTAAAGTCTTAGAGTTAAACCTCCAGTCGTATAAATAATCTGAAATTCTAATAACACCAAATAAAACATTTATCAAATTTGATTCTGTAGAACCGTTTCATAATATCAGATGTATATAAAAATGAGAGATTGAAATTTTTCTCAGCTCATTTACTCCAATTTTTATAAAAAGTGTTTTTATATCTAAAGAATTAAACAGCTCATTTTTAGAAATTTTCCTATTTTCAAAGTAAATGTAATTTGCTTTTGTTTATTTAATTATTAGTAAAAACTGATAACTTGCATAGATGTAACAGTGTAGATTAGTAGTTAAGATATTCTTATTGGTAAAACGCATTTGCAGACTCTAGTTTAATAAGCCAATTCGCGCACCGTTAACACAAAACCAATAATGAATGATAAATTACATTCTCACGTTAGGGGGTCATGGATTTGTAATAAGAATTGAGACAAATCCCAGTATTCTATTTTAATAGTCCACGAGTTGGTTGTTGTTGTTTTGAATTAAGCACAAAGCTACACAATGGGCTATCTGTGCTCTGCCCACCACGGGTATCGAAACTCGGATTTTAGCGTGTAAGTCCGCAGAAATACCGCTGAGCCACTGGGGGGGGGCACGAGTTGGTAATAGGTGCTGTTGACTTTCTTTCCAGTCTAGCATTTCAAAGCTATAAAAAGGTATCGTAAATAGGCCTTGAATGGGTTTGTACATAACTGAATAAACAACAACATGAAGTGATAGAAATCGGGGATTTTAAAATAATTAATCCCTTTTTTGCTTCTGTTTTTATTGTAGGGGGAAGAAATTTAAAATATTTATTTCTTTACTTTTGCTTATTTTTCTAGCTGGTTTTCTCCATCCAAATAACACGTTTTTTTGTGTGTGTTTTTTTTGTTTTTGTTTTCGTTTACTGAGCGTGAAATAATTTTATCCCACACTATCCGCAGTACTGATATTTTACAACGTGTTTGGTATTATTTAATTCTGTTATTGATAATAGGTGGCGCGACATCTCAATAATAATCTATATATAAATTAAAATCGTAATGTTTTCTTTCATAAAAATTGCAACTGAAATCTCAAAGCAACGAGTTCATTAAAAATTACTCGTCAAACGATCCACTAAAAAAGAGTCTTATATTATTAACATACTTTACATAAAAAAAAATCGAGTTAGCTGAAAGCGTGTTTTTTTGTGTCTAATATCAAAATAAAAAATAACGAATTAGAAAAAATATTTTTTTTTTAAGTAGCAGCTGCTATTTAGTCATTTTAATTCGTGCTTCTGTTTTTCTCTGTTTAATTATACTACGTTTGAATATGACTTCGGTCTCCAAAACTTTTCATGAACTCTTTCCATCTATTAAACAACTGGTACCGAACAGTTTATAACATACAAACTTAATCGATTGCTAAATAAGTTCCGTATTGTTTAGAACGTGTGTAAATAAACCATTGTTAAATAACCAACGAAATGTTTACAACATACAAACTTAATCCACTGTTAAATAAGTTCCTATTGTTTAGAACGTACGTAAATAAACCATTGTTAAATAGTCAACATACAAATTTAATCCATTGCTAAATAAACACTGCACTCTTTGCAACATACGTAAACTGACCTCTGTTAAATGGGCAACGAAACGTTTACAACATAGAAAAGAAAAACACAACGTATTGTTAAGTATGTACCACATTATTTACAACATGCATATGTGACTCATTTTTAAATATGTACTGGAATATTCACAACATTAACTAAATATACAGAGTTCTACCTACAGAGGAAGAAAATTAGGGTAATTCGGTTACCTCCTGGGTCCGGGCATTCAAGGAGGCGCAAACAGCTTTGGCTGTTTAGCGAACACCAACATGTTATGTATTCAATCTATGTTGCCATTCTGATCATGTCTGTGTGTACACATGTTCTGGTAAAATATTTTTCTGTTAAATAACTCTATGATACGCGAAAACAAAATTAAAGATACGTGTTTCGTGTGCGTTTCCTTATTGCGAAGCCACATCGGGCTATCTGCTGAGCCCACCGTGAGGAATGGAAGCCTGAATTTTAGCTTTGTAAATCCGTAGATTTACCTCTGTACAAGCGGGGAGAGCGTGTTTTGTCAAAACACGAAATAGAATTAGATAACAGTTAAGGACTGCGTACGAATCAAAGGACACTTAAATAGTGTCGAACTGATGTTTAAAACAACTGTCACACGTGTGTAATCACCATGCTTCTTGTTTTAGAAAGGTAATAGCATGTTTAATATACAACAACCACACGTCTAATAGCTTCAGTAAAGCTATGTTACTTGATTTACTGGGTCTATACGATGTGTTGCAGTATCATCTCATGAGTTAATACACCCTATTACTATTACAAAAGCATACCTTATTTCATATATGTCATGAAATACCGATATGAAGATTTATAAATCCATTCTTTTACAGAACGTTTATAATATATATATATTATAAACCTGAAATAATATATTACTAGAAGGAAAATATGGACTCTATGTCTTCTGTCATGTTGTCACATACACTGCTGGCCAAAATCGTAAGGCCAATGAACATGAAGAAAAAAATATGCACTTATTTTAGCAGAGCTTCGGAAGATGAAAATATGAAAAGGGAAAATAAAAATAAACTTTTTTAGTGTTTAATAGGGAAAATGTGAACAATACGAAATTAGCCGAAATACTAGCTGGCCAAAAGTTTAAGACCATACTCAAACAAACCGTTAATCGGTAAACACGTAACGAAATTTAGTCATTTGTGTTCAGGCATTAGCGTTGTCAATATCTCCCACTGACATCTCCAGTGTTACATTGGTTAAAAATAAGGCAGAGTTTGAACGTGGCAGAACTGTCGAGCTGCGAAAGTGAGATCTCTCTCAACGTGTCATTGCTGGTGAGACTGGGCGTAGTGAAACAGCTGTTATCAGTTTACCGTGTTATATATATATATATATATGTCACAATGCACTGATACTGGACAAAAATAAAATCAACGTTTGTCTCATACTACCTGATGGCACTCGCTAAGGAAGTAAAAACTGTATAAAGGGCAACCTCAGATAACGTTCCATTTTTTCTTAACTTTCAAATTAATTTTCAAATTCCTTCAATGAATGCCAATTTTATACTATGCTTTCCGGAAGGTAATAACACTATGTAATAAAACTTTTACTTTTTCTTGTTTCCGGGCAGAAAGTGTTATTTTCCAATCGCTTATCCCTAAAGTAAATGGAAAAGACGTATTTTTCTCTTCAAACTTTGCTTTTGTCATCTGGGAACGTATAACAAAAACGTGATGAGAGACTATATTTGGAGGCTGATACGTGTTTGATATGCGTGGGTTCGAGCCGTGGCCTTGAGATTACGAATCGAACACTCTACAACAAGGCCATGCTTAAGAGAAGACCCATTTAAAAACCTTGTATGTGTTTTCTTATAGCAAAGCCTCATCGGGCTATGTGCTGTGTTCATCGAGGGAAATCGAACCCTTAATTTTAACGTTTTAAATCCATAGAACTACCGTTGCACCAGAGGGGTACTCTTGCACCTGATTTGTATTTTTATAGTTGTGAGAGCTAAATATGTTTTTATAATTTTAATCTATCAATTTTAGTGATACACAATTTCAACATATAAACATACATATATATTGATTGTATATTTAATTTTATTATACAACAAAATTTTAATACTTACTGTAATTAAGGCCAAGGGTGTTAAAGCGTACGACTCGTAATCTGAGGGTAGCGGGTTCGAATCCCGGTCGCGCCAAACGTGCTCGCCCTCCCAGCCGTGGGGGCGTTATAATGTGACGGTCAATCCCACTTTTCTTTGGTAAAAGAGTAGCCCAAGAGTTGGCGGTGGGTGGTGATGACTAGCTGCCTTCCCTCTAGTCTTACACTGCTAAATTAGAGACGGCTAGCGCAGATAGCCCTCGAGTAGCTTTGTGCGAAATTCCAAAACAAACAAACAAACTCTCTTGTGAGAGATGAAGTGGTGTAAGTAAAAGGCCTTTTGCATACACATACGCTATTGATTCTATTATTTCCTGGAACAAGTTAAAGCAACGTGTATACTGTTCCGTAAGAATTAACCATTTGATTTAGTTGTATCCAGCGTATCTTTTCGAAAGAAATTCAAAAAGTGCATCACTGGCTTTGTAAGACTGTATTTTATGTCAATTCACAAAAAGTTTGCATTATTCACGTATTATAATAATTATTAAGAAAAAGGTTTCAATGGTCGTCTTGCAGAGAATTATTGACACCCGAATATTGAATAAAGGTTTAATACAATCGTTCAACTGTAATGTTGTACTCTAATTATAACGCATTTGAATTACACCAATGTTGCGGGCCCAGCATGTCCAAGTGTGTTAAGGCGTTCGACTCCTAATCCGAGGGTCGCGAGTTCGATTCTCCGTCGTGGGGGCGTTATAATGTTACGGTCAATCCCATTATTCGTTGGTAAAAGAGTGGCTGAAGAGTTGGCGGTGGGTGGTGATGACTAGCTGCCTTCTCTCTAGTTTTACACAGCTAAATTAGGGACGGCTAGCGCAGATAGCCCTCGAGTAGCTTTGCACGAAATTCTAAAACAAATCCTGATGTTGTTTTTACAAGTGCCAATCATAAATTGCCTAATTTAACCAATAACAATCTTTAGCATACTGTCGAAATACTTGCAGTGGATGGCAAAGAAAAATTTAATAATTTTATACATGAACGTAAAGAAGAAGAAAAAAAGAATGTGTAACGACATGCCAGCCACATTATACATGCTCCATCAAGTGCCAACAAGTCCTCTCGCCAAGTCTCATCAGGCCGGCTGGGGCACAATAAATACAATAGCGATCGAGACGTTGTTTATGTTATCAAACAGCATATACCACAACTGTCATGGTCTGAACCGAACCAAGTTGGTGAGATATAATCACGACTTTATGAATCACACTTGACATAAGATGCTGAACTGTATCTTTCGCTCTTTTAATTCCTATGCTTATCTAGTAGTCTATCCTTCTAAATAATGTGTGTGTGTGTTTCTCTTATAGCAAAGCCATATTGGGCTATATGCTGAGTACACAGAATATAATTGAACCCCGAATTTTAGCATTGTAAATCCGTAAAATAGTGTAAAAACTTCAATACTGCGTGTGGCTTAGGATTTGTGTGCGTAATGTCGAAATGTTCTTAAATTTTTAATAAATCGTATACCTGCATAAAAAAATAGCTCGAATTTTGAAGTTCGATAAATAATTTAAACATTCGTGTATTTCCGTAATCTTAACTGACCTAGTAGGAAGAACGCTTGACTCAGAATCTGTAGGTAGCGGTTTTGAAACCTAGTGACATGTAAACTACAAGTCATTTCAGCTATGGAGCATAATAACGTTGCTGGCAATTCCTCCTTTTTGTTGGTAAAAGAGTAGCCCAAGAGTTGGCGGTGGGTAGTTATGACCAGCTGCCTTCCCTCTACTCTTTCACTTCTAACATTTATTTCAGATATGGCCGCGTGTTATTGGCTAAAAATGAGATATATGAAATCTAATTTTATTCCTACTATACAACTTTAAGTTTGTAACTATGCTGAGAAACGTGTATACTTACTTACCTGCCTACTTATTTTTGGCAAAACTGATTTATCTTCTTTCTGTTTTCTTTTGTTTCTGCCCCTCAGCAGCTCAGCAATAAATCTAAAGGCTTACGACTCTAAAAACCTTGTTTCGATACCCGTGGTGGGCACAAATAGACCTTTGTATAGTTCTGTTCAGGCATGACCAGGTGGTTAGGTGCTATACTCGCACTCTAAGGGTCGCGGGCTCGAATACCCGTCACACCAAACATGCTAGTCCTTTCAGCTGTGGAGGCGTTATAACGTTACGGTCAATCCCACTATTCGTTGGTAGAAAAGTAGAACGATAGTTGCCAGTGTGTGATGATGATTAGCAGCTTTCCATCTTGTTTTACACTGCTAAATTATAGATTGCTAGCGCAGATAGCTCTCATATAGCTTTGCGCGAAATTCGAAACAATTGTTGTTATTGTTGTTTTGAATTAAGCACAAAGCTACACAATTGGCTATCTGTGCTCTTTCTACCACAGGTAAATTCAAAACAAGCAAACAAACAAATTGTATATATTTTTTTTTTTTACTTAACTGCAAACAACGAACTTTTGTGTTCACATTGTAGCTTAATAAAATTACATGTTATGTATGATCAGTACGCAGGAACGTTTCGTTTTTGTGATTCTTTTTTGTCCATTTCTGGTTCTGAATTCTTATCATTAGATTAGTAAGTTTAATGGTTTTTCAACAGCTACCTATCTACTCATTACAGCATATTACGCGTTTTAAAGTAGTCTGGAGATATTTTTAAAAGTAGGTATGGATGATTTAGAGTTTTATGTTGAATGCTATAAATTTCATTCGGAAGTTTTCTTTTTCTCACGATTTATAACAATGTTTAGTGAATTAACTTTCTAAACTGCAAATTTTAATTAAGTCGTTTCACTTATTTCTATAGTAAGATCGGATGAAAATGTAAGAAATATTGTGATATCATGAAAATAAATTATCAAAGCGATAATTATCAATAATAGATTGTGCTCTTTGCAGGATTTGGTATGTAGTACCTGCCTGAAAAATGACAAGATATAAAAAATAAAATCAAACACATTTGTATGTAAAAGTTATTCCAGGTGTAGTTTTATTCAGACAGTCTGCCTTTCAAAACCATGAATTTTAACCATGGTGATTGCTACTGACATAACAAATTCACGACAGTTTTCTTGAGTTTAAAATCTAAAAGAAAGAGAGAATAGGAAAGAGAATTTCTTTCCTTCGTTTGTTTGCTTAGAATTAATCACAAAGATACACAACGGGATATCTATGCTCTGCCCACCACGGGTATCGCAACCCAGTTTTTCAGCGGTGTAATTCCGCACACATACTGCTGTGTCATTTGGAGGCATTCTTTCTTTTGATGTTTTGATGGGTCTATTTAAATTACATAATTATGTATCTTTCTATATATAAACACACACAGATAAATGTGAATATTAAAAATATTTTTGTATGTGTAAATCGAGTATTTCTCTTTGATTTGTAGAGGTTGTAAAGGTTTGTAGAGATATTTCGCAATATCTTACGTGCGATTAAATGCAAATTAAATATTAATTTAATCAAAATGTCTAAGTTTACGTTGATAACAGTCTTATGTAGATTTAATATTAATTTTATAGATATTTATGCAAAACAAAATTATAAATATTTAATCGCTATTACGATTTATTATTTAACACATAGTCATCAAGTTAAAATGCAACTGAACAGTATCACAGTATATGACATCGGAAAGGTGAAACTGAAAAATGTATTAATAAACCTATTCTGAACTTAAATATATTCTGAAATTGCTGTAGATTATTTTTTATTGGATGCTTTGATAAAGTGTTTTGAATAAAACATATCATTTTCAAGAATTCTATCAGAGATAATTTTAATAACTTACCGTATATTCTTAATTTCATTGGCCATCAAGGGTCTTTCTAAATCAAAGAGTAAAAGTAGTTTTAGGTAAACGTGTAAACTGTTTCACAATTAATTAAATTTAATGTTTGTTTTAATAAACAGCTTGTGTAATTTCAAACTTGACTTTTTGCACACATTTTATACCATAAATACAATGCTAAAATAAGGGGTTCGCTTCTTCTTTGTGGACATAACAGGTAAGTTTATGTGGCTAAGAAAAACACACACAGACTTTAAATTCTGGTAAGAGGCTACGTTATTTTTGTTATTTTAAATCAAGCACCACGGGTATCGATCGCGGATTTTTAGCGTGTAAGTCCGCAGACATACCTCTGAGCCACCGGGGGCATCGCAAAGGTACCTCGGGCTATGGGCTATCTGCTGTGTCAACAGAGAATCGAATCTTTAATTTTATCGTTGTAAATATAAAGATTTAAACTCTGCCTGACAGAGACTCATAAAGAGGCTGTTGAAAGTTTTAACCACCTGATAGAACAATATCATATTTTGGTTATCCATATACACATATATCCATACGTGTACATGAGAGGGGAATTGTGTAACTGAAGAAAACCATTAGTTTACTTTTAAATCACCATCTTGCCAGCGTATGAGTCTAATTAGTGGTACGTTGTGTATACAAATAAAAAAATGACACGATATATTGATATATATCTTACAGCCATAACGGTTCCGAAATTTATACACTAATACACCTGAAAATTCTTATGTGATATTTTTTGACACTGTCGAAATTAAATGTTTATTGTTTGAAAAATCAAAGAAACCAAACTAACATATGAGGCTTTTGTAACTTCATACTTTTAAGCTTTTGAAGTTTACTTTATGTTTTTCTTTTTGTAATGTCCGTGATATGAGAACTGAGGCCGAGGTTATCAAAACATGAGACTGACGCTAGATAGTCTGTTACTGTTAGGAGAGCTAGAAATGTATGTCAAGCAATTTTTGTTGAAAGTCTTATAACTTTGTTTGCTTATACAGACATCAACTTAATGCGTGTTAATTTTAATGTCAACATGATTTCAGTGTTTAAAAAGCGTTCGATATGGGCTCTAGGATAAGGTAGGCACTGCTACTATAGAGTACTACTACGCTTTGTATTATTATAAGTTAACAATATAACAATATTGTTATTGTTATAAACTATTACTTAGTAGGCCTAGCACTGTTTTAAAACATTCAGATGATTAAACATCTTTATAAATTATGTGTATATGATTTTTAATAACGGTGCCCTCTCCAGTTTTAAGGACCGACAACTATTGTTCCATATATTTCATTGTGCCAGTATTGTGATTTAAGCTGCTTGTCTTCGATTCATTTTCTGTTCTGATGTTATACACGTACAGCCACGAGAGGCTCTGTCCACCTTTCTTTTTCATTCGACTTTTCCTATCAGTATCTGTGCCAATATTGTTATAAGTGGTTAATCATCTGTTTCTAGCAGTTATCTTTTTGTCCTAAGTACATTTCAATCCTTTTTATGTATCCTTTGGGGATTTTTTTCTTTTGACCTCACCAGTACTGATATTAATTTGTAAATGAGTAACTTTTTACCTTCTCTTTAATTCATATTTTGGGATCTTTCTCAGATCATAAAATTCCTATTGTTTTGTTGGTATTTACTCCAAATCTGTATTTATTTTTTGTCATTGGTAAGCTTATCATGTACCTTTCATTTACATCAGATCCACTCTGTAATTATTAGTATATCTGTTATATATTATGTTTTGGTAACCTCGATACTTTCTGTGTCAGTAATTGCCTTGTTCACTGTCCTACTGTACAATGTTGATGGCAGCATATATCCTTGTCGTATGCTTTCTTTCTGACTCCAGTGTAGGTTTTTCACAATTCTCATATTTTCTTGTTCTTCACAAGAGCACTGTAGGATCTTCATTAACTTCTCATTGTTAACTATGTTTAAAACTGCTAATTTAACCTTTAAAGAATAGCTTTTATTACATGCAAGTAATATATTTTATTAATTTTTAGGAATTTCAGCAATATAATGGTTGTCGCATTGTTGTCTACATTCAGAAATGCAACAAGCTCGCAAGGATTTCAATCTTGACATGCTCCAGTATTGCAGTTGGCTTTTGACGAATTTTGCGATATAACCTCATTGATTTATACAAGTCTATGTTATCATCATTTGAAAACAAACGAGTATATTTGAGTGACTAACACACAAATGCATCCCAGACATGCCCGATTTCCTGTCCCAGTGGGTCCATTATGATGATAAAAATGATGAACTAATTGTAGTGATGCACCAGATTATCTCATGTTTTGTCCTTTTCCAAAACCATTTTGGTTTCCTGATAGCTCATTCACAACCTGTGTTTGCTTTGAGAAGTACTTTTGATGTGGGATTTATACTTGCTAATAACATGGTTAATACTAATAGTGCTAACTATAGTGTAAACTATGGGTAACAAAGGACTATTGCCTCTCAAGATTTTTTTTGTTACCCTCTCTCAAGAAGAGGTTAAAATATACCCTTTATTTTTCAGAAAGTTATCAGGTTTTCTTTTAAGCCTATAAAGTTCTGGCCTTTGTTAGTGCTAATGTAAACTTACTATATAAACTACTGTACCAATTACCTGCCAGAAAAATACATATTTATTAACTGGAGTCTCTCCTGTCTCTTAAAATCTTAAACTCGTTTTTTCTCATCCTATTTACTTCAGAATATAAGACAGAAAAATTAGAGGCTCATATCTTGTCAATCTTACAATAACCTTGTAAGCATCAATAAGGTCACCTGTTACACCTCTTTTTAACAAAGAAAACAAGTTAACATTTGAACCTATTCTCATAAAATAACTCCTCTCTATACCTGGAGACATCCTAGTAACACTCCTCAGAACTCTTTGGAGCAGCAGTATTTAAGACAAGAAAAAAAAGAGAAACTGTCAGTCCATTAAGGTTGTTTCAACTACTTAAAAACAAAATCCAACTTTGATCAGTGATCATTTATATATTTATTAAACCTTTTTGTTCAACTACTTTAAAATTTATTGAATTCACCACATCAAAAGGCAATCCTTTTCAAAGGCCAACCATGCTATTTGAGAAGAACTATACAAGCTGAAAGTGACTTTTACCCTATCAAAAATGTTTATTATATCCTATTGAATCTCCATTTATACCATTTACTATGAAAAAAATGTAATGCATTGATAATAATGTTGAACACCTCATTTAGATTCATTCTTAAATACCATTCATTTTTGGAGAAAACAGTTTCAGTGACCTTAACCTATGCTTGTCCAATAACCTTTGCATTACACTTTTCATTTGAACAGCCATCTTTTGAACCCTTTCCAATAATTCAATGTCCTCAGATAAGGAGCTTGAGACTGATTACAGTACTCTAAATGAGGCCTAGTCAGTGACTTGTACAATGAAATTATAACCTATTTAGATGTATTTAACATTTCTGTAAATACAGCCCAAAATGATATTTGTCCAACAACTAGGAACGTTATGCTTCTTGGGTACCATAAGACTCATCAAGCAAAATCTGAATATCATTTTCTGCAACTGTTAAGTTTGTTTTTATTAAAATTATATGTTTGGCTTACACTGTGATAAACTACTTCCACTTACTATAACTGAAAGCCATCTGTTTGTTTTTTATCCAGTTATGCTAGTGATATTAGTCCATTTTCAAAGCAGCATTTTCCTCTTCACAACTAACAACACCCAAGCTATTTTGCCATCACTAAAATTATGCAATTTATTGAATATTCCTTTACTTTTGCTATTGGTGTTGAAAACAAAAATAACAACAAAGGTTCTGGCATTGAACCTTCAATATCCAACTTGTGTTGTTGTTTCAGAGTGACTGAACTTCTCTGCTTCCTTCCTTCTAGCATTTGTTGATCCTATCAATCACTTACTGCCACACCCATTTTAAACTAATATTGTATGTGACACCTTGTGTTGTCTTAAGATAAAGTTTACCAAATCCACACCTTTACCCTTATAAACATGATTAATCTGAAAGCATGTTAACAAGTCCATAAAATCGAGATTTTTCCCTCAGAGGACCCATGATGGCTATCTAACAAAATGTTAAGCTTTAGTAAATGAATTTACAAAGCATAGCTAAAAAATAGAATTTAATAATACCTGAATAATGACAGGATTAACTTATTACTTGTTAAGTTACCACCCAGTCTTGATTTAAAATTGAAGTAACAATTTTACAACAAATGATGTTTTGTTTCTTTCTATTAACAACAAGTCTGGCAGATTCACAGTAAATGAAAATAAGAACTTGCACATTTTGGCATTTGTTACATAATTAATGCTTCACAAGGATCCGTATGTCATTGTAGCATTTGTTTTAGTAATATTGTGGAATTTGTGAATATCCTTTTTGTTTTAGCTCAAGTTTGTTGGTGGCATCTGCCTTTTGTTATTGATAAAAAACATTGTTAGCAAACTGTGTCGCTTTTACACTCGCTTGAAAAGTTGATTGTTGAAATGAATGTTTTCTATAAGAAAATAATGCATAATTATTCAGTCACAATATCTAGAAATATCTGTGCAATAATTTGAGACATGTAACTCTAGTGTTTCGTTCCCATTTTTTCATATTTCAATTGAAACATTTGCACGAACCTGTGAACCTCAATAAATATGAACATACTATTAGTGTTTGTAATATGTTTGATCATTTATATTTCACAAAGAATGTTTTGTAATTATCATTACTATGGCTTGTTTGTCACTTATAGATGTATCTTGATGTTATCACTTGTTAATATGACCTTAACAGTTTCTTGAAATACTTCATAATTAAGATTTATTTTAATAATTTTGATCAAAAACATATTGTATGTAATATCCTATACTAATGGTATCAGTATGATAGAGTCCTTTTGTTTCTTTTTGATGTATCCTGAGTAGGATGATAGCACACAGGTGGAAGATTTGGAAAAGATAGACTAGGCTGTACAGTGTTGGAGGTCAACACTTTACAACAATCAGAATCAGTCACCTTCTTGAAAAATAAAGAATGGGTATGAAGAGAATGTCTTGAAGAACAAATGTTCTCTTGTTGTCTGTGTGCTGTATTATGATGTAGCTATAACACTAGCTCTTGAGAGCTTTGGTAGTTTTATATTTGACTTTGGATTTGTTGTGCCCAAGTCTTCAAATGACAGAATGTATCACTGTCAGAAAGAGAGGTTTTGATATCAGGTGTATTAGCAACTTCTTTAGATATTTACATTGTTCAATGAATCAACAGGGTTCTTTTTGGTCCTTAAGTGTTACTGATGGTCTTGTTAAAGTAATGAAAATGTACATGGTATTAGAACCTCAGTTTTTGTACATTTTTATAAGTTTAGTTTTGTATCTGCTTCTCATTCCTCTATTAATAACAGATTTTGAAAAAGCGAAAATTATAACATAACATAATGACAACAAGGAACCTTCAAATATGTCATTGTATATGTTGAGGAGAGTAAAGGTTTAGAATTGATATATTCAGAAGGCTTTCAGCAAAGTATCACATAAAGGGCTAGTAAAGAAAGTTCTGTGTGTGTGTGTGTGTGTGTGTGAGAGAGAGAGAGAGAGTTGGTTAGAGGAGAGGGAACTGTTGTAAAAAGTGTGGTACCTTAGAGCTCTATGTTGAGGTTTTATCCTTTAACTGTATATATACTATAACTGTCAACAAATTTGTCAAGTTCACTTATAATATTAAAGTTTTGGATGTAGTTGGTTGTGATAAGGATGTTGGTTTATTAAGAGATTTTGATCATTTGGCAAACAGCAAATATATGGCAGATGTCGTTTAATTATGTTAAGTGCTAGGTAATGCATGTAAGCTACCTTAATTAGAACTAATTACCATCTTCTTGGAAATCATCTCAATAGTGTTTTAGTTTAGTTTAACAATACTTTTAAGCCTTACAGACAGTGTGTTGTTGCTAGTGGAAAAGCAAATCGTTTTGGGGATTATGCATCCCAGAATGTTGGACATCAGTGAAATTAGAATAGCTTCTTTGTACAGATTTCTAATTAGGTCTCATTTGAAATATTGTGTTCAGTCTTTGACTCTTTACTTTAATAAGGACATTAAATTGTTGAAAAAGTACAAAGGCCTGCAGTGATTCCTGGGCTGAAGGAGATGTAATATAACACAATATTTTGGAACAATATGGAACATTTTGGTCCATCCTCTAAACTTTATTTTTTTTAATTATTTAAAGCCAGGCTTTATCGTTCATATACTTATCAAGTGTTTTCTTAAACTCACATAAATGTACTCCCTTCACAACATCCTAAGGTAATTCATTCCAAAGGCCAACAACCTTGTTAAAAAAGTGATACTGTTGCAGCTGAAGATGACTCCAACTGTGACAAAATTATGTTTGTGTCCTCTAGTTCTAGTGTTCTCACTGTTAAATATGAACAAAATATGATGGTGCATCAACACCATGAGTATAGAAAAACCCTTAAACTATTTTCTCTTAAGAAGGATTAGAGGGGCATCAGGTGAAATTTTCATAATTATGAAGAAATAAATATGATAAATGCATTGTGTTTGTGTATGTGTGTGTGTTGAATCTTCAAAGTTATAGGACAAGGAGGTATTTAAGATGACAGAATGGAAGTCATTTGCTATTTATGGAGTTTTATATTTCAAAGAGGGTACCTTCATATATGGTAGATGCAACAAACTTGGGAGGTATCAAGAGTGGGATTAGTAAGTGCTTGAGGAGAGTAGGAGTGGATATCAGCAGATAAATGTTTGATCAAATGAATAGTCAATCCTCAATGGGCAAAGTGGCCACCTCATTATCTCCACTGTCATCAACAGCAGTTCACTCCCCAAGCCAATCACCCTGTTAGAAAAATAAAACTCTTTAATTAGAATGTACCTTCCAGCTCTGAAATTTGTGTCCTTTCTTCCATAGTTCTAAAAAAACTTCAACTTTAACAAAACCCCTGTTAAACATAGTTCATTGCAGAATGATGTTTTAAGTACAAAGTGAAGTCAGTTTGATTGATGTCTCAGTACAGAAGATGGTAAGGATATATAACCTGTAACTAGTGCTACCTAAAATATGTAAAAAAAATAATAAATCTTAATATTTTCCTTATAGAGAGTATTTAAACATGTTTAGATCAAATCTGAGCTAACGTACTACTTTAAATTGATTATTTTATGGGTATACTAAATGTGTTTCATTTTACAAGCCTAAAACTTTGCAATCTGTTACTATTGTATTGAAACTTTAACTTAAATTTTGTGATGATGAGAAAATTATACATGTAAAAATGGCTGGTATGGGTAGATAAAGCTCTATGTAGAGGAGCAAACATCTAAGAAGGTTGAAACATTGTTCACTCCTCTACATAATCAGTGACATTAAGAAAACCCACTTGTAGAGAAATATAAATGTAAAAACGGCTCATTTGGGTTGAGAACATTTTTTACGTAGAGGAGCGAACAACGTTTCAACCTTCTTCGGTCATCGTCAGGTTCACAAAGAAAGGAAGAGGTAACTGACTGGAAGCTGACCACATGTATGAAAGGGGTTGTGTAACTGAGTGTAGGAATGTAGAGGGCATGCTTAGATGTTTGTGTATAATTTTAAATTATTTATTTTATTATTTTTAATACAGGTATAAAGGTGTTCCTTTGTGTTGGTTTTATTTGGGCTTGAGATGTTGTATAAGTAAGGCTTCTTTAATTTTATGATTGTTTATATTTATTTATTTAGTATCTGAGCTTCTCTTCACAGTTTTTTCTCTACCCATACCAGCCTTCTTACATATATAACAATTTAAATTTATTGGTATCTCTATCAAACAGGAAATCAGAAGAGGTTTCAAGAAACCCATTTTATCTTTAGACGAATAGAACTTTCTTAGGTTAAGGCAGTACTGTTAGAAACTGTATTAAGGTTTATCTACGCATATATACTGATATTTCTTGGTTTGCTCTCCCCAACAGTTCTTAACTTGTGTGCATTAGTTGGACGTATTTAACACTGTTATGAAAACCACAGAGGTCAACAATCTAGCCCATTATTTTCAATTTTCCAATTTATTAAAGCTATTACACAACTTAAAGCCATGAAGTGATTAGGAAGTGTGTGGGAGTGTAAAACTTGTGTATACTGGAGAAGGATGTTACTAGTATTTGTCAGCAGTAACTTGTGGGATAATTTTAAGCAGAGCTAAATTTATGTCTGAGTAATATCTGTCTTGTGTTGTTCAATTTATATATATATTTTTGTTTATTATTTGTCCTATGCAAGTTTTGTGTAATTTTGTGCCTCTTTCAGAGAAAATCCAGTTCATGTGTTTGACTGTTTTTGTGAAATATCAGTGCCAACAAGAGATTGTGAAGGTAATAATTTACGTAGTATTATGATAAGTGTAATAATCAAACAGTAATGTTGCTAAGCTGTGAAAAGTACATACCAAATGGTGTTAACGAGCTAACAGAGCCATTTTCTGAAACACTTTAAAGGTTTATTGTAAATTGAAAATCTTAAGACAAATTATAATGTTTTTCTTTATATGTTGATGCTAATTGGCATGTCATAAAGTTAAAATTTCTGGTAAAAAACATCACATGAAGAACATTTCTTTGTAACATGCTTACATGGAGTCATTTGTGAAAGTGTTACGAATTTTCAGGAAGCAGAATTAACAGATAGTTTTCATTGAATAAAATTATTTAGAGAACATTTTTCAATCAGAATCTGAGGAAGAAAAATATATATATTTTTTGACAGTGTAGAAATAATATGAGAATACTGTAAGTGGTATCATAGCAACATGACAGTGTAGAAATAATATGAGAATATTGTAAGTGGTATCATGGCAACTTGACAGTATAGAAATAATATGAGAATACTGTAAGTGGTATCATAGCAACATGACAGTGTAGAAATAATATGAGAATATTGTAAGTGGTATCTTGGCAACTTGACAGTATAGAAATAATATGAGAATATTGTAAGTGGTATCATAGCAACTTGACAGTATAGAAATAATATGAGAATATTGTAAGTGGTATCATAGCAACTTGACAGTGTAGAAATAATATGAGAATATTGTAAGTGGTGTCATAGCAACATGATAGTGTAGAAATAATATGAGAATATTGTAAGTGGTATCATAGCAACATGATAGTGTAGAAATAATATGAGAATATTGTAAGTGGTGTCATAGCAACATGACAGTGTAGAAATAATATGAGAATATTGTAAGTGGTATCATAGCAACATGACAGTGTAGAAATAACATGAGAATATTGTAAGTGTAGAAATAATATGAGAATATTGTAAGTGGCATCATAGCAACTTCAAATTGTAGGTTAAATGATTTTTATTTTGAGGCAATTTCAATTCATAGGATAAATTTAGTTATGAAAGTAAATTTCTTTGTGAAACATTATTATTGTATAGACGTTTTCTAATGTTTATTTCCCGATGTCTTGAAACTTGAATTTGAAGACTGTTAGCTTGAGAAATGCTCCATATAATTTGTTTTTGCATTTTTTGGAATTATAAATATCACTGTTCTTTACCTTACAGTGGCTTCAATGCAATGGAGTTATCCTGAAAGCTACAGTGAGGAGGTAAGTAGACCTATAAATATTAAGCATTGTAATAGTTAAAAATCAGGGTTAGCAACAGTGCTGGAAGCTTTATTGCTGTGATGAATTGAACCAGCAGGTTTTATAAAAAAAGAGTAGAAAAAAGACAAAATTGACATTTACTTTGGACAGAGCTGTTTACTTGTACCAAAAATGTATTGATGGAAGTATTGTTATGATTGCTCGTATCATACAAACATTTTTATAATTAGCTCGAGTCTTTCGTGGCCACGTGAAGAGGTACTTGCTTTTAATGAAAAATCTATACAATGTACAAAAAGTGGTTGTTGATCCATTAAGTGTAAGGAATATTCAGTAGGGTAATATAAATATTTTATTAATGTAAGTTATATAAATTAAAATTTAGACTCAACCCTGTAACTTGAATTTAGGCCCATTTAAAGACTGAGCCTTGTATTTACTAATCAGGTTATCACTTGAAATGAATGATGTTTTCATTACATATACATCAGTTATCATTTTAAATGTAAAAGTTAGCAAACTATTGGTTTTTCTTCTCTGTAAAAAAGTGTTTGTTTATTCTTATATTAATGTTTTTTTCAATAAATACTCTGAAAACATTTTTCATTTTTTGAGGTTTTAAACTGTTAGCTACCACAAAAGATTGTAAGTAAGAACAATGACATTTTGACCAGTGTTTTTTGTTTTTGTGGATAGAAAATATTTTGAACAGTTTTTGTATTTGGTATCATTATGCTGAATGGCCAGTCTAGTTTCTTGGCATTAGGGCTCTTAACAGTTTCTTTTGATCCAAAACAAATAGTTTGATGAGAAAAAGATTTGTATTTCTGTGTAATGAATTAATAAGATAATTTCTTTTAAATGTTAAATCCATTTATCTTTTTAAGATGTTTCATACTGATAAGCCTCAGATAAGCAAATGCAGTGTTCCATCCAATTACTAGGATTAGTTTGAATTGCTTTAAAAATATGGTAATTAAACTTGGGTTTGGAATGTAAGAAAAATGAAAGAAACTGTTCTAAGGTACTGTTGGGTTTACTTATGTGACATCAAAATATTTGAAACATGTTTGTTTGTGTATATGTATAATATGTATACACGCACACACACAGGGTGCTGGTAGAATGAAATAAGCAGTCTTTTCAGTTGGTGCGGGTGGTATTAATCCACAACACAAACACAAAATTGAGCAGGAACATAAAAAGCAACACGTAGTAGATTTTTCTTTCCAGTGTTCAAAAGGGTTTGTGTTTAGCAGGAATACATATATCATGAACAGGAAAGTATTGCGAATGATTCAGAGAGTATTATTCTTCAAAATAAGTTCATATTCACAAGCCAGGATACTGCATACCTAAGATGTGCAAATTTGAGTATTATGCATGTATGTATAGGGATGAGAGAATATAGACCATAGATATATGAGCATGATTAGAGCAAATTTATCTCAAGAACCTTTTTTTTTTTGTTTTCATTAGCTTTTTGTTTACGTGTTGCAGCAATCCGAAGCATGGGGCACACGTATATCTGATTTTATTACTCATCGGGATTATTACCAGCCTACTCTCAAATTGAAATTCATTTAGGCAGGATTAGAATAATTTAATCTACGAGATCTTGAGCACACTAAAGTACATCATTTGAAAGGGTTTGACCTCTTTAAGTCCAAAACTGTAATTTTACCTCAAACCGGTCAAGTGATGATGTCACTATGAGCTAAAAGCTTGTACTTGATAATAAAAAATAGACTCAGAGCCATTCTATGAACTACTCTATCATGGCTTAAAATAGATCTTAAAGTTAAAAATTTTTAAGTTTAAAGACATCTTTTAATTTGTATTTTAGTTACAGAATATTCGGGTTTCTTCAAAGTTACTTTTAATAACATTCATTATGAGATTTTTATTGTGATTGTGACTTTCCTATTATTTTCCAGGAGATTCTCAAGTCAGTACCAGAATTTGCCTTTCCATGTGAATTTACCATGTAAGAAATTATTCATTTACATTTAATTTTTAAGTTGAAGTTAAGTTTTTTTTGTATGTCTGTCAGTTTAATAAATAATATAGTATTAAAAGTTCCACCCAAATTCTGATACTAAATGACAAAACTGGTTAAAAAAAGTACACTTTTCTTACTTAATGTAAATCACACTGAAACAGTTTACATTTCAAGCACTTTATTAATATAAATACCATGTAAACCACTATTGTGTCTGTCATATTCCAGTCAGTCTTAAGAAACCTGATATTCAGTGAAAGGTCTCATTGGCCTCAGATAAATCAGATGTAGTGTGGTTGATATATTATTATAAACCTTTCTTAACTTTCACCCAGGAGTTCTTATAATGTGAGGAACACATACAATAATCAAATTCTGTGATAATCATTTAGCTGTATTCAGTCATAAGAGAAAAAAAATTATATACTTTTGTTCATCTTAGAGTACTCTTAATAAAACTTAATGATAGAGTTACTGAGAACTGTGAATTTGCTTACACTCCAAAGATTTGTATAATATATTGATGATACATTAAGTTTTACACATTTAAGGTAATGGTAATAGTATTAGAAAACTTTGAATTGTTTGAAATTATTTGTGAAATAAAGTTGTAGAAAGGTAGTGACACTTCATAATAGGTCATAACCTACACATAACATTTTGTAATAAGGATCAAATCATGTACTACTGTATGATAAATCAAAACCATTTTCACAGATCAGTACTTCTAAACAGAGGATAAGAAAACCGTAGTTTAATCATAATAGAACGATACATTTTGATTGCTAAAGATGATGCAAGATGGCATTTAATCTTGCTGATGAAAAATAAAAACCTCATTTTGATGATGATAGATTTGAGTAAACAATAATGCAATTTTATGAACCAGTTGAGGTGAGGAGGTACATCATTTGTTTACAAGTTCAGGGAAAGAAGAACATAACACTTTATACAAGTTTAGTAATAGAAAAGCCATGTTGTGTTTAAGTTTAGCTGTAAAAGAATACCATATTTTGTACTTGTTTAGCCAAAGAAGAACACCATGTTGTCTACAAGTGTAACAGTGTCTTGTTATGTTTGCGTGTAGCTGCGTGAGAGAACCATATTCCATACAAATTTATAAGAGCACCACATTGTGCCCAAGTTTAGCTGATATAGAGTACACTGTGCTGCATATCGCTGATGGAAAATGTGACACGAGTCATTCCATGCCAACTCACCCAGGGCTTCCCAATTCATGTCATAGATTTCCTTGAAAAAAATTCAAGTAAAAATTTCATTTTTGTTTATTCAGCCATGTAAAATCCTAAAGCTGCACTGCATGGCTGAATAAGTGAGAATGAAGTTTTTACTTGAAATTTTAAATAAAAATATGACACGAACTGGGAAAAGTTCTTTTTTCTGGGAGAGTTGGCACAGGATGACTCGTGTATCAAAAAAAACTGAAGAACACAGGCATATATTTAAATAAAGCTTTAATAAAAACACAAATATAAGTAAGTTTAGGAGGAGAAAGATATGTTTATCAATAAAGCTGAAGAAAAAAGCAAAGTGTGTATTTAAGAAAGGCCTTAATGTTTTTAAATGGTAAACAATTAAACTTATGTGTCTTTAACATTATACTCTATGAAACTTCTAACTATGGACTGATTATGTAACAAAATTCAAAATTGTGTTATTATTACACTAAATATAAATGTTTATAGTTAAGTACAAAGCTAAACAGTGGGCTACCTGTGCTCTGCCCATCACAGATATTGAAACTTGGTTTCTTGCATTGTACGTCTGCAGACGTACTGTTGTGCCATTGGGGAGTAAAAAGAAATAACTTAAGGTAATAACATTTAGGAGAGTTTTATGCATAATATGTAATTGTACTTAGGACAGCGTGTTATTGATTATATTTTATGAAATAACAAACACAGCATTAGGCTTTGAAAGTCTTTTAACAAATCGTTAAATTTGGCCATCTCAATACTAGTTACTATTTGTCAAGGAAATATAAAACAATAAGTCAAATGGTATAAATCAGATACACTGACCTAGACTTGACTATATTAAGTCTAGAAATTTATATTCTGACTGTGCAGTCAACCACTGATAGTGTGGTAATAATGTATTAAACACTGTGTAAAAAAAAGAAGAAAAAAAAAGCAAGGTTACATAATCTTATTAAACTCTTTGGGCCCTATGAAAAGTGAACTGAACAAAATACCATAAGGTGCACAAGTGAAGATGAATATCGCTGGGGTATGAAAGTTAAAATGAACACCATTGTATATTAACATAAAATTATAGGCAACCAAAGACCATTTGGTTTATTAAGGCTGCCCTTGTTAGCCCATACTTGTGAAATGTTACATTTTGAATGCACTTTTATTCAAAAAAATGTTTTTTTCTTAAAACTCTAGTAAGGTGCTGTCTTCAAGATGATTTGATCTCCATTGTATGAAGGCTTGCTCTGTCTTTGTTATGGCAGAGCCACTATAGTTATCTACCATTCTCACCAGTTTTAAACTTTGAGCTGCTGATTAGGTGGAAGGCATATGTTTGGCAGGACCATATATAGTCCTTTTGTTGTTAGGTTTGAAATATATTCTTCAATTAATAAGACTGTTGACTAATAAATTAGAAAATACCATTAATCACATAGTTCTAATCTTGATATATGATGCATTCGAAACTTCACCTGTATCTGCTTCCCCAAACCATAATAAAGTTTAGATGGTTTATGTTTTCTTTACCAATCTAGCCACACGTGGATTGGAACTTTCACCAAGATCAGGATGTTTCTCAGTCTATATATAAAACTGTAGATAAATATTAATTCCCATTGTAATAAATACTGGTAGTGAAGATAAATCAGCTTGATGTATGAAACAAAACTGGGAAAAATACATTTGAATTTGATTTTGAAGTTTAAAAAATTAATATCCTTGATTCTTTAGATGTAGCTGGACCTTGTTAGTGTTGTATAAGAGTTTATAATTTATTCAAATTACCCAGTTTGCATTTTAAGAGTTAAAGAGAATTGTTAACAGTTAAAAAAAAATTTTGATAGATATATTTACATTTGCATTTCAAATCATGTATTCTTCTTTTTTTCTTTATCATAGTAAACATGTCCAGCATTTTTCATTTATCCTCACAAATATTGACAGTAGGTGGACTTTTGGATACTGCAGACATGCTCCTGACACTCCTACCTCTTACATATTTCTCAGGTAAATATTGAAGAAGTAATTTTTTAAGTTTTGTGTTTAAAATATTCTGTAGAATTTGTTAAAGAATGCTTGCTCTAGGCCCAGTGGTTAGGGCACTCGAGTCATAATCTGAGGGTCATGGGTTCGAATCCCCGTATCACCAAACGTGCTTGCTCTTCCAGTCAAACCCACTATTCGTTGGTAAAGAATATCTCAAGGGTTGGCAGTGGGTGGTGATGACTAGCTGCCTTCCTTCTTGTCTCACACTGCTAAATTAGAGATAACTAACTCAGCCCTCGTATAGCTTTGTTCAAAATTTAAAAAAAAAGCAATAGTTGCTTTTAACCTGTTGACTGCCAAGTATTTCAGCTGCTACAATACAGCTCTTATGCTTTTTCATTTTGTAACTTTTTACGTGACGCCGTTTTGGATCGAAAGTGAAATAGTTTGTAAGTAGGTCAAATGATGTATGGTGCTGACATCTAGCGTTGAAGTTAGGTATTATTGAGAACGAATTAATTCGTCCATGGCACTGTGTTACCGATCAGCTTGGACAAGTTATTTTGTCTACGGCACTGAACAGGTTAACCGATGAAAGTTCTTCAACGTTTTCATCACCGTCTTTTATTTGTTCTTTTAAAATTAAAGGGAATCCAACATGTTTATGTGGATTGATAAAATATTAATAACGTAGATAACTTTAGCTTGTGGATGATAGTGATTTTTATTTCATTTTTTTTTCTACATTGACGTAATGAGTAACTTATTTAAATGTAGAGGTACTTCTCTCCTGCTTTATTATCCCTAGAAATTGTGTTACAAGTGACGCAGTAGGTAAATATATACTGAACTGTATGATGCTGTTTACCTTTTGAGTTAAAAGAAATATTTTACTAATTATGAATAAGTAAATTAGGATTACTTTATAAGTTTGTGTTAGCATTATGCTTCAATTTCTGTTTGAAATGATTCATTTATTGTGAATGCATCGTCTGTTCACGTTTACTTGTGAGGAAGTTCTTTCATAAGGAAATTATTTATACATTTTTTAAGCTCCAGCTACTGTTATTCAAAATACTTTCTCTCATAGAAATGCAGTGGGATCTTTATAAAAAATTGTAGTTTTGGCCATTTTCAGTAAAAGTGTTAAAATTTGTTTACGTGTAGTTTGTCAACACAATGAAATATAATAGAAGTTAAAAATATTCATGAAAATATTATAGATTAAATGTCTATTATCACTTTGTTAAGAAAACTTTATGTTGCTACTATTTCTTGACCTTTTGGTTAATTTTTTTTATACTTACAATTATAGTGGAACCTCAGTTAATGGCAGTTTTTCTATATTTTTTAACAGTTTGTACTCAAAATAAATCTTGCAGTAATGGTTATGTTAATATTCCAGATTAAGGGCAGTGTCTTTGGCCTCATTCTACATACAGACACTTAATAAAGTGGTCAGTTAACTATGATAACAAGAAATCCACTTGAAGTAAAAATATATTTTAAAGACAGCTGGTATGGGTATTAAAACTTTAATTCAAATAAAGTACAGAACAATGTTTCCACCTCAAAATAGCTGGTTTGTGTATCAAAATATTTGTTAAAATAAAGTAGACAACAATATTTTGACCTTCTTAGGTCATCTTCAGGTCGAAACATTGTTCTCTACTTTATTTTAATACCCATACCAGCCATCTCGAGATACATTTTTGCTTTGTGTGGGTTTCTCGTCATCACAAATGTTTCCACCTTCTGAGGTCATCTTCAGGCTAACCATGTCGTAACATTTTAGGGAGTTATTTTGAAAAGTTTAATAAATAATTTCACTATTACTTGTAGCACTTTAAGTACTTAATTATTTCTTGTTTCTTTTAAAAATAACTAACATTTAAGCAACTGTGAATAAAGACTATTTATTGGTTGATGAACAAGTTTTCTGAAAGGGAATTTAAATGACTGTTTGCACAAATATCTTTGTATGTCTGTATGGTAAACCTCTTAAACTTCAAACATCCTAGGAGGATGACCAGTGTTCAAACACTTGCAACATTTATTGGATAGGCTGTGAACTGTATACTGTCATAGCTGTTTGCACAACTTTAAAGTGCAATCTTATTACTCCAGGGAATTCTTGCAGTAAACACTGTAAGATACACAAGCTGATGAGTTGCACATCGTGTTCTTGGAGCAGTGGTCGTGTTGGCTTATTTCTGTGCAAGTGTTTCATTACTCCTGTGAGTGCCATATTAAAACAACATGCACTTGAGTGAGGTTTGTCAGGCATTTGAGAAGCTGTTGTGATTCTTAAAGCAAAAACTTTTTTTCTTTTACAAAGTAAACACGTAACTGGTGACATGTAATAAGAGTATAAATTTGTTGTGCACATATTCATGCCAATGACCTTATATGCGTGATGTACCAATGCATTGTAACTTCTTACGTGTATATGTTTTCATATATATCAAATTGAAATAAATTTAAAATACATTTCTTTGTTCCATTTATTTATTGTTTTTGCAGTGTGTGCAAAAACACTGCTTACATACATGTACCAAAATAGATTTAAATACAACCAACAAGATGGGTGTCATTAAAATTAAAAAATTTAGTGCAATCAGTATGAAATTCAGCTTTTCAAAATTAGTTTTTTTATATTAAGAGCATCATGCTATATGGGGCATTTGGTGCAGTTGGAAGGGTGCCTTTAATGCCAAGGTTCTACTATACTTTGTTAATATTCAGGGTGTTGTATTACTTAAGAATAATTGTTTATTAGAAAAGTATTGGCCCAACATGACCAAGTGTGTCAAGGCATTCAACTCGTAATTCGAGGGTTGCGAGTTTGAATTCCGGTCGCACCAAATGTGCTTGCCTTCCCAGAAATGGAGGCTTTATAGTGTGACAGTTAATCCCACTGTTTTTTGGTAAAAGAGTAGCCCAAGAGTGGCGGTGGGTGGTGATGACTAGCTGTCTTCCCTCTAGTCTTACACCCCCAATTAAGGAAAGGCGAGCACAGATAGCCCTAGAGTAGCTTTGTGCAAAATTCAAAAACAACAAAGAAATGTATTGTAGGAACTTATGGTGTATGTTTTTTGTTGTTTTCTTTTTGCCCTGATCTTTTGATACCAGAACCACACACTATTTCTCTAAAAAATATTGATGACATTATTATTATTATACAAGCAGTTTATGCTAAAATGGATTTTTTTTTCCCTATTTTGTAATCATTATATGAATTTAACACAATCAAACGTAATTAGATTTCAATGACTGCAGTTTTTACTCTCGCATCTGGTAATCTTAGGACCTGAGCTGTTGGGTAGTTGTATTATAATACTGGTGAAAAAAATATAAGAAAACTGCCTTTTATTGTACATAGGGATGTGCAATGTATTCTAACATCAAGAGGATTGTAAGATGCATGTTACAGTATTTTAATGTGGAACAAAAATAAAATAATATGTACAGTATTTAATGTTAACATGAAAAGAGAAAAAATTTGTGTGTAGGACACTACTGCACTTTATTGTACTGTACACAGTATTTTCCATCAGACAGAAAAGATATTAACATACTTAAAACAGTTAACTATAAAAGTAACATCTGTCCATTTTCCTAAAATTACTTGGAAAGTGGATGGTGCAGGAAAAGGGATTACTGGATCTTAGGGATTTGACTGTTATATACTGTTTCAGTTTTGATTTAACATTTCTTTCCTTTAAGAAAAATATTTTTAAAGGTGAATTGTATTTTGTTCAAGGAATTTGTTTGTTGTCTTGTATTGATGTAAACTTAGCATTTGGAAATGTGTTTTACTGTAAAAGTAAGTGAATTAATGTAATAGATTATTTTAAAAGTGGAACATTGTAGCCAAGCATTAAAAAATGTCAATGTTTGGATGATTCTCAGTAACAGACATTAGGAATATGTTATTTAATATTTAAAACTGGCAAACATTGCAGTGTGTTAAAATGTACAAAGTACGTTATTTATATATAGAGTTAGGGATTATTATACACTGAACCCAAAAGAATTAATATTAATTAATTAATTTCTATGTTTGTTAAGAGAGCTGAAAAGAATTGAGATTGGATGTCGTTCATTTAATATTAACAAATTTTGTTTAATCAGAGCTCAAAATGTATTATTTGGAAGTAAAAAAATGGGAAATTTTCGATGTTTGGTCTTTTCACTGTGTATACAAATAGAGGAAACTGGAAGGATTTGAAAGTTTTACCTGAAGCAGTTGTATCTCTAGGATGAATGTGTAATTGGCAAGTTGTTTTTCAAATACTTAAGGTTTTTTTTACACCAACAACAGATACATTTGAAGATGACCCATAAACGTGGACAGAAGGTTTTTAGCTTTAAACATAATTTGAATAGAAGACCTGAAAACCATTTATCTTTTAATTTGTGGATAAAATTCGTTTGATTACTCTTTGAATTTCAGCTGTGACTAGAACATTCCATTTTCTTAAGAGTAAGAACTCGTGAAAATTTTGAAACAAAGTATATTCTCAGAGGGACATAATTTATTTTTGAGAAAAACAATAATCATTTGAAACAATAATTCTGATTACATAATTGTTTTTGTATTATAAGTCAATTGTAATTTCAATAACTCCGTTCATTTATTTAACACTAATTAATGTTAATTTTTTTCTCTTGGTAACTCTTTGTACTCTTCATTGTTGTCTTTTTTCTTGTCATCCAGACATCTTATGATGATTTGTGGAAGTGGTCTTTCACAACAAGTTTGAAGTTTGCCATTTCTTGTTATCATAGGGCTAGCAATGAGGGGTATCAAGATTCTGTGTGTACAGCAGTCCTTAAAAATTTGCATGACTTGACTGTGACACCCTGATGTGTAGACTGGCCTTGAACCTAGTTTACCATATCTCTGTTTTTAATTTTTCCTTAGGGGACTCTTCATTTAACTTTTGCTTCCTCCACATCCTTGTGGGGATTCAACCATGATACTAGCAGAGATAACAAAGTGTATTGGAAATAACATTTTAGAACTAAAATGAAAGTTTAAATGTTACTTATCTCTACTGTTACGTTCCTGTGTGCTTCACTTACATCAGAAGGTCGGCGTTAACACGTGACTGTAGAAGGTAAATACCAAGTACAGTTGGTGTCAAATTTTTGAATAAGACAATCTAGATATAAAACATAAGAATACATGATCAAGAACATGAAAATCTCATGAGAATTGAGATTATATAAAAATACATATTGCAAACAAATGGAGAAGAATAGAGTAAGAAATGTAGAGAGAGAGATGGACTTTATTGGTCCAAATATGGAAGAACCATGAGAAAATTAAGTGTCATAACAATAGTGGAAAAGGACTTTATTGGTCCAAATATGGAAGAACCACGAGAAAATAAATGTCATAACAATAGTGGTAAATGTCATTCTGAGCTTTTACTTCATTTACTTCTAAAATCATAATTTTGTAATTTTAACATTCACACCTTACCAATTTCATTATTAAGATGCTTGTTAAATTACAATTTCAATTTATATGATACACCAGAATTTGTTTTAATTTTTTATATTAATCAAATTTTGCAGTTAAGATTCAATAGTTGTAACAATTTCAAAAGGTACTTACATTTGTTGAACACTGTAAAAATGTTTCTCAGGACAGCTGGTATGAGTATTAACACTTCTACCAAAATAAAGCAGGGAACAACTTAAACCAAAATTAAGCCATCATAAATGAACACCTTTATACCTATACTAATTAATAACCTAACATCTAACTGCAATGCCCCCTACAGTCTTGTACCTGTTTACACACTCATCTATGATATGTGGCCAGCAACAGTGAGTTGCAAACTCTCTCTTTGTTAACCTGAAGATTACCTAAGAAAGTTGAAACATTGTTCTCTGCTATATTTTGGTAAAAGTGTTAGTACCCGTACCAGCCATTATGAGGTATATTTTTACTTCAAGTGGGTTAATCGTCATCAAGAATTTTTTGAACTCTGATCTCAGTGTAACAAAGTTACTTTTATAGTAATATAAAGCCTAGTGTGTTTTTGAACTGGTGTTATATTTTTCTCTCTTATGTTGGTGAAAACAACAGTGCTCTCCCTTGGCACGAAACATTTTATAGACTGCTTAATTATGTTTCTGAAATTACATCGAAGAATGAGGTAAGTTTTAGCTTAGAAGACTAGTAAAGGGTTTTTGAAACATGTTTCACAGAATAAAATATTTGATTATATTTTCTTGTACAGAATTAATGACTAATATTTTTCTTTTTCTACATTTCTACAAACAAATAATGACTTAGATTTTACCTTTCTATATTTGTAAAGAAAGTAATGGTTTATGTTTTATTTTTTTACTTTGTGAAGAAAGTAATGGTTTACATTTTAACTTTCTACATTTGTGAAGAAAGTAATGGTTTACATTTTAACATTCTACATTTGTGAAGAATGTAATGGTTTACATTTTATCTTTCTATTTTTGTGAAGAAAGTAATGGTTTACATTTTATCTTTCTATTTTTGTGAAGAAAGTAATGGTTTACATTTTAACTTTCTACATTTGTGAAGAATGTAATGGTTTACATCTTAACTTTCTACATTTGTGAAGAATGTAATGGTTTATGTTTTATTTTTCTACATTTGTGAAGAAATTAATGGTTTACGTTTTATTTTTCTATATTTGTAAAGAAAGTAATGGTTTACGTTTTATATTTCTACATTTGTGAAGAAAGTAATGGTTTACATTTTATCTTTGTTAGTTGTTTACAAAAACATAATGGTGGTATACTTGCACATTTGTAAAGAATATAATGGTTAAAATTAAATTTGTGAAACAAGTGATGGAGATTTTTATCATTGTGTGTATACTGATAACAATGCATGTGTCCATAACTATTAAATATAGCAACAGAACGGTAGGCCTGTTGACTTATGTGTCCATAACTGTTAAATATAGCAACAGGCCTGTTGACTGTGTGTCCATAACTGTTAAATATAGCAACAGGCCTGTTGACTTGTGTGTCCATAATTATTAAATATAGCAACAGGCCTGTTGACTTGTGTGTCCATAACTATTAAATATAGCAACAGGCCTGTTGACTTGTGAAATTTTGAGAAACAGATTAAGATCATTATTTAACTAAATTAGATTCAGTTAACTTTTTGAAGCAGTAATGTGATGATAGTGTGTGTTTTACTTGTAATATATACGTTTCCTTCAGGAAGCTGTGTGGACGTTTCTTGATGCTTTGTATCACATACCAGTTCCAAGTCCTGGGTATACACTTCAGGTTTTGTGGGGTGAAGGCCAGAATGTAAGAGAATTGTTAATATTAATTGTTTTTTACAGACACATTTTTCTAATAGTAAGACTTGTTTTTCATAAGTTTTTAGGCTCCAAACAAAAGAGTTTAAAATTGCAACTTCAATTAACACATTATTTATCATGCATAATAACCTTTCATTGAGGGTCAGTTGTTTTCATTTTTTTTGTTATAAAATGTTATCTTGACTCTCACAATTGGAAGTTTAATATGAGACTATTTCCAGATATTTTTACTTCAGACTTGTCTATCAGTAGATCCACTCGCTGCTTCCGTGGACCATTGTCAGAGTGAAAATTGTATATTTTCTAATATCCTAACAACTTGTCAGGAGCTGTTGCCACAATTAAAAAATTCTCTTCACCTTTCTGTAACTGAAATGCCAATAACACTGCAAACAAAGGTTTTGTTTCTTGAACACTGTTGGTGTTCCTTGTAGATTTTTGGCTGCTGATCATGAAAATCACATCCAAATTTGCCCATCATGTACAGTTTTGTCATGTTCACCAGGACATTGCTACAATGTAAAAACGATATTAAGACAACTGGTATCCGTCAATGCTTGCTGACTACTGCTGGACACTGCAACGTGATGCACCGGACATTGAATACAAACGAAAATCAGAAGCAAAAAACTTAAATATGTTGAACTTAATATCGTATTAGAAAGCAATTAAATACATTATTGCTGGTAAACAGTTAACTCTCTACTTCTCAGACTTCCTACGTGATGAAGCAAAACTAAAACTATGTGTGTACATACCCACCAGGTACCTGTCACAATCAGCAAAATCTTTTTGGGAAACAAAACTTTTCAAAAAAAAATTGTTGTGAAGTGTAATTTTATACAATGAACACTTCAGGTTAGCATTAACAGGTATTAATATTGTACAAAATGCATTATGGTAAACTTACCTGTTTATTTAATATTTGAATTTTGATGCTTTGGTTGTATAGCAACACTGAATGTATAATAATAGAATGTTATGGTCTGGCATGGCCTGGTGGGTTAAGGCATTCTACTTGTAATCTGAGGATCATAGATTTAAATCTCCATTGCACCAAACATGCTTGCCTTTTCAGCCATGGGGGTGTTATAATGTGACAATCAATCCCACTATTCATTGGAAAAAGAGTAGCCCAATAGTTGGCGGTGGGTGGTGATGACTAGTTGCCTTCTTTCTAGTCTTACACTGCTAAATTAAGGATGGCTAGCACAGATAGCCCTTATGTAGCTTTGCGCAAAACTGGAAAACAAACAATAGAACTTTTTCAAAAAGCACCCTACAATTTATTTATGTTCTCTGTTGATTTTTGTTATTTTTGAAAATAGATGTCTTACTTTAAGTAAAATAAATGTTTCCATTTTGTTACTTGTGAGGAGAAAAGTTGATAGTTTTTTGTTTTTATTATACTCTCATTGCTTCATGAAGCAAGCAGAGTATATTAGTTTGTTTCTGTTTGTCTATCCCAGTCTTGTAAGTTTTGACCAGTACTATAAAACAGGTACTACATATAAAGTTCTCGACCCAATTAACTTTTGAAGTTCAAAGTCAATAGGTCACTGGTACACAAAAATTATTCTTCAGTCCCTTAGGCATATTTTAATAAGGATTAATTAATTTGTATACAAAAACACTACATACATAACTTATTAACTCTTAAAGGTCATGGTCATTGGAGACTTCCTAAACCCAAGCTGTCACTGTCAGTATGTGGCTGAAAATTCCAATTTATCCGACAGAGGGTGACAGTGTCCAATAACATTTGTGTCTTTAACTGAAAGCTATTCCAAGCCATCTTATTATTCACCTATTTTATGTAAAGTAGGTTGAAACTCTTATAAGGTATGGTGATAATTATTAGGATGTCATGAAAATTCTAGCAGAACAGAGAAAAGTTATGGGCTTAAAAACTTAAACACTCAGCATAACATTAGTTGGGACTTAGTTGTTTCATAAACACAGATTAAACTTTTTTTTTCTTATCTGTAAATGCAGAACTAACAGACTTCAAACACCTTTCTAACGAATCTTTGTTTTATAATCGTGAGTTCAGGTCCTTTAACTTTTTAGCTGAATTTTGTCTCAAAGACCTGTTTCTCCTTTTTAAATTTTATACCTTAATATAATATATGTTAGTGTCTCCTAAACTTTTCCAAATAGATACTGGTTTATTTTTGTAATTTTTCATAAGCCCTATCCTCCTCCAATACCTAATTAGATAACCAACCAAGATATGGCTAAGCCCTAACATCAAGCTGGAAGCAGTAGTTCTGTCGATTCATCGTTAACCATAAAACATACGGATGTTTTATAATATTACCGTATAAAAATGTTATTCTTTACTGTTATTTAATCTTTAACTGTACATTTATTTGTGCTCTTTTAAGAAATAACTTGCTTGAAAGAAAGGACAATGCTGTTTTTTCATCACACAGCAACTTGAAATAAGGAAGAAAAGAAGTCAGTTTGATCCTCAAATCTGACTCAACATCTAATCTGTTTCTGTACTTATTTTTTAAGAAAATTAAAGTTGAGAACCCTGATTTGCATTCATTATTCGTAACAAAGGGCATGAGAAATCTCACTGTTTTTCTGATAAATTTGGGTACTCAGCGTAACAAGACTTGACTAAAACAGTCTTTCAGTGTAGTGTTACATGACAGCTCAGTAACAGAGTAAATTTCTGATTCACTGAGTTGCAATCTTTCCTCATGTACTAAGTCAACAGTGAAAGGGTTCCTAATCCATATTTTACTGTTGTCAAAAAGAGGAAAATATTCATCCCAGCATGATTTTAGCCTCAATAAATGCTCTTTGATTGGTAAGGAAATTGCCTCAGGTATATTACATTTTTCATCTTGGTTTTGTAATTCTTTTAAAGTAGAGAAAAACTTATAATTTCTATTCTCAATTCAATGTGCCCGTAAGTTAATTATTTTTTATAACTACTTTTATCCTTTCCTTGACTTTAAAAATATTTATGTTAGCACCTTGTAAACTTAAGTGCATGTAAGAAGCCAAAAATGTTGCATAAATAGGCCACCTTAATTAGCCAATGAAAATTATGAAACCTGTATCTAAATTTTAATATTACATCCTTTGTTGGAAGACATTGCTCCAAAAACAAGATAACTTCATTCTTCATTTTGATGAGATTTAAGACATTTATTTCCTTTTGATAACCACCAAACTTCACAGTGTAATAGGAGATGTTCGTGTTCACTTCCTAATTCTTTGTGCAAAGTAGTAAAGATTCAGGAAATCGGTGAACTAAATTTTATATAGTTTTTGAATATAACACATTCTTGCATGGTTTAATTCAAAAGTAAGACCATTTTCTTCACAGCTAGCACCTCTGTGAATGCTGCAATGTACCAATTCACAGTTTGGTGCCATTGAGTGAGGAACATGAGTACTCAGTTCAACACTTCTTTTCCATTGAATACCACTCTGAATTATAAAATAATTAATTAATTAATTAAAAATTTCATCGGCCATTGTTCTTGTTGGAAGTGGTTTACAAAACAATAACTCTTCATGAATTGTGTTCTTATAATCCCATTTTACACACCACATTAAATTGGCAGTATCTGCTCTCCCTGTCCTTCCATCCACTTGTAATGAAAAACTGACTACAGTGAACTCAATGTATAAGAATTTCTTCAATATATTTTTGCCATATTCATAGTTCTACCTACACTGTATTATTATACAGAGACAGTAAATCCAACTGAAATTTTTTATAAACATGAGATGTAATTATTTTTACTGTTGGAAGTATTAATGTTTCACCAATGGTATGCAGATAACTTATCTCAACTATTAGTTTTGAAATTTCATATGAGGCCATAACAAAGTCTTCTTTGGAAGATCTCATGGAAAAAGTATGTGAAATTTTTTGTTTGGAAAAACTATTTCATTTTTCTTATTTATGAAATAAATCTATTGGCAAATTTGAGTATTCTGCTTGTCTGGTATCCAAATGGCATTTCAGTTTTGATGGTTTCATGCACTCTGTTGATAATGTTGAACAACAAATAACACATAGTGGCAAGTCATTATTGTTACCACCACTTTTAAAACTATACTTTAAATGTTGTTTCAGTCATCTGTCTGCATTTGAGAGGGGTTTTCTTGAAAATTAATAATTTAATTTCTTTTTTTTTAATTAATATAAACTAAGTTACAAAGAATTCTCTCCTCAGAACAAACTGATGCTTCTGGCACTGGCCACCAGCATCTGCTGCCACCTGGCACTACGGGGTGTAAGACTCAGATCTCATGTGCCTGTCAATTTCCATTAACAGAGTAAGCAAATTTAACACATTTGGAATAAAATTCCTGAAACTTTGGTGTCAAAGAACTGGTTAACTTGAATGAACAAGTGGTCCTTTTATGTAAGACAAAATCTTTTCTTTGATCCTATCTGTAGACAGGGGACATGTGTAGCTAACGTGGTTTACATTTACAGCATTTCACAAGAATCTCAAAGTTATCAACACTGTAAACTTTAATTCTAGGCTTTCTAAATTACACTAAGTGTGAACACTAATTCCTGAGGTATGAAAACAACCATCAACTTGTGAAATCTAAAGTTTTGTTGCCTTAAGTACAAACTTTCACTTTTCCTTCCTGCTATATTGGCTCAGTTAAAGTACTAAGAAATCAAAGTTAACTTGAATGATAATTTAAGTTATAATGTATTTGAAAATATTAATTTTATTAGAATATATTTATATTAACTGATTTAATTACATTTTTCTTGAATATACAACAAGAGTTTGGAGAAGGTTTAGAAATGGTGGTCAGTAGTGAAAGTAGAAAAGCAGTAGACAAATCTTAGTGAAAACATACTGTTCTCCCAAGTTCAACAATTTGTTTCACTGGTGTCACGGTAACTAAGGTTACATAATTTTGAACATGTGATACTTATTGTTCATCTATAATAATAAAAGTGCATGTGTAAATGTGACTGCCATAGCTCCAAATGAAAAGAACCTAGAAACCTAAAATTCTGCACACATACTAAGTGAACCCTGAGGGTGTTGCACCGGGATATTATTACTTATACACATGAGGCAAGCTAGTGAAAAACCATATAGAAAAGAGGTGGTTTATTTTATTACAACTTCTAATATATAAAAAAATCCCAATGCATTTTAGTAATAATGCATTCTAAAATGGCTTCTGTATAATAATTTTGCTTAGCAATAAAAGTACAATCTGATATTGTTCTTAAAGGTTTATGTGCTGAAAGTACAACATGAAACGTATAAACAGCAAAACTGAAAAAAAAAAAGTGTGTTGTTTTCTAATGTAGAGTCTCCATTAACTAAAGAGGTTTGTTTCTTATTATTTGTTTGTGTTATCGAAGTTGAAAATTGCATTTATATTTTTACTTTCATGTTAAACTTTATACAGAATACATATACTATTAACCTCATGTCCTTTACAAAGCTGGATACCTTTGCTAGTGAGGTATAAAATTGACGTGAAACTTACCGAAATTCTACTTTTAGCCACATCATAATTCATAAAGTGTCTTATTTTTTTGTTTCTAGTAATAAAGGTGAAAAAAATCAAAATATTAAAATATTTTGAACTTTAAAATTTTTATGTTTGCAGGTCTGCCTTATGTTTTATCTCATTCTTTCTGCTGAGTACTTATGTAGTATAACATAGCTGCAATGATAACATTTAGTAATGGTTTGTTCGAACACATTTTTTTGAAATAAAATATTCAAATAAAGATATTTTCAGGACGTACAAAATAAAAGTGCTGTTGGCATGTTTCTGTAAATATACTGGAAGTTCTTTTGCTGTCCTTCTGCCATATTCTCATTCAAATGTTTCTTATTTTACTGCATTTGTCTACCAGCTTAGTTGTGTTTTGTGTGGTTTTATAGTAACAAGTATTGCCTCTGTTTATATTGCAACTCTTCTACAGCAGTTCGTGACACTGTGCCCTGACCATAGGAAGTTACCAGCTATCCCAGAAAATGTATGTTTGAAACTTTTGCTCTTCAGTCATTACTTAAAGTAATATGTAACTTTTTTAAATGGAGTTCATTGTGTAGTAAAACCAGTTTCTTTTTGGTTATCTTTTGATTTTAGTTCAAAACAAAGTACTGCATTTTTTGTTTGTTGTTTGTTTTTTAAGCTGCAGTGTAAACTTCTCTTGCCAAGGAGAACAGATTATTGAATGTTGTTTTAGTATAAACATGGATAAGATTTTGTCTGTTGGTTTGATATGTTGACTAAGATATAATATTTATTGTTTTACCATTTCCATTAGTTAATAGTTTCATTTTACTGTCATTTCTTATTTCATATTTTAATTATCAGTAAATCAGATTGCTACAACTGTTACCGTAGGAAGCAACTTATAACACTTGTACTGCTTGTAACATTGAACATTATTTTTATAATTTAGAAACATTTTTAGTCGTAAGAATATGTAAGAAATAATTAAGTAATCTCTGTAAAATATGACACCTACATACACGTATATAAAGCTTTGATTGCTGCATACACACATATATTAAGCTTTGATAGCTGCATACACACATATATTAAACTTTGATAGCTGTATACGTGTAGATTAAGCATTGATTGCTTCACACGTGTAGATTAAGCTTTGATAGCTACATGCACGTGTAGATTAAGCTCTTATTGTTACATGCACATGTAGATTAAGCTCTTATTGTTACATACACGTGTAGATTAAGCTCTGATAGCTACATACACATGTAGATTAAGCTCTGATAGCTACATAGACGTGTAGATTAAGCTCTTATTGCTACATACACGTGTAGATTAAGCTCTTATTGTTACATGCACATGTAGATTAAGCTCTGATAGCTACATGCACGTGTAGATTAAGCTCTGATAGCTACATGCTCATGTAGATTAAGCTCTTATTGCTACATGTACGTATAGATTAAGCTTTGATAGCTACATGCACATGTAGATTAAGCTCTTATTGTTACATACACGTGTAGATTAAGCTCTTATTGCTACATACACGTGTAGATTAAGCTCTTATTGCTACATGCATGTGTAGATTAAGCTCTTATTGCTACATGCATGTGTAGATTAAGCTCTTATTGCTACATACACGTGTAGATTAAGCTCTGATAGCTACATGCATGTGTAGATTAAGCTCTTATTGCTACATACACGTAGATTAAGCTCTTATTGCTACATGCACTTGTAGATTAAGCTTTGATAGCTACATACACGTGTAGATTAAGCTCTTATTGCTACATGCATGTGTAGATTAAGCTCTTATTGCTACATACACGTGTAGATTAAGCTCTTATTGCTACATGCACTTGTAGATTAAGCTTTGATAGCTACATACACGTGTAAATTAAGCTCTTATTGTTACATACAGTGTAGATTAAGCTCTTATTGTTACATGCACATGTAGATTAAGCTCTGATAGCTACATGCACATGTAGATTAAGCTCTTATTGTTACATGCACGTATAGATTAAGCTTTGATAGCTACATACGTGTAGATTAAGCTCTTATTGCTACATACACTTGTAGATTAAGCTCTGATAGCTACATGCACATGTAGATTAACCTCTTATTGCTACATGCAGGTGTAGATTAAGCTCTGATAGCTGCATGCACGTGTAGATTAAGCTCTTATTGCTACATGCAGGTGTAGATTAAGCTTTGATTGCAACATACACGTGTAGATTAAGCTTTGATTGCTACATACACATGTAAATTGTGCTGAAGTGTAATAATTTAATTTTCAAAGTAGAAAAATAGTATTCCTTCCACTCTTACCACTTCAGTCTGCAAGAGAACCGGTATATTTCTGTAATGAAATTGAAATTTACTGTTTACTTTTCAAAAAAAAAACATTCCTTTAAATCAAAGCTGCGCAAGTTGTTTTTTTTGGTTACATATTCAATTTTTAAAATCTAACTTATGAATTTCAAAATCAGAATGAACATTGTGATTTAACAGAAGAACCACTGCATGATAAATTAAAGAACTGTTAAAAGCTGAAAACCTCTTTCAAATTTATTAATTGTTCCAAAATTGGACTCTCTTCCTCCTTGTTGTTTAATGTCACATGGATCCATAAAGAAGACTCTGGCTATACTTTGAAACTAAAAGCACAAAGTGTGGTATCTGTTATCTTATTAAGCTGAAGTAAAAGACATTGATAGTGTAATTTGAAGATGTAGCATTTTAAGAATGTTTATTCAGATCATTTCTAACTTTACGAAACAGAGAAATCTCATGGAATATTTCAGTGCTGTTGATGTACACAACATGATAACTCTTTTCGCAAGGTAAGTGTTTGTAAATTGTGATATATATATATATAAAATTTTCCTTGTATGTTTTTGGCATGTGTCCATCTGATAAAGCACCATATTAACAAGTGGGAATTGATTTAAAAACTTCATAAAAGAAGTTAAGGTAATCACGTCAGTTTACCTAATATCTTAACTCCTTTTGTCAGTAACGTTTATTTAAGTCATTATTACTGTAATATTTTTGAAATTTAATTTATCAGTTGAATGTTTTTTTTGTCTATTCAGCTATGACTACTAGGTTTGAAGTATTTAGAGTGTATGGAACTGAAAACTGAAAGGTTTATATCACCGTTTATTTTTTTACTATGGGGACTTGTTTAAAAATGATGTCCAGGGAAGACTGTTTAAAAGACTTAAATTTTTTAATCTTTCATAGTCATTTATAGCACAAATTTCTAGGTAAGATATTTTATTTTCAAAGACTTGAACGTAAAAGGAAAGAAAGAAAGAATCCCCCTCCAGCTAAGTTTATTTATTTTTAACATTGCCTGATCATTTAATCACTATTAGTATTTGGTATTTGCTCTAGTTTAAGATAATATATCCACCACTTATGTTTCTAATTTCTAACTATCATGCCAAGATTGAATACATTTTGTTTGCCCCCGCTAGCACAGCAGTATGTCTACGGATTTACAACGCTAAAATCAGGGGTTTGATTTCCCTCGGTGGGCTCAGCAGATAGCCTAATGTGGCTTTGCTATAAGAAAACACAAATACATTCTGCTTTGAAGAAAGAATTACACCACTAAATTAAAAACACGATTATAGATAGAAATTCTGGAGAAAATTTGTCTACATATTTAAAATAAAAACTTTATTGGAGTTTTAATATATTCCTAAAATATCTCTTTATTTAATCATGTACATAAAAAAATGGCTTTGGATTGTATGTCAGAACAACTGGTGTGGGTATCAACACCTTTACTAATAAAGCAGAGAACAAGGTTTTAACCTTCCTGAAGATGACCTGAGGAGTGTTAGTAACCATACTAGCCATTTCCAAGATACATTTTTATTTCAGATGGGTCTCGCTTCAGCAAGAATGGCTTTGGATTGACTTCAGCATTTTGTAAACAAAATTATCAGTGTTCATAAATTTCCTGACATGTTTTTTTAGGATAATATGTGGTTTTAGTGGATTAGAAAGGGGAAGTCATTTAGAATTTCTTTTAATGTCTTGTGTCTTTTTTTTTGTTTGCTTGAATAAGTTTTTATTTATAGCTCAGCTGCTTCTCTTATTGCTGAAAGATTTTGTGCAGCTCTGACTGAGCAATAAGTTTGACTTGAATAAAATCCAGCACAGATAACATGTTGCATATTTTTGTACTTATCAAGAAACGAACAAACTGCAGCTCTGCATTTTTTTTTCTTCTGCAATTGTTTTCACGTTAGCCATGTGCCAACTGCTGTATTGGCTTGCCTAGTATGGAACTCTGGAAGCACTCCCAGTTAATTTTATTTGCATTTCTGATAATACAGAAGGAGGGAAGAACCTGTTAACTTGGTATAATTACTGGGCCTTCAATGTACAGCTTCTAATAACTTGTTTCATTTTTTTTTGTACAGAATTAAAAATTTATTTCGCAGAATAGTGAGATTAATCTCTCTACAAAACTCACTAATAAGTACCTGACCATATTAAAACGTTTTAAAAATTACCAAAAGTCAAAACACGTGAAGTCGAGATATTTAATGCACACAAAATTCTTGCACAAACATAGACCGAAACTTTTGCCATCTTCGGGTGCAAATAATTACAATATAAGGTGAGGAAAAAAAACAGTTTCGTGTCCCAAATAATAGCCTCACCAAGCTATCCAGTTGATTTAATTCAAGTTTGAAATTTACCAATTTTGTGGTCAAAAGCTGTTTCTAAATCCCAACTGGATCACAAGTTGTTGATAAACAAAACATAATGCTCTGTGGATTAAATAAATGAATAATGACTACTCCTGATAGTGTTGAGAACCTGACTGCTGTACCCATAACACTGATATCTGCAGGTTACATTTAAGTGGTTAAGTACCAGTCTTTCAAAGGAATTATTAATTAATTCTCACATTTTACTAAAAAATGCATGTTCAGAATACATTTCAATATCTTCACTTTGAGTTAATGTAAGTCAGTGGATAACAGTATAATACAAACCATTTTTTCACCTGATTTTTAAGAAGCTTCAAAATAGGTGGAAAATATAATTAACAATTTATCAACTAAATTATTGTGGTGAACTTTTAAGCATAATTTTCTTAATACTGTCTACTTTTTGAAACAAAATACATCTGGTGAAGACCAACAGAGCACAATGCTCACGTGTATTTTGTGAAAAATGCTATCAAAGATGAATCTGTAGGATTTTAGTAAACATCAGGTTGGAACTTCTGTTTTTTGTTTAGTGCCATAGCCAAAAACTGTAGAAGTATTTTTTTTATGTATTTTATAACCTTTTTTGCTTACAAATATGTTTCTATAGCTGGTGAATATTAGTAACTTCATTGTTCTGTTTCATGTTCCTAGCTTGCTCCATGAAAGGAGAATAGTTATAACATCTAAAAGGCTGAGTCGTTTAAGTGCTTGTGTTCAGGCTGCTAACGTTCTTTTATACCCAATGCAATGGTGAGTTTTCATGTGTTTTGTACAATGAAAAATTGATACTTTCTTAGTTTAAGAGCATGGGAACAGAAAATATAAAATATGTTCTATGTATTTTAGGTGTTTCTTATTCAAATATAAATTATGTTTTGTATTCTTTAGGTGTCTCTTTACTCGAAGATAAAATACATTTTATCTGTTTTAGGTGTTTCTTATTTAAAGATGAAATATGTTCTGTGTGTTTGTGGTTGAAAGAATGTATATGTATAATTTTCCATGTTGGACCACCGCAGTAACTTCCAACAATTTTGGCCCAACATTTTTGCATCATGCACAATGTAAAATTTCCCTCTTCCTGCGTTATGTATGTACACATATTTTTATTTACAAACCAAGCCTTAACAACTACAACAGAATTATTGCATATGTAAAAACATCACCAAGGCAAAGACTGTAATATGGGAAACAAGATGTGCCCTGAGTTTTAAAGTGACTCTTTAAGTAGGATCCACAGAGCAGTAGGGTTATACCACCTATCAGTCTTGGCATCTGTTTGCTGGTCTCACATGTAAAAAAAAAAAATAATAAACATAACATGAGTGGGGAGAATAAGAATAAGTTGGGAGTGCAAGGTGTGGGTGTTCACACTCGCAATATCCCCAATCTGTAGGAGTGCAAGGTGTGGGTGTTCACACTCGCAATATCCCCAATCTGTAGGAGTGCAAGGTGTGGGTGTTCACACTCGCAATATCCCCAATCTGTAGGAGTGCAAGGTGTGGGTGTTCACACTCGCAATATCCCCAATCTGTAGGAGTGCAAGGTGTGGGTGTTCACACTCGCAATATCCCCAATCTGTAGGAGTGTAAGGTGTGGGTGTTCACACTCGCAATATCCCCAATCTGTAGGAGTGCAAGGTGTGGGTGTTCACACTTGCAATATCCCACATCTGTAGGAGAGCAAGGTGTGGGTGTTTACGCTCGCAATACCCCACATCTGTAGGAGAGCAAGGTGTGGGTGTTTACGCTCGCAATACCCCACATCTGTAGGAGAGCAAGGTGTGGGTGTTCACACTCGCAATATCCCCAATCTGTAGGAGTGCAAGGTGTGGGTGTTCACACTCACATCTGTGCAATCTTTCACTGCCTATAGAATGTTTCTCTCCAAAAATATGTTTCATTTTTTTCATCATATGTTTGGTCTTGCTCTTTTCAATACACCCCGTAGTTTTTATGTTAATATTTACCTAATAGTTGAAATAATTTTTTTACACATACATATAGTTACATTTCATTTTCTTGTTGAAATTCATTAAGATATTTTTATTGAAGCTAAAATAAATAAGATTAGTTATTAGTTATTCTAAAACAAATTATGTGAAAGACTTCGAAGCTAGTTTATTTATTTATTTGAGCGTGGGTTTGGTACAATTATAGATTTTGTAGCTAATAAACCAGATTCAAATATATGCAATATCCAAAAGTATTCAGCACACTTTATGCTGTAAGTACATTATAAAAGGAGCTGTCAGTCTCTTACAAATTTTTAAGTGGTCAGTGTCCATTAATATTCATTGAAAACATAATATTTTTAAAACAAATCAAACATTCAGCATCCTTTAACATTTTAAATTTCAGGCAGCATATAATTATTCCAGTGTTACCAGTGCGTCTACTCGATTACTTAAGGTAAGGCAGTGAAAGGTATTTAAATGTTATATTTCAAACCTATAGTGTAGTAAGTATCTGGTATGAACTATGTTCTAATGTAGTAAGCTGTGTAAATATTGAAATATATTTAATCTGGTAATCCTTTCTGAAGTAAAATGTTAATACATTTGTTTGAAATATTTTTTTTCTATAGTCCTTTTAACTGTGATAAAGCACTGTGTAAGCCATATGAATAAATGTATTAATAATTACTCAATTTTAGTGATTTTTATTTAAAAGTATTTTGAAATTTGGTTATCATTTTTCCCAGGAAACGGTCTTTTTTTTATTCCAATTGACTTAAACAAAAGGCTGGATAGTAAATAAAATACATACAGTATTAAATTTGAATGTCTTAAGTGATTTCTTAAGCTATTTGTTATTTTTATACCATGTATAATGTTGTTTTTAAACTTTGGACAGTTTTCTTTTGTCTGTACACATAATCCTCTAAACCATAACTTCTAACGTTTCCTTATTGACTTGTGTATTTTGATATAAATTAAATGGTCATAGCTCCATCATAGCTTGTCTTTTAATTTGATTCTAATGTCTGTATTTTTTTGTTAAAGCTTTCTGTAACTGATGTAATTGGAATAAGAACTGCTTGTGTTATCTTATGATTAGGCATCTAATATTTCTTATTTGTTCTCTAGTGCTCCAATGCCTTTTTTAATTGGTGTGTCGGAACCAACAATCTCGGTACGTGTTCGTAGTGTTTTGTCTTTTCAACACTCAGTTATACCTTTCGTGAATGTGTTACAGGGTTTTTATTTTGCTGTGGTATTTTGCTAACCTCTAGTAGAAAAATGTAACTGTACTGTGGGACACATGAAGTTTTTCCTGTTGGGCTGTTTAGAGTAATCAAAGGTACACATAACAGTAAAATATATTATTAACAATGAAGACATTAGCTGATTATTTTGTGTTAGCCATTATTTCTTGTTAATTTTCTGTATATATGTACAAGTCACTTGTATTAACTGATGCTTATTCTATATCAAAGTTATTTCAATCATGAAGAATAGAGTTGCTTACCTTCGATGAGAAGTTCTTAATAATTAGCATCCATAAAATATCTTTGCATAGAGAAAAACTAGAAAATTAGTAACTAATAACGTTAAGTACTGTTTTCTTTATGTGATTCACTCTGATAGTCATCAGAAAACATACAGTAATAAGAAGTTACATGTTAAGTGTTACTACACTTTACTAAAATTACACGGGCCTGAGAATGTAAACTTCATACAAGTTGTTTTGGTTTTAATTACTGATTTTCCATAATTCAGTTGTGCAGATTTCAAAAACAATATTCATTTTCTTTATATCATATAAGGATTTCTGACAAATTTGGAATTAAAGAGAAAAATTTACTTGGATTAAATTATTATTTTATTAACTGCAATTAACTTTATTATGCTAACAAAAGTACAAACTGAAGAACATCGATGCCAAATAAATATGCATCCTGATTTCTTTTGTATCTTTTAGCCTCAAAACTGTGTGTTATTATATTTCTTTAAGTATTTGTGATGTGACATTTTGTGAAAAGTCTTTATGTGATGGAAAAAAATGGATATCATGTTTGGATTTACTGTACATGAAGTTACCAATGAAAGGTCAAAATTTGAAGACAATAAAACCACCACAGGCCTGTGTTATTAGTATAATCTTCACTTATGCTCCTGTTTCTTTAGTTATAAATTCAAACATAAAACTATAAGAGAATTTCATGTAGACTATTGTTCTAGTTGAATACTGTGACTTTTTACAATATCATTTCTTGAAACTGTAAATGGAATCTATTATTGAAAAAAACACAAAAAGAGAAAAAAACATCCTCGTCAGTTATCACAGTGCCAGGTCCACAGTTTTGAGTGTTTGAACTAGTTTCTAGCAGAAGGACATCATCATACAGAATAATTTATGATGTATCATAATATCTAAGTGATTAAAGTTGAGGATGATTTGAAATAATGATGTAATTCTGTTTTATGTAAAAGGTATGAACTTTTGAATAACAGAGTTTTTTTAACCTATTTTTCATCATCAGTAAAACTACGTTATTGTCAAATAAAAAATAAGAAGACGTACAACCTAATCACTTTCGAAAGATAGACCATTTTTCGTCAGGAATAAAGTCGGTAAATTAAAAAAAAAGTTTTTTTTCCTTGATATGTTTGTAATTTATTTTGGTTTACTATTTGTAGGGCTTTTTTAAGAATGTGTTAAAATATCTTTTTTAAGTCAGTTTTTCTGATATTAAAAGTACCATTTACATACATTATGTTTCTTTGGTCCTGCTGTTATGCTTTTTTGTAATCCACTAAATACAGCCTTTTTTTTTTCTCGTGCATTTAATCAGATGCATTCTGATGAAGTGCCTATCTGGTGCAATCTTCATGGAATAAAAAAAAACTTGTTGTGTTAATATTTAAGGCAATAATAACCTGTGTTATTGGAATCCCAAAATATATAAAAATCATTGACCCTTCAGCAGGTTGACCAAACTGAACTGGGAGATGTTGTACTCTTGGATGCTGATGCAAACAAAATTTTCACTCCTTTTGATGACCTCCAAACACTGCCTAGTGAAATAGTAAGTCTAAGGGCAAGTTAGGGTTAATATAGCAAGTGTTTTCAACTGTTCGTGTGAAACTTGTCACAAATACTGCCAAATTTCAAAACTTGATCTCATTGGTCAAATAGATAAAAACAGCTATTCTTGAAATGTGCAATATGTCAAATAATAGTCAACTTAAAAAACGTTTTACAAAATGAAAGAATTTCTAGATAAATAAGCTTATTAATATGTATGTTAATAGAAAACAAAGTAATCATGGTATTAAAAAGAAGAATTTCAATACTCATTCAGTGACTTTACAGTGATGATGTTACGTTACGGATGTTTGTTATGAAATACTGCTTTAAACAAGTTTCCATTTTATTTGATAAATATTTTTACTTTGATTTCAAACTATATTTGCCATTCAAAACGTGATTCAATAATTTATATTTACATACGTTTGTTAGTTAAATTCACCAAAACAATTGTTACATTAGTTGTTTATTCTAAGCACAAATAAAATTTTCTTTCATTTATAAATTTTTAAAGAAATATTGTTTTTTATCCAAGTCTTAAGGTAATTTTTTTTTCCACCATCTACACCAAAGGTTACTTCTTTGAAAAAGAACCTTAAGAATCCCAATGCCATGCTAGGAGATGGAGTAGCTCGTGCCTTTTTACGTGCTATGGTCCAGTTGATTGGAGGTTATAGAGTTGCTCTGAAATTGCAATTAGGAGAAAAAATCAGCTTTGATCCACAAAAATTTATCCAGTCGAGGCCTTCTATGCAAACATTTTTAGAAAAAATATTAAATCTTCAGTTGTTTCAACAGGTAATGATTTAATATCATAGAATATTTTAATGTACTCTAAAGAGACAACATCAGCTATTCACTGACTGCATGCATGTTGATTTAATATACACACTAAAAAAGGCTTAGGAATAATGAAATAAACCTATACATATGCTGATATTTTGACATTTGGGGGGGTTAGTTAAGTGGGAAGTTTAATAAGAAAAAAATGTAAATTGTAGAAAGAATTAAAATCAAAATATGTTGTTTGTTTTAATTTGATGATGCTAATAGATAGAAATGGGATTTTCCATCTCGTATCTTGGATATTAGTTAATTAGGGTTAAGAAGTATCTATTTAACAAGTCAGCATTGGCCTGCAAACTTGTGACATCGTAAAATTTGAATTAAGAATTAAACTTAGAATTCACTTTGTAAAAAGTAGGCTCAAATCGTTATTTAAATAGAAAAATGCTTAAGAAGAAACAAAACTGTTTGAAACTCCAAAAAAACAAAACAAAATAATGATGAAATTGGAAAGCATGAGGTTTTTTGGGTCAGCTGAACTGTTTTTAAAATGTGGGTCACAGTTATAAAGGAATTCCAAAGGAAGTAATAATGGTATTTTTGTGGTATTTATGTGAATACTAATGTATTAAAAAAGGATAAATGTAATCTTCTCAACTTCTTTACAATCTGTTTTAGTTTTTCTTTTTATCTTTCCACAAATACTGTATGCTCATAACTGTCTCTTAAGTCTGAGTTGATAGATTTTAGAATAATCGTGTTATTCAATAACACCTTCAAACTCCCCTTGGGCTTCTCTTGTTTGATTTAAAAATGGGACTTGATTGTCATTGTTATAGTACACAAACAATTCCAAGGTACAGAGTGCATATTTGCAGAAATGGGACACAAGCTGTGACTTCTCATATTCACTATCCGGGCATCAGAACCACACATTTTATGATCAAAAGTTTAAAATTTAATGGAGGACATAAGATAATGTTAAAATCTTTGTATAGGTCTGTGTTATTATACCAACAATTTTTGTTTTTATAATGGTTCTAATCATTTTTATTTTTTGTTATCTCAGATATGTAAGAGTTCTTGGGTGTTCCCCTTTCCTTACAAACCATTACGATTTTAGTGTAATCATTACAATTTTGGTGTATACATTACGACTATACACTCATACAGACAAATATTACGACTTGTTGCAACTCCCATATTATTATGTATTGAATAGGCCTATACAATAAAGTGATAAATTGCTCCCTCAGGGCTTAAAAGGGGTGAAAAGAAAATTTCCAATGAGATACAAATAAATTTTGATAATAAATAAAAGACACAGTCCAAATGGCTACTTTCAATAATCATGCTTGTGCTTGAAATAATAAAAAATATTTGTATCTCTGACGTCTACCAATAGTTTGAGTGTGGTGCTTTTCCACACTGGGTACGTGGGGGAATTCGTAGTTACGTCATCAGTGCTTGTCAGCCAATCAGCGCTCGCGTAGATGGGTATTTCTCGTTTTTTAAGCGCCATAGAAACACCAATGCGATCGTTCACAAGATGGGAAAAAAAGAGGCCTCGTTCACCAGATTATCTTGTTTCTGGCAATTCTAAAAGGACTAAAACTCTGAAAGGGCTCTGTCTGCAATCATTACGCCCAGTTATTTGAAATAGTTGGCATCTCTGCAGAAGGAGGTGGCAGCTTCTGAACTGAAAAGAAAATTGAGAATTCCCACTTTAGATTATCATAATTTTATAAAAACAGGTGTGGGAGTTTTCCATCTTGGGAATTTCAGGGGAATTATAAAATATAAGAAAAACATTTCTTGTATCACTGCACATTCAAACTGTATGAAACAAATTTTTGTTCTTTTTTTAACGTGCCTCAAGGTTTTGAATACATTTCTGTTAATTTTTATGTATTGACCTATTTGTTACGCTTATATTGTTTTTTATTGTATGGCTGTATGATGTGCATTTCATCTTGCCAGTTTTCTTGAAACAAAAATGACATGGCATTCAGTGATATATCTGTGAAAAACAAATATTTTGCAGTGGTGTGAAGAAAAATATTATTCAAATACTTTATGGACAGTGGGTACAGAAAATTAACATATTTCAACACTCAGTGATGTCGAGAAACCCACTTGTTGAGAATTTTTATATGCAAAAACGGCTCGTTTAGGTTCAGAAAATATTTCTATTTAAAATATTTTCTGAACCCAAATGAGCCGTTTTTGCATATAAAAATATTTCAACACTGTCTTCATTTTGTTTATAATTGCCATCTGAATGATAGAAGTAAAGACCCAAAGACCCTTCATAATCACCAAGTGAAAAAACGAATTGTGTAACAATTTATTTTCAGCATGAGTAATTAACCAAACTCCACAATGTCTACAAGTACAGTCATGAAAGCTTGCCAAAGTAAAAAATAAGCAAAGAAAGAAACTACAGACAATTGCTTCAGCCCTTCAGTGGCACAGCTATATGTCTGCAGACTTGCACACTAAAATCTGGGTTTAGATACCCATGGTGGGCAGAGCCCAGATAGCCCATTGTGTAGGTTTGTGCTTAATTCTAAACAATTACTTCAACAGTGAGATTCCAAGCAGTCAGAAAATTGATGAAATTCTGTCGAAAACCAATAAGAAACAAGACTTGCTGATGTTCAAAAACAAAAGTAACGGAAACGTGCAAGAGAAAAGGATCTCATCAGAACACTGTCAGCTTGTGAACTACCTAAGTCAGAAGTGAGAAACTTGGTGAAAAATGCATTAACTAAGGAGATGTTGTGGAAGTTACAAGTTATTTCATTGAAGTCCAAGAAGTCGAGAATAACCTCAGTTATGGACTGGACTAAGACCACAAAGTATTAACATAAAGAAGACTACAACTTCAACCCATTTCATTTGTTTGTTTGTTAATTTCAAAATCCCATTAACCTATTTCTTGATGAAGTCTAAAGACAGCTTCAACAGCATGATGGGACAGTTTTGTTCCAGACACTCGTTTCTCTTTGTTTAAAGAAATGCCTTTTGTTATTGGTCCTAAATGTACCTGTATCTAATTTTCAAATGGCTTTTTGTTTAATGGTAATAGAAGCAGAAGGTTCTTACTATATAGCACGTGTTTTGGTTTGGGGAATTTCTGCACTGTTTTTGTACAATTAAAATTTTGTTTTGTTTGCAATTATTATGCACAAATGCTTATTTGTTGAATGTTTTTAGTGAAACTATTGAGATATAAAACTGCTAAGAATTTCTTACACAGCTTAACAGCTTGCAGTTATGTGTAAAGATATCTTTATAATGACCACCACTAATCAAACATACTACTGTCTGAGTTAGAGCTGAGTGATTAGTAGAACTTGGTTATCAAGTAATTCTCAAACTCATTAATCAGTTACACTCACCTGATTGATTATTCTTGGGAGACTTCAGTACTTAAGTTAAATTTCAGGTAGCTTATAATTTGCACAAGTATAACATTAATCAAGTAAACTGAACCATATTTAATTCTTCAAAAATAATGGTGAGAAATTGGCATTTAAGTCACTTGGATAGTTTGAATAGTTTAAATTAGAATAATAGGAAACACTGGTTTTGATTGATCAGTTATTTTAGGTAACACAAATTGAAGTTATCAGCTAACTAAACTAATTGACCATTTTTAATCTTAGTTCATATGTGATGTGCTTCTGAAACGTGTTCACATTATCTAGTGTATTGATGTTCCTGAAACACATGTTCTCCTTATCTAGTGTATTGATGTTCCTGAAACACATGTTCTCCTTATCTAGTGTATTGATGTTCCTGAAACACATGTTCTCCTTATCTAGTGTATTGATGTTCCTGAAACACATGTTCTCATTATCTAGTGTATTGATGTTCCTGAAACACGTTCTCATTATCTATTTTATTGATGTTCCTGAAACACATGTTCTCATTATCTAGTTTATTGAAGAGCGTCTTGAATTACTGAATTCTGGTAAAGGTTTTCACGATGAGTTTGAATTTGAGGTCAACAGTTATGAAGATAAAAACACCAGCGGACTAACAACTCAGTACAAAGAATGGTTGTTTACCATGAAGGTTAGTGTAATGCGTGTTTGTAGCTGTGGAGGCTTAATGTATTTTATCTTCAAATTGCAGGTTATTGTAACTTAGCCATCGTAAGTTGCATCCATCCATTACAGGTTTTCTAACAGTAGAGTACATTATCTTTTTAACATTTCAGTGGAAACTGATTCCAATGAGGTTGATTTAGTTGAAAATTAAATCCACACACATACATTAACTTGTATGTAGCTAATATAAATTTTCCCCAAAGTTGATGAAAATATTGTTCTTGTTTTACCATCTTCAGCCTTGTGCCCCATTGTTCCTTTAATGTATGAATATTATATCAACCAGGAGTTAATTTTCACTCAAATATATAAATTTCCTTAGACAAACTAAAAATTGTCAGTTTTTATGTTGTCTAATGAAATTAATGTATCTCTTTAGAGAAACAAACATGCAGTTTAATTGCAATATACAAGATAAAATTAAATAGAAAAATATTTTTTTTGGTACTGAACTCTTTCAACAGATTGTTGTTAAACTGATCACTCAATTTTTTTGGTTATCCACTCAAACATTTGTTAGTTTAAGTCATTTGAACAAGACTTCATTGATTCATTTCTTATTTTAATAAATTTATATAATTTTATGAAATGACAATTATGTTACATTTCAGGTAATTGGTTTTTATGACTAAACTTTGTAATCTCGTTTTATTTGTTTAATTTTTCAGAAAGGGGGTGGTGCATTTTTCAAAAGTGTGAAAAGTAAGGTAAGCCATTGAAAAATGATGGTCTATTGAGACACAAGATTAATTTGAGAGAAATAGTTGCATGTTTCTAAACAAGACCTACTTCAAAATCTTTTGTTTGCTCCCAGGCTAGTTCTTTTACAATTTTTAATGGCTTGATCTTAAATTGAGATTATTACTCGTATGATTGATATGTATAGTTTCTGAATATATCTATATAAATGGGTTCTTAAATGTTTTAAAGTTTCAAAGAATTTATCATACAAAAGTTTGCTCACATGTTCATGTTTTTGTAGTTGAATTAAATTTTATGTTGAAAAACTATGTACATCAATAATAATATTACCAATTAAAATTTTAATGTTAACAATTAAGTTTTTAATGTAATGCTAACAATAAAATTCTTAATGTAATGATAACAATGAAATTTTTAATATAACACTAACAATTAAATTTTTAATGTAATGCTAACAATAAAATTCTTAATGTAATGATAACAATGAAATTTTTAATATAACACTAACAATAAAATTTTTAATGTAATGCTTACAATTAAATTCTCAATGTAACGCTAACAATTAAATTTTTGATGTAATGCTAACAATTAAATTTTTAATGTAACGACAAGAATTAAATGTTTAATTTAACCACAAAAATGTTCTCCAAGTTCCTTAAGTACATTTAAGTATGAGCTTGTTCATGTTTATCAGTTAATCCTTTTGTAACAGCATGATAGATTTCACATCACTTAGATTGTAGAAGGAAGTTTATGCAACAATATATATGATATCTCTGAAATATCCTCACAAAATCCAGTAATGTTTTGTTAAAAATAATAAGTATCTTGTGCGCAAAAGTGATGTTATTTTAATCACATCTTTCTAATAAAAATATATTATTTACCTGCTATAGTTGTTTAAACTTGTTCTATTAATAACTTGAGTGAAAGGTGATTTTCATTTTAAGCATAAAAATACGTTTCTTTGTCTTTTGGTTCTAGTATTTCATTTGCATGACCTCTAGAACATAAATAAATGTAAAAAGACATAAGGTAAATTTTCATATTCCTCATTTTCTCTGTGGTACTACTCGCTCTAGTTGTGATGATCCATGTAAAATGCAATGAAATGATCAATACTAGGAAATAGGAAAAGAAATCAATAAAAACATGTATTTAAATGTTTTTGTAGAATAGCCTTAAAGATCTTCTGTTTATGTTCATAATTTCAGGTATTTTCCTTTTCACTTGTAGTTAATTTTTAATATTTTATTTTACTATCTTGTCCTGTACCATTTATTATTCCTCTCGTCTCTAGTCATTGGTGCCCTCTGGCATAGGACTTGCTCAGTCCTATGGCAAAACTTTCTTACACCAGAATATTTTAAGCCATGCGTTCATAAAAATACTTTTGAAGTGCCACCAAAGATACAAGAATACGTTTTTAGACAAAGTAATAATTATTTGTCACTCTTATGATGGATAAGTAACTGAGTATATGTGATAAATCAGATACGAGTTAATATCTTCCTAAGCCTAGGTGTAATAAAAATTCATTGGTGTTATCACTGTGTGCAAACACTTCAACACAGGATGGTGCAAGATGTCTTAACACAAGAAAGAAAAGAATGTATGATGAGGGTTTTATTGAATAAGTTTTACATGGACAGGTAATGAAGATGAACCTAGTGGGTTGTGTGTTGAATGTGGAACAGTGTTGAATAACAGTAGTTTGCATGCAGCAAAGTTAAAATGACATCTAGACACCAAAAACTCCCAATTAATAAATCCAACTTCCAAGTATTTCAAAAGAAAGTGTTTGAAATTAAATGCAAGGAAAGCTGCATTTCATTCATTTTCCCATCAGGACAACAAACATGATTTTTTGCGTCATGTCGTGTTAGTTACTTCATTGCAAAAGCAGATAAAGCTCATACAATTGCAGAAGATATGATAAAACCATGTGCAAAAGATTTGAATGAGTACAAGAAGATGAGAAATTTCTTAAAAACATTAATTCTGTATCACTTTCTGACAATATGGTTTCTTGAAGAATCAGGGTTATGTCAGCAAATTACTTAATGGAGATAATAAGGTAAGTAAAAGCAAGTACAATTTTTTCCCTTCCGATGGATGAATCAACAGATGTCACAGGTTATGAGGTGTTGCTTATGTTTGTTTGCTATGTTCATGAAACTAGCTTTGAAGAAGACATGCTAATTTATAAAACTTTGCCTACTCATACAGGTGAAGAAATATTGAAACTAATCCATTTATTTATGGAAGAACATGAGATTCATTGGCAGCTTTGCTCAAGTATTTGCAGTGATGGGGCTGCAGCTGTGATTGGAAAATTTCCAAGTGCAGCAGCATGCATATAAAAGAGAAACTCAGACATGGAGAGTATCCACTGCTGTCTTTAACATCGTGCACTTGAAGTGAAACAAATGCCAGAAGACTTAAGGTTTTGGGTGATGTGAAAAAAATAGTTAATTTTATAAAATCAAGACCACTCAATGCAAGGATTTTCAGTTTACTCTGTGAGGATATGGGAAGTTTACATGAAAATTTGCTGCTTCATACTGAAGTCCAATGGCTTTCGCAGAGAAAAGTGTTTGCTTGAATTTACAAGCTGTGTGAGGAGATAGGTTATTTTCATTTGAATACCATTTTGAACCTGCATACAAATATAGGGACAAATGCTGGATACAAAAAGTGGCTTACGTTTTGATATATTTGTCTGTTTAAATGAAGTGAATTGCTACAATGCAGGGTAATAGGAACCTCTTCAGTGTGTGCTAAAATTTTGGGGTGAATGTATACTGATGGAATAACTTGATTACTTCAAAAATCTCAGTGGTTGTTTTACTTGTGAATAAAATTTCCTCAAGTGAAGATACAAAAGTTTCAGCCTTGCAGCATGTATTTTATTTGTGTAAAACTAATGGGGAAGTACTTTACTCCTGTTTTAGAAAAATTGCTGTGGATTCAGAATCCCTTTGTTGACTCTACAAATACCAACAATTTGGCTTTGAAATGAAAAGAAAAGCTTATAGAAATTTCAACTGATTACACCCTAAAAACAAAATTTCAACAGGAAGAAATTATGCAATTTTGGATTCAAATGGTCATAGAATACCCTGAAATAAGTTACAAACTTTGAAAATTTTAATGTATTTTCCAACAACTTATCTTTGTGAGCAAACGTTTTCAATGTATACAACTAACAAAGACCAAATTTAGGAACAGGTTAAGTGCTGAAGATGATTTATGCTTACAAGTAACAACCATAATTCCAAATATTGGACAACTGTGTGAACAAAAAGAAGTCCATCCGAGCAACTAATAAATAAGTACACTCTACTTTTTCTGACATAAATTTTGCAAGCAGAAATTTTTGAACAAGCAAGCAGAAGCAAAAATTTGTCTTTAAATATTGATATTTTTAATAAATTTATATTCTGAAAGCTTTAAGTAAACTTTATCTTGTTCTAGTGAACAGTTGTTTCTATTTTTAATGTATTTTTTGTGTTGATGCTCCAGAATGATCTTTCTTTCTGATGTGAAGCTCTGCAGGTCTAAAAAGTTTGGGGACCCCTGCTATTGACGATCAAGCTGCCAATAATACTGCAGATAGTTGCATAACATAATGTTTAGGGACGTCAAGTGGCATGCCATTCTTTAAGCCAAACTAAAACTATTAAATAAATTTAAAAACAAAAGCCAGCCCTTATTATTCATGTAACTATCAAGCTTTTTTTTAACCTCGTTCATATTTACTGCCTTCACAACATAGGAAAGCAGCCTGTTCCAGAGACCATCCACACTGTTTGAAAAGTAAAATTGTCTCAGCTGAAATGGCTTCAAGCTTGTCTTAATCTATATTTGTGTCCCCTAGTTCTGTAATTCTCATTGTTAAGTATGAAAACTGTTAATACATCAACATTATCAATTCTTCTTACACATTTCAATAAGATGCCCTCTAACTCTTTTTTTTTTTTCAAGAGAAAACAATTTTAAAAATTTTAATCTTTCCTTGTATGACAACCCCTCCATCCCCAGTACCATTCTAGTAATCCTCCTCTGACTCTTTCCAGCAGCTCAGTGTCTTTTTTAGGGTAACAATACTCTAAATGTGGTTTATACAATAAAATTATTGCCTATTTAGACTTGTATTCAATATTTATTCAGGTATAACCTAAAATCTTATTTGCCCTACAACTAGCAGCAGCACACTGCTTGGATGGCTAAAGAGGCTGGTAAACCATTACACTAAGATCCTTTTTTTATGACACTTTAGGTTATTCCCATCCATATTATGATAATCTATATGCATTGTCTTACATTCATCACAATTAAAACCCATCTGTCATTTATTTTTCCAACTTACTAAATGATCGAAATCATTTTGTAAAGCAGCTGCATTCTCTTTGTAGCCAGTGACACCTAAGACGTTTTTCATAAGCAATTTATTGACCATTCTTTAAAAAAGAGCAGTGGTCCTAAAACTAAGCCCTGAGGTACATCACTTGCAACATTAATCCAGTTTGACTGAACACCACTTATAACAATACTAAGCTTTCTTCAGTCAATCCACTTTTCAATCCAATTAGTTAAACCTATAGAGAGAAGTTTCTCTTCAAGCCTTTTATCTGGCATTTTATCAAATGTGCTCAGAAAATCCAGGTACACTTACCCTCATTTATGTATGCCATAACATTTTTAAAGCATGTCACAAACTTGTAGAGGAAGATTTTTACCCTAATTAAACTATGTTAACTATCAAATAAAATTTTAAACTTTGTTAAATGATTTTACAAAGTATTTTTTTATTAGACAAAACAAAACTTTTCCCACAGCTGATGTCAGACTAATAAGCCTTGATAGGAGTAACATTAACTAACCTCCAATCTATTGGTACTTGTCCACGATTCAAAGACTCGCATATACAATCCTTGACCTCTTTTAAAATCCTTGGGGAAATGTTACCTGGTACAGGAACCTTATCGCTCTTTAAACATCTTAATTTTATTGTAACAAATTCAGAATTTTTTAAATTATTGTGTTCATCTTTGTTTTCGTCTATCAGTTGTTCATGATGAGAAATACTGCTTAAGTCTTCATTAGTCAAAACTGTAGACAAAAGCAGGATTTAATAACCTAATCATTTCATAAACATCAGATAGTAGCCTTCTTTATCATTCGTTGAGGGTTCCCCTCCTCATCCTCATATTTTGTTTACTCCTCATGTACTTTTAACCCTTTCAGCGTGGTTGGTGACCACAGTTGACTTGAAGGCTCAGCGTGGCAGGTGACCTACCTTTTTTCCTGTTATTTTTATGTATTTAATTTAACATATATATAGTGTTGGGTTCAATCACTGAATATTTCAGGGACTTTTGTTGAGTTATTGCCGAGATATCATGCTGTTAGTACTGATACTGTAATTAGTTGAAGTATCAAACATATATATTCAGCGCCATGACAAACATTAAAAGTTGTTATTCAGTGCCAAAAAGGTTTAAAAAATCCTTAATGTCAGTTTATATGCTTTCAGCCAAATGTTTTCTTGCGTCCTTTTGGATGTCTTAATTTTCTCTCCAGCAAACGTTCTTGATCTTCAGTAATCTTCTAAATCTTCAGTATCCCCCTGTATGTGGTGAGGGGACCTCTCAGGCAAGGTTCTCTTCTTTTAGTTTACCTTCTCTGGGATCAAAACATCCACACTCATGTTTGCCATGCATAGGTGACCCTGAAGGGAAGGAGAGGATCCTGGTGGTTTAGGGGTCCAACCCTAACACACCACTTTGGCCTTGAATTTCTGTAAACAGACAACCTTGGGGTAACCCTCATAGGATCAGTCAGTTGCTCCTCTTGGGGTAGAGTCAACATAGTACCAGTATGGGATGTTTTCAGCAGATGTTGTGGGCATTGTTGCTGGTGTTTGGGTATAGTGCTCATGAAACCCTGGCATTGCTGCAGTGTCTTTGTTTGGCATTGTAGTTTGTGCCCCCTTAGGGCTCCATGCTGAGTGGTGGGGTTAGTGGTTGCCAAAATTTTTTTTATTATGGATCCTTCAAGTAAAAACTTAAATAGTGAAAAACAGTCCATAAGTAAACGATTGCATTTTGAAGATTTTGAACATCAATATTCAACGTCTGTAACACATGTACCTCATTTTCATATATTTCATTCTCTCTCAGATACACCTTTAGGGCAAATGTCTCCCTTTTTCATTCAGAAGGGATTAAAGGGACTTGCTGGCTCTCCAAATTCAGTCAAAAAGCTTTGCTCTGGCAACATATTGGTGGAAGCATCCACATCTAAACACAGTGATCTCCTTTTACATTTAAAGATGATTAGGAATATACCTATTGAGGTTATGCCTCATGCTATTTTGAATTTGTCATGAGGAATTATTGTTGAGAGGGATTTGAAGAACAACCCCAAGTCAGTGATTCTCACTGGTTTCTATACCCAGGGAGTTTCTGCAGTGAGGCATATCTCCACTCTCAAAGATGGAATTATGATGCTGACCTATATCGTCAATTTAACATTTACATCACCCCATCCACCTGCCACCATCACTTTTATTGCCCATGTGGTATTTATTCTGATCCCAAACTCTTTATCGTTGAAGTTCTGCTACCCGTGGTCTCTAAAACAAAGTTCTTGGAGGCTTATTTTTGTCCATAAACTGACTTTAATATCACACATCAAGCAGCTACGAGTCAAATGTACATTCCTATTTATATGGATGGTTCAAAATCAGGTGACTGTGTGGGTTATGCCATGGTTTGTTACAGCTCAGTGGTTGCACATAGATCCCCTCTACTGTTTCTGTGTTCACTGCTGAACTCTGAGCCATTTCTCTTGCCCTGGATCACATAGAAGCTAAGCAGTACTCAAATTACAATATACTAACTCTCTTAGTTCTCTACTGGCCATGGAATTGTTTCACATTTGTCCTCATCTTGTTTTCACCAATATTCAAATCTGACTGGTCCATTTCTCCTTAACATCTATTTCTCTCCAGTTTTTCTGGACACCAGGCCACATTGGTATTTGCAAGAACAGGCTCACCAACACCACAGCTAAGTCTGTTTGCTCTGGCACTAATACTGTTGTGTCTATTCCATACATGTACTGTGGTCCTGTATTCAAGGCTCGGCTCTATGCCAGTTGGCAGTTGAGTTGGAGTGAGCACATGACAGTAAGCTTTTTCATGTAGAACCATCTATTGGACTTTGGCCATCTTTTCTCTGTTAGGATCAGAAAGAGGAAGTTTTCCTCACTAGACTACACATTGGTCAGTTTTTCGGCTTATTGTTTTCTTTTATCTGGGACTGATCCACCAATGTGTTGTCTGTATAACACTTGGGTCACAATAAGCCACATTCTACCGCACTGCTATTGTTGCGACTCTCAATGATGGCACCATTTTAAACATTTTATCCCAAGATTTATCTGTAACATCAGACAGTGTTATTGGCGATGGTAACACTGTCCACCTTACAAATGTTTTTAGTTTTTTAAAGGCCTTTAATCTTTTTAATGCTGTTTAAGTTTTTAATTTATAAGTTAGGCCTTTTTTAATGTGATTCCCTTTTAAGAATTGAAGTACATCTTGCTCAATTTGAAATTAGAAAACAGCTATAAATAATGTCAAATAACTTGAAACCAGGACTGGAAAGACCAACTGCAGGTGACTAATGCTGATATTTGAACTACCCATTAGTCATCCTGGCGAGTTATAATAATTAAAATTATGCTACAGAAAGCCTTTTAAAACTTGTATTACTTTACTTTCTGAAAACGACCATAATGGCAAATAACTCGAAACTGAGACTGGAAAGACCAACTTTAGGTGATTAACACTAATTTTTTAACTTACCTATTAGTCATCCTGGTGAGTTACGATAATTACAATTGCGCTACAAAAGTCATTTACAACTAGTATTACTGTAGTTTCTCTCTTACTGCTGTAAACTAGTTGTAAAAATTGGATTGAATGTTATTTATGTTTATAATTTAAAAATTAAACTTTGTTTTGTTTTACCTTAATTTCATTTTATGAATTTTAATAATTGTACTGTAATTTTAACATTTCACCGGATGTTTGGCACAGATAGCCTAGCTGCTTTGCACTACGAAACAAGAAGCCAACCAACCAACTAACTAAATCTTCAGTAATACCAGTGAATTTAAATTTCTTAAACTTGGGATTCTTTTCTTTTAATTTTATCTCGTATTCTTTGTGAGCCAACCTGGTTTTTACTTTCAGTTACTCTTTTCCTTTCTGTAAGGAACATAATTGTTTTGAATATTGAAACAATTTTTTATTTAAAAATGTTCCTCATTTGCTTAGTGTCTCAATACATATTTACTTTTTGAGATGCCAATTTGTATGCTTGTAATAAGACACTGTAGAATAATGAAAATATTCAGTATACTATTAAAACAGTACTTATAATGTTGTATGTTTCAAAATTTCTTTCAGTCATGTAAAATGGAAATACGAATTGTATGTTTTTATCAAAATCAACCCAAAATTTATTATGCAATAAATAAGTAATTGACTGTTGATTATTGATTTTTTGAAAATTGACCTAAAAGGCTAAAACAGATTCTTCAAAATATTACTGATGGAGAAGGAATAGAAAATGACCTGGAAAACAAATATTTAAAAATTAGGAAAAACGGTAATATTTTGAAGTTTATTCAAAACTTGTCTTTTCACCTTGAAAATTAGCAAGTGTTTCCCCCATGACTGTTTTGTTTTGTATTGATGATAGTCCTATAAGCTTCCATTTTTATTCCTGAGATAACAATGCAAGGAAACTTTTAAATTGAGAGAACTATCAAGAAAGTTTACTGTGATTGTACCTTTAAGGCTATTGAGTATGGCGTTCGAAACACTGAATTATGCTGTGCCTGCTATTTCATCTTTAAAGTAAACAAATTAAAACTTTTTAAATATGGAAAGTTTTGTGCTAGTTAATGGCTTTTTTTTCTTTTCACTGTTTTGTACTTTATACAGTATCTGCCAGTTTCACACGATTGTGAAATAGAACCGTGATATCATGGCACAGTTCAGTTTTTATTAACAGTTTAACATTTTATCCTTTGTGGTTATATAACTAAAATCAATAAAATAGATTGTTTTTTGGTAGTTCAAGGATAGAAGCAAACAAGTCTACAAGGATTTCAAAGTGAAAACTCAGGATAAACATCACAAGGTATTCTAAATAACTGTTTTTCCAACTAGTTTTATGACTAGATATTCAACTGATATGAAGGGTTTCTAGGAATAATGTGTGTATGTTGTGAGTAAAATTACTAATAACTTTCCTCAACTTCACTTTTAATTGCAGTAAATTGGTAGCATATATATATGCTGTCTGACTGAGACAACATGATATAAAAGTACTCACTTATTGCAACAAGAGAAATTTAGAAATAAAAATGTGTCTCCAGATTCCTGGTAATGGCATTAAAACTTGTATTAAAATAAAGTGGATAATGTTTTATTTGAGCATGATGATTTAGACTAGATTCTATGATGGTTGTGGATTGCTGTTGATAAGAGCTTGAGTAATATGACTTGATATGTTTGAATATATATTGGTTGAGATAGCATCTGTTTCTAATAAAAGTGGTAAAGCTAAATTTTTTTTACAAAACTTTACAGGACAGTCTAAAAATAAAGAACCAAGATGATATGCAACCAAAAAGTGCTCCTTCAAGCCCAACACTTCACCGCAATCGTCACACAGTGCACGCAACTAGTAAGGTATAAATTTTTTGAGGTGACGCTCATCAGTAGTTAAGCTGGAATGTAATCAACAGTAATATAAATATTTAGTTTACATGTAAACCATAAATTACTGAACTGTAAGATGTTTCTAGTAAGATATTCTGATCATAAAACAAAAAGAAAAATTCTCACTTCGAATATATTTACGTATGAGACATAAACTGAATGAATATTTTATTTTACATCTTAACAATTCGGCTTCCAAAATAATATATTTTTTACCTCATATTTTATTCTATGGTTGACCTTATATAAAAGGCATTTAATATACTGCATATTCCTTTCTAAAAGGAGTTGTGCACATAGACAAAGAAAGCTGCTTTTTTTTTGTACTCACTTGTAGGAATTAAAATGTACAAGCAAATCTATTTTTTTTAATATTCTCTGGCACATATGATTGGTTCACTTTAAGCTTATGTGTTTCTTACAGTTTGATTTTAAATCATTTATATTTCTTATCCTTATTAATTAAGATTTTTCTAAATTTGTTTCTAAGGGAATTTTTTTTTTTAATTTTTGGAGAGATGTGAGAACTGTCATTGAAAAGTGTTTTTTTTTGTAATTGTGGATCACAGATAAAAATTCTTTTTCCAATCTCCATAGACGTTTTTTCTAAACCTGGTTCAAGTATTCTAATGTATTTTATATGCAAAAAACGGCTCTTTTGGGCTCAGAAAACACTTCAAATAGAAGAGCGAACAACGTTTCGACCTTCTTCGGTCATCGTCAGGTTCACAAAGAAAGAGGTAACTGGCCAGAAGCTGACCACATGTTTGGAAGGGGTTGTACATTGCGACACTCAGTTATACAACCCCTTCCAAACATGTGGTCAGCTTTTGGCCAGTTACCTCTTTCTTTGTGAACCTGACGATGACCGAAGAAGGTCGAAACGTTGTTCGCTCTTCTATTTGAAGTGTTTTCTGAGCCCAAAAGAGCCGTTTTTTGCATATAAAATTCTCAACAAGTGGGTTTCTCGACATCACTGATTATTCTAATGTATATTTTGTTATGATGAATGAAATATTTGTGAACTGAAACATATAGACAAACCTTGATTAAATCCTCAGAAAATTTATTTCAGTTTATCACAATGCACCTGACATTGGTGGAGTATTGGGGAAAAAAATGTAGGCTTATGTATCATAGGTGGTTTGGTAAACTATTAATGAGCAAAAAATAAAACATGTTTTTCTCTATAGCTGTGTTTCAAGAGAAAAATATTTATTTTGGCTACTGCTTAAAAATTAAATATATTGAGAATTGAGAGTTGTTTGTTTCTAATTTCTTTTCAGATAAAGTATACTAAGAATACCAGGTTTTCTTCAACGAGGTCAGCTAACGAACTTGTTAAGGAACAAAATTCAAGTACATCTAGGTAGATTCTTTATATATTGTAACAATGTTGCATAATTATAAAGATTAATGTCAGTACAAAACATCACATAGTGTTTATTTTTGGTACTAGATGTCCCATCTGTTACTTATGGTTAACATGTGGATTCTGATTTTATTATTGTTATACTTGTTTGTTCAAGAGTTTTAAGTATTTGAGTATTGTGATAATTAACATACCTTTATATCACCATTCAAGTTGGAATGAAAGAAGCTGTTTTTTCCTGGTATAAAATACAATACCTGATTTTATTTTCAGTTTAGTTCTTTCATCACTATTGTACAAACTGACATTTAATGAAAGTTCTAAACTTTTATGAAAATAAATGAATTCTATCCTTTCCAAACAACAGTCTTGTTTGTTTGTTTGTTAAATTTCATGGAAAGCTACACAAGGGGTATCTACACTATCCATCCTTAAATTAGCAGTGTAAGACTAGAGGGAAGGAAGCTAGTTATCACTGCCCATTGTCAACTAGTGCCTAGGTGGCGAGGGGTAATGACATTCTCAGAGTAGTACAGGTCACCTCTCAAACAAAAACATGCTACAAAACTAACATGTCTCCCTCGGTGTAGATTCCTGTACATGGTGAGGGGACTGCTCAGGGAAGGTTCTGTTCTTTCAGTTTACCTCCTGTGGGATCTTAACATCCACCCACATGGTTGCCGTTCATGATGACCTGTTAAGGGGAGGAGAAGATCCTGGTGGTTGAGGGGTTCAATACTAACACACCACTTTGGCCTTTAATTCCTGTAGATGGGCAGCTTTGGGGTGACCCCCCTTGGGTCGGTCAGCTGGTCCACTCGGGCTAGGGTCAACTAAGTACCAGTGTTAGGTATAGTGCTCATGAAACCATGACATTGGTGCAGTGTCCTTGTTGGGTGGTGTCAGCGGGCACCAAAATTTCCCTTTCTTTATTATGGGTACTCCGGTAAAAATTGTAATAAAATAGTGAAAAAACAGTCTACGGGTAAACGACCATGTCTTAAGATTCTGAGCAGCAATCATCACCCGTTGTACCTCATTTTCTTATATTGCATTCACTTTAAGACAAATCTTTAGAACAAATGTTTCCCTTTTTTATTCACAAGGGACTAGAGGGACTAGTCAGTAAAGAAGCTTCAATCTGGTGATATATTGGTGGAAACATCCACATCTGAACACAGTGAACTTTTCTTGCATTCAAAGGCAGTTGGGGATATACCTATTGAGGTTACATCTCATGCTACTTTGAATTCATCACGAGGAGTTATTATTGAGACGGATTTGAAGAACATCCCAGAGTTGGAGATTCTTGTGGTATTTCCACTCTAGGAGTTTCGTAAAGATGGAATTATGATACTGATCAATGTCCTCATTCTCACATTTATGTCACCACTCCAGCCTGCCACTATCAAGGCAGGCTCTCTCAATTGCAGAGTATGGCCATACATTCCAAATCCTCTCCGATGTTTCCATTGTAAAAGGTTTGGTCACTGGAAGGCATCATGCCGTGGGTCCTTAACATGTGCTTGTGACAAGGACCATAATGCCTACAAATGTGAAATAAACCCTCATTGCCTTAATTCCATTGGCTCTTACCCATCCTACTTTCGTTCTTGCCCTAGATGGTTGGAAGAAAAAGAGGTGGAGCATTTGAAAACAATTCATAATATTACTTTTCCTGAGTCTCAAAAATGCTGTCCACCACCTCATCTCAGATGTATGCTGCTGCACTTCATTCCACAACTACATTTGTACCTCCAAAATAATCTTTCTTCAAACAAATGAAAAGTCTTTTGACCTCCATTGTTAAAAAAGTTGATGAATCAACTTCAACACCCATTTCTGTCCCTTTAGTACATTCCAACAAATGCCAAGATCCATATCCTCTGGTTCTGGGTACAGGAATTTCCTTGGATACATCTTCTCCCACCCCAAGATGCAAAACAGTCATTCATTCACATCGTCAGTCACCGGGATCCCCTTCCAACAGCTAAGACCTACCCAATTGATCCAGGGTTGATAGACCTCCCTCGAATAAGGACAATAAGGAAGAAAGACATGGTTATAAACAGAAGGGTTCTCCACCCGTTTTGCCCACATGTAAACAAAACTGGCCATCCTGATACGATGGAACTGTTGAGGTTTACGTTCTAATCTGGATGACATCAAAACACTGATTGCTTCCCACCATCCTGTTTGTCTTTCCTTACAGGAAACATTTCTGAAACCTGCTGATACAGTCATTTTATGGCAGTTTTCTTTGTACAGAAATGACAGGCTGTGTGATGGACAAGTGCATGGAGGGGTGGCACTGTTGGTTGATCAGCATGTGCCCACCCTGTCTTTGCCACTCGACACACCCTTGAATGCTGTAGCCATCTGTGTTTTCTTGGGTCACACCATCACTGTTTGTTCTCTCTGTCTGCAAGCTGGAGAGACGTATGATCAATCAGACCTTGATGCTCTTATTGAACAGTTGCTGCCTCCCGTTTTCATCCTGGGGGACTTTAATGGACCTCATTCCCTCTGGGGAAGTGCTGATATTGATAGGAGGGGTTGTTCCATAGAGTGTATGCTCTGTGATCATAAACTTTCTCTTTTCAATACTGGTTCTTCTACTTATTTCCATGCAGCTAGTCAGTCCCCTACTGCTATTGATCTCTCAATTTGTTCCCCTTCATTATTCTCCCATTTTTCATGGAGGGTTGACAATAATCCACGAAGCAGTGATGATTTTCCAATAATTTTGAGAGAGACTAGACGTGATCGATACCACCTGATCCACGTGCCCCAATGAAAGCTAGATCAGGCAAACTGGCCTCCTTTCACTGGTCTTGCAGAACATGATCCTGCCATCGTATGTAAGCCCTTAATAGACAACTGTGTGGCAGCAGTAACTGACTGTATTACATAAGCAGCTCCTTAATGTATTCCTAAACTCTCGACATATTTTCCACTATATCCTTGTCCATTCTGGAATTCTGCCTGCCACATGGCATGGAAGGCTCAAAAACAGGCCTGGGATACTTTCCATAGATATCCTACACTCTCGAACTGCATTACTTTCCAGTAGGCCCGTGCACATGCTTGGTAGGAAAGACATCAAAGCCAGAAGGATATTGGATTTAGTTTACAACCAGCATTTCTTCTACCACCAGTTCTAAAGTCATATGGGGAAAGATTCGAAAGGTCAATGGGCAATGTAATTCTGTACCCTTCTCGATCTTACTCTCTGATGGCCAGGAAGTAGCTGTAGCATTGCTGATATTCAAGGTGATAGCTTTTGACAGATATCTAGCACTTATACTTCATCCTCCACCTTCTTAGCCATCAAGACTCAGGCAGAGCAGTTGCCTCGTTCCATTCAAGCTGATTGTCTCTATGTCTATAATTGCCCATTTCCATTAGTGGAACTCAAATTGGCCCTTCATCAGTCTGATGATGTAAACAATGAGATGCTGTGCCATCTATATCCTGCTTATCTTGCTATTCTTCTGATTGTTTTTAACTGGATCTTGCAGGAGAGTATTTTTCCTGATGCTTGGCATCAGGCTATTGTCCTACCTTTCTCTAAGCCTAGGAAGGAACCCAAGATTCCTTCAAACTACTGTCCAATTGCTTCGAGAAGATGTCTCTGTAAGACCTTAGAGAGAATGGTCAATGCTCGTCTTGTTTGGTTCCTCGAATCAAACAACCTCCTCTTGCCCACCCAGCATGAGTTTCGAGGACAGCTCTCCACCATGGACCACCTGATTTGACTTGAAACATCAATCAGAAAAGTCTTTCTCAAACAACAACATTTTGTATCAATATTCTTTGACACTAAGGCTTATGATTGAACATGAAGGTATGGCATATATATGAGTTACATTGCTATTTATCCATTTTTATTCTGAGTATCACACGTTTCAGTATAAAAATTAATGCCATCAGTGAAGAACTCACTGTTGCACACACGCTCTATGTTGACAACTTTCATGTCAGTCGTTGAACGTGAGGTACAGTTACAACAGAAAGTGTTCGTACCCCTGTGTCGTGAGTAGTTTTTTCCTTATAACTTAAAAAGTATCACGAATAGGATTTTGAAAGTATAGTGTATTATAAATATTTGTCGTTTAATTTACATAAAAATTTATGTAGATGTGTGTTAGTATGATATTTACAATATATCATACTTCTATTAGCCTAATCGTGGTACTCTTTAAGTTATAAGCAAAAAACCCACTCGGGACGCACGGGTACGAACACTTTCTGTTAGAACTGTATATTGAGCAACAGCTAAAGACTGCCCTTTCAGTCAGTAAGTTTAATTTTAACAATTTCATTGAACAGAATTTTTAATTAAAGAAGTTAGAATAGTATTTTCTGTTGTTGTTTGTTTGAAAATTTTTAATTTATGTTTGGGACTCCCAGCTGAGTGTTGGTTGAAGAAAAAATATGCATTGTATGACCCTTGGTCACCTTTGCAGATTGAACTCGTAAGATTCGGTGCTATATCATCGTTTTTGATGGTTTACTCAGAATCAGTAATAAAAATAGTAGAATATTTTCTTAATGCAATTATATATAATTATTTATTTTTTAAATTAATATACTTCATTGCAAAATTGTTCTTCCCTTAAACTGAAATTGCTGTAAGGATATATTTATTTATAAATAATTGTATTATTTAAATTTTTACAACATGATGAAATTATGTAGGTATACCTAATTTGTTTCAAGTTTGTTTTTTTCCAAAGCTGCTGCTAAGTAGCCTGTATATAAAATATTTTTGATAGATTACAGCAGACAAAACTGTTAGATGTTAATGAATACATGGAAGGAACAGAAACTTCTATGTCCGACAACGACACTAGTCCTTCTCCAAGTCTTCAAAGAATAAACTTGGACCTCATGGGGGACCTTCAAGATCTGATCTTCAGTCGACAAACCCATGGATCTTTGGAAAGTATTGCAGCTTCCTCAGTAACAAGTGACTCCACCTCTGTTGACCTGGTAATCTTTCTTTTGGTTTGCTTAAGACAGTATGGTGTTCGGTAAAGTTTATGACTGGATTGTTTTTTTTGAAGTATGGTTATTACTTAAATGTTGTAAACTAACAAATGTTATAAAGTGCTGCTGTTATATTGATTAAATGTACCTTTAAAACATTTTATTTGTGTTTTATTTGAATACAAAGAATAAAGTAATTGCTTTGTGTGATTTAACTTTTTTTTTCTTTCCACTACTTTGTTCCTGTAGGTTCAAGCATCCTGTAGTATGGAGAAATTTTATATTGATTTTCTTTCTAGCCAGGATGATCTTACCCACGAAAACAGACCAATTCCTCCACCCAGGTCTAAACGTAGAAATCAGTTAAGTTTGGCAACGACGCACCAGTCTTCCAAAAGTCAGCCATTATTAGATAAAGTAAAAAGTAAAAGTACTTCTATTATTCAGCTACAGTCTCTTACTTCTGATAAAAAAGTTGAACAACCAAATTCCCACAAATTAGCTTCAGGATCCACAATGTCATTAGTGGTTTCTGATAAGTCCACTGCCAACTCTCAGGATCTCTCTGATGCCCTGATGAAAGAGAGACTAAACCGTCCAACAACTTGTCCTGTGAGGCAACAAATAAATCCTGTAACAGTTAAGAGGTTTGAAAGTTGTAGTACTCCACAGCATTCCAACCAGTTAAAGGATTCACAGAGTTCTCCACGCACGTGCGAAGGGTGTAATGATGCCACCCCTTCCCCTCTTTTCTCTCCAACACCCGCCAATGATATTGAATTGCTCAAAAAATATGGTCTGAACTTTTCATCGATGCCTTTAAAATCTCCAGGAGCCTCTGCACGTCCTTTCTCTTCTTGTATGCTCTCTCCTTCCTCTAAGTCAACCACGTGGTTTACGTCAGACACTTCTTTACTAACAAAATCATCCATGCTTTTGTCGTCTTCATCTTCACAGTCACATTCTCTTGCTGACCTTGCTATTCAAAGTAGTTCTGATAAATCCATAAAGGAATCTGAAAGTAAAGAAAAACATAAGAAATTATTGAATATTCCTTAAGTTTTGTTTTATATTACAGTTGTAGATAGTAGATATTAAAATTGGTTACTTGTGTAGATATCACTTCTTTTTTGAATCTAAGTCATTAATGGTATCGGATATCATCAAAATAAAGCTACTATGTTTGAAGGGTAGTTAACTGCATAGAAATTTCTGGATGGGTGAGTAGTTGGGTGTTAAACAACTATCCTGTATGTGCTTCCAAAAGAAACTGTTCTGTATAGAAAAACTCAAAGACAGTGATATTGTTTGCTTAGAATATAAAGACTTAATTAATATTATCTGAGTATTGAGAAGACCGACACACATATGCTAAAATTAAAAGTAATGGTAATGGTTACTTTAGTTATAAGGACTTGAAAAGTACAATGTAAGTTTCCATAAAGCTTCTGTGTAGTGCAAGTAGAATGTATGGACGTGGATAACAAAGGTTCCTGAAATCTTATGTTTGTGAATGTCTGGTATTCTCGTAGGTAGATTAGTATTTTCTCAAGGATTTGATCAGTTTGGTTTTACTATTCAAAAAAACGATAGTTTTACCATGATATGTAATGTAGTTATTTGGAGAAATAGTCATTGTTCATGTGCTGAAGTCAGTTCTGACTGTTTCTGTAACATCTATTCAGTAAAACTTTTCAATAATTTATGAGTCATTATAAAGCACGGTAAAATAGTCTTTACCTTTCATGTATGTTACTGTAAATAGGGCTTTTAGATCAGTATTATATATACAATTGCTGGAATGATATTTTAAAATTTAGATTCAAAGTGAAATTATTGGCTTTGATGTGTTTCTTACCAGCTAGGTTATAGTTTCTAGTATATCAATTTTTGAAATAACTTAAGGTTACCTTTAGGATAATATTTATTAGTGTAAATGTAAATCAAAACATTTATCACTGTAATGAAATCAAAGGCTGATGGGCATTTTGCTTCAGTTAACACATTTAAAATATTTTTAATAAATTAAACTTTAAAATGTTTATTCTAGAATAGTTCGTTAACATTTATCTTCATACTGATGTGTTACACAGGCTCTGTTTTTCTAGAGAAATGTTAAAAAGTTCCCCTTAAAATAAAATAATCCTTCTACCTAAAGTAGTAATTATGTTATTTTATAAATCTAGCACTATCAGTGCAGATTGGTTTTGTACACTATAGTTACTTTTCAACTAACACTAAAAGCATTTAGAAATTTTTTTTTAAACTATATTTTACAGTTCTGAAATTCCTTTGCTTTTCAAAACACTAAATACCCTTTTTCTTAGCCGACAAGAAATTTGATCGGTTTAAAATAGTGAAACTTCATCTGTGAAATTCAACCTGCATCATAAATAATACCGAACTTAGAAAATCCCAAAATCCAAAATGGGAGATAATATTGAGGATTTGTTATAAATATTCAGAACAAATTGATTGAGGTTAATTTTCCTGTTCCCATTTTTTTATTTTGTCTTCTTGGTGGAAGTTCAGTAGTAAATTGAGGATGTGTAGTGTTGAAGACCAGGCTTTGTTATCTGTGGCTGGCAGAGTATAGATTGTCCATTGTCCAGCTCAGTGCTTAATAGTAAACAACTTTATATTCCTCAAATAGCTTTTATTCTACATAATATTGCTTCTAATTGAAAAGTCTGAAGGCTTTCAATGTACTAAACAGCATTGCTTATGAAATATTTCTCTAATTAATTAAATGCCTGTAAATATTAAATTTCTTCCAACAAGTATTCTAGGTCCTACTTTCATTTGAAAGGGCCCAACAGGTGATGCATGCTTCTTATGCTTATCTGGAACATAATTTCAATCGTACTCTTTTTAAAGTTGTGGGTATTGTTTTTTTCAAATAAAGTAAGAACAGGCATTGAATGCCTAATTTTCCATTCATAATTGATGAAAAATTAAAATCTTGTATTCTAAACGTTTTACCAGTTGTTGGTTGATAAAACTCTGAAGCAGTCTTCGAACATTCATAAAGTGTGGCTTGTAAATAAATGCCGTTCAGCTTGCTTCAGTTGTAACATGTTAAAGCTTGTTATTTTGCTGTTGCTTTTCGATCAGTGTTACAGTTACAACATTGTACACAGAGTTATTTTTAATAAATTGAAGTTTTTTTAATATGCAGCTTATATGAAAGTGTTTTGTACATTAAGTTATGAGCTTAGAGTTCAGTATGGCATGGAAAGATAGTTTGTAACTGATGTGTGAATCAGAACTTTAGTTCTTTCTTGTTGTGAAGTTGAAAGTACATATATATATCATAGTTTTCTTCTTATATTTGTACTTGTTTTTGGATGTGTGCACTTCGTATTCAAGACAGTACATTATGTATATTGGAGATGAATACAAGAAATAATAATGGACTAGTATTAGGACAGATTTTGATGAAATGATATGAAAAAACCAACAAATTATTTAGTTCATATTCAGTGAGTGTTCCAACAAAATATGGTTTAAAACGTGTAACTATGAAAACTTTCACAAAACCCAGTTTCTAACAAAATCTTGCCACTAAACTATCTAAATTTTACAATTAGAGTTGTCGACAATAGACATCTGGATGGTAAGTTGATGATATTTGATAAGCTAAGGAAACGTATTCCAAATAATTAAGTAATTAAAAGTAATTATTTGTAGTTGGTATTAATGTATAGAAGACATTTCAATCACAGAAATAAATTACGTTGTATTTCCAAATTATTTTTCATTAATTGGGCACTGTGTTTTGTTTCACAGCTTTCTTTGGAATATTCCACTAACACACATATGGTGTTTAGTGGAACACCTCTGAAGAAACTGTAACGTGAAAACTTTGTTACCTAATTAAAAAAAAAGATAAATTTTAGGTTATAAGGTCATTTGTTTCTTGTGTTATAATTTAAAATGTTATTGGACGAGTTGAGATTATGAGTAGGTTTATTATGAGAAAAATACTTTTTTATATTAAAATGTTCGTCAAAGTTGAAAGAAAAATAGCAAACACTAAATAATATTCTGACAAGAAGACTTCAGTTAATGGGAAGTATTTATAAAAGCTGTTAGCCCCATACCAGTGTTTAGTTTATTATCTGTTGGAGTGCTGTTATTGTGTTGTTTTGGTTTCAAGTAATGTTTTGATAAAAATTAGATGCAAAATTGTTCAGAATTTTAAAACTTGTAATTCCAAGCATTCTCTCATATAATTAACACTTGTTGGTATTAAACTTTTAATCTATATAGTTTTGTTCTTTTACAGTTCTTATCCCGAATAGACATGTGGGTTTTATAGTAGGAAAGCAGAATATGCTAATATGAGAACCTAAAGGGTGTTTGAAATAAAAAATTACGAACTGAAGAGGCCTTATAATTATTATTGTTCTAAAATATATTACAGTTGCAAGTTTATTTTACAAGCCCGTGTTTTTCTTTTACGATATGATTTTTATATCAATGGGTGAAAACACCATGTGATGAAAAATTTTAAAAAGATTATTTTATAAACCGACACGAGCTCAGTGTTACATAAGTTGCCCTAAATTGTGACTGTGTATTGTTATCTATATTTATTATCTTGTAAATGCTGAGATGGAAGGCTATATAACACAAACCATTTCATAACAACGTAATTGGAGCTTCTGGGGAATGAAACTGTTTTAAATTTTTGTTTTATAAATACGCTTTAGAAAAACGGTCACTAACCCTAATGGTTCTTTTATCACTTTTGAAATAGACTGACAAGACGTAATGTTTATGATTTGAACTACATTAAAGGAAAGTGGTCGTTGAAGACAAACTTTCATTCGTCATTGAACTTTTAAAATGATAACTTAGTATTTATGTTTCATGTCAGAAATTGTTTCCCATTCTCTATGGATATTTATGAATATTGGTTTTTACACACACAAAAAAGGATGTTTTGTCATCTGTTGTTCGGTGCATGTTTTATGTCTGATGTTACGTTTTGCAATTGCGGGAAAACAAAATGATTTTTAAAAGATATTTATTGCTTAACACACAATTTTTTATTAACGTAATTTTAAGGATGTGTGTAGCAATAAATTGTGGCTTAGTTCAGTAAGGATTGTTTGATAAAACTGTGATAAAATATATTTATTTTTCTTTTTTTTTCCAAGCAATAAAATGTTGTATCGCGGTTTCTTTTTCTCAGTCTGTCAAAGTTACACTTGCAATTTGTGCCACAGAGAATAATGCAGATACAATTTCTTAAAATCCGGTAACAAAGGATGTGTTCATAGTTACCGGTTTTTAAGCCATTTAATTATTTGTCTTAATTGTAAATGCCTAGTAGTTTAATCACTTTGAACGATTACATTGCGGATTACAGTAGCTTGTGATATATTACAGATGTGTTCGCATTTCTTCCTAATAAGTTTTTGTACAACGGTAGAAATGTGTATACTCAAGTTCTTTGTGTCAGTATGCGTTTCACATTTTCTTTGAGCAGTTACGTAGCCTCATTCGAAACCTACACGAGGTTGCCATCTATGTTTTTTCAGCACACGTACTTGTAAATACCTAACATGTATTTGTACACAAATAATTAGAATAGCAACTTTTTTCATTTCGTCTTCTGTTGATTAAATGCTGAATATTACTGAGAGTGCAACATGGAATCCGATTTCGAAGATTTAACTTGAATAAGAGATATTTAGAAATCCTAATCAGTACATCTTTAATAATGCTATCGAAATGTTAACGTACTTTTTACTTGGGAATACTTCAGTGTTTTCTAAACGATGATAGTTTTCATTCTGGGTTTTTGTTTTATTATTTTTCCCAAATGATCTGTTATGACATTGGTTATCAATGATGTATTTTAAACTGCACTTGACGGTCGGACGTCAGTTCCTGTTCTGCTGTAACAAACAATTATCTTCTATAGTTTTAATCACCAAAAACCGTAATAAAGAATTATACTGTGTATTGGTTGTTTGATTGTTTATTAAGTACTCGGTTATTTTATATCGATCGATAATTAATAGTCTTGTTTATTGTTACAAGTATTTAAATCAGTTTTGCAATTTTTTTTTGTATATGTATATATATTAATGTAATGATTAACATAATTGCAAATTTCTTTCCTTCGTAATAAGTTCAAAATTTATTTTCTCAAGGATTTTTTAAAAAAATTATCGTATAGATTTTCTGGATGTTAGATAGATCCATAAACATGACCCTTCTATACAATTATACCAACATTCTTATGTTGACGGACTCCAGATGTTTTAAACAAAATTACTGAAAAAAACTATCATACGTCGTGAAAACGGACATAAATACGTCTTACCGCTAAATGTTGTACATTCTTTAATTTGACATGTGGACAAACCAGCAGCTAGATTTTATTTTATAAATTTACTTTTATCGGTATTTATTGATCTGTATGAGAGACCATGACTGTATGTTCATAACGAACGAAATAAACTGAAATATTTGCTGGAAAAACATACGTACGTGTTTCTACATTCATGAACATGACCTTAAAAGGGTTCACTCGCTAGTCCGTTAACCTACAAAGGAATTGTGGTGTTAAAACGGGTTTTCATAACTACTGGACCGAAAAATATCGGAAAATAATGTAGGCCTGCTTTACTATGTCGAAGTTGTGAAACAGTACCAAAGGAGAAAGGTCCAGGGTGCGCATAATTCTCTCAGGTCACATGGCCAATTTCATTTTTTACATATATTTAGAGGTTTGTTTGTTCGTTTTTAATTTCGTGTAAAGCTACTCAAGGGGTATCTGTGCTAGCCGTCTCTAATTTAGCAGTGTAAGACTAGAGGGAAGGTAGCTTCTCATAACCACCCACCGTCAATTCTTGGGCTACTCTTTTACCAACGAACACTGAGATTGACAGCACATTCTAACGCCCCCACGGCTGAAAGGGCGAGCGTGTTTGTGTCACGCTTTAACCCACAAGCCCATGCCGGACCAAATTTGGAGGTATTGTGAAACTTCAAAAATTCTTTGCACGGTTGACAGTTAAATTTTGGAAACTTAATTAAAACAAAAGGAAACTGTGAATGGATGAAATCCGGTTGTTCATTGGCAAACCTTTATTTAACCACTCTCACCACATTAAAGTTGTGTGTTGTCTGCAAGTCGGTAGACTTTAAAATTACGTCACGTAAAGGACTCTGAAAACTGAAATTTGTTTTGTCGTGAGTTAGTAAAACGTACATGTGCTACGGATCACGAGAATAATTAATTATGCACTTTCTAATCTACAACACAGCATAACATATATGAGCTCCAAAGGTAAATAGTAAAATATTTGTTACTCCTAATTTTGGTCTTATTTACTCTTGAAACAGAACTTTTTCGGGGACCTAGCTGAAGTACATCTACTTTAACTACAAAAAAAAAATCCTCAATTGTGGTTCGGATACACCTGGCAGGCAGAACAGAGCACAAATAGCTCATTGTGTTTCATTGCGTTTAAAAACAACCAAACCAAATTTAGATACAAAAATCTAAAAAACATACGAAGAGGTTGTTCCGGTTCTAAGTTTAAATACGCATTTTCCCTTGTTTTTTAGTGACTCCAACTTGGCCAAGTGGGTTAAGGGGTCGCACCAAACACGCTCGCCCTTTCAGGTGTGGCGGCATTAGAACATGACAGTTAATCCCAGTATTCGTTGGTAAAAGAGTAGCCCACAAATTGGCAGTGGCTTGTAATGACTAGTCTCACACTGCTAAATTAGGGACGGCGAGCGCACATAGCCCCTGTGCAATTTTGCTTGAAGTTCGAAACAGACTGCTAATAGAATTTTACATTTAAAATTTTTCTCTCCAGAGTTTCAATATAATTTTACAATGCTAAAGCTCTGAATATCAGTATCTACCTGTCTGTGTGGTTTCTTTAAGACTACGAGTCACTTCAGCAGTTAAAGAGATTGACACAAAGAGCACTGAAAAAAATATTGTGCTCGAATTTATTGAAAGGGACCCCAAATCCCAATCAAATCGATCAATTTGACCGACCACGTATCTTCTCTGTACTTATTTAAAGTCTATATACTTTTGACACTGCTAACTTTTAATACAGTGTGTATATCTTACAAAATTTAGCAGACTTTCAATTAACATACAAAAATTATACTTTCAGTGAAGTATTTTTAATAAAAAATAAGACATTCATGAATATTATCGAGTAGATGATCTTGCATGGTAATATTTGTTGTCTCTAAGCTCCCTCTCTCTTATGCACCTTGTACTGCAAAAATGGCCCTGTATATTCCTTTCTATGACAGAAAATCGTTGAAAAATATTTAGAAAGCAAAACGAAGTAAAGTTAAAAACCTGTGAAATCTAAAAAACACACCCCTGGTTCAAGTAAGGTGGTCGAATGTTTCAAGCTGTTCCCTTATTAGGCCTATTTTATTGTTTGTATTCCTTGGCGTTCAGCCACTATCTGTGACGTCTAACTAGGCGAACCATGTAAAACTGCTTTTTTATGAGATTTTTTCAATCTTCGTAATTCTCTGTTCTCGTTTCAACTTCATTATGCAAGATATGAGTCGCTCAAGTTCATAGAACTGAACTTTATTTTCACCGTGTTTAAAATATATATTCGTCAATAAACTTGGGTTTGTGACGTATTTCATGATTTCTCAAAAGTAATGTAAAATCAACTGCATATGAGGACTATTAGCACACCGGTATGTTTGCTCACTGATACTTAGCTTTGTGCTTAACTACAAACAAGCAAACAGCGTTGCAGTCAAATATGAAACCACCATTTTCTACGAAATGTCATTTTTTTGTAATTGTATTGTTTTCTATCTCGAACAGTAATACATTTGAGGGTTTGAAATTTGCTATTTTATCTCTGTGAAGGAGCATGTCCCAATTGGAGAGCTCTGCCCCCTCAGCTGAAAAATTAGGAATTAGTATTCAATAATTTTAAATTATTCGGTTGTTGAAATGTCTTCAGTAAAACATATCTCAGGTACGGGTATTAACACATTTACTAATAATCTGAAGATGATCTAAGAAGGTTCAAACGTTGTTCTCTGCTTTATTAGTAAAAGTGTTAATACTCATACCAGCCGTTTTGATATATATTTTTACTTCAAGTGGGTTTCTCGTTATCACAAATCATGGATATCTCTGTAGACTTAGAACGCTAGAAACCGGATTTCGATACCCGTGATGAGAAGAACACAGATAGCCCATTGTGCAGCTTTGTACTTAACTACAAAACAAACAAACAGTCAGCGCGGCAGGTAATCAAACTATGTAACTTCAAGGCAAAGAAGTATCAAATGGAACGTGGGTGAAGTTTTAATGACAACCTGAAAGACATCAGACTACCGCGAAGCTGTGCAAAGTGAGCCTGTTTTTTATTATTAATAAAACGAATTGACACTTCTTAAATTAAAAGCGAAAGAAACAATTTTGTTTTGTAAGTAATAAAAATTTGACCCTATTTCTACCACTTTAAATAAAAGTCTTAGATATTGTAGGGTAAGATTAGAGTGAAGGCAGATAGTCATCACCACCCACCGCCAATTCTTGTGATACTCTTTTACCAACGAATAGTTGGATTGAGAGTCACATTATAACAACCCCACAGCTGAAAGCGCGAGCATGTTTGATGCGAGAAGGATTCGAACCCGCGACCCTCGGATTGCGGGTCTAGTGTCTTAACCACCTGACCATGTCGGGCCTGTTTTTCTAGTCACGTATACTCAAATTCCTGAACTTCGTAAATAAAATAATTTCCTTTTACATGCACTGAGAGCTTGGAGTGGAAGTTTATCTCACGTTATAAAAAAAATTAAACATTTAAATCTCTGATAACTTAAGTTACGAAACATTTATTCGTACTCCTTCATGTATGTGCACACACTTTGCTAGGAAAACGCACTGAGAATTTTTTTCCAAAAAATATGTAGAAGTAACATGGAAATTATATTTTACTACGCATGAGTAGCCAAAATTATAATACTGAGGGCTTTTGCTTTCCGTAATAGAGCTAATGACGAAACTACGTGATGTGCGTGCAGGGATATTTGAAATCAAATTGTTGAGAATAAGGCATAAGAGGAAACAACGTTCTTTATAGTGCTCGTTAAAATGCTTAAAGGTGTTGTTTTAAAAACTATTAAAGCTGCAAGTACCCACTGTATGTATGATCCATTTGCCGATGACGAAGAACAGACACCTGATACCAGACAAAGAAACTCAACGAAACTAACCCTAAATGATAACACACATGTCATAAACCATAACGACTTGCTGAATTCGAGGGAAGCCGAGACTGCTGACGTGTCAAACAGCGGGAAAGATCCTGACTTCAGCGATGGTGGTTTGAGTTCTTTCTTCAACAGACGAGTTATTGGTGTTGTTGTTTTTTGTGCCCTGCTCTCTGAACTCATAATTAATTGGGCAAGCTATAGCAAGTTATTAAATATATAAGACGAGGGCTTATTCAAATAGCACTCCTCGAAGTTGAGGTGTCAATATGGGTTAAACTTTGATTATACTTAAGTTTATGTCGGTTTAATATATCGGTATTTAATTATCTTTTCTACAATTGTTCGGCCAATACTGATAACATATGAAGAGATATTGTATGATGTACAGATATTATTCCATAACCGCATGCCTTGTCTGAAGAATTTGAAGTTTGAAAAGTGGCTTATGCAAGATTTAAGTGTATCACATATTTGTTTAAAACTATGTTTTCTTATGGTGATTTTTCACTCGATGTATACTTTGTAGTTAAATTTGTATTTTTATAAATGGCTGCTTATTCATGACTAGTTTATTGATTAATAATAGTAGTGGATAAATAGTGATGTATTTCAAGTGCTATTGTGTATAACTTACGGCGTGGTGTGTCATCGTCAGAATTTTTAAAAAGTAAACTATCAAAGTTCCACTAATTTATATTCCCTTTTACCAAACAAGCATTGATAAATAATTGTCTATTCTGTTCTCAGTTCATTTCGATACTATATTTCTTTGCCAGTGAGATGCATATTTATATAAACTTCCATTTTCCGTGTAACTTGAATTTTTCAAATAAGTATGTATTTTTAAATTCTAACCAGGTAACAGTTATTGTTACTTAGTCATTGGTTAAAGTTTTAACGAATAAACAACTATGTACTCAACACTGGTAGGTGTCCATAACTCACATCTTGTTGTTCAGCCTGTACCAAGTTCACATATTTTGCTTGAATAATAACAATTTTGATACGCAAAAGAAACAGCTTTTTACATTTAAAATTGATATACTAATAATTAATAAACAAATTAAAGTTCGATTCTCCACTTGTCACTGAGTTAAAACCAATTTAGGAGAATTCGACTTCTATCAGTAACCCCAAGCAATAGCAAATTGGAAGAACACAACTAGACTTTTAATACTAATGGGATGTCTTTTATATATCTTTTGTTTCACTGTGGTAAATAAAAGACAACTAAAAACTCCATACATATGCTGCACTAAATTCTTATTTTAAAACAACGTTCTTACTGCTGTAAGCATCAAATTCTTTTAATTTTGAGTAATATAACAAAACAATATATTTTCATTATAGCAATAAGCATTACTTGAAAAATATTTTAGTGATGCTTGGTCGATTTCGGTGCAGTTATGACGTTGATATCCCAGTGTGCACTGTATTAGCTTCATTCAAATGTCCTGATGTCTTTAATATTCATGTTTAAATAACAGAATTATCATATCTCGTTCTTATTAAGACTTTAATACACATCTACATTTGTAATATGTGGTACATTGTAATAAAACTAGGTCAACCATAGAACAATGGAATAGTTCTGATGATTTTGTTTGTTTGTTTGGAAATTTCGCACAAAGCTACTCGAGGGCTATCTGTGCTAGCCGTCCCTAATTTAGCAGTGTAAGACTAGAGGGAAGGCAGCTAGTCATCACCACCCACCGCCAACTCTTGGGCTACTCTTTTACCAACGAAAAGTGGGATTGACCGTCACAGTATAACGCCCCCACGGCTGGGAGGGCGAGCATGTTTGGTGCGAACTCGGTTTACGAGTCGCGCGCCATACGCGCTTGGCCATGCCAGGCCTACTAGTTCTGATGAGCAATAGGAGTTTTGGTCAAGATATTTATTAAGAAGTTATGCTGTATCTTTTGAATGGCAAGGATAAACTGGACAATCTTTATTAATATATACTTAATACAAATGCAGCTCGTGTTCTTGCCCTACTTACATGGAACTATCGCTTTCACTGAATGTTCTAGCTTCAACTAGTCAGGCTGAATTCAGAGATCAGATCACCTCAATCAAACGTTTCTCACTTCATATGAAATGACACATATTTTACAGAGTAAATAATAATATCTATGTGTCGAGTATTCTTTTTGAAACATAAGTGAGGCTGTAACTTGATAATCTGAATTACCATTGAAGAACACTGGCGAGTATAACTTGGCACAACGTGTAGCAATACAACAGAACCTTCCATGGGCAATCCAGATATCATCTGTTCAAGAACAAAATAAAAGCAGCTGGAACGAAAATCAACTTAACGTCTTTCTCAACCACCCATTATATAAAATTTGCACATGTAAATAATAAGTTCAGAATAAATACTAAAATAATACAAGACGACATAAACACGCGCTAAGATCGTGCAGTACAGTTACTTGATGTCTTAGAAGTTTTCCCGAATAGCATGCTTTATCATTCGTAAACAAAACCTCATTATTTCAAATAAAAAAGCAATTCAGTTCTACTGAAATTATACGAGTGATGTTACTGTGAGCTTCTGTTAACCTTGTTCTAATCTTTACTCTTCATAACTGTTTCTTAGTTAAATAAGGTCTGTGACAAACATGTTTACCGAACTGCTACTGTAAGTAACAAGCACTAGTCATTATAACACTACAAGACTGTGTAATGCTGAAATATTCGTCTGAACAATTGATAAAGAATTTTACTATGTTTGTTTTCTCTTTATTCCAGAAAGGTGAACAGTTTAGTTCATCAGACCTCCAGCAAAGTGTCACACGTACTCGTATTCGTTGCACACATTGTATCCGCGAGTATTTTTTGTTAGTCACTTACTGTCATAGGTCACTACCCCACAGAAGTACAGTAGGGTCATTGGTCATATTCAATTTTAAGAACACTGAACGTCTCGTGTCTTCTCTTGTGGTTTGACTGAATGATGTGGTGTTTGGTATATTCTACATTTGTCTGTATTGGGAAATTAGATAATACATAGCTCTCTCAGTCTTGTTTGTTTTAGTCTTATCCAGGTGTTATAATGTGATAATCAATCCCACTATTCGTTAGTAAAATAGTAACTCAAAAGTTGGCGGTGCCTTCCCTCTAGTCTTACACTGCTAAATTAGGGACGGCTAGCACAAATAGTTCTCGTGTATCTTTGCGCGAAATTCAAAAATTCTACTGTATATCACTTGAAAATTGGTGATGGCTAGTGTAAATAACCCTCAAGTAGGTTGACACAAAATTCAATAAATAAACGCAACTAAAATCAAAGTTTAATCTACCCTTTTCTCAGCTAGAACAAAACTAACATATGTTTCCATAAATTTACTGAAATGGATGGTCATGAGCTGCATTGGCAGCTTAACTTCAAAATTATCTCTTCCACCGATATAAAGTAAATTCAGTGTTATAACTATTTTTAATGAGTATGCGTATCGAGATATACAGTTCAACTTTGAAGAACAGTCGTAATTTAGTAGTTTCATTCAACTGAAATAGTTATTTATATCAGATATAACAATATACGTTTTGCTGAGTACGTTATATTGTGACACTTGTGCCCCGGCATGGCCAAGCGTGTTAAAGCGTTGGACTCGTAATCCGACAGTCGTGGGTTCGAATCCCGTTCGTACCACACTTGCTCGCACTTTCAGCCGTGGGAGTATTATAATCTTAGGTCACCCTACTATTCGTTGGTAAAAGAGTTGGCGGTGGGTGGTGATGACTAACTGCCTTCCCTCTAGTTTTACACTGTTAAATTAGGGACCTCTAGCGCAGATAGCCCGCGAGTAGCTTTGCGCTAAATTAAAAAAAAAAGACACTTGTTAGATTTGTCTCGGTACAATTTTTATAGAATAAATGATGTGAATTATGAGCGTTTTTATCACATAACGTCACGCATGTGAGACAGCCTTCATAACAAAATGAGAGGTTCTTCACTTGGAGGTTTGACAAGTATATTGATACCTCGGCAAATAAAAATGGTAAGACGTTTGACTTTCACATTCTGGTATGTTAACGTGTACGTAGTTTGTGTTTGCACAGTAGCGAATAAATTTATTCAAGACGTAAAAATTCAAAGTATAAACACATCACTTGACACAGAGAAATGAAGACTGAGAATTCATACAAATATGTTAACAAATAAGAACTTACGTAACAGGCAAGTTTAAATTATGAACTAGGTCTTAATGCTAAAGTTATTAAAATACATAATAAATAAATATACTCTTCAAAAAATGAAACGCAAAAGACAAAATTTGATACACATTGTTAACAAGTTTATTCCGGGTAGTTCTGTATGATCTTTGTGAAACTTTGCACATTCATTGCTGAACATCCAATGTCTGCAAAGGCGAAGTCCACGCTCACTAGTTGAAATTTAACGTCACTCAACGTCAATAAGGAGTATACCTCCTGTGAGCATCAATAACTGCTTGGCATCTCCTGCCCATGGAAGCGATGAGATGACGAATCACATCCTGTGGAATGGCTGTCCACTCAGCCTGCAAAGCTGCTGCAAGCTGAGGTAGAGTCTGCGGTTGAGGTTGTCGCCGTCACAGACGTCGGTTCAACTCGTCCTAAAGATGTTCGATGGGGTTTAAATCTGGTGACTTGGAGGGCAAGGGAAGAACGTTGATGTTGTGGTGTTTCAAGAAGACAGTGGTGAGTCGGGCTGTGTGAGGACGGGCGTTGTCATGTTGAAAAACGTCGTTAACATTCACCATGATGGGTAGCACAGTGGTGGTCCTATCTCGAAGGCGACGTAACCGGATGTAGCGATATTGTGTGGGCGTGGTCACACGAGGTCTGCCAGATCGTGGACGGTCACAAGCTGATCCATGTTGTTGGTGAGAATTCCATAGTCTTGTGATGGTGCTTTGGTGGACATTCACAGCTCTGGCAACATCTGATCGAGATTTGCCTGCTTCCAAGCGACCAATGGCGTTATTGCGTTGTGCTTCAGTCAGTTTTGGCGTAACTGTACTCGTATTGCGTGTCGGTGGCTTAACACTGAGCTATGGAAACCAAGAACCCGTCACTTTTATAGGGATTTTGCACATGTTGCACTTACAGAACATGCAGATCTCTCAAACAAATTTATTGGACACGAATGAGTTTCGGAGAAAAATCCGATGTTTTCCTCCGTTTTCAAAGAGCACAATTTTTATTGTCATTTTAATGACAATCAGTGTCTTAACACGTGTAACATCACATACTCTAAGCTTGTAAGGTTATTACATATATTTCTCTTAAAATAACAAAATATCCCTTTTGCGTTTCTTTTTTGAAGAGTATATTTTATTAATATTATGAATGCAGCAACTGTAGAAGGATTATGACTTTGAGTGAGTCATGATCACAAGATTAAATTTGGTCGTTTAGTCAATTTCCAATTTACTCCAAAATTATCCTGCACAAATCTCCTGTTATACAAACAATCTAGTAACAATTTTTGAAGAAATCAATTCAAAAATACCACAGAGTGCATGAGACGGAGAAATTATTGTGCCACGAACACAGAATATATTGTACAGTTTTCTGTTTTTGCTAAAATGTACATCGGCCATTGCTTGATCTCTTGTATTAAGCGAACTTAAAGGAATGTCTTGAGAGGGAAGTTTGCTGCTATATAAAGATGGCGTAAGAGAGAGGTGTTGGGTCCTAGACAGAGGACCTTGATTATATCGACTATCTACAGCTGCAAACTTGGGAATATTGTTTGATGTCTATTTCATCCAGACCTTGTCCACAAGGATTGATCTTAGTTCAAAGAACGTAAGTTATTTTACAAACTGGTGTTTGTAAAACTAGAATGGCGCCTTGTGATTCTGAGACCATTGCCAGCAAGAATACCATAGTTCTACTCTGATTACGATTACCAATAAGCAACTCTAAAGGAAGAACAGTGATGTTGGCAGATTAATTTCACCAGTCAGAACTGATTTCCCAGCAGGTGAGAGAGGAGGTACTCATCAGCACAAGCTACGAATCAGTGGGCAGTTATGAACTTTGTTTTTTTAATCAGGGAAGTATCTTACAATAACAACCTTAGTGTTCAGTGAAATCTGGAATTATGCCACATTAAATTAGGCACTGACTACGCGTCTGAGTGTTATGGTCTCTATGTACTCACCCATGATGACAACATTGGTAGTATCTTAACCAGACATTGGCAGATGACCTGTAAAAGAAGATCTCTAACTAGCACCATTGGATTTTGTGAGCAAGACAAAACAGATTCTGCCCTAGTGCTCAAAAGTGTGGCTCAAGACCTGCACCAATTCCTTGAAGCACTACAGACAGATACTTGCTTGGAATGGCTGAACTCTGTATTTGAAGCGTTTGAGGAATATTGCATTATTTTTAAATGCTTTAAGAAATGATAAATATAGTTTTATAAAGTTACGTGTATGATGTACATAGATGTAACATGAGGAAACGATGGGCGCTTTTAATTAATGCACGGGTGTATGACCCAAAAAAGGAAATACATGTGTCAAGTATATTCCAAGATGTATACCGTAGGCGATATTGAAAATCACCTGTTTACATCATCTTCAAAACTCGGCAAAGAAAAACTTAAGGGAAAATCTACATTAACTTTATTATAGACTGAACACAACTTCCATGAAAGGAATTAGCAAGGTGATCAGAGACTCTGGGCGGAACTCTTATCTGAATAGGACGAAAAAAATATGTTCAAATAGGTTGACAATCCGCTGTCTTTGATTGTAACTAATTGATGAATTAGCTTTAGTTTTAGTTCCGAGAATTACTATGAGTCAACAAAATTCATCCATTTTAGTGACGTGTCTGCTTGGATGTGTACACTATTTGTAGATCGTAATGATACCGAAGCAATCCATGCAAAAAAAACAACAAGTGTTTGGGTTAAAGTTCAGTTCTTTGACTCATATTGAGAAATCATTGGTATTGTTACTAGTTTGTCAACGTTCTTTGACTCATAATGAGAAATCATTGGTATTGTTACCAGTTTGTCAACGTTCTTTGACTCATAATGAGAAATCATTGGTATTGCTACCAGTTTGTCAACATTTTTTGACTCATAATGAGAAATAATTACCAGTTTGTCAACGTTCTTTGACTCATAATGTGAAATCATTGGTATGTTTACCAGTTTGTCAACGTTTATTGACTCATAATGAGAAATCATTGGTATTGTTACCAGTTTGTCAACGTTCTTTGACTCATAATGAGAAATCATTGGTATCGCTACCAGTTTGTCAACGTTCTTCTACTCATAATAAGAAATCATTGGTATTGTTACCAGTTTGTCAACGTTCTTTGACTCATAATGAGAAATCATTGGTATGGTTACCAGTTTGTCAACGTTCTTAGACTCATAATGAGAAATCATTGGTATTGCTACCAGTTTGTCAACGTTTTTTGACTCATAATGAGAAATAATTACCAGTTTGTCAACGTTCTTTGACTCATAATGTGAAATCATTGGTATGTTTACCAGTTTGTCAACTGAAATTCTTACCGTATCCTGACTCGAATCTAGAAGCCACTGCTGTTGTTTGAAGTTGCTACCTGATTCCACCACGCCCCCAACCCAGAACAAAGTCAAGAATGTCTGTGCTGCGGGACACAAACATTTTCCACACAAACTCCATACAAGTAATTATTTATATATCTCCCAGTCGAATAATGTAATTAAACTTAAATGTGAATTAACGAAGTTATGTTTAAGAATATTTTAATTAGTATATTAGTTTTAAAGTTACTGGTAATGTTAAATAATTAATTCAATGGGTATTATAGAAAGTCTAATTAAAAAAACATTTATCTGCTCAGATTGTATAATTTAATAACTAAAATAGTGAAAATTTTCAAGAAACATTCGGTAATCTTGATGCATCTTAGTATCTTGATATATTGTATTAAAGTGTTGCTTGCGTTTTAAATATCAGTCTTCAAGTTGGTTCCTTAATGAACCGTAAAGTTCCTCGTGTTGGTGAATTATGTGCTCCACTTGTGACTGTACAACTTGAATTTTAAATAAATGTAATGTTAACTGGAACAAAGTAAACTCTAACAACTAGCCTACATGACGTTCACTTTACACAGTCCAGTGCCTGTTTCTTAGTTTGAACGAACATGCTCTAAACACCATCAAACAAGCTTGAACGAACATGCTCTAAACAACATCAAACAAGCTTGAACGAACATGCTCTAAACACCTTCAAACAAGCTTGAACGAACATGCTCTAAACACCATCAAACAAGCTTGAACGAACATGCTCTAAACACCATCAAACAAGCTTGAACGAACATGCTCTAATCACCATCAAACAAGCTTGAACGAACATGCTCTAAACACCATCAAACAAGCTTAAACGAACATGCTCTAAACACCATCAAACAAGCTTGATCGAACATGCTCTAAACACCATCAAACAAGCTTGAACGAACATGCTCTAAACACCATCAAACAAGCTTGAACGAACATGCTCTAAACACCATCAAACAAGCTTGAACGAACATGCTCTAAACACCATCAAACATTTAAATGAGGCACAACAAGAGGTTTGGAACGCAAGGTAACCGATTTGTACCACAGTTTTGATCCTATGCAGAATCAAGTAAACCAGTGGTCTGAATTTAAGGCTCAGACGGAGATTGGTACAAAGGATCTAGCAAACATTCTAAAATAAAACAATTAAATTGATGTGAATACGGAACTAAAGACAGAGCTCTTACTGTATAACAAATTATCTGTGCTCTCTTCAATAAATCTTTAATAACAATTAATTAACGTTAAACTTGCATGAATAGTTTTAGGAACGTATCACTTTCACACTGAAAGACCTTAAAATTTCACTTGCGAAACGAAGGTTTAAATTTAAAATGAGTTGACTCTGATACTATATTCTCAAGATGATTTTGATGAATCTCATTGAAACATAACACAGGTCGTAACCTCTAGGTATCCTCTGAACTACCCGTTGTCGACACCCTTGTGCAACGTACAGCATGTTGCAGCAGAACACCCCGTGAGGTGTCATCGCCAGCAAATGACAGAAAAAAAATGAAAACAACGAGACAGATATCAGCCCCTTCATTGGCTCAGCGGTATGTCTGCGCACTTACAACGCTAGAAACCGGGTTTCAATACCCGTGGTGGGCAGAGCACAGATAGCCCATTGTGTAGCTTTGTGCTTAATTCAAAAACAAAAACAATAACGACTGAAGTCAAATTTATAGTTCTCACAAGTATATGTTATGTGGAATCTACACATACAAGACAAACTAATAAATTTGGAATAGATACTATGATAGCATAATAAAATAGAAATGCTTGATATATTCACGTACCACAAGATCGTAATGAACATAATATATTTCTAGTCTGCTCACTGCGGTAACTGAAGAGATTGCATATTTCTGTAGAACCAGTCTTGATGGCATACAGCTATATCTGAGTTTTCCAGCATGCCACGTTACTCAGGTGATCCTACAAGTCTCACTCATTATTTGTTTTCTTTTTGAATTTCGCGCAAAGCTACACGAGGGCTATCTGCTCTAGCCGTCCATAATTTAGCAGTACAAGACAACTTGTCATCAGCATCCAACGCCAACTCTTGGGTTACTCTATTCACTTTATAATTTAGTTACGTTATTTTTCATTATATTTTGCTGTTTTTGTGGTCTGATAACTTAACTGTTTCAGGCTTACAGTACAAGGCTTAGAACATTATACTTTTGCATAAATCATTTACAAGGTAACATATATGATGATGAATAATCGATTACCTAACTTACAGTTGTAAGGTAAAATATGTTATAATGTATCACAACAAGACAGTGACTTAACATTCGTTATTCATCTCATACGGATTTCAATTTAAAAGAATATCCTTCATTGTAACATTTCAACTATACCATTATTTACGAGATTTGATTCATCTCCAGTATAAAGTGTCCCAGCATGGCCAGGTGGTTAAGACACTCAATTCGTAATTCGCGGGTTCGAATCCCCGTCACGCCTAAAAGCGCCACTATTCCAGTAATTTATTAAAAACGTTACGCAGTTAGAAATTTAAAGTACTTAGCACTAAATCCTCACAATAAACAGTTTTAAGTTGCGATACAAAGAGTTATAATACCAAATCCATTATCAGTGATGTAACACTTGCTGGAGAGTCCATATGTTATTAGGACTACACACAATTATTTGTAATCGTTCCAAATCTCCGCTTTTATTTGTGTCGAAAATTACAGTTCCACATTACAAAAGCCTAATAAATAAGTAATAAATTTAGTAGCACAATTCTTTAAATTACGACTTATTAGTAAGAAAAGCAAGCTTCTTGAGACCTTATAAACTAAACAATAAAAACATTGCATATTTTCTCGAGATTTCCTTGTGCCGCTGGCTGTGACGGAAACTCGTACAGAAATGTTCTTTTGTTTTTACTTTTCAGACATTTTCAACTCGAGTGGAGCATTGTTGCCAAGATGACGCGCGCAAGATGAATGATATCAAAGCTGGTTAGTGACAATTCCCCTCGCACTGAAGATGCTCGCCCTTTCTACTGTGAGAGCGCTCTAATGTAACGGTTAATCTTAGTATGTGTTGGTAAAAGAGTAGCTCGAGAATTGTTCTTCTCTGTATTTTTACTCTGCTAAATTAGGCTATAGCAGATAGCCCTCGTGTGGCTTTGCGCGAAATTCAAAAACATACCAGCAAATATTAAAGGTGAATAAAACAAAAAACAAAAGGAAACTGTGAATGGATGAAATCCGGTTGTTCATTGGCAAACCTTTATTTAACCACTCTCACCACATTAAAGTTGTGTGTTGTCTGCAAGTCGGTAGACTTTAAAATTACTTCACATAAAGGACTCCGAAAACTGAAATTTGTACTGTGCTGAAGTTAGTAAAACGTAGATGTGCTACGAATCACGAGTATAATTAATTGTGCACTTTCTAATCTACAACACAACATAACATATATGAGCTCAAAAGGTAAATACTAAAATATTTGTTACTCCTAATTTTGGTTCTATTTGCTCTTGAAACAGAACATTTTCGGGGAACTTGCGGAAGTACATCTACTTTAACTACAAAAAAATTCCTCAGCGACATGTTTGCAGCTTACGACGCTAAAATTGTGATTCGGAGACACCTGGCAGGCAGAACAGAGCACAAATAGCTCATTGTGTTTCTTTGCGTTTAAGAACAACCAAACCAAATTTAGATATAAAAATCTGAAAAACACACGAATACACATTTTCCCTTGTTTCTCAGTGACTCCAACTTGGCCAAGTGGGTAAAGGGGTGGCACCAAACAAGCTCACCCTTTCAGCTGTTGGGGCGTTAGAATGTTACGGTCAATCCCAGTATTCGTTGGTAAAAGAGTAGCCCACAAATTGGCAGTTGCTTGTAATGACTAGTCTCACACTGCTAAATTAGGGACGGTGAGCGCACATAGTCGTTGTGCAATTTTGCATGAAGTTCAAAACAGACTGCAAATAGAATTTTACATTTAAAATTTTTTTCTCGACAGTTTCAATATAATTTAACAATGATAAAACCATGAATATCAGTATCTACCTGTCTGTAGGATTTCTTTAAGGCTACGAGTCACTTTAGCAGTTAAAGAGATTGATACAAAGAGCACTGAAAAAATATTTATCAGTGTTCCTTTTAAAATATTGTGCTTGAATTTATTGAAAGGGACCCGAAATCCCAATCAAATCGGTCAATTTGACCGACCACGTACCTTCTCTGTACTCATTTAAAGTCTTTATACTTTTGACACTGCTAACTTTTAATATAATGTGTATATCTTACAAAATTTAGCAGACTTTCAATTAACATACAAAAATTATACTTTCAGTGAAGTATTTTCAATAAAAAATAAGACATTCATGAATATTATCGAGTGGATGAGCATGCATGGTAATATTTGTTGTCTCTAAGCTCCCTCTCTCTCATGCACCTTGTACTGCAAGGTCACTAGCTGTGACGTCTAACTGGGCGAACCACGTAAAACTGCTTTTTTATGAGATTTTTTTAATCTTCGTAATTCTCTGTTCTCGTTTCAACTTCATTATGCAAGATATGAGTCGCTCAAGTTCACAGAACTGAACTTTATTTTCACCGTGTTTAAAATATATATTAGTCAATAAACTTGGGTTTGTGACGTATTTGATGATTTCTCGAAAGTAATGTAAAATCAACTGCATATGAGGACTATTAGCACACCGGTATGTTTGCTCACTGATACTTAGCTTTGTGCTTAACTACAAACAAGCAAACAGCGTTGCAGTCAAATATGAAACCACCATTTTCTACGAGATGTCATTTTTTTGTATTTGTATTGTTGTCTATCTCGAACAGTAAAACATTTGAGGGTTTGAAATTTGCTATTTTATCTCTGTGAAGGGGCATGTCCCAATCGGAGAGCTCTGCACCCTCAGCTGAAAAATTAGGACTTAGTCTTCAATAATTTTAAATTATTCCGTTATCCGTCTGTTAGTCGGTTGTTGATATGTCTTCAGTAAAACATATCTCAGGACGGCTGGTACGGGTATTAACACATTTACTAATAATCTAAAGATGATCTAAGAAGGTTGAAACGTTGTTCTCTGATTTATCAGTAAAACTTTTAATGCTGTTGAGCATGTTAACTTGCTCAACCAGAATCCAAGTCAGGAGCAAAACACAATGATAAAATAAAGATGAATCTTCTTTTCATTCAATATTTTTCCTTTGCTCTTTACGTTTGTTTCTTCAGTAACAATTTAGTTACGTTATTTTTCATTATATTTTGCTGTTTTGTCGTCTGATAACTTAACTCTTTCAGGCTTACAGTACAAGGCTTAGAACACTATACTTTTGCATTAATCATTTACAAGGTAACATATATGATGATGAATAATTGATTACCTAACTTACAGTTGTAAGGTAAAATATGTTATAAAGTATCACAACAAGACAGTGACTTAACATTCGTTATTCACCTCATACGGATTTCAATTTAAAAGAATATCTTTCATTGTAACATTTCAACTATACCATTATTTACGAGATTTGATTCATCTCCAGTATAAAGTGTCCCAGCATGGCCAGGTGGTTAAGGCACTCAATTCGTAATTCGCGGGTTCGAATCCCCGCCACACCTAAAAGCGCCACTATTCCAGTAATTTATTAAAAACGTTACGCAGTTAGAAATTTAAAGTACTTAGCACTAAATCCTCACAATAAACAGTTTTAAGTTGCGATACAAAGAGTTATAATACCAAATCCATTATCAGTGATGTAACACTTGCTGGAGAGTCCATATGTTATTAGGACTACACACAATTATTTGTAATCGTTCCAAATCTCCGCTTTTATTTGTGTCGAAAATTACAGTTCCACATTTCAAAAGCCGAATAAATAAGTAATAAATTTAGTAGCACAATTCTTTAAATTACGACTTATTAGTAAGAAAAGCAAGCTTCTTAAGACCTCATAAACTAAACAACAAAAACATTGCATATTTTCTCGAGTTTTCCTTGTACTGCTGGCTGTGACGGAAACTCGTACAGAAATGTTCTTTTGTTTTTACTTTTCAGACATTTTCAACTCGAGTGGAGCATTGTTGCCAAGATGACGCGCGCAAGATGAAGGATATCAAAGCTGGTTAGTGACGGTCTTTAAATCGCGAAAATACAAGCGTGTTTATTAAACACCCGAACATTTACTCTTTTTACAAGACGGCCTAAACGCTCCTAAAATTAACGTTTACACAAACTTGATTTTTGGTAGATTTCTGTTACACACTTCGTTGGAGTAACTTCAAGGTTTTTAGTTTGACTACATGCGTGAACACAAATTAAGGATGCAGAAGTCAAACATGCCAGTGATTAAGTGTTAATATATTTTAAATATGCCTGGCATGGTCGAGCGCGTGAGGCGTGCGATTCGTAATCCGTGGGGCGCGGGTTCGTATTCGCGTTGCGCTAAACATGCTTAAAGGGTGACCTTTTAGCCGTGGGGTTGTTAAGGCTAAGGTTTCTTCTCTTGGTTGGGGGTTGTGCAGTTGGTTAACAATCTACTTACTTAAAAAACCGGCCTGTTAATGAATCCGCAAGCGACTGCGGCCCTATGTTCCTTCATGGAATCGAGAGGCATAATCAAATTTTAAATATCTGATGTGAAGCTAATTTCTCAAAAAAAAAGATCATGTTGTTTTGAATCAAGCACAAAGCTGCTCAATGGGCTATCTGGGCTCTGCCCACCATGGATATCGAAACCCGGATTTTAGCGGGTAAGTCCGCAGACATACCGCTGAGCCACTGGGGGGATAACGATCATAAATCAGTATATTTTTCCCCTTTTTATTAATTTGTTATATACACTGTGAAAGTTCGAATCCCTCTAAGTTTAACGTATATTTAGAAAACAAATTTAACTTTTCTATAACTATTATAAGTGCATAAATTATGTGATTTACTTTTAATGAAAAAGTAAAAAAAATCACTTATTTGTTTTCAGTGTTGTTGAAAATGAGTTTATTTTTTTTAAAGAAGTGTAGTTAAACTATTTCAGTGACCAGGTGAGTTAAGGCATTCTAATCGTAATCCGAGGGTTGTGGGTTCGAAGTCCCCTTGCACTAAAGATGCTCGCCCTTTCTACTGTGGGAGCGTTCTAATGTAACGGTTAATCTTAGTATGTGTTGGTAAAAGACTAGCTCGAGAATTGTTCTTCTCTGTATTTTTACTCTGTTAAATTAGGCTATAGCAGATAGCCCTCGTGTGGCTTTGCGCGAAATTCAAAAACATACCAGCAAATATTAAAGGTGAATAAAACAAAAAACAAAAGGAAACTGTGAATGGATGAAATCCGGCTGTTCATTGGCAAACCTTTATTTAACCACTCTCACCACATTAAAGTTGTGTGTTGTCTGCAAGTCGGTAGACTTTAAAATTACTTCACATAAAGGACTTCGAAAACTGAAATTTGTACTGTGGTGAAGTTAGTAGAACGTACATGTGCTACGAATCACGAGTATAATTAATTGTGCACTTTCTAATCTACAACACAACATAACATATATGAGCTCCAAAGGTAAATACTAAACTATTTCTTACTCCTAATTTTGGTTCTATTTACTCTTGAAACAGAACATTTTCGGGGAACTTGCGGAAGTACATCTACTTTAACTACAAAAAAATTCCTCAGCGACACGTTTGCAGCTTAAGATGCTAAAATTGTGATTCGGATACACCTGGCAGGCAGAACAGAGCACAAATAGCTCATTGTGTTTCATTGCGTTTAAGAACAACCAAACCAAATTTAGATATAAAAATCTGAAAAACACACGAATACACATTTTCCCTTGTTTCTCAGTGACTCCAACTTGGCCAAGTGGGTAAAGGGGTGGCATTAAACACGCTCGTCCTTTCAGCTGTTGGGGCGTTAGAATGTGACGGTCAATCCCAGTATTCGTTGGTAAAAGAGTAGCCCACAAATTGGCAGTGGCTTGTAATGACTAGTCTCACACTGCTAAATTAGGGACGGCGAGCGCACACAGTCGTTGTGCAATTTTGCATGAAGTTCAAAACAGACTGCAAATAGAATTTTACATTTAAAATTTTTCTCTCCAGAGTTTCAATATAATTTTACAATGCTAAAGCCCTGAATATCAGTATCTACCTGTCTGTGTGGTTTCTTTAAGGCTACGAGTCACTTCAGCAATTAAAGAGTATTGACACAAAGAGCACTGAAAAAAATATTTATCAGTGTTCCTTTTAAAATATCGTGCTTGAATTTATTGAAAGGGACCCGAAATCCCAATCAAATCGGTCAATTTGACCGACCACGTACCTTCTCTGTACTCATTTACAGTCTTTATACTTTTGACACTGCTAACTTTTAATATAATGTGTATATCTTACAACATTTTGTAGACTTTCAATTAACATACAAAAATTATACTTTCAGTGAAGTATTTTCAATAAAAAAATAAGACATTCATGAATATTATCGAGTAGATGATCTTGCATGGTAATATTTGTTGTCTCTATGCTCCCTCTCTCTCATGCACCTTGTACTGCAAGAATGGCCCTGTATATTCCTTTTTATGACAGAAATTCGTTGAAAAATATTTAGAAAGCAAAACGAAGTAAAGTTAAAAACCTGTGAAATCTAAAAACACACCCCTGGTTCAAGTAAGGTGGTCGAATGTTTCAAGCTGTTCTCTTATTAGGCCTATTTTATTGTTTGTATTCCTTGGCGCTCAGTCACTAGCTGTGACGTCTAACTGGGTAAACTACGTAAAATTGCTTTTTGATGAGATTTTTTAATCTTCGTAATTCTTTGTTCTCGTTTCAACTTCATTATGCAAGATATGAGTCGCTCAAGTTCACAGAACTGAACTTTATTTTTACCGTGTTTAAAACATATGTTCGTCAATAAACTTGGATTTGTGACGTATTTCATGATTTCTCAAAAGTAATGTAAAATCAACTGCATATGAGGACTATTAGCACACCGGTATGTTTGCTCACTGATACTAAGCTTTGTGCTTAACTACAAACAAGCAACCAGTGTTGCAGTCAAATATGAAACCACCATTTTCTACGAAATGTCATTTTTTTGTATTTGTATTGTTGTCTATCTCGAACAGTAATACATTTGAGGGTTTGAAATTTGCTATTTTATCTCTGTGAAGGAGCATGTCCCAATTGGAGAGCTCTGCCCCCTCAGCTGAAAAATTAGGACTTAGTATTCAATAATTTTAAATTATTCCGTTATCCGTCTGTTAGTCGGTTGTTGATATGTCTTCAGTAAAACATATCTCAGGACGGCTGGTACGGGTATTAACACATTTACTAATAATCTAAAGATGATCTAAGAAGGTTGAAACGTTGTTCTCTGATTTATCAGTAAAACTTTTAATGCTGTTGAGCATGTTAACTTGCTCAACCAGAATCCAAGTCAGGAGCAAAACACAATGATAAAATAAAGATGAATCTTCTTTTCATTCAATATTTTTCCTTTGCTCTTTACGTTTGTTTCTTCAGTAACAATTTAGTTACGTTATTTTTCATTATATTTTGCTGTTTTGTGGTCTGATAACTTTACTGTTTCAGGCTTACAGTACAAGGCTTAGAACACTATACTTTTGCATTAATCATTTACAAGGTAACATATATGATGATGAATAATCGATTACCTAACTTACAGTTGTAAGGTAGAATATGTTATAAAGTATCACAACAAGACAGTGACTTAACATTCGTTATTCACCTCATACGGATTTCAATTTAAAAGAATATCTTTCATTGTAACATTTCAACTACACCATTATTTACGAGATTTGATTCATCTCCAGTATAAAGTGTCCCAGCATGGCCAGGTGGTTAAGGCACTCAACTCGTAATTCGTGGGTTCGAATCCCCGCCACACCAATCATGCCTGCCCTTTCATCTGTGGGGATGCTATAATGTGACGGTCAATCCCACTATTTGTTGGTAAAAGAGTAGATCAAGAGTTGACGGTGGGTGGTGATGCTGTACCAGCGGGAGAAGGGAATGTTTTTATTCAACGTCTATCTTTATTACAGAAAATCTTTAATTCGCGAACAGTTTTATGGGTAAAATTAACATCATCAGGAATATTGCCTTAAAGCGCCACTATTCCAGTAATTTATTAAAAACGTTACGCAGTTAGAAATTTAAAGTACTTAGCACAAAATTCTCACAATAAATAGTTTTAAGTTGCGATAGAAAGAGTTATAATGCCAAATCTATTATCAGTGATGTGACACTTGCTGGAGAGTCCATGTGTTATTAGGACTACACACAATTATTTGTAATCGTTCCAAATCTCTGTTTTTATTTGTGTCGAAAATTACAGTTCCACATTTCAAAAGCCTAATAAATAAGTAATAAATTTAGTAGCACAATTCTTTAAATTACGACTTATTAGTAAGATGAGCAAACTTCTTAAGACCTTATAAACTAAACAACAAAAACATTGCATATTTTCTCGAATTTTCCTTGTGCCGCTGGCTGTGACGGAAACTTTTAAAGAAATGTTGTTTAATTTTTACTTTTCAGACATTTTCAACTCGAGTGGAGCATTTTTGCCAAAATAACGTGCGCAAGATGAAGGATATCAAAGCTGGTTAGTGACGGTCTTAAAATCGCGAAAATACAAGGCTGTTTTTAAACACCCGAACATTTACTCTTTTTACAAGACGGCCTAAACGCTCCTAAAATTAACGTTTACACAAACTTGATTTTTGGTAGATTTCTGTTACACACTTCGTTGGAGTAACTTCAAGGTTTTTAGTTTGATTACATGTGTGAACACAAATTAAGGATGCAGAAGTCAAACATGCCAGTGAGGCGTGCGATTCGTAATCCGTGGGGCGCGGGTTCGTATTCGCGTTGCGCTAAACATGCTTAAAGGGTGACCTTTTAGCCGTGGGGTTGTTAAGGCTAAGGTTTCTTCTCTTGGTTGGGGGTTGTGCAGTTGGTTAACAATCTACTTACTTAAAAAACCGGCCTGTTAATGAATCCGCAAGCGACTGCGGCCCTATGTTTCTTCATGGAATCGAGAGGCATAATCAAATTTTAAATATCTGATGTGAAGCTAATTTCTCAAAAAAAAAGATCATGTTGTTTTGAATTAAGCACAAAGCTGCTCAATGGGCTATCTGTGCTCTGCCCACCACGGGTCTCGAAACCCGGATTTTAGCGTGTAAGTCCGCAGACATACTGCTGAGCCACTGGAGTGGATAGAGGTCATAAATCAGTATATTTTTCCCCCTTTTTATTAATTTGTTATATACACTGTGAAAGCTTGAATCCCTCTAAGTTTAACGTATATTTAGAAAACAAATTTAACTTTTCTATAACTATTATTAGTATATAAATTATGTGATTTACTTTTAATGAAAAAGTAAAAAAAATCACTGATTTGTTTTCAGTGTTGTTGAAAATGAGTTTATTTTTTTTAAAGAAGTGTAGTTAAACTATTTCAGTGTCCAGGTGAGTTAAGGCATTCTAATCGTAATCCGAGGGTTGTGGGTTCGAAGTCCCCTCGCTCTGAACATGCTCGCCCTTTCTACTGTGGGAGCGTTCTTATGTAACGGTTAATTCCAATATGTGTTTGTAAAAGAGTAATTCAAGAATTGTTCTTCTCTGTATTTTTACTCTGTTAAATTAGGCTATAGCAGATAGCATTCGTGTGGCTTTGCGCGAAATTCAAAAACAAACCAGCAAATATTAAAGGTGAATAAAGTTTATCATCGAATAAATAAAGATATGCTCGTACTTGATCAGTCACAAACGACATAACTTTGTTTCACATATTTTATATCAAAAGCAATTATTAATTATATGCTGGCATTAATACATGATTTTGTGAGATAAATATTTTTTCTCGTACTTGGGCTTGATAACAATAATACAGAATGTTCCTGTTTTAATGCAAAGCTGCACAATGAACTGTCTGTTCTCTCTCCATCACAGGAATCTAACTCCGGATCTCTACTATATGTGTTCGTAAATGTACTGCCTTCCTTCTGTTGTTGTTGCTGTTTTGAATTAAGCACAAAGCTACACAATGCGCTATCTGTGCTCTGCCCACCACGGGTATCGAAACCCGGATTTTAGCGTGTAAGTCCGCAGACATACCGCTGACCCACTGGGGGGCGCCTTCTTTCTAGTCTTACACTGCTACATTAGGGACCGCTAGCACAGATAGCTCTCGAGTAGCTTTGTGCGAAATTCAAAAAACAAACAAACAATGCTAGAGAGCTGGTTTCAATATCCGTGGTTGGTTGATCACAAAGAGTCTTTGTTTATTTGTTTGTTTTGAATTTGGCGCAAAACTACTCCAGGGCTATAAGCGCTAGCCGTCCCTAATTTTGTTGTGAAACTAGAGCGAAAGAAGCTAGTCATCATCCCCCCCGCCAACTCTTCGGCTACTCTTTTACCAACGAATAATGGGATTGGCCGTCACATTATAACGCCATCACGGCTGAAAGGGCGAGCATGTTTGGTGCGACCGGAATTCGAATCCGCATTTCTTGGATTACGAGTCGAACGCCTTAACACGCTTGGCCATGCCAGGCCCACAGAGAGTCTGTTGTGCAGCTTTGTGCTTAAACAATTGCCTTGTTAAAAGTATTAGTCTTATAATGGCGCCATCTAACCACCAATAAGATAAACATTTATTACCGTAAAGTGTTACACTTAACTTTTGCACAAGAATTGTTGATTGAGGAAGCATTGATTTTTTCTTTACCTCGAACATGCAGTACAAAAGAAGGCTACTTTTAAAATTAAGATAAGGTACAAAAGAAGGCTATTTTTAAAATTAAGATGATAAACTTTACAGAGAAATAAATACGTTATCGGCAGTACGACGAATTTCATTGGTAGTGACAGTTATAATATGCAACTCAAATTTTTTAGGAATATTTTTGGTAGCATTGATGGTTTATACGGATATATCTTTTGTATTAGGTATGACTAATTGCATATTATGTTTTGTTCTTTCGGGCGATTCACTTATTGAATATTTTATGTTTAATATATGTTTATGTTAACATAATTTATTTACTTATTTTCAGTCGATGTTTTTTGACATCACAATTTGAATTAAGATCTACTCCTCCATACATAAATACTTACTTCTATTCATATGTATTATCATGTTCTTCTGAACAAGTGAAATATATCCCAGTTAACAGCTTTGATCATCCTTCAGAGAGCGATACCACATTAATACAGGTCTAAAGAATTGTCAAATGTCACATTCCATGAGAATGTTCAGAAAGATTAAAGGAAATATCAACCGTGACAACTAGTGACTAGATAGATAGAAAGACACCTCATTCAAAAATTGGCTGTTAGTAACTGCAAATTATCGAATCTTACAAGTATGAACTTTCTGAAAATTCTGGTAGACAAGAAAAATTCACCTTTATAAACTATGAAACACGCCCGAGATTATATCACTGTAATAAGTTACACATTTGAAAAAAGAGCAGTTTAAATTGTAAATTAAATTTATTTTCATTGGAAAATGTGTTACTTAAAACTTTCGACAATTAAGTTAGCTCATTTGTGGTTAAGTTCAAAGTTACGCAATGAGATATTTGTGCTATGCTCATAACAGGTATCAAGGCTTGGATTTGGAGGTTTGAAGTCAGTAGACGTACCATTGAGCCACTGGAGGGATGCAACATTTGAGAAAGGTAAAATTATAAATAATTAAATAGAGTAAAAATTATTTTAAAATGTAAAATTAAAGAAAAGGAACTATTTAAAATCAAAATTATTATTAAAAATAACGTTAGGATTCAAAAATTAGGATAACTGAAAAGACGAAAAATTGAATGAACAAGTGTGAATATTAAAAAAGTTTACCTAATAACTTAAATTTAAACCGCACATTAAAATTGGGTAGAATTGTATTCAATTATCTGATTTCATAAAACTAAATTTAATCGTTATGGTTAAATTAGGGAGAGCTATTGCAGATAGTCCTTGGTGTAGTTTTGCATAAAATTGAAAACTAAATTTTTATTTCCGTGTACTTTTTTAACTTTTATTTACTAATTTTTATAAAGGCACTTTTTCATACTAGAGGGCAGAATTGGTTGTGATGGCGACTGTCGTTCTGTAACAGGTTTAATTTGGTACGTACGCTCGTTTATACAATTTACAAGGGAACTTTCTTAAACGATAGAAATATGTTTTGTATGATAGATAAAGTTGTAGACGATGGAGTTCAAGAAAAGGCAAGTAATGACAAGAATAGATCATCGAAAGTCAACAAAAAAGGAAAAGGTAGTCCGAAACAGAAAGGTAGGGGTTCCGAGGTCAAGCAGTATGACGACGTGTCAGAGAATGAGCCGGACTCCAACGAGCCAACGGATGGGGGTTCGTGCTCCTTACCCAACGGGCCAATTAGTGATAATTTTAAAGAAAAATCCGCTGGTGTAAACGGTATAAGAGAAGATGGTCTTCGTAAGAAAAACAGTGAGCAAGTGAGTTTTAAAATTATATCATAAATCAGTTTTGATATCCTAGTTTGGGTATATCAGTATAGTTACATGTAATCGTAATCATTATTAGTAAAAGTAATTATTTCTACAGTAACAGTACAAATAACTTGTAAGGTTGTATATACAGAGAAAAAAAAAGTCGAAAATGTTAAATATTTGTGTTGAACTATAACTAACTTTTATCCAGTTCAGACACACACACAAGTTTAGTTATGTTTTTTGTTGTAAGAGCAATTACAACCGTTAATCAAATCAAGCCTTGTTTTATAAACATTTATATATTTTTATAGCGGTTCTCGTATTTTATTTATTATTGTAATTGTTTTAAAACACCTGTACAAATCTTTTAGAAAGCTAAGCTACATATAATAAATTAGTCTTGAAGAAAAAAATATATACAGTAGAAAATTATGTATACACAGTCCGTTTAAATATTTCATCAATTTTTCTTTATTTTCATGTACTTATATATTTTTATAGTACTAATATTTATAAAAACACATTTTCGTACTAAAGGGCATATTTTTAAGCAAATATTTATCACATGTTAACTTAAACAATAAAATAAACATAAAGAAAGAAAGCGGGCGGACCTGTAAGAAATGAACAAGGATGCTAATATTGCGAGAATCTTTAAGATAGAGTTTTATTGGTCTATAATTAATACATGTAATCTATAACTATACAATAAATGGGAATAATAATAAAATTAATTTGAAGTAAATTTGTTATGTTCAACACCATCGATTCTAGTGTAACAGTGAAATGAAACATTCTTAACAGAGAATAAATATAGCTGTAATCCTGCGAGGAAAAGGCTACATTTATAATATAGGTAGTTGGCTTAACACCTTTAAGTAGTATGTCAAACATTTCTTCCAGTGATTTAGAGATTGTTGTAAAACCTGTTTTTAAGCAGAGAAAAGCGAGCGTAGTTTTGGTTAACACGCGGTATGACTGTAAGACACAACTATAAATAATTTTATTTCATAAACGCCTTTTTGGTTGAAATTAAACGTTAATAATCACAACATTTTTGTCGAGTGTTAATCTTACCTTGTACGTAATATGACACAAAAGTAATCATAATTTTGTTTACCCTAGTATTGTGAATTTCTGAAAAAGCCGATCGAACTTTAATAATGCCACTTAACAGTACCCTATAATATTGTGAAAGAACAAAACAAAATAAGGTAAAAACTAGTGTTGGTTGAATTAGTTAAGTGATGTGTGTACGTGGATAAAATATTTCTGTATATTTCTGAAAACGCAAATCATGTAAAAGTCCTCTTCAAAGTTTACCTGAGGCTAAGTCATCAACAATCAAACGGCCACTGACCCCTTGCAACGCAGCTTGGTGTGTGTGCGTGTGACTTGGAAGGCTACTTAAGTATTCTGTCTTCTCGAATACGCACTGTACCATACCTTTCGTTTGAAGTATTTCAGCGAAAATTAATTGATATACTTTCAATGATTATAACAGATTGGTTGTCAAAATACCAATATTAAATTAAATTGGAGAAACAACTCAATAATTATTTGAAACGTTTATATGAAAAAAAGCTTTTAATGAACTGATTATTCAGTTTCTGATATCAAATTTTATAACATTCTATATATTTCTGTTAAACTTTAATGTATATATTTAACGTTAGCTCACAATTTAATTATGTTACTTCATTTGTGGAAACCCATTTTATTTAAGATACTGTAATGACCTTAGACATTAGTTAGGATTTTAATATAGCCCATAACCTACAGAATGTTATGTATTTAAAAAGTTTGAAAAAAAATCCCCGTGGAGAAAAAAAAATAAGTGCTCAACATGAATAAAAAATGTAGCCAGGTAAATTAATACAGCTTATGGACACAAACGACCGTTGTTTTCATAAGATGAGTGCGCTATTCACGTGGCTGTTGGTCATTCTCATCACAGTTATGCCTGTGAAGGTTAACCTGACATACGAATGGAAAGATTGCTCTCCTTTGAAATGATACCGTAGGTGGATGACTTAGAACAATTGTTAGCTAGGGCAAAAGGAACTTAGCGATTTTCTTTAAATACATTTTACGTTGAAACTACATTGACCTGTATAAATAAAAACAAAAATTTATAATGAAGAAAGGGAGTAACAAACACATGATGTGCTTGCCTGCCACAGGTTTATGTTCTTTTATGGCTTACATATTCTAATAAAGCCAACAAGCTCCTTGAAAATTAAATAATGTGAATTTTACACTTTATATTTTCAATTTGGTAGTCTATGAATTCTCGTTATATTCGCATATTTTAGAGGTTTCCATTAACCACTATCTTAATTTCGAACCTTTTCACCTTCAACACAGTTCTCGTATTACAGCCTTCCGTCTTATCATAAAAGTAGGCCTACTTTAAAATTATTTCAATTGTCATATTTTTTTAAGTTTATTTGCCTTTATGAGTGAAATACTATGTACATGAAGCTAGTTTTATTTTGCCAGCTTCTTCGTTTTTTATATATAATTTCTTTCAAAGCACTTAGACACCCAGGCAGTCAAATGCTTTGTTACTATGGTAACGGACTTTTGTTGTTGTTGTCACTTGACCTCTGAGAAGGTGATAGTATATTCAACATACTACTATTTAACATCGTTTTATGTATGTTAAAGATTAAATAATGCAAGTAATAGTCATTTAAAGAGATAAAAACATAACCCGGAAAGAAAGAAATATCATAATTATTTTTTAGTAGTTTTTTTAATTGTGGAAGATATTTTAGAAAAAAACAGATTGTTTCAAGAAAATTTTATCTCATGAACTGTGACAGTTAAATAGCACGGCATGATTCGATGATGGAGCAGCAGAACGTTTACGAACACCTATAGTAGAGATCCGGAGTTAGATTCCTGCGGTGGAGAGAGAACATTAAAACAGGAACATTCTATATTATTGTTATCAAGCCCAAGTGCGAGTAAAAATATTTATCTCACAAAATCATGTGTTAATGTCAGCATATAATTATTAATTGTTTTTGATATAAAATATGTGTAACAAAGTTATGTCGTTTATGACTGATCAAGTGCAAACATATCTTTATTTATTCGACTTTATTCACCTTTGATATCACCACCCACCGCCAACTCTTGAGCTCTCTCTCACGGGATTTGGGTAATCATTTGTACCCTGGAGGGTCAAGTGCACTTTGACCTCTTCCTCCTTCCTTTACTTTCATGATCATGCAGTGTTTGTTGGTATGGCTACTGCTTTAGGGTAAAGTCCATGTACTGGTTTCATACATTTATGTATATTGTTTTCCCTTTCAGTAGGAAGTCTAGTTTGATGGTGACCTTTTTTTTTTACTTCCTTATGTATATATATGTATAAGTTAATTATTTTATTATTATTATGTTTTTGTGTGTGTTTAAAATATATATTGATCAGGGAGATATGTTTAGGACTATCTTCGTCATTATGCGGTACCTGTCCAGTTTACACAATAATTCATTTTTCATCAAATATTTATCAAAATACGTTATTGTACTATATAGGAGTCTACCTACTATGGTTGGTATGTTTGAATATTTGTGTATGAATTTTGATGATGTAGTTCTGGGAACTCTGTTTTCTGTCGTAAGGAATGTGGTTTGTGTTGTTTGTAGCTTGGTTTTGATTATTTTGTCACTTACAGTGACCCGAGATGGAGCTGCATGGTCAGTTACTGGTATAATATATGTTTTGTAAGTATTTGTTATATTGTCTGTTGATGCTTCATTGTTCTTACCAGTTAGACTCCTAGCATAGTTGGTTTTTCACCAGACTTTACTTTTAATTTCATTTAAATGGTTTATCCATGTTGATTTTGAGTAATAAGTTAAACCTAGAAATTTTACCGACGTGGCAGTTTGGAGTAATATTCCATTCATATATATTTCAGGCTGTAGTTTTTTTGTGTTTTGTCCGTTTGGTAAATACAACTAATTGTGTTTTTACTGTATTTATTTTTATTATGTATTTTTGACAGTAGTTACTTATTCTATTTGATTGTTGTTGTATGTTTGTGGCTACTATTGTTGAGGCTGGAACACTTTACCAGACCGCCACATCATTAGCGAACTGTGAGGAGAATCCATGATTAGGATCCTTCAGTGGTATATTGTTTACATACATGATGAAGAGTACAGGGCTAACCCTGAAGGACACCAGCTTCTGGAGTAAAGTACTCAGAAAAGGTTCCCTCTACATTTACTCTATATTTTCTGTTTTCCAAAAAAGTTAGATAATCAGTGAATAATTCCACGTTGTAGTCCCATTTCATGCATACAGAACCTCAGATCATTGTGCCATACAGGGTCAAACGTTTTCTCGATGTCAAGAAAACAGGCAACAGTGCACTGGTTTTTGTTTAAGTTATTTATTATCTCTTCTGTTAGTCTGATTAAGCGATCAGTTGTTTGTCTGCATTTTCTGAAGCCATTTTGTTCTTCAGACAATTGAGAATTTATTTCAAAGTATATGGAGAGTCTGTTGCTAATTATGCATTCTAAAATTTTGCCTACACAGCTCGTCAGGCTGATTGGTCGGTAGCTATTAGATTTATTGGCTGGCTTTTCTTCCTTATGGAACATTAATGTATTAGCATGCTAACAAGAAACTGGTGTGTATCCAGAGAACAGTGATAAGATGAAAAGTGATTTTAGGTGGTCAAACAATTTCGGAGTGCTCGTTTTTAGGAGGGCTTGTATCTCGTCTTCACCCGGAGCTTTATTTTTTGTGTTTTTTATTGTTTCACGGAGTTCATGTACAGATATTTCTTTCGTTGGCATTGTGTCTTCGTAGTTTGTTTTGCGTCTTGTATTTGTCTCAAATATACCTATTGGGCTATTCTTTTGGTTTGATTTGAATTTCGCGAAAAGCTACACGATGGCTATCTGCATTAGCCGTCCCTAATTTAGCAGTGTAAGACTAGAGGGAAGGCAGCTAGGCATCGCCACCCACCACCAACTCTTGGGATACTCTTTTACCGACGAATAGTGGGGTAGGCCGTCACATTACAACGCCCCCACGGCTGAAAAGGCGAGCATGTTTGGTGTAATGGGGATTCGAACCCGCGGCTACTCTTTTACGAACGTCGATTAGTGTGATTGATTGTAGCATTATAATAAACGCTCCTTCCCCCCCCGGCTGAAATGGCGAGCATATTTGATGTGACAGTGGGGTTGATCGTCACATTATAATGACCCCACGGCTGAAAAGGCGAGCATGTTTGATGTGACAGTGAATCGAACTCGTTACATACAGATTGCGAGTCGAGTGCCTGAACCATATGATCGTGTCGTGCCGTCGAGTGCCCGAACCATATGATCTTGTCGTGTCGTCTTTAATGTTAATCATTCAATTTCTGTTTGCCATAAAAAAGTTTTAAAAAGTTTCATCACGCTTTTGGAAGTTCTGACGAATAACAGTTTCGGTTCGCATGACTTAAATCCTGTTAACCTAGAAACGTGTCTCTGACAGACGAGTGGTACGTGTCTACACTTACAGTGCTAAGCTCGTGGTTGCAATAGCCCAAGTAACTCGTTTATTTTTACGCCTAAAACTGACAACAACAACTACCAATCTCGATTAGTGTGCTGTTATTTTACATTAATTTTGGTAACAGCTATTCACTATATAGTTGTAGTTGATGTTATTTATGTGTCTTGCGCGGGGGAAGAGTAGATTTGTTGGATGTTTTATTTTTATTTTGCACAAAGCTACTCGAGGGATGTGAACCCGCGACCCTCAGACTACGAGTCGCACTCCTTAACACGCTTGGCCATGCCGGGCCGGGTAGATTTGTTTGTCACTTGCAAACCATCATGCAAAACAACTTCCGGCACAGAGCTGTTCCTGATACTGAACTGACAGAGAAAAGATAGGTAGTTAGGTAATGTTACCCATCGCCAACTTTTGGGCTCTTTTATGCGACCAAATATGAAATTTGACCGTACTTTTATAGCGCATCAACGGGGCTAAATTGCGAAGTGCGTTTTTGCTGGAGAGAACACGAGACTCAAGAGACCACGCCCGTCTCGTATAGGTAGAGGTAGAGGTTTGGTTTGCTTTGAATTTCGCGCAAAGCTACACGAGGACTATCTGTGCTAGCCGTCCCTAATTTAGTAGTGTAAGACGAGAGGGAAGGCAACCAGTCATCATCACCCATCGCCAACTCCTGGGCTACACTTTTACCAACGAATTGACTGTCACAACATAACGTCCTCACGGCTGAAAGGGTGATCATGTATGTGAGACTGGGATTCGAACTTGCGACCCTCAGATTACGAGTCGAGTGCACTAACCACCTGATCAGCTCGTATTATTCAATGATACTCGGCCCGGCATGGCCAAGCGCGTCAAGGCGTGCGACTCGTAATCTGAGGGTCGCGGGTTCGCATTCCCATCGCGCCAAACATGCTCACCATTTCAGCCGTGGGGGCGTTATAATGTAACGGTCAATCCCACTATTCGTTGGTAAAAGAGTAGCCCAAGAGTTGGCGGTGGGTAGTGATGACTAACTGCCTTCCCTCTAGTCTTACACTGCTAAATTAGGGACGGCTAGCACAGATAGCCCTCGAGTAGCTTTGTGCGAAATTCAAAAACAAACAAACAATGACACTTGCCTTTTATTTATATCACTCGTTAAGTTGCTTATTTGAGGCACTTACGTGTAGAGAAGTGGAAGTAAGTTGTATTAATAATCTGAACTATGATGTAAGTATCTCATTTTGAAATATTCCAACTAAAATTTACAAAGTTCGTGATTGAGAAACCCCCAAAAAGAAGGAAAACAAGAAACCATGACCTGATTGTAGATGGTTCTTGCAAGACAGGTTATTATTATTAACTAAACTAGTTTTGTAGGAAGGAGAAAATATCAGACGTATTGTTTTTGACACCATTGGAGAGAGAAAATTAAACAGTTAATAATAATTTTATACTGTGTTTTCATATATATATTTTGCAAGCGGTTATAAGAGCATTTGCTGTCAAAACATTGGAATGTGTAGCGTTGCGTGAATAACAGTCTCACGAGCATTATCTTATACATACTAATGAATGGTTGTCGTTATTTCTAGAAGCCGATAATTCAAATACCGCACCGTATTCATCGAATTTAGATCGTTTTATATGTATCTAGGAATTGGATAATTTTAGTTTTGAATAAAACGTATTTTCGTTTTCCATTAATTTTTATGTGAAGAGAAGCATCTGGCATGGAAACATTAGTTCAGTAATATTTAGGTTTCTGAGGCAAAAAATCGATACATAATGTTAACTATATAACTGATCGGTTATATTCATTAACTATTTTAATGGTAGTTTTCCTACAAATATTTTTTCTGTACTCCAGTCTGATTAAATACTGGATGTGTGCGTTTTTTGTTTTTTTAACGGCTAAGCCCTTTTTAACTCTTTATACAGTAATCCAAACGAAGTTATGTATCCAAATAATGTACTTAAACTGCAGCCACAGCACAGGGTGCGGCCAATCAAATAGCACATAAGGTTTTACGTCACAGATTATTTTTTTTTATCTTGCCCTTGGCGAAAAACGATGTGTGATAAAATATGTTCTGTAGTATAAAATTGTCTGTATAAATATGTAGTTCTAATCTTAATAAATCATTAAATAACATTAAGATATTAAAAAAATGTGCGATTAAAAGGAAAAAAACTTTCGGGAAGTTAGATTCTGTACGAAAGAATCTCGACGGTTAGTGGTCGTAGGAAGAAATCACCATTTTATGGCATGAAGTTTGTGTGTAAATTACTGGCTCTCCCTATAAATATTTAAGTTCGCAGTTTCATCATTCATTGTTGAACAGCGGTTTATTGTTTAAAAAAGGCGCCATTTTGAGCAAGTTGCTGCTAACATATTAAATGTAACTTTAAAATTTATTATGCTCTTGGATATTGGAATACTGACCCATATTCTTGACAATAGTTATTCGTATCGTTAGCAGGTCACATAAAATGTTATCTTACTAGGGATGACTGCGGCGAAGTTTCGCCTTCTATGTTTAATGTTCGCCATGCAAGATCAGACAAATATATCTTTCGGAAATAAAAATATAATAATTTGACTGTATTATTTTACGCGTACATAAATATTATCGAAACAGTGAATGGTAATCCCTTCAAGGAAGGACATAACATGATATAATGAAAAATATTTTTCATTAGCGTTAAAACACTTCGAATGAAGTTCAAATCATACTAGAAGTTAGAACCTTTTAAGTTTCCATTGTATGTAAATTAAAATACGCATACTTGTCACGTACCAACCGCAAATGCCAAAAACTGATAAGCTAAATTTGAAATAGTGTCGTTTAATTAATGTATTCGGTTCTCATTTAAAATTAAAACTTTATTCGTCGTCTATTTGTAAGACATGTTGTATGTCTGGGTGTGTACATTTGGAGACAGTGCTTTGAGGTACGACTGAGAGCAGCGTCAGTGTAACGGTAAAGAAACGGCAGAAGGTTTATATATTAGTATTTCTGATCTGTGAAAGTTGAGTACAAATATACAGAAAAAAGAGAAACGGTTATGTGTAGTCGTGCAAGTAGTTTTCTAATGAAGTAGCAGTGTGGTTGATAATTTTTTTAGAATTATTAAACAAGAATAACCTAATTTTATTATAGAACACAAATAATACTGTTTGCATTTTAGTAATTCATCTTGTAAAAAGGTTTTATAGCCTTTGAAAACCGTGTTTTGAAGTTACTGCTTTCTTCTAATATAATTTAGATTGAAGTTTAAGGAGGTCCTTATAATGATTTTATTTAGTTTGTCATAATTTTCTAGAACCAAAAACTGTAACAGCAACGTATGTTTGCTGTGAAAGTGTTGTTGACACTGTTAAAGGTTTAATGGATTTTCTTAAATTTTATTTATTAATGTCAGTAAAAAAAGGATAATTTTGTTACAAATTAATTTGTCTCTTCCTGTCTTTTCTTCCATCCTTGATTATTCATTTAATTTTTAATTACTTTTACATGTTGTTTATTACTTGCTTATGTGACAGTACCTTCTGAATGTTAAATTCTTGGAAGTAGTCTGTTTTTTTATTTTATTTTGTAATGATATAAACATTCCAGACTTGATAACGGTGAGTCACCTCCTTGAATATTCATTTCATTAAGACTTGTTTCAATAGCTGTGTGTGTTGCTGAAGGGCTAGTTCACAAGTAATTGTGTATTTATTTAAGGCTTGTTTCACTAACTGTGTGTGTTACCAAAGGGCTCGTTTACAATTTATTGTGTTTCTTTAAGGCTTGTTTCAATAACTGTGTTACCCAAGGGCTCATTTACAAGTGATTGTGTGTTTCTTTAAGGCTTGTTTCAATAGCTGTGTGTGTTGCTGAAGGGCTAGTTCACAAGTAATCGTGTATTTATTTAAGGCTTGTTTCACTAACTGTGTGTGTTACCCAAGGGCTCGTTTACAATTTATTGTGTTTCTTTAAGGCTTGTTTCAATAACTGTGTTACCCAAGGGCTCATTTACAAGTGATTGTGTGTTTCTTTAAGGCTTGTTTCAATAGCTGTGTGTGTTGCTGAAGGGCTAGTTCACAAGTAATTGTGTATTTATTTAAGGCTTGTTTCACTAACTGTGTGTGTTACCCAAGGGCTCGTTTACAATTTATTGTGTTTCTTTAAGGCTTGTTTCACTAACTGTGTGTTTCTCAAGTGCGAGTTCACAAGTGATTGTGTATTTCTTTAATTGTGTTTAATACATTGTGTTCAACTCTGTTTGCAACTATCTTGAGATTTTATGTACTGTATGAAAACAGTTATAAAATAAACAATGCAGAGTTGTCACTCAGAAGCACGTGTTATTGTGTTGTAGGTGTTTATTGGTTAATCTTTGTGATCATGTGATGAAAATTACATTCAATATCAGTCACTGTAGGTGTGGCCCATATATTACATCATATTTAATTTCTTTGTGTTTTTTACTGTTACAGCACCCAGTGTAAAGAACTAACCTGAGCAGTTGGGTGAAATCAATTATTTTCTGTTTAAAATATACAGGGTACCTCAGCTGTAAATGCTGTGATTGTTTTTAGTACCAATAGTGCTGTTTGTTTGATGTTTTTTTCTTCATTCATATGGTTTTATCATCCTGTAACAATCAAAATGATAGACTGATGAACAATCATCTTAGTTTAGAAGTAGATTAGGAACAAAATGTTTCAAGAAAATTGACGAAATCCATGTGTACTATCTCGGTAATTTTATGAATTAGTAAACTGAGGTTAAACAATTTTATTACTTAAATTGTTTATCAGTTTCTGTGTATCTGTTTTTATTTATATACATTAAACACTTTGAAATTTACACAGACACAGTGTTAAACCTGGAGTCAGTGAGAATTTGCTGTAAGCACTGATTGCTGTTGAAGCTAGTAGATACAAAACGCTATAATTCCAAACTTTTGTTTGATTTAGGAAGTCACTGGTCAGTCTTAATTTTGTTAATGGAATAGGGTGTGGTTTTGGTCCAGTGCATTTATGTTTTGAATTTAAAATTATGTTGTTAGAAAAGATATGAAACTTAAAAAAACTTTTAAGAACAGTTCAAAATCACAAAGAATATTTAAACATTTTTGTTATTAAACAAAATTATGAAGCGTGTAACCATGTTTATTCAGTTAATACATTTTTTTCACTTGTTCTAGTTGAATGGTTTGTGTTTGTTTCAGGAAGATGAAAGCTCTACTTCTGAATCCCACTTCAGTGATGATCAGGAATACTTTTCCTCGTCGTGGCTGGGCGGTGATAGTAAACCACCTACTTTTACATTTGAGGTTGACGCTTTAGCATTGGTAATGTTTTTCGTTGCTGTAGCAACACGAATGTGGAGGCTCGAGGAACCAAGAGCAATTGTGTAAGTTAAACTCAATAAATACAGAATTTATGCTTTGCATTTACCAGAAGTAGTTTACTACTTTCTCTAGGTTACTCAGAGTAGGCTTACCGCATTGAGATATTGTTTCAAGATTAGATATCATGAGATAGTGTAAAATTTTTCAGAAAAGTATGGAAAAAAGTTTAAAAGAGTAACTACTACATTAGAATTGCGTGGGGGGGGTCTTTAACCTTTCAACATAATGTGGGGCTTTTATTCTGGTACTCTTGAAAACAGTCTTTTTTGCGGGTATAGTAATGTCTTGTTTGTCCATTAAACAAAATCACATTGGGTTAATTTATATATTCTTTGGCCAGTTGTCACATTTAGAAAGTAGAAGTTTTGTTTATGTTTTCTTGTAGACCAGTTTTTTTTAGTAGATGTGCTTAGTATTATCTTGGTGTATTTGCACTTTATGGTTACACAGATTTGATGAACTCCACTACGGAAAGTTTGCCATTCTGTATATGAAGAGAACGTTCTTCTTTGATGGTCATCCTCCACTGGGAAAACAACTTATTGCACTAGCTGGTAGGTGTTTTTCTGTATATTTGTGCTTCTATGCAATAGCTGGTATGTCTTTGTCTGTGTATTTCTACTGCTATGCACTAACTGGTACATCTTTGTCTGTGTATTTATGCTGCTATGCACCAACTGGTAGGTCTTTGTCTGTGTATTTATGCTTCTATGCACTAGCTGGTAGGTCTTTGTCTGTGTATTTATGCTGCTATGCACTAGCTACCAGTTACAGGTCTTTGTTTGTGTATTTATGCTGCTATGCACAAGCTGGTAGGTCTTTGTGTATTTATGCTGCTATGCACCAACTGGTAGGTCTTTGACTGTGTATTTATGCTTCTATGCAGTAGCTGGTACGTCTTTGTCTGTGTATTTCTACTGCTATGCACTAGCTGGTAGGTCTTTGTCTGTGTATTTTTACTGCTATGCACTAGCTAGTAGGTCTTTGACTGTGTATTTATGCTTCTATGCAGTAGCTGGTACGTCTTTGTGTATTTCTACTGCTATGCACTAGCTGGTAGGTATTTGTCTGGTAACCTGGCATGGTCAGGTGGGTTAAAGCATTTGATTCGTAATCTGAGGGTCACGGGTTTGAATTCCCATTGCACCAAACATGCTTGGCCTTTCAGCCTTGAAAGCATTATAATGTGACAGTCAATCCCATTATTTGTTAGTAAAAGAACAGCTCAAGAGTCAGCAGTGGGTTGTAATGACTAGCTGCTTTTCCTCTATCTTACACTGCTAAATTAGGAACTGCTAGTGTAGATAGCCCTCATTTAGCTTTGCGCAAAATTAGAAAAAAAAGAAAAACTTTGGTTTGTGTATTTCTGCTTCCGTTAAAGAGTAAAGGAATATTAAGTAATCATGGAATAGAAATACATAGCATACTTGTGTGTATATTTACATAACATAAATATAGCTGCTGTCTATTAAGCATTCAACCTGTCAAATAACAGTAAAAATTATAACTTATAGAATGCAGACTTCATATCTAGTGAAACATTTTAAATTAATTTCTGTATGAAAAGCATATGATTTTCTTGTTTATCTAGTGTTTAGTCCTCGGTGTTGTTTGTGAACTTCAGGATAGATTTATTGTTTGCTTAATTATGATTGATGATGTGGAACAGTTTTGCTCTCCACTTAAATTTCTCAAAGTGGTGGGGTTATCTAGGAAACTGTATTTGTAAGGGTGTTATCCAGGACCCTATATTCGTGAGAAAGGCATCCTGGATCCTTTGTGGGGGAAATGTCCAGAATCTTTAATAAATGGGGGGGGGGTATTCAGAATGTTATATTAATATTCTGTGATAGTTATTTCATTGTGATTTGTGACAAGACAGTTATAATGTATATACTAGTATGTAGGACATTCAATATTTGGTCTAGATTGTATTTATACACACATTTTGAAGCTTGGTTAGTTACTGTGTGAGCAAACACATTTAATGTTTTAAACCGTTCTACTATTTTGTACACAGGACATGAGTGCTAAATTTATCTGGAAAGCTATTTTGCTATGAAATAATATAGTATATTCTGAATAAATGAAATGTGTACTGGACTGCTTTTCACATTTAAAGACAAATAAAGATCATTTAATTAATGTTCCTTATTACTTACATAGTTTAGTTGGTCAGATGATGTCTGATACAGCTTGAAACTATGGTACTCAACTAATCATAAAAACAGAATCAGTGAGAAGATGTGTGTTTCATATTTCAGAGCATTCATTGTGATGGAGAACATAAAATGTTAACAACATTTACGTCTTTTGGTTGTGTTAATTCACTTTTCATGAACACTTGCTCATAAAAACTAATGTTTAATTGAAGGAATGTTTTGTATTTGTGTTGTGAGTTCATGAAGTGATAAGTTGTGCTTGTGCTCTGAATTCTTGAAGTAGAAATACGTACTCATGTTCTCAGTTGGTGAAGTAATAATTTTTGCTCATGTTCTGAATTAATAAAGTATTACTTTGTACAGGTTCTGAATTTATAAGATGTAAGTTGTGTAACAAAAGTTAAAAAAAGAACTTGAGAACATTTGTCGGTTTTGTATACTGTTTTAGTTATTAGAATATCAGGTGAAAAGTAAACCACAAGATAGATGAGTACTACATTTTTAGAGGTGATTAGCCATGCGCTTAAAGACTGTAAAATGTTTTACAGTTATGTGTTTTTGTACAAGACTTTAACAGGTGGAATATTTTATTTCAGGCTACCTTGCAGGATTTGATGGTAATGTCCAGTTTGACAGAATTGGAAGCAGTAAGTAATTAATTAATTAATTTTTGTATAAAGTGTATCTATGTTGCTATTATATCTATTTTATTTTATTTTTAAGATGTTTGAAACCTTTCAGTATTTATGTAATTTTCTCAACTTTTGGTGTTTCACAGTATTATAATTTTCATGAGATAAGGGAAGTCAGTTAACTAACTGTTCCACAAATATAGACCATGCGTTATAATCTCTTAAAGTTTTAAGAAGATTTAGTAATAATCTGTTTTTACCTTTTGTATGACACACTGTCTGGTCCTGGATATCTTTTGTAATATTTCTTATCTGTCATGTGTGTATGCACACTGCCTTTGTACTGTTATAACTGTAACCAATAAAAATATATACTTAATGACAAATTACATAAATAATGGTCCCTTGTTGGTAAAATTAAATAATTACATAAATAATGGTCCCTATTGGTAAAATTATGTAATCATACAGAGATTTTGTAAAACTAATATATTTCTTTAATAAAACAACTGTGAAATAGTCTTAATGTCTGATGATGTCATAGTCTGTATTTGAAATTTGTTGAGATCTGGAAATTTTTGCAGAGAAGAAATTATTTTAATTTTGTGTGATAAATTGATTGTAAGATGTAACTAAACTGTGAGACCTAAAATATAACTTTAACTAATCTTATCTTTAATTATAAGGATTTTTAAATTTAGGATAATGTGAGCAATGCTGAATTTTAGGTATTTGAAATCTTTGTTATATTGGAATAATTTTGGGAGTTAGTTTTTTTTAGTTGTAATAGTTGAGTTTGTTGTGACCATCCATGAAGAAAGTTTTACAATTAACATCTTTATTGATAAAACGTTTCACCACAATTTATTTGAAATTGTATGATAATGCTTGTCATCTGAACAGTATAATGTATAGTACTTGTTTTCTCAGCTGTGTGGGTTTGTACAATTGTAACACCACAGTACAACCATTGATTGAAATGCAAGAAAGTGAGATCTTACATTTAACTTGTGCAGAAATATGAGACAGTAATGAGTGTAGTGTTGCGAAGCCGACTTATGTTTGCAGCATCTCATTGTCTCAAGTAGCTTTGTGCGAAATTCAAAACAAAACAGTCATTGTCCTTTACACTACAGGGTGTAAATGATGGTCATTAAAATCTTTGAAGAATAATATGAGTTTAAAATCATTTTTTCAGAATTTTCAATCCTGAAAAAAAAAGGGGCTTTTAGGATAAAAGTCATGGAAGTTTTGAGTCGCCAATGAAAAGTAGCTTGCAGAAATTAACAGTAAACTGGCAGAATTGAAATCAGATATTGTGTTTAACATTTATATATATGTATTTGTTAACACTTTGTCAACACTTTATTTGTTGTATGACTAGGCCGGCATGGCCTAGTGTGTTAAAGCGTGCACTTAGTACATGTTCGCCCTCCCAGCTGTGGGGGCGTTATACTGTGATAGTCAATCCCACTATTTGTTGGTAAAAGAGTAGCCCAAGAGTTGGCAGTGGGTGGTGATGACTAGCTGCCTTCCCTCTAGTCTTACACTGCTAAATTAGGGACGGCTAGCACAGATAGCCCTCAAGTAGCTTTGTGCAAAATTCAAAAAGAAAAAAAAAATTGTATGACTAAAAAGGTAGAATAATTTATCATATGAAATTTTACTCAATGTAAAGTAATTAAGAATTTGAAATTAAATTTTGTTAAACTGTAATCTGCCCTTTACCTGAACGTGTATTAAAGTATTTTGATGGCTGAAGTATGTCAGGAAATTTGAAGTTAATATTGTGGGAACATCATGTCATTTATTTTTCAAAATGATGTACAAATCCTGCATCTGACATCCAGAATCACCCTTTGGTGATCATCTGGTTGGTTAGTGCTGTGCTCGGGTTTGTTTTAAGGCTTAAGTTAAAGAGGTTAATTAAGAATTTGAAACATCAGTTCTGGAAACCTGTTTGATTTCTGTTCTGTAATATTTAACGTGCATGTTGTGTGTGATTGTAACAGTCTGAAAATATTTCAGTGTTTTGTTAAAAGTGTGATAGTTCAAGAATTAACTTTTGATTACCTTCTGACAGAGTACCCTAATGGCTTCCCAGTGTGGTCTCTTCGAGCAGTGCCTGCTCTATTTGGAAGTCTTCTTGTTCCAGTGGTCTATCATCTTATTGTTGAGTTAGGGTTAACACATAGGACAGCTGTGTTGGCAGCAGTGCTTGTCATTTTAGGTAAGGTATGCATTGGTAAATCTGAACTGACAAGCTCATAAAATAAGCCACTCTATTAATTCCATCACAATTACGCTGTTAGAATATCATTCTCTACTTCACTAATAAAGTAAAGGCAGCAACCACGGAAGGTCCTTGTTGATATTCGAGGGAACGAGACGACGGAAGAATGAAGTATTTGAAGTATGGCAAATAAATAGACATTATGCAGCCATTAAATTGAATTTCTTCTGTTTCCCATGAGGCAGTCAGCCTCCACACAAATGGCTAGTGTCTGTCAGCACAAATCCTGGGATTGTCTCTTATTGCTAAACTAAACTTCTGAAGTGTAATATGTTACATTATGTTTTAAAATGTAAATCTTGTTAGGACTAACATCTGCTTTTTGCATTAAGTGTTAAAATACATACTACAGAGTGTTAATGAACAAAGGAAAAATTGTTGGTTGAAAATTGAAGGAGTTTACTTTAAAAACAAACGTGCAAATAGAAAAGCATTTAATTTTACAAATGAAGTTTATACCTTTCTTTAGAAAACTCTCTTCTAACGCAATCCAGGTTTATTCTCATGGAAAGCATGCTGCTGTTTTTCTCCTTTTATGGAATCTTAGCTCTATTAAAGTTCAGAAAACTAAAAAACAGGTAAGTTTATAAACTATTTGCTTCTCTGAAATGAATATATAATGTTTTTTTTTTCTTTTCAAATAGATTTTTCTAATTATTTCTTCATTAGCTGCATTTTTGTTTCACAGAAAGTTTTCAGTGCATTATTTTGATTTATTCTAGTTATAAATCTACTTTCAATATTGCAATTCATTTGGAAGAAACCGATATTATCGTAAAGCACAAGTTATGTTCTTTGTTTTGGATAAAGCATCAGTGTTTAAGTATAGCTTAAATTAGGCAACAAATCATTCATTAAGCCGTGTGACCTAACAATTCAAACGTATGTCCTGAACTGTTTGACAATTCAGTATTTGTATTTTGGAAATGTTTGGGTGATAGCACACAGTTTGAATCAGAGAATTTTGGCCATAGGAGAAGTAACTACATATATATAAATAAATGAAGTTTTTCTTCATTAATGCTGTAATTACACACATCATGGTTTATTTTTGCATTCTTTACAAGAAATTTTTCCAATGTTTTTAATGTTACATTTTCTATAAATTTATAAAGAGATTTAATTTCGAAATATAAAGATACATGAATTATACAGCTGAAATAATGTATTCTTGTGTGAAAGAAATATTACTGTATGTGACTATGAATATGCTATCAGGGACATTTTTTTTATTTCTTGATACAAAAGGTTTTCCTTCATATTGTGGGTGTGTAGAATGTAGCTGGAAATTAGATATTACAGACTAAACCTTATTTGTAGCTTTTTTCTTCATGTAGGTCATTCTCACCAGCTTGGTGGTTTTGGTTGTTTATGATGGGTTCGTCATTGACATGTGCAATTTGGTAAGTCTTCTTTCTTATGCTTTCATGCACATAATTGAAGGTTGTTTTTAATTGGGGGCGACACCAGCATGTCAGATGTGATGCAGTGTTTCATAAATATGTGGTTCTCCAATATCTTGGCTGTATATATATAATGTAATAATCAGTAATATATTTGATAATGGCATTTCATTTAGACATGCTTCTGGTGCCGACAGAACTGGCTTTACTGGGAGACAAAATGTCGAAAAATATATCTGTAAGAAGGAAACACACGAAAATAAATGTTGAGAATGTGAAATGTGAATGAAAAGATGTGAAGAAGAGTGAAAAGATATTAGATATTAAAGTTAATATAAACATAGAAAAATGTGTAGTGTCAAAGCTGAGAGATGCACTTTACAACACTTCAGTACTTCAGTATTTATTATTGTTCCTTCGCTGCAGTCTGGATTTTATTATTATTTTATCTTGTTTAAGAGCAGGCTGATGCACAGCAAAAGCAGCACGTGTGAGACAACCAGTACCAAAATAAAGAACTATCTCGCCCTTCCTTCTTAGAAGAACCTAAATCCAGATAATTCAATAAGGGTTTAATTTTGTTGTATAAATGGGTGTGGCTGATATTATTGATAATTCTCTTGCTGTTATGAAAATTCTGTTGTTACAAACATGACTACAAGGAGTAAGCTGTGATTGGCTCAAAGGAAATATTGAAACCAGATTTTAGCATAAGTTTTTTTTTGTTTGCTTCATGTTTGTTAAACTTTGGTTCAACATGGCCTGGTGATTCTGAAGAAAAAGGGAAATAACCTGTGATTTGATGATCTTGGGTTCAATTTGTATTGCCACTACATCAGCTCACACTATTTTTATGACAACAAAGCGACTTATGCCATATGCCACTGTTACTAACTTTGAACCGCTAACCATATGGAAGGCTACTGTCTGGCAGCTGCCACTGTCAGCCCTTGGGCTACCTTTTTGTGCATATACAAAGTTTGAGGAAAACTGTATTAGTTGAGCAGTTGCATCAACTTACATCAAGTTGAGGTACTGTTTAACTGATTTTGATTGGCAGGGAGAAGGGATGAATTAAAATTCGAGAAAATGGAAAATGCTTTTTTTTCTGGGTTTGTTATTTTGTATAAAGGGTGAATTTCATGTACAACCCCCAAATTCAACACTAGCACCAGGCAATTTAAATTAACAATAAAGATGAATGTGTTTTGAAAAAGTATCTGTTTCAATATGCTTTGAATTATTAATATAGAATGCTTAAGGTTTTTCTGTACCATGTAACCTACTGTTATGAAAGTTAAAGGATATTATATCCTGTTAAAAAAAAAAAAAAAATTGTTTTATTTTTTTCTTCATTCAATATAGTGTGAAGTACATTGGGATTTTCTCCGCAGTCTTGGCAGGAATTATTATAACTTGGGATTATTGGCATATGATTGCTGACAAGACAATGTCAGATGTAAGTAAAGTGAGGTGTCATTTTGTGATGTGTTTTTCAATTTCTTTCTTCGTATATCTTTTTACATTGTTTTTGTTTTATTGTTTTACATCTAACAATTTTAATATTTCTGTCAAATATAACACCAACTGTTATATTTTCAGCAAATGCCCAGTTTGCTTTATATTCGAGTTTTACTGTTGTGTAATAACCCATCTTGTCATTATTAATACTAAATACACCTGGCTTCTCTTTGTTTGTAAAGTTCATTGGTCGTGTATGCTGAAATTGGATTGCTAAGTTTACAGTGCCTGCTATGTCATGTCGTGCAAGGTTTGCCACTTGTCTCGCCTGCTATGTCATGTCGTGCAAGGTTTGCCACTTGTCTCGCCTGCTATGTCATGTCGTGCATGGTTTGCCACTTGTCTCGCCTGCTATGTCATGTCGTGCAAGGTTTGCCACTTGTCTCGCCTGCTATGTCATGTCGTGCAAGGTTTGCCACTTGTCTCGCCTGCTATGTCATGTCATGCAAGGTTTGCCACTTGTCTTGCCTGCTATGTCATGTCATGCAAGGTTTGCCACTTGTCTCGCCTGCTATGTCATGTCATGCAAGGTTTGCCACTTGTCTCGCCTGCTATGTCATGTCATGCAAGGTTTGCCACTTGTCTCGCCTGCTATGTCAAGTCATGCAAGGTTTGCCACTTGTCTCGCCTGCTATGTCATGTCGTGCAAGGTTTGCCACTTGTCTCGCCTGCTATGTCATGTCGTGCAAGGTTTGCCACTTGTCTCGCCTGCTATGTCATGTCGTGCAAGGTTTGCCACTTGTCTCGCCTGCTATGTCATGTCGTGCAAGGTTTGCCACTTGTCTCTCTTTTTTTTTCTAGTTTGTACTGATATTTCTGATTTGTGCCAGCTGTCGGAATTCTTTTCGTATTCATGATGATATTTAAGTTTTTGTATGTGAATGGTGTAATTTATATCAACTTGTATATTGTTATTATACCTTCTCTATGTTTTATTTGCTAAATTTTTCTTTCAGAGGATATTTATATATAACTGCTGTTATATAAGCCAAAGGGGAGGGAAGTGTTAGTGTGTTTAGATATTATTTGGTAACAAGTGTTGATTACTAAAATGTCTTTTACTTCTTAATACTTAGGTTATCAGAGATAATCCTCTTTGTAACTCTCATGACAGATTAGTGGAACAGTCACTGAGAGAATGGTTGAAATATATATGTACTATAATGAGTGTCAGCTCAAGATCTTCTGTTACGTTTTTTTCGTAACTGAACTAAATAATTTTTTATAATTTGTTAAGCTTACTTGACTCTTATTTCAACTGTTTTTCATAAAAAAATTTCTTTTTCTTTATAAGGCAAGTCACTTTGTCAACTTTACATTTGATTTGTATATCTTATGTTTTCTTACAGAAAATGTTGGTGACACATTTTGTTGCAAGATTTTTAATGCTGGTTGCTCTACCAGTTTGTTTATATCTGTTGACATTTTATATTCACTTAAGCCTTCTGACCAAGGCTGGACCCCATGACAACATCATGACTAGTGCATTCCAAGCCAGTTTAGAGGTAGGTGGGAAGCAGATGAAGAAATATAAGAAAATGAAAACGTTTTTTTTGTTTGTGTGTGATTAACCAGGCTTTATGCCATTGGCTGCTCAAAGTGGTCGAACATTTCTCTTCAAAGTAAATATTTTCTTAAAGTTCTAGAAACAGCATACAGTTGAGAAGGTTTGGTTTGTTTTGAATTTTGCACAAAGCTACATTAGGGCTAATCTGTGCTAGCCGTCTATAATTTAGCAGTGTAATACTAGAGGGAAGGTAGCTGGTCATCACCACCTACTGCCAACTCTTGGGCTACTTTTTCAACAATGAATAGTGGGATTGATCATCACATTATAACACCCTTAATGGCTGAAAGGTTGAGTATGTTCGGTGTGATGGGGATTTGAACCTGTGACCCTTGGATCACGAGTCGAGTGCCTTAACCACCTGGCCATGCATGGCTCAAGTTTAGAAGGAAAAATAGAACTTTTTAAAGATCAAATCTGTGTGTTTAATAACAATCATATGTATTGGTGTTTCCCAAGGAAATAAAACAGATTGCAAACAAAGTTAAAAAAAAAGAACCTTTTCACTCCAGATATTTAAAAGAGAACTTTTATTTGTAGAATTATACACACACTTTTCTCTCAGTAAAAATACTTTTTTTTTGCAAGTTTTCAGCTGTCTTACATTGTTGCCCAATAAAAGCCTCAATGAGAGGGCTGTACGAAACCCGTCTGTGTATAATTCTTCATGTTCATTTACCCGTGTCATGAAGTCTTGAACGTACTAACTCTGAGGAAGCTTCAAAGGAGAATCAGTGGTTAAAATAAAAGTATTTTGTCTGTAAAGCTGACATCACCTAGTTGTTAGAGCAATTCAACTTGTACTCAGTGGGTTCAAAGTTTGAATCTCTTCAATGAACATGCTGTTTCCGATTTGAAAACTTTATAATGTGATGCTAAATCCCTCTATTTGCTGATAAAGAAAAAAGTACCCATGAGTGTGTCGATGAAACTGATTAGTCTCTTCAACTAGTCTCTCACTTTAAAATCAGGGACAGCTAGTTGTTGGATAGCTTTGTGTGAAATGTAAATGCAAGAAATGAAGTAAGTATTATTTTAGAGGCCAATACTATGACTATACTGTGGCATAGGCAGTCTCTTTGTTACCTAAAAAAGTGATAGAATAATATTGTAATGTATTAACAACAATACTTCAAGTTTAACCAGCACTTTGTAGTTTATAATTCCGAACTTCTGTCATTTCTATAAAATTCTTTTAATTGGGAAATATATTTTAATTTCTTTTAATTTTACTTGTGCGAAATAAAATATATAAATCTTGAACTGACACTAATATTTTTAAAAGCTTGATTTATGCAGTTCAAATGCAATAGGAGTAAATTACAAGTAAATCTAATTCTACAAAAATGAATAAAAATCGTTTTTATATGAGACAATTTCTGAGGGTGCTGTGTGTTTTTGTAATAATTTTTATTTGTGTACTAAAGGTTATTGAAATATCTTGACTTCTAAGGTCATGAAAAGTAATTTCATTGTTACTTTATGTTAAAGTAGTATTTTTTAAACTATCTTAATACAGACATGCAAAACAAAGAGATACATTTACATTCTTGAACTTTTTCTATAATATTTTCTTCCCATAAAATTTATGTGTTGGAGAAACAAATTACAATTCTTATAACAAATAACTTTTTGAATAATTAAACAGGGTGAACATTTATTAAGAAATAAAAATAAAATTTGGATGCATAGTGCTTGCATGTTGGAAGTTAAAGAGTTAAGCATGTTTTAATATTTAAGGTAATATTTTTTAAAAACCTTTGTTTTTGGGACATGAAACTGAGAGTTTGTAATTATTATAAAAACTTTCTTCTTGTTACAGGGTGGTCTGGCTTCAATTACCAAAGGTCAACCATTAGAGGTTAGTCATGGGTCACAAATAACGTTGCGTCACACGCATGGTCGTGCCTGTTGGTTACATTCGCATCCTCACGTGTACCCTTTACGATACCCAGATAAACGAGGCAGCTCGCATCAGCAACAAGTAAGGCTGTAATATGTATTCTTCTGAAGATAAATAAATATCTCATGTGAAATTTGTATTTTCAAAGTTCTCAAATAAATCTTGAAGGAAAACAACGTCTTGCTGCAACCAAGTGTGTGGTGTACCATTGATTCTTTGAGTAATATAAAGGTGTTTGAGAGGTAAACATTTAATATTATCCGTATCAGTGATGAGAGACTTTCTGAATTATTCAGTGACGTAATTGGACATTATGGTTTTTGTTTGCTTCCTTCTCTAGTTTTCTCACATCAACAATATGAGAATGTTTGTTTTTTACAGCAAATCCACATCAGGATATTTGTTGTGTTCACCAAGGGAAGTCAAACTCTTCATTTTAACATTATAAATCTGTAAACTTACTATTGTTCCACAAGGGGGCGAGATGTTGCTATATGAATCTTTGAAAAAAGTTCACCATGGAATTTTTTTTTGTTCATGAAGAAAGTTCCTAAATGTTGTTTTTTTTTCCAAACACGTTGAATTAAGGTTTTTGTGTACAAGTTAAGCTTTTTTTGTATATTGATTAAGGCCTTAAAAATTATATATCATCAGACAGTTCTGCTTAACTAATGACAAAGTCTTGGTGTAGAAAAATGTCAGTTGTAAAACAAAGACTCTCAACTAAATAAATACACACAAATATCTGAGATAAAGATTTTAACAATAATATAAATGTAAAAAATTATTGTGTGCAAATGTATAATGTTTAAGCTAACATCTGAAGTGGACAATTATCTCCATTCAGACACACTGTTAGTACAATTTTGTCTCGTGGACAATTAGTTATAACAAAAGACACAAGTTAACTGTGTTAAGTACCCTTTAAACTATTACATAGTAATATTGTATGTTTGAAGTATAAAATCAGGTTTTAAAACACATCAAAGTTATCCCTGTCTGGTGACATGGTAAATTTAATCTTATGAAAACAAAATACATTTTTTAAAATATTTTCACCACTAATTTATGATCCCATGTCATTATATGAAGAACTTTCGTTTCACAAAGCCTTAAAAACACCTGATAAATGACTTTTAAATTAAATAAGTATTTTCTAATTGTGTTACGTGTGTAATTAAATCGCTTGTGTGTTTTATTCAAACTGGTTTATTTGTTAGATCTTCCTCACGTATAGTCCTGCAAAGTAAATACTACAATATGTGTTATTACACTGATCTGATAGTTGTTGTATCATTGTGGTCCCAACAACTTCTGCAAATTTGTCTAACGATAAGGTTTGTAACATTATCACATAATTCCAGTGATATCATGGTTTGTGAAAACTCATAGTAACTGGAACAAACTGTCCCAAGTCGTGATATTAGAGAAACTAGTTTCATTCTTCCAGTGGACTTCCTTCAGTTTCACGTTGGATTTTTTACTGATATTCGTTACCGTTTGACTGTTTGATTATTCGGATTACAAGTTAATATTTACGACACTCAAAGAGTTTGTAAGTAAAAGGAAATTTATTTAGAGACATTTAAAAAAAATTGTTTCCTGCTCTGATAAACTTTTGATAAACAAAATTAAGGACAAATGAACAAAAGATACCAAAAAGATAGAAGTAACTGGTCAGAACTCAAGGAGACTAAGTTGATATCTAATATTTTTCTTTGTAGGTGACTTGTTACAGTTTTAAAGATGTTAATAACTGGTGGATTGTGAAACGTCCAAGAAAGTAAGTCAGCTTTAGTTTCAACTAGTTTTACTGAAGTGCTATGAAGTTAAATTATGTTTCTAAATAACTTTACAACTGATACTATTTGGATGTAGGTGTAAATGATATGGTCATGAAGATATAATTTTCCGTACCTAAATGTTCATTCATGTCCAAAGTATTTAATGAAAAGACAAATAGGATAGTTGTGAAATGATAATGTATAAATTGTAGTCCGTTTTAGATATGACCAATGTACCTGCCACAGTAAAAAGGTCGTGCCTAGCACATTTGAAGCCATTATTATAAGGATAACAAATGACTGAGCTTGCATAATGGTTTATATAGTTGTCAGGAAAGTGGTACACTGTAACAAGAGCTATGGTGGATGACAGCTCAATAACTCAAAGTTAATTTGTTTGTATTTTACTTAAGATAATTTATTCTTTGATCACTTTCAATTGATAAACATCCATGTATTACGTTTTTATTACAAACTAACATGCAATTTATTTCTTAAAAAACTGTCCATCTTTATTTCTTTTGCACATTTATTGGAGTCACTGAATATTCAAGAGTCAGACAGTCACGTCAAGAAGTGTTCGGTTGTTAGTTTTCAGTGCACAATTTTAATATCAGTTTATAATATCATGTGTAATAAATGTTCAAAATCCTACATCAGACTAACATGAAGAAAATTAAAAATCAAATTCACCAAGCATAATAAAAAAATATCTCATATTTACTACCATTGTGATTAAAAAAATTCCACAATATATCTGTAAAAACACTAATTTAAACAAAGAAATGAACATTGATGACTATATATATTAATTGAAGAAAACAGCCCCACCCTAAACCAGAAGTTAACCTTAAAACCTGGATCCTTTAACCGTAACTCTGAAAAGGATCATTTTTCAAACTTAACCACTAAAGAATCGAGAATAAACATCTGAACTGAGTTATTGCTCGGCTCTATCCAGTACTTAATAAAGTAATTCTCTCTAAATAAAAATACTACATAAAATGTAATAAGTGGCATTAAAACAATGTCAAGTTGACTAGAAATTCTCTCATCCACCATGTTTAGTTTATTTTGTTGCTTTTGTTATAACTTTGGTGTCTTTATGAACATCCAAAACTTGTTTTTGTATCAACACTTTGAGCCTGTTCTCAGTTTGAGATACTCACAGCTTTCCCAGATGCCTTGAGGTATTTCATCAGTCATGTTTATCACACAGATTAGTTGAGTCTGTCACTCAAAAATGAGTTAATTGTCTTCATGCTCCACTAGTAAATCCCAATCAAGTCACTTCATATCTAGCTCATGAGCTCAGTATCTGTTACATTTACTAAAAGAATACAAATCTTCATTCCTCAAGTTTCTGACAGCCTCTGATTATATGTGAGGACTTAAAATGTTTTGAACCGAAATATCTACATGTATGCAACAAGGAGTTTGACTTCAACACCCCAGGGTATTAAGATACATATACTAAGCTGTGAAGCAACTTCCAGTCAATGACCTCTTTATTTCATAATTTATACACAGTATTCATGTGTCTCTGCAAATTACTGATATGAAGTAAAGTCTTTATGGAGAGGTCATTATTCAACTTTACACCCAAAAATCATGGTCGTATGTCACATCTGTCATGAAGATTTTTGTGGAAGGTCACATTAAGGTAAAACTGTTTTGTGCATGTGCAAAAAGAGTTGTTTTTAAAAGGAAGTTGTTATTGGGAGGGGTTGTATCCACCAGGGACTGCTGTAAAATTTTCTTACATTTCAAAACGCCTCGCCAAAACATGAATATCACTGAAGAAAAGATGATTACATAAAGTTCAATAATTTTCTAATTCGCTACTTGTGCTGCAACAGACTAGTTTTGCCAAATTCATGGCTCATCAGTTCTACCATCTGCCTCTTTTTGTTTCAGTTATTCTCCTTTTTATTTCTCAATATTCTGTTAAAGTAGCTTTTGTTTGTTTAAAAAAAACAACCAAAAAATAGCTCCTTTTTGTTGTCGAGCCTACAGTGGCTACTCTTAAGGACTTAATCATTATAGTTTGCCAGTCCTGCTAATTTGATGGATATTCTTAACTTAAACTGCACACTCTTGCAGGAATGACCTGGTAGTTTCTGAACCTGTGGACAAGATACGTCATGGGGATATTATCCAATTAGTTCATGGAATGACTAGTCGAGCACTCAACAGGTAAGGAGTAATAATTTTAGAATAAATATTTATTAATAATTTTTATAGTAATTTTTCTAGTTCTTTATTTTTGTGTAACCACAAATTAATTTCAAAAACCAATTCAAATTTGTATTCTTCTAATATATAAGAAAGTAATAGTAATTGTAATAAGTAATACAATTACTTATACTACAAATTTAATATTTTCCTTTATTAAAGAGTAGATAAATAATTTGTAGTCTAGTAGTTTGTATTGCTGTTTATATCAAAGTAATACGTATCTAGAGCTGTTTCTGTAACTTTGTATTTAAATCATGGGACTAGAAACATTTTAGTAAGTTGTACTTAATAACTTGAATCTGACTCTTAAGTAAGGCAGCAAACACGGTGAATGTTAGTACAGTTACCTCATAGAGGGTCTGACATGGTCAGGTTGTTAGGGTGCTCTTCTTGCAATCTGAGGGTCACATGTTTGAATCCTTGTTACACCAAACATACTCACCCTTTTAGTCATGGGGGTATTTATAATGTGACAGTCAATCCCACTATTTATTGGTGAAAGAGTAGCTCAAGAGTTGGCAGTGAGTGGTGATGTCCAGCTGCCTTTCTTCTAGTCTTGCATTGTTAAATAAGGGACAGCTAGTGCAGATAGCCCTCATGTAGCTTTTTGTGAAATCCAAAAACAAAATACCTCGTAGAGCTAAATTTAAATTTATCTCCATTAGGTAAATAAAATTTGTGAAGTTAAATATTGCTTCATTGGATAAAATGTTTCTTGTATTAATACTTTCTTAAAAAAAAAAAAAGTTATTTCTAAACTTTTCACAACCAACCTTCAACATGGAACTTTGTTTGGTGACCAACCTAATTATTTTAAGAATTAATTAGCAAATTTAAGTAAAAAAAAACAACAACATATTTTCAGTTTTAAAACCATCAAAAAATAATATATTTCAATATATTTTTGAACAGTAATTTATTTTTAGTAAATAAATAAATTTAAGTAAAAAACATTTTCAGTTTTAAGAGCACCAACAAATAATATATTTTAATATATTTTTAAGCTGTAATTGAGTTTTAATAAATAAAAATTTACTGATGTTTTAGAATTGTATTAGAACAGTATCAGACACTCTGGCTGTTCAAGAATCTCATTTCATAATTCAATGGAAATTTTATTAATAACCATGTAAAATACTGGACTTTCATTGCAGTGTATTCTTTGGAAAACATTTTCGACCATGAACAGCACTTTTTAGCCCTAATTACTTTTAGTAACTGAAAGTTTTACTTTCTTCTGTGTCATTGAAGTTTTACAGAAAACATTTTTGTGTGTTTTGAGGTTTCCCCTGAGGGTAGTCTTGTGGGCCCAGTTCAGGAACCATTGGGCTAGAAGATAAAAACATTTACATGTTTGGTTTTGATGCAGAGCATTTAATCATACAGTGTGTGGCTAAAAAAAAAAGTATTGGTAGATGAGATAGGCCTAACTTAATTCACTGTGATAGTTCTGGTCAGTTCTTAACAGAGACCATGTGCATTGGTTTGCTATCATTTAAAATGTTGACACTTAAAATATATGATTAAGAAAAATGTTTGTACACGTTTCTTTTATTATTACTGTCTGTTGGAACATGGAAAATAAATCTTAGTTTTACAAACAAACTAGTTGAAGTTTACACAGTGTACTGTAACATTTTAGTGCTAATGTGATTGTGATGTGACTTGGTCTTAGAAGGTTAAAATTATATTTGATTCAGAATGAAGAAGTTTGAGCCTTAGATGTTTTAAATGAATTCTATACATTGAGGTAGAATGAAAAGAGTTTCTACTCAAACATCAACTACTTGGAATTAACAAGAAGAGAACCAGCAATTTACACATCCCATCTGTTTTGAAAGTGCTAATGTTTTTTTTTTTATTAAACTTTGTTATTTTGTCTCTCAAGTAATCACTTGTGTTTTTGTTGTAAACTGAAAGAAAATTTAATGTAACATAGGACATGAAGAGCACAGTACGAATGTGTGTCATGAATTTCTGGTGTTATGAATAAATCATTTGATAATGCAATACTGGAATGAGATTATCCATATACTTTGTTTCTTTTTTTCAAGTTGGATCCAAATTGTAAAAATTGTATTTTAATACAGTTAAGAAAGAAGTCCAACTTGGATATTATCAGTTTTATTTGTTATTATTTCTACATCTTCATACTTGTTATTATCTGGTTATTTCAGTCATGATGTTGCAGCTCCTATGTCTCCTCAGCATCAGGAAGTGACCTGTTATATTGACTATAACATATCTTTTCCTGCACAGAATCTGTGGAAAGTGGTAAGTAAGATCTGAATAAAGAATGTCGAGTTAATCTGAAGAAGCGTCCGGATACAGGATTATCGTAGTTAAACGTGTCTAAAATTGTATCTGATTAACAACCTTTGTCAACGTATTTTTACAACTCAAACTGTTTGTGGAGGTAGAAAGTATGTATTACGGTATGGGAGATTTGACTGTATGCATGATATAATCGGGAAAGGGAATTAGGGTTATGTAAACGAAATTTAAATTATTTTTCTAAAATGTTTTATTAGGTGTGAATAGATAAATGCTTACGTAATGCAAGTTGCGTTCTTGAAAAGTAGATGAGAAACTCGTAAAAGAATTTGAAAGGAAAGGATTGCAACAGATTTTTTGGGTTTTGTGCACAAAGAAAAGAACAAATGATTGGGTTTTGGAAAAAGCAGGATCTCGGCAGGAATTTCCACCGGAAGTCAGAAGACACGAGTTGCCCTTTTTTGGCCATGTTGCGCAGAAGCCAGAGCCTTGCCGAGAGAAAGATGTTATTCAAGAACCGATATCAGGACAGAGGAGAAAAAGATGACCGAGAACATCATGGATGGGTAACATCAAAGCTTAGACAGGAATGACATTAGAACAGGCACTTTGAGCTGCAAAAGATCGACAAAGATGGAGAAGACTGGTTCATGATTTGGCCAACTCTCAGATCGAGAATGGTTAAAGAGAGAGAGAGAATGCAAGTTGCAACCTGTAAAGTTCAATTATTGATATTAATTCTTTCACAAAGGGGCTTGCACACACTAAGTATTTACTCTGTAACTTTTGATACAAACTTTTAATAAAGATTACATCTTTTTTTAACGCAAAAAATCTGATTTTTTAATGAAATATTTTACAAACAATTTGTTTGTGAAAATACCTAGTATGTTTAGTTATTAGTCTGAGTGTGAAGTAATTCCAGTTGTGATTTAGAAAAAACTGTTCTTTGTCCCAGAAATCTCAAATGTTATTTATGTAATCTCTAAAATGTCCTAAATACATTTCAAATGTTTTATTTCAGTAAGATTTTATATCTTATGTCAGTTTATTTTCTCTAACTATGTGGTGTTATAGCAAAATAATTAACCCTTTCATGTTGGGTCACAGGTCAAAAGGTTGTGTCATCACATTTGTCGACTTGTATTAAAAATATTATTGAAGTACTGTTTTATGAATTTATATCAGTAAGTCTGGAATCAAACTGCAGATTATAACTCAAATTTTAATATTATATACGAATTAATTTCTTAATTTAAAAGAACAAATCCAAAGACAGATTTTAGTGAGTCTTGGTATTTTGAATGCAGCATTGTTTAAAATTAGATGTTTGTGATGTCAAAATACTAAATCTGTAATTTCATACAAATTAGGAACTCAGATTACTAATACTGACAAGCTAGAATATAAAATAAGAACCTCGTATCTTTTTATTTTGCTGAGATATGGCTGATATACTGAATCGAACATGGTGGCCCTATTCACCTCTTTCTATTTTTAGAAACGGTTCCTTACATACACTTACTTCAATATATGACATGTGAATGAGCAATTGACACCTTAGAATATTCCTCTAGAGGGCTTTTTTTTTTGATGAAGCTACAATGTTCTTTTGATCCAAAATTTCAAAGAGGTAGGTTGTGTCTTTAGTCTATTTGAAGTTTCACAATATTTTAGACCTAAAAACAGCTTTGTTACTAAGCTTAATAAATTATAGTGGAAGTCTATGGTATCAGTATAGTTATTTATGGTTGTTTGGTTATTCAACTGTAGGAAAATAAGACCTAAAAAAATTTTGTTTGATATCCTCCGTGTGTGAAATTTCAAAAAGTTTAGCAACCTATATCCAACAACAACTGAGTTCAAAGGTTGTAGTTAGAAGAAATAATTATTTGTTTTACTCCCTTGTTTATTGTTCTGTATTTTAAGAAAAATAAGTTTCATAACTTATTTATAATTAGTAATAATCCGTTTAATTTATTATGCTGTATATATGTATATAGATTATTACTATTTATTAAATAAGTTATGAAATAACTGGATATTTAGCGCTGGATACGGTAGCATAATTGCATGTGCACCACTTCATTGCAAGTTATATAACGTTAGCTAGGCATTAATAGAAAATCAATATAATAAAAATTTATAAAAGTATAATGTTATAAGATTTGACATACTTAACTAAACATTTCTATTTTCATGTTATAATATGTAGTCCTTCTAGCACACACAAAAAAACAAACAATTAATATTTCCTTTTTTTATGATGGTTACGAGGTTGGTCATGTGACCAACGATGAAATATTAAAAACAAAATAGTAATTACATTCCTAGTTAATAATTTTGATCATTATTCGTTACTTTTAATTATAGTCTTAATGAAAAAATTTGCTACAGAAATTGAAAAAAAATTTTTTTTCATTGACTCACAATTTAAATGACAGAAAACATGATTTTTATTGTGAGAATAGCTTGAAATATATTATTAAAATAGCTATAGGATTATACCTCTAATATATTAAAAGTATTTTCTTTAACTCTAGGAAATAGTGAATAAAGACACTGAAGGAGCTGTGTGGCATACCATTCATTCTCATGTTCGGCTTATCCACGTTAACTCAACACAAGCCTTAAAAGTATGTTTAACTCCCATATTTTCCTTGAAAATGTGGCATTCAACTCATTTAAAACGAAAACAATTTGTACTACTTTAATAAGTATGTGTTCTTATTTGGTTCCTGATTTTTCTGAATGGTACAAGTAATGATGGATGCGAGTTTTTGTCTTAATTTTCAATATTTTTAGTTTAAAAGTATGAACTAACTAACAAAGATTTGACCCTTAGGACAAAGTTAAATAAATATCTACTGTAATCGGTATTTGCTTATGAATTTTTTTAGTGAAGAGGTTTCCTAAACCTGGCTATTAAAGCTAAGTCACTTTTCTTGATATTTGCCTAAATTTCATATGTAGATTTAGTTAAATAACCTGTAGATTTTTTGATAACATAGTAGAGATGTGTTTTGTCTTTAATAAGATTTGCTTCAGTTAGACACAGTTCTTTGATATCATGAATCCTAAGTTTGAAAGTACTAATTTTTGATATTATATACACTATAGTTTTAGTAGTAAAGGACATGGAACCCAGTATGTTTAATGTGAGTTTAAATGTGTTAATTTTCTACCGTTTTACATGTCACTAGTTTAGTGGAAAACAGCTGCCAGAATGGGGATTTAACCAGCATGAAATTGTGACTGACAGAGTCATCAAGCAGGATGACACTGTGTGGAATGTGGAAGAGCATCGTTATACAAAGAGTATGTTTTAATATTTTATCACTCACTGTTTTGTATGGCCAGGTGGTCAGGGAGCTGGACTTGAAGCTGCAGATCATTGGTTAATGTTTTATCACTTACAGTTTTGTATGGCCAGGTGGTTAGGGAGCCTGACTTGAAGCTGCAGATCATTGGTTAATATTTTATCACTTACAGTTTTGTATGGCCAGGTGGTTAGGTAGCCTGACTTGAAGCTGCAGATCATTGGTTAATGTTTTATCACTTACAGTTTTGTATGGCCAGGTGGTTAGGTAGCCTGACTTGAAGCTGCAGATCATTGGTTAATGTTTTATCACTTACAGTTTTGTATGACCAGGTGGTTAGGTAGCCTGACTTGAAGCTGCAGATCATTGGTTAATGTTTTATCACTTACAGTTTTGTATGGCCAGGTGGTTAGGTAGCCTGACTTGAAGCTGCAGATCATTGGTTAATGTTTTATCACTTACAGTTTTGTATGGCCAGGTGGTTAGGTAGCCTGACTTGAAGCTGCAGATCATTGGTTAATATTTTATCACTTACAGTTTTGTATGGCCAGGTGGTTAGGTAGCCTGACTTGAAGTTGCAGATCATTGGTTTGTATCCCAGTCCCACCAAACATGCTCACCCATTCAGCCATTGGGTCCTCATAGTGTAATAGTCAATCCCATTGTTCATTGATAAAAGAGTAGTTCAAGTGGGTGGTGATGACTAGCTGCCTTCCCTCTGGTCTTTCACTGCCAAATTAGGAATGAAAGTATTTCATATTCAGATGTTGCAGTAATTGTCTCAGCTGCTTGCCCTTTTAGCCATGGGGACATTATAATGTAACTGCCAATCAAACTATTCGTTAGTAAAAGAGTAGCCCAAGAGTCAGCAGTGAGTGGTGATGACTAGCTGCCTTTCCTCTATCTTGTCTTTAACTGGTAAATCAGGAATGATTTGTGCAGATAGCCCTCTTGTAGCTTTGCACGTAATTCAAACAAAACTATTTCATATTCAAATGCTGTAGTAATTATCTTAGCTGCTAATTAACAGTTTGACTAATTTGTCTTAATGGCTCAGAAGTTTGTTAATGTATATTCTTTAGGATGAAAATTTATTATTTTCTGCATTTATTTAATATTTGTAAAAATTTTTTACAGATTGTGTTGTTTATACGTTTTAAATTTGGACAGATAATTTGAATTTTGAAAACATACACCAATTTAGATGCTGACCAAAAGGAGAGAGAGCGAGAAATGGGAATGGCCGAATTTGTTCCTCTTCAGCCAACTCAGTTGTCATTTTTTGAAAAAATGTGGGAGTTACAGGTGAAGTAATTACTGGTGTTGGAATGTGTGATTTATTATTGTTGAAGATGTTTCATAAGTTTCTGTTATTTCATGTTTAAAAAACAACAACAGCTAATCGCTTCATTTTCAGAATTTCTAAGAGCAAGTTAGGGATAGATATGTACTTTGAAATACCAGAATTTCTAAAGAGCAAGTTAGAGGTAAATATTTACTTTGAAATATCAGAATTTCTAAAGAGCAAGTTAGGGATAGATATGTACTTTGAAATATTAGAATTTCTAAAGAGCAAGTTAGAGGTAAATATTTACTTTGAAATATCAGAATTTCTAAAGAGCAAGTTAGGGATAGATATGTACTTTGAAATATTAGAATTTCTAAAGAGCAAGTTAGAGGTAAATATTTACTTTGAAATATCAGAATTTCTAAAGAGCAAGTTAGGGATAGATATGTACTTTGAAATATTAGAATTTCTAAAGAGCAAGTTAGAGGTAAATATTTACTTTTAAATTTCAGAATTTCTAAAGAGCAAGTAAGGGATAGATATTTACTTTGAAATAAATCAAAAGAATCTTGTTGTTTACTGCTAAAAGAAATTAAAATTTGCCATCTGTCTTGGGTGAAACAGAATCGGTAACTTTGGTCTTTTATGTTGCTCTGATTATCAAAGAAGATTCTATTTTTCCTCAAAAGTTTTCGATAACAGTTTATTTCATCAACAGGACATTTAGGAAATCTGGAATATTTCGTTACAAAACTCGTAATTGTTATTTTTACAAAAAGTTCTACTTGTTAATTATCTCTGTATCTGTCAGAAATGTGTTTATGAATTCCCTTTTCCTGACTATTCACACATTGAGAGACTATGAGAACTTGCCTGGAAATAAAACTCATATTTTATCAAGTAAAAAACAAGCACAGAATACTGAGAGGCAGTTTTTTTTGAGGAGTTAGAATTTCAAGCTGATTTTCATATGCCAGCTAGATGTTAGCTGGTCAGTTGCTGACTACTTATTTCCAGCAATAGGACAAAAGTATTCAGAAACTATCAGTACATTATATGGTGAATGAAACAAATTGACTGGCATATCCCAGTCAGATATATTTATAACATGAAGTTAAGAAAAGCTGGTCAAACTAAATAGTTTTACATAAAACTAACATTCTGATATAAAAGGCAAGTATTTGAAATTTAATAAAACTCAGTGAAAATATTTTTCTAATTAAGATTTCCCAACCTATTTTGATACTCTTGAGTCAAAAACTTTACTACAATTTGAAAAATCATGTTATCGTTGTGTTTAACTTATCAAGCATATCATTACCTCAATGAAAGAAAAGGTCAAACATGGTCAGAAAATGGGACTTTAAAGATTATATTTTGTTAGACCTTAAAATCATTGTATTAAGACTAGTTATTACTCTCTTAAAAAACAACTAAATTCTAACAAAAGGTTGAGCATTTGTGATCTAATTAAAAGTTATTGTTCGTTTTCATTCTTTCAGTTTTATTTTTCAAAACTTTTATTAAGACACAGTTGTGTAGCTAGAATTTTCAGTGCCTGGGGACAAAGTCAGTCTTCTCGCCTCCTCGTGACAAAATGTAAGCCATAATTCCTAATTATGTAACATCAATTTGGTGCCCCCCCACCCTCAATGCTGCCCCCGGGGACAGACGTGTACCCCCTTTTTCCTCCTAGCTATGCCACTGTTAAGACATTTTAGTGCTCAAAAATTGGAAACCCTATTTGACAAATGGTAAGATAAAATGTTTTGTACATTTTAAATTTCTAAGATGGTGGTAATGATGTCTTTGAGCTGTGCTTGAAAGAATGTGTTATTTAAAAATAAAACTCCAAGAAAAAAGTGTTTTGGGTTAAGTTGCATGAACTTGGATGCATGTTTGTTTCTGATTATTTTACGCTAACGTTGCTTCTGGATTTGTTTTTCAAATCTCATTTAGAGCAACAAGTGATATTCTGTAATCATTTTGATTGGCACATGATTCTGATTATTTTTATTTAATTTGTGGCTACAAACAGTATATCAAGGCTACAAATTAACTGTATAAAACTGACAAATTGCTCATTAGTTGTAAGTTAGTTAATAAAACACAGAGGGTGCTAGAAAAAAATTGCTAGTACACTTTTCATAAGGAAAGCTTGTATTTCTACTATAAAGTTTTGAAATACCATTAATTTATGCAGGTCAGTTATTTTACATTGCAAGAAATTTGTTTGTTTGTTTAGAATTAAGCACAAAGCTGCACAATGGGCTATCTGTGCTCTGCCCAGCACGGGTATCGAAACCCGGTTTTTAGTGTGTAAGTCCAATTTTCTGCTTTATGCATCAGTTCCATGGCAGTTTTGCAATCCTCATTTGAGCTGTATGGCTAATCAAGAAATGAGGATGACAAGGCAATGACTTCAACTCATTTGATTGGTTGTTAAAGCAATTAGCAAGCGAACCAGCTGGTTTGACTCACACCATCTTTTTCTGCAATGCAGTTTTAACCACTAGCATGGTGGGTGTGTTCTTCCACATTATTTTTAATAGTCAGTGATGATAGACCTGTTGGCTTCTGTGATTTGTCAGATTTTGATGTTTAAATTTTCACTTTTTAATATATGTTGTTTCAGTATAACATGATCACCAGAAGTGGGATACTGTAGAATTTATCAATCCACATGTTCATGGCCTAGTTACTTCAATACCTCCCTGACACCAGCATCTTTTATGGAGCAATTAAAATAAAAAACTTTGTTACATGCAATTAAAACGAGTTTTGGTATTCAAAGATATTTGAGAGAGAAACGGAGCACAGAAGATTTATTACACGTTAATAGGATATGTAGATTTATATTTATTAACATTCATTTTATAAAATAGTTAATAATGATGCAGTTATAGAAAAAATAATGTTATTAGTATGTCCTGAATCATTCAGTGAGAAATAAAAGAACTAGCAAACAGTTTGTTAATGCCTTCAAAAGCTAAGGTCAAGGCCTGTATACTGTACCAATTTTGGTTATCTGCACCATTAGATCTTTATCCCAGGTGGTGTATGCATCTTGAGAAAACCAGAAGAGATAATACTGGAAAAACTGTTTTTTTCTTGCAGAATGTCTTGGTAGAGATTTTCCATACTTATTACACAAACGTATTATAATTGGTTTTTCTATCAGTCATATGCAGTATTTAATAATTTGTAGTTACGTAATGTTTTATTTTAGGTTAAAATGTTAACAGTGAACCAAGAAAACGTTCAAGATCACATGTATAGTAGTGATCCAATGGAGTGGCCATTTCTTAGCCGGGGTATTGCCTACTGGATAAGCCCACATAGCAATGTAAGTTGCTTTAAAGCATGCCAGGCTTTTTAACCTTATGGTGTTTTAGCTTCTGACTCTTTCTGAGATGCAGAATACAATTATTTTACTTCAATAATATTCTTTGACATGTGATAAACAAAATAAAGTTTTCCATGTGTTAAATCTTCATGCAAGTTTAACCTGATTTGGTTTATATACTTCATTAATGAGTGTGAAATTATTATTAATTTTCACAATTTATGGACATAAAATTTCAGGTATACTGACATATTTTAGCACAAAATGTTTCTCCTTAACATATCGTGAGTGTAAATTAATATTTATATCCAAAAATGGGTTAGTGATAAGTTTACAGGCTTAGAACAAATTACAAATCTAAGTTAAAACAACGACAGTTACCGATATTTATACAAATGTTACTTTTAAAGTCTTAAAGTTATTATGCACATTGTTGTATTAAAAGCTCATTTTATCTGTTCAGACTGGTGTAGTTCTGCAAACTGTAAAATATTTTTATTAAAGTATTCACTGTGTGTGTGTGTATGTTATAGGGTGTCCAGAATATATGTTAACAATCTACTAACATTTAGTATTTTGGATATCCTGAAACATGTTTCAGCCATCATATTTATTGTTCTAATACAACCCTAGTAGCCATTGTAGTTAAGGTTCAGGGTCACTGTTTCTAATACATAACATCTCAACTGCTATTTATTTACATTTATATAACTAACACGAATTTATGATTTTTGTGAGCTTAAGCCTACAGAGGATAAAACTCGACTTAATTTGGCATAAGCCAGAATTGTACCAATTAATCTCATTACATAATTGTTATTGAGCTAATAATTATCTGATTAGTATAAATAGAATGGTACTGTTTTAGTATCATAGTTTAATTAGCGTGATCAGTGTAGTTCTAATGAATTTTCATGATCTAATTAACATAATCACTTCAGTAGGTGTACTGTCGTGGTCTAATTAACTTAATTGGTTTATTATTGGTGTACTATCACATTCTAATTAATTTAATTGGTTTGGTACTGGTCTACTATCACACTCCTCTGGCCTCCTGCCATAGTAAGCTAAATTTAGTCACTTGTAGGCTCGTCTCATAAATTATAAGTTATTCAAATTAAATGTGTGTTATATGTATATACAACGTTTTTCTTCCTCAAAAGGCACAGATTCATCTGATAGGAAATGTAGTGATATGGTATTCAGCAACGTTGGGGATAGTCTTGTACCTGACAATATTTCACTTCTACCTACTTAGACGTCGACGGGCATGTTACGACATCCCTGAAGGTCTGGACTTCTCTTGATCGTATTTAGAACATATATATCCTTTCCATTAAGATTTATTGTAATTTTGTAATTCTCACAGTTAAACATTTTGATTAAGTTTCTTTTTGGTAAGGTCATTTTATTTTTTTGTTACATAATTGCATACTTTGTAATCATAACTAATTTTTTGTGGGAACTGTATTCAAATAATGTCATGAAAATTCATTGCTTACTTCATATTTTTTGAACTTGTAAAACATAAAATGTGTCTTAATAATTTTACATAGGAAATATATAATTTAACAGAATATGTGTAGTAATAATATTTGATGTTTCATTTAAATTTGTATACATTTTTGTCAAGCTTTTTTCTTCAGTCTTAATGCACAAAATATCAACGATTTTTTTTTTAAATCTTTCAGATATGTGGCAAAAGTTCTGTGTAATTGGGAAGCTGTTTCTGATTGGTTATCTTCTTCACTTCCTGCCCTATTTTTTTGCCGATCGTACACTCTTTCTACACCATTACCTTCCAGCATTTTTGTACAAACTGTTACTTTTTGTTGGCCTTATAGAACATCTGATTTTCTTGTTCAAGTAAGCGAATAAAACTTTAAAAGTACCTAACTTGTTTACCATTCTACAGAGGGTTGAATGTGTTGTATTTAAATTATTTTGAATATACAGATCACCATGACAACACGAATGATGTAAAGTCATGATGGAACAGGATGCCTCAGAACTGCAGTTTGACATTGTTTGGTGTTTTCTAGGTAGTAAGATGCCATCAGAAATTCATAGACTCAGATCAGAAAGAGGAGTTGAGGTCAAATATTTCGAATTTTTAAGATGAGATATAATTTTTACTTAATGACATTGAAAAACAAATGAAGACAGATTAACTTGAAACACCAGTATCTTCCAGTAAGAAACCTACAACAAGCTGTAATAAACAGAATGCTTTACCATTTAACAAGTGAGGATGTACGCACACACAATTTTGTGGTTATATGGATTTCTTCTGCAGTATATCCATCAAATCATTGCATACCTTAAGCAGGTAGAGAGTGAAATGGGTATTCACATTAAGCCATACAAACTCACACTGATTAAGTTGCTAGATGCAACCTTTGTAAATCTGCATGAAGTTGTATCTTAGTGATAGGTATTTGGAAACCTTCATCAACAGATACTATATGGATTATAGAAAGCAAGAGTAGATGAACTCTTGTATATTATAATAAGCCTATAGCAAAAGGGTTAATGTTCATAGATAATTGTTGTAGTTAACTTATAAGTTTTTAATCGATGAGAAACCTGTATATTTGTTTTCATTTACACTGTGAATAGTTGTAATATTTTCTATTCTTTTGTGATGAAACCTTGCTTTGTTGGGTATCTTTTCTGAACTGTTTTAATATATTTTAGCTGCACCATCAAGTCAAGAATGCTAAGAAGATTGTTTTACATCACTATATTTGCATGGTTGCTCAGTGCTTTGCATGTGTTCTGGAACTTCAGTGTTTTCAGCTATGGAAGGACTCCACTATCAGCTCAACAAGTTGTGGATCTGAAATGGAAGGACACTTGGGATTTCATCATCCATCGCAGTTGAGAATATGCTGGTTTTCAGTTGTTTTTTTCTGATAATATTTTTAAGTATCTTACATTATAAAAACGAATTTAAATGTGTAGGGTATTGGAAAAATAATATATTCCTTACCTGGTCATTGACATGTCAGGAAGCAGATGTGTTTTTCGCTGACTTTCTGTTTGCTGTGAAACCCGTTCATATACTTAATGTAGTTTGTTTTCTGTTACATTTACTAGAATTTTTTCTGTTGCCAAACAAGTTTTCTAAGCAATACATTGACTACTCCTGAATATTACAAAGACAGGGAGGTATCGTATGTTGGATTCTGTGTTCCACATTTTTGTACACGTACAATGTTTAGTGGTGTAAACATGGGGCTGTGTCGTGTTTTTTTTACTTTGTCTTAAAATCTCCATACACATATAAAATGTGTCACTGAATTTAAGTATAATCTTTTGCAGTATTGGGTATTAGCCTGAAATGTGCATAAGAAGGAATTTTTTGAAGATTTTCTTGTTAATAGATATATATTTTTAAGTATTTTTTTTCTATTCATTCACCACATAAAGATTGTACTTCACATTTTTGCTTTCATTATGCAAAGTTAATCTGGTTCTCAGGCTTACAGCAATTGTTTAAAAATGCTAAGAGCAGAAACATTTGTAATTGAAATTAATAATTTTTTTTTATGTTTGAGTGTTGCAAAAATAATATCCATGACTCGATGTTTGAGAGTGCAAAACAGTGGGGGGGGGAAGTTTTCCTGACTAATACTTCCATAAAGGAACAAATTAAGTGACCTCACACTTGCTTGTTTAATTTACCATATGCTTTTGAAACATTTTAAATTATGGTTATAAACTATCTTTAAATACTTCAAAGATAGAAGCTTGAAATGATTACTAAACAGCATTTATTTATATTTATGCTGGCTGTGCATAGAAGTGTTATGTTGTTTAGCTTTATTTGTTGTTTCCAGAAGTGTTTGTTTTGTCCATTTATCTATAATACTTGCAAACAACTTACAGGTATTTAAGAACTTACTGAAACGTACAGAAAAAAAATATGTCGTTACCAACAAAGATGGTTACATTAAAGTGACATGAGAACCAGATGGTTAACTTTGCAGTACTCAACCACATTTTTTTAATGTTGTATTTTATACAAATTTGTATCTTTTATAGTCTTTAGCTGTACAATATTCTGTAGACAGTCAGTATTGAAAATAATATACGTTAAATTAATGACGTATTGAGATGCAGGTTCCTTCTCACGAGGTATTGTTTAGAAGCTGTTTCGGTATTTGTGTGTAATTTTTAACATCATTGGAGGAATCTCTGTTTCAGTTCATATCATTGTTTAATTATAGTTACAATCCATCCCTTTTGAAGGTGTAGCAGTGGTTGAGATATATCTAGGTGTTTAAATATGCCAAATGTTCTACTTACTGCAGTAGCTAGAACCCATTAAAGTATTTTATGTCTTATGTTATTCTGACTTGGATTTGTAATCGTAATAATAAAATTTAAATATTTGATACTTTGGGGCATCTTATAGTTAAACTAAGTGAATGTTTTCTACACATGATTCTTGAAGTTTCTGAAGTAATACTCGGGAATCTGTGATGCTTTACTTATGTAGAGAGTAAAATTACTGTTCAGTAAATAAAATTAGTTGATGCTATTTGTTTAATATTATACATATATATACTGATTTAATATGCTTAGGGACAGAAGTGTATCACAAGATTGTGAGAAGATATAAAAATGTCCTGTTCTTTCAAGATAATGAAAACACAATCTTAGACTGAACCTCTCACTTTTGGGTTCTGCCACAGTAATAAAATATAGGTTTGAACCTATGGAAACAGCCTGCATATAAAACTAATTTTTTTCTATATACAAGGAAAAATTGTTTTCCTAACAGTAATAAATTAAAATTAATTAAAAGATTGTTCTTAATTTTCAATTAATTGAAGCTCTTCAGTTACTAAAGGTACCTTTGAGGAACCTCAGTGACCTGAGAATTTTCAAATCTGTACATTTTAATTTGTGGATGACCCATCATGTAGGGGAACTTGGAGTTTGTTTCTTACTCAATTCTACTCTCTTTCTTGTGAAAGAGTCAAATATTCACTTGTTTGTCTATCAAAAAATTCAGAGGAAGCAGCTGTTTTGGAAAGGTCGTTCAATTTTAGAAATTCATAGAGCATTGGACAGACAAATGTTTATTTTGTGATAACTATACGTTTGTGGAGTTATTTAAAATACGGTGTGTTTTGATTATGTGGAACAATATGTTGGGTATATTTATATATATATAACTTTTGTATGGCTAATTAGCTATGATATGTGTGGTATTAATAAGTTGTTCTGAAACTTATATTTTTTCTTTCAACAGTATTTTATTTTTCTTCTTAAGAAATAAACTGCAATTTATTTATTTCACATTAGTGAACAATTTCCACAAAGATGACAAAAAACTTTGTACTACTGGTCTAACAGCCTGCTTGTATCACAGTGAAAACTTTGTTAGAGACTGCCTTAGCCTTTCTGGATCCTAACTCTTTCCTAACGTGTGGTGAAGGTATTACATGTGCTACGTGAAGAATGTATTTTGTGAACTTTTGTCAGATTTTAGAAATCAAAGTACAAACGTATTTCATATACCGTGGCTCTAGGCTTATCAAAGTTGTGAATAAATGGCTTAATTTAACATGGAATCTCAAAAGATAAGAAATTACATGCATACTCATTTTCCTTGAAATATTTACAAATTTTTATAACCAGTTTAAAAGTGGTTTCTTCATTTGATATGAAGAAAGAAATGGACAGTTTGATAACACAGTGAAAGTAGAGTTGTTGGAGTAAAAGGTCTGAAGCATACTACTATAATGGTTTGGACAATGCTTTATGTGGACATTTTAAACTGTGACACCTGAATTTTAGGGTCTAAAAATGAAGCATGAGATTTGAATATGCATTATAAAAATTAATTTTGATGTAAAATTTTAAAACTTGGTTTATAAAGATGTTGTCAAATGAAAAAAAGAAAATTGGATTTTCAAAATTTTGTTAGGAGTTTACCAGTGATAATTATTTCTGTTTAGTTGACCTGTTTCTGTGTATGTGCCAAACTATCAGTGTACTAATAATCTTCGTTACACTTACAAGTAAACACGCAGTGTGAGTAACCATAACAAAAATTATGGTTCATTTAATTGTGGAAAGTCCTAGGAGGGACCAGCCTGATAGTTTCTTAGGGAATATAAAATATAACTGGCTGTAAAGGAATTGAAACAAGGGAACTAATAAGAGATGGTAGAAGTAACAAAAATTAAACGATGTCATTGTTTGTTTTTCAAAAACAAATGTTTCAGAGGTGATGGTGATGGAAAATAAATTATTTACTAAACATAAGAAGTGTACGTTTGTCTTACTGTGTGGGCAATTCTGTATTGACATGAAATATTGAGACCAAATCATCCGTATGGATGTAATATTAATATACAGTGTATTGAAAATACACGAAGTCCAATCGGGACATAATCCATCGAGAAACCTGGACTAATAAATTATACAGATGAAACAGATCCCGCTGTAACAAACATATAGAGACGAAACGAGGCCCTATATGTATGTAAAATCATCATATAACACATACGAAACAGGGGCTACTATACATTTAAAACATTATGAAACAAAGACGAATAGTTCCCAAAATGGATGGAATATCAAAGATCCCGCTATGAATGTAATAAAAACTACTAAATCCAGTCCAAGTGAATCGGGGTCCGGCATGGCTAAGCGTGTAAAGGCGTGCGACTCGTAATCTGAGGATTGCGGGTTCGCATCCCTTCGCGCCAAACATACCCTTTCAGCGTTATAATGTGACGGTAAATCCCACTATTCGTTGGTAAAAGAGTGGCTCAAGAGTTGGCGGTGGGTGGTGATGACTAGCTGCCTTCCCTCTTAGTCTTACACTGCTAAATTAGGAACGGCCAGCACAGATAGCCCTCAAATAGCTTTGTGTGAAATTCAAAAACAAACAAAACAAAGTGAATTGGATCTATTTAACTAGTGTATTAAATACTGTTAAAATATTTTCATTGTAACACTTATAGTGTGCGTTAATAAAGCATAAAAAAGGTTCTGGAGTGCAAAACTTTCTCATTAAAGTTTATGAAATATTTCTCTAATTCAGAATTACCCCTTACCCTAACCCTAGTATAAACCGGAAATGCTATAAATCAAAAGATAGCGGGAAACTACAACAATGTAATTATTTTTCCCATTGGATCTGTATATTTTAGTTAATGTGAGAAATAAGTCAAAATGCTGAATACTTTACGACTGATTTATAGAAGTTTCTTGTGGCGTGAGTTATGCTCAAACTCGACTGTTTAAATCGCCACTACAGAACAGTATTAATAAAAATAATATGGTTTATTCTGTATAATATATGAAAAACTTTACCATGAATTCAGATTGCTACTAGGTGGATTAGAATTTTAAATATACTTCTTTAAGCTTATCACAAAACGTGCATTATTATACTTTCTTTACTGAAACCATAATTGTGTTACAGTTTCATGAAAATATTTTTACTTCAATCTCCTAGATGGAGCTGTTATCTTTCTGGGGATTCCTGGCCTATTTTTAAGCCTTATGAGAAATACTTTTGTACCGGGATCGATCCAAACGAAGTCGGACGAATCATTTTGTCATCACTAAAATATTAATCTCAAGTCACGTTATTTATCTACATTGATTAATATGTTCATTCCAAGAATGATAAAATCAAAAACATTTAAATTATTTTGTTTAATGTTACATGTTCGCAACAGTATCTTTATTTTTTTAAAAAAATCACATCTGAAACTTATAAACTGGAAATAAAATAAGTATATGCTTTTGGAAGAGGTAATTTTAGAATTTGTATAAAGCACTGGTTAGAACCATTGCAAAGTTCTGACCCCGTAATGTATAGATTGGTATGAAGTTTTATAACATCTCCCTGGGTGATGACTGGAACGTGCTTTTAGTAGCTAACAAATTTGTGTAAATCAAGATATATTCTTCCTCTTAGTACTAGCATCTGAAATAGAAAGAACAAATGTAAGCATTAGAGAGGTAATATCAATGTATGGGTATTTAGACTGTGTTTTAAATATTTCTAGAATAATTATTTTACAATTTAATATGCACAGTAACACTTCACAAACGTACATGATTTGTCGATTATATTGAAGCACAAAACTGATTATACTCTTCCCTTCACGGGTATCAAAACCCGGTTTCTAGCATCGTAAGTCCGCAAACATAACTGTTGTGTCACTGAAGAAAGGAGAGAGGGATCTCTTGAAGGCTTCAGTAAAATGAATCCTCACTAAAACTGTTATTTAATCGTAAGAAATCAGAAGTATTTGTACATTATGGCCCCTATTAACATTTATCACACTAATTCACCTAATAATTCTGAAACATGTTGAATAGAAGGAGATCTGTGTTTACCATTTGAAGTTAATATCAAGTAATATTTGGGGGATAACATAGTTTTGAGTGTTTTCAATAAAATAAAACAACGGTCCTTTTTGATATGGCCAGGTGGTTAAGCCACTCGACTCGTAATCTGAGAGTCGCGGCTTTGAATCCCCGTCCCACCATATGTGTTCGCCCTTTCACTCGTGATAGCGTTATAATGTCACGGTCAATCTTACTATTCATTGGTAAAAGAGTTGGCAGTGAGTAGTGATGACTAGTTGCCCTCCCTCGAGTCTTACACTGCTAAGTTTGGGATGGCTAGCGCAGGTAGCCTTCGAGTAGCTTCGCGCGAAATTCAAAACAAACCTTTTTGGAACATAAGGTCGCATAATTAGCATTTGGCTTTGCTCTTCAACTGACTTATAGTGGCAGTTCTCGATTTTAAGCAATAGTTACGTTCTAGGAATTGGTCGTGTAAATCAGACACTATTTCCCGTAAAGTACACACGACTCGGGCAATCCCAGTGGGAATGTCATTAGTAAAACCTCAATACACTGCAGGAGTGCCACCTGATGCTCGCGGAGTCTGTTTGGTGACACATTAAAATCAGTTGATATGTTGACTAGCTACTGTACAGATAACCGTAATGTTACTTTTGTTGTAACGTCACTTCCACATATTTGTGCGTCGCGTTATCCCGAATGTTACCATAATAAAGAGTCTGCATCGGCTAAACCTTCAAACACTGAGTAAATGCTTCTATTTGTGTCGTTACAATACACAAATTGCGTTGAGACGAATTCGCAAGCGCGTAAATCGACAATCGGTGTTATTCTGTAGATCGCGTTAATCGAAAAACGCTTGAAACGAATTCATGTAAATGGAGAACGACTTGGACGTACATCCTTGTAATGCGTCCCAAATTTCTTGCTTTCTTATATGGCATTTTTTGAACCATAAGTCGTTTTCGACTAGGTCACACATACTGATCAAAAGGTTAATATGAGGATCATGATTTTGATTCCGATTTGAACCAAGGGCATTCCCAGTACCGAGCACACTCCCCCCTGTGCCATAAGACGTCACTAAGGTTTGGACAGAGGAAAATACCAGTTCTTTGTGTGGACAATGAACATGGATTTCAACAGCCTGATGAAAGAACTAGAACTCTTCGCATGATATGTAGTTCGTTGTTAGTGAAGAGAAGATCTCGGAACAAAACGGTTACAAGAAAAAAGCAGTTTGGAACGACATTCCGGGTAACTCCCTAACTGACCTATAAACGTTGTTTCCCAGGGCTTCTCTCATAACTTTTTATGTTTTATTTTTTTAGTCTACAGCGTGTATCAAAACAACAGAGTAGAAAAAAACCCAGTGGAGAACGACATTTCTGGCGCCTCCATACATTTCTTTGTTTGAAGCTAAGCTACAGAATGGCATATCTGTGCTCTGCCCCCCCCCCAACTGGTATCGAAAACCGGTTTCTAGCGTCGTAGGTCCACATGCATTCCGCTGTGCCACTGGTGGGGGACGTTCCCTAACTGACCTGAAAACGTCTACAACCGTTTTATCTTAATTCTTTTGTTTTTAGGTCTACCCAACAACTGTTTCAGAAGAGTTCCAGTGCTTCCAACATACCAGTATGTATTGTTTCCTTGCTAGAAAATGTCTACAAACAAACAACATAAGCCTTTGAGAATGAGAATCTGGTAAGGAATAGTAAACACAAGCTCAGTCACTACGTAAGTTTAAGCACAGAGATAAGCCCATAAGGAATATTAAACACAAGCTCGGTCACTACGTAAGTCTAGGTACAGAGATAAACCTACTAAAGTATTGAATGTTATGATTTTCTACTTAAATTGTTTGTAACTAAACAAAGCTACCTGGGCTCTGCCCACCATGGGCATCAAAACCCGGATTCTAACGTTGTAAGTCCGCAGACATACCGCTGTGCCTTAGACGGCATTCTACTTAAGACTTACCCGGTGACGCAACAACAAAAGATCCCCCCTAACATAAAAAGTACCTTACATTTATTTCCATATAATTATAGTTACGACTCGCTCTCCTCTCTCCGTAATTTCGAAGACTACGGGGGCACACTGGTCTTACCTTCACATATCAAACGTTATTTTAATTGTTCAACCAATGAAAACTGTAAACTCATTTGGTGGAAAGCTTTGATGAAATGTTTTCGTAGGTAATCTACTGCAAAATATTGGAACGTATCCAGAGATAATGTACTTACCATCGAAAGTCCAGTCGGGTACCCTATCTTCGCAGTCCACTGTAGTCACGTGAACACACACCTTATTGTAGCTGTTATACACGGTGTCATTTGGGCACAAAATTCTCGTGGCTACTTGGTTGATGCATATATAGAAAGCGGCACAGTTGGTTGGATCGGGGTAGATACCCCATCGTCGCTGACAAATACCGTCTTTCACTGTGATTTCTGGAATTTAGTTTTGTTTGTAACTTCGATTAATTATATTGTGTAGAAATAACTACGCTTGATTAAATCTACTTACTAACGATATCATAACTATACCATTAATAATGATAAATTTTAAATCAATCTTTGTTTGGCCAGAGCTTCACAGCTGTCTGCTCTGCTGAGTAGTTATCTAAGCCCCAATTTTTATGTTATAAGCCCTCAAACTGCCGCTGAGCCACCAGTATCACACTTTAAATTCAGTGATGAAGAAACGGTCCTTTAATCCCCAGGGTAAAGTACTCTCGAGGGGGCACGTACTACCCAGAGATTCTTCTATTGCAGTGGTAAAACGTCTAATCGTTTTCTTTTCATTGTTATTGTATGTTTACACCCCATCAACTGTTTAGAAACACTTAACACTAAACCAAACTAGTTTTAAAGCTTACATTACTGAGCTGTAATTAAACAGAAGTAAATTATATTGTCAAGCAACAACAAAAATAATTGGAGTGAAAAACAGGTGTATGTATAGAGAGTAATGTTACATTCACTTCACTTGGAACAGCGCTAACCCTAACTGGATGAAAATTCTCATTATACACTTCAAACACACAAAGGAAGTAATAAAGTTTGATTGGGTAAACGTAAATATTTTATTTATTTTAGTCTCGTCGTCTCGAATGGACCGTTACTAGGTTCTTCACAACACTGTCAAATCTTTTGTTATAATTGGTAAAGAAGTTTGTTTTTTTTGTTTTGGAATTTCGCACAAAGCTACTCGAGGGCTATCTGTGCTAGCCGTCCCTAATTTAGCAGTGTAAGACTAGAGGGAAGGCAGCTAGTCATCACCACCCACCGCCAACTCTTGGGCTACTCTTTTACCAACGAAAGTGGGATTGACCGCACATTATAACGCCCCCACGGCTGGGAGGGCGAGCATGTTTCGCGCGACCCTCAGATTACGAAGCGCACGCCTTAACGCGGTAGGCTATGCCAGGCCCGGTAAAGAAGTGGTCTGAGATTGAAAACAGTGTAGATGAACGAAATACAATTTATATGAAAAGTCGAAATTTTCCTTTCCTTTTGGAAACATAATGAATATATATTTATATAAATGAATGTGTTTGTGTGCAAAGGAAATTAATATTTAAACAGCCAAGCAAAACAAAATAAAAAAACAACAAATCTAAACCTGTGATAAATGACATTTAAATGAACAACACAAGCGTAAAGAAAAATTAAACACGCTGCGTAAATTATAGCCCATACTCTGGGGATCATTTTAATTTTGTTTGGGGTTATTTTGTTCATTTATATTTAAGAATATATATAAAAATTTAAAATTATAAAATATTCTCTTACGGAATTTATTGCTGTTTTCTTGCAGCTGAATCACACTGTTTACACTCTGTCCGCATATTTTAGTGTTTTACATTTCTAAATTTACAGCTGACCTGCCGGTGGACTTTATAAAAGTTATTAAAAATGCTTTCGCGTGGTATGGTAAATAAAACAAGTTAGGGACGGCTAACGCAGATAGCCCTCGTGTAACTTTGCGCGAAATTAAAAAAACACAAAAACTTACTAATTAACGTTGGTATTTGGAGTCAATCAGCAGTACCCACCGCTACAGAGGTTTTGCCTTGCTTTTAAGCAAAACAACGAGCTCAACCTTTCATTTATAGATATATCCAGAGCGGAGACGTTAAGCAGAATCACAGTGCGAACTTTGGCAACCTCACGCTCTCCCGCAATCCACCCCTTCTAACTAAATAATGTCTTTTTTCGCTTCGTTAATATACTACGTTATAAGACTAAAACAAACTTAGGTTTTTTGAGAAAACTGAAAAAAAATCACAGATGACAAAGATAGTTCTTTTTTTTAATTTCGCGCAAAGCTGCACGAGGTCTATCTGCGCTAGCCGTCCCTAATTTAGTAGTGTAGGACTAGAGGGAAGGAACCTAGTCATCATCACCCACCGCCAACTCTTGAGCTACTGCTTTACCAACAAACAGTGGAATTGACCGTCACCTTATAACGCCCCCACGGCTGAAAAGGCGAGCATGGTTGGTGCGACGGGGATTCGAACTCGCCACTCTCAAATTACGAGTCTAACGCCTTAACCCACTTGGCCATGCCGGGGCTACACATGACAAAGAATCATATAACAGCAAAAAGTACCTTATAAATTCATTTTGTATGTGCCAGCCGATCTTCTTAAATATTTAGGCTTAATTAACCAAGAATATAAAGGTTGGTTTACGGGAGTTTTCATTTTAAAAACATTTCATGTATGATCAGTTATTATAAATATCTGGCTGCCAGCTAGGTTTATCTTGGAGTAGAGAATCGAATCCTTGTCCCAGTTTCTTCGTCTCCAGTTTATTCAGTTAAGGGTCAAAGCAAGTTCATCATAACCCGTCTAAAAATAAAACAAGCTCTGTTAAATTTTCCTGTTTCTGTTTGTTTGTTTCTTTCTTTCAAATTACCTGTTTGAATCATAAGTCGTTTTTATAAGATCTTGTTTGTTTAATTCACTGAAAACAAGGATAGTTCCACGAACTGAATATTTGTTTAATTGTCTTGCTAAATTTTACGTAAAGTGACTCCAGGATTTCCTGCACTAGTTGTGTCCAATTTAGAAATGATGGACCATAGGAAAGGCAGCTAATCAACATAATAAAAAGCGAACTTTTGGGCTACTTTTAACTAATTACATGTAGAATTGATTGTCAGGATATAATGCCCCCACGGCTGAAAGAGCGAGGATGTTCGGTGACGGAATTCAAATACATGACCTTAGATGGTGAGCTGAGTGCCATAACCACCAGGTCATCTTGCCAGACCAAGTGAATATTTTTGTTGCAAATGAATAGTGAGAACAAATGAATGGTTAGAATAAGAAAAACAATATAAAATACGTCAAACATCTACGAGTGACACTAATTAGAAAACCAGTGCCTTGTTTCTACTTTCTGTTGAAAACTTCTAACCTGTTTGACGCGCAAAGTATTTTTGGTTTAAAGTTAATTCAATTAACTGAATCAAAGAGATTAGGATGTTTTATGTAGCGATGCGTGTAAAAATATTTAAAAAATCTAAACCGACAGTTAATAATTAAAAATAAAACCTGTTAGATCATAAGTACAGGAAGTATTGTCGCAGTGACAATTTGCTGTCAATTTGTCATCGAAGTTAGTTTTTCACATTGTAATGAATTCACTAAGTCTAGGGCACGTAGTAGAGATATTATATTTCACAATTTCTCATGATTATGTTTATTACAGTCTTTCCTTCTGTAACAAAAATGTCGGTAGGAATAAGACTATTTATTTTACGTTTATTCCAGCTGAGGGTGTCGCTCATTCCAGCTAGAACAAACCATGAGCCGAACAAACATAGAGCTGGAATGCTAGCTCTAGGTACGTTCGACTCAGGGTGTCTCTCATTCCAGCTCTAGGTTCGTTCGACTCATGGTGTCTCTCATTCCAGCTCTAGGTTCGTTCGACTCATGGTGTCTCTCATTCCAGCTCTAGGTTCGTTCGACTCATGGTGTCTCTCATTCTAGCTCTAGGTTCGTTCGACTTAGAGTGTCTCTCATTCCAGCTCTAGTTTCGTTCGACTCATGGTGTCTCTCATTCCAGCTCTAGGTTCGTTCAACTCATGGTGTCTCTCATTCTAGCTCTAGGTTTGTTCGACTCATGGTGTCTCTCATTCTAGCTCTAGGTTCGTTCGACTTAGAGTGTCTCTCATTCCAGCTCTAGGTTCGTTCGACTCATGGTGTCGCTCATTCCAGCTAGAGCAAACCATGAGTCGAACAAACATAGAGCTGGAATGCTAGCTCTAGGTTCGTTCGACTCAGGGTGTCTCTCATTCCAGCTCTAGGTTCGTTCGACTCATGGTGTCTCTCATTCCAGCTCTAGGTTCGTTCGACTCATGGTGTCTCTCATTCCAGCTCTAGGTTCGTTCGACTCATGGTGTCTCTCATTCCAGCTCTAGGTTCGTTCGACTCATGGTGTCTCTCATTCTAGCTCTAGGTTTGTTCGACTCATGGTGTCTCTCATTCTAGCTCTAGGTTCGTTCGACTTAGAGTGTCTCTCATTCCAGCTCTAGGTTCGTTCGACTCATGGTGTCGCTCATTCCAGCTAGAACAAACCATGAGTCGAACAAACATAGAGCTGGAATGCTAGCTCTAGGTTCGTTCGACTCAGGGTGTCTCTCATTCCAGCTCTAGGTTCGTTCGACTCATGGTGTCTCTCATTCCAGTTCTAGGTTCGTTCGACTCATGGTGTCTCTCATTCTAGCTCTAGGTTTGTTCGACTCATGGTGTCTCTCATTCTAGCTCTAGGTTCGTTCGACTTAGAGTGTCTCTCATTCCAGCTCTAGGTTCGTTCGACTCATGGTGTCTCTCATTCCAGCTCTAGTTTCGTTCGACTCATGGTGTCTCTCATTCCAGCTCTAGGTTCGTTCAACTCATGGTGTCTCTCATTCTAGCTCTAGGTTTGTTCGACTCATGGTGTCTCTCATTCTAGCTCTAGGTTCGTTCGACTTAGAGTGTCTCTCATTCCAGCTCTAGGTTCGTTCGACTCATGGTGTCTCTCATTCCAGCTCTGGGTTCGTTCGACTCATGGTGTCTCTCATTCCAGCTCTAGGTTCGTTCGACTTAGAGTGTCTCTCGTTTTGGTCTCGAAAGAATCTTGCAGAAAGGTTTAGCTCCAAATAACCTGAACCAGGTGTAGCTTGAACGACAAGTGATAACGCATCCTGAGAGCTGTTGAAGTTTAATAGAAAGGTTTTATTTCCTGACCAAACAGACAAAGGATCTGGTGATTTCGTAGATTAGTTTAATATTTACGGCCAACAATACAAACATCATATACACACACGTTCTTATACACCTACCAAACGTGACTCAAACTGATCATTTTATCTTTATTTCAATCGAGATAAACTTGCTATTTATAGTGTAGTTAAAGTCGACTGGTATATTTCCACACTCCACTACTGTATGTCATCTTCTATTTATAGTGTAGTTAAAGTCGACTGGTATATTTCCACACTCCACTACTGTATGTCATCTTCTATTTATAGTGTAGTTAAAGTCGACTGGTATATTTCCACACTCCACTACTGTATGTCATCTTCTATTTAAAATTCTTAGGTCTTCTCGTACTGAACATGTTTATGTGATATTATTGGCTAAAACAGCACGTTTTCCCTGCTAATGAATGATACTGATGGTCTGACCTCCTAAGAACGTCTTGTTACACGGACAAGACATTGAGCTGACACAGAAGTTGAAACCTTTCTGCAGTTCTCTTCTACAAGATAACCTAGAGTTGGTACAATGGTAAATCTGATGATTTATAACGCCAAGAACTAGATTTCGATACCGGTCGTAAGCACAACACAGATAACCTTTTACGTAGCTGTGTGTTTAATAGCAAATAAACGAAATGGATGTTTAATATAAGCTCACTTTTCGTATTTGTGTTGATTGAAAATCCCACAATAAACGTATAATTCTGTATTTTGTGCAAATTTATGCGCGTGCGAATAAAATTATATACAGAAAGCTAAATAATAATTTTGTCTTTATATATATATATATTTATAGCTTTGTCTTATTTGTGTATGTAACAGAATGCTATTACCGGAGATGACCTTATGTAATTGAAGACCTATGCAATACAGAGTACTGAACTCACTTATCTCCAGGTTCTGACCATGATCTAATCTTAGTGTACTTGATACTGACTGGAGTATCCATTCCCTGGACGAATGCTATGCAGATTAATGACTAATGGTAGGTTATCTTAAGTGTGTGTATGTATTTTTCTTATGGAAAAGCCACATCGGGCTATCTGTTGAGTCCACCGAGGGGAATCGAACCCCTGATCTTAGCGTTTTAAATCCGTAGACTTACTGCTGTACCAGCAGAGGACAGGTTATCTTAAGACATGAAAAGGTGTTTCCAGTACTGTAAAAAGTCGCAAAGAAAGCCCACAAAAGCCCCATGGATCCAATGAGTCTCCGTACCAAATTTGGTGAAGATCCATCTACAAGGGACGAGTAAGTGGCAAATATCGCTAATAAATACCGAAAAACGCGAACTTTGTGTGTGCCTCCGCACGAACCTCATGAGCTTCCATTCCAGTTTTGATGAAGATTCATCCACACCCTGCAAAGTAGTTACATGGACATACAGTATTGTTATATTTATAGAGATGTACGTGGTATTCTACACCAGTTCGAAAAGTCTCAAAAGTTTTGTAGAAAATTAGTTACTTCTGGAAAGTGTTTTGTTTGTTTGTTTTTTTGAATTTCGTACAAAGCTACACGAGGGCTATCTGCGTTAGCTGTCCCTAATTGGGGTACTCTTTTATCAATGAATAGTGGGATTGACCGTGACTTCATAACGCCCCCACGGCTGAAAGGTCGATTATGTTTGGTGTGACGGGGATTCGAACCCGCGATTCTCAGATTAGGAGTCAAGCGCCTTAACCACCTGTCCATACCGAGCCTAGGAAAGTGTTCCAATCTTACAATTGTTTTTACGCTTGATTTGAAACGTTTTTGTAAAACACAAAACAGAATATGAAGCGAGACCGAATTACGATAATTTAACAATTTAGAAAAATATATATACACCCTTGTGCAAATTATTGGAAACAAGACGGAAAATTGCAAATTTTTGCGTTTTGTTTCTAAGAATCCAAAAATTACTCACAAATTAATACATGATATGACCGCCTTTATTTTTAGAAGTTCATTAATCCGCTTTGGCATCGAATCCACGAGTTGACTGCAATATTTACTAATTTTTGGATCAATTATGGCCTCAATTAGCTTATCTTTCGTGGTACAGTATTTTCCCCGAAGTCTTTCTTTACAAATCGCCCAAAGATTTTCAAAAGGATTTAAGTTCGGAGAATTTCCAGGCCAGTCCAGCACTTTTATTCACGTTGTAATCATAAAATTCTTCATAAATTTCGATGGGTGGCATAAAGCCAGATCTTGCTGAAAAATGCCAGATTCATCTAGAAATCTCTTTTTCTATTCTAGAACGACTCTTCTCTGCAAAACTTCGATGTACTGTGGTTCTCGCATCATACCTTCTACGATATGTAAGCCTCCGACGCCATAGTAGCTGAAAAAGCCCCAAAACATCTTCTTCAAGGGATGTTTTAAGAACTGATTGATGTGAAATTCTCGAAGTTTCTCACCTGGCGATCTGCGAACATGCAGACTTCTTTGACCCTGTACGAAGAAATGAGTTTCGTCACTGAATAACACCTTTCTTCATTATTCTTGCGTTCAGTTCTTGTATTTCAGACTCCACTGATACCGTTTTTTTCTTCATTGAGTTTGCAAGTTGTTTTTTGACTGGTCTCCTTGCCCTACTAATCTAACGCAACTTCGAATGACATTTTAATTTCTCAAAATTTCGTCATATATCCCAAAAACAGATCGACCGTACTGCAAATCACAACTAATGACGCCGTCTGTGTGAAAAATGACTATTAAAGGAAATCAGCGGGTCCAGCGAGCCTACACCGGCCGCTATGATGAAAATATTGTGAGATGACCATTTGTTTCAATTAATTTGCACAAGGGTGTAACAGAGCCGATGACTAAAAAACAGCATTGAAAGGTATTAGAATTATAGCACAGCTTTACATTGCAGAAAAAGAAATAACTTAAGCATTTTAAGATAATAACAGAAAAGTATTAGGAAAAAAGTATCAAACTGAACTATTGGTTAATAATTAAAGGACTTAAGTAACTCAATTTAACAATTAATTATTTTCGATATTGGTTATTTTATTGGTGTTAGAGGGGGCATGAAGTAAAGAAAGTACCTTAAAATGTTTGAAAGAATGATCAGCTGTGTTGAAGTGTCGGGTTAAGTTTTTCTCTGAAAATATATTTATAATAGAGGGCGTTAGTATTTACTTGCTCCCTGAGATATTCGGAACTCATACCCAGGTTTCTTATTGTTAAATAACAACTTAGCTGAATGAATAATAGGATAACACCAAAAATCGATAAATCTCAGCTAACATAATTTTCTACTAAAGTTTTGCATTCGACTGTTTCTGTAGTAACAACATTCACCAGGGGTTTACGTAAATATTTATAATGAATTCATCGCTAAAATATTGCCATAAAGCCACCAATCGCTTGAGAAATTATGAAATACTGACACGAAGTCACTCAGAGCTGTACAGTTTAGAAAGTACTGTCACAAGGTCACACAGGGCTTCAGAAAATCTAAAATATTTGCTATTTGTGCAGTTAGTTTGAATGTGAGCTCGAAACTACAGAGTGGACTATTTGTACAGTGTCCAACGCGGGTATTGGACCACGATTTTTAGTATTATGCTATCAAGTTTAGAGCTGAGCCATCCAAGGATTAGCACCTGGAAGTGAATTGTGGTCATTATTCTTAGGCAAACTGTGATTACGGATTAAATTGAAAAATAAACTCTATTTGCTAGAAATATAAAATTATTACATCAGAACTTTTAAAAGTTAACAGTAAATTAGTCATAGTGAAATATTTAGTGCATCTCAATACCAGCCAATGAAAAAATACAGCAGTATAGTACATACGAGCAGTATAAACCAATTAATATTAAAAACAAATCCTAAGCCTACACTTGGTGCTTGAGCAATAAATAAATTCTAAGTCTAAACGTAGTGCTAGGATAATAAACAAATCCTAAGCCTAATCTTAGTGCTAGGGCAATAAACAAATCCTAAGCCTAATCTTAGTGCTAGGGCAATAAACAAATCCTAAGCCTAAACTTAGGGCAAGGACAATAAAAGTTGGAAGGTAGAGGCTCTGAAGAATCAAATTTACCATCGACAGTAAGTCGGCCAGTACAATCAACGTTTCCTGGAAAGTCGCAATAATATTTCCTGGGATCGTTGTTAAACAGAAGGTCTCCTGGGCACTCTCCTATGGTAACCTCACCATCCCAGCAATCATAGTAACGGTAACAAAACTCTTCATGAGGAAACTGCCCTCTGGTGGAAATACATCCTCTTGGAAAGAAAGGTTCTACAGGAATAAAGGGTGCTGTGGCTTCATCTTGTCCTTTTTATAAAAGTAAAGTACAATTACTGTTAATTTCTCAGCCTACGTTTATATATGCATGAACATTTTTATAGTTCTGTTCTCTGATGTCAGAAAAAGGAATTTTCTTTTGCATAACCTTTGAACATTTCATTTATTACCCAAATAAGGAAGAAAATGTATTTAAAATCAACATATCAGAAGTAAATAAGAACTCTTAAAACAACTATAATATCATAACTATGCTATTATTCCTTCAAATGGCAGTTTCGACAGCAACTCTGAACTCATCCTACATTTGCTCGCTCCAGCCAAGTGAACCGAGTTAACACTGAGATATATTATAACTTGAAGGAAAAACAGTGAATAAAAAAGGTTTTGACAAATATATATAGCCCAATATGTTTCCAATGAATAAACAATAAGCTTGTAAATTTACTGTACTAGGACCTGGATATGATTCCCCATGATAGACAAATCGCCTCAAGCATTTTTGTAGCTTTGCGTTAAAACAAACAAAGGAAAAAAAACGCTGTCTATGTCATCAAAAAATCTCACCAAGGTTTGTTTGTTTTCAATTTCGCGCAAAGCTACTCGAGAGCGATCTGCGCTACCTGTCCCAAATTAGTTACTTTAGGAAAGTGCTTTGTTTGTTTGTTTTTGAATTTCGTACAAAGCTACACAAGGCCTATCTGCGTTAGCCGTCCCTAATTTAACAGTGAAAAACCAGAGGGAAGGCAGCTAGTCATCACCACCCACCGCCAACACTTGGGCTACTCTTTTACCAACGAATAGTGGGATTGACCGTTACATTATAACGCCCCCACAGCTAAAAGGGTGAGAATGTTTGGCGCGATGGGAATGCGAACCCGCGACCCTCAGATTACGAGTCAAACGCCTTAACACGTTTGACCATGCCTGGCCCTTTCACCAAGGAGAGACGTATTTTACCATATCGAATTTAAGATTATTAAAAAAAATAAACTATGTGAAAACAAATATTTTAGTATAACGATGTTTGATTAATCCAATCCGAAAAACTAAACAACGAAAACAATGTTTCAACAAACCAAAATGATCAAAACATAATAATTTTTTATCACGACCATTCACAAGGTCAAGAAATGAAACCACGAAGACTTCATATCTTTTACAGTTATCGTTTTAATGAACAATAAAATAAGATATTTGAAAGATTATAATAATAATACGTTTTACTAAATTTATTCTGAACACAAACATTCAAATGTTTATAAAATAGCCGCAATTTTTCTGTTGCATCACTCAAAAAAGTTGTTAATTATTAGTGTAAAACTACACAGTGGGCCATCTGCGCTCTAAATATCACAGGAAGTTGAAACCCTGATTCTGGCATCGAAAGTTCGTGTATTTAACGTTGACCCATCACTTTTGTTGGAGACGTTAATTATGTTTTTATAACTATAATATTTTTACAGGGTTTAATTATTAATTAAATTAATTATTAAGTCAGCTAGTTCATAAATATTTGTTAAATTGAACATATATCCACCGTTTACAGACAGTAGAACATAAATCAAATATTTATAAAAAATAGGCTCTGGTCATATGTTGTGTCATCCGGAAAGCATTGACCAAAAATATAAATCAGATATCCCATAAAATAAAAGCCACTTTGTGACGCTCGATTATGCGTTGGCAACGTCCAAATTAGCTCAGATATTTCTCTGAAGCCAAGTCTAAGAATTTAAATTTTTATCGATTGGGAGATTTTTTTAAAACGTTTCTTTAGGATATTAATATATCATTTTTGCAGAAAAATGTTACAATATTAAACAGAAACACAGTAACGTGATAGATTAGGTATTTTAACTTTTATTAAGGTTGAATTACAAATACTCGACCATCACATAAAATCTCGCGTTTGGATTTTATGTTAATGTTTTAATTATTATGTTTATTTTTCTATCACAGTATTTACAACGCATTGTTTGAGTATCCGATAAAAATACGAATACAATTATATATTAGATCAGGGATAATATAACATTAACTAATAAAAAACAATGACTGTGTGTGTGTGTGCGTTTTCTTATAGCAAAGCCACATTGGGCTATCTGCTGAGCCCATCGAGAGAAGATAATAGTAATAACTGAGAGAATATAAACATCATAAAATCAAAGCTACCAGGTTTTTATTCTGGTTATATGTACAGACTTACTGAAGTTAATCACAATAGTTGTTCGGTTAGACCCCTTTATGTTTAATACTGGTCCATATAACACTATGTAAAAAAATATTTTTACGTTTTCTTGTTCCTGGGCAGAAAGTGTTATTTCCAAATTGCTTATGCCTAAAGTAAATGGAAAAGACCTATTTTTCTCTTCAAACTTTGCTTTTGTGACCTGGAAGTGTATAACAAAAACACGATGGGAGACTATATTTGAGGGCTGATACGTGAAAGTGATTTACATTACAGTCGCAAATCTCGAAAAACTACTCACTTCTAAACATTTTTATGTAACTTTAGTATAAATACATGCAAATCTTGATACATATGTTGTTTTATTCAGACCTTATGTAAATGAAAATGTGCAAATTTTCCCGTTTTTACACATAAAATAGGTCAATTTCTAAATTTCATTATCCAGGTCACAAAAGCAAAGTTTGAAGTAAACAATGGCCATTTTCTGTACTTTTACAACACAAGCAATTAAGAAATAACACAAACTATTCAAGAACAGAATTCGTGTTACATAGTGTTACTATCAACTCATTAGCTGTTAGCTTTCTGTTTGTTTTGTTGTTAAGTGTAAAACTACGTAATAGGTTATCTGTGTTGTGGCACCACACGTATCGATATCCAGATTTTAGTGTTATAAGCCCCCTACCCCAAATTTACTCTGGGCCACCGGAGGACCATGCTAATAATAAGGTGTTTAGGACCACTAGCTAGTAAGACTGTTTTCACTTTTTTTTCATGGTCACCTACAATACGGTTCATACTCAGCCGCAGGTATGAACACTAAAATTAAAATATTGAAAAGAGGTTTCCTAAGTCGTTGTTCCAGAAGCTCGTGACTTTTCCCACCAAAGAATCCCATTTTCAATTCGATAATAATTTATGCAAACAAATTAGAAAGTGTGTTTAACGTCTCCGTTTAAACTAATATACTATAGAAGATATGTGGATGACACTTTCATTATTTTACATATGTTGACCACGTGTATAGTGTATTTTTTCTGTGTGTGTGTGAACCAGCTGCAAAATCAACATGCTAATATTAAATTCACGCTGAACTATTTCGTGAGAAAGGTTTTACATTTTATACCAGTTTCTGTTTTGAAACAAAACTAGTCAAAATACCAATAAATCATTCATGAATAATTTTAAAATATAAAAGAAGCATCGATTAAAAGTGATTTTTTTCTAGTAGTTACTGTAAATCGGTGTTTGTGAACCGCCAGTGAAAGTGTTTTTTTTTCTAGCAGTTAATGTAAATCGGTGTTTGTGAACCGCCAGTGAAAGTGATTTTTTTCTAGTAGTTACTGTAAATCGGTGTTTGTGACCCGCAAGTGCGTCAAACGGTTGAAAACAAACAGGTGTTTTGGAGTATAGCTATTGAAAAATATTTTTTTCCAACGTCACGTAAAAGTAATTTTAAAATATTAATAATGTACGATCCGCAAGATTTAGGTGTCGGAACTAGTTGGTCTTCAGTTGGAAATAAAAATGAAAACGACTGTTGTTAACAATAGCATTTGACTACATTAATTGTATGAACGTTCCTAGAAAGCCGGGTGAGATTATTATTTACCAGTGTGTTTAGGCCATCACGAAATTGTAATAAAAAATGACTCCCATAATTGGACAGATAACTTCACAGAAAGGCGAGATTTACTGTACTTAGAAATTAAGCATTAATTATAACGACGTTTTTTAGGGTTAATGATCGAATATTTATAGTTGAAACTTCAGAAGTTTCATGCGAAAATAAATGCTTTAAATATTCTTTCTGTAAGTTGTACTGGATCGATCACCAGTATTAAAAACTATTCGATAAACGAAGGACAAAAAAACCTATAAATATGGGACAACACATAGCCTTCGCAAGTCAATACTAAACAGGAACGGGACATAAAGGAAAGTCAATCGATCAGTAAAATTCAACCAATGTTAAATAAGCAAATTATTGCAACTTATTAATAGCTAATTTTTAATCGATTTTATCAGACAGAGACCAAGCAGACATAATGTAGATTAAACATTTATGAAATATACTACCTTCGGTTTGTACTTAGTGTCGACCAGAAGACACCTATTAAAAACATACATTAGATATTTATGAGGTTGATTACGATGTATACCTTGTACTGACGAGAAGACATGTTTTAAAAACATAAAAGTTAAATATTTATATAACAACTGCTGTTGTGTCTTGTAAGGACTTTAAAACAAGTAAAACTTTAAATAATACATGACAAAATATCCATTGCTGTTACTTTGTGCCATAAACCGAGAAAGAAGACAGTAAAACATAAATCTATTTATAAACATCAAATATCTGGAAATTTCCAGCGTTCTTACCTTGTATCAAACAAAAAGAAAACAGCAGTACCAAAACATTAACAAAGTTTCTAATCATTGTGTCCATTAGATTACTATCTTACAAACCAGTCGTCTCTAACAACACAAATGTAGTGTATGGTATTTACTGAGCACTAAATGTCTTTTCTGAATTAAACACAAAATCCAACAAATATATCCATGGTCATAAAACTGTTTATGAAGATACCAAGGTCATTCCGTGTACTTGTATTTTTGGCTTTATGTGTGTGGGTGTACACACAATAGGATGTTTAAGGTTGAAACCCAAGTTTGACCTCGGTAGAATATTGTTCTCTAGCGGTCGTGAATATTATCACGGAAAAAGGTTGTTTTTTTTTATTACCAAAGAATCGTGAATCACACACTTTTATTACTATTTAGTCGTCTTTAGGTTTAGCATTAAGCGATGAACAGACAGACCACGTGATTGTTGTTTTATCATCTTATTGGCTACACGTTTGGAATTGTTTCTTTGGTTAGGTAAGTAGATGAGTAAAAATGCATAAAAATGTTTGACTCAAGGTTTCTTTGATTCATCATGCGTTTGTTAGAATGTAAAAACCTACACAAGGTAAGCAGCCTTTGTTTGTCAACTAGTTCTGTACAGAAAAAAATAAAGGGAGAGTGAGATTTGTACCTGCACCTTATAAAGGGAGAGTGAGATTTGTACCTACACCTTATCTACCTAATCATTAAATAATGTTCAAAACTTCCTATCTATAATCAATTAATGATAAATTCTACTCTATGTTACATCGTACAAAAGGTTATAGAATGATATAGCGTATTCGGTGTAGACTTCTTTCATGAATAAAGGTCATTTTGGTTTTTATCTTAATTGGTTATCGACAGATAAAGGAGTAAAAACTATCGTGGAAAAAACTATCAACCATGAGACCCCTTCAGATATAATCATAAGTACACGATTTTTATTGAAAGTTCCATCAGTTATTCGATATAAAAGTAAAATACAATAAAAATTTTACCTTTATTTCTGAAGATAACATCTTTGCACTAGGCGGTTGACAAGAGTGTGCAACAGGTGTTTTGCAACTGGACCTGCCGAGACAAGAGGACTTTTTTGTTGTTATTTCTTGCAGCGTAAAGCCATATTGGACTACCTTATGTGTCCACAGCATGAAATCGAACCCCGTATTTTAGCGTTGTAACTCCGTAAGTTACCTCTGACCAAAACTGAGAAAAGCGACACACCAGTCAATAAATCCACTTTCCCAACATTAAAGACACGCGAGGACAAAGTGATTTTTTTTTGTTACTCCTGTTTTAATCATTGTTGTCCTGCCCCCCCCCCAATGGCTCAGCGGTATGTCTGTGGACTTACAACGCGAAAAACCGGGTTTCGATACCCGTGGTGGGCAGAGCACAGATAGCCCACAGTGTAGCTTTGTGGTTAATTCAAAACAACAACACTATTGTTGTCCTGTTACTAATAATTAATTAAACCTAAAGTTAGAATTTCGGGCGTGAGAAAATTATAAACCCTTAGATACTTATGTTATTAATTAAAATTGTTATATAATATCAAAAACTAATCGTTTTTTTAAACGTTGTTACTAAATTATTGACTGAACTTTAGGCTTGTCCAAATTAGAAACATACGTTTTGGCAAAATTACAATAACCATGATGAGTGGTGTTCCTAAATAGCTACTTTTGGCGCAGTTATAACATTTGGTGTAGCACATTTTTTTGAAATTATGTCGTCAGTTTCTTAAATTTTATTGGTTCACTTCGGGCTCATTTGAAGCCGTCGTGATGCTACGATTTCATTTTTAGGTGAGGATGCTAATATGATAATAAGATGACAAACAAGAATGTACAAACATAATGAAGTGATTAATTTTTGTGGGATAATATGTTTGTGTATGCTTGTTTTCCTCATAGAAAAGCCACATTGGGCTATCTGCTGTGTCCACCGAGGGAAATCGAACCTTTGGTTTTAGCGCTGTAAATTCATAGACTTTCACAGCGGGGGACGTTTTGTAAGAACAAACTAAATGTTTCGTCAGAACATTGGTTTGTTTTCTTCAGGCGTCATCCGTTGTCTTGATTTCGTTCATTCACCAGATTAAATCTCGTTTCTTAACTTTGGTTTCTGTTGTCGAGATTCTATGATATCATTCAATACAGCAGTCTACTTAAAAGTTCGTAAACGTGTTTGTTCGAATTCATTCAGTGCATTGGACAGTTTACAATTTTTGTTACTTGTTAGACTTGTAACCAGTTTCAAATGTTTACGTTTTTACTTTTGTAATACAACTACCTGTATTAAGATTTCCTTCACATCAAGAAAAGGAATAAGAATTAACCTTTTAACACTAGAGATCTCGCATAATCTAAGACTGTTATTGGCCATCTAAGAATATTCTTATGCGCCATTTTTATTGTTGTTGGTTGTTACTTTTCCTATAACCTATATTTTAAAACATTAATCTCAGAAAGAAAAATATTACCGCTATATTTAGCAGTAATAATAACGAGAAAGTATTATGTCGTATAGTGAATCTTTTACAAATTTCTGTGGCCTTCTTTTGTGTCAGTGACCATTTTAATTGTGCTGCGTTCAATGTTTGATGTCGGTACTGCACGATCAACTTTGGATAAACGTAGACAAAGCATCACTAACCGAACCTAACTTTGTCTATAGCTGCATTATTTGTTGTTGGCAAATAGTAAAATTATTTCTCTACACAGGTTTAAAAATTATGTTTAAGGGAAAGTTAAAATGTGTTTAAAGTGGTGTTAGGACTGATATGTTATCCAAACGTCCGAGACTATGAAGCTAATAACTTATACCTATCATGCACCGGCAAAACAAAACAAACATCTGTCATCACAACACTTGGCGTTTGTTATTCAAATCTATTGCGCTGTTTGATAAAAGTCGTTTTATCAATTTATTAGAAATTGAAAATAAAATATCTCACAGCAATTTTGAATTTTGAGCAAAAATGCACAATTGCTATCTGTTCTAACCGTTCCAAATTTAGAAGTGTGAGACCAGGAAAATTTACCCTCACATTATAACACCCCCACGGGTAAAAGGACGAACACATTTGACCCGATGCGACCGGGATTCGAACCCGCGAACATAGGAGGAGAATGCTTTAACTCACGGCCATGTCGAGCCGCTATTTTATTGTAGTCAGCTCTTTCAGTACAGGTGTAAAAAACTGCCAAATCTGTTCGAATGCCTCAACAAACTTGATTGGTCGAAAATCAGAAACATAATAATAATAATGTAAATTAAAAATTTATATAAAAATAGGGCCCGGCGTTAAGGCGTGCGACTCGTAATCCGAAAATTGCGGGTTCGCGCCCGCGTCGCGCCAAACATGCTCACCCTCCCAGCCGTGGGGGCGTTATAATGTGACGGTTAATCCAACTATTCGTTGATAAAAGAGTAGCCTAAGTGTTGGCGGTGGGTGGTGATGACTAGCTGCCTTCCCTCTAGTCTTACACTACTAAACTAGGGACCGCTCGATGTAGTGGGCTAAAATCCTACTCACTTAAAAACCTGTTGAAGAATCCTATGGTTCTTTATGAAATCGAGTGGCGAATGAATGAATATAAAAAATAAATATAAGGAACATCATAATTCAGTGAAAAGGTAGTGAGGTAAAATCAAATATCCGTACAAATATAAACATACGGAGTACAACAATTTGTAAGATGTTGGTTGTTGCTGAGCTCAAAGCTACACAATGGATTGTCTGTACTCTTCCCATACATGTATAGAAATTCAATTTTTAAAATCGTAAATCTGTAAACTGGAGGAGAGACGCAGAAGAACGAATAACGTTGATATTATCGTGTCTATGGGCAGGTGGTTAAGACACTCGACTCGTAATCGAGGGTCACGGGTTCGAATCCCTGTCCCACCAAACATGCTCATCCTTTCAACCGTGGGAGCGTTATAATGTCACGGTCAATCTCACTATTCGTTGATAAAAGAATAGCTCAAGAGTTGGCGGTGGGTGGTGATGACTTACTGCTTTCCCTTTAGCCTTACATTGCTAAATTAGGGACGGCTAGCGCAGATAGCTCTCGTGCAGCTTTACGCGAAATTCAAAACAAACCCAACTATTACCGTGTCTTTTTGTTGTTTTTCTTAGTTTATTTCAGTTTAATATGTTTAATGTATATTATTATAGCTGTGACTTTCTGTAATGTTCTATAATTTCGAATGTTCTGCACAATTGAACAGTTATAGATTAACCACATGCACCTGAGAAAAGACATTCGTTCAAAAAGTTTCCTGGTTAAAAATGTATACGATCAACTTTCTCTATAATTTATGTCGAAATGCGTTTAACTCTGACTCTTACTGCTAGCAGTAAACGTGCAGATGGCAGCACTGAGGTCTTTTGGTCAGAAATATGTAGAAACTCGTTAATTTTAACAATGAAAAGCGTACAAGATTGACAGAAAGAAAAACAAATAAGAAAGTTTTCAGGAAACCAACGTTTATTTACAAATTTCTGTTTCTTTGGTTGAAAGAAAAACAAACTCAGCGAGACTTTCAGTAACCCTAACTCTCGTTTCTGTTCTGGTTTACCATTCTAACCAGTTAATGCAGCATGTCGATTCGTCTAAGACGGTATTTTCAGGTGAGGTGGCTTTCTTGTACTTTTAAAGAGTTATCTATTGTATAACTGTGTTCATGTTTTTTGTTTAGAGAAAGGACAAATTATGTGTTTCTGTTTTAAAAAGCAAACGATATTACGCTATCTACTTTTAGTAGGAGGGTGATGAATAAAAGTCCACTGTCCGGAAAAACTTAATATCGAGTTTCTTTTCTGCTGTGACCTACTTACATGGCTCCTTCTTTATCTCTCTACATAGCGCCCTCTTTTGAAGATGTAAAGAATTTATTAATAAAGTGGCTTAACATTCAACCAAAACTCGTCCATTATTTAGTTGTAAAGATGCTGAAAAAGCAGGAATTTAAATCAAAAAGTCACATAATAATTTCCAAAATAAAGAGAATGATTGGTGTAGACGACATTATAAAGATATTTCACTGTAGTTTTAAGGTAAAAGTAAAATAAACATATGACAGAACAAACGTTGTATTTAAATAAATTTTAAAAATTGTGCGATTATCAATTTTCGAGCTGAGTAATTGTTTTTGACGACATCATAAAATAAAATATAATATGGAAATTTTTGTTATTGTTTGTCATATGAGAGAATTTATTTATTAAAATTCGATTATAATTGTACTATGCTTGTCATTTTTAATTATTTAAGTTTGGCCCGGCATGGCCAAACGTGTTAAGGCATGCGACTCGCAATCTGAGGGTCCCCGTCGCGCCAAACATGCTCGTCCTTTCAGCCGTGGGGGCGTTATAATATAACGGTCAATCTCACTGTTCGTTGGTAAAAGAGTAGTCCAAGAGTTGGCGGTGGGTGGTGATGACTAGCTGCCTTCCCTCTAGTCTTACACTGCTAAATTAGGGACGGCTAGCACAGTAGCCCTCGAGTAGTTTTATGCGAAATTCAAAATAAACAAACAAAAACAAATTACTTAAGTTTCAGTTCACAGCTGTGTGATAGACTGTCCGTGCTGTATCCCTCACGGGGAATATGATCCCAAATTTTATAGTTTTAAGGCTTTGAACATACAGCTGACCAACTGGCGGGACCTTGCAGTTATGAACTGCGCAATATTCTTCTATTTCGCTTGTAGTAGGCAGATTAAAATATAATTACTGTTATTGTTATCTGTTTTTCTCGTAAATTTTAGTATTTTATGTCGAATAATGTTATTATTTACAATTTGAAAAACATTTATGCTTATTTTAAGTGTTTTTTTTACTTATGTATGCTAAGACTGATCCCAGTAGTGGCTTGGATATCTTTTAAATATTGAATGTGAATTTTCTAACTGGGGAATATAAACTTTGCCCTTTGGTGATAACATCATGACCAGAGTTTGGTGCACTTTCTGGAATAGCAAAAAAGGTGGGAACTATATAGTAACTTCTATAAATAACATACGAGCAGTTTGGGGTTCAAATAGTTTACAAAAATATGTTTAAAAAGTCTGTGGGTTTTCATCGTTAACTCTGTGGGTAAAACCTTGTAAGAGAAGTAAAATGCGCTTTAACTTGAAAAAAAATAATTCGATGATTTCTATTTTTATCATTCAAGTTCTAACGACCGTTTTTTCCTTTAAAAGTGTGTTTGTTTCTCCAATCTAATCACTTATCCAGTTTCATAACAGCCTATTCAAAATGTTAAAACACTTAATGAACCAGTAGTATTCAAAATATATATACCAATAAGGTTATAACCGTTATTTTATTATTGTAAAAAAATACTTTTCTTTATTGAATTCGAATTATTCGGCCCTTAAATTCTTCATACATATATTTATTTATATTTAAACTGTGTATATTAATATTAACCACCTTCCAGCCCAACTAACTTAGTTGAACTTAATGAAACGGTTCATCATGGCCATGTGGCTAGAGTGCTCGAATCGTAATCTGAGGATCGCGGGTTCGAATCCCCGTCGCACCAAACATGCTTGTCCTTTCAGCTATGGGGGCGTTAAAATGTGACGTTCAATCCAACTATTCGTTGGTAAAAGAGTAGTCCAAAAGTTGGCGGTGATGACTAGCTGTCTTCCCTCTAGTCTTACACTGCTAAATAAGGGACGGTAGCGCAGATAGCCCTCGTGTCGCTTTGCGTGAAGTTTCAAAACAATCTACAAGAAGAAACATTACGTGTGAGTGTGAGTGAGGTAGGTGTCGACATTTCTATAAAAACACCTATTACATTAAAAATACAGACATCTAATAAAAAAAAGAAAAGAACCATTATCAAACGTACTTTGGAAGCGTAGTAAGTGAAGCTGGGAGTGAAAACTATGTAATGATATCAACTTGGAATAAAATTCTTTTGACCGTGTTGCTGTTTATCTGATGGTGTTCTTTATTATTATTATTGACAGAAAGTACTTTTATTATGAGGCCTGGCATGGCCAAGCGCGTAAGGCGTGCGACTCGTAATCCGAGGGTTGCGGGTTTGCGCCCACGCCGCGCTAAACATGCTCGCCCTCCCAGCCGTGGGGGTGTAGAATGTGACGGCCAATCCCACTTTTCGTTGGTAAAAGAGTAGCCCAAGAGTTGGCGGTGGGTGGTGATGACTAGCTGCCTTCCCTCTAGTCTTACACTGCTAAATTAGGGACGGCTAGCACAGATAGCCCTCGAGTAGCTTTGTGCGAAATTCCAAAACAAACAAACAAAAACTTTTATTGTGAGTTCGAGGAGTTCTTGTTATGATAGTCTGCTTGACGTTTTACGTGATACCACAGGATTTACATGCACGCCACCAACTTTGTTTTGTCAGGCTCATGGTTAACTGGAAGAAGATGAAATTCATTTATGTTAGTTTCTTTTCGCTGTTGAATGTTTCCTTTTGGTTATTCCTAGAATCATACACACTTCTGGTCATATCATGATGCTCTTCCTCGTAATTCATAAGGGATGAAATGGGCAGGTTTAATTAAATCGTGTGTTTTATGTTGAGTCGTGCATCTGAGTTGTTGTTTTTGTGTATCTTTAGAAAGTTGTCTTCGTCCTACATGTAGGGTATTAAGTAGAATAAGCCACAAATATGCATCATCGCCCTGTTGTTATATTTAAAACGGATAGTAAAAAAATAAAACAAGAAAACCTGGTATTTCGCCTCTAGAATTTCGAGGGCCTGAGCGCAAGTTTGTTTGCCTTCTTCTGTCGATTACTTCCATCCCACCACCAGTAATCAGTTTGAGATATACCGGTTGGCCTCATCTTTAAAGTAGGGCAATGGGTTAATTTAGGAGGAACGGTGTTGTTAAAGGTCATGTGGGTCAAAATGAACAGAAAGGGGAGGTATTGAAAGTGCGCTTATCACGAGATTTTTTTTTGTCGTGACGAAGTAGCGGGAAATAAAGAGTCGTTTCCTGGTATAATAACTGCAATAGCTACTGTACCACTTCTTACAATTCACCACGACGCATCAGGTCTTGATTAAGAGGTCGCTGCTGATGAACTTCTCTTTCTAAGTACATTTGGATTCGAGCAGTTTTTTGGTATTGTATGTTTCCAGTCATTGTTTAAAAGTTGAAGATATATTGTTGCTGTTGTTTGAGAAATGTGAGGTTCTTAAGCTATCTTGTCAATGCCCTCTACCGACGAAAACAAATGTATTTTATTTTAAACTAAGACTTGCTAGATCAATTAGGTGAAGGTAAGCAGCTAAAGAAAAACTTAAATATATCTCTCACCAGGACTTTAAGGATAATTGATTTGGTTTGTTTTGTATTTCGCACAAAGCTACTCAAGGTCTATCTACGCTAGTCGTCTTTAATTTAGCAATGTATGACTAGAGGGAAGGCAGCTAGTCACCGCCACCACCCGCTAAGTCTTGGGCTACTCTTTTACCAACGAATAGTGGGATTTACCATCACATTATAACGCTCCCATGGCTGAAAGAGCGAGCATGTTTGGTGTGATGGGGATTCGAACCCGCGACCCTCAGATTACGTGTCGAGTGCCTTAACCATCTGGCTTTACCGGGCCCTTCAGGGATGAAAGAAATAGCTTATGTTTACAAAATGCATGGTATATAAGTAAGCTGAACGTAAGAGTAATAAAAACTGTTAAATATGTGAGTGTTCAGTGACTTAATAAGAAAATAATACTTGATTGAAATCGAATGTCTAAAAACTTTTATCAAAAACGAAATTTTGAAATCAGACACGTGTTTTGTGACGCATCTTGCCAATTATCAGGTTTCACTATAGTCATGTGCCATTTACCACTTTCATGACGTATAATAATTCTGTCTTGATCAAATTTGTGTACTACAAATTTTTAAATGTTTCATGACGTGTAACTCTTCACACTTGATGACACGTAAAACATTGTGTAAAACATTTTTTTTTTAAGTTTCATGACGTTTTGTAAAAAAATGTTTATTGGTATTTCATTCATTCAATAACCATTTGACACGATAATACAGTAAGTGAAGACCACGTGTGTGCTCTTCAACAAGTAACGTTATGTTTTACGGTTATGAATTAAAAATAAGGTAATTTGATACTGACTAAAAATACAACATTGAAATATTTATACACCCACGTAGAACAAGATCTGTATGTTTTTTGCACAAAGTACATCTGTCTTGGCTGGAAAGAACCATACTTCTCCGTTATTATTTTGGCTAAAAAAGAACCACACTTGTACCATTTAATAAGAAGTCTATCTATTTCAGCTAAAAAGAACCAAACTTTCACGTCATTATATAAAGTCCGTCTATTTGAAAGAACCAAACTTTCGCGTTATTACATGAGGCCCATCTATCTTCGTTACAACGAACAAAATTTTCACTTTTTTATATAAAGTCCATCTATCTTGACTACAAAGAACCAAACCTTCACTTTTTTTTGTAAAGGTTATTAATAATACCTGTGAGTTATGAGTGATGGCAGTGAATTTTTTACGTAATATCTGCCATAAGATAAAACTGTATATTTGACAGTGTCTAACATTCACTTTATCGGAAGCTGCAATATTCTGTTAGGCCTTTTATAGATTTCGTGAAAAATATAACAGTAAAATGAACCCTGGAAGCTAAGGTTTTCATTACATATCTTTTGTCCAGAGATGGTTAAGAAAAACATTTATAAACAGTAAACGTGGTATATATATATATATATATATACACACACATAATATAACTGTATTCAGTGATACATCTATACAAGTAAGTTACAAAACGTAAATGGAATATTGTGATATGTCAGCATACCATGAATTTTCTACCTTGTTATTTTAATGTAAACATTTTTCAAATAATTCGTTCATTCTAGGTAGGGACGTTTTCAAGAAAGCTTATTTCATTCTAAATTTATTGTTCTTTGTCTTATGAGATAAAAACCTGATCTGCCAGTGGAATGGTGGCTATAACGTGCACTTTGTGCATGAAATTTGATAGCAATTTTCTCCAAATGATATCTCGAGGTTATAGCTTCCTCCTGCTGGAATAGGCATGACGAGTACGAGGTTAACGCTAGTTGCTCTGGATACGTTTGAGTTTACTGATTTAACCAAATAACGTGATTTACTCAATGTGGAATATCAACTTGGGAAAGTAGACCCGGTCTGACTAATTTATAACTCAAGTAATGGTGACCATCTGTGGTCGACAATGCAAAGTACGCGTACTGTTTATAACACACTTTCTATTTAATTTGTTTATTTGTCAGCACGATTCAGTTCTTCCACTACAATTCACTATTACTTTGCAACGGGTTTTACCGAACCTTCCACCTAAAAGTACCACAAGTGTATACTTTCGAATTACTATTTGTTACGCGTACCTAGTATTGAAAAGAAACAAAGAAACACGATGACAACAAATAGTTTACAAACATTTTTTATTTAAAATTCGCCACTTGAATTGTGATGTTTTCACGAGAGTCAAAGTATTGTGCCCCCCAGTGGCTCAGCGGTATGTCTGGGGACTAAAATCCGGGTTTCGATACCCGTGGTGGACAGAGCACAGATAGCCCATCGTGCAGCTTTGTGCTTATTTCAAAAACAACAACAAAATACTGTTGGGAAGGAAAGAAGAACATCACAAAAACTAATTTTTCATGAGACTAGAGGGAAGACAGTTAGCCATCACCACTCACCGCCAACTCTTGGGCTACTCTTTTACCAACGAATAGTGGGATTGACCATCCCATTATAACGCCTCCACGGCTGGAAGGACGAGCATGTTTGGTACGACGGGGATTTTTCATTTAAAAAGCTCTTACTACGTTAACTATGCGTTTAATGTTTTTGTTTATTAGTTTGTACATTTGTTTAATTGATTAATTTATTCGTGTATTTATGTATTCATTACGTCATATCCAACATTATTAGCACGTCTTTCAAGTTTCACAGACATCGTTTTGAGACATAGTAATTTAAACCCGAAACAATAAGCAAGGTTCACAGCAAAACACTAGATTTCACTTTATTAATGTTTGTCTTATATATTTCAGCTAATAAAATACTTTATTTAGATGTCAAAATGTTTCCTGTCAGTGATTAGGCCCTTTTGTTACTCTCACAACCATTTCGTCATGTAGAAAGTGTCCTGAAAGTGTCATTAGAAAAGTTCTCAGACAAACGTAGTGTCATTAAGCCACAATCAGCTAGTAGTAATTAGGCCTAACACATTTCTCACCTATATTTCCGGGCTGACTATTGTCTACTTATCAATATAAATCACTACATAATGCCTACTCAGAGTGACGTCAGGCAGGAAACTGTGAAATTATCCCAAGGTCGACTGATTCCCCTTTTTTCCTTTTGAGTACTTTTTATTAACAAGTGACGTCAGCACGAAAACATTGTGTGCCAGAAGTACGACTTCCGCATTCCTCAACAGTAACGAATAAAAGATTGTTCTCGTTAATCATTTATAAAAGGTAGATAGAAATTGTACAGTGGAGTTTGTTTGTTTTGAATTTCGCACAAAACTACACGAGGGCTATCTGCGCTAGCCGTCCCTAATTTAGCAGTGTAAGACTAGAGGGAAGGCAGCTAATCATCACCACCCACCGCCAACTCTTGGGCTATTATTTTATCAACGAATAGTGGGATTGACCGTCCCATTATAATGCCCCCACGGCTGAAAGGACGCACATGTTTGGTGCGACGGGGATTCGAACCCGTGACCTTCGGATCACGAGTCGAGTGCCTTAACTTTCTAGCCATGCCGGGCTTACAGTCTAAACTCCTGTTCAATTAAACGCAATACCGTAAAACTACCTGGTAAAACTAATTCATAAAGTAAACTAACACTTTCAAACGTGAACTTGCAAAAAACCAGTTGAAGCAAGGTAATCCCGGTCGCACCAAACATGCCTACCCTTTCAGCCGTGGGGGCGTTACAATGGGATGGTCAATCTCACTATTCGTTGGTAAAAGAGTAGCCCAAGAGTTGGCAGTGGGTGGTGAGGATTAGCTGCCTTCTCTCTAGTCTTACACCGCTAAATTAGGGACGGCTAGCGTAGACAACCCTCGAGTAGCTTTGCGCGAAATTCAAAAAAGAAACAAAACAAACAAAAAACAAAGTAGCGTGATGGTATCTTATTTACATCTTATGTTTCGAATGAATTTAAACATTATAGAAACGTGTTTACTGAATTGATGTGGTTTGGTATTGAGGACAACGCTACACAAGGGCTGTCTGTTCTCTGCTCACCACGGTTATCAAAACCCGGTTTCCAGCAGAATAAGCCCGCTATGCCACTAGGGGGACTTACTAAATTGAAACTGAGGCAGCTTCAGCAACGTTAAGCAGGTTATCTGAACCAAAAACATCAGAGTGACTTTTCGTGGGTACTTAAAAATTGCCCAATTTAAATACTTAAGAGCAGGTAACATAAATAGATTAGATTTTTCAAACAAATATAAAGTATTTCAGGTCAACCCGGTCTGGTGAGCAGTGAAGTTTAGGTGAGATTCTGGTTCAAAATAATATAACAAACAGTGCGTTATACGTTTACTTAGAGAAATTAATTAATTCGGTATAATCTACCATAAGTTCAGGCAAAGAATTCCAAACAGTCGGGTTCTTTCCCCTTTTATTGTGATCAGTAAATGAAGTGTCTTTAATACTTTTTATGTTTTCTTACAACACCCAACTTATTTTCATGTTTTTGACCACACTCTAAACGGCCCACGGCCAAAAGTACTGTTTTAGATTTATCTTTAGTTAGAAAAGGCCTATCGTATGTACACATTGTGAGTTTTGACCAAGAAGTATCAGAACACGAGGAAGATGAAAATTAGTGATGGATAAAGGCAGATATAAAGAAAGACAAAAATTCAACATGAACTGACCTTCAGTTTTTGGTAATAAAAGACGACTTCTAGTTTCGGTTTTGTTGGCGTATGAACAAGTAGCGTGTTGAAAAGGAACGGAATCATAAAATTAGAATGTCCAAGATGCTTACCATAAGATATTAACTGACACTGATAATTGAATGAATGTCAGTTCTCTATAGAATGATATTCGAGAAAAAAAAACAATAACAAACTATTATTCGCATATTGATACTTGAAGACATGGTACTTGTCCGCCCCTCTGGAAAATGAGAAACAATTCTTTCTTTATTCATTCAGAATATCTATATTTTTGTTTGTTTATAATTAAGGACAAAGTTACAAAATGGGCTATTTGTGCTCTGCCCACCACGGGTTTCGACCGGTTTTTAATGGTGTGAGTCCGCAAATATACTGCTGTGCCACTGAAGGGGGCATATCTATATGAATTTTTTTATCCACCTCACAAGTTCACCCTACTTTGACCATCCCTCCCCCTGGAAACACTTCTGCGGACGCCCATGGTGCTTTGTTCTTTACAGATTACACTATGTTACAAAACTTTTACTTGTTCCTGTGCAGAAAGTGTTATTTCACAATTGATCATGCATAAAGTAAAACACCTATTTTTCCCTTCAAACTTTACTTTTATGACCTGGGTAATGAAATTTTCAATTTTATCCATTTTCCAGAATATTCCAGCTAGTGCTGAGTAGCTAATAGAGAATCTTCTCGAACTTACAAGAATTTTCAAAAACTTTCTAGAATGTTCTTTTTCACTCTTGTCTTGATAAACTGGACACATTGGCTTGCAGCTTCTTGATGCCACGTCTGATAAAATGTGTGATGCCTATAAAGTATATTTCGGCATGCTTGTCGGGGATCAAAACAAACCCTGGGCAACTCATTTTACCTGTGACCACTTCAAAAAACTCTAGAAGATAATTTTTGCTTGTTTGAATAGTAAGATTTCATATTATTCAGATTTTAGACTTTTTAAAATGTAAACATATTTCTGTACACCTCAAAGAGGAATACAACAGGTCAAGATCTTGATTGAAGCTTTGAAGTATGATGAGTATGGCTGGGAGGTTATCGGATACTTCAAAATGGTGGCATTCCTGATGGGTCTACAAGGAAGCTTTACCAAGTTTTCATTTTATCTTTGCCTTTGGGACAGCAGGGACACCACAGCGCACTACAACAGGAAGCACTGGCTACAACGGACCGAGTTCTCTGTGTGTAGGCACAATGTCAAGTGTGAGCCGCTGGTGAACCTCTAGAAGGGGTTGTTCCCACCACTGCACATAAAAATGGATCTTATGAAATAATTTGTTACAGCTCTTGATAAGGAGTCTGCAGTCTTTAAGTACCTTCGAGACTTCTTTCCTAAGCTGTCTGAGGCAAAGGTCAAAGCTGATGTCTTCGTTGGACCACAAATAAAGAAGATACTGGGGTACACAGAATTCCCCAAGAAGCTCGGTAGGAAGGAGAAAAAAGCTTAGGGCAGTTTTGTCGCAGTTGTTCGGAGGCTTCTTGGGCAATCACAAAGCCAAAAATTATGTGGAACTGGTTGAGGCTCTGGTGGAGAACTACGGCAAAATAGGCTGCAGGATGTCTCTGAAAGTCTACATTCTTGATGCTCATCTTAATGAATTCAAGGAGAACTTGGGAACATACTCAGAGGAACAAGGTGAGCGCTTCCACCAAGATATACTGGATACTGAACGCCGCTACCAAAGAACGTATAGCGAAAACATGATGGGAGGCTATATTCGGGGGCTGATACGTGAAAGTGATTTACATTATAGTTGCAAATCTCAAAAACTACTCACTTCTAAACGTTTTTATATAACTTTAGTATAAATATATGTAAATCTTAATTCATATATTGTTTTATTAAGATCTTATGTAAATGAAAATGTGCAAATTTGCCCGTTTTTACACAGAAAATATGTTAATTTCTAAATTTCATTATCTAGGTCACAAAAGCAAAGTTCGAAGGGAATAATGGCCATTTTCTGTACTTTTACAACATAAACAATTAAGAAATAGCACATACTATCCAGGAACAAAATTTGTGTGACATAGTGTTATTTTTAAGATGTGCCATATTCTTTATGAAATTGTATGTGACGAGATGTCTTATTCTCTACAGACTGACACTTAGACAAGAGCTCTGTTCTTTAGCTCATATTCGAACAGGAGCTATGTTTTCTACTGAATAATAGATGAAGAGATATTTGTTCATTACAGAATGACAACTGGAAAAACCATCATCTTTGTTATAAAATGTTTCTTAAGCAGATGCCCTATTTTGTACAGCGTAATGGCATAATGCTCGAGACTATGCCCTGTTCTTTATAAAATGCTGGTTTTTTTTTTACAGAATGCTAACTGAAGGAATATTGTTCCTCACAGACTGACAAATTAAAAGAAGCTGCTTTCTGTACAAAGTGATACTTGTGTTAGTAATTGCTCTGGCTTTTCGCGGAATATCACTTAAAAGTTGGAGTTTCTGTCCTGGTGAAATAAAAACACGTTTGTAAGGATAGGCAGTTATATTTCTGTTTTTCTTCTTGACATAATAAACACCAAACGTGCAATAAAAGCGTATAGAGGAACCAGAACTGAAAAGAAAGATGCACTATATTCAAGAATTCTGTCGACATGAAATTAGATGGGCGAGTCAGATCATCCTCGTGTCACCATGTCAAGTTTGGTGGTGATTGATTAAAAGATGTGAAACGTACAAGAACAGATATACACGTACACAAATACTGACGTTTATTTACATAAGTTGATGTTCTATCCTTTAAAAAAATGATACTTGAAGCTTTACCTTGCTGTTTACAGTATGATACTTGAAGCTTTACCTTGCTGTTTACAGTATGATACTTGAAGCTTTACCTTGCTGTTTACAGTATGATACTTGAAGCTTTACCTTGCTGTTTACAGTATGATACTTGAAGCTTTACCTTGCTGTTTACAGTATGATACTTGAAGCTTTACCTTGCTGTTTACAGTATGATACCTGAAGCTTTACCTTGCTGTTTACAGTATGATACTTGAAGCTTTACCTTGCTGTTTACAGTATGATACCTGAAGCTTTACCTTGCTGTTTACAGTATGATACTTGAAGCTTTACCTTGCTGTTTACAGAATGATTTATACCTTTGTAGGCGTTTTGTTCTTTCGGCACCTACACCTCATCAGGTGCTCCATTCTTACAGTTTACTCGAAGATTATTGGATACAGAAAATTATTTTTTGTACTTGTAATTAGTGTAAAAAGCGCTCAGATGTAATTTAGAATAAACTGTGTTTTCACTTCTGACTTCATGCCAAGCTAAGAAGAAAACAAACATTTATTGAAATAGATATTCAAAGACATATATATATATTTATTTATCTATTGAAAGATGTGTTTCTTTAAATTTGTCACAGTCAGTATTTATTAACCCACTTATTGTTTTACATGGTTAAGCTACAAAAAATACAAAATAGAACTTTCACGAAATCTCGTATTCCACGTACTTCCACGAGAAGAGAAAATGGTTACGTAGTACGAAGTATATTTTCGTCACGGATATGTTTTCCCTTATCTCTAATATAATTATTTCCGTTATCTTACATTTTAAAAGGAATTATTTAAATTGTTTGAACAATTTTGTTTTTAATTCCGTGAAATAAATGGGTAGAATAAAAATCTTCAGAATGGAACAGCCATGTTAAATGTCAGACATTTTTTTTCTATACCCTTAGGTCCTTTTTGTTAAGTGGTGAAAGGAATCTCACTTTCTGGGATGGCTTGGTGGTAGTTGAAATTCACGTTATCGAATCGGTTGTCGAAGCGATAATCAGCCAACATAAAAAAAAATCCACTGAAGACGTAAAATAGTTTGTTTAAAACGTAGGGTTTTCAGTTACAAGTTACGTCTCACAAAATTAAAATCAAACTCCAGCTAGTTACATGATAAAAATTTTCGAAAGTAAGAAAACTCGAAATGTAAAAAACAAAGGTTTTATTCTTAGTCAGGTGGTTACGGCGTTCGACTCGTAATCAGAGGGTCGCGGATTTGAATCCCTGTCACACCAAACATGCTCGCTCTTTCAGCCGTGGGGGGGGTTATAATGTGACGGTCAATCCCACTATTCGTTGGTAAAAGAGTAGCCCAAGAGTTGGCGGTGGGTGGTGATGACTTGCTGCCTTTCCTCTAGCCTTACACTGCTAAATTAGGGACAGCTAGCGCAGATAGCCCTCGTGTAGCTTTGCGCGAAATTCAAACCAAAATAGTTTATTCTTGTTCATTGTTTAACAGTTTTTATAAAAAACATCAGTGATACGTGTAATTTTGACAAATCGTGGCCCGTTATTCACGTGTGCTATTACGGGAAAAGAGCTTGAGTATAGAGTCCGTGATATTTCGAAATTTTTAATATTTCGCAATTAAAGAATGTAGCAATCAACTCTTATATTTTTACGGGACCTGGCATGGCAAGGTGGTCAGGGCGCTTAATACGCAATCTGAAGGTCACGGGTTCGAATCTCTCTCCCGCAAAATTTGCCCGCCCTTTCAATCATGGGAGCATTATAATGTGATGATCAAGCTTTGATCAGCTGTCTTCCCTACAATCTCTCTCTTAAAAACCAGGGACGGTAACATGCAGAAGACCTTTCATATACCATAGCTTTGCTCAACCAATCCGAAACAAATACATGCAGCACGTGGCTTTCAGTAAGTTAGGCTATTAGTTTAAAAATCAGTTTATCAAACTGTTATTTCCTCTAATGTTCTGAGGATTTATTATGTAAAAAAGTTGGGTTTTGATACATGGGGCTAGAAGAATACAGATAACTCGTGATGTGGCTCTAACCGTAACAATAAACAAACAATGTTTTGTTTTGGAATTTCGCACAAAGCTACTCGAGGGCTATCTGTGCTAGCCGTTCCTAATTTAGCAGTGTAAGACTAAAGGGAAGGCAGCTAGTCATCACCACCCACCGCCAACTCTTGGGCTACTCTTTTACCAACGAATAGTGGGATTGACCGTCACATTATACACCCCCACGGCTGGGAGGGCGAGCATGTTTAGCGCGACGCGGGCGCGAACCCGCGACCCTCGGATTACGAGTGCACGCCTTAACGCGCTCGGCCATGCCAGGCCATAAACAAACAAATAGGACTTGTTAGGATCACTCTGACTATTAAATTTATTTGTTTGTTCATTTATAAATATTATTATTTTTCTTTAGATTCAATTAATTTGTGTCACAGCGTCCACTTGCGAAAAAAGTTTCAATAAAAAACGCAGTTGTCCACGTTATACCAATTGTTGAAAACCTGTCAGATGTGTTATGTAACTGGTTGAGTTCCCGGATATAACATTGTCATGCTGGTTATTCGATAGGTCATCAGAATAATCTTTCTTTGTTTTTAATGCTTATTATTCGAATAAGCAAACAATAAGCAAGCACTGTTATTAGGTCTTTCGAGACGTACTTCTAAGCCTAAAATAAGAAATTTATTGACATAACATGTTTACATCAAGCATGTTTTGACGCACCTATTCTAGGTCAGTTTCTCTCACACCTGAGGTTTCAAATGTTGAGTTGTTGACTTTTCTATCAGAACCAAAACTTGTTAGACTTCTGGAAGCAGTCAATACTTATAACTATAGTTTAATGTTTTAATTTTACACATTTTACTCAAACGTGTAAGGTTATCTTTTGTAAAAATATTTTCTACTGATTCATTTCGAATTTCACGCAAAGCTACACGAGGACTATCAGAGCTGGCTGTCCCTTATTCTGCAGTGTGGCTCAGCATGGCCAGGTGGTTAAGGCACTCGATTCGTAATCCGAGGGTCGCGTGTTCGAATCATTGTCGTACCAAACATGCTCGCCCTTTCAGCCATTAGGGCGTTATAAAGTTACGGTCAATCCCACTATTCGTTGATAAAAGAGTAGCCCAAGAGTTGGCGGTGGGTGGTGATGACTAGTTGCCTTCCATCTAGACTTACACTGCTAAATGAGGGACGATTAGCGCAGATAGCCCTCGTGTAGTTTCAAGCGAAATTCAAAACAAACAAATTTTGCCATGCAAGACTAGAGGGAAGGCGGCTAGTCATCACCACCTACTGCCAAGTCTTGTGTTGCTCTTTTACCAACGAATAGGGGAAATGACCGTAACATTATAACGCCCTCACGGCTGAATGGGAGAGTGTGCTTGGTGTGACAGCGATTTGAATCCTCGACCCTCAGATTACAATTTGAGCGCCTTAACCACCTGGTCATGCCAGGGCATAAATGGCTTCCAAAATATCATTTCACAAGTTTTTATTTATGTGTTAAAAACATTTGCAACGTGAAACGGAAAGTAATTTATCAATTAAATAACGGCCCCCCAATGGGATTACGGTAAAATATATGGACTTTCATCACTAAAATGCGAGGTTTCATTCCCCTGGTGGACATAATATATGCCCAATGCCACTTCGTCCTAAAACAAACAAAAATATTAATGTATTATTGAGAAATGCACATACCCAGCCTTGTATAGACGAAAGCATAAATTACTGTTCGATCGAAATGTGGAATTAGTTATTAATACATCACTGAAACTCATCAACAGAAATACAATATCTTACACTTGAAGTTTAGTATTATAGGAAATTTAAGTGGTCGGTTACGTTATTCTTAACATTTGTTAGCCTGGCCCCTTAGCGGACTGACATTAAACGCAAAGACTAAAGGGAGGAAAGTACGTCATGAAAATGAAAGGATGCGCGTACGAGTGCGCCAAGCCTATAAAGTTGCTTGCAATGCGTTGTTCAACCACGATCATGAGCCAGTTTTTATTAAGCGAATGCCAACATTTGTAATTCCATTGACCTTATAACCTAAATGCCACTAAGTTATACATATTAATGAACGAATATCAGCGAGAATATGTGAAGTATGCTCTAGTAAAGTCACCTTCGGAATCCCAAACAACGAACACTGAAGTCAAGTCTTTTTTTTCAAATAAAAATAACTACAACCACGTTCGCTTTGTTTGTTTGTTTGTTTTTAGCCGTCCCTAATTTAGCAGTGTAAGACTAGAGGGAAGGCAGCTAGTCATCACCACCCACTGCCAACTCTTGGGCTACTCTTTTACCAAAGAAAAGTGGGATTGACCATCACCTTAAAACGCCCCCACGGCTGAAAGGGCGAGCATGTTTGGCGCAACCGGGATGCGAACCCGCGACCCTCGGATTACGACTCGCACGCCTAAACACGCTTGGCCATGCCGGGCCTACCACGTTCGCATCACTTACCAGCAACATCAGGACCGGACTGCAATGCTGTTGATCTTGTCTTCAAATGATATAGAGAATAACTGACTATTTACTGATTTTTAAACCAAATATAATTTTTGAGAAAAAAGTTATATACCAAAAAGAAAGTAAGAGTAAATGAACGGTTAACATAAAAATATTTTATATAGAACGCAATTTTAGGCTTAAGATAACTATAAATTTTATTGTTTACGAATTATATTACTCGAATAATGGGATTGATCGTAAAATTATAATGCCCTCACGACTAAAAGGGTGAGCATGTTTGGTGTGACGAGTATTCTGACCGTCCAGTTTTCTAACCACTTGGCCATAACGAGCTCAGTGGTGAGAATACGTACTTAAACTACCACTTAAACGTTAACTAAATTGAGAGATGAAATGCTTGATTCGGAATATGCTGTTTAATATGCCCTACATGTTCAGTTTTGGAAGTGTTACAGACGTGACAGTTACCTGTGTGAGCTAACTAGTTGCACGCATTCCTTCTGGTCAGCAAGTTACGGATTCCTGTACCTGAATTTGTGTGTCTCTTTGACCCGGCTGTTTTGCTCAAGTACGCTCGGGTTGACAACATCGTGATGCGATGCCTAACCAATATATAAATTAAATCTGTTTGCTGAAACACAAGTAGCGAACGACAAAAACGCGAAATGTTTTGTCGATTAACCAGAAAACAGAAGATAGCGATTATAAAATCAAAAGTTAATTATAAGCAGACTCAGATGATTAATCCCTTGGTTTTGTTTATACGTTACTCTTAGTTTTATAATTGTGTAGTTAGACAATGATGCAGTTGTGAAAAGTGTGTTCACTGAATTAGAGCTAATAGTAAATAGATACCTAACTGAAAGGAAATGAATAAAACTTTCACACCTTACATAAGCATCAATTTAATTGTTTGGAAGAAGCAGTTCTTAGGTGGAGTAAATTTGATCATAAAACTTTAGGGATGATCTGACTAGAGTACAAGTGGAGTTCGGTTGATAATAACTGTGGTTATAGACAATCTATCTGGAGAAGATGGCGATACCACGTCTTGACACACAAACATGGGTCATACAAGTGGAGTTCCGTTGATAATAACTGTGGTTATAGACAATCTGTCTATAGAAGATGGCGATACCACGTTTTGACACACAAACATGGGTCATACAAGTGGAGTTCAGTTGCTAATAACTGTAGTTATAGACAATCTGTCTGGAGAAGATGGCGATACCACGTCTTGACACACAAACATGGGTCATACAAGTGGAGTTCCGTTGATAATAACTGTGGTTATAGACAATCTGTCTATAGAAGATGGCGATACCACGTTTTGACACACAAACATGGGTCATACAAGTGGAGTTCAGTTGCTAATAACTGTAGTTATAGACAATCTGTCTGGAGAAGATGGCGATACCACGTCTTGACACACAAACATGGGTCATACAAATGGAGTTCGGTTGATAATAACTGTGATTATAGACAATCTGTGAAGAATAGGTAGTGATACCATGTCTTGATACACGTACATGGATCATACAAGTGGAGTTAGGTTGATAATAACTGTGGTTAAAGACAATCTGTAAAGAATAGGTAGTGATACCATGTCTTGATACACGTACATGGGTCTTAATTATGCTCTAATATGTCAAGAGAACTTAGGTGAGAGAAACTGTTCATTACATTTACATAAAGATAGGAAATTGATCACCTATTGCTCATTGCCTTTAAAACGTTTTCCATCACCCCATAATGTCCATAATGGTCAGCTCGTCCATAACAAAAAAAAACATTACCTGCAATCCGACTTTTGAGTTTAAAAGAACCGTTAATAAATTTCTATACATGACATATTTATAAGAAAGTACTTTTTATATTCTAAAATGAACCTGGAATTTTACAATAAAATATAAGTAGCTCCATTTTGTTTGTTTGTTTGTTGGTTTATAACGTTAGGGTCCACAGTGGGCTATTTACACTTTGTCCTCAGCATGAAACTGAGCGCTGGATTTTAGCGTTGTAAGTCTGTGAACTTACCACTAACCCCATGGTGCAACAACATTTGATATAAGATGTAAGGCAGTGTGCAGAAAAATACTTATGTACTTTATTTTTCCGTTAAAAATGTTGAAGGTTAAAATACAAAAATAAAATGAAAGTTCGCATTCATATCGCAATAAAAGTGACCATTGTTGTACAAAATAATCATTCCTCACTAAATATTAAACCACAGCTGTGCGTGCCATGATTCCTAACTATATGCACAATTAAACAAAGCTGTGCGTGTCATGATTCCTAACTGTATACATATTTAAAGTTTTGCGTGACATTGTACACAACTGTATACAAACCTAACTAAAATTCTGCCCAATGTCTTAAACATAGGATCACCTTTCCTCAAGATCAAGTAATTGAAGGATGCCAGAAAAATAGCACATGGTAAAAACAATGGCGACATGGTATTTAAACAGTTTTTGTTACCTTGTATTAAAAGCCCGGCATGCCAACGTGGTTAAGGGTCTTGATTCTTTATCTCAGAGGCGCGGGTTCGAATCCCTGTTACACCAAATATACTAGCCCTTTTAGTCGTGGGGGCGTAACAATTTTATTGTCAATCCCACTGTTCGTTGGCAATAGAGTAACCCAAGAGTTGACAGTGGGTGGTGATGACTAGCTGCTTTCCCTCTAGTCTTACACAGCTAAATTTGGGACGGCTAGCACAGCTAGCCCTCGTGTAGCTTTGCGCGAAATTCCAAAACAAACAAAACAAACCTTAGTAATTCTAGGCTATACTGAGACAAAACATGTTCACCCAACCTTTTTAATTCATAGGAATATCTTCAGTTATTATCGAGTGGTTAGCAATTTCATAAAGACACGAAATTTTATGTTGTTGGTAGAGATAGCTGGAACTTTTACTAGAGTTTAGCAAAGAATAAAAATAAACAAAGTTAGAAATGTGTATTGGTTTATATTCTGAACTTAACAAAAAAAAATTTATTTATATAATTCTACGCAATTCAAATTTTCCGATTTAAATGGAAAGTTAAATGAAAACTTGTGTCTGTAATTGAAATTTATTAGCAGTTAAATGTTTTTATTTTGGGGGGAAATATTTAATAAAGTTTTGTCATTTACAGTACATGGTTCGTACACGAGGGATATCTGTGCTAGTAGTCCCTAACTTAGCAGTGAAAAATTAGGGCTATTCTTTTATCAATGAACAGTGGAATTGATCGTCGAAGTACAACGCGCCAACGGCTGAAAGGGCGAGCATGTTTGGTGGGACGAAAATTCGAACCTACAACCTTCAAATTGCAAGTCGAGTTCATTGACCACCTGGTTTTACATTAGTTTGTTTTATTTATTCAACTGATAAATAAAGATTGGTAATTTTTAGTGAATTTCTTTCCCAGGAGAATCGTAAAAACAACGACAACAAAACACATACACATGTACGTCGTATGTGGGCCCTAGATCTTGGAGCTTGCGTATGTGTTTTCTTATAACAAATCCATATCGGGCCATTTGCTCTGTCCACGGAGAGGAATCAAACCCCTGATTTTAGCCTTATAAATCCGTAGACTGACTGGTTTACAAGCAGAGAACTCGGAGCGTGCGACCAAGTTCGAACCTGTGCAGTACCATAAAATATTTCTTGCACCTTAAGCTGTGAGTTTGTTATTCGAGTAAGAATGACAGTCGATCCCGTAGCGTGATTGGTGAGTGGTAGGGTACTGCTGTCATTCCTCAGATTAGTCGATAAAAATTAGGGACCAACTTTTCATCATATTGACTTTCTGTGATATAAAAATCACATCCGACACTCATAATGTTTTATAAACTATTTTGTAGAAAAGTCACTATTTCTCATATTTCAAAGGTAATATGTACGTCTTGATTATCTATATAATGATATAAACGTCAAAGATACCTAACCAAAATTTATAAGCTTATGTGAAAGGTACTGGTTTGGAGCTTAGACGTAGACAAAAAAAAACAAAACAACCAACAACAACACACACACAAGAAACAACTAAATAAAAAATTGAAACAAAACCAAAAACAAAGATAACAATACGCGTTTATGAATTAAAGTTTTATTGTTTATTAGGCTATGCAATTAAATTTCTCTTTGGACTCAAAGAATGAAAACTTACAACCTTAAACAGGGAAGCAGTAATTTTAAATAAATCTGTTTGTTTTTTTTTCACTGTTGAATGCAAAAATAGCTCCACAGCAACCATACAAGGAGAAAAATTGTAGGTTTGAACCAGTCCAGATTTTTAGGGCCCAGAAGAAGAAACACACACATCAAACAGCTGGTTCCTGTTATCAGTCACCTTTCTATATTTGTAAAATATTTACCCTTGTTTTCATCTGTCTTTAAGTTTGGCTACTATTCGACATACTTAGCTTTAATTCAAGCTGTACTACGGTTGGCCTACTTATATCCCTACAAAGGCCCTAACCTATGTTAATGCCTGTCGTTGAAAATTTATTTTTAAAGGCCATTCACCCCCGAAAAAAATTGAAAGGCCCAACAGATTGTAAAATGCTTTGTTGAAAAACAGCATTCTTGGCTTATTTCACCCAAATATGAAAGGAAGTAAGTCATTTATAGCTCTTGTATGGTGGACGAGGTTAAGAGTTGACCTCAGCAGGTCACAGAGATCATCTACATTAATTTAACCGGTTTTTACACGATTTTATCCCGTTTTAATTCTTGTTAAAAATGTAGCTCATTCTTTGCAACTTTACAATTAAAAAGAGAAAAGACGTATTTATACATTTTCCCATTTATATGAGCACTAACGCTTCTTTACGAATTATCTATGCATACATATATACAGATACATATATATTTGCAACTACTTTGCAGTTATGTAAATTTTGGTAAAGCATGTATACATTTATTTTTTTTTTCAGTTTTTTATTTCACATTGTAACGCTTTTGCTTGGCTTTTAGAAAACAGAAAATACAGATTGGTTAAGCCTATTGGCTAACACGAAATTTGCACTTCATGTCAGAAGAGGATCTTTATATTAAGATATTTAGCTCTTTAAGATTACTCACGGCTAAAATCCCATCTGTTATAGTGTTTGGAATCGAATAATTAAGAGTCCACTGGTTGTTGGGGTCATTAGTTGAATTTAGGTTAACATATTTCCTGATAGATGGTTCAGTTAGTTATGATAAGCTTAATTTAGGTTTAGCTCGGCTTTCACCATATCTGAAGGTTCCTTCGTTGGATAATAGTGCCGTCTAGCGACTGTTATATGGAATCGAAAAAGAAGTAACTCAACTTGCAGGACAAATACGTATAATATAAGCTGCATTTTGAACAGCGTGAAAAGTTGACTTCACTTGTCGTAGAAACGTAAACAATGTCAATGTCTTTTACTAAAGACAAGACTTGTACATAATTTATTCACTTAGTAAACTAAATGTTTCAGATTTACTAACTAAGAAGACTTAACAATGTTGCTTTAGTGATAACAAATCGTTGTTTTTCTACTGAAACTGAGATGTGTATTCAATGTCCGATAGGGATACAATTTTAAGATCTAGATTTGAATAGCTCGTGTAATACGTAAACTACTTGCATTATCTACAATACACAAGATCTTGAAATAGGAGCTGATAAATATGTACGCTGTGACGTTCCTTGAAAAAACTTTCTCACAGATACAAGAAACTTCATTAAATGCTTTCTGTCTATCTGTCTTTACTATTGATAAAGAGAAAAGTTTATCGTGAAAACACACATATATATCGATTAAATATGCTTTAACGCGTAGGACTGGGGTGACTCACAGGCGGGAATGTGTCGCACTGATCTTTATGCCACACTTTTTCTAACCGCCCATCACGGTATGAAAACACCTTTTAAACTGGATTTCTTCCAAATGACAGGTAAGACAGGGCGTGTTTTGTTACTCCTAATATCTTAAATAGCTGTTTGTGAATGTATGGATAATCCTTCGTGTCAGTTTCTTGGAAAGCGTTATCATTGCCTATTACTCAGCTTTTCAAGTAAGCTAATTCATTGATTATTATTCTGAAACTCTTTTCAAATTACCACACTCACTGGTAGTCACCTTTAAAATGTCAGAGATCAAAAAGAGAGATATTGGGTAGTTAGAAATTGCGCTTTGATTCCACGATGTTGACGCATTGACTCCGCCACCACCCACACATTCGAGGATGTAGCACCCTCCATTATAAAAGTGGTTCGCCGCTAGGGACGCTAGTGTTCGTAACTCTCTGGTACGAGACTAGGTCAGGGGCAGACCCTATGTAAGGAGCCGAAAGACGCGTCGTTAATAGTTATTCGATTGAACAGCGGAGATAGAACGTTAACTGACCTCCAGTATTTAAAGACTTCCAGCAAGTTGGAAAACGTAATAATGAAACTTTGGATGAGTATATTCCTTCTTGTTGGCGTTGGTGAGTATTTATTTGATTTAGTATTCAATAATATCAAACTCTTTTATAAGGATAATTTTATAAGTAAAATAAATTTTATTTTTACTCGAATCATGGTGAAGCAATGTAAAAATCGCCAAAACACAAATTTAAACTTAGGCCGCTATGGCCAGGTGGTTAAGGCAAATCTGAGGGTCGCGGGTTCGAATCCCCGTCACATCAAACATGCTCACCATTTCAGCCGTGTGGGCATTATAATGTTTCTGTCAATCTCACTATTCGTTGGTAAAAGAATAGCCCAAGACTTGGCGGTGATGACTAGCTGCCTTCCCTCTATTTTTACACAGCTAAATTAGGACGGCTAGCGCAGATAGTCCTCATGTAGCTTTGCGCGAAATTCAAAACAAACCAAATCTGATTGTTACAGCTCACTTGCCGGAAAGCAATGAGCTCACGTGAAACGTTTGTCAATTTTTGTTAAAATTCAGGTCCTGCAATAGGCTAGAAAAGAACGTTGCATTGATTTCAATGTCATTGTTAAACAGTATTTATTAATATCTATGCTCTTCTCTAAGCATTCTGAATTTGAAAAAAAAAAAAAAGCCTTGGAATTTCTATTAAAATTTTCCAGAGATATTGATAAGTGGAATAAGAATTTTGTTGTTAAACACATTTGATAGCACTGCTGATTGAACCGTATAGGTTTGTTTGGTCAGTTAAGCAAAATTTGTGGTGGCCCAAAAACGGTTTGTTTTTGTTAGTTTTTTTTTATTTTTCTGTAATATCTATAAAAATATTAGGATCTTTGTTGTCGTTATTCACATCAAATAGCTCGTGTAAATGTGAACAAATATTTGTTTCTGTGTGTTTAGAAATTATTCTTGTACGGAGCCACCTTGACACTACCCAGTAATAAGTCAACATTTATTATATATCTAAATATTAACTGTTACAAACCTTGTATTTTGTTGTACCATATTGTGCCTTATGGTTTATCACAAAGTTTGATGTACATATAACATAAAGTGATATATATATATATATATATACATATAACATAAATATAACATATATATATGGATGATTCTAAAATGTTAATATTTTTTACTCATGCATTCATACCACTTGTCTAGTGGTAATCTTACATTGATTGGTTGTTGAGACTTGCCTAATGTAGTCTCACATCGCTTGTTAAGACTTGTCTAATGAGTAAATTTTACATTGGCTGTTCGAACACTTTAAGGATTGTTTGTATGAACAAGTTTAGTGAGGATTTAACATCAACTGTTGTTATCTGTTAAGTAAATATTAACAATAATCAAATAATAATGTTTGATATTCACTTATGTTTATGTTTTTAATTAATTTTAGTGTTTATTGACATTGAATAATTAATCATGTTTCGTGGTTATTTATTGCTAGAAATTAAGTGTTTACTGACATCAAACTTTTGTAGCTTACTTATAATGGTGTTTACCTACATTGTATCAACATGGCTAGTGTTTACTGTTATTAGATTAACATGGTTATTGTTTACTAACACTATATTTTCATAACTTGCTTACAGTGGTGTTTAAATCATACTGTTGGCGTGAGCGTGCTTTGTAGTCACAATGAGAAAAAAAAACCTATACACTGGGTAGGTGAAGTGAAGAAATAGTGTCATTGGCCACTATTCAGGTCTAGCTTATCTCCCTTTGGTTAACTTGTGTTCAGCTTTACTGATGAGGAGTGGAGTCTTCCAAAACTGGTATAACCTAGTAACACACGTTAGTGTAGATTGAATAGGAACTTCCTTGGATTTGAACTTTGGGGTTTAACAATTTTTGAAATACTAAGTTTATTTATTATATATATATATATATATTTAAAGTTAAGCAGAAAACAAACAATGGGCTATCGGTACTCTGCTTACCACAGGTATCGAAACCCGAATTGTAGCGTTGTAAGTCCGCAAACATACCGCTGAGCCATGGAGGGACTTTTATTTATCATTATTACAATAGTGTTTACTGATATTAGATAACATAATTAGTATTTACTTGGTTTGAGGCCCCGACGTGGCCAGATGCGTTAAGACTATCGACTTATAATCTAAGGGTCGCGGGTTCGAATCCTAATCGCACCAAACATGCTCGTCCTTTTAGCCGTGGGGGCGTTATAAGTGGCGGTCAATCCCACTGTTAGTTGGTAAAAGAGTAGCCCAAGAGTTAGCGGTGGGTTGTGATGACTAGCTGCTTTCCCTCTAGACTTGCACTGCTAAATTAGGAACGGCTAGCGCAGATAGCTCTCGTGTAGCTTTGAGCAAAATTCAAAACAAACAAACAAACATTTACTTTCATTAGATCAATATAATTAGTGTTTCTAACATTCGTTTATCACAAATAACTTATAATAATATTTACTCACAAAGTTTTTTATAATGGTGTTTATTGGTATTAGTTCAATATTCTTGGAGAAAAAAGTAACAACAAAATTTTATTAAGTAAAAGGTTTGTGGATGATTGGACTAAGATTGGACAAAAAAAACTGAATGACTCGAATCCAGTCAATGAGATGTAATATTATAGATGAGTTATAGTAATCCAACGTTATGTAAACACATTTATAAATTGGGTGAGCTGAAGCCAGTCGGTAAGATTCATATCAGACAGATGGTTTATAGATAAGTAAGCAACATGAAAACAGATATATAACATTTTTATAAAATCCATGAATGTCCAGAAAAGTCTGATGTACTCATATTTCTCGTTGCATTTCCACTGAATTAGTTTCAAATGTTTCCTAATGCTGCTCAAAATAAGTTGACTTCATTTCGAAAAAAGTGAACAGTTTACCAATAGCCAATAAAATGCGAGATTGAATTTTGTTTATTTTTTCTTTCCAATCATGTAACTTTTTCTGTACTATCCAGGCCTGGCATGGCCGAGCGCGTAAGGCGCGTGACTCGTAATCCGAGGGTCACGGGTTTGCGCCCGCGTCGCGCCAAACATGCTCACCCTCCCAGCCGTGGGGGTGTATAATGTTGCGGTCAATCCCACTATTCGTTGGTAAAAGAGTAGCCCAAGAGTTGGCGGTGGGTGGTGATGACTAGCTGCCTTCCCTCTAGTCTTACACTACTAAATTAGGGACGGCTAGCACAGATAGCCCTCGAGTAGCTTTGTGCGAAATTCCAAAAACAAACTGTACTATCCAACTCAAGTTATTTTATGGTAAATGTTTAAATACAAAATAAAATTTCCCGGTGGAATAATTTTGTAGTTTGTTTAAGGATGAATTAGATGTCGTGACAAGAACCTTGTATTTAATAGTTTGTATATGTAAGTGTCGTCAATTGATACGAGGTCCGGCATGATTAGATGAATAGGGCACTCGATTCGTAATCCGAGAGTTGCGGGTTCGCATCCCGGTCACACCAAACGTGCTTGCCCTTTCAGCCGGAGGGGAATTATTATATTACGGTCAATCACACTATTCGTTCGTTAAAGACAATAAGACTTGACACTGGCCATATAAATTTGTGGTATCACACTTTTATGTCTCATTTCTTACGTTAAGTGCAGTTAGCTCACAGCAGGGCTTGCCACGTGCAGTGTTGTACTTCTCAAACGCCATACATTTTTCTTACGAATATATCAGAAACTTGGTACAATAGAAGATTAAGCCAGCACGTTATTTTAGTATCGGTGGACTACGTCGTGAAGACTGAAGTTAGAAATGATTGCTTAAGGCTTATTTAGAAAGAGAAACTTCAACTGTACATTAATCTATAGTTATGTAATTAATGGGCCCGGCATGGCCAGGTGATTAAGGCACTGAGAGTTGTTGGTTCGAATCCCCGTCATACCAAACATGCTCGCCCTTTCAGCCGTAGGGGAATTATTATATGATGGTTAATCCCACTATTCGTTGGTAAAAGAGTAGCCCAGGAGTTGGCGGTGGGTGGTGATAATTAGCTTCCTTCCTTCTAGTCTTACACTGCTCAATTAGGGATAGCTAGCGCAGACAACCCTCGTGTAGCTTTCCTCGAAGCCCCCAGTGGCTATGCGGTATGTCTACGGACTTACAACGCTAAAATCTGGGTTTCGATACCCGAGTTGAGCAGAGCACAGATAGCCCATTGTGTAGCTTTGTGCTTAATTTAAACAAAAAAAAACTTCTTTGCGCGAAATTGAATCCAAAACCAATATAATTAATAAAAAAGTAATTTAAGCTTATCGTTTACACTAATTATAATGAAACAGAATATTCATTTTTCTGCTGCACTAATCTTGAGAGTTTGGTCACGAGAGTAACAGGTTAACATAATACAAACTAAAATTAACGAATAAAACAATATAAATATTTCACTTCTGTTATTACATCATGCGGTTATTTTCTATATATAAATCAAAGCAATAATACAAACTTGAATGGTAACAAAACTGGTTACTGAAGTGTAACAGAGTGTGTTTTTTATACCAAAACCACACTGGGCGATCAACTGAGTCCACCGAGGGGAATCGTACCTCTTGATTTTAGTGTTGTAAATCCGTAGACCTACCGCTGTACCAGTGGGGATCAAGTGTAACATACCATAAATGTTTGAAATATACCACGAGGGAGTACAGTGTACAAAGTAAAAAAATACCAATATATAAGATCGAAACTGTTACCAGGAGCAAATTCAGTAAACAAAATGGAAGCTATTAACCACGTGAAAGCTGAAAATGCAAGATGGAAACTTGTACTACCAGAAAGCTCAATTCACAGGAAAGGAGTTTTAACCACTTTCTATAACTTTTCCTTCATTATTTTGTTACTTCTTGACAGTTTCTCAAAACTGAAGGGTTCAAGGCTATTCTGTGGTAGCAGTACGGGGTTATAATTATGTTGTTATTTCAAGGCTTTCAAGTAGAAAAGTTGGCTTTTCTTGGTACCTGTCCGGCTCCGTAAGTCTCGAATTCGACTTACGCTAATCTCAAGGTGGAAAACAATAACAAAATGAAGTGCCCGTAGAAGATGGTAAAGTTCTTTGAGTCATAGGCGTATACAGAAGAATACAGGGCGACATTCTTTGGTAGCCTTGAAGGAGTTCTTCACCAAAGGAAAAGAAAATGCTTCTAACAAGTTATTTGGAAGTGTAATGAAACAGACAGCCTGAGGGACTCAGTCGACGAAGGCCGCCTGTCACAAAGCCTGCTAACAATAGAAGTTTGTGTGAGAAATCTTTTCAAGGAGTAAACGCACAATATTTATAAATATAACTAAACTTTTAACGGAATTTTCATCTATAAAAAAGAAAGAGTTTGTTCAGAATAAAACACAAAGCTACACAATGAGCTATTTGTGCTCTGCCCACCAAGAGCATCGAAACCCGGTTTATAGTGTGTAAGCCCGTAGACTGTGCCACTGGAGGGCCGAAAGGGAGAGGAAAAATAGTTCATCTCTACCTATCTTAAAATCTTTAAACTATTACTCAGTAGACATAAGAAGCAAGTGATTCCAGATAAAATAACGGCGTTTTAAAGTGCAAATTTCATGATCAAACAGTGGACACTAGGTGAAGCCAAACAAAATACGTGGCAATACAGGAAAAATTGTACAGGGAAATGAGAGACTCTATCATCTAGATTCTATCATTTGAGATTGTCCTTTGAAACTTTTTTTATGTCGACAATGAAACAAGGACTTCTAGTGCTTATCCATGTTTTAACGATTAAATAAGGTTTCAAAGTTATGATATGCATTTTCAAGGACCACCAGGAAAGATTTTAATGTATATTGACGACTGAACAAAGAACTGCAAGATTTATTATACGTTGAAAAAAGAGCATAGTCTTAAGTGGTACCACCCGTTATCAATGTAAATCATAGTACATAATTTTACAAATAAAGTAACTATTAGGCTGGAATAGTTATTGATATTGCTCGGTTTTTGCAATTTAAAATCATTATTGTCAAAGGTGCAAATTTTCTAGATGACGCCACGTTATTTGTTGTTGGTTGTTTCTAAAGCGGAAGAAGTTTCGGATTACTTAATCTTAAATCTCGGAGAAATTAGTTTCATTCATTAACTGATCGGCTGAGTTGAAAGCTCTCAGACTTGACTGATATTTTAAAGTTCGCTAAACGTATAATGTGAACAATTTGAGTTTCACGGAGTTCCTTTTTTGTAGATTGCCCTATTTCGTTGAATGCACATGTTCTATAGTTGATAAAAGTATGCGATAATTATTAATCAATGCCATAGGGTCTTCGAACCACACAAGACTCTTGATGACACCGTTATAAGAGCTTACTACTACAGGATGCATGACAGATATGGTCACCGAATTTCACACTTTTGATAATGATGTAATAGAGCATTAAGATTACACGATATATATGTAGATAATGTAGTCATTTAACCACACTGGCAGGTCAGTTTCTCACTAGTTTGTCGACTTTTCGTATAAAGAAATCGTTAAAAACAACAACGAAAACAGTAACGGATTTATGTTACAAAGTGAATTAACAGCCTAAAAGATTCAATACAACAATAAAGATGATGGCGGAAAATGTTAAGCTCATGGTTTTATATCTGGCTCGTATAGGATGAGAAATCAACGTATGAAGGATATTTTCTGTGGTATCGAAGACACCCTTTCTCCCGCTGGGACAGTGGAACGTATAGTGACTTACAACGCTAAAATCCGGGGTTTGATTCCCTTATCGATAGAGCAGGTTGTGGCGTTGCTCTAAAAGGAACACATTTTACCTATATCGTTAATTTTTATCAGCACAAAGCTACACAGTGGACTGTTTATTCTTTGCCTACCACAGGTATTGTTACCTGATTTTTAGCGTTGTAAGTCTACAGACTCAGTGCTGATCCACAGGGATGCATAGAGACATATTACCTACGAACTCGTTTTAAATGTACATGATTATAAGTGTATCTATACATTCTTAGTTTAAACACGTTTATGTTCAGATAATGTATTTTTTTCTCACAGTTCCTATGACAAATATTATAACAAACACGTGTTGTGACTGTGTCGTACTCCACTTTAACGTTTATTTATTATTATTAATATTAATATTATTGCATTAATTTTAATTTCTAGCTTATGCTCAGCAAAGAACAGATTCTCAGGGTAACCAGGACTATTACGAGTATTACGATTATGATGACAACAAGCAGCCCAGCCCACAACCAGCTGACCCTCAACCACCGAGGGCTCCCGATACTGCTCAATCACCTCCAAGATACCAGCCGCCAAGCTCTCGTCCAGCACAACCCTCACCCCCTCCTGTTCAACCGGCCCAACCTGCCAGGAGGGTGAATCGTCCCCGCCAAAGGAACCACGGTCCGTCAATTATTCAAACTAATGAAGTTTTCAACTGCCCAGAACCTTTTGGATTCTTCCCCCACTCGAAAAGCTGTGACAAATATTGGGCCTGTGAAAATGGCACGTCTACACTGAAGTTATGTGGAAACGGTTTAGTCTTTGACGACACCGACAGACTACGAGAAAACTGTGCCTACCCTTTTAGCGTAGACTGTGGGGATAGGGCAAAATTAGGTGAGTTGTAAAGGAGTTCTTGTACTACATAACAACAAAGAAGAGTTTTCTTCAAACTTCAGTTCAGCTGTAACTGAAAAAGCAAACAGTTATTTCTTCTTTTGTACATTGTTTGTTTGTTTAGACTCGCACTCCTTAACCACTTTTTTTTTATAAACTCCAATCCCTCACTGTTGATATCACTTTGTTATCATTCTGCTTAATTTGCTCATCCATTTATCTTTAAATCGATTCGTTGTTCTGTATCATATTTTAACATTTTTAATACCCATACTATCCGTCTTTAGAAAACATTTTTACTTCAAGTGGGTCACTTGTCATCGTGAAAAAGTTGATTTTCTTTCTTATTTCTTTTTTCGTCTCTATTTCCGTTTATTCATTTCCTCCCAGGTTTTCTGTTTTGTTGTTTTTCCGTTAAACTCCTGTCCATTGTATCGCTCTTTTAAAAACAACGCGAACAGATTTTCCTTTTATGGTCATATAACCGTTTTTTGTAAATAGATTAGGATTATAACGCTTGGGCCGGGCATGGCCAAGCGTGTTAAGGCGTTCGATTCGTAATCTGAGGGTCGTGGGTTCGAATCCCGGTCGCACCAAACATGTTCACCCTCCCAGCCGTGGGGGCGTTATAATGTGTCGGTCAATCCCACTATTCGTTGGTAAAAGAGTAGCCCAGGAGTTGGCGGTGGGTGGTGATGACTAGCTGCCTTCCCTCTAGTCTTACACTGCTAAATTAGGGACAGCTAGAGCAGATAGCCCTCGAGTAGCTTTGCGCGAAATTCAAAAACAAAATTTATAACGCTTTATAAGTGCTTTTGAAGTTTCCAAGTCCAGCTGGGTTTGAAAAGGTGGCCACTCTTTCCAATAATTTCCTAACGGCTGAGAGTGCTATAATCTCTTGGGAACTGACCAAAAGTTGGCTGCTTTCTAACTTCACTCAACCCTAAGTGATGTCCCTTGCGTCAAAGTTCATAATATATGTTATCGATTTCTGGGCCCTTCTTACTGCCAACCTATTGCATCTACAAGACTACCTTTTTTTTTTCTTTTTCAAAGGTTTGCAAATGTAATTTTCATGGCACTCACTTTATTACAACACACTAATGTAAATATATCTATGGTAAATAATAATTATTATCACATATAGATTTTTTACTTTCTCTCGCATCTAGAACCACCCATCAGCACCCCAAATTGTCCTCGTCTGTATGGTATCTTCGATGACTCTTCAAACTGCCGAGTGTTCTATTCTTGTTGGAACGGAGACGCCGCTCGATTCGAGTGTCCCCCAGGCCTGGCTTACGATCCTGAACAGAGAGTATGTGTGTGGGCTGATCTCGTTAGCCGCTGCAACCAGCTAGGTAGGATCAGATGTGTTATTTACTTTTACTTACAAAAATTAATTGTACAACTGTAATCACTGTAAAACTGTAGGCAGGCCACTAACAATAGACACTGTAAAGTGTAAAATGTCACTAGCGATAGATACTGTAAACTGTAGAATGTCACTAGCGATAGATACTGTAAACTGTAGAATGTCACGAGCGATAGGTACTACAAACTGTAGAATGTTACTTATGATAGATATTGTAAACTCCAGAATGTCACCAACTAATAGATACTGTAAATTGTAGAAAGTCACTAGCGATAGATTCTGTAAACTACAGAATGTCACTAGCGATAGATTCTGTAAACTGTAGGCATTTCACTGAAATAAAGGAGGTTAAAGATTGGATACTGAAGCCACATGCTATTGTATTTTGTAAGTCCTTGAAGAGTGGGCAGATATTACAGGATTATAAGTTAGCTGGTATCACTCTTTTTTTCAAGGGAGGTGATAAAATGGTCCAAGTAATTACAGGCCTATAAGTCTTACATCACTTATGGTTAAAATTTGAAAACGTCTGACAAAAAAAATGCTTTTCAAAGGAAGCTGTTTAATAACTTAAAACTGTCATGGATAGTCAGCAGTGGTTTCATTGTGGGAAAATTTTGTTTAACAAATATTTTGACATTCTTTGAAAAGGTCACTCACTGTTTGGGTAGATGAAAGTAAATGTGTAGTTTCTGTTTATTAAGATTTTCAGAAAACCTCTGACAGTGTGCCACAAAAAGCTTGTAAAAATGTCTCTCTAAGTGGGAACAATAAGTAGTTTATGTGAATAGAAGAATAGATGGATGGAAGAAAGCAGATGGTTGTTATAAATAGCTTTTTGTCAAACTGGATTAATGTTATTAGTGGGATACCTAAGGGCTCAGTCATAGGACGATTGGTCTTTCTGATTTACACCAATGATGTAGGTGAAGGAATGGTCAATATTGCTTACATTTATTTACATTAATAAAATTGTAAAATTCCATTAATAAATCAGCTCTTGGCACTTGTGATAGATATTGTAAAAGTCCAACACATTCTTATTATGTATTAATGTAAGATAAGTAACTATTCTCATTTGAAAATATTTGGATAACGAAAAGTAAGAAAAACTTTTTAAACAGAAATTGCTGAAGGGTTTGTTTGCCCCGATCCGTCCGAGATATCCAATCAGCCGGGAATCTTCACACGTCATGCACATCCCACAGACTGCAGGAAATTTTATGTCTGTATTGAAGGAGTGGCTCGTCCTTATGGATGTGGAATAGGAACGGTTTTCAAAGCAGACACATTACAGTGTGATGATCCAGCATATGTACCAGGCTGGTAAGTCATCAGTACACATGTAGCAGTTTGTTTGAGTTATATATTTAATGACTATTTCTTTTTTGAGAAATTGTTTAATATACAACACATTAGGTAATTCTGCAGTAACATGATCAAACCGTTTAGCTGCCAATCCATATTGCAATCTATAAATACTATATGTCGGACCAATAAAGTCTACAGATGGCTAAATTGGCAAAGAAGAATATCTTATTACAAGTTTAACAGAGTAACATGTAGTACATTTTGATGAGGATGTATTAAACTTGTTATGTTGTCCAGTGGCTCGGCGTTAAATCTGTAAGTTTGTAATGCTAAAATCTGGGTTTTGATACCAGTGTTGAACACAGTACAGATAGTCTATTCTCTAGCTTTGTGCTAAACAGCAAAGAAAAAAAAACTTGTAATAAACTTTTCTTTGTCACCCATTAGGGCATCCCTAAACTTTACTGGAGTAAAAGTGGACTCTACCATTAAATTTACATGTTAGAGTACAAATTTAGTGTGTGTGTGTATATATATGTAAATACAGGGTGTCCCAGAAGTCACGCACCATATAAATTTTTGTTAATACATATGAATAACAATTTTATTGATAATAATCATAACAGATGCTCAAACTGTTCACCCTCTGCTTTGATACATTCATCAATTCTCTTTATAAAACTGTCTTTTACTTTGTTGAGGGTTGCAGTGCTAATCCTTTGACATTATTATATGTACGTATGGTGAGCGACTTCTGGGACACCCTGTATATGCTATATGAGTAGTGTTGAGAAATTAAAATATATGGTATTCTACTTTGTGGATTGCTTTTACAGAATTGTTTTTAAAATGCTAAAAAGTTATTAAACTTTAAAGTACTTTTTTATGGGAATACATCATATTTCTATAAAAAAACAGACTGACATCTGCTTTGTTTTACGTGATCTCCAAAAGAACAATACTAACTCAATGAAACATTAAGCAATTTGGACTTGATACTTAAATTTTGCAATTTTTTTATGTGTCTTTAAAACTTAATTATTATTGGTAATTTATCACGACCAGTGAAAAAGTATGGGGGGGTATTGATGTTTAGTATTCTTTTCAACCAAGATTCTACCTCATGACCCTTGTACAATCAACAAGAATCAAGTTGAGATTTCTAAAATTTCCTCCTCAGCTATGTTGGAGGGGGTCTTTTTAAGGTGCACAACATTGATAGTGTTGATGCATCATGTCTTTCTGTATTTAATGATGAGAATGTAAGATAGGGGTCCCAAGTATGACCTTTGGCAGGGTAGGAGTCATCCTCAGCCAAGATAGTTTTACTTTCATAGCATGGTAGTTGGCCCTTGGAATAAACTAACTTGAGATATGGTGAAAGCAGCAAACTTAAGACTTGATAAAAATTTGGATGAGAAGGACTGGCTTGGAGTTCATACATACATTATTCAGTGGATGGGACAACAAGATGGACCAATCAGTTCTGTGATGTCGTCCTCAAATGTTATTTTACTGTGTTTGCCTATTATTCTCAGGAATTCAGTTAATAAATTTAATAATATATGTAATTTTTAACAAGTTTTAATGAGACAATTTATTTCATTTTTACAGTGAGAACTACTATGCAGATTTGGATATTGACGCCAAGACATTAGTTAAGCTTCAAGGATGAAGAGCTAAATGACCACAAAGTGTATAATTCATTTGGCTGTTTAATTATCTGTTTAGTAACACAAGAGCAAACAGCATAGAAGCAACATTACTGTTTTCCATGAATGAATGGTTTATATTTCTTCTTCTTCTGTAACTACAGACCAGTACAAAACTCTTCTAACAGAATCATGTAAAGTTAGTGGACAATCATGGTTAAAGTTCACGTTATGTTAATTGCAATACAAAAGATAAAACATCTCTAGTTTTATTTAACCTATAGTCTTTTTCGTAAAATGATGAATTACAATTAGAAAAATATGCAAATTGACAGGAAGAACTAGTTTCGCAACTTTCTATTAATTAAAATCATTGACACCTTTATAGAAATGTGCAGCATGTTCACACTTTAATTTTTGTAAATAAGAAATGCTAAAGTATTAAACAGTTAAAGACAATTCTTACTGCCTTATTTCAAGATACTGATGTCTAACTTATAAAAGTTGGACACAAAAGTAAATTTATCAAACTTCTACCTTGTTTTTTCAAATCTGTGATTTCAGTTTCTCAGTAGTTATATTATTTCAGTATTAGCTAAATATTTGCCAAGACTAAATTGGGATGTGGGGTAGGCATTATATTTCAATTTCTGCACTGAACATAACCAATAATCTCAAATATGTTGTTACAATAGCTTTTGTATGACCTATATTATTTTTTTATATATATATATATATATATACACAGTTCCAGAAAATGAAGTGTGTAATATGAGAAAGATTGTTGTAAATAATGAATTAAGCTTTAACTTTTGTCTTGTGTTTTTTACTTATTTTTCTTCAAAGTTTCTTTTTAAAAATTAGTTCTGGTGGAAAAACAAAAAAGCTTACATATCCGTATCATTTAAAGAAACATTTATCATATTCGAGGTGAAAAAGTCAATAAGTATTGTGACCCGTGCTAGGTTACACAATACAAATATCAAATTTCTGAGTTATGGGTAACTGTTTTTGGAATCCATTAATGTTGATGTATTCTGTTTTGATAACTGTTGAAACTGTTCGTGCAGAGAAAAAAAGAACACTCGTCACATTCGATGACAAAACACAAAACTCGACTTAATTAAAATTTACTTCAAAATAAAAGTTCCTTTTTTTTCAAAACAGTTGTTAGGACTTAACATGGCAGACCATGCTTATAATTCTATCAGCATACCAGAATTATTATTGCACACACTAACAGGGTAAAAAAGAATGAATAGAATTTTACTGCATGAAACAATGGTACGTAAGTTGTGCTGTGTGTGGCTGTAATGACTTCTGCATGACTGTTTACACAATACTGAACTACTTGACAAAATTATCACATTCAAACAGTTTTAAAACAAAGGGCATTTTTTGGTAAATTCTTTCCTAAATATCGTAAACTAGTGTTAAGCCTAATAATTTTCAATACATTACAAATGCATCATTTTGCCTATGATTGAATGAGGTTTATGTCAATAATGGACATTTGGTGTTCCATTAATAATAGTGTAGTGGTTAAAAAACATAATTGTATCTTCCACTTTGATCTTGGCCAGGTGAATCCTGCAGACATTTAAGTGGAAAGGAATGGAATGATTTGTTTAGCAAATATTTTTCAAGCATACATTACATACAAAATAAGGATAAGAATAAAAACAATTACATTTTATGTTTCAGGAACAAGTAATTCATAAATCAAACTACATTCTGTCCACAAACAAAGAAGATATTTGTTTATGATTAATACCATGACTATTCACAAGATTTATGGGATTGAAACATTCCCCGTGAAGTCAGTAAACACCCACACTTGGATCCGTGATTATTATATTCTTTGAAGCAAAGGAAATCATGATGTATATCTCTCACAGAGAATAGAGAAGTTATGTATCAGATGAAACAAATTGCAGAGAACTTTATTTGGAAACACATATATACAAACCAGTTCTAAAACAAAGTTTCTCAACAATCACCACATTCTTGTATATGATGCACATCTTCACTGCAGTCATCCAATTCACCACCGAAAGATAGTAGTGAGGTAATTAATAAATGTGTAGATATTTTTGCTAGCAAGATCAGTCATTACACGTAATGGTATAAAAAACGGCTATATATTTATATTTTTTTAACATAAGATAAGAGTATTAATTTCTATTTCCAGAAAGCTTTTCTTACAACAAATTATTCAGAGCATACAGATGTACATTCAAATGAAGAAAGTGAACACGTAAAACACCGCTTTCTTAACACGTACCAATTGAGGGTTTTTTTTAAAACATTTTTCTATTAATCTTGTATCGATTACAGGAAAAGATTGAAATGATAAACTTATGATGTATTTATTAATTTCATATTTTGTTTTTTAATCTCCTCTATGGAATGAAAAACCATGAAACTAATCATACTTTAAACTCTTAAAAAATTGGAAACAAATCAGTAAGCCCCCCCTCTTTATTTATGATTTAAATTGTCTTAATTATTTATTATTAAACAGCTACAGAGCCTAAAGTCCTTCAGTTCTGGAGTAAACCTAGTACTGATTTAAATTTTCATGCACACAATTCATTTATATGCTTCTCCAAATTATATTAAAATCAAATGAAAAATATATGAGAACTTAAAGAACCCAAAAATAAAGAAAAAAGACAAATACAATAATGGCAGCACCTGCTGCTTTAGCATACGTTGATCTCAGGTTCAAATAGCGAGCGTCTTTCTTGTATTTTTGGGAAAGCACTGCTAGGTTGCTCGTCTTGGTGTCCAAATCTGTAAAACAAAACGGTACAGTTCAATGCTAACACGGTATTACTAAGACTTGTTAATAGCATCACAAAATTTGTTGTGTGGCTGTTTTAGAATTTCATGCAAAGAAATTTTCATGTTTCTATTTTTAAATTAAGATTAAAATAGCAAAAAATGTCTTGATGATATCTTTCATAAAACATCCAGTATACCTGATATTGTATATTAAATGTTTAAAGGTTAGTTCATAAAAGTAACTTATACATAAGGTTAATGAGTTTTGAATATATAAAATAGGTCTATTATTATTTCATACCTACTGAACACACTGGGATTTATTTTGTTCGTTTCTGAATTTCTTGCAAAGTTGTACAAGTGCTATCTGTCTCAAATTTAGCAGTGTGAGACTAAAGGAACGGCAGCTAGTTATCACCACTTACTGCCACTGCCCACTCTTGGCCTACTCTTTTATCACAAATAGTGGGACTGACCATAACCGGCTGAAAGGGTAAGCATGTTTGATGCGACAGGGATTTGAGCCCACGACTCTAGATTTACATTTACAAGTCGAGTGCTTTAACCACCTTGCCATGCTGGGCCATGTGAACAGTTACAGTTTGCAAGTTATCTAAAATACGAATCTATTCAGATTCTTTTTTTATAGTTAGCATTGAAAATCTGTGACCAAAAAACATTATGCATAAATTAATTGTAGCTGATTTCGATTTTAGGAAACAAAATACAGACTAAAAAACAAAGTAACTTAAAATTACAACTTGGAGAAAGCATAACTAGTTGAAGATTTAGTGTGGTTAAAAAATTTCAAAACAACTTTATAAATTTTAATGACAAAGGTTTATGACAACCAAATGGTAAGGTCTATCAATGGTTGTAAGTTTTTTTCAATTCACCCATTCTGTAGAGCTAATATCTGTTACCAATTAAACTACGAAATACATTTTAAAAATGTTATTGTACTGAAATGAAGAACCAGTTAATTAAACTTATGGAAGCAGTAGGATATAATTACAGTTCATTATCCAGTATTTCAAAATTATTAACCGTCTGATTCCATGACAGCAACAGTGTCTTATATGCATCTTTGTACAAATTAAATTTAGCCAAAGTTTTATGATCCATAAACGATAAGATTTTTTTTCTCTAAATGACAGAATAATGATCAAAAGTTTTTCTTCATAAGACTACTTAACAGACAACAATTGCATTACAAAATGACTGACAACTGGAAACATTATTCAAGTTTCTAAAGAAACATATAAGGTGATATAAACTGAGGTCTTTCATTTTTTTCATGTCAATTAAGGTCACGCTATATAAGACATCAACAGTAAGAACGTTGATGATTTTCAGTGTTTTAAATGTGATTCTTTGAAACAAAATTTATTGATATTGCAAAAAAGTTTAAGGATTGTAATGTTCTGACAACAGAAAGTAATGGCATTACAAGAACCAGAAACTATATACATAAATAACATTTCCATCTGTCTGCCAGAATGCTTCTCGCAAACTTTTCATTTCAACAAATATGGTACATGATATCACACTGCTCTTATTATCATATAACACCTGGCTATGACTTCAACTTTAGTTGTTTTTGTTCTTCTTTACTAAAGTATTTCACACACATATCTTAACTTGCATGTAATTTCCTAAAAAACAATTTACATTATGCCAAACACGATTTATACTGACTTCCTCAACTTATTTAATTCCAGGATCCACATCCATAATTTGTTCAAAACTGTATGCTTATCACTTTGTGGGGATGCATTCAAAAGTTTCTGTACGTTCAGATAAGTTCACCTTCATTAAAATTAGTTTACTCTACAACAACTTAACTTTAATTTATTTCATATATTACTATAAAAAAGTTTCAGTTATTTTTCTTTTTAATATAGATTATATTCTTCCCATTGTGTGTTTTTCTTATAGTAAAGCCACAAACTATATGCTGTGTCCACCAAGGAGAATTGAACCCATAATTTTAGCAATGTAAATTCGTAGTCTTACTGTGTTCCCAAAGGGAGGGAAACTCTTATTTTGCAAATTTGTTCAACTCTTAAAACCCTGTCATACACCAAATGCTCCTTACTGTTCCATACCTTCTTTATTATTATAAGAACCACTACTATATTTTATTGTTCACATGTAGTTTTATTATACAAAGTTATATCTAGACGAGTTTTTCTGACCTCGTAAAACTTTTAAAATTAGATCAGGATTTATTAATTTAACACAATGCCTGCAAGAAAGCATTGCTTAAGTTGTGTTGAAGATGATAGAATGATGAAAAGTCAAGATAAAAGCAAGAAAACTACCAGAAGTGTTTTGCAGGCTACAGCTAGTATACTACTAACATTATTCAGTATTAGTTACTTGGACTAGTATGTTCACATTTAGCGCTTCATTCTATTGCATATTTCGTGTTCTGTGAAACCACGTCTTTCTAAAAAGCTTCGACCTACTGGACTTTTGTGGTTCTATAAAACCACGTCTTGGTGAAATGCTTTTCTTTGTTACTCTATTTTGGTTTTTATACAACAGTATTTGAACATGCACATTTCTACATTGATGTGTAAACTGATTTAACTCTTGAATTTTAAAAAACACAGACAGGACTTTGAATAAGGTGAACCAATTATTACTAAAAATAATAACAAAAAGTGTGTGGGGGTGGGGCTGATTTTTTTTCATTAAATGTTATTTTAGAAACAAACAGAAAATAATATCAGATTACCAGTGCATTGGTTCTCTCATTATATCATGGAATATATTATTTTACTGGTAAAGAAAGAACAATCAAGAAATAGTGTGCTCATATTACTTTGTTTACACCAAAAGATACCAAGAACATCACTAATGCTATTTATAGGCATATTTACATTCCACTCACCTGAAAGAGCAGATCCTCTCTGTAACACATCATCGATGTTCTGAACCATTATTCTCTGCACATCCTGTAGTTCCGTATTTAGTGTGGAAAGATTTCTTCTGCTTCTGGAATCCATGAAGGACTTCTTAGACTTCTGAATATAGGTATCTAAACCAAACCATTATAGATATTTCTGAGAACACAAACTCAAAGATTACTTCAACGTTTGTATGATAAATGACCACATAAATTGTCAAAGAAGCTCTTTAATAATACAAGTATTTGTACAAAGTATTAACTTGTATGCAGTTTCAAGTAGTTGAGTTTATCATTTCTTTCAAATATAAAAAACAAATATCAGGATATTAATTACTTTTGTAAACCGAAGACAAAACTAAATTCATAATACCAATAATTAAATACAAAAAAAAATAAAGTTCGTCCACTGAACTAAATCTTGTGAGCTTTATGAAACATTTGTTTCTTTCAACATGGAATAGATAATGTCTACAGCAGTTAATATATTTTCTAGACTGTTGTAAATGAAGGTCATTTAATCTTTTCACAATGGGCTCGGTGTAATACACACGAGTTAATGAATTATAACTGTTAATGAAGGGCGTGTATCTTCACAAAATTTGGTTGAATTTTAGTGAAGTATTTTTAGACAAAAAAAAAAGATATTTTAAAGTATTTTTACAACAAATTTGTTTGTAAAAATAGTGCATTTCATTACTACTCCAAGTGCAAAGTGATTTTCCATTATGATTAAAAACTAATCTTTGTCCCAAAAGTCACAAATAATTGTGTAATCACTAAAACCTCATAAATAAAATTGAAACATTTGTTTTCAGTACAAATTTCATATTTTGTATGTTATTTTTCCTACCTTAACCATATAGGGTTTAAGTTTCTCCACCCTCATCATCACCATAAAAAGTTAGGAAATAAATATACATTATGCTTTTTCCATTCTAGAGTTATTACAGATAACACAAATGTTCAGTTCAAAACACCACATATTTATATGTTTATTATCTCATTCTTCCAATCGTGCCTGGCTAACATTTAATCAGTTGTATTTATGTGGCATATGTGCACTCACTTAAAACTGTATTCAAGAACATAAAACTGACCTTCACTTGTCTTGGCTGTATTTCAGTGTAAAATAGCCACATTTTATTAATAAACATGTGTACATACATTATTCTATTTACAAATAAGTTCTTAAAAGTAATAGTTCTTAAAACATAGTATACTAAAAAAGGAAATATAACAAATTATCTCTTCTAGTTATAAACTTTGTATCATTTGCTGCTTGCAATAGGATGGTCAGCCAATTAAATTTTGCACAAAGAGGATGAGAAAAAGTTTTTTTTTTTAAATAACTCAAAATCATAAATTATTAAATACCACAGAATTCTACAACAGTTTATAAAACTTAATACATAAGCTGTATTTGGGTCTAAATAATATTTCAAAATCCACTAGAGGTATATTCTGAGCTTTCAGTTCATAATTCACGAAATAGACCAAAATATACGTACATAAGAAAGTGTTTCCAAAAATGTAAAAAGGTGGGCAGTGTTAATGTGCGTGTTTTAACACACAAGTGATATATGAACATATGAAAAGATAGTAGGTTCTCGTTTTACATTTTAGATTGTCTTTATCAGACTACAGATTTTTTATTTGGACATCAAACATTTAATTTAAGCCAATGCTCAACTAAACAAACTATGTAACACAAAAATTAATTTGTGTGTTTTCATATTTACTTTTAAATTTCAAAATTAATTACTAATAAGCACTAGAATTTGATACCAAACTGAATAACAAATTCATAAAATAATGGTTCAACAAAACTCTGAATGCTTGTTTGTTTTGAATTTCCCGCAAAGCTACTCGAGGGCTATCTGTGCTAGCCGTCCCAAATTTAGCAGTGTAAGACTAGTGGAAGGAAGCTAGTCATCACCACCCACTGCCAACTCTTGGGCTACTCTTTTACCAGTGAATAATGGGATTGACGGTCCCATTATAACGGTCCCACGGCTGAAAGGGCGAGCATGTTTGGCGCGACGTAGATTTGAACCCGCGACCCTCGTATTATGAGTCAAACGCCTAAACGTGCTTGGCCATGCAATACCAACTCTCAATGCAAATCAACAAATACACGAACATGGCTTACAACTCATAACTTGTCGCACAAGTTTTGAATTATTTATGTGTAAAGTAACACTATATAAAAATTGTAACTATGTATGTGTATCAAACTTCTTGAAAATATAGTTCCCCATTTACTCCTTTAATTTTAAAACAAACATTCCTGTTTTAACTGAAAACTACACTGGAATGGATTGTTTGTGATAATAAATGTTTCTTGGAAGCACTGCCCTTTTCTGAAAGTCAGGTTTAGTTATTACACGTTCATCTCCAGTAATCTCTTGGATTAACAAATATCAAATGTTGTAACCCTTGTAGCAGCTTGTTTCATTTTTAACTTTTGTATATATCATTCTTTCTACGATTTGATGAGATCCAATATTAAAAAAAACAACTTAGATCATTATCATGAACTACTATTGGCACAATTTACTGTACTGACCTTTAAATAACTACCAGATTATGAAAATCTGGTTTGACAGCACTTGAAGTTTGGCTCTGCATGTCTATTCTAATGAACTTTTAAACAGTTCCAACTCATACATTGTTTTATGTTAGTTTCCAAACAACATAAAATATCTGATTACGAAACTGTTTTGCTTAAGGTCGGGGGGGGGGGGTTAATTGTATTACATAGTATATTAATATTTGCAAAATAAACAAATAAATATTAAAAAATAGTAGTTATAAAATAATTTTGTGCAAAAAAATTATTGAAATAGAATTGGAATTGTTATTTTTACTTAAATTTTGAAAACCTGATATTCAGATGTTCGAATGACACTTGAAAAGTGCTCACTTGTATGGAAAGGAAGAATGTAACTGTAATAATTCAGTTAAGATATTTTATGTAGCATGTGTAGAACAAAACTATACAATGAAAAGAATTATTAAAGTATAGGTCAAACTATTTGAGAAATATCAGGTCAGTGGCCGGAGACTTACTTGAGCAAAACAATAAAAGGAAAACATAGAGAGGCACTTCACATAATTCTGAGACAACAGTTTCCTTCCAAATAATTAAAATCAATGGTTGTAGATAAAAGAAAATGGGAATGTTATTTTAATACTTAAAAATTACTGATGAGCGAATAAAGTTTTTATTTGTCAAATTCTGTAAATAGACAAAGCAAATGGTCAAACTCTCAGAGATGCCAGTTTTACTTGATAACTGTTGTTTTCAGTTATAATATTCCATTTTAACATTTATTTTCACTCATGTATGAATAAACATATTTGAAGTATATAAAAATAAACATTCTACACACTGTTCCCTTCAATGTTTTTAATCATTGTAGAGAATTTTTTTCATGTGCACCAGTATTACCATTATTATTGTTTGGGTGGGGGGGGGGATATTTTTAGACAATCAACCCTATTAAACCATTAGGCCTACTGAACGCCAAGACATTGACTCTTTTAACGTGTTGAGAATCCTCACCATTACTGAGGACATCCATGTGTTGAATAATTAAAATTAAGTGTATGACCCTTGACTGGTTGTTGTGTGATTGGGATTTAGAGAGAACACTGATTCTGATTGTGCGACTGAGATTTAAAGAGAACACTGATTCTGATTGTGCGACTGAGATTTAGAGAGAACACTGATTCTGATTGTGCGACTGAGATTTAGAGAGAACACTGATTCTGATTGTGCGACTGAGATTTAGAGAGAACACTGATTCTGATTGTGTGACTGAGATTTAGAGAGAACACTGATTCTGATTGTGTGACTGAGATTTAGAGAGAACACTGATTCTGATTGTGTGACTGAGATTTAGAGAGAACACTGATTCTGATTGTGTGACTGAGATTTAAGAGAGAACACTGATTCCGAGTAGCACTGTGATACATGAAATTAAAAGACAGTTTAAAATATTTATACAATTTTTTTTTAGTAAAAGCCATAGATACAAAACTGTTCTTGACACCGACTGTATGTAACAATACACTTACCAAATTCAATAAAGCTATATGGTCGAGACACAGTCGTAACTCTAGAGCCATACTGGGATCGAAACTCATTCTGAAGGTCTTCTAAGTATGCAAAAGCTAGTCGTTTTGAAAAGGATTTTTCACAAAGAGCTAAGTAGCAAACATCGTTTTCTATAAGGTAGCTGGAAATACACAAGATTTCATTAACAAATGTTTCATTTTATTTCAATGTCAAATACACAATGCAGCACTGTATTTAAAAAAAACAAAACTTTTAGCATTCCCATTCTGTTAAAACAACAGAGTTCTATTCATAAAATTAACAGTAATCATACTTCAATTATACCAAGTACCATTTTATAACAACATTTGCAGTTGACATTAGTTGTGCACAATCATGTGTGTTACTGGACACCATGACAATGGAAGATAAATGACATTTTAAACCACGCAAAGTGAAGCAACAGACTGCCAAAACACAGGCCATGACCTACTATTATTACTACTCAGCTGCAGTGAATTTTAATAGGAGAAAGCCTTAATACAAAGTTAATCTAACACATGATTTAAGAAAAACTTGCCAACTTGTTGAACCATTACAAGCGAAAGTTTAATTTTTGAGAGAAAAAAACTTTAAAAAGCATATTAGTTACGAAGTAAAGATAACGTTTTTAACACTTTTGTGTACATGTAACCCAATCAGGAAAATGAAAAGTTACTTTTCCAATGTACATATTCAGTTTGGGTGTCAGATTTATTTTTATAGTCAAGTGCTGATTGTGACGAGAGTGATAAAGTAATGCAAAATATTATTAATAAGGCTTTACACATACGAAAATAATGAATAAATAATAATAAAAAATTATTTTTATAATAACGTGTAATTCAATCCTTTTTGTCAATATAAAAAATTCTGGAACCATTAGAATCTTAGTTTGAACTGTGTTGCAGACATACATCAATATTAGTACCTAGCACTAATTCTACATATGTATATCATACACCTAATGCCATACTTTAAGATTTATTTCTATATCATAAAGAGTAATATACATGGAACATATTAGCTCTTACATTTCGAGCAAGCACACACACACATATATATATATATACAGGGTGGTTCGTAAGTCACTAGCCATCCATATGTTATTGTTATATTCAATTACGTATGTATTAGAAATTTGTTACTTTTTTTCAGAGAAATATGGCCGATGTAAGCCCATTTACACTTGAAGAGCGTATTGTGACATGCAGTAAGAATGAGGGACAGCACACAGATACATTGGATACATAAGATGTATGGATTTACGGGCCACCCTGTGTGTATATATATGTGCTAAATTTGACATCTTTATAGCTTAGAATTTCAAAGTATAGAAGTGTGAATTTGTTCTTAATGCATTACTTATTTACAGTGAAGTGAAATTTTTGTTAACATTTCAGATCATATACTATTGTAAGGACATTAAAAACAAACTGATATTATTTACAATTATGGTCTGTGTTTATTTTGCTCTTCCAAGATACAATTAACACTTTCAATAATTTTTGTTTAATGTAATTTGACTTTGTTATAAATTGAAATAAGACAGAATGTCTAATAAAATCAATCAAAATCTGCAAATATTTCTATTAAAGTATATTTGAAATTTTGCATAACTTTCACTTTTATCACGTTTAAACATTTTCTATATTCATAAAAAAATATCCATATTCTCGGTCCCTGCCTTCTGTTTCAGCTGTTTCCTTGGGCCTCTCCGAAAATATTAAGTTGCATAACTGTTCCCACCAAACAAGAGACCACTGACAATAAACTTTTCTATATGGACTTTGATAATGTAACTACAAAAATACACCCATTTTGATTTATTATATATTTCAATTTTTCGTGTGTGTTGAATTCCGAGGTTATTTACTTTTAATTTTATTACACAGAATTAGTTTTCTTTTGACGTAAAGGTGCTAATAATGTCAGTGTGATACTGTAAAAATTATCACTACAAGTGTTAGCTGCATTTGCTAGAAAAAAATAAGAACATTAAGGTAATATATTGGTTTCAATTTCTTCTGCCAAGATCTATCATTTCAAGGATGTCAAAAAGTAGTTTATAAATTTGCGTCAAAACCTGAAAAAAAATTTACTCAAAGTGTGAGTTTGTATCTTTACTCAGCCAGTGTCTTAATTTCCTAAGAGTTACGTATTAACGATGTGACAAGTTACTCTGTCCAGCCAACATTGGTTGATCATTCCACAATGAAGGAGGAATCAGACAACTATTCCACATTTTATTATTTTATAAATCTTTACTGAAATTTCAAAAATGTTTTTATTTTCTTGCAGAAAGAGGAAGAAAGGTATGGTACTAGTTATCACCTCTGTTATGGTTAGAGATGAAACTTCTGTTACTTATCTATATGAACAAAGAGTTAATCCTGAACAAAGCAACACAAAATGACCAAAGAAAAAGTTCAGTTGAAAACACAGAACATTTTTCTCAAAGCACCCATCTCAGTTGTATCTTACAGCTCATTAACAAACAAGTGGAAAAACAATGACCCCCAACATACTTAAAGTAGGTTTAATGACCTCTGTTATATTCATTACTTAGAAGAAATTATTTGGACAAATAGATTTAATTAACTATAACTTAATTTATATTTTCTGAAAGACAAATTTCAAATTATGTTGATGCACACTTACTGAAACATGTATGGTCCCGTTTCTATACTGCTCCTGGGAAGAGACTGTGAATTTAGTTTGCGGAACAACATTTTAGCTTGGTTCTGGTATTCTAAAATATTTCTTCCTGCCTGTAATGTGAGAAAAATATAAACTTTATATATTGTAACAACATAATGCTCAAATAAGTCACTATTTTTAACCCACATGAGAGACAGTTCTATACTTCTTCTAGTATAGGTTTTATTGTTTTTTTTGTATATATAATGCAACTTACACCAATAAAGATGTAAAGAAAAAAATGTCTCAACTTAGCTTGAAAATGGCAAAACATTTATTTCTTTTTGGAAATAGAAGTCTGTATATCCACTTACATCATAGTTTAACTGTGATGAAAGATAGCACTGCTTAAAACAGGTTTTCAGCAGATCGTGGTAACAGCTTTCTTACTCTTTAATAAATTTTCACAATACTTCAATAATCAGTAAATGTATACATGCAAGTAAACTTATAAAACTATATGTTTATTGACTATTCTACTAATTCTGTATCATGTACTTACAACAAAGTCATGTTCATTAATTTTAATTATTAGTTATAAAATTAGCTTACATTTCATTAAAAGATACATTATGATACCATATTTAAACTTACCATCCTGAATGTACGTTACCAGTACTATGAGAGAATAAAACTGATTTGTGGCTAATGACATCACTGTTGTTTACACGTACACATTTCATTTTCAATTAACAGACAAAACAAACCAAGGAATTGAAAGAAACCACTCATTCAGAAGAAAAATAACAAATAATTACAAAGAAATTGCAGAATCCACTCAACTTCTTTGATGGTTATATAACTGATAGAACAAAACTTACGAATAACGATCACATATTTGTAGCTGAAGTCAGAAATAACTTATCCGTAGTAAAAATGTTAGTTTCTTTTCTTTGCCTCAGATGTTATAACGTTCTAAGCTATACTCAAATTTACGAGTATTATGTGGAAAGTGAACTTAAGCTTCTCTCTCATTTTTATTTTATATCAAAACTTCAAGTTTATCTCATTTCCTAAATGGCTGCAAGTTTTGAATGAATTGAAAAAATATGAAAACTGCACAAAAATATCTTAGCCCCACACAAAGTATTCTTCACAATTTTTATCATCCATTGTCACTTGTTCTTCATGGTCCTGCCCCTTGTCATTCTGTTCGTCATCAACCAGTGGAAGAAATTTAAATAGATTTTGACCAAATTCATAAATGTGGACATTTTTAACAAAGTTATTGTATCAGAGAGCCCAGTTCTTCACTTATAGTCAGTTTAATTCATCACGTGTTTTAGAGCAGGGAAGAAAGATAAACTCTGTGCTCTTGTATGTGCTGTATAGCACGAATTTATTGCCTGGAATTAGAGAATGACTTACCTTTCATTCTTTCAGTTCATTGTATTCTAAGTTTAAAAAGTGGAATAAATTTTAGGTTTAACTGATAATAAATGACTTAACCCGCAAACACAAGATTCCTCAGGTTGCTGGACCAGACTGAAGAGTAACTGTCACTCCAAAATAACTGTTGGAACTTGTCAATTTGCAAAAACTTTAAATTTATTCAGTTGTGACAAAAATGTTTTGAAACTTGTATACCAACTATGTATATCTTTATTGTATAATTTGCACACTCATGGCCTTAAAGTATGGAATCTCGTTGTCACCATTTCTTCAGCAGTTTCCATGTTGGTTGCATTAGCTGTCACAAAGGAAAGACTTATTAGTGCCAGTGAATGAAAGAAAGACTGCTTACTATAAAACTAGTTATCCCTTCATGTGAATGCTACTCCAACCATTAGACAACTTATAGACAGAGGATTCCTCAAACAGAACATTAATATTTGTCTGAAAATTGGTATTCTTGCAATTAAATTTTCCATAAGCTGTTTTCAGCAAGAATATTAGCTTAAACAAGACCTATACACAGGGATTTTTCTTATTAACATCAAAAGGAGTATTTTCCTTGTATGACTGGCATGAGCAAATAAGCCCTCTAGTATGTTCAACATTTATCCATGAATCTAGTAATGCCAATTTAGAACAAGTTTCTGGCACCAGGCTTGGAAACTCCTTTGATGGCATTCTAAATTTGTTTATATAAAAACATTTTTCTGAAAAAAAGTGAAAACTCAAACTCGTTCTTTATTTTTCTAAAATAATCAGTTAAAGATCTGGCCTCCACCACTGCCAATAGCAAACTCATTCCAAAAGACAATCACATGTTAGAGAAATAAAATGATTGTAAGTGGATTCCATCCTGTTTGTTCCAAATCTCAAATTTGGGGCTGTCACCTATTAAATTCAGGAAAATGTAGAAAGGGATCAGAGGCCTTTATCCTAATACTTTCTTGGATAATCTTATAAAACTTCAATATTATCACCTCTTACCTTTCCTTAAGAAAATAAGTTTTGGTTTGTTTTGAAATTTGTGCAAAGCTACATGAGGGCTATCTGCACTAACTGTCCCTAATTTTGCAGTGTAAGATTAGAGGAAAGGCAGCTAGTCATCACCACCCACTGCTGACTCTCGAGCTACTCTTTCAACCAACGAATAGTGGGATTGGCCATTACATTATAATGCCCCCATGGCTAACCAACGAATAGTGGGATTGGCCATTACATTATAATGCCCCCATGGCTAAAGGGCAAGCAGGTTTGGTGTGATGGGGATTTGAACTCATGACCCTCAGATTATGAGTCGAGTGCCTTAACCACCTGGCAATGCCAGATCCAAAACATGAAGAGACAAAAACTGTAGACAAAATTCCAAGTGTGGCCTAAATAATAGCAATTTGAATACACATGATTATCACTTTAGTAATCAATATTTCTATAGAAACACTAAAATATTATAAGCTGTACTCCTAGTAACAGAACACTGTTTCAATGGCTTCATTTTCTGGTTTACCATTATGCCAAGATCCTTTTTAGATGGCCATTCTCAATCTATATTAAATGTAAGATCGAACATATATTTACCTAAATTACTACAATTGTCATTTGCCAAATATCTGTCCAATTTATTAACTGATTGTATAATTTTTCCAATTTCTCAATACAGTTAGAAATAAGAAACAATTTATGTAATAATCAAAATTTACTAATTATGCTAATTATAACTATCAATAAAATAAATATGAAAAGGCAAAGATCCAGTTACTGACTCCTGATGAACTCTTACTAATGGCAATTGTCCACCTTTAGTGGACTTCACTAATAATAGCTTATAACCTGCAACCTCATAATCCAACTTAATAATGTTTCCTCAACTTCTGCCATTATGATTTTAGAAATTTACCAGTCAAACCACCCAGTGAGCCGTTGGGGAAAAAAAATGGTTTTCCAACAATATAGAAGAAACAGTGGTTTCTCAAATTGAAATGGAGTTAAATATATTGAATATAATTCATTTACATTTGACTAATGACAAATATAAATATGTATACAAATCATTTAATCTTTCCATGGAGACACACACACACACACACAATAGGTTAGTATTTAAAGACTTCCTTTGTTCAATCCACATGGATGTTATTTTGATATTTCACTGCATAAATATGTAAAGCTTTTTCTTACAAAATTCTAAAATTTCACACTCTTGGAGAGTAGGACTAGTATGTCTAATTTACAAGGGAATTTGTAATATGCCCCTTAAGAAAAAAAAAAGTACCATTGACAGATTTCCATCCTGTAGTCATCTGTCCACTACTTACTGCCCCCCCCCCCCACAAAAAGTCATGTCTCATATTTGGCCTTCCTAACTCTTAAACAGAGGGAATATTGTAGGTAGCAGTATCAATTGACTGTTTAAAAGTTAAAATCCTAGAGGAAACCTGTCTGGTCCTGGTGATTTATCTATTTTGAATCTCTCAATCTTTCTATTTACTATTAAGAGATTAATATTATATGATTTGTGACAATATTATCTGCCATATAATGCTTAGGGTCAGGAATACTGTTCATGTATTCTTTTGCAAAAATATAAGAAAAATTTAAAAGTTCAACCACATCACCAACAAACACCACTACCACTAGCATGCATTAGGGTTTCAATTACCATTTGCACGTTTCGTTTGATCTTTAACACATTTAAGGAATTCTTACTATTAGTTTTGTTATAAATTAACTGCCAAACATTAATTATACATTTCTTTAAATTTCATAATTTCATTTTTTAATCAAATATTAATTTTTCTGTAGGCCTGTAAGTCTTACTCACATGTCACTTTAAACTCGGGGCATTTAACCCTGATTTTCTCCTCTTTGTTGTTGTTTTGAATTGAGCACAAAGCTACACAATGGGCTATCTGTGCTCTGCCCACCACGGGTATCAAAACCCGGATTTTAGCGTGCAAGTCTGCAGACATACTGCTGAGCCACTGGGGGGCAATTTTCTCCTTTAAGTCTTTAGTAACCTAACCAAGTTTGATATAACCTGTTACCTCTATTTCATTCTAGGGACATGCTTATTTTTAAATACTGTTTTTTTCTCATTTTTTTCAAATCTAACCCACATCACCTTGTAACTCTAACCTAATTCACTAAAAAACATTTTGTCTCATGACCTCAGAACTGGCTATCTCCAAATTGGGAACTAAACTTCCATATTTTATTGTAATATTGAGTAAAAGATAAAATAAATGTGCAGCTACTCCTAACCAATGTTCTCTACAAGTTAACATCCATGGAGCTTGTATAAATATTTAAAAATTTTAATCATGCTTGTGGTGTTTGAAAATGGAGTCCTTATAGAAATCTTTCATAAGTGAAAATTGAAAGAACCTTTTAACAATATTTAAAAATAAAATTTATGACTGAATATCTTGAAAAACTATGAACAGCACCACTTCACTTTATAAAATATCTAATTACAGATTTATACGGATGTGTGATTTCAGTTTCTTTTCTGGAAGATTCTACATTGAGAAAATTACTTTTCCTATTTATCTGGACTTACACACTAAAAACCGGGTTTCGATACCCGTGGTGGGCAGAGCACAGATAGCCCATTGTGTAGCTTTGTGCTTAATTCTAAACAAACAAACAAATCCTATTTATCTATTTCAATCTTGGCTTCATCACTCTATCTGTTATCATCAAAAGTTTTTTTTTTAACCTCTTCCATGTTAGGATTTTCTTTTTTCTTTAAACGTTTTGATAGTCTATACTTTTACATTAATGAAACTTTTTTTTATATTTCTACCCAAAATATACAACAAATAAATGTTATATCTAAGTTTTTAAGTGATACACATTACTTCAGTGGAATTATGGCAGAGAACAGGAGTTCTTTTCTCTAGTATATGTGACATATACTTCAGAATGAAATCTGACAGATTAAAATAAACAGTATTTTCATTGCTATCTATTGAGCTCCGATTGTTCCATGCTATAAATGAAAATAATTTTAAATACTGCAACAAATGGTTTCCATACATTAGTTCAGACAATTCTTGAAAGAGGTTAATATATACTTGGTAAAAACAAAACCTTTTCTTTAGTAAGTTTTAAATACTACACTGTATTCTTCACCCAATTATTGTATAGTCACTTACTCATCTAAGAGTTTATTTTCAAAAACGTTTTTTCTTAATTTAGATGAAAAGTCATTTTCTTTATATACTTGGTCTATTATGTTACAATCTTGTGTTTTTTTAAATGTCCTGCATTCTGAATTAATATTGGAAAATGAATTTGATTGTTTGCATCTCTTCCAAACCTTTCCGACAGTTTTACAGAAACTAGTACAGCCTCTCCTTCCTTACGATCAGAAACAACACTCTTAACTGATTAGCTTTGTAATGTCAGCTCTCCTCTTTCCATAAATTTGAAGCCAACCCAAATTGAACATACTCATAATACACAATTACTTTTGAGAATTAGTACCATGCACAAATAGCAACAAATCGAATTGGTCGTGTGTATGCGTTTATTTAACAAACTAAAGAAGTGATACAAAAATTACTGTACAACCCTCTTTTCTGATTGAATGGAAAGATTTCTACAAGAAATTTCACGAGTCAGTGCTTTTTTTGAAACGACTTATTACAATCAGCTAGAACAAATTCCTGTACAGTGCTAGTGTTTTACAGCAGTCAATTTCAAAGTCCAAACATCCTGTTTGAATAAAATTTTGCAGAGAACTTTTACACTGCAAAATATGAGATCTAAAACGTATCCATTAGTTCATGGGTTGACAACCCATATAACAAGAGCTATATTTTTTTTACATTTGGTAAAAAATACAAGGTACTGAGATCTGCAATGCCTTTAACCCTATTTCAATAACTGTATAACAAGAGAGTTAAAAAGCCACAAGTTGTTGACTCCTGCCATAGGCCAAACATACTTACCCTTAAATATGAGAAATAGATAAATCTTACCTATTCCCTTTATAACTTTGAGCACTTCCATAAGATGCTTTCTAACTCGTCTTCATGAGGAAATAATTTCAGAAATTACAAAATATCCTAGTTGGACAACCTTATGGTTCCAGGTATCATCTTAGAAGCTATGTGAATATTTTTCAAAATTTCCATGTGCTTTTTTTTTCATGGAAGAGCTTAAAATTGAACACAAATACTCCAAATTAAGCTTAACAGGGAAACTATTCAAATGATATTACAACCTACTTAAAACTTGTACTCAATATTTCTGTCAATATGACCAAAAAGACCATTTTACCTTACTACTAGTAACACTAACATCACACTGTCTGAATGTTTAGACTGCTAAAGAAAAACAATGAGATTTTTTTCTTGCATAACACTTTTATGATTATTCCCATCAAATTATAATTTATAAATTATGAGGGATTAATTTGAAGCTATCTACCTATATAATTAGTGATACTTCCAATAAATTACACAAGGACTGAGGGTAAAATATGAACACTTAGTACACGTGGTATGTTATATGTGAAATTTTTGTGAGTGATTTTCGGGCAAGTTTCAAAGTCTTGGAAGACCACATTGTTCCTCGCTTTCCCTAAATTGTTGGTTAAGATTATCCATATTGGGAATTACAAACCAATTATAACTTTGTTGGGGAGACTAAGTGCAGTTAATGAAGAAAGACTGGACATAGGTTTCACACAGCTTCCAAAGTCTGCTTGATAATAGACATTCTAGTAATATGGGAAACAGGATTTTGGGTTGTAAACATAAAAATATTAAGTACAATTAAAAACAGACCACTGATACACTCTAAAAAGTACTGAGCAGGCATTGTTTGGAATAGCTTTCAGAATTGGTTGCTTCATTTAAGGAAAAATATTAACTTTTGAAACAGGTACTGAGAAAAGGTACCAGAATTATTGCATGTTTGGATGAGTTATTTTACCAGGACATATTAAAAACTCTTGCAGTTTTTTTTAACAAAAACAAAAAAGGGTTACGAGGACATAATTTAAATCTTCAAGCTATTTAGAGGTTTAACATCTATAAATTTGGATTATGCTTTCATAAAAACAAACACTAGATAATACAAGTTTCAGAATTGAAAAAACAAAACAAAAAACGCAGCTAGACTCTACTTTCGACGATTTCATTTTTCTAACAGACCAATTGGTTGATGTAATAGAGGCTAGCACATTACAGATCTTTAACAAACAATGTGGGGAATTTCTGAAAAATAAATTTTCAGTTTTTACTCTTCAGGAGTAGTGAGTATGCAATGTCAACCTTGACATACTAAACTGTCCCTTGTTGATCATAAGCTTAATAATCTAACATGGATGAGTTCTGGTATTGGCTGAAAGGCTCATTCAGTATTGGATATGGCAGACAGTGTGGTTTATTTTGAATTTCATGCAAAGTTACACTAGGACTATCTGAGCTAGCCATTCCCTATTTAGCTGTGAAAGACTAGAGGGAAGGCAGTTACTCATCACTATCCACTACCAACCTTTGGGCTCCTCTTTTATCAATGAATAGCAGAACTGACCATCACATTATAACATTCACAAGCTTGAAACTTTAAAAGGGCAAACATAGTTGGTAGGACAGGGATTCGAACTTTTGTCCCCCAGACTGCATGTCAGGCATAATGATTCTCATGTTATTACTTAATATTTTCAAATTTCACTTTTAAGTTCTTAAAATGAACGATGAATGGTGAAATCAAAAATATGCACTTTATCTCAGGATATAATAAATTATTAGTATTGTTACAACTTCAAATGAAATTGTAAATTTCAAGTTAATCAATAATGTAAGATCCACAATAGCAATACATTCAATAATATTATTAGCAGTGAATTACTGTAATAGTATGCCAAATGAACTTGTACAAATACTAATATTAAACTAATTAATAATATTAAATAGCATCTTTTCTCACCTGTTCATCGTCTTGTACGGATGCAGCGAGAGGTAATCCATCCGCCACCCGAGCTATCATCGTCATAAGCACCATTTTCTTGTTTTTACTTTTTAAATTCAATTACAGTTTAACGTTACTATGGTGTTAGATATTCATTACACGTCTAAACACTTGGTATTTATAGAATATAATAACAAAGTAACACCTTACAATACATGCATTGAGACAAGAATGAGATTACGAATAATTTCTACTACGTGTTGATCCTACAGAGGTCGCGTTCGTCGAAATGTTCATATTCCTACGTGTCAGAAATATAACCATCGATCTGTAACAGGCGACATTCTTGCCCTCTCCGATAAGTTAACTTACTGGCGACTATTACTATCGCTTTGAAAAAAAAAAATGTCTTTAAATACTTGTGTGTGAAGAAGGAGGATTTTCTGATTATAAATACCCAAAGAAATCATTTTATTTCCAGACGTAATAAAACCTTTGAGGTCCCAACTGAAAAAACTATTCTATAATGCATCGAAAGAAAAAAGAATTGATGTAAGCCTGTGAAAATGCCTAGGAAAAGACATAAAAGATTTACTTAAAATTTATTTATTTCGAATTAAACACAACGCTACATTATGGGCTGTCTGTGCTCTGCCCACCATGGATATCGAAACCCGCTTTCACGCGGTGTGAGTGCCACTATGCCACTGGGGGACATTTAATTAAAAACTAATAGACATGAAATATTTTGTTTGTTTGTTTTAGCGCAAGGTTATACAATAGAATACCTGTACTCTTTCCACCACATGGTGTCAAATCCCAAATTTTAGTGTTTGTATTCCGTAAATCCACTGTTGACTCAATGGAATCCAGATACGAAAGAAAATTTATTGAAGTTTATTTCAGTATAAGATATAGTCGAAGCTAACATAAGGAGTATATTAAAGTTTACCATACATAAGTTATGTTTGTAAATTTTTGTTGTTAAGATATACATTAACATGATCTCCCAGTAGTTCAGTGGTAAGTTTGCAGATTACAACACTACGAAATCGGGTTTCGATACCCATAGTAGGTATAACACAGATAGTCCATTTCGTAACTTCTTGCTGAACCATTTCTAAGTATTTGTAGTATATACTTGCCTAAGTATTTTAACTTTCAAGCTACATTGGATAAGTCCGCTTGATAAAGTAAGATTCGACCACGATATCGATTATGAAATAATATTAAATATCTCACTAATTTAATGGATCAGTGAGACTGGCACAAAATGAAACAAAAAATGCATAATGTTCACCCGAAACAAACACTATGTGTGACCAAGGCCGAATTAAGGATTTTCTTGGCCCTTGGCTTTTCAGCTAAAACAGGCCTTCTCGAGATAGAACCTCTAAGTGCAATACATTTATAATCATAGCTTGAAGCCTCCTAATTAGTGTGAGACCCTGGTATTCAGCCAGATAAGCCCATGCCTTAATCCAGGGTTTTGTGTAACCTTATTATAATACGACAGAATACTTGTTTTTACTGAACACTCACAGTAATTTTCTTTTCAAGATCCTGTTATAGACTGTTTGAATGCATTATTCTCGACTATTTCAGCACAATAAGAAAAGTTTTGTGAATTTCAGATAGTTCTTTACTTCAAGATTATACATAGAACAGACGCGTAGATTGGACGAATAAATTATAGGATCAGGACTGATGAAAAACAGTGAAGGTTCCGTTATTGTCGAACTCTTTCTTTTCATACATTTTGACTTGAATAAAGACTGTTCCATTTAACTATGTGTTTTGTCCCGTCTCCTTCATTTCTTCAAACTTTATTAAAAGTAAGATAATTCAGATTTGCTTCACGATATAAATAACTCAGGTTATATCGTTCTCGTTTATGCCTGCATCTTATGAAGAAACTGACATGTCAATTTGCAGTTATGATTAAATATTGTCTTCATGGAATCATGCATTATTTGAATCTTATCTATAGATAAATGATATTTTATTGTGGTATAGTTATAGTATGTATGCATACTATACCTTTTTAACTTAAATTTTTAATATGATTTTTCAGACGTTTTGTTTACTTTAGGTATGCGCAGTTTACCCATAAACATGGTAAAAAACTTGTTGAGTCTATTTTATTCTAACTACCTTTGTCATCTGTCTCCCCTTGAAGAAAACACCTGGTCTGAAAAAACTTGGCTTATAATACTGCTTTTTATGTAGGAAGATCGACAACAATGTCTTCGAATGGTAAGTCCGTGAATATCTCGAGGTTACAGTTTTCCTTATGTTCAAAGGGGAATGGTCAGATACATTATTAAAGCTTTTCACTTTCGGATAAGCCTGACACTACCGTTTTGCTAAGTAATTTGAGTTTTAGTTATTTTGTGAAGATCATCTTTAGTAAACCGGCGACTATGTTAATACCTTTTGATATAGTGTAACCAGTTTAATCTATTAATCTCTCCAGTAAACACAACTATCTGTTCTTCAAAAGTGCTATATACACACTGTTCCTTTGTGTTATCCAGTCTATTATTTCTTCGCTCAGTTTCAGTTATTTTATGGTGGAACTCAATATTTCTTCGTTCGAAACATATCTTGCTGAACCTCTCTTTACACAAAGGGCTTACCTGATCTATTTTTTTTCCAAAAATCGATTTAAACTGAAAATACAATATAGTTGCATCAGCACGTTATGTTAAAACCATGAACTCTGTAGAGCTCACTTTGCTATTTTTCTCGAGCCTTGGAACACTTAATTAATTGCAATCTAAAACTACCTAAAATCCTGGAAAAGCTGCATGGATTTTTTTTTATTTTTAGACACTAACTAAGCAAACCTTTCGTCTAGTTTGAAGATATTCTCCGTTTATCACGTGTCATTTACCATTCATATAGCTTTCAAAATTTGGTTTTCCGTTTGTCCGTGTGAAAATCTTACATATTAGGTTCTAGTGCTGGATATATACATATAAATCCATATGAATTAATGAATTATTGTGTTAATATTTCTTAGACCAGATGAAAGAAACCACTGTACTCTCGGATTTAATACTTTCATTGACAACTTTTTAAAGTTCATTTACTACTTTATATGTACGATTGAAAGATATCAGTAATACTATTATTAAAAGTAATTTTTGCTAATATTTGAATCGTTGGTCAGAGGGCGGAAAAATAACAGCCAATATGAATAACGAAAAAAAAAAAAATGCGCGTGTTGTTAGAATTTGGGTGAGTGTCTATTTTACCAACGTTGTTAGTTAATGTCTACACGTTCTAAGCAAACAGTTTTTGACAATTTACTTTAGTTATTTATAGAAATCCAACAACTTTTACTTTTTTCTTTATCTAGCTACCTCTTGCATGTTTTAATAAGATTCATCGCCTATCACTGTGAAGTCGAATGACATGGTCTCATGACGCAAATTGGTTTCGTCGATAAACTACACTTTACAAATAATTTCATTATATTTATTAAAAACAACCTATACAAGATATATGGGAAGCTACCATAGGTTAGGTAAATATTAAATATATATATATATATATATGTGTATGTATGTATGTGTGTGTTTGTGTTTTTTTATTGAATTTTGTTGAAAGGTATTCATTATATATATATATATATATACATTGTTGGCTAGAATCCTAAGGTCAATGAACATAAGAAATGTGCAGTTTGCGTTGTTAGACTCAATCACTTATTTCAGTTGAGCTTCAAAAGACGAAAATAAAAATAAACTTTTTTAGCATTTAATAGGGAAAATGTGAACACTATGAAATTAGCCTAAATTCTAGCTGGTAAACACGTATCGAAATTTAGTAATTTTTTTAAAAAAAGAAAAAGGGCATTTAGGTGCAAGCTTTACCCAAGTTAATAATTTTGTTGTTTTTAGTTGGTGATAATTTCAAAGTTTTCAAATACAACTTGATAGTTTCTAAAAGAAAAGTTAAGTAAATTAAACATTATATAAAGAAGTCTGTTGAGATTGGTGGTGTTTCTTTGATATCCAGTTTTCTATACATTAAAATACAGTTTCATCATCCACAGTACAGTATGACTTAGCAAAACATTGTAAAGGTCTGCTGCAAGGTGGACTTTAAGAGTATCCAGTTTGGATTTAACTGATGGTCAATGTGATCTATATCATTAACAGTTCTGTACATCAAAGTTTTTACCTTTTTAACAGGTTCGCTGCCATAGAGCATTTTGTGCTTCTAGTCTTGTTTACCAAATTGGGTTTTTAGTACATTTTTTAATGTGATATCACAATAATGAAATAGTTATCTCATATGTGGCAAATTAAAATGATTTTTCTTTCTATGTGCCAAAAATGAGCAATCTCGTGGCGACTTAGAGAGAGTCCATGTGAAGCAAAAGTGAGCTAGATGATGGTGATTATATGTCAAAAAAATTTCCTTTGAGAACCCTGCTTCTATAGGTTTTTATTACTTAGAACTTAGTCCATGGACAGAAAAGAATGCAAGACCTTTCAAACCATGCTGAGTTTGCACAAGGAAAAATGTAAGAAAGGAAACATTATATGAATGTGCAGTTTACACTGAAAAATCACTTCAAATGTCATATGTAATTATGTGATTTTACTGAAATTCTCTTTTGTTTCAATTATTTTGTGTTAGGTGATTTATGTTATTTTATGCCAAACACTGTTTTTTTTTTGTTACAATAAATTCATATTTTGAGCCAGATTAGGAATTTCTTTTTCCTAAGTTACACTAATAAATGAAAAATTAGTACACTTTTATTACAACTTTGTAATAAAACAAAGGTACTGTATTTTGCATGATCATTTTATATCACTTTACAAGATACCTCATACTGTCTAAAGTGAAGAAGTGATGCCTGAGATCTTCAGCCTCAAATATAAATGTTAATCCTTGGCGTTAAAAAGAAAATAAGAAGATTGACATTATTAAAAGAAGTTGTAATGAGTCTTCTCGTATCTGGCAATGCCAACCTCTCAGTCAACTACAAGTTAACTCGTAATTGGCAGCAAGTGTGTTAATATGCTTGGTCATTTCATCCTCTTACCGATTTCAACATAACTTTCCTGTTTTGTAGCATGGTAGAAAGTAATATGTTTTCATGATTTTATTTTCCTAGCATGGTGGATTGGTCAGTTTCTTCTGCTGCTGATTTCAGCTGTCTCTCAGCATGGCAGAAAGTCTCTTTGGTGGTATCCTAAAACCTTCTGCAGTCATCAACTTCTTTAGCCAAACAAATTTTGTCTTTCAGTGATACTTTGTTAAGCTTCCATTTTTAATATTATATTGTAATTTTTACAGTATATTATTGGTGAGACATGTCTAAAAATGTGGCTGTACATTTACGTTCCAAAGTTATTACTTCCTTTTGCTCAGGAACTCAGAAAATGCAAATATTATTGTTATTACCATAATTGTTATTTGACTGGCTTGAAAGATTTTATTAGTTACTTGTTGTATTTATTATGTAAGATAAGGGTTTCCAGATAGTGTGATTAACAGAAGCCCAATTCATAAATATTTTAACACTTGCTTTCATTGAGAGACATGGTATTCTGTAATGTGTGTACTAAAATACAATGCAGCAGTGAGATAGAAGTAAAAACTGTATTTTAGTGTGTTATTAAAGGTTTGTGAAAAAGAGAAAAATCATTCACAGATTTTTAAGTTAATGAAAAATTAATGGAAAAAATAATAAAGTTCTGCACATTTGATTTGAAAAAATAACTAAACTATAGAAATTTTACTGTACTATTTATGAAAATGCAACCTGCCCAGATGTATTTGAAAAAAAACCTTGTTTGGATTATTTAAGTGTTTCCATAAGATTGTTTCTTTCTGACCAGATAATGATACTAGGTAAAGCTAGGAAAAGGAACATTAGTGGTCTCATGAAGTTATTAAGAGCATTCATTATGCCGACCAGTCTGAGAAAATTGACTCAGGTTGTAGTCTGATCTGTGATTGTGAAATTGACAATAACTGTGAAACTGGTGTGTAACTCTTGAGAAGTCTCATATATGCAGGTGGGGTTTCACTCGATTTGGAAAAATAAGCCACTTCTGACAATTCAAAGTTGTCACTGATAATCCTTAGGTAAACCTTATGCTTTGTTACAAGAAATATTAAAATTCACAGAGAATCTTTTAAACCGGAAGCACAGGTTTTGTAAATTGGAGACAAATTTTGTAATACTTACTATAAAACTTTGATCATAATAAGTTACTTAGGTGTCAAACTCATCAAAAAAAATTTTTTTTTTTTTCAAATTAGTGGTGGAGCAGAGCTTCTTTTCAACAATCAAAAGAAGTTTGATGTCACGTTGCCTAGCAACGACAAACCATGTGAGTATATATATATATATATATATATCGGTGGATTTAGCAGATAGCCCCAGATGGATTTGCTAAATGAAAACACACACATCTGTGCAGTTCTATTTTACTTAAATTCTGTTGATTCTTTCTACTTAAACATATTGAAGTCTCACACTTGATATTTAAATATGTATTTATTTATGATTTTGTAACTGATTCTGTATGAAAGAAACTTGTGAAAAGCTGTTTGTATTGGAGTGAGAAAATATCCTTTTATCCCTGTATGTACACACGTTTAGTTTTGTATGAATCAAGTTTTAAACATTGGTAATAAATTCAGTTATGACTAATTGCACGCTACACATATAAAAAATGAACTTATCTATTAATAAAACAAGTATTAGGAGAACATTTTAAAGTCAAAAGAGAAAGCCACATAATGCAGGGATTTTTTTCTCTGCGTAAAGTCGAGATGCTTAAGTCTGCTGTGAGATAATTAACACTTTTGAAACGGGTCAAGGTTCAAAAGCTTTGCCATCATGTTTATTGACTTGCATTCAAAATTCTATTGAACTGCTATTGTATGGGTTATGTCAATAAGTTTGAATCAAATTGTAGATAACGATTCAAAGTTTCTTATTATATATGAGTGAAATTCTTGATTTAAAAGTAAATGTTATAAGAACATTTAAATATAAATGTTAGTGAGTCACGTGGCATGTTGAATGTAGTGCTGTTTAAAATTAGGTGTTTGTGATGTCAAATTACTAAGTCTGTAATTTCACACAAATTAGGAACTCACATTACCTATACTGAAAAGCTAGAATATAAAATGAGAACCTCACGTTTTTATTTTGCTAAGATATGGCTTATATACTGAATCAAACACAGAGGGCCCATTCATTTCTTTCTATTTTTAGAAACGGTCTCATTTATACTGTTGCTCTAGTGATGTGAATAACCAATCAACAGCTCAGAATGTCCCAACAGTGGTTTTTCCTGCCATTTTATTCTTTGAAAAGGCTTTCAGGTTGTCTTTAGTCTGCTTGAAGCTTCATGTTTTATAAAATCTAAAAATATCTTAGTTACTATACTTTGGTATGATGAAATTTAGGTTATTTAGACTAAACATTTGTATTTTTGTGTTATGTGTCATTCTAACATAAAAAAAGCATAATTTATATTTATTTCCTAATTTTATATGATGGTTGTGAGGTTGGTTAAATGACAGACTTCACATATTTATAGTATTTAAAATAACAAAATATAAAGTTTTACTGAAAACAAACATTTGAAATCTATTTAGGATGTTTTAGAGATAACACAAATAATGTGTTAATTTTTGGACAAAGAATAGTTTTTAATTGTAACATCAAATCACTCTGCACTCAGACTAGTAACAAAACACTATTTTTACAAACAAATCTTTAGTAAAAATATTTCTTTAAAAAATTTCATTTTTTTGTGAACAAAATACTTGTAATCTTTATGAAAAGTCTGCTAGATTTTGTGGCAATATACACATTGTATCAAAAGTTATATTTCAAATATTTAATGTGTATAAATGTGTAGACAAACTCATGCACATTAAACCGAGCCCATTGTGAAAGGGTTAACTGGATCATGTGATATGTCCATTTCCATCCCTGTCTTATGTAGCTGCTCGTTTCTGGTTCAGCAGCCAACCCCACACAGCCTTTTTATATAGTGACAAGTTATTTTCCCAATACTTGTTTTTTACATTTGTTTTTATAAGATGGCACATATGGATTACTAAGTTATAGAGTGTAATGTAAAGCCTTATGAATTTTCCATATAATAATAAATATGTAGGTGGTCAGATACCCTTAAGACTGTTTTGTTCTATCAGATGCTAAGATTATAGTTCCTACTAGAACTAAATTGGTGCTAGGCCTGTGGAAGAAAGGTGAACAAAAATAAGTGTTGGTTTTAGCTGTTTGCCAATTGTTGACTTTGGGAAGCTCTGGATGGTGGGAATGTGGTATAGACATCAAAGATAGGGCAACTGTGTCAAGTATCACTTCATATCTAGCTTCTGATGACCTGTATGTTTACTGATTTTTTTATTTTTTCTCTGTACCTCATATAGGGTTTAGTTCTATAAAGACACGGATTGTATGGTGTAGAAAGCATGGACTATTCTACATGTTTCAGTCATCTAATGTGATGATAAAGTTATTGTTACTGCTGGAACTATGTAGGTGCTAGGCCTACTGAAGAAATGTGATAATGAATGAAAATAAGATATTAGTTTTGGCTATTTTCTGGTTTTTAAATTTGGGATGCTCTGGATAGCTGAAAAGAGGCATATACACTGGATACAATGACAGGTAGTTTTTTATATCTAGCTTCTTATTACCTGTAGGAAAGAAAATCTAGATGACTTTTGTATCACAATAATATAGGTGTCCATGCAATCCCAACACAGAGATTTTTGTATCAGTCAACTTTAGTATTGTTAATATGTAATATTGTATAAAGTCATTCCAGGTGAAAATGTTAAGTGTGTAATTGTATGCAAATAAGATAAAGTTCCATCAAGGTAAAGCACCCAACTACTTATCTAAGTCAGCATACTAGTTCCTTCACAGAATGGGAAATTACCTCATACCATTATCAAACATGGCTGCCATCTCTTAGGATTCTAACTTGGTGAAACTATTAAAAAAGTAAAATTTGAGTGCAGAGTAAAATCTTAGTTACCTTGGGGGTGGGAGGATGCTCTTCACAATTTTTTGTTGTTGAATATGCAAAATAGTGCATTTCCTAGATCAGTCTGATACTGAATCTGACTTGGAACCAACCAGTCAACCAACTGTAATGGATCATAGAAAACGACTGGTTCAAAATAATACACTATGGGCCCTTGAAAGTTTCCATTTACATTCAGTTGATGGACTTTGAAAAACATGCAAAAAATAGTTAGGGCAATGCTGGCCTCAGTTTACATGGGCATCTCCCTTCTGCCCCTATCACATAAATACCATCTTTAGTAGAAGAGATAATATGGCCTGGCAACTCATCCTTATGTTGTTTCTGTAGTTTGTGAACATCCATCTGAACAATCACTTGACATATTTAACAAAAACAAACTATTAAATGTGTTATTGGTTACATTAATTTGTTCAAGTCTAATCACTATTATTTGTTACTGAAGTGAATAATTATATTACTGTAATTAGAATTTATGCAAATACTTATTTCAAAGTTACTTTCATTAAATTCTGTGGTAGTAAATATGGTTTCACTATTTACATGCAAAAAATGTCTTTACTTTAAAGGGACAATACAAAATCTTTTGAAGTGGATAAAAGACAATCTATTGAAAGAACGACCAGAACTTTTTATTCAAGGAGATTCTGTGTAAGTATAGAATAGGCTGAATATAAAATGAGTGACAGAAAAAATTAATGTTTAGCCAGTGTTATTCCCTACAGTTTTCATGGCTTGCCCTCTCCATGCATAAATTATGTGAATTTAAATGTTTTTATCAATTTAATAAATTCATTTGTAAGTTTAGGGTAACAGTGATGTGACAAGCAGGAAGAAAATCATGAGACATTTTGTCTAAATCATTACTGTCTGAGCATTTATTTTATATCTAATTCAGTGAAATTCTTATATCATTTTTAGTGTAGGAGTTCTCAGTTTCTTGCTACAGAACACTCATGTAAATACAGTTCAAGAGAACATGACAACTGTTGTAAGAAAAAAAAATTGTAGTGCTTTAATACCATTCTACACCTACAGTGTATTATCATATTATAATATACATTTAGAATAGTCACTAAACATGCCAAATATTAAAAAAAGAGCTGGTAAGAGTGGATTATGAGGATTTGTAGTTTATGTTCCTTTGCCTCAAAAATGTACTCTGAGGCTGTGAATACACTGTAATGGTTACAGTAAAATTTCACTGTTCAGCCAGTCAAGAGTAGGCAGTGGGTGTTGTTGACTTCCTGCTGGACTCTCAGTTCAAAATTAGGGACAACTGTGTCGCTTCACATGAAAATTTGAAATGAACTGAAAAAGGAAATTCCCTGTGACATATCAAGACAGGAAAGACACTGAGAAGATGAAACAAATCTCACTGATTATGTTAGTATCAAGACAGGAAAGACACTGAGAAGATGAAACAAATCTCACTGATTATGTTAGTATTTAAAAAAAAAAAAGTAGATATGGGTTGAATCTTCTTACCCCTTTTTTCTGTCTTCTACCCTCTTTGAACTTTCCACAACTCTACAGTGACCAAAAGTTTGGGAATGCATCCTCTAAAGAGTGCTGGTTGCTTTACTCATTTTTATTATTGTAAGCAAGACTTTTTCTATTTGACTTGTTGAAAAAATATCCTAGAAGAAATGGTTTAGGCTGCATGGAACTTTGACCATTTTTGATTATTTTAAGATTTTTTATATTTGGGTAAATTGCTTTTGAAGGTTTTTTTGTCTTTGTTCTTTGCTTCACTCATTTGTCCTGGATACAAAAGAAGTCTGGCTTCACTTTTTTAAACTGTCTTCATTCTGACCATAAATCCTTGTTCTCATTTTCTTAATTTCTTTTTAAGCCATGACACCACTACTTTTTTAACTAGTTATTTGAAAAATATTATTTAGAGTATTAAAATTATTTCTAAGCATGAAAATAATAAAATAATCATGATTTTCAGTGGAGAATTATGTTTAAAGTTAGAAACATGTTTGAAGTTTGTTTAATTTTCAACATAGTGTCTAAATTTGAGTAGTAATTAGTATCTGGGACAATTAATTAAAACTCACATTAAGATGCAAAAATCCCATTTTGATGTCTATCAATTATTTTAAGAGTTTTCCATCATAATATGATATGTGACATGCAGGCACATTGCATTGTATGTTTCCCACCTGCTTCTATTAATATTGGGATTTTAAAAACTTCTATGCAGTTTCAACATAAACACATGGTCCACAAAACTAATGAAGTTTTGTTCTAGTTGCTTTTTTGCTTTTGTAGCAGGAGATGTTGCAATAATGTCACACAACCATGTTAAACAGGTCAATGATTGCAGTATCTTTTAGCGGCTAAGTTGGTTGTATCTGTATGTTACAGCTGAGGATTGGTTCAAGAGAATCATCATTTAATGGTGATGCTGTCATACAAGAATGAATGGCACTAGTGAAGCCTTTATTCTCTCTCATGTCTGCTGTGTACTGCTGTCCTTGATGATAAAAAGTGTACTTAAAATAAAGACAATGCTATCATTATAATGAACACAAATGAAAACATTAAAAAAATGAACGTGAATCCAACAAAAACCAATTAAACAAAATGCTTCTACAAATGAAAAACCAACACAATCTCAGAAAACCTTTATTCTTACCTACGAAAGACTGACTCATGCACATAACAACTATACAACACCCTCAAACCTCACAAACCCAATTGTCCACTATGACCCATAATGTCGACCTATGAATCATTTAACTACAACCTCAGGAAATATACAGTGTGGACATTTTCTAAATATGTAACATCAGCCGGCTCCTTTTTCAAAAACTTTTAACTTCAAATATATTCTTAATCAACTAAATCATAAAGCCTTAATGGCCAGTTTTGATGTAATCATCCTCTTCACAGAAGTCCCAACAACTAAAGCCTGCAAGATAGCTTTAGAACTTTATATCCAAGACCCCAGCCTAGTGATACACATACCCAGTAACCAATTAGCAACCCTTACAGAATTCACTATGACCAAAACTAATATTATGTTCAGTTACCAAAACTGCCTACAGATAAATGGCTTAGGTATGGTGAATCCCATGTCACAAGTTCTAGCCAACATTCTTGTGACAGTATGATAGACTGGATAATAAATGATCAGTTCAGCCTTACACCCATCATCGAACTGGTTCAGATATGTTGACTATACAGTTACTGGATTCACATCTACAGAACACACACTTAGTTTATTCGAGCACATTAGCTTTATACACACCAATATTAAGTTCACCTGTGAACAGGAGAAAATTTACCAAGTAGCATTTCATAACCTCAATATCAAAAGAACTGATACACAGTACAAAACAGAAATCCATAGAATCACCCATACTGAATTATACATTCCCTGACATGAAACAAAAAACTCAACATATTAGGAAAACAAACAAAGACAGCCACAAAATTAAGCAACAATTCCTCTACATCAACAAATTTCCTCCAAAAACAATTGCACACACCTAGACTAACAACAAACAAAAAATAATAAATCCCAAGGTACAACAAACTACAAAACCTTACACTGCTGCATGACATCTGTTCCTGATGTCAGTGAAAAAATAAACATTTGGAAAAAACTCGTAACAAAACACAACATTCCGGTAAACACCAAATTTATTCAAAAACCAAGTAGAAAAACTAAAGTACATGCTATGAAGAACTACACAAACAAATTCAAAACTAACATTATACAATACATTGCAACAACTACCACAACTTCTGTAGTTGAGAAACAAGCAGAAAAATGGAAACTAGATTCAAAGAAGACAAAAAACAACAACAAACACCTCTACAAATATTTGAAGTCTGCAAATTAAATAAACACAATATAACCATAGAAAACACCCAGATATTAAGTAAGGAAACATATATAAAAATGCAAAATCAAAGAAGGCCTACTTATACAACAACTAAAACCAAAAATAAACAAAGAAAGGAACACCTTTATACCTAAGCTAATTAATAACCTAACATGCAACTGAAACGCCCCCTACAATCCATCACCTGTTTATACAATCGTCCCAAAGATGTGTACCTTGCAATGGTAAGTTGCAAACTCTCTGTTAACCTGAAGATGATCTAGGGAGGTCAAAACATTGCTCTCTGCTTTATTAGTAGAAGTGTTAATACCCATACCAGAGTTCAACAGAGATTCGTTATGAGAGATGGAAAGTTGAAGTTCTTTCAGTGTGCTACTGGATAAAACTAAGTCGCATTTGGAAATACAGATCACTGCACAGATTTCTTGTTCATTTGTCATTAGTAACTATACCTATCTGATACTTGCAAAGAAGGCCCGGCATGTCCAGGTGGTCAGCACAGTCTACTTTTAATGTGAGGGTTGCAGGTTCAAATCCCCATCACACCAAACATGCTCACCTTTTCAGTTGTGGGGGCTTTATGAGGGGGTGGTCAATCCCACTAATTATTAATAAAAGAGTAGCCCAAGAGCTGGTAGTGGGTGGTGATGAGTAGCTGCCTTTCCTCTAGTCTTACACTGCTAAATTAAATATGGCTAGTGCAAATAGCCCTTGAGTAGTTTTGCACAAAATTCAAAACAAACCAAACTTGCAAAGAAGTCAGTTTATTCATGAATGTTGCATATAAAAACCTCAAAAATATGCACGATACATGCAACAGAATAATTAGTTTGCAAAAGAAATAAATATTCATACAGAAATTTATACAAACTATGACTGTTACGTTTTTTATTGCGGACTGAACGCAACAGAAAGACACAGATAGCAGCTTGTTTAATTTATTATAATTATCTACTTATGTGATAGACACAAAATGTATTATCTAATAGCAATAACAGATATCCAGTTTCAACCATCAAAACAACTTTCAATACATAAAGGTACTGGCCTGTGCTTAATAATATGATCCAGGGTAAGTGTCCAAATCAGAAATCCAAAGTTCTAATCTAGGCGGTGAATTTAGTCCCACGGAGAAATTTTCGAAGTTTGAATGGGTAATTTCAAACAAAAATTCACAGTCCAATTTGTATTGACTTTCAATATAATCCGTAATCCAACTGAATTGTAAAGATTGACGGAATAAAAATTTCACCGCTTTAGTCGATCTAGCTCTATTCACAAATTCAGTTTAAACTTTCTCAAACGAGACAGACTTCTTGATCCAAGTAAAAATGGATGATTCACTTCTTGACCCGAGTAAAAATGGATGATTTCCCTCGCATTGCCGACTGTTTATATACTAATCGCGTAACTTCCCAGAATGCCACAGTACAAACACCAGGCCAATACAAGTGATCAATCTATTTAGTTTTAAAAATTTCTACATGAATAATTCTAAATGAATTTTAATTAATTCTAAAATGTTATTTTAAATTTAACTGGTTTAAACCTCAAAAATATAATAGATATGGGAATTCAAACACGACATCACATTATATTTACATGACATTTACATAACACTCGACATGGTTGTCGTTTACATAACATTTACATAACACTCGACATGGTTGTCGTTTACATAACATTTACATAACACTCTCGACAACATTTACATGATATTTACATAACACTGACCTTGAACAGAACAGTTAATTTGTTAAATAACAAGTCTAACAAATCAGAAATAATAGAATGAATAACAAAGTGTTGTTTCTGTACCACTTTAAAGGTTATCTGCTGTTACGATCAGTCAAGAGGACAAGTGTGATACATTACCTGTTTACCATCGTTTGAAGTGGAATAATACAAAACTGTTGAATTCATGTTCTAACAGTAATAGTGGGGTTAATATTTAAGACGTGTTTAAATAATGTTTTTCAGTTTTTTTCATTGTCACACATTATCATTATTATTTTAAATCAAGTAATTACTCGCCTAAGTTTTGAAAATATTTCATTAGGAGACCTGGTATCTTGGTACTTGTAAATGATGCAGATTGGGAACTATTGGTAAGACTTATTTTATTTATTGTAAATGTTTTCTTCTCATAAAACTTGCACTGTATAATTACTAATTATCTGTTATTAATATTGTCTAATGTTGTTGATAGAGCCTGAGAAAATTTGATAAAGCTGTGATTAAAAATAAAAAAAATGTAAGCTTAAGTCATCATTTGACACTCAGGAAATGGAAAATGTTATTTTTGCCACGTGTTCTAGGCTTCTTATTTTAATTTTTTCAAAAATTCTGAGAAACAAAATTTTATTCCAGTTTAAATACCATTGAATAAAATCTTAAGTAAAACTAAGATGTACTTAGTCTAATGGTGAAAATGAATATTTATAAAACTGAATATGGTTGTGTATGTATCGGTCAAAATAGAATATCTTTAGAATTGAAAATAATTGGACATAAGAGAAATGTTAAAAATGAAGTTGACAGCTGTGTACCACCAGCTGATTATGCAAGTGATGCATGACGTTATTTAGTGTTGTTTCAGCTCGACCAATTTATACAACTGTTAGAAATCTTGGAGAATCTGTAGAAGTAATGAAAAATTAAAAATACAGATGATGTGACTTTTCCAAATTCTGTATGTCAGTCGTTACCTCTCATTGTGTGTGTGTGTGTACATATGATTTGCACAGACTTTTTGCACATCAGGATGACGTTATTAGTTGTTAAAACATGTAGAGTGTGTGTCTATTTTAGTGCTGTTGTTCTGTCTTAAAATAAACATTTTTAATTGCGTACTTATAAACGTTGATAGTTTGTGTATTTCAATTATGGTCACACAAGAATCTTGAATTTTTAACTTTTTGGTATTATAAATTAGTGTTTCAAATAAATTACAAGAAAGTATAAACACGTTGGGAACATTTCAAAAATGATGCAGAAGAAGTTGGGTTAGAATAAGTCCTTCTCTTTGTTGTCTGTTTGGCCTCTGGAACATTTGTTTGCTTGCTTTAGATTTCCATGCGATTCTGGTTCAGGGACGTCATGGAGAAAGTCCAGGAAAGCAACATTTACTTTTTTCTAGGCATGTAATATGTGTTTTATATGTTTTAACTTATAACATTAATCAAAGAACTGTTACTAATTCCATAAGACTTGTGCTGAAAACTGTGTTAGTGCTATGTTTTCAAATGAATAATTACGTGTTTTTTTTTCATAGGGTGCATTAGAATATGAAGTGCAGCCAAATGATAGAATAATGTTTATTTCAACTTTACATGGTGGATAAAGAATAGTGATATTCTATACCCGTGAAAGTATATCCACTTATTAGTGTTAGTAAATATAAATAAATATATATATATATGTATGTATGTATGTATGTGTGTGTGTGTTTACTGTTTCTAGAGTAATAAGGTTTGTTTCTAAAGTATATCATTGTGTGAGTTGAGTGAAAAACTGAGAGGTGGAGACATTCTTACCAAGAAATTGAGTCTTTTGATATATCGGATTTAAAATCTGAATATTTCAAGTTATGGGGAAGAAAGAATGTCAACCACTTTTGCTGATTGTGTTTTGACTTTTTTTTTTAATCTTGCCTAATTTACCTAAGCTGTATTAAAATAACACCATAGTACCATGTGATTAGTGTGTTATGTATTATAATTTATCTAGGATGTCTCCAATTTATTATTATGTCTCATGATTTCAAATAGCTGGAAATTTGAACTCGCAAGTTAATTGAATGCTAGTATGTGTTAAATTTGTAATATTTGCCAACAACATTGATACATTGTTTTCTTTCTTAACACAAATATATTTTAATGTACAAACAACAATACAATTTATAATAAACTAATACAAATAATGATTTATATACATCTGTTTTACAAACTAATAAACAGTTCTGAGTATTCTGTCTGGTATAGAACTGAATCTTATATCTTTCAAATACAATACCATTTTGAGTCAAACGAGAGTTTCAAATAATCCATTACTCCTAAGAATGTGAAGTTTGAGCTGGATTAGAATGAAGCTCTTACAATAGCTTTGACATCCTTGAAGATGAGAAATCCACTTAAAATAAAAATGTATCTCAGAATGGCTACTATGGGTGTTAAGACTTATTGATAACCAGAGATCAATGTTTTGACCTTCATAGGTCATCTTCAGGTCAATATCATCCTCTGACATCACCCACTAAAAACATTTTAAGAGAAGGTGAAATTTATATATTTATGTACACATGAATATTCGAACAAAACTTTTCTGTATTACATGGTTTACCTTGATATAAAACTGATGTTGGTAAGGCTGGAAAGACTAGTGAAATACAGTTATTCAACGTGAGAAGCTAAAGTTTTCTTTGGTAAATATTTTAATTGAAAAGTTGTGATATGTGTAAGAATTTTTTTACATTAATAGCTACAATAAAATACTTAGTTTTCAAATGAAAACTTCATTGACTTTAAGTAATTAGAATATGTTTAATTACTGTTCTATACAAGTTGATCTGGCATGGCCAGCTTGTTAAGACATTCAACATCTAATCATAGGGTCTCGAGTTCGAATCCCGTCGGATCAAACATACTAGTCCTTTAAGCCGTGGGGGGCATTATAACTTTACGGTCAATTCAACTATTCTACGTTTTTTGTTCTGTATCTTTTGAAAGTAGTAACCAATTTGTTTTTCTAGTACAGTTTACAGTATTAATTAATTTCGTAACATTAGGGATATTCTGTTTCCCTACAACAGGTATCTTTGTGGGAAAACTAATGAAAAGTAAAACCATTACTCAGTATTGACATCAGCTTAAACAATATTTCTTCCACATTTAGTGATAGTTTAATACTTTGTCGATAGATGACAGCACAAGTTTCAGTACGTCAATAGTTTGGGACTTTTGCAGAAGCATCATGTCTGCCAAAATAATTTCGCTGAAAATAAATAAGTTAATAATTATATAAATCAATATTCAATGCATGAAGTAACTGATGTATTTGGTGTAACTGACAGGTTTCTCAATTTACTCGCACGTTTTTCTTTATCAAAACAATACATTACATAGCGGTACTCCTTAAAAATTTGTGGTGGCGCTGAAGATCGCGTTTGATTGCAATGGATTTGTAAGTTATTTCGCCATAATTTTTCTAATGATTTGAATATTAGCTTTTGAAGAATATTTTGGCTCGTATTATGGAATTTGATTTTGCTTCTGCGGGGTCCGAAATGAGTATCACTCCCCATCTACTTCGCTTGGCGTTTGTCGGTCAAGTTTATACTGGTCCGGATTCTCTGCCTTCTGTCGTTATCGACTCATTGTTGTTCCCTTAATGGAGACGTGGATTTTCCTCAGCACGTTTGCAATGAACATATTTATGGGGACACTGTCTCCAACTGGTGTTGGGTTATGGAAGTTTTTCACACTATGTCTTTGTTTCAGTGGAACCGGATAGAATTAATATCAAGTGGTTCTGTACCTTTTGAAGTTTCACATGAAGTTATTAGCACAGCTCTTTACCCATATGCCCCCTAGTGGCTCAGCGGCATATCTGCGGATTTACAACGCTAAAACCGGGTTTCGATACCTGTGGTGGGCAGAGCACAGATAACCCATTGTGTAGCATTGTGCTTATTTCAAAGCAACAAGAACAACTTAACCCCCATGGTCTTATTTTTATTGATGGAACACGAATGCTATCGATCTTGTCCTGGTGTTTATCTTTGTAATTATCGTGTGAAAATTGATGTGACGGCCCAGCATGGCCAGGTGGTTAAGCCGCTCGACTCGTAATTCGAGGATTGAAGGTTCGAATCCCCGTCATACCAAACATGCTCGTCCTTTCAGCTGTGGGGGAGTTATAATGTGATCAATCCCGTCCTTAATTGGTAAAAGAGTAACCCAAGAGTTGGTGGTGGATAACGATGACCAGCTGCCTTCCTTTTAGTCTTACATTGCTAAATTAAGGACGGCTAGCGCAGATAGCCCTCGTGTAGCTTTGCGCAAAATTGAAAAAAAATCAAAAAAATGTATGGAGAGTTTCGAATTTAGAATTAATTTAGATATAAAATCATTGAGTTTTAGAAATGTTAAGTTTGCTTTGAATTTCGTTCAAAGTTACACTAGGGCTAGCTGTGCTAGCCGTTTCTAATTTAGCAGTGTAAGACTAGGGGGAAAGCAGCTAGTCATCATCACCTATTGGCAACTCTTGAGCTACTCGTTTTACCAATGGATTTATACTGACTCGCTTAGTTCTCTACTGGCCCTGGAATTACTTCACGTTAGCTCACACCCTGTTCTCTCCGATATTCAAAACCGACTGGCCCGTTTTTCTAACATCTACTTCTCCAGTTTTTCTGAATACCAGACCACGTTGGTATTCGCGGGAAGAAGCTCGCCAACACTGCAGCTAAACTTATCTGCTCTGGCACTATCACCGCTGTGCCTGTTCCATACATGGACTATGGTTCTGTATTCAAGGCTCGGCTCCGTGCCAGCTGGCAGTCGACTTGGAGTGAGCAACGCGAAAACAAGCTTTTCCAAATAAAACCTTATATTGGACTTTGGTAGTCTTGTTTCCGTAAGGATCAGGAAGAGGAAGTTGTTCCAACTGGACTACTCATTGGTCACAGTTTTTAACTCATCGTTTTCTTTTATCTGGAACTGATGCACCTGTGTATAGGCTGTGAAACACTCAGGTCACAATAAGTCACATTTTACTTTCTTACCGTCATTACGACTGTCAATGACGGCGCCATTTTAAGCATGTTCTGTCCTGAGGTGTATCCGTAATGTTAGACAGTGTTATTGGTGATGACATCACTATCCACCTTGGAGATGTTTTTAGTTTTTTAAAGGCTACCAATCTTTATAATGCTATTTAAGTTTTTTTAGTTTATACATTGGACCTTTTTAAGTGTGATTCCCTTTCAAGCATCATAGTCCGTCTAGTTTGATTTGAAATTAGAAAGTGGCCATAACGTCAAATAACTCGAAACCAGGACTGGAGAGGTCGACTTCAGGTGTCTAACGGTGCTGTTTGAATTGCCCGTTAGTTATCCTGGCGAGGTATGATAATTACTTTTTACTGGATATTTGGCACAGATGGCCTAGCTGCTTTCTGCCATAAAACACTAAATCAACTAACCACCGAATAGTGGGATGGACCCTAACATTATAGCGTCCCAACAACTGAAAGGGCGAGCATGTTTGGTGCGACGAGGATTCGAACCCGTGATTCATCGATTACGAGTCGAACGCCTTAACCCACTTAGCCATGCCGAGCCCATAAAATATGAAGCAGTTAACTTGCTAATTAAATATATTTTTTTTATTTTTACAGTAAAGTATATTTCTAGTGAAAGGGGGCGTTATAATATTACAATCAATACTACTATTCGTTGATAAAAGAGCAGCCCAAGAGTTGGCAGTGAGTGGTGATGACCATGCCTTCCCTCTAGTCTTACAGTGTTAAATTAGGGACGGCTAGCGCAGATAGCCCTCGAGTGGCTTTGCGCGAAATTCAAAACAAACAATCTTTGGTTATAAGTACCCTCTGTTACACATCTTAATTCATGGTCCATCGAAGTTATTTCCTTCAATAAACACTACTTACTTATTATCACTTGGCACAAGACCAAATAAAACATAATTACAAATTTGCAATCGATATTGATATGGGATCTCTATTGTGTAAATATAACAAATAAACTAAGCAGGTTTTATGTGTCATCAACATAAACATAAACAAAGACTACAGCAACAGCGGTTTGGAAACAGTATTTTTTACTTTTATCTAACATTTAATACTTTACTACCACAGACTGAGTTTGGTTCCTGAAGGTACTATGGATGTTTTGCTATATGACAGTCATATCTTTCTATACGAACAATCCGTATTAAAAAAGTTATCTGCTCAAACATTTCCATCAGTTTTAGACAAACCAAACAAGAACGATACCTTAATATGCTTTAGTTGTAATTCTTTTACTCTCTTCCTTTACCTCAATCAAAAACCTGTCCAGGATGAAATACCTTCACTTCGAAAACTAGGTTCATATTCCGACATATAGTACTATCATTGGTCAGCCTTGTAGATGGCACATGGGAAGATGTAATTTGTTTTTATTACTAAGTGTAAACCAAATACTGTTGTAAATTTAAAATAAACAAGTTTGGTTTGTTTTGAATTTGTGTAGCTCTCGCGAAATTCAAAACAAACCAAACCTATTCGATAGTAAGGAGTAGTCCAAGAGTTGGTGGTGGGTGGTGATGACTAGTTGCCTTCCCTCTAGTCTTACACTGCTAAATTAGTCACGTCTAGCGCAGATAGCCCTTGTGTAGCTCTTCGCAAAATTCAAAAGAAACCAAACCTATTCGATGGTAAGAAGCAGTTCAAGAGTTGGCGGAGGTTGGTGATGACTAGCTGCCTCATTTCAATTCTAACAATGTTATATCTGTATTAGAGACAGTTATAGCAGATAACATTCGAAATCCAAACAAACAAGCATAGATTATCACCTCCAATTAGTGTTGTGAAAGAGAAAACCTTTGATATATTTTCACGCACGAGCTGCACGGAACGCTGACGTATTTATAGGTGTTTTATTCACATAATGCCACTCTTATTATAAATGTTTAAGAGTTTGTTTATCAAACAGCATAAAGTAGCTATTCTGGTAGCTTTATACAAGAACGGTCATCAGTTAAATTATTCTTTGTGTTCAAACGATAGAGTTTTAACAGTGATTAATGTCTCAAAAGATTAATTAACATAAATTTTTATTAACTATATGCTAAACAACTGAATTCTGTAAGATCGGAGTCCTGTAAAGTTAAATTCGGTGGTTGTAACATCAGTTAAATGCTAGCTTATCTGATAAAAATTCCGAAAGAATGAGGTAGAATATGACAAACTAATGGGTTAATATATTGGTTAATCGGTGTACTTCTGACGTCCATTAAAAACTCGAGAGAGTAGACTTTTAAACTTTGAATAAATTGTAAATAATTTCCAACATTACATGAAAATTATTTACAATTTATTAGAAATGTATTGATTGGAAACCTAACAAATATACAGTCAAAACGTAACAATACAGTATGAAATAGAGCAATCCAGACATTGGTTTATGCTATTTTTCTAAGTTTGGTTGTTGTTTTGAATTAAGCACAATGCTACACCACGGGTATCGAAACTCGGTTTTTAGCGTTGTAAGTCCGCAGACGTACCGCCGAGCGACTGGAGGGCTCTAAGTGTGGAAACAATACACTTCGGAATCCCACAGTTTTTATACACAAAGATACAATAATAATTTAGTGTGTAGATAAGATAAATATTGAGAGAATCAAAATAAAATTATCGTTTAGCATGTGAAGATAAAACCCAAATTTCAGTTGAAGTTATCAGAGCTGAAGAATGTGTGAAGATAAAATAAACATTCTGTACAGGAAAATTAAACCAATATTTAGCGTCAAGATAAAACCAATATTTAGAATCAAGATAAAATCAATATTTAGTGTCAAGATAATACCAATATCTGGTGTCAAGATAATACCAATATCTGGTGTCAAGATAATACCAATATCTGGTGTCAAGATAAAACCAATATTTAGAGTGGGAATATACATTCAATGTTATGAATGCGAAGATAAAACTAACGTTCAGTGTATGAAAATAAAACCAACATTGAGGGTGTAAAGATGAAACCAATATCTAGAGCGTGAAACCAATATTTATTGTGTGTGTTGAAATAAAACATACAAGATCCATCATTGTGTGTTATATTACGTCACATTGGGTGTAATAATACATATTTTTTCTCAATACTGGTGCACAACAGGTTTACCGGGTAACAGGAGGAAAACTACTGGTTGAGATGTTAATTATGTCAAGAGGTTTCTGGTTATTTTTATGGTGTGGGAAAAGGGACACCATGTCGAGTTTCTAGTAAGTGTGTCTGTTTGTTGGGAATCAACCACAAAGCTACATGACGAGTTATCTGTGCTCTGCCCGCCACTGGTTTGGAAACCCGGTTTCTATCAGTGTGAGTCCCCAGACGCACCTCTGTGCTTCTGGGGGGCGCTTTCAGTAAGAAGACCGTGTACTAATATAATATTTCAATATTATTGTATTCGTGGTTTGAGGACCCGGCATGACCAAGTGTTTTAAGGCGATCGACCCGTAATTCGAGGGTCGCGGGTTCGAATCTTGGTCGCACCAAACATGCTCGCCCTGTGTGGGCATCTTAACGTGACTATCAATCCCACTATTCGTCGGTAAAAGAGTAGCCCAAGAGTTGGCGGTGGGTGGTGATGACTAGCTGCCTTTCCTCTAGTCTTACACTGCTAAATTATAGAAGGTTAGCGCAGATAGCCCTCGTGTAGCTTTGAGTGAAATTAGAAAACAAACGAACCAGGCCATGCATGGCCAGGTGGTTAAGGCACTCGATCGTAACCGAGGGTCGCGAGTTCGAATCCCCGTCACACCAAATATGCTCGCTCTTTTAGCCGTGGAGGCGTTATAATGTGACCGTCAATCCAACTATTCGTCGGTAAAAGAGTAGCCCAAGAGTTGGCGGTGGGTGGTGATGAATAGCTGCCTTTCCTCCATTCTTACACTGCTATATTAAGGACGGCTAGCGCAGATAGCCCTTGAGTAGCTTTCAAGTACCATAATATATAAAACGTTAAAACTATAAGTAATTTCATTGAATTTTGCTCTATTCAATAAATTAATTTATCAGCTCAGAGCAAGTTCAAATTTCAGAAAGCAAACCGTTTTATTGAGATTAAAACCAACCGTAGGATATAATGGGCATTCACTGTCTTGTCGGGACCCGGCATGGCCAGGTGGTTAGGGTGCTCAACTCGTAATTTGAGGATCACTGGTTCGAATCCCCGTCACACCAAACATGCTTGCCTTCTCATGGGGCGTTATAACGTGATGGTCAACCGCACTATTCGTTGGTAAAAGTGTAGCCCAAGAGTTGGCGGTGGGTAATGATGACTTGATCTAACGGTTAACCAGTTACGAATGAATACAGACACACTGGACTTTGTCAAAATGGTGATTTACGTTAATATTCGTTCTTTCTGATGACTAGCTGCCTTTCCTCTAGTCTTACACTACTAAATTAAGAACGACTAGCATAGACAGCCCTCAAGTAGCTTTGCGCGAAATTCAAAAGTAAACAAACCAAACAAACAGTTTTGTGGGTCTAAAGCAGACGTAGACAGTAACAATAAAGCAATTAATAGTTTTTGTTCAGTGATGGATAACGGTTTATGTATAACATACAGAATATCTTTAGTTACCTTCATCTCAGTATCTTTAAGGTATAGAAATAATTACTTTGATGGAGTTTCTTTTGAAACACGTAATGATTTTTGTCCCAGTGACTCATATTAAACAACTAACTTCAGTACCTTAAAAACAAAGGAAAATTATATGTTATTTTTGGACTTAAAAAATATAACGTACTTTATGTAGAGACATCTAAAGATAATTTTAGGGATTCCTTATATTTTACCTGTCTTTGTTGCAAATTGTGCAACAGAAATATGTCGCTGTGGTGTATAATAATTAAGTTAAAATGTTACGAGATTTCTTTAGTTAGTGTTATTGTTCAGGTAATGTTTTTTGTACTTTAACCTATCTTGGTTGTATAAACGCAGAATTGTCCTGTATTTCCATTTTGTTGAAAAACCGATAGATTTTCAATACATTTTTTTCCCCCGCTGAGAAAGTTTCTCGAAGACGTAGTTGTAGTCCCCCCCCCCCCACGTGTTGTTTCTCTATAACCGTACCGCTGTTTTTGTTTTGTTATATTATAACGTCAGGTTTCTTCAAATAACAGGCCGCCAATGTTTTGGCGTATACGATATACGCTCCCCCGTGAGCAGGCTTTTCTGTAAGACCCAGCAAAGTGACAACTTACGACTAAGTGCAAGCTTCAAACAGACAACAGATCGATAGCGACATTTACAGAAAGCGCCCGCTTATAGAAAACCAAGGTTGTATTAAATGACATTTCCTATCGAGGACTTAGAGACAACTGTTACCCCTGTGGAGCTGTCATCATCAGATCTAGAGACGGATTACAATAAACAATATTTAGTGCTGAAAACAACAACAAAATCAACAAATAAATAAAACACAACGACTGAGTGATGCAGAGATCAGCCAATTTGTCGCTTACTCTTTACAGAGACTTTTACATTAATATGTTAATGTCTTTTTTAGTAGCGGATTTTCTCAAATTGAGACAAATTACCTTTTTTTTTATTCCATTTTTATAACAGCGTAGAAAAGCTTAATTTTATTATACTTGTATAATCAGCAGAGAACGTTTAAGGAACAATAAGGATTCTTTATCTATTGATATGCATTGTTGATTCGTTGTGTTCAAGTAAACAGATAAATAAGGATTCAGAACTTAAAAATTATCGGCCGTTACCTTCATCTATCTAAATAAATTAGGATTTAGAACAAAACCTGTTGGTTATTACCTTCATCTACATAAATAAATTAAAATTCATAACCAAAACTATTGGTTATTACCTACATCTATATAAATAAATTAAAATTCATAACCAAAACTATTGGTTATTACCTACATCTATATAAATAAATTAAAATTCATAACCAAAACTATTGGTTATTACCTACATCTATATAAATAAATTAAAATTCATAACCAAAACTATTGGTTATTACCTTCATCTATATAAATAAATTAAAATTCATAACCAAAACTATTGGTTATTACCTACATCTATATAAATAAATTAAAATTCATAACCAAAACTATTGGTTATTACCTACATCTATATAAATAAATTAAAATTCATAACCAAAACTATTGGTTATTACCTACATCTATATAAATAAATTAAAATTCATAACCAAAACTATTGGTTATTACCTACATCTATATAAATAAATTAGGATTCATAACCAAAACTGTTGCTTGTTACCTACATTTATATGAATAAATTAGGATTCAGAACGAAAACTATTGGTCTTTACCTACATCTATATAAATAAATGGCCTGGCATGGCCAAGCGCGTAAGGCGTGTGACTCGTAATCCGAGGGTTGCGAGTTCGAGCCCGTGTCGCGCTAAACATGCTCGCCCTCCCAGCCGTGGGGGTGTATAATGTTACGATCAATCCCTATTTTCGTTAATAAAAGAGTAACCCAAGAGTTGGTGGTGGGTGTTGATGACTAGCTGTCTTCCCTCTAATCTTACACTGCTAAATTAGGGACGGCTAGCACAGATAGCCCTCGAGTAGCTTTGTGCGAAATTCCAAAACAAAATATAAATAAATTACGATTCAGAATCAAATTGGTGGTTGTTAGTTTCATATATGTACATATACGTATATAAATAAATTATGGCCCAATCCTACTACCCATTTTCTTTATTTATATAAATAAATTAGGACTTAGAACCAAAACTATTGGTTGTTACCTACATCTATATAAATAAATCAGGATTCATTATCAAATTGTTGGTTGTTTAATAAATTAGGACCCTATCCTACTAGCCATTTCTTTCATCTATTACAATAAATTAGGATTCAGAATCAAACTGTTGGTTATTACCTTCATCTTTATAAATCCATAGTCAAAGCTACTGGTCACTACCTTTATTTGTATTGATACATTATAATTTAGAAGCAAAATTATTGGTCATTACCTTTATCTGTAGTGATACATTATAATTTAGAAGCAAAATTATTGGTCATTACCTTTATCTGTATTGATACATAAGAATTTAGAAGCAAAATTATTGGTTATTACCTTTATCTACATAGATACAGTAGCACCGAGACTCAACCCTATTGGTCAATGTCTTCATCTACACAGGCAAAAATTGGATTCAAAATCAAATATTTTTGGAAATTGAGTTTTATTTGTATATATATATGTATGCTACTGCAAAATGGTTTTAATATGACTTATATTTTAAAAAGAATTTGGAGTGTACATCGAGCTATTTCAAAAATATGATTTAGTATTAGAAAATAATACTTTACATTTGAGAAGTTCTCATGAGTAGAAAAAAAACACTTTTAAGTACTAAATATCTATCGAAGTTTAAGTGTAAAGAATCAGACCTGTGTGACATTTGCAATGTTCACTGTTAAAGAATCAGACCTTTGTGATATGTATAATGTCCACTGTTAAAGAATCAGACCTGTGTGATATTCACCATGTACACTGTCGTGATGTGTACTTGGAGGAGTCATTGAAAATGGCCAATTATCAGAGAGTAAGTCTTTTTAACAGTATGTTGCCACATTTTGTTTTGGCATCAAGATATACGTGTAAGAGCTTAAATAACAGGTTTCAATACTGTAAACTTAATTATTGTAACCTGTTCTCCATATGCATACAACAATGAAACTCTTGCTTGAATGTGTGGTATTGGAAACACTTTTTTATTGTACAATATCCTACCTTCATCTTCGCGAAATTTTTATCATGTGTGCATATAGATTTGCCCTAGGGGTCACGACTTTCTCGTTTCGCCTCCGGTATCCGTCACGGAGAACTTTATTTTTCTCCTTACGATATGTACAGAAAAAAAAATTGAGCTTCCGAATTCGCTGTGCGTAGTGGAGCAAAACAATGGTGAAGAGGTCACACGCAGATTTAACGTTTACGGAGTGTTTGAAATGTTTTTTGTTTTCGGACAAGAAAAACAAATCAACGCTCATAGCCACCAACTGCTGGCACCCCGAGTGAGCACTGGCGTCGTGAGTAATCGGCTAGTGTTTAATAATGTTTTATATGTCAATAGTTTTACAATATACACTGAACTGCAGATGGTTGTACTTAGGCACGAAGCTACATAATGGACTATCTCTATCTTTGTCCATCATGGGTATCGAAATCGGTTTATAGTGGTGGGAGTTCGTGGACATACCAGTGTCCTACTGGACGTTGCGCTAAATAGCGAACATTCACATACTTAATTTGATACGTTCACAAAACAATGAGGTATTGTGTGTCAGTTTCAAAAGACCTTAAAAGAATCGTGATAGTGAAAAAATTATATTTTATTACAATTCTTTGTGAACTTGTTCATCCAGAAATAGCGAGAACTCTTCTTATAAAACTGCACTTTGTTGTAGCAGAATATCTCGCTGTAGACCAGCAGTAAATTTACAGACGTGCAACGCTACAATCCAGGGTTCAATTTCTCGCGATTTAATTTCGTGTGTTTTGAAGTTTTAATATAAAGTGTAGATTTGTAATAGTCAGTTTCTTCGTGCGCTATACAAACATTTTAGAGCTGTAGGAAGGTGTTCCACTAATTTATTTTATTTGTTTATTGTTAAGCACAAAGCTCCACGAAGAGATATCTATGCTCTGCCCACTACGGGCATTGAAACCGGGTTTCTAGTGTTATAAGCTTGCAGACATATTGCTGTACCACTAGGGACCTCACTTTAGATAAAACGCTATTATTCAAAACATCACTTCTTCGAAGTTGTTTGTTGTTGTTTTTTATTTAATTTCGCGCAAAGCTACTCGAGGGCTATCTGCGCTAGCCGTTGCTAATTTAGTAGTGTAAGACTAGAGGAAAAGCAGCTAGTCATCATCACTCATTGCCAACTCTTGGACTACTCTTTTGCCAACGAAAAGTGGGATTGACCGTCACATTATTATGCCTCCACGGCTGAAATGGCGAATATGTTTGGCGCAACGAGGATTCAAATTCGCGACCGTCAGATTTCCAGTCGAGCACCTCAACTACATGGCCATTCCAAGCAGGACTCGTAGAGAGTCCGTCGGATGGATAATTTCACCCTCAGAAAAACTTTTCCCGAACTACAAGTTAAATGCCTTACGTCCTTCAATGGTTAAACAGTAAATTGGAGTGCTCAAAGTTTCAGTTTCGATACCCGTGTTTACCACAGCACAGGTAGTCTATTAAGTAGCTCGTGCTTAAACAGAAACATAACATACTTTTGAAAAAAACAAGATATAACTTCGGATTGTTTCATTATAATTACTGTCCCCACAGTGGTTATGCCTGCGGAATTACACTTATGAGAAGTAGGGATTCGATGCCCGTGGTGGACAGATAGCTCTTTGTGTAGCTTTGCGCTTAATAACAAACAACAATTATAATATATAACCTACACGAAATGAAAAACAAAGCCAACTAAATAACAATAAAACCAGGAAACAATACTTTTTTTGTGCCATTGATGGCTCACTATTAACACACAAGTGTCAGCGTCGCAACCAAAACCATTGAGTGGTGATATTTTTCTCAAAGGAATATGGGCCTATTCTTTAAGTTTAAGTGATTTACGTGAAACTCAAGTGTATATACATATATATTTTTAAATCAGAACTTACTGGAATTTCTAAATATCTTAGAATATTGCGGCGGTCGTTCGATCCTCATCTCCGGCCCTCTCCCTTAAAGGATTGGTTTGGTTTGAATTTCGCGCAAAGTTACACGAGGGCTATCTGCGCTAGCTGTTTCTAATTTAGCAGTGCAAGACCAGAAGGAAGGCAAGTAGCCGTCACCCCTCACCGCCAACTCTTGGGCTACTCTTTTACCAACGAAAAGTGGGATTCACTGTTACATTATAACGCCCCCACAGCTGAAAGGGCGAGCATGTTTGGTGTAATGGGGATTCGAACCTCATGGCCCTCGAATTACGATTAGAGCGCTCTATCCACCTGACAATGCCGGGCTTGTATATATGGAAAGACGAAATACCTGCACTAAACATTTTAGCTTAAAAAAATGTTTTGGTTTGCTGATCACAGAGAACAATGGCTGATTGTACATTTACGAATATGTCAACAACACAATATTTGCCGTATCCAATGCTGACGAGGCCTTTCGCTTTTTACTCGGACTCATCAGGCCGTCTAGGTTACGACAGATAGAATAGAGGTCCAGGCGTTTTTTTATAATCAACTGCATGAACAATAACTATTGTCGTTTTAACTAATTTAACTAAGTTAATTGTAATTATTATCAATTTTATTTAGTGATTTACAAATTAGACTTAGGGTTAAGGATTAATTAGTCTATAATATTTATTTAGTTACTTAGAATTGTTATTATTATTTTAATTGCAGGATCATACACTTTATTTTTAGTATTATTATAATTTTAACCAATAATAAGCAATAGAATGATTAATAACTGATATGTGTTTAATGTTTTGTGTCAACTTCAGCGTCATAACATACTTGTTTGTTTGTTTGTTTTTAATTTCGCGCAAAGCTACTCCAGGGCTATCTGCGCTAGCTGTCCCTAATTTAGCAGTGTAAGACTAGAGGGAAGGCAGCTAGTCTTCACCACCCACCGCCAACCCTTGGACTACTCTTTTACCAACGAATAGAGGGATTGATCGTAACATTACAACACCCCCACGGCTGAAAGGGCGAGCATGTTTCACGCGACGGGGATGCGAACCCACGACCCTCAGATTACGAATCGAACTCCTTAACATACTTGGCCATGCCGGGTCAGATTGAAAAATAATAAGTGCTTATTAACATGTGTTGTAGCGAGAAAAGAACGTGCATTGTTAAAAATAGACCACACTACGTTTTTGGACATTGTAAGTACAAAAAAGAAAGAAAAAGAAAAGCAATGGTATTTTAGATGCAATATGAGGGCCAGAGTCACCTTGAGAGTGGACTGTAGTATCCGCTGGACTCCACATTATTTATCCCTTTTTTTTTTAGTTTCTGACCTCATTACATTTCACAAAAGTGCGATTCTTTAAAGTCTCCTATGCATCATTTTTTCATCGACAGCTGAGATTTGACACACAATCATTATTGAATTAGATCTGGGATATTTTTTCCCCGAGGTCTTCAAGTTGATGGAAAAGAGTGATTTTGTCAACCATTTTGTGTAAGAATTTCGGTGAATTGCTGGTAGACTGAGCATCAGAAGAAAGACATGCGTTTATTAGTTCCACCGGAAGAACATCTCTCGTTGTCATTACTCCAAGAAACAACAATAAACATAGAGAACACTCTTGAATTAAAATGCAGAGGGCCTTCCGAGAGAAAATAAAGCTCGGCCAAGCGGCATCAAGCGAAATTATATATATATTTTTAGTTTTATTGAAGAAAATCGTGGAAAGACGTTATGTGACTTTCCGGGCGTGACAAATCATATGCATCAGACGAACGTGACTTAAGATTGTGTGGTGGATTATATTACAACTAGTTTAATAAAGATGGTGTTCAAAAAATCTGCTCTCGCCGTACCAGATAGGAAGAGGTATTGAGATTCGGATAGGAAGAAATTTGTGCTATAATATTTGCACAGCAAGAATCTGCGAACGAATGTCAAATTTTTAAAGTTTAATATTTTTGTTTGTAGTTTAAACTTGCTCGAAATACTTTTGTCTTAACAGGGTTACCGTTTTTATGATAGGAATGGTTTAGGCTTACCAAGTTTATTGTTTTTTTACCAGAGATACTTTAGGCTTACCAAAGTTACTGTTTTCATGCTACACATTACTGATCCTCAACAGCATTACTATTTTCATGTTAGGGATGCTTTAGCCTTACCAGGTTACTGTTTTCATGCTAAAGATACTTTAGGCTTACCAAAGGTTACTGTTTTCATGTTAGGGACGCTTTAGGCTTACAAAGGTTATTGTTTTAATGCTACACATTACTGATCCTTAACAGGATTACTATTTTGATGTTAGGGATGCTTTAGCCTCACCAGGTAACTGTTTTCATGCTAAAGAAACTTTAGGCTTACCAAGGTTACTGTTTTCATGTTACACATTACTGATCCTCAACAGGATTACTATTTTGATGTTAGGGATGCTTTAGCCTTACCATGTTACTGTTTTCATGCTAAAGATACTTTAGGCTTACCAAAGGTTACTGTTTTCATGTTAGGGACGCTTTAGGCTTACAAAGGTTATTGTTTTAATGCTACACATTACTGATCCTCAACAGGATTACTATTTTGATGTTAGGGATGCTTTAGCCTTACCAGGTAACTGTTTTCATGCTAAAGAAACTTTAGGCTTACCAAGGTTACTGTTTTCATGTTACACATTACTGATCCTCAACAGGATTACTATTTTCATGTTAAGGATGCTTTAGCCTTACCAGGTAACTATTTTCATGCTAAGTATACTTTAGGCTTACCAGAGTTGCTTTTTTTATACGAGATATTTATTATCATTTACATTGTTACTGCTTTAATGACTCTGTCAAATGGATATATAACTTGCACTGAAATTGATAAAGAACAGTTTGTTTCATTTTGTAGTTTTAAGACACACTTCACTCGTTACTATTTGCTTCATTGGGGTTCTGTAACTGATGAATTCTTTATACACGGATACTTTTAGTTAAAATACAAATTTGAATAACGCTGCACAAAATGCTTTAAATGCAGTGATTAACAAAAATTAAAGGGCCTGGCATGGCCGAGCGCGTTAAGGCGTGCGCTCGTAATCCGAGGGTCGCGCTAAACATGCTCGCCCTCCTAGCCGTGGGGGTGTATAATGTGACGGTCAATCCCACTATTCGTTGGTTAAAGAGTAGTCCAAGAGTTGGCGGTGGGTGGTGATGACTAGCTGCCTTCCCTCTAGTCTTACACTGCTAAATTAGGGACGGCTAGCACAGATAGCCCTCGAGTAGCTTTGTGCGAAATTCCAAAAACAAAAACAAACAAACAAAAATTAAAACAGTTTCACATTTACTCTTCTAGAATTGATTTGAACCTATTAACAAGTCAGGTGCGTAAGTAAACAGAAAAAAAACAAACCTGAACCGGAATCACCAACCATTAAAATTAATGAGTCCTTATTAACTGAACCGGTTTTACTTTGGTGTATCGGAACATATGAGTGAATCCTTAATAACGATTTGATTACAATAATAGGATTAATGTTGCACACAGTAAAAACTGTTAAACGTTTTAAACATGCACGTGGCGAAGGAGGTAGCTAGTCATTAGCAGCGCTTCTAAACCTGTGTTTACGTGTAAGTAATAGTCGATGCTTATTAGGAAAGATTAATTATCAACGCGTGCAAGCTGTTTGAAATCTCGCGATGGTTGGCTAGTAATTTCAGTCGTACAGCTTGCTTAAAATTTTCTTTTTCCTAGATGTTCTTTGATCCAATTATTGTGTGGAGTAGGGTCGTAATTATCAGAAGATATAAAAGCAAAGCTCGAATTTTAATTAATACTTTTCTCGACTTTTAAAAGACACAAAAACATATTTTTTCAACAACAGTTCTTGCCGACAGAGGTCACTGTTTTTTCTTATCACTCTCATACTTTTCATCATTGCAAGCTCGCAGCATTTATTTCATTTTAAACATCGAGAACGTATTAAATGAATTTGTAGTAATTAACACAGAAACGATTCTTTGGGTTTAAATATATTTGGAATATAACACATGCGAGAAGAGCTTTATCACGGTAAACCCCTAGTGGCAATAACATGCAACTCATCGATTCATTTTGAAACAGTTAGACCAAGACAAATTAGTTCACACTAATATGCGACAGAAAAGCCAAAAAAAGAAAAGAAAAAGTGGTACAATCATGTGTCTAAACTGTTTTGAAAATATCTTAGTGGAAGAGGTAACTGTAAATGTAGGAGTCATCTAGGAATATGGATACGTTCCCTATCGGATTTACTGCTTCATGTAAAGTTTTAATAAAGTTTCCAGCGGGGGCTCGTGTGTTAATATACTATCGACCAATATTAAAATGAGCACATTAAACTAATTGTGGAGAATACATTAAACCAGAAAGCTTGATTTTAATGAAAATTAATGTAAAAACGAAGACAGTAAAAGTAACGTTTACAGAAGACAAGTGCCGCTATATTAACAATTACAATGTTTCGACCCACAGTATGTTTTTAAAACATTTCGCGCAAAGTTACACGAGGGCTATCTGCGCTAGCCGTCTCTGATTTAGCAGTGTAAGACTAGAGGGTAGGCAACTTGTGGTCACCATCCACCGCTAACTCTTGAGCTACTCTTTTATCAGCGAACAGTGGGATTGACTCACATTATAATGCCTCCATAGCTGAAAGAGCGAGAATGTTTGGTGCGACGGGGATTCGAACCTGCGACCTTCAGACTACGAGTCGACTATCTTAACCATTTGACCTAGATTCACAGATATTTATCATGAACCGCCAAAATGTTAAAAGTAAAGAAAAATAGTAGGTAAGTAGGTATTCAATGTTTATTGGCACAAAGCGACAATGCTATCTGTGCCAGACAAGATGTGGTACAGTATAGGTATAGGGCAATTAAGGTAAAAAGTAAAATATGTAAAACTAGGAACTGCCAGGAAGACTCAAGCAAAAAGTACACCCTTGCTGTTGTCAGTCACCTGAAGTTGGCCTTTCCAGTTCTGGTTCAGTTCAAAAGAAAAATAAAAACTAAATGTGTAAAAGTAAGACTTGCCAGGAAGACTGAAGCATCAAGATTGAGTTTGCAGTCAGTCACCTGAAGTTGGCTTTTCCAGTCCTGGGTTCAAGTCAAAATAAAAATTGAAATGTGTAAAATAAATCGTGTTGAAACATTAAAATATGTAAAAGAAATCATGCTAAAACACTATATAGTCCGATAAAAAACCTTAAATTAAGTGTAAAAGACCAATGGCTCTTAAAAATGTAATAATATGAGTGAGATGAGTGGTATCACTTGTAACATGGGACAAAGTCAAGGGCAAACTTGCCTTACAAATATCTTTAAAACGGTGTCGTTTTTCTAAGTTGTAACGACGGCATGATAATAAAATATGGATGATTGTGATCTGGGTGCTACATGGACCACACATTGGTGCAGCAGTTCCAGATAAAAGGAAGTGACGGGTTAAAAAACTGTGACCAATGCCAAAACAACCTCCTTTCTTCGATCCTTAGAGAAGCAAGAGGGCCAAAGACCTAGATAAGGTTTGATTTGAAAAAGCTTGTTGTTGTGTTGCTCATTCCAGATTGCCTGCCATCTGGTGTACAGTCTGAATTTAATAACTGAACCATAGTTCATGTGTGGAATTGGTACTGGGATGATAGATCCAGAACAGAAAGACTTTGCTGTTCTGTCTGCCAACATGACCTGGTATCCAAAAGAATTGGACGGAGACAGATGAGAGTGAAAGATGGGCCAGTTTGTTTTCGATATTGATGAGAAGAGATTGGTGACTATCATGGAATGATTTCAGGACCAATAGACAGCTGAGTGTGTCCGTATATATTGTACAATTTGTATATTGCATTAGTTCAATATGACTTAGGGCAAGAGAGATGGCACACAATTTAGCAGTGATAACAGAAACTGTAGGGGGAGTCTGTGCCACAATCGAACTGTCACAAACCATGGCAGAGCCCACTGAGTCACCCAACTTAGAACCATCTGTATATATAGGAATGGATGGATCATATGAAAGATGTTCAGCAAAGAAAGAGTGATATGTCCAATCGGACGTATCTGCTTTCCTCAGATGACTCAAAGATAGGTTACAATTGGGGACAGTAATTTGCCATTGTGGAATAGGCTGATTTGAAGAAACTGCAATGTTATTCAAGGATAAATCCAATTATTATAATTGTGCCTGGATACGGAGACTAAAAGGAACAATAGCAGATTTTCTGTTATTAAAAAGTGTGGTTCATTCTGGTTGGAAAGCACAGCTCCAGGTAGGATGCTGTAGTAAGAATCGAAGTTTGGAAACATATATTAGAGACAGTTGCACACGGCGAATATATAGAGGGGGTCCATGAGATTCCACATACAGACTTTGTACGGGAGAAGTACGAAAAGCTCCAATGCAAAGCCGAAGTCCCTGGTGATGGACAGGATACAACATTTTCAGTGCTAAGGTTCTGGAAGAACCATAAGCCACAGACCCATGGTTAAGTTTGGATCAAACGAGGGCATGATAAATTTTGAGCATGGAGTATCGATCTGCTCCCCAAGAAGTAGAAGAGAGGACACGGAGAATGTTTAATGCTTCAAGACATTTGATACAAAGTTTCTTGATATGCGATATAAAATTTAATTTAAAATCACATATAAGACCTAAAAACTTTGCCTCAGAGACAACAGGAAGTACAACACCATCAAGACGGAGTTCTGGATCTGGGTGGATTCCCCGTTTGTGGCAGAAATGTATACGAACGGTTTTAGAGAGTGAAAGTTTAAACCATTTGCCGTGGTCCACTTCAGTATCTGATTGATTGCAGTTTGTAGCTGCCGTTCAATAAATCTCATGTTTGATGACTGATACGAGAGGTGAAAGTCATCAGCAAAAAGACCGTTTGGGAACTGTAGAGGTAGCTGTTCACTGATGACATTAATCTTTATAATGAAAAGTGTGACACTCAGCTCTGAGGGACTCCAAGTTCCCGTGGGAAAAATGAGAAAGTGTTGAGCCCACATGGACCTGGAATCGGCGCTTCATTAAAAATTGTATGATGAAAAGGGGTAAGCTGCCACGCAATCCATACGAGTAAAGGTCTCGTAAGATATCAGATCTCCATGTTGTATCGTAAGCTTTTTTTAAATAAAAAAACAGTAACAAGATGTTTTCGCTTTAAAAAGGCTTCTCTGATTGACGTTTCAAGACGAATTAAGTGGTCTATTATAGAACGTTGTCTTCGGAGCCCACACTGAGTAGGTGAGAGGAGGTTGTTTGATTCAAGAAACTAAACGAAGTGGACATTGATTATCTTTTCTAAGATCTTACTGAGACAAATTGTAAAAGCAATTGGACGGTAATTCGAAGGAATCTTTGGATCCTTCCCAGGTTTCAGAATAGGGAGCATTATAGCTTGTCGCCAAGCATCTGGATGGAACTTTTCCTGCCATATCCGATTAAAGACAGCTAGGAGAATGAGTAAGATAGTTCTGGTAAAGGTGGCGTAACATCTCCTAATGTATATTATCAGGTCCGACTGATGTATTGCCAGACCGATGAATTGCAAGTTTGAGTTCCATCAGTGTAAGAGGACGATTGTAATCATAGGAATGGTCAGTTGAAAAGGAAGTAGGGAGATGCTCCACCTGTGTTTCAACAGCTAAAAAAGAAGAGCTAGAAACACAAGAAAAGAAGTCCCCAAGGGTACTGGCAATGCTCTGTGCATCTGCAACTTCATGTCCATCAGATATTAAGATAGAGAGGGGGGGAAGTATATCTTCCACTTACCCTCCGGATCTTATCCTATATATTTTTTGTGCTGGTGGTTGAAGAATGCTGGAGGTGTATTTAATCCAAGATTCCTTCTGGCTCTAACTTCTTCTTGTCGAGCATGTGCACAGGCTTGCTGAAATGCAATGCGGTTTGATTGCATGGGGTATCTTTGAAATTTATACCAAGCACGTTTCTTAGTTTTTCGTGTTATAGAACAGGCAGAATTTCACCAAGGGTGCGGATGCCGTGAGAAATATGTCGAGGTTTTAGGGATGCATCGAGAAGCAGCTTGATTAATACTGTTGGTTACTGATGCTGTACAATCTACTGTTGGTTACTGATGCTGTACAATCTACTGTTGGTTACTGATGCTGTACATCATCATCTATGAATGATTTACGTAAAATGGCAGGATCCAGTTCCGAGAGAGTAGTGAAAGAAGGCCAGTTGGTCTGGACCAACTTCCACTGAGGTACATTGGTCGGGTGGTACTGATCATGACCAATCTCTCGTAGGATGATGGGAAAATGATCACTACCTCATGGATTGATGTCAACCTCTCAGGAAAAGAAAGTGAGTAGCGACAGAAAGATCTATAGCTGTAAATGACTGACTGGGTACATGAAAATGTGTGTAAGAGCCAGTATTGAATAGAACCAGGTTGTGGTTCAGGAACATATGCTCTATGGCATGCCCTCTCATATCAATACGGGTAGCCACCCCAGAGGGGATTATGCCTATTGAAATCTCTTAAGATTAAAAAGGGGGGTTGGCAGTTGCTCAATGAAGGTATCAAGGTCTGATTGATTATAATGCATTTCAGGTGTAAGGTATAGAGAGCAAATAGTGATGGTATAACTCAAGGAGACACGGTTGGCTACAGCCTCCAAGGGTGTGGTCAATGACAGGGATCGGGTGGGCACATGCTGATCAACCAGCAATGCAACTCCCCGTACACATAACCTGTCGTTTCGGTATAATGAATAGTATCAGATAGTAACTGTATTTGTAGGCTGTGGAAATGTCTCCTGCAAAGAAAGGCACATGGGATGATAAAAGTCAATCAGATCTTTGATGTCAGTCACATTTGATTAGAAACCTCGACAGTTCAATTGGATTAGAGTGGCCATGTGTAATTATTTCAGAGGAGAAGAGGGTAAAGAGTCCTTCTGTTTACGACCGCGTTTTTTTTCTTTATTGGATGTGGGTCTATCGCCCTCTATGGATCCTGCACTAGCTCGAATGGTCGGGTCTGAATTTATCGGTACACGTACTAATGATTGAGGGTGTGGACGAGTTGTTTGTTTAATTTTTGGGGTATCAAGAGAGGGAGACCCCATGGAAACATCTTGACTTGAAGAAGGTGAAGTTCGACAATGACTGGAAGGTGTGGTCAGGACAGAGATGGAAGGAGACATTGATTTGTGGACTGTGTTGATTTTGGGAAGTGTTTCATTAAGATTTGCTGGTGAAGATTGTGTATGGGATAGGGTAATGTCTGTTTGGACTTCTACTGCAGTAGTAGAATGGGCTACAGCGGCATAAGTTTTGGATGGAATACGTAATAATAATTTTCGAGCCTCTCTGTAAGTGAGATTGTTAACTGTCTTGAGACATTGTACATCTTTTTCTTTTACCCATTTAGGGCAAGAAATAAAATAAGGACGCATACCATTACAGTTTATACAATGTGGTTTTACTTGGCATTCGGTGGCATTATAGTTTTTACCACCACAACGGGCACGAGTCAAGGAACCACGGCAAGATTGTTTTGAATGACCAAATCGTTGACAATGGAAACATCGCACAGGATTTGGAATATAAGGTCGCACCTTACAAATCAGATATCCTGCCTTTATTGTGGTGAGAGGATGTGGTACAATAAGTGTTAGTATTAAAACACTTGTTGGTTCCAGAATGCCATCTTTTCGAGTGAAGATTCAACGTACTGCTGTGACACCTTGGCTAGTGAGACTTGCGAGGATTTCCGATTCGGGGACAGTCTTTAAATCTCTTTCAACTATGACTCCTTTGGAACTATTCAAAGTGGAATGAGGAGTAACTTCAATGGGTATGTCCCCCAAGGCCTTTGATGTCAGGAGTAGTTTGGAATGGTGTGATGAAGATGTTTCCACTAAGATGTCCGAACGTAGCTTTTTTACCAATTTAGGGGAGCCAGGAAGCCCTAAGCCCTTCTGAATAAAAAATGGGGACATCTGCCCTAGAGGTTTGTCACTTAAGGAATGCAAAATTAGAAATCGCGGGACAGATTCAAGTGGCGAGTTAGGCTGTACAGATTTAAGTGATGAGTTAGGCTGTACAGATACAAGCGGTGAGTTAGGCTGTAGAGATTTAAGTGGTGAGTTAGGCTTAACAGATTCAAGTGGTGAGTTTGGCTGTACAGATACAAGTGGTGAGTTAGGGTGTACAGATTCAAGTGGAGAGTTAGGCTGTACAGTTTCATCAATGTGTGGTCATTTTCTAGTAGTCGGGTTTTTCTCGATGGTTTCAAATTGTGTTATTTTATGTCTCAGGAGTATCCATAATAAATAGAAAAAATTTCGGTGCCCACTGACCACATCCACCATGGAGCTCCACAAAGTGACGCACTACAGTGCCTTAAGGGCACTGCAGCGACATCAGGGTTTCGTGAGCACTATATCCGAATACCAGTGTCAGACACAATGCCACAACACCCGTTGTGGACGTCCTATAGTGGTACTCAGTTGACCCTGGCCAAAATGGACTAGCCGACTGATTCTGGGGGGCATGGCCAAGTGTGTTAAGGCGTTCGACTCGTAATCCGAGGGTCGCGAGTTCGAATCCCGGTGGCACAAAATATGTTCGCCCTCCCAGTCGTGTGGACTTAACAATTTTACTGTCAATCTCACTATTTGTTGGTAAAAGAGTTGGCGAGGGGTGGTGATGACTAGTTGCCCTCTAGTCTTACACTTCTAAATCAGGGACGGCTAGCACAGATAGCCCTCGAATAGCTTTGTACGAAATTCTAAAACAAACAAACAAACAAATTCTGGGGGGCACCCCATGACCGCCCGTTTACAGGAATTCAAGGCGAAATTGGTGTGTAGGGGTTGGACCCCTCAACCAACCAGGATTCTCTTCTCCCTTTCACGGGTTACCACGCACAGCAAACACGCAGGTGGATGTTCAGATCCCAGAGGAGGTAAACCGTAAAAATAGAATCTTCTCTGGGAGGTCCCCTCACCACGTACAGGAATCCACATCGAAGGGAAAGAAAAAAAAAGAAAAGAAAAACGGAATAAGCGATTAGCGTTTTTAAAACTCACGACAATCACCATAGTGTATAATTGTCAAGTCGTACTTTTAGTAACAGATTAATTCAACGGTAATCGTAGTTTGACATAGAACAGTTAAAAATGGAATGTTTGTTACAACTGTACATACACACGGATTCATGTCAAATGTCATTCTACTATTCATCATATTCATAAACGTTTTGCAAATGTGGCTAAGCGAATATTTTATGGAACATTTCTCAAATTTTCATTCAATAAAATCGCACTAGATGTGCCGCATGCGACGCTTACAAAAAAAATTGTTTGTTTTAAATTTCGCGCAGAGCTATTCCAGGGCTATCTGCGCTAGCCGTCGCTAATTTAGAAGTGTAAGACTAGAAGAAAGGCAGCTAGTCATCACCAACCACCGCCAACTCTTGGGCTACTCTTTTACCAACGAATAGTGGGAGTCACCGTCACATTGTAACGCCCCCACGACTGGGAGGGCGAGCATGTTTGGTGCGACCGGGATTCGAACCCGCGACCCTCGGATTACGATTCGAACGCCTTAACACACTTGGCCATGCCGGGCCCTAATATAGAGTTTTCACACGGTTGTGTCTTTTCTTACAACAAAGCCACATCGGGCTATCTGCTGAGCGAATCGAACC